>CM057456.1:808949375-810242500 GCA_016271365.2 Neoceratodus forsteri | reverse complement strand
CAGTTAGGTAATCAAATACTAAGTATATTAGCAATTTATTACAAAAAAGATGTTGTTGGTATAGCAGGTTAGAGAGGGAGAGGAGGAAATATAGGCTAAATAGTCACAGGTTCACTGAAAAATGAGCAGCAAACAAGGCTAAAGTGCCTAAAACGAGGGCAGTTGCCATCTAGTATTGGACGTAAGTAGCAGGAGAAGTTGGAGGGTATCATGGGAGATAGAAACAGGTGCAGGGGTTACTATCTGCAAGATAGTTGCACAGAGCCCGTTTAAAGCTGGTATGAGTGGGGGGGTTGGGGGAGAGATGGATGGCTACAGGTAAGGAGTTCTAGAAGAGATTATCAAAGTGGGGGAAAGCCTGTGAGCCCATTTTAGTTTTGCACACGGACAGATAGCAGGGATTGGTCACCAGAGCGAAGGGCATAGTGGAGGCTTGGTGGGGACAGCATCTGAGCAAGGGAGGAGAAAATACCGGAGCATAAAATGCTGTTAATCTGGGTGCCAAGAGAGTTTTGATGGTAAGCCTCTGGGGGAGCATGTTTAGGCCACTGTAGAGTCAACAGTGATGGGTGAGGTGGTGAGAGGCTAAGGCTAAGCGACAAATATTATTATACATAGTGTCCCATTTGTGAAGACTAGTTCTGGTTGCACTAACCTAAGTGGTAGATCCATAGGTGAGAGAAAGAAAGAAGAATGCCTTGGGCGACTGCAATTCTGGCAGAAGGAGTGAGTGCATGGTGAGTTTTGTAGGCCAGTTCAAGTTTACAGTTTATAGCCCTACAGGTATAGGAGCTGTGGAAGTCAAAGTCAAGTGAGGGGGTCTAAGGTAATACCAAGATATTTGAATGAATTTACATTGCCAAGCAGGGGACCATCACAGCAGATAATCGATAGCTGACCCACACGTTTCTTTAGTCTAGGGGCAGAGGCAAAGAGCACAGAGGGGAGTTTTGCTGAAATTAAGTTCTGATTTGTTTTTGTGAGCCAGCGTTGGATAGAGTAAAGTTCAGCAGAAAGGGTTGTGTTGAGATCAGTAATATTATTGGAGCTGAAGTAGAGAACAAGGTCATCAGCACAGAGATGAGCAGGAAGGGGCATTGAGAGAGATGTCGTTTATAAAGATGGTGAAAATCAGGGGTCCAAGTATAGAGCCTTCGGGCACTCCAACATTTATGGTTGCAGGGTCTGAGACTGTCAAGTTAAATTTGACAAACCATTGCCTGTCGGCTAGGCAGCAGCTATGCCATGCAACAACCTCAGGGAAGAAACCAAGTGAGAGCATTTTTGATTTAAGGAGAGCGTGGTTAACATGATCAAAGGCCTTGGTCCTGACGATAAATACTGCACCTGTTAGTAGGCCAGAGTTCATTGCAATCTTAGTGTCATTTGTGAATTTAAGTAAAGCAGTGGCCATGCTATGACCTTTCCGAAAGCCATGATGGGCCTCAGAGAGGAGATTCCGGTCAAGAAGAAACGCAACAGTTTGATTAGTGTCGAGTTTTTCTAAGAGCTTGCTTAGGACAGAGAGGATGGCAATAGGTCGATAGTCAGGGATCCGAAGCAGCAGTCCCACTTTATCCACAAAAGATGTGCCCAGCATAAATCCCAAATCAAACCACAAAAGCAAATGCTGGCACCACACAAATTCGAAGTGCAAAAATGGATTTATTGTATTAAGTATTGCCTAACAGCTCAGGTAGTGTGGACCTCTACCGGTTTTGCCGTAATTGGAGCGTCATCAGGAGGCTGTAACACATCAGCAGTTAGTCTACATTTAAAATGAGCTGAATTAAAGTGACAGTGCTCGAAAAGAAAGTTTTATATATGAATACATGCAAACACTGTTAAAACGTTAACTATCACTGAAAGCTCTAAACGTATATCATAAATAAACTTCAGACAGTTACAAAATACTACAATTTAATATAAACTATGTTAATAAGCAGCAGAAAGAAGGGAATTAGCACTATGGATAACTTCTTTTGGTTCCTCCAGAAATCCAGTTGGGGTAAAATCCAAAAAGTTCCCAAAGAGCATCATGGTCCTGTAAAAAGGATAATAAACATTTAAGTTAATGACTGGATAGATATCAACAATCATTACATTTTCCGTAAGTTAGGACAGCAGAAAACTCAATATATTTTATTGCTACTGCATTATTTCCTCTCTCTAATGAGGGCATGAATCCGATTTTATCATTTAAACCAGGTTTTTTTAAGGGCACCTAGAGTGTAAATCCAGTATGCTTCTCTCTCCAAGGTTTAGTATCCAAATCTCTACCCGGGGTCCAAGTGTCACATTCTCGATCCCACAGAATTTAAATTTGTGGGTAAAAGCTCCTTCTCCACTCCCTTGGCATTTCATACAGTGTACTGCCAAAGCATTCCTGACATCCCCTTCCACAAGGCTCTTTAAATGTTTCCCTATTCTGAGTTTAAATGGCTGCAAGGTCTTAACCACATAAAATGCCCCACATGAGCAAGTAGCCAGATAATTTGGTTTATCAGTGATGCAGCTAAAAAAATGCCCCCGTCTCGTATGTTTTTATTAGCATTCACTGTAGTAAAGGTCCTACTCCTCAATATCATACTGCAATTTTGCTGTTTTTCCTCCCTTACCTCTTGAAGTGGAACCCAAGTTGAAGACCTGCCGATCAGCCAGAAGTAAGCTGTGACCTAGGCCTCTTGCCATACTCTGAATGATTCAAGCCAGAAGCACATGACTGGATACATGATGCTCTCGCATCATGCTTCAACATCCTGTGTCTTTCCAGCATCAGCATTTTTCCCTCACACCTTGGGAACACACATTCCTGATCACATGACTCACTCCTGTAGGGCCACCAGAAGATAGTCATGCATTGGCAGGAGGCAGCCACCCTCCCTGGCTCATTAGTAGATGCGCGTACGAGTAGGTCATCAGGCAGCCCCCTCCACACTTCATTTTTAAACAAATAATGCCTGTAACCCCCCACCTCAGGAGGGAGTTTACATAGACTAATGCCCTCGCTTGGCTGCTGAGCTGGACTGCTGTCAGCTGTCTGCTTGACCATGTGTGTGGCACAGTCAGAGAGAGGGGCAGTGCTGGTAATCTCCAACACCTCCTGTGTTCTCTGTTTTGCGACTGCAGCTGTATTCTTCAGTTGCTGTCCCCCAATCCTGGCAGTGGGGAGCGGGAGCATGCCGAGTCAGCCACCACACCTCCATCTTCAGTGCCTCCTACTCAATATGATCAGCCACCATCTTCTAAGTGGGAACAGTTGTAACAAGGAGCTCTTCCCCAGTACTCCCCATTCATCTGACCCCAGCAGACATGATGCATGTGCCTGAGTTACCAGCATCCCCTGGACTGACCAGATAACTGCATAACGGGGCTGCAACAAAGCCCAAGGGCTAACAGGCATTTGGGGTACAATAAAATAATACAAATAACGATTTTGGAGCACATGGCTTCTTCAAAAAGACGGCTTTAACCATGTTTGCAACCTTTAATCCCAGTATTTGGCTATCAGATGGCTAGAAGGAACAGGACAGACCTGCAAAGACTTTTTTTTTTTTTTTCTCCTCACTTATTCTTTGTGCTCCCTGTCCCAGTCGGCCCTCGTTCATGCCGGTCCTCCCAGCCTCTTCAGCCCAGTGTCTCCCAGGGCTTACCTCTCTCCCAGAGTCCCCCACTCAGCCCTTCAATGGCAGGGGTGGCGGGGAGTCCCTCTACCTGCCAGGACTTCACTTTCAGAGTCCAGGGGCACCTGAGTCGGGTGCGGGGCCTGCAGAGGCCGGTGGTCATCCAGCGCGACCGGGACTAGTTTCGGGTTTTCCTCTCCTTGGGGATGTGGCATGTTCTGACATCAAGGTGCATGCACTGATGTCTGCCACGTCCCCCATCTCCTTAAGCTCGGGCTATCCTTCTCTCGGCCTCCACCAGGGGCCAGTCCAGTGCTGAGCTCGTCCCCCCCCCCGGAGGAGGAGAGCAGTCCTTGGGATGCTCAGTCCTCCTCTGTTGGCTGACCCTCCAACTCCTGAGGTTGCTCCCGACCCTGGGTCGTGGGCGTTGCAAGCGGTAGTGCTATTGCTGCATCTGTGAGTCGGCCAGACCTGCAAGGACTTGTGGGGAAAGAGGCATCCGAGACCTCCCTAGTGTATTCGTGGGCTAAAGGGAGCCTATCAGAAAGTTGTGCAGGGAAAAGGATGGCAGATAGCCCTGTACATCTAATCAAACATGAAATCTGCATGAGAACTTTCTGGGCTCTCTGAGAGCTTGTGGCTGTCAGAGAAGGACACCGATCAAAACACACCTGCTGCTGCAGTGGTGGAGCTGGGGTCTGGCTAGGCCTGCTCCAGCTGGGCCTACCCAGAGCTGACACTTCCTGAAATTCTGTCAGCCCTCTCCTAGGCCCTTTTTGCTGATATACTGCGCCAGGAAGGGCATCTGCTTAAGTGGATAGCTGAGAGATTCTGCCAGAAGGGCACCTGCTGAAGGGAGCTGTTGTGAAACTGTGCAGGAAGGGCGCTTGCTGAATGAATCTACAGAAGGTCTGTGCTTGTCAGGCATTTCTGTAGGCCGAAGCTGCTGTGTGACAAATTCTGTTGAGAGATCCATTCCTAGAAAGGCTGCTGAGCTGTAAAATCAGAGACAGAGAACTGCACTGAATTCAGGCTGCGGCAGAGCCAGGTAGGGGGCCGGCTAGCCCATCAAGTGGGGTAAATCGGGCAATGGGGAGTCACAGAGCACATACCCTGAGTACTTGGTGTCACAAACTCGCTCAGCCAGTCAACCCTCTACTCCCAAAGTGCCAACCTCTGAGCGTATGATTTGTGTACAGTGAACAGGCAAGGTAACCCTCTTGTCTGTTTTGTGGGTTCAAGTCACCTTAGTCTCAAGCTCTGAAGGGATTCAAACTGATAACCTCTTGTTAGCGTACCCAGTTTTCAGGCTCAGATAATTCTGTCTTCGGGGGGCCAGATATCTTTGCCTACGGGCACCCAACTAGGTCTTTCAAATGAACCCTTAGAACTCAATGCAAGACTTTTAGAGAACCCTATCCATTTCCCAGTTTGGTATACAGTAAGCCCATACACAGTGTACTTTATAACCTTTAAAAGCTCCACTTAAAATAAAAAGAATTGTCAAGGCACTCCAGCAGTTTTGTTTGTAAAAAAAAAAAAAAAAAAAAAAAATCTGTATCTTTTCTTTAAAAATATCAAAACAGAACAAATTATATATATCCCAACACATACAAACTTAAAACAAAACAAACAGGAAAAAGTACAGTTCCTACAATACATACATTTAGACTGGTCTAATCTTACTCTCTTTCAGTGCTGTGATGATTCTCAATCAGTCAGATAATATTCTCTTGTGTCAGTCAGAAATATTTTCTTGTGTGTCTCTGTAAGGTTCTTTCAGCACTTAAACACACTTCAAACACACTTCTGAGCCGGCCTTCTCATGAGGTCACTAACTCCGCCTTGGTGTATCAAACTCTATATTTTACAATACAGGGTCTCCAAATAAAATATTTAAAAAAACATATGAGATGACCTCACTGACTTTCCTCTCCACAGGTTAACTGGTCAGAACTGGTTTGTGCTCTGCTACACATACAACTCAAAAGTTTCTTTTGATGTAAGTCACTGTATTCAAATCAGAAGTGTACTTGACTCCTAAACCTCGTATGGGTTCTCCCTGGCTCAGACATCAAACCTCTTCAATGTCCATTCTGCCCTCTCGACACTCCTCCCCACAAGTCCTTCCTGGCAAATTCGCAAGTTAAAGGATCTCCCTGAGGGTATTATGAATGGCTAATCTTATTTTCTGGGATGAAAGCAAATTGACAAGGTAATTGCACCCCAGATCTCTGCAGTTTAAAATACCTCCTGTCCTTTGAACATATCCCTGGGGGGTCTTGATGTGTCAGTTCCAGTAAGACAGCCTTTTCCTTGAACTGACCCTTCCCTTCACATATTTTATATGTAATAACAAAAATTAATACAGCACTCGAGCACTCAGAGCTGGCTGTCTACGTCACATTTGGTACACTTGATCTAGGAAGTAGTCTGACTGCGGGGGTCCCTTCCTGGGCCTGGTCTTCTTGGGAACTGAAAAGCCACTGTGTAGTGCTCCTATAACCGTTCAAAAGCTGATCAAGAAGGGCTGTGCCACTGCAGATCTTCTGAGAGTGAGTCCAAAGGGCAGGACATTGGGGCCTGCCATGAAGGCTGCTTGATGTGCTGTGTGCTGGTTCCTGCCTCTACTCTGCTGCAGCATCCTCGAGTCATGTGAGTGTTGGCGCTGCTAGCTGGGGTCCTTTGTGTTTTCCTTGTTTGGATTACAGTAGAAAAAATATTGATTGGAATCGAGGAATATAGTAGGAAAATGACCCCAGCCTAGAGGATAATGAATGGGCAGTCATACACAACAAATGAACTATTGCCTGACAATCATTGTATTGTCTGAAGCCAAAGGCTGAGGGCAGTATGACTGTCAGAAGGCAATGGTTCATCATGAGGGGTCAGTATTTTCCCACTACATCCCGAAACAACTTCATTCAATATTTGTTTTATTAAACCTTGCCCAAGTTACGCTGCCCTCTTCCCTATTTCCACCAAACTCTGCTTCCAGTCTAATTTTGTCATGCGCACACACACACACACACACACACACACACACACACACCAGCTAACCCTATTCAGATCATCAAAACTATTCTTTGTTCTCATTTAACTACCTCCCCCTCAATAGTTTGTTTGGAACTACCCTCGACTGGCACTTACTTTGATGTTTGCAGGCGCTACACAGAGAGGGAAGCTAGATTAGTGAGAGAGAGAGAGAGGTAGGCACAAGTGAAATCGTGTTGGAGCTGGTGGGGAGGAGAGGTAAACTGGCTGCCATCTTGAGTTTGGAGGCGGGAGGTCATCACCATGGTTGTCGGGGGCTCCTAGACTACCAGGGATACAGAATCGCATTTTAAAATAACAGCAGGCATTTACCGCTCAATAGTGGAGAGTGACCTAATGTTTTTTTTTTTTTTTTAACAAATGATGCACATTTTCCAATTTAGAGGGCAGTAGTTTTGGGACTATTGCCATTGCTAGAACTGTTGCCCTTTGCCGATGTAAGGCAGGACAGTAGTCGCCAGCTGTTTCTGGTCATGTGATCATGATTATGGCCAGTCACAGGCTGTTGTTGTTCAGGGTTTAATAATCACCTCCATTTGGATTACAAAGTTGGTTTTCAAGTACTTTTACCCCCTTTTTGGATCTCAAGTTTATTATTAATTGTGCTAGCACACTATGTCCTGTTGGGGTGGGGGTTAATATGTAGGCTTGCTACTTGTTAACAAGTGCACCACCAAGCAAACACTGGCAAAGGTGCTGCCAGGCTTGCCCTGGGACCTAGTGTAATTTTTGGGTACCCAGAGTCATCTATTGCGATTTCGTACTTGCAAGCTTAGTTCTGGTATTGGTATCAGCTAAGAGTAAACACATACCACACCCAGTGTACTTTATCCTATTGTACCCCTTAATTGGCGGGTGCCTACTGTTTAATGTGTGGGATCTGAGAGAGTTGTAGTGACCAACAGTACAGTGGCTCCCAGGAAGTACTGGTATTGGGTGGAAGTGTTTAAAGTGACTTGCAATTGCCTATCCCCCTCATTCATTCTAGCTTCCAGACCTGCGTTGCACATTAAAGGCATTGTTAATTTGTTGAACTTTACTTTTGTGTGTGCTTCCATTTTGTATAACCCATTTCCATTGTTTATCGGTTGAAGTTAACAGCTGTCTCATTTGTTCTTAGTCTATTTAACTGTGAATGAGTGAGCACAGTATACACTACTTGGTTGACACTGTCAGCCAATGAGTGTGTAACGTTTCTGTACTTGTTCATTCACAGTTCAGTCAGCGGCTGGTCATGGTGGTGGGAGGAGGGCTGTGCTGGTTGCCAGCTTGGTTTCGGGATGGGGGCGGGGTGGGAGGTCACTGTCTGGCAGGGTGGGAGGTGCACTAGACCACCAGGGAAATGGGACCCTTTTGGTTTTTCCCAAGGGAGTGAGGTGGGGGGAAGAGGCACACTGGACACCATTGAGAATTTTTTATATATCTATATATAATATAGGGTGAGTGGGGGGAGGGACCACTGGATTGACAGGCAGGGACTGTTTTCTCTTGGTACGGTGATCAGTGACTGGGAGGGGAAGGGGAGGGACCACTAGACTACCAGGGAATAATGTTTTTCATTTCGGGACAGAGACTGGTGAACAGGGGAGAGGGGTGGACTACTAGATTACCAGGGAGTAATTTATGTTCATATTGGGACAGTGATCGGAGAACAGGGGAGGGACCTCTAGGCTACCAGGGGATAATGTTTTTCATATCTGGATGGAGAATGGGGAGGGACTACTGAACTACCAGGGAAACTTCTTTTCACATAAAAGGGATGGCGATCAGGGACCGTGGAGGGGGAGGGACCACTACACTACAAGGGTCACAGTGTTGTGGGTGTGGGGGCTGCTGCAGTACCTCTGGCAGCCACTAGGGTTGCGCAGAATACCGCCAGGTCTCAGTCGGCGGTACTTTCTCCAGGCAAGGGACCTCCGCAAACTGCCCTTGCATGGAAAACATAGTTTGTGAATGACACAGTGCCTTTATACAGGTCCCCTTCCCTTAATTTGGATTGTGGCCCCTGAGCCCATTCTGATGGTGCAGACTGGGCTTTTGTGAGTAACGCTATGGCACAAAACCCAGTTTGCACCAGCACAAAGCTTTGTGAATCTAGCTCTTTATCTCCCAAGAGAACATCTTGTGGAGTTTGAGACCACTGAACTGGCTAATTTTTTATTTATTTATTTTTTTGACTTTCTTTATCCTCCTGTGGCAGGTCCACCATCGCCGTCCACCGACCTACCGGACTCTGGGTCCTGCGGGGGCTTGTAGCACCATGCGCACCCTGGCAGATCCCCAGAGCCGGTCCGGGCTCATCATGGCAGCCCCACACTTTCCTCCGTTTTCTCCCATGGACTTGCTACTCCCGAGACCCCGAGTGGTAGCGCATGCGCGCGGAGGTGCACATGCACACCACAGCTCCAGATGGGGTCTCATCCTCCCTCCCTCCCTCCCTGGTTGGCCTAGCACCAAAGGTCCTCGGAGTGACGCCGCTTCTCTGGCCTCCACCAGGGGGCAGCCAAACTCCAAGGGAACTTGCAACGCCTGCCCCCGAGGTAGAGGGCCGCCAGCTGGCAGCCTGCTCTAGTTCTCTTCTCTTCCGACCTCCAACCCAGGCTCGTTCCTGAACCCGGGTTGCCGGTGTGGTGCGAGGTGTGACATCCAGCGCCTCAACCCTCAGCGCCACCGGGCCAGCTGTTGAACTAGGTAACTTGACCGAGTACTTTGATATTTTTTTTTTTTTTTTTTACTGAAGAGCAGCAGGAAGATCTAAAAGTGGAATATGCTGCATTTATAGCACTACTGATATCTGCAGTTGACAAACCCTATCTGCAGGTCTGTACAAGACTGTTAAGAGAAAAACTGCCCCAGGTTGTTCTATTCTTGAGTTAGTCGAAATACTACTTGTGATGAGTGTATCGACTGCAAAGTGTGAAAGAGTTTTCTTTCTAAATTCAAAACCTCATGAAAACAAAAATAAGGACACAGCTTACTGATGATGCACTCTAGTCTCCTGCAGATAGCGGTAGAGGGTCCTGAACTACATGATTTTGATCCTGATCCGGCAGTCAACCACTGGCTGCTCTTTGGTCCGAGCACTCTACACGTTTATGGACATGCTGCTGCTACAACTGCTGCTGCTGCTGCTGTTGCTGTTGCTTCTGCATCTCCTACTAGTACTCCTTCTCCATCATGCGCCTGTTCTAGTCCTACTTCTGATAACCCTTCTTCTGAGTTCTCATGTTCTAATTCTGTCTAATATTTCTATTGTTCTGGCTGACTAACTCGATCTGTTGTAACAAGAAAAATGTAAAAATAAATTATTTTTCCTGTTTTCTGATGTTCTACATGTACCTAGTATTAATAGTACAACCACCACACCACGTACTTTGCCGCTACGTTAAGTTCCTGAAATTTCTCTTGAAATATAGGCGACCGTGGACTGCCACTCAAAACTCTGATTACCATTTTTGCCAAGGTCGGTTGTCCTTGGACAAGTATGTAATTTTGAAACTTATTGATCCCTGGTTTTTATGCATCTGCAAGCTCCTGATGGCACTTTTGTCAGTGCTGTTTCCAGTCTCTTGCAGGTTGCTGAAGGTTTTGTCTCAGATCTTTATTCTACAGATGAAGTTACTAATGTTTCCTCTCTTCTACAACAGCTCCAGATTCCAGATCTGGAGGTCTCCATGTTGAGAGTTTTACTGTAGCCAGTTATCAAGCTGGAGATATTGACTGCAATTTGGTCTCTCCAGGAGAATTTATCACCTTGTAGTGATGGTTTGTCAGCTGAACTGTACAAAGTTATTATTATTTTTTTTTTTTTCATCCCAGCTTGCTCCAGTCTTGGCGCATCTTTACAGTGAGATTTTAGACATTGGGGTTCTTCCCTATTCTACTGTATGTCTACTGACTTGTTGATTTTTTTTTTTTTTTTTAATTCAAAAAAGGGGACAGACCTTTGCTTGACAATTGGAGACCCATATGTTTATTGAATACAGACCAAAACGTGCTGTCAAAGATTCTGGTGAAAAGAATGGAGCAGGCGGCTAGCACTGTGGGTTCTCTGCCTCAAACTTGTGCTGTTCCAGGTAGAATGGTAGAAGATAATTTGCTTCTACTTAGAGAAACCTTTTAAAGAGGGTTGCAGAGGTCTTTCCTTGGTACGTAATATCTCTGGACCAGGGGAAGGCCTTTGATAGGCTTGCACATGTCTGTCCATTTCAGGTTTTGGAGAAATATCAGAATTCCAACCAGTTCTGTGAAAAGGGTGAAAAACTTCTATGCACAATCATGTTTGCTGCCTGATTAATGGGTGTAATGGAAACAGGTTGAGGGTTTGTAAGGGGGTATGGCAGGGGTGCCCCTTGAGCTCCCTGTTATGTACGCCTTTGGGGTTGACCCACTGTTAAGAATAATAAAGGCTAACGTCCTTATTAAGGGGCTCCCTCTTGCTTGTGGGCAGCCTTAAATCAAAGTAATAGCCTACTCCGATAACTGATGTCTGCTCCTCAAAAGTGAGGCATCCGGTCCTTTTGTGGCAGAAACTCTCCAGACCTTTGCTAATGCTTTGGTCTCCCAAATTAATTTAGGGAAGAGTAAGGATGTTGGTATTGGTGCTTTTAGAGACACAAATACCCATGTTGCGGGAATATTTATTTCAGGTACTGAAATTGAAATATTACGGATACATTTTATTTCAGGCAGTATGGCACTGCAGAATTGTGGATCATGGATTGCTATGGCGGGAAGATTGATCCACCAATGGAAGGCATGGAGAGTGTTGGAGAAGAAAAGGTTTTTTTAATTTGTGGGTTTTTTTTTTTTGTGAAAACCATACTGTTTCCCAGATTATTGTATGTTAAGTATGTCCCCACCAGCTAATCTCAAACTCAAATGTAGTCTTTTTTTTTTTTTTTTTGGTTAATCTGGGGAAGCCGTCTGAACCAAGTTAAAAGGGGGATAACATGTTTGCCAGTAGGAAATGGGGGGGGGGGGCTAGGGATAAACCTGGTGGCATTCTTTCTAGTGTGTTTTTCTTTTTTTTAATTTGAGTAAGGTTTTCAATAATGCTGTGAAGTTATGGGTACTTTTAGTGAAACAGTGGTTGGATCCCTATATGGCTCAATGGAGTCTGGAAATGATTTGCTTACCAGGGCCAGGTACGAAGCCTGTTATTTCACATATATATAGATAAGACAGTGGAAGTTGAGTCCTGTCATTTTGCGAAGCTCCTCTAGGGAAGGGATATTTGTGTTAGTTCTCTCCTTTTCCATGGATGTCCCTCAGAACATAGGGTTAAAGGCACTAGAGTTCCTGGTCGATAAATTTGTCACAGATGTGGGATGTGCTGTGGTTGAGCATCCACAGATAGTTGGGGGTCAAGGGTTCTCATAGATATAAAAGCCTTGAAGAAAGGTTTTGCCCATGCCCGGTGTGTGTTAGGGTTGTGGAAACACAGTAACACCTGTGTGAGGATCGCCTCTGTGCGGTTGGTTTTTGGGATATTTTTGGCCCTACAGTGTGGGTGGCTGGCAGTAGTCTCTTTCGTAATAGTGTTTCCTGTTTAGACTCAAACTTCAAGGTTGGACCACAGTCAGTCTGGATACTTTAGGCATGCTGGTTACTATTTTATTTATGGCAAGTTCGCTGTGCATTTTCACTACAGCAGAAAGTTGTTGCATATAGGATTTACTTACCATTGTACTTCGGGCTTGCCATAAGTATACAAGAAGGATGGAGAGTTTCTTGCTGCAACTCCGAGGTACTGTCTTTGGGTGGGAATTCCAAGAGCCTTGTATACAGAGTAATTTGCTTTTAAGTTTGTAGTATGGTAACCTTATCCCACACTCATAACTGTTTCTGTAGCGCTCCAAATTGTCAATGGGTATGTAACTCTTTGGAGCCTTCTCCTAGTATAGAGATACCTGTCTAGGCTCCAAAGGGTTAATACATATGGGTAATGTGCACCCCTTTTAGGGGCAATGGTACAGCCCAAGGCTGTAGTGACAGCATAGAACCCTGGGCACATGAAAATTCCAAATAGCGGCTCTCCAGTCTTTGCTGTACTACGATGGCGTCAACAGCATAGAAGAGCCTATCTGAAGAAGATTTTGTAAAACTTGTTCTATTAAGATTGCAGCAACCTTGAGCAGATTGGGGCTCCCTCGCTTCTGGGAGCACCCTCAAATTTAGAAATGGGGCCTGTTAAGTGGTGGCTTTTAAATTGACTAATGTGTTAATATTTTCCCCATTTTCCAGCTTGGACTGGGGACTTTTGCCACTGCCTAACATAGGGTGTTGTCCAGGTCTTCTTTAAAGGGAACTTTCGCTCAACCTATTTTCTGTATGCTTGTGTAGTTTTTAGGCATGGACAGTGATTCCCTCTCTTATACTCTCCCTAATTTCATCCTAATTTAAATATAAATGAAGTTGCTTCAGTATGTTCTGCCCTGGTTTGCAAAGGTCATGACCCCACTCATGCACAGCATCATGGGAGTTGATGATGCGTACATGCACAAGCCAACAGAAGTGCTACTGTCCGTCAGTTCTGTTATGTCTTCTGAAGTCCCTATATTCTTGTCTTGTCTTGTCTTATGCTGGCTATCATAAGTTCCCTAATGCTTTCTGTTGTTGAAAGTGTGTCTGAGGTGGAAAACTGCAGTTGGAAGGATGCTGGTGCTTTTGACGTTTTGTTGTTCAGCTGATTAATGTGCTAGGAGCTCTTTGCTTACTCCCAGTCCCTTTGTTGTGCAAATATGCATCATCGGCTCCCCCGGAGTACCACCGTACCTTCGTCCTTGGCAACTTTATTGACGTCATCTGAACTGCCACTTCTTCTGCACTTGCCGTGTCCCTCACTCCTGCAGCTCCCCCTACCACCTACAATCCAGCGACTCTCAGGTCCTCCTGGTTCCAAAAATCCGCACCCGAATGGGCAACCAGGCCTTCCCTGCCTTCGCACCTAAGCTGTGGAACTCCCTGCCAGCCTGCACTCGCACCTCCCCATCACATTCCTGCTTCAAAGCCTCCCTATGGGGCTTCTTGAAATTGGCCTCAACTTGTCTCTGTACCTGAGCTGCTATCACTTGGTATCTACCACTGGGCGTCTAGTCCGTGGCTAAAGCCTGCACTTTGCCCAGCTGGTCTAGCCCGTGTCATCTGACATACTATGACTGGTGCTGTATGACCCTGAATTGACTGATCCTGCTGTTGTTCCCTGTTAATTTACCTGATGCTCTTTGTACCCTGATCTGACTGATCCTGCTGTTGTTCCCTGTTAATTTACCTGATGCTCTTTGTACCCTGATCCTGCTGTTTTGTACCTTTGTATTCTTCCAGGTTGCCGGGAGACTGCTGTCGCCTATTCCTGTACTTTGCCGCTTGTTACCTCATATAGTAATCTATGTACCTCATTGCTGACTCTTATCAATGTACTCGATCCAATTGTAATCTATGTACCTTATTCTTATGTTACATATGTGCCTGATCCTAATGTATGTTAACCCTGATGTTCATGTTTATGTACCATTGTAACCCTCCCGGGTCGTGCCTGAAAATAGGCACTTGGTTGTCTAGTGCGCTTACCCAGTAAACAAAAGCAAATAAATATTTACTTTTATGAGTGGGGTCATGACCTATGGAATGGCGTGAAACAGGTTTTCACACCAGGGAAGCAACTGCATTTAAATTTAAATTAGGATGAAATTAGGGGGGTACAGAAGAAGAAATCATTGTTCGTGACTACAAACTACACAGGCAAATGGGGGAAAAAAAGGTTGAGGGGACTTTCCCTTTAATTTTTCTTTCAATTTTGGTGCCCAGGTAAATATTTTAAACTTTTTATTGTTCAGGGGATTTAGTTAGATAGGCAGTCAGATCTTTGGTTAACTACCTCTTTCCTTTCCTCACTTGTAGCAATGTTTGCCACGATCGCTTCCCCCCCACCCCTTCCATCTATCAGTATAGCGTGTGTGTCTGAGAGTCTGAATTAGCTCAGAATTTCAACTGATTTAAGAAAAAAACCTTTTTATTAGAGTTTTTCCCTGGTTGCTTCTGAGATTTGGTCTTGGCTCTCTGGGTGAATGGTGGTCTGTCTGGATGAATTGAGTTTTTGTCTTCTTCCTTGAGGACATTTTGTGGAGTAAACATTTTGGGCAATGTGTTTTGTTTTCAGATTTAGATGGTGTGCCGATCTTTACCAGAGCTTACAGCTACTCCACTTCCCAATTGCGCTTCAGGGCACGTTTTTCTTCTCTGCAGCCATGCGTCAAGTCAGCCATTGCGCTCGGTTAGCCAGCAGGGACTTGCGCCTGGCAATAGTATACTAAGTGCCTCTCGCGCTGCTCCCATCCAGTGTTGGCATGCTGTCGAAGACATGGTGATGTCATATGCATCGGTGTGACCTTACCAGAGCTCCTGCATGCTTCTTAAAGAGCAGGTACCTACTGTCTGGCACCCAGCTCCCCTCAAACATATATAATGGTAGATCTGCTCTACTGTTGAGGGGCATTAAAATTTCTATGCGCTTCCTTCTGGTTAAAAAGTTAATAGCACCCCATATCTGCACCCCCATAAAAACAAAGCCTTGTGTGACACGCCTCCTTTTGTGATGTCAGAAAATGAATACTGAGGGTGCATGTTGTTAACCTGTATGTATGCAATATGTCTATGGCGTTTAGTACTATATAGAGGTGCCATATAGACAAATCAAAGCAGCCGCTGGAGTAACAGTCCCTATTTACTGGAGGGGTCACTTTCATTGTTCCAAGTGGCAACTCTAAATAGTACTAAACGTCACTGACAGATGGCACCAATATAGATATATGGAGCACACACAAGCTGCCTTCATTTTCTGACATCACAGAAGGAGGCATGTCAGACAAGGCTTTGTTTTTATGGGGGGTGCAAATATGGGGTGCTATAACTTTTTAACCAGAGGGAAGCGCATAGTAATTTTAATGCTGCTCAACATTAGAGCAGATCTTCTATTATATATGTTTGAGGGGAGCTGGGTGCCAGACAGTAGGTACCTGCTCTTTAACGTGCTTCCTACACTTTCTCCTGTCTCAAGCAGCTCTGTGGAGAAAGTTAAATAAATTGAGAGACCCAGTGTATTTGTGATTTTGCAGCCCCAACCAGGCAGCAGCATAGGGTCGTTTGGCAGGTCCTATGCACAATAATTATTTTTTAGTTTCTGTCAAGCAGCTGCAGGAATTGTCTATCTAATTCAGTCTATTGGTAGTTGATCAGAGGGAATAAGGAAGCTGTAATTCTATTGCTAGCGGCTATTGCCAGTGTCAGTGGCTCAGTAGGTAGCACACTCGCCTCTGAGGCTGGGAGATCAGAGGGTTGTGGGTTCAGTTCCCACATCTGGCACTTGGGTTAATATCCCAGTACTGACACTGTAGTGCAGCATGAGAGGGGTGCTGCACTTCTGAGGTGCCGTCTTTCGGATGAGACGTTAAACCAAGGTCCCATCTGCCTGGATTGGTGGTAGTTCAGGTCGATGTTAAAGATCCCATGGTACTTATCAAAAAGAGCAGGGGAATTTCCCCGGTGTCCTGGCCAAATTTCCCTCATTCACTAAAAATTACCACCAGCAGCTTAATCTGGTTCAAGGTCAGTTGGCATTCATCTGTATTCCCCTCCCCCGGGTCGTGCCTGAAAATAGGCAGGATTTGTCCAGTGCACTTACCCGGTCAACAAAAACAAAATAAAATAAATAAATAAATAAATTAAGAGCTTGATCTACCATTTAGTGGGTAGTTCATAACAAATGTCTGTTTTTCAGCCATTGGCACCATGGCATATTGGAGACCTTTGGTATTCAAGCAATGTAAGACCTGCAAAAGGGTGATGAGACCCACCACTTTAGGCTTTTACTGACCTAATTGTGTAACATAGTCTAATGTCTGTCTGCTCCCCCCAGTCAAACACTTAGCTAGGGTGGGGGTGCACCTTGGATACCAACTGGCAGTGACAAGGCTGGGTTGCGCAATTCTGTTTTGTTTTGGTTTTTATTGAGCTGTTGTCTCCCAGTGTTGTGCAGGACATCTCCACCAACACACCCGAACCTCAGGTGGGCCCCTCAGGTTGGGGGGGTCATACAGGCACATCCCTTAAGGAGGCAGTATAGCATAGTGGTTAAGTGCACTGAGCTACAAACCTGGAGACCCGGGTTTGAATCCCATCTTCCCCCACTTGCATACTGTGTGATCCTGAGCAAGTCATTTAACATCCTTGTATCCCCAGGTCGCACCTGGAAACGAGCTCTAGCTTAGTGTGCCTTTTCTGGTTAAACAAGTTCCCCTTTCCCTTTCCTGTTCTATCCAGGTGTGCCAGTGCAGGACAAAACTGCTAACTCAGACATGCAGGTAGACCCTGTCCTTGACTGTAGAGAGGGACAAGATGATGATTCAGGGGACTTTGTGGAAAATCCCGACACAAAGATGCCTTTTGATTGGCCTGGTGGTGCTGAGGGTTGAGGCGCTGGACGCCACACCTCGTGTCACACCAGCTACCCGGGATTGAGAGCAGACTCTGTCAGCGGGGGGAGGAGAGGACAGAGCATCCAGGGGACTGCTCTCCTCTCCTGGCATGGATTGCAGGGGACTCCCAGTTTGGCAGTGTCTCCCGGTGGAGACCGAGGGCATTGCGTCTAAGCGGGGACATGAAGGGGGCAAAGCAGCAGTGGATATCTGTGAGAGAGGGCGGGAGCGTGCCCTCCGCATGCTGATGTCATTGCACGTCCATGCCTCAGGGGAAACCGAAGGAGGAAAAACCCCGGCTGCCAGGGGGGTGACGGCGGACCTAAGTGACTGGTCCACACACCCAATGCCAGTCCTGACCTGACTTGACTCTCTGTGATCCTTTCCTCTGTATGGGGCCTGGAGTTGGGAGAGGATCCAGCACCCGATTCCTCGGTCGGGAAGGGATTCCAGCGGGCGGTACAAGGCCGGTCGAGTGCATCTCGCCTGAGAGTGTCCCTGGCACTGGCGACCAGAGCAAAAAAGAATTGGGGGGGGGGAATGCCTTTTGATGAGAAGAAAGACCCCTCTGAGGAAGAGGAGGAGGAGGAGGAGGATGAGTGGACAGAGCCTAAGAGAAAGATTCCGATCCCACCCCTGTTTCATACAAGATTCCTGTTCTGCCTCAAAAAAGGAGGCTTGTAGGATCTTATAATTGGAAAAAAGTACTAGCTGCGGAGCCCCTGGATGTGAATCTAATGCTGTCCGCATCCTCCTCTGCTCTGAAATGTTTTTCTCACTTTATACACTGTGACCAGATTATTGATTAGGAATCAGCAGGCCCAGACCAGAGAAAACATCTTCCCAGGCCACAGGTTGGATGTTATCTCTCTGTGGAGGAGGCCTTCCAGAAATGGCATCCCCCTCCCTTGGCAGATAAGGCTGTGCATAATTCTGTTAAGCACATAACTATACCTATTGCAGAAACTCTGGTTTTGGCTGATATGCACAATAAGCAAGTGGATGCCTCTTGCAAAAGGGTATTTACCTCGAATGGGGAAAATATATTTGTCCTTCCTATACATCCTTGTTTTCCAGAGCCCTGAACTCATGGATTACAGCTGTGAGTAATTTCATTCCCACAGATTCTGAGGGGGTGAACATCTTACAACTAGTAGGCATGGCTTCCACCATTTTTAAGCGATGCCACAGTGGACAATTTACAAATGTCAGCTTGCTCCGCTTGTCACGTTGTCTCAGCCATGTGTGGTGTATAGCTTAGGCATAGGGTAACAGTTCAGGTGTCAAAGACAAAACTATTTAACTTGGCCTTACAGGTTCGACCATTATTCAGGTCTGCCTTGAATGACATTTTGAGATAGCTAGGGTATGAAGGGACACCTTCCAGTATCAAAGGAGCAACAGAAAGCAAGTTCGACGTCAAGGAGGCAGCTGTCAGAGGCAGTCTTAAGGTGGTTTTTATCCATTTCAGAATTTTGAAAACCAGTGGAGTGGAATAGAGGATCCTAGTCCGAATTTAAGGACAACAGTAACAAAGGGTCTTTTGCCCGCAGACGTAACCAGGTTGCGGGACGGAGACCAAACCTTGGATTACCTCCGACAGATTGGGGCAGTTGTTCCGGTACCTTCCAATGAAGAGGGTCAGGGATTTTTTTTATGCTCCTCCCTGCTCCCTGTCTAGCCACTCCTTCGGGTCACCATGGACCCCGTCGGCACTCCTCCCTGCCACCAGCCACCACCTCACATCGCAGCCCTCCCCGGGTAACCCAGCATAACCCTTCGGTAGAGATGTCCCCCCCCCCCTTCCGAGGGGGAAGGCACCAGTGGGGGACTGGCCAGTGCACTGTACTGTTGGCCCAGGGTGCTGCTAAGGTGGTCTGGCTGTCTGGGGCTTTTTGCGGCGGGAGGGACGGCAACAGTCATCCAGTCAGCCGGGGAACGTGTTTCCTCTTTTCTCCCTGTGGGAGCGTGATGTGCCACTGACATCAGGGCATATGCAGACGTGCATCATGCTCCCCTAGGCAACGGGGCCAGACACATTGCTGTTCTCCTGGCCTTCACCAGGAGTCAGCAAGTGCTGGGCTGCAGACCCTCCCTCCCCGGGAGAAGGCGAGTAGTTGTTGGGCACTCAAGCCTTCTCCCCCAGCTCCCTTCTGGCCCGAACCTGGGTCAGCTGGCGCCATGGGTGAATCTTTCTGCTACGTTGGTGGGCCATTCTTTTTTTTTTTTTTTTTTTTTTTGAATGTATTTTCTCCTTCCTTGGGACTGACAGGTAGCTCTGCCCTCTCTCAGGAGGCTCGTTTTCAGAGCCTGGTCACCCACATCCCGCTCATCCCTGGCAATTCTCCCAGAGATTACCCCCCGTGGTGGGACCGGTGTGAGGAGTGCCGGCTCTCCCCTGCCTCCCCCTTCCCGGAGCACAATCCAGAAGCTGGGGCGAGTTCGGATCAGGACGAGTCAGGCCATTACAGAGCCAGCCATTCCAACCATTCTCATTTTTCTTCCTCCTGCGATGTGAACGCACGGTGAGGCACGCACATGCCACATACCCGTGCTCCTGTGCCTCCTCACTCCGGCGCTGCCCTCCATCCTCCACTAGGGGGCAGCCAAGGAGTGGGATGACAACCGTCCCCTCTCTGGGAGAGGAGAGCAGTCTGAACGCTCAGTCTTCTTCCTCCCCTGCTGACCCCCAGTAACCCGAGGTTGTTTCCGACCCCGGGTCACCAGCGTGGAACCAAGTGTGGCATCCAGTGCCTCAACCCTCCACGCCACCGGACTGACTAGGGGTTCAGGGATTCAACTTGATTTGCTTTGTGGTTCCCAAGAAGTCGGGGCAGGGTTCGGCCCAGTTCTGCGTCTGAAGCCCCTAAACAGGTTTGTCGTCACACGACCTCAAGATGGAGTTCCTGCAATCAATTATCCGGGCTGTCCAGCCAGTGGATTATCTGGCATCCATAGACTTGAGGGATGCATATCTTCTCATCCCCATTTGTCAGTCTCACCAGATGTTTTCTGAGATTTGTGATTCAGGGACAGCACTTCCAATATCGGGTCCTCCTATTTGGGTTGGCAACAGTGCCCAGGATATTCTCGAATGTACTCATAGTTTATGTTGCACAACTGAGACAGGAGGGGCATCATGTATTTCTCTACCTGGACGACTTACTAATCTGAGCGTCCTCTGTCCAGATGGCAAAGAAGTTCATGTCCAGGACCCTGGAGATACTGAAAACTCAAGGTTGGGTAGTCAGTCAGGAGAAGAGCTTCCTCGGCTTGACACAGACCCTGAAACACTTGGGTGAAGTGTTCAGGGTGGTCAGGAGAAAGTTGTCCTCTCAACAGCCAGGAAAGAGACCCTGAGAAGAGGGTTTAAGTGGTTGAGAAGCCAGTCTTCAGCCTTTGCTCACAGGCTACTACAAATATTTGGGCTGATGACTGCAGCGATAGAGCTAATTCCGTGGGCATGCTTGTACATGGAGCCACCTCAGATCAGGATGCTTGCAGTTTGGAATCTGACCTCAGAAGACTATCAAGCCTGGATGACAATTACCCAGACTCTTTGGCAATCGCTGAATTGGTGGGAGACCTCTGAGAACCTGAAGCCTACCAGGTTGATTCTGTCAACTGATGCCTGCCTGTCGGGCTGAGGCACGATCCTGGGCTAAGTTCATATCCAAGGCATCTGGACTGCCCAGCAACAACAGCTACAGATAAACATACTGGCAAGGAGGGCAGTACAATTTATTCTTCTCCATTTTCTCAATCAGGTTCAGGCAGACGCAGTAAAAGTAAAGTCAGTCAGTACCACCATTGTGGCGTAAATAAACAATCAAGGAGGCACAAGAAGCAAGGAGATACTAGCAGAAGCGACAGAAGTGCTGTTGGGAGCAGAGGAGAACTTGCTATCCAGGCCGACTGGCTGAGTTGGGAGACTGTCCATCCAGGGGAATGGATGTTGAATCTGGAAGTGTTCAACCTTCTGAGCAGCAGGTTCGGCTGGCCTCAGATTGGCCTATTTGTCTCAAGTCACAGTGCTCGGGTACTGAGGCTCTTCGGTTGTTACAGGTGTCCACAGGTGGAGGAGTGGACACCCTGTCCCAGATGGTTTTTTTTTTTTTTTTTGCTCCCACAGCATATGCGTTTTCCTCTCCTGCCTTCACTTCCCAAGGTCATTCATAAAATAAGACACTCCTTAAGTTTTCTTCTGGTTGCACCAGAATGGCCAAGAAAGCGTGGTTCTCAGTCCTAGTGAATCCAGCCTGGCACATGCCATTCTGGCTTCCTGTCTGGGGGAATCTTCTCCTGCAGGGACCCATGTGACACACAACCCTGGAGGCCAGGCAGCTGTGGCCTGTCTCCTGAGAAAAAGACTACTCAAACAAGATTTTTTTGAAGAAAGTATTGGATGTCCTGATGGTCGCCAGGAAAGTTTCTACATCTGCAGCTTATGATTGTGTATGGAGGTGTGAAGCACCTTCTTGGCTTGAGTCCGGGGGGGAAGAAGAAAAAGAGAAGAAAAAAAATCAGACCCTCAAAAGTCACGGTTCTACAGATCTTGGAGTTTTTGCAGACGGGAATAGACAAAGGGATTGCATTGAGCACCATGAGAGGTTAGGTGCATTGCGAACCTCCAGAGGATCGTGCCGGGAAACAAACCATGAGGTCATATGATTTCTAAGAGAGGTTAGCAGAAGTAGACCACTGTTTCGATCCCCAGTACCTCAATGGGATCTGAATCTGGTTTTGAATGTTTGTTGTAAAGAACCCTTCCAGCCTCTTTCGTCCATCCTGCTGGACTTTCTGTCATACAAGGTGTGTTTTTTCTAATTGTATTGTGCTCAGCCAGAAGATTTGGTAAACTTCAGGCCTTGTTGTACAAAGAGCCTTACTTTATCATTCACAAGAAAAAAGAGGTTCTGAGAATGGTTCTGTTATTTCGAACATTCCTACGGCTTTTCTCATAAATAAGGAAATCGGTCTGCCGTCTATCTGCCCAAAGCCGACTCATGCTAAAGAACGTGAGCTGCGCAAGTTAGAAATGTGCAGGGCAGTCGGGATAGAACTCTGAACTACAGAGTGCAGGAAATCTGAAAGTCTGTTCATCCTGTTTGGAGCGGCCAAAAACAAAAAGAAGGGGCCCAAAAAAGGTTAAAAAGTTTCTAAGACCACACCAGCTAGGTGGATGAAGGCTGGTATCGCCAAGGCCTATGCGACTGAAAAGAAGAAAGCTCTGGCTCCTCATAAAGGCTTACTCCACCAGGGCTTTGACTACCTCCTGGGCGGAGAGAGGGGAGGTGTCAGTTGTGCAAGGCAGCAATATGATCGTCTGTCCACATATTCTCTAATCATGGATTTACTGTATGTTCAAAGTTCTGCATGTGCAGCCTTTGGTCACAGAGTTTCGCAGGTGGTGCTTAGCAGATAATGTAATTTCTCGCCTACGGGTTATATGGGACAGTATTCTCTCCCACCCAGTGGAAACATGGGTACTGCTTCTTAGAACCCCTGTGTATTAAATACCCATTGACAATGTGGAGCGCTACAGGAAGAAGAAATTTCTTCATTGTACTTTTCTTTTGGCTCCAACATTGTCATTGGGGTCTCTTCCGGGAGCTTTGGCTCCAACTGGAAAATATTGTCCAATTATAAATATAGGATGTCTTTTTGGTTTTTCTCCAGAAATTATACTTTGCAAATATTGTTGACTTCCTATTCTGCTTGATCTGCTAATGTGAAAACAGGATGCAAGCTACTGAATTGCTGGCATGCAAGTTAACAGGTTAATATTTTTGAACACGAGGTGCTGTCTCTTTGTTTTAGGTTAATGTTTACTCTGTTTGCAGTTACACTGAATCTTATTGCGTTTATTCCTGTTATGCAAGTTTATGTTGACAGCCGTTATTCATTTATCTGCTACATCTGCCAAGAGGCAATTTTAAGAAAGACCGGTTCTGCACAAGACACAAAAAACGCAGAGCAGAATCCTTGCATTTCAGGGGCAAGGTAAGACATCGATCATTGCTTTTTCTTCAGATAAGTTTTTTCTGCACATGTGGTATGTGTTGTATTTATGAAAGGAGGGGATTGTACACTTCAAGCACTCTAAAGATTATTACTTTTCATTCCACTGTTTTGGCACTGCAAGGCCAGTAGGGGACTGGGGAGCCATTGCTAGTAGAAATCTTCATGTGCCCAGGTTCTATGCTGCTGCTGCTATAAATTTGGTCTGTACCAGTACCCCTAGTATGGTAAGTATGAAGAGACTTCTTCTTTTTTGCCTGGGGACTTTATTTTTGTGGTAATTCTGTGGAGTTGTATGTTGTATTTAGCTACTGCCGTATCATGTTTTTCTGCTTGCTTTTTATGGTATTTTGTTTTCCTTTTTCTTTACTTATACTTTTGTTTACCTGAATTTTTGATGTATTAGTTGTATTGCTTTTTTGTACTGCATATACTTTAATCAAAATTCCCCTACTCTTCATCAGTAAGTGCCATGGCATATTTTACTTCCATCTGGACAGTGACTAGAGAGGGGCAGAAGGGGCCTTGATCTAATGTCTCATCTGAGGGACGGCACCTCGACAGTACAGCACCCCCCTTCTACAGCACTACAGTGTTAGTTATGAGTATTACCCCCAGTGTCTGGTGTGAGACTAGAACCCCCAAAACCATCTGATTGTCTGGCCCCAGAGGCGGGCATGCTATCTACTAAGTTTTAGTTGCCTGTATTTTTCAAAATTAGTTTTTTTTTTTTTTTTTTTTTTTTTTTTTTTTTTTTTGTTTCCATTTTAGGCCCCTACACAGATGCCATCCCTGTTGGCAGGGCAGCTCCCATCCCCATCTTCTCTGGCATTTACTCCCATGTCCCAGGGTTTACCCCTACACCACCTGTTATGGGGTCCCCTAGGCTGGAAGTTAGGGAATGAAGCCCTTCAAAGTGTTCTCTGTCTTCCAGAGAGACTCCAGGATGGATGGCCAGTTGCTAGGTTGCAGCCCAAGAGTGCCCTGTCTCATCTCTAGGTGTCAACTTGCCTCAGTCGGTAACACATCTATCTCTGGTCCAGAAGGGTGTGGGTTCTAGTCCTGCACTGGGATTGGACTTTTACCATAAATGCTGGCACCTGCTTCAGTACTGGGGTGTGGTGTACTGTGGGGATGTGCAGTCCTTCAGATGAGATGGTAAATGAAGGTCCCTTTTGGCCAGCTCTGGTGCTGTCCAGGTGGAAGTAAAAGAACCCAAGGCACTTTTCATAAGAGCAGGGGATTTTCCCCGGCATCCTGGCCAACATTTCCTTCCCATTAAACAACTTCTTGCAGTTCCCCAAGGCTGTGCGTGGGTGTTGATGTTGATGTACGAAATGGCTGTCACTGCACATTCAGTCACGTCATTACCAGTCTTTAATTGCTTATTATGTGCTTTTATTATGCACTTTGGGATGCAGTGTGTATGAAATGCGCTATATTAATGCTGATTATTATTATTCTCTTCCTACTTGCACCTGGGACTTACCGTTGTTCTCCCCCTCCCAGGATGATGGCATGCTAGGGGCCCAAGCAAGCACACGCAGTGTGTGCAGACGCAGAGCCTGGCTGGCATTCTCCTGCAGTGCCTCCTAGCACTGCCACTCATGGTCACCTAGATAGTAGTGTTGTAGTGACGTTTTCTGAAGGTGCAGAGTGTCCCCTGGGAAGCTCAATTTCCTCGGATGACCCGGCAATGGCCTGAGCTCTTTTCAGAACCTGAGTCACCAGGGTCATGAGCAGCAGCCCTGCTGCTGCACTGATGGGCTGGCCTTAAATTGAATCTTTAAATTGTGGCTTCCCCTTGTTCTTTAGCTGAGGCTCTGTGGAACTATTTGTCATGGCAAGTGTGCTGTGGAAGGACACACGTGCTTTACACCTGACGAGATGCAGAAAAATAACTTTCTCAGTGCATTTTAAAAAAAGAATTATAATGGTATTGTTATGTCCATAATCCACCCCTTGTAGAGATTTATCATCTCTTGGGAACTCCTGGGTTTTCCTTATACATACTTGCTGTATTCATGCATACAGTATTTAGTAACTTAAGTTCGGAAAGTCTCTAGATACTTCATAAGCGGGAATAAACAAGTACACTGTGCAAGATTGCATACCACCCCTGCTGCCTTACAGTTCTCTTGGTAAGTAGAAATGTACCCAGCTTTTTGTCACCTTGCATCTGAACTACATAATGTGCTCTTTCAGGGCAGCGACATAGTGTTTTTTTTTTTGTTTTTTTGGGGGGTGGGTTATGTATCAATACTCAAGAGGAGTGAATTTTGCCTATTGCTTCTGCCAGTAGAAGGCTCTAGAGCTCCTCTCTCAAGCAGTCCTGCTTGAGGCCAGAACATGCCCTGAATTTTTTTTTCCATACATACTTTGTCTCCTTCAACACTGGCAGGCAGCTCCAGCCCCTCCCTCGGAGGTGACTCGTTTCTCCGGCGAGGCTTTCCCCGCACCCACGCCAATGGGCCATCCACTGTGGGTTGCCCACCCCATGATAGGGCCGGTGGTGAGGGATGCCGGCCTCCCCCCCCACCACCACCGGAAGTCAACATCTAGATTGCCAGGAGAAGGTGCGGGAGCAGCCCGCCATCATTGAACCTGCCAGCTCCGAACCCTTTATCTGTGTTCTCCCTGGACCCATGCACATGCAGTGGGCGGGGCGACTGTCCATTTCCTTGGAGGCAGTCTTGCACCCTCTGTGTGGGTCCACCCCTTTCTAGCATCGCGCCTGTGCTGACCCCCAGCCTCTGTTGGGTGTCAGTCTACAGCACGATGCTGAGACCCCCCCAACCCCGAGGAAGGAGGACTATCGGCGGACGTTCAATCCTTCCTTGCCCTGGTCGACCGCTGAATGACCAGAGTCCATTCTTGAACCCGGGTCGCCATCATAGTGTGAGATAAGGCATCCAGCGCCTCAGCCCCCTGCGCCACTGGGTCGGCAGCATGCCCTGAATTTTAAGGAATTGCCAAGAGGAGGAGGAGGAGATGTGAATTCCAGAGACTTGGCTCTGCTTTTTAACTTCTGTACCTAGGATGGCCCAGTTGAGGTGAAACATCTTGTTTTCAGTGGTGTCCTACATCTACCCATTCCCCCAGCTGGGTGGACTGGAGCACTGGGAGGTTGTGACTAACCCACAGTGTGTATTTGACTCTAGTGGGGTTTGAACCAGTGATCTGCTGTTTCCCAAGCTATTGCTGTAACCACTGGACCACACTGCCTCCTGCTTGTCTGTCTCTGGGGACAAGCAGGTGCTGGAAATTGTCAAAGAAGGTCTGCCTCTAGAATTTGGATCTCCTCCTCCTCCTGTTCACCTCAAGCACGACTGCTTGAGAGAGGAGCTCTAGAGTGCTGAGAGCAAAAGAAGACATTTCTGAGTCCTATAAGGAACAGCTACAATAAAGCATTTTCATCTGGAGATGTGTCTATGGACTATTAATTCCTTTGAAGCAGTGCAGTAGTGGAGCACCGCAGTACTGTGTGTTAGTCAACTGGAAGATCTGGTGTCATCAGCACACATAAGCTGCAGTAAGTTTATAGAACCTGGGTGCCCATAGTTGTGGGTCACCTGGTGAGAGATCCAGCAGAGATAGGTGGGATCTTGCCACATAGGACAAAAACTGTAAATAAAGTATTTCAATGAGCATATTATTAGCACCTTAAATAGTAAGCTAAGGGGGGGCGTGATTGCCTACACCCCACACACAGTACATAGTCCGAGAAGAAATGATAGGGTGCCTGGTGCCAGTATACAGTAGGTAGTACAAACATTGTTTGATAGCCAAGGACTAGTGATATGGTTGCCCTGGTGATCTAGTGGCATCGTATTAGGACTGGACTGATGTGTGAAATTGCCATGTGGCATCATTTTAATTGTATCTGCGCACACAAATCATTTTACTTGTAGCCAAAGTGTCTAATTATTAGAGCAGTTGTTTATATGTAGATGTGGATCAGGAGTAAAGTGCTGAGTGAAGAGCACAAGACGCCGGCATAAGTAGTAAGCGCACCACTACTGTAGTTGCTTAGCAGTCTGAGGCCTGCTGGGCATCAGGAGAGCGAGCACTCTCGGTGGAAATAAAATCGCCAGTTCAGTTACCAGGTATACATATTTGGATGGCAGGTGGCAAGCGCCAGGTTTTAAATGTAGAGACTGTGTCATATTTGAAATAGTAACCCTGGGGTCTCACAGAAGGAGGCATTGCTTCACAGAGAGAATGGGGGTGGGCTCACAAAATGGGTGTCAACTTAGGCAGCAGGCTAACCAGAAGAAAACGGTATGCACAGCAAACGCTTGGAGAGAGAATAATGAATGAATGAATAGATACACAAATATCACAGTAGGTTAGCTCACAGTCTTATGAACAAAACCACATCAGTATTTTATCACAGAAATGCTTATTTACAAAAACGGAGTTGTAGGCAGAGTGTTTGAGGAAAATGACAGCAGATTTTAAACTGCAGAAAATGTGCAACATTTTTACTAAAGCCCAGATCTCTGCCAGTTTCTTATCAGAATCTCACCAAGCTTGCTACAAATATAGTTGGGATATGGACGATCAGACAGTAGTAGTCCCACATGTGTCAGTGGACAGGAACGAGAGTCGCTGACATTTGATGGAGGAATGGTCGCAGAAGATTGCCTGCAGTCCAGAAGCCATGCGTGTAGGCAGGGGAGATTGAAGGAGAAGCCAGGAGACAGAAGATGATGTGTGCTCTTGGGATAGTGTAACTAACTGGAGCCCTTGGACAGTTTTCATACTGGGGAACATTAATTTAATTGTGACTTGTGGTTCTCTTGTCTCAGTTTTATTACACACATGCTGGAAAGAGCTCTGAATGTCAGCTTTCCAGCTGGGGAAGTGTAAGTAATTACTTTGTATTTGTAGTTTATTTTTGTGTGATTTATGCAGTGTATAATAGAAATGAATTAAAGTTAACCGAGCAGAGCAGGCTTAGAATTTTCAAGGCAGCTGACTGAAAATTTAAAACTGAGGATTCCATTATGGCCCATGCTGCTGCAGAGTTCCAAGCTGGAATCTCAGCTGATCAGATTTTACTAGGAGCAAAGACATCAGCATTAATTCATGCTGGGCCTATTACCAGGATGGACTCTGAACAGAACAGAGCAGATACTGTGTACCAGTGGATTATTTTGTTTATTGCAGGTAAAATAGAAATAATTTCTGGGTACTGATAGGGGAAGTGGTTGGCAGAGGCCAGAGGGGGGTTGGGTAAAGGGTCTTCTGTTTGTCATGGACCTGCTGGTTGGGACTCGGGGTGGGGAGTGTGTTTGGAGCATATGGGTGATGTATATATTGAAATTTAAATCAACATTAATATATAATTATACATCCCCAGTTCTTTTTTTGACACATCACTTAAGTGAAATTTGCCAGGGCAGGCAGGGAAGGATGGCACCAGCGAGGGGTAGGACGGGGTTATATGAGTAAAACATATTCGGGAGGTGGGAGGGGTGGCATTGCAGCACAGTAGGTGGAGGGAGGTTGTGGTGGTTTTATGACAGCTTTGTTATTTTTTTAAATAAAATTTGCATGGCGAAGTTGGTGCGCCCACTGGGAAATTCACAAACATTTATGAGTTGCAAACTTCCCGACTTCATGTCAGCTTGTCCGGTGAATTAAAACATCGCTGCATCTGTAGTAGAGATAAAGCCTACAGTTTCCAGGGTTAGCAGGTGCACACCTTTGGATAGAAAGCAATAGATATATGTGCATAGCTTATAAGTTACAATCAATTTAAGAGGTGTTGCAAAAGTGTTGTTGTTTATCATTTTGCAAGCTGTTGCCTGTCACGCTGGGAGAACAGCCTAGTAAATGAACCTTTATTTTACATGAAAACTAGGTCTGAATCAGAGTCATACTTTGAAACTGTCAGAGTGTCACAATTCCTGTGTTCGCCAGTATGAGACCAGTGTAGTGCTTGTACTCCCACGCAGGTTCCCACAACTATCTGGTTGGTAGACTAGCTATGCATACCACCCCAGTGTATTCAAGGCAGTGATGGTGGGTGGAAAGAGAAGTAAAAGAACCTAGAGACTTATCTGCATTTAGCAATCTTGCTGTGAGCTTGTGCAGGTGGCTATACCATGTAGGCACTATTAACTTGTTATACATTAACTTAAGTTAGCAGCTGTGATTTAATAAGTGTAAAGTATTAGTTATGTATTTGTTTTTTAATTTCAAAAGTTAAATGAAGCCACCCTCCGTCTGGATGTGAAGTGGAACTTTTATTTCTAAAATTCCTACTCGAGAGACCACTGTACACAGGATGAGAGGAACAGTGGCTAAGTGTTCTGATTGGCTGAAATCACATAAATCATTTATAATGGTAGTACTCTATCTTCATGTGGGGCTGAAGACATTGCTCAAAATCATGTGCATTTACATGAACCTTGAACTGTGTTTTTAACAGTTCTTGTACAAATGCAGTCACTGACCCACCAGGCAGTGGTTTGTCTACAGTATACCTGGAGAAGATGGAAGTTTTTGGCATCTCTGCTTCGGGGAACCGTCCATAATTCCCTGCCAAGTTTCTTAGTCTCTTCACTTTTCACTTAGTTACAAAATGAGATAGAGCAGCCCACATGAAAGCAATGTATATGGGTCTCGGGTCCAGATAAACTGCAGTCGGCTTTATTTTAACCAAATATAATAGCTTTCCCTTTGACCGCCATCAGTACCCTTTTAATGAAGGTGGATTAATGCCTCGTGACTGGACAAAAGCCCTTGTCCACAAGGATGGATCAAAAGATGCTTACGGAGCTTTCTCCATTTTGTGTACTTTTGGAGTAACCAAAGCTTGTTGGGGAAAATGCACAACTGACTGAATTCTTAAGTTGCTGGCATATTTTGTTTTTTCCTGCCCTCTTTTATATGGCTGGGAAACATTCTGGCTAAACATTTGCTTCTGGTCAGTTGGTTGCACCTGGATACATGAGCCTGGGATACATGAGAGGATCAGCACTGGGTTACTGGCGCCCATCGGTCACTGTTCCACATAGTGTTGGAGTACTGTATGTGAAGATGGATGCACTGAAAACGAGCCTGGTCCACCTGGAGAGTAGTGGGATCTAAAATAGTAAACTCCCTCCTCCATCAGAATTTCTGCAAGTGGTTTAAATAGAGGATATACCATGGGCTGCATGACAATATATGATTAATTCTGAATGGTAGGTTATGACATCTATCGACCTCATGAGTGAGGTCTGCAGAGGTCATACCCAACTGTTCAAAATAAATCATTTTTTTCTAGAGACGTGGATATGAAGTACACATTCATACTTCTGGCAGTATCCCTTTCCTTTTAAGGCTTATGTCTTCAAGCTGGCTCCTCCCACCCACCCAGGTGGTAACACCCTTAGCACCGCCTCGTGATGTCTGATCTTCCTTTCTACTGGAAGAATAAGGTTCCTTCCTTACTACTGTCTTCACTGAATAGGCCCTTTGCTTCAAACATTTGCATTCATTGTGAAATAATTTCATGTTCAGGCGATTTCTCCATTTCTACTATGGACAACTATAAGTCGGCACTGGGATTTAAAAAGTGCGAGTGCGGGCAGAATATGTCTTGGACAGACCCGCACACCTCGTACGTCTACTGCCTAGGCCACGAACATGATCCCCAGGCATGTGGCCTCTGTCGCACTTTGCATCCCTCTACCTTAGAAGTCTGGCGCACACTGCTTCTTTTGGGGTGCCCAGACAGATGAACAGGATCCCCCCCACACACACACACATTCGCTTGAAGGACACTCATCAGGCAGCCTCTGTGGCTGCGGGGTCTGCTGAACAACACAGCTTTTGAAGAGGCTGCGGCTCGGGCTGTGGAGCAGGCCTCTTCGGCCTTTGTGACACTTACCTTTGGTGCCACCTTTTCAAGGGTGTTTCGAGAATTGTGCCAGTCCGTCCCACTTTTGGGCAGGGCCCCTCTAAGGGCACAAAATCTAAATCATCAAGGAAAGAGACAAAAAAGAAGTCTTGCCATCGATCATGAGCGCTCTATGGCCTTGCATTCCCGTGCTTCTCTGGAGGTTTCAACTACAGTCGATCCTTTGGCCTAGGCCGCTGGCTCCACAGTCTCCCTGTTGGGCCAGTTGGTCGAGATGCCCGTATATCAACCTGCCGAGATTTTTTCAACCCGGTTGATGCATTGTCGCCAGATGAGGCTGAATGAAAGAAGAAAGTTCCCTTCTTACTGTTGTCTGTTCTTGCACTCCGGTCTTGCCTATTACTTCTCAGGGTGGGTCAGACCAGCCTGCTGATCTGGTTTCCAGCTCTTAGGATCCAATTAACCAGGAGGTACCTTGGTTGTCACCGGCTCTCTGAGTCCCCAGTTGGTGTCCCCGATGGTCGAGGACTAGGTCTCAGTCTCGAAGCCTGGAGTCAAGCAACCCACTCTGGCAGAGGCATTCCCGCTCTCGGCACTCCGGCAAGTGGTGGTGCTGCTGCTACTCTTCTTCTTCCTTCCTGGACAAGGAGAAGCTCAACCGCAAAATGAGTCTGCGCTATGAAGAGCTTGTGGGGCATTGGCTCATGTTTACCGGAGTTAAGCCGGTTCTGGCCCCCCAACCTGGCTCTTCCATAGCTCCTGCCACCCAGGCCTCGGCCTTCTATGGCTTAGCTGACTCCTGCTCGTCCTGTTTCTGCCTCTCAGCCCATCCAGTTGGAGCCACCTTACAAACAGCCACCAGTGCCCCCCAAGGATGCCCATTGCCTCTGGGCTTCCTTGGTGGCTATCCATCACCGTGACTCCTGACAGACCCTGTAGGGTCAGTGGGGATTTAGGCGGTCGACCGCTTTTCGATGAATCCTCTTGCGTCGGAGGGCGCCTTCCTACACTTCTGTCCATTGGATGCTGAGTCGGGAGAGGATTTGTTGACATAGCATGGTCCCACTTCTTTCGCGGACCTGCTCAGACTGATTTCGGAATTGACGAGTCTTCAGATGGAGCCTGTCCAGAAATGGGCTAAGTACCCTTTAACCGAGATTCTTGACCGGGGTGACTCCTCTGAGGAGGCCTTCCTAGTTGTCGATGCCATTCTTGGCCCCACTCTGGAGCTTTGCCAGCACCCTGCCTCTTGCCCTGCGACATCGGCATGGATGGTTCGCAAGTATGTGGTCCCTATCCGTTCCCTTTCGGGTTTCACCGAACATCCCTCAGCTGATGGTCTGGTAGCCGACTTGGTCTTTCGGTGCTCTGGCAGTGTCGGGAGCGTGGATAAGCCTCCCAACAAGGAATCCAAGAAATCGAATCATATGGCCAAAAAGGTCTCTGTGGCCTCCTCTCTTGGCCTTTGATAGATGGGTTCGGCCCTTTTGATGGCCCACTTTGCTCATTCCCTCTTAGGAACTCTTGATGAGGTGCTTTCCCACCTCACGGGGACTTACAGACCACAGTCAGGCAAGTTTGGGACCAGGGACAAGCGGTGGCTAAGCAACAGCTCCAGATAGCTATGGACATTGGTGACTCCTGCACCTGGTCTGTGGCTGCTGCGGTTGCCATGCCGCCATAGGGCTTGGCTGCAGATGTCTTACCTTTACGGTGGCTATCCAGTACAAGTTGACGGATGTCCCCTTCTTATTTAATTTTTATTTATTTATTGAATTTTGTTGATCTGGTAGGCCCACTGAGACTTGAAGTCCCTTTTTCAGGGGTGACCGGGGGAGGGGGGGATACAGATGGTAACTAACTGAAATTAAACCAGAGTAAGCGGTTGGTGGTATTTTTAGTGAATGGGGGAAATTTGCCAGTACACCGGGGAAATTCCCCAACTCTTTTCGAGAAGTGCCGTGAGATCTTTAACATCCACCAGAATAGGCAGCTGGGACCTCTGTTTAACATCTTATCCGAAAGACGGCCCCTCAGGAGTGCAGCATCCCCCTCATGCTGCACTGCAGTGTCAGTATTGGGATATTAACCTAAATGCTTGGTGTGGAGATAGAACCCACAGCCTTCTGATCTCCCAGCCTCAGAGGCGAGTGTGCTACCTACTGCACCACAGACACGGTCTGTTCTTGGGTACTGACCTGTTTGGGCCGGGGGTCGAAGGACACCTTACTCTCATTGAGAAGTCCAATGCCACCCTGGACTCTGTGACCTCTGCCAGAGGGATTCCAAGGGTGCTAAGCCTCAATGAAAGAAGCCCTTTGGCCCCTCTCTGCCCCTGTGGGCAAGCCATCCCAGCCCCTGGCTGGGCAGCAGGCCCAGGCTTTGCGTCCCCGACCGAAGTTGGTTGCTTCGGTTGTCTGAAAGCCAGGTGGTCGAGGCTCCACTGCTTCCTCAGCTGGTCCCTCCGCCTCCAAGGCTGCTCAGTGATGGGCTGGGGGATGCCTCCCCCAGGCCTGTCCTGACTCCACTGGATCCTCCAGTGGGGGTCTGGTTCTGCCGCTTCCTTTCTGCCTGGTCTGTTGTCACTATGGACAGGTGGGTCCTTGAGGTAGTCGGTCAGTCTGTCTCTGGAGTTTGAGGCTTACCCGCCTTGCCAAGCCTGTGCCCCACTGCAGACCTCTCAGTCCTTTGGGCGGACATTGCCCAGCTCCTCCAGAAGGAGGTAGTGGCTCAAGTCCAGGACCCTCCAATGAACCCAGGGTTTGTCTCCAGGTACTTCCTGGTGCCAGAGTGGACGGGGGCTGGCGCCCCATCTTAGATCTGCACGACCTGAACAGATTTCTCCAGTCACGCACTTGCAGGATGGTCATTCTGCCTCAGATTATTCCATCTCTGAAACAGGATACATGGTTCTTCTCCTCCTTAGATCTTCAGGACGCATTCTTCCATGGCCCCATCTGTACGTCCCAGCCGCCAGTTCCTGCGGCTCCATGCAGAGAGGATTCTCTGCGAGTTCCAGGCCATGCCCTTCAGCCTATCCTCGGTTCCCAGGGTCTTCACCAAGTGCATTGTAGTGGTGGCAGCCTACCTGAGGCACCAAGGGGTCCGGGCGTACTCCTACATGGATGACTGGCTTATAGCAGGTCTCTCCAGGAAGGAGATGGAGTGGTCCAGGGACCTGGCCCTCCAGACCTGCTCATCCCTTGGCCTCCTGGTGAACGAGGCCAAGTCGGAACGTGTACCGTTGCAGGTGATGCTTTTTATCAGGGTGGAGCTCGATTCTTGCAGAGTCAGGGCTCGGCTTCTGGTGGACCGGGCGGAGGCTCTCTCCTCCTTTGCCTGATCATGTCGGGTGGGCAGTTGCGTCCTGCTCGGAACTGCACCTCCCGGGATACATGGCAGCATGCACCAGCGTGGTCCCTTGGGCCCAGTGGAGAATGAGCTCCCTGCAATGGGAGCTTGCCTGCCAATGGTCTCAGTGCCAGGGCCATTTCGACCAGCTGGTCACTGTGACCCAGCTGATGTGGGATGCCCTCCAGTGGTGGTTAGTCCTGGAACATCTGCAGGATGGGATTCCTGTTGTCTGTACAGCGCTGACACAGACGATCATCATCTTGATCGATGCCTCCCTGATGGGCTAGGGTGCCCACCTGGGGGGGCCACAGAGTCCACGGACTCTGGACCCCCGAAGAGTCCCGATGCCATATCAACCTGCTGGAGCTTTGAGCAGTTTGGCTTGCGCTGATGGCCTTTGCTCTGCACATTCGGGGTCAAGTAATCCAGGTCCAGACAGACAGCACCACAACCATGTACGACCTCAACAAACAAAGCGGGACACACTTCCTTCCTTCCTCCCTCTGTGCGGGGAAGCTCACCACATCTGGACCCTCATGCTCAGCCTGGATGCTGATCTCCTTGCCATCTATGAGGCTGGTGTCTTCAACCAGCTGGTGGATGCCCTCAGCCATGTGGGCGAGGCGTCTCACGAGTGGTCTCTCCATCCGGAGATAGTACACAGCCTGTTGTCCCACAGGGGCACCCCTCTGGTGGACCTGTTTGCCTCCAGGGAGAACACAAAGCTGAGACTGTATTGTGCCCACCTGCTCAGCAGGGAATGCTGCAGGGGGATGCATTCTCAAGGCCCTGGACTCAGGGCCTCCTTTTATACATTCCCTCCTCTTCCTCTGATCCACAAAGTGCTGATCAAAGCCAGGAGGGACAAGGCATGGATGATCCTGGTGGCTCCGGACTGACTCTGCCAGTTCTGGTACCCTGATCTCATCAGCAGGCTCCCGAGGTGTCATCACCTCCCCCTGGACCTGCTCTCTTGCAATTGGGGGAAGGTACTCCATCTGGACCTTCAATCCCTGCACCTGACAGCCTGGTTCCTGAGCAGTTAGAGTTCCAGTCTTTGGGTCTCTCCGAAGATGTCCTCGCCATGGTCGAGGTTTCTCTGAAGGAGTTGACTCGAAAATGCTATGCCTTCAAATGGTAGAGGTTCTTCATTTGGTGCCAGGGCAAGGGGCTTTACCCCTTATCTTGCCCCATGGCTAGCATTCTTGACTACCTTTGGTTCCTCTCTGTCGGGCCTTCGGTCGACAACCCTTAAGGTGCATGTGGCAGCCATCTGTGCATACTGGGTGCAGGCTGGTATGCTTTCGGTGGTGCAGGAAAAGGTGGTCTGGTGCTTTTTCAAAGGCCTTGACCACATTTCCCCTCCGGTGCATGAACCACTCCACCTTGAAACTTGTTGCTGTTGTTGGCAAAGCTCATGGGCAAGCCATTCGAACTGATGCACAGATGTGACATGTCTCACCTGTTGTGGAAGACCGCCTTCCTGGTGGCTGTCAGGTCAGCCAGAAGGATTAGTGAGCTCCAGGTGCTCTCGGTGGAGTCTCCTTACCTGGTCTTTCACAGGGACAAGATTGTCCTTCACCCCAACCCGAAGATCCTCCCGAAGGTTGTGTCTGAGTTTCTCCTTAACCAGGTGATTAATCTCCCGGTGTACTTCACCACTCACACTTCTGAGGCTGCGCATAGGCTCCATACCCTGGACCTGCAGCAAGCACTCACCTACTATAAGGAGCAAATGGCTAGAGTTCAGGGAGAGGTTCACCAGCTGTTTGTCACCTGCGCTGAAGCCGCACCTGGTAGACTGGCAGCTAAGTGGACGATTGGCAAGTGGATCGTATCCTGCATTGACCTCCGCTATAGGTTGGCTGGTAGGGAGCCTCCCGTAGGGCTTAGGGCTCATTCCACCAGTCATACAGCTGCCTCGGGTGGCTGCTTCCAGGGATGTCCCTATCCAGGAGATCTGCAGGGCTCCTACCCGGAAGTCAGCACATGCCTTCATTTCCCACTGCAACATCGACCTTGAGTCATGCTGAGATGTGCTGGTTTTGGGGCCTCAGTTCTCCAATCTCTGTTTCCTAAATAGGGGGTATGCGCCTTGCCTCCTCCTTCCAGAGAACTACTAGGAGTCTGCCAGAAGTGTGGATCTGTACTCCATGTCCATAGAAAAACAGGTTTCTCACCTGTAACAGTAGTTCTAGGAGTGGTATATGATGTACATCCACACCGACCCACCCAACCTCCCCTGGCAAGTGGCACACCGGCCTTGCTTCCAGATGATAATATCTGATGTCACGGGGCGTTGCTGAGGGAGTTACCACCTGGGTGGGTGGGAGGAGCCAGCTTGAAGACATTCCGGGAAGCCTTAAAAGGAAAGGAGCACTGCCAGAAGTGTGGATGTATGTCATATTCCACTCAAAGAACTACTGTTGCAGGCAAGTAACCTGTTTTTTCATGCAACCCATGGCAAGTGCCGTGTATACAATGCAGATTTTTATTTGTGCAATCCTGATTGTAAAATGTTTTTGTGCCATTTTTTAACTGGCAGGCCTGGACAGAACGTTTGGTATAATGAAAGATTCTGCTCAGAACATCATGGAGCTGAAGTAAAAAAAAAAAAAAATCCATGGTTCTCTGAGCCGCAGTGGAAATAAAGGATTTATTAATTTTTTTTGTACTTTCTATTTATTCCTCCTCTCTCCCCTCCGCTGTGGTCTCCTCGGGAGTACCTAGGAGTCATCCCACTATGGTTCGCTCCTACCTGGTCAGTCCTCCGTCGCCCATGTAGCCTCAGTTTACCCCCCAGGCGGGGATGAGGTGGGCCCCAACACCCTGAAATTCTCTGGTGGCATTGGTCAGGAGGATGCCAGGAGGGCAGCCGTAAATCGTGGGCAAGCTCCAGTTCTCCATCTCCGCCGGAGCTGAAGAGTGTTTTTCCCTTTTTCCTGGGGAGTGGCTAGGGCCCTGACATCAAGGCCTTACCGACGTCTGCCACTCTCCACCCCTTCGATACACTTAGTGCTTGCTGTATCTCCGGCTTCTGCCAGAGGTCAGCCGAGCGCCATAAGGGGACCCCTGTCCCTCTCAGGAGAGGAGAGCTGTCCTCCGGATGCTTGATCCTCCCCCTCCCCTGCCGACCCTCAGCAACCCGGGCTCGTTCCCGAACCCAGGTCGCCGATGTGGTGCGAAGTGTGGTGTCCAGCGCCTCAATCCTCAGCGCCACCGGGCCGGCCTATTTTTTTTTTTTTTAACTCTGTTTATGCCCCCTTCTTACTGGCCCCATAGGACCTCTCTCCAGCATGGACACAGGGATCTGCTTTCTCCCGCTCTGCCTGAGATCCTTCGATTGAACTTCCGTCCCAGGATGCTGTTGTACCCCAGCCTGACCTAACCAACCCCCCCCCCCCGGCTCAGAGTCCCCCGAGGTGGGACCGCCAACTCCTGCAGCACTCTAGCTAGAATCCAGTGGGTGGCCAGAGTGAGAGTGAGAGCCGGAGGTCAGTCGGATGGATCTGCGATGAGTGTGGGTGCCATCTGCGGATCCCAGTGTTCACCTTCCCGGGTGCTAGGGTATTTTCCATTTTTCGTGTTCCAGGGGGCGCGGACATGTAGTGATGTCCAGCGTGCAATGGATGCACTCCCACGCCCATGCGCAGGACATCTGCCAACACCCCCATACCCCTTGTACGTGCCCAGCTAACTGCAGTGCTCCCAGTCTCCACTGGGAGTCGCAGGAGCTGCGGAATGCACAACCCTCCTTCCCCAGGAGAGGAGAGCAGTCCATTAGATGCTTGACCCTATCCTCACTGGCCGACCCCCAGCGACCCGAGTCCACTCCCAAACACAGGTCACGTGCGTGGTGTGAGGTAAGGCTACCGCCTCAACCCTCCACACCACTGTGCCGGTATAAATGATTTATTTTGACTCTAGCTCCCCTGCCCCTGAAAATAAATATGGGCTATGCCATGGACTGACTAAAAATATTGCATTTATTTTTATCTGCAGGGTTTGACCTCTATGACCTCATGAGTGGCAGAGCCACGAGTGAGATCTGTAGAGGTCAAGCCCCACAGATAAAAATAAATGTGATATTTTTAGCCAGCCCATGGCATATGTCATTTATACAATGACAGTGCCTCTCTGGCAGGATTAGTTCTTTCAGTGAAGATTTTTCTCTTTCTGTTTGCTTTCACTGCTCTGTTCTTAATTGGAGCAAATGCCACTGTGATGTCATCAGGCATCCTTCAAGTTTCTCTCCTCTTGGTTATGAGCTCCTTTGTGACCAGCCTAGAGTGGAAATTAACGCTGATGATCCACCTAAGATTAAAATACATGATTTATTCCCACTGCAGGCCTGTCACACATGAAAATAAACATATTTATTTGCAAAATGTTATTCTCATCGTATAAATGTACTTGCTGTATTTGCAATTGTTTTATAGCCACTAGCACTTTATAAATTCAAATATAAATTTTCATATGTCTGTGTGAGTGTGAGGGGGAAGGGTTATGACCCTCTGTGCCTAATATTTTTTTTTTCTTTGATGCAGGCTATTCTTGGAAAATCAGTGTTTGGAGAAAGCCATGCTCTGCTGTGGTGGGTGGGGATCAGCCTCACCCTCTGTGGACTGCTGCTGCTGCACACCGCCACACCCCAAGGGGACCATGGGGACTCTGAGAGAAAAGAGAAATAGCCAACCCACTTGACAGCCTTCAGACAAGCACAGACAGTCACACAGACTTATAATGCTATAAGCAGAATTATATCAGAAAGTTGATTTTCTGAATGAAGACCAAACTATGAATGTGCTGTTCTGCTTCTAAATTTGTGCTGTGCAGTGTGAGTGGCAGCACCTCCAGATTTAAAATTAAGCAATGGGACTCCATCAGGACTGCTGGGAGTACTGAATGTGATAGTGGATGGGCTGACAAACAGCCTGATCCACCAGAAGAGTGGTAGAGATGGACATTGCATTGTAGGATCTCCATGAAACTGGATAATGGTCTTGTGCAGTGGGGTGCCAACACTGTTAATACAGATACAACTATGTTAGTGATCCAGTGATGGGAAATAACCTTAAGGCTTCCGCCAGGGCCCAGAAGATGCAGGGGCCTTTGTGCCAAGCTGCTGCGCTCAGCCTCCTGGGAGATGGTAGCAAGCCGTGCTGCTGATGCACACTCCCATAACGGCTGCTGTCAGAATTGTGTCTACTGCACAGAGAGTGGCTGTGCTGAACAAAACAAGGGAGCTCATTGGTTTCTTTAGGAGGGGGCAGCATGCTCTTCTCTAGTAGCAGATCGTGATCTAGTGTTGTGGTATATGTGACTCTCTCTAATGCAGTATATAATTGTGTGTTCAGACTGCCTTGGATTCACAGATTCAGGTTTGTTTCATACAGGTGACATGCCTGTTCATCTAGGCATTCACTTTAGAGTGATAAGATACGGAATGTTATCTATTTATTTACTGCTGACTAGTTAGTTTGTTTTTTGACGTTATGATGTAAACAACACTTACATGCCCCTCCATGAAGTATGAGATGTAAACAACACTTAGATGTCCCCCCATAAAGTATTAGATTGCAAATCAGTGATTCAGGTAAACAGGGACCTGCTACATGTGATCCCGCTTCACCAATCAAACTTGCAAAGGAAAAATGGGCGAGTTAACCCTTGATGTATTGGGACAAAACAAAAAATTGGCCTTCTTAGATTGAGGGGAGGGACTGGTAGTGATTTGAATGCACAAGGTTCTCAGATCAGTTTCACATATATCCTATAACTGAGTCTCCTTTGGTTTATTTTGTTTCTATAAATGTGAATGTGACACCCTTACCTCTACAGATGGAAATCAGTGTTTCTGTTGCTGATTTTTTTTTTTGTATTATATTTTTATTAAGCTTTGTTGTAAGAAACTAGCTCACATAAGCATAGATACACAGGTGAATCCATAGAGTAGATAGTTCCATAAACATGAGATGAGTCTCTCTGCGGATGACTCAAAACTGGGGGCGGTGGTGGATGGGGAGGAGGGCAGGGTGGCCCTACAGGGGGAGCTGGAGGCTCTGGAAAGGTGGTCCAGAAAGTGGAAGCTGAGGTTCAGTGCAGGGAAATGCAAGGTACTGCACCTGGAAGCCAGAAACCCGGGCCAAGTGTACACTGGGGGGGATGCTGCAAGTCTCGATGGCTGAGCGGGACCTGGGGGTGGTGGTGGATGTCAGGATGAACAACTTGGAGACTTGTAGGAGGGCAGCGGCCAAGGCCAACAGGATGCTGGGATACATCATTAGGGGGATCACCTCCAGAGAGAGGGAAGTGATACTCTGTCTGTATAACTGCTTGGTGAGGCTGCAGCACACGTAAAGAGGGACATTGAACTCCTGGAGATGGTCCAGAGGAGGGCAACCAAAATGATCTGGGGCTTGGGGGACAGGACCTATGGGGAGAGGCTTGAAGAGCTAAATATGTACACATTGGAAGAGAGAAGGGACAGGGGGGGACATGATAGAGGTCTTCAGATACATGAAGGGGGTAAATAGGGGAGGAGCAGTCAGTGCTGCGAAGAAGGGGGGCAAGTAGAGGCACGGGTGGAAGCTGGAGGGGAGATTCAGGGAAAAGGAGAAGGTGCTGCTTCACTGAGAGGGTGGTGGAGCCATGGAATGCTCTGCCAAGGGGGCTGGTGGAGGCAGAGATGCAGGAGAGGTTCAAGAGGGGGTGGGACAGGTACAGGAGAAGGGTTCTGGAAGCAAAATCCAGTGCAGCGAGAATATCTGGGACTGGGAAGGGAGAAGTCAGAGAGAGCGAGGGGGGGGCAGCAAGGTCAGCTCCCAGGGTGGGGGATGACCAAACGAGCAGACACGAAAGACCATTAGGCCTATTCTGCTGGCATTTTAGTATGTAAACAGATTAACATATAGTACAGGATGGAATAAGGAAATACCCCATATACACTCTCCACATTGGGGGAAGTACAAATCGAAAATTCCTAGATTGTACCGCAAGCATGCACCTCTAGGAGTGTCTGAGAGGAAATTCCTGACTGGCTAGTAATCTGAGCCAGCCGGCAAGCAGGTCAATTGACCCACATTCCCCTGTAGATATTTATCCACACAGTTATTAACAGCCCCATACAATAGCACAATGTGGTCTTTATACTCATAGAAAATAAAGTTACCATATGTCGCGTTTCTAATAATAAAGCAGAGCCCCCAGGTATATAAAAAGGAAAATGCAGACATAAACATTCAATGTACCACATCTTTTGCCCCTTCTTTATAGTCCATATGGTCGTATAGTAGTTAGTCACTTAGGGCCATAAGTCCCCAGCGTAAAGTACAAGCTGTCGCCTGAGGCCGAGGTATTATCAAGAAAGCAACCCAGAAAAAAGAACCATTGGTAGTCAGAAAATATACACCAGCCGGGAATCGGAACCAAGCTCCCCGAAGGTTTAGCCCCTCAGCATACCCCCCTCGTGGCACTTAATTCAGTGGCCAACTGTGGAAAATAGCTCCACTTAACAGTAGTAGACAGCGACTGCAGCCGCATCCTAACAGAAATAATATCGAACAAAGAACAGAGACTTAGTCACAGTTTAGGGAAAAATATATATAGTATATTACAGTTTTAAGGGTCATGGCATTCGGTCCTCATCGTCCTGGTTTTCAGTAACCTCCTGCTCCAAAATTGGAAAAATCTTTTCAGCCTAAATAACCACAGAAAGGCAGAGCACACACAGCCACATATAACAAGGGCAAAGGGACAGCGATGGGGGCCATTTGTGCCCCATCTATAGCAAACCACTATATGGGAGTTTGGGGAAAATTAATTTGTGCTGGATAGAACCAATAATCCTTTTTTTTTATTTTTTTTTTTATAAAAATCCAGTTATGGAAATGTTATATTGATGATTTGTTCTTTATTTGGGAGGGGGACTTGGTTGAGCTTACAGAATTTATTAGGCATTTGGAACATACCAATAGTAATTCGAGGTTCTCATTTGAAGCATCAGAGACTCAAATTTGTTTTCTGGATCTTGTTATTGTAAAGGAAAATGATGGTGGGATTTCTACAAATATTTACAGGAAACCCACGGATGGAAATACATTACTGCATGCTGAAAGCTGCCACCCCAGACGTATTATTAGGAATATTCCTAAAGGACAATTTTTAAGGGTTCAGCGCAACTGCAGCAATAGAGGAGATTTTGAGAATGGGACTGATAATTTATGCATGAGGTTACAACAAAGGGGGGGTACAACAATAGATTGATTATGGAAGGAAGAAACTTTGCAGAAAACAAGGATAGAGTTAGTCTCCTGGATGGTCATAGTAAAAGAAGGAAATCGCAAGAACAGAATAGATTTAATTTTGTTATCTCATATTCTGCTCAAGCAGATGCTGTGACACAGATTATTAGAAAGCACTGGAATGTGTTGGTTAGCGATCCAGGCCTGCAACAGATAGCATCAGTACCCCCTTCCCCATATGGCTTTAAAAAAAGCACCCACCTTAGGGGATAAAATAACACATAGCCACTTTATGAATCAAAATAATAAACAGACATGGCTTGGAAAAGGTCCAGTTGGATGTTACCCATGCAAAAAATGTAATGTCTATGCATATATTAAACAGGGTAAGGACTTCATATTGCACAAGGATGGACAAAATTGTGAAATTAGACAGTTGGTTACTTGTGATTCTGAAGGAATTATTTATTTAGCACGTTGTAGCTGTGATGCTTTTTTATGTTGGTAAAACCATAAGAACTATGAAAGTTTGAGTCCGAGAACATATGAGGGCAATAGAGAAGAAAGATCTCACCTATGCTGTAGCTGCACACATAGCAAAACGTACGAAAAATGGTGAACATAAGTTTACTTTTATGGGCATTGACAAGGTCTGTCCAAAACCCCATGGTGGCAACTTTAATGATCTGTTACTTACCTGTGAAGCCTTTTGGATTATTAATTTAAATGCTACAAAAGGTAAAGGCCCTCATTCTGGATTTGAGCTCAAGCCATTTTTGAAAAAGAAAGTTTTATAAATCAACCCCCGTGCCCTTGTTTTTTTGTTTCTTGTTTCTTTAATTGCTCTTTAGTAATGATGGATTTATTATGATCTAGCAATTAGCTAATTATGTATGTTAAATGTTGTACTAATTGTATAGAGATTAGGGATGTGTCATTAAGTGATTATGTATAGACCAGTTATCTGTTTTCTCAGTAGTGATGTCATGATGATGTGGACTGCTATTAGTGTATTTAATGGTCACATTTTATTGTTACGTCACCCTTTGAGAAAGGATGTGTGAGTGTCCGAAACACGTCGGGCGATTTAGGCCTCCACTATGTTTTTATTTTAAATACAGTTTTTACTGACCTGTGTGGTTGTGTGTGCTCTGCCTTTTTGTGGTTATTCTGATTTTTTTTTTTTGGGGGGGGCATTGAAGCACCACATCCTTGTGCTTACTTCTTTTTGTGAATTAATCTTTTTCAGCCTCCTCCGGGGACCCAAACATGTAGAGTTTGCCCTGCCAGATAAGCCTTAAGCGAGCAGAAAATACGAGCTGATGCTGGCCATTCAAACTGTGGAGTCGACACCTCACCCCGTCATATTCTTTGCATCCCATTGTTCCGTAAGATAAATCCGGGAACACGTGTATCTCCGCATCTCAATATCTCAGTCGACGCTTTCTCCGGGCCTCCGTTAACATCCGATCCTGATTCCCCCATTCCAGAGCATACCACTGCAAGGGTACACGGTGTGGTCTGATTTGCCATTCCTCTGCACGGGGAGGTTCTGTAGGCCCTCTTGAATGATGGTGGCTGATCCTTCTCGCCAAACCCCAGCAGACCTGGCAAAAATGTGCGCACAAAACCCAGCAGGTCGTCTCCTTAAGCAGCCTCGGGTAGTCCTAAGATCCGTAGATTTCATTCGCGGGCCTGGTTCTCCACCGTTTCTAATTGTTGCCGCAGCCATGTAGTGTCCTTAATCAGCTTAGTGGAGACATTGATATTTTTGTTCAGGTTTGTGTCCAGTTTAGCAAATTCCTGGTCCGCAATGTCCATTTTATTCTCCAGTGCAGCTACCCGAGGTGTTAATATGTCAGATTTCTTATCCAATTCTTGCACTGAGTATACCAGCTTCATCAGGGTAGCGTTCACTGTGGCAGGCGTGATCTCCCCAGTATCCACCGTATCAGAGGCCCCTGCTGCACTGTTTCTTGTAGGCCTAGCATCTTGTTTGCCTCTCTGGGTAAAGAACCCGACAGAGGCAGCCACATTGCCTTTGGTTTTCCCCATGGCTCCTCCTAGTAGGCTGCTAAACCCAATAGGGGCATAAAAAAACAGGAACATTTGTCAAAATAAGCAACTTTTATTTGAATAAAGTAAGGATTTTGTAGGAGCTCTTCAAATGTGCTGTCTCCTGTTGAGCTGCTCAGCAGCGCCCCCTGTTACAGATTATTAGTTGTGTTTTTTTTCATGTGTATTAAACCTTGCATATGAAATTTAAGGCAATGATGCTAAGTACTGTAAAACCATCTGGAGCATTCCACAGGTCTTTGAAGATGGGTGTGGAAAGAAAGCAGTAAAGCACTATGGGATGTTGATTGTGCTGGTTTTACCACACACCCAGGGGAGTAGTAAGGCACAAGGCTGTAGGCCGAGTGTCTAGCCCTTGGAAGTATGGTAAAACCAGTGCAGCCAACACCCTCAAGTGTCTTACTGTGTTAATAAAATGGATCGATGGGGGGGGGGGGAATACTATGAAAGTTTAAAAAGACACAAAAATGTAATAAAACATTGCTAAAAAAAGTAAACTGGGTCTTCACAGATTCTTTCCAAATATCAGTCATCTGTCTTTCTACACCTTTAATATATGGCACATTTGTTTACCATGGAATACGAGCATTCATACATCTTTGAGGATCTCTTTCGTCTGCCACACCTTTGCAACTATACCCACGTCCGTGCTAGGACCACATGGAAACTTTTGCAAGCCAGGGGCTGCCCATGACGTCATTTGCCAGCATCTATGTAAACATGGGCAGCCCCATCTCTGCTCCGTTCTTTTCCTGCCACTGATCATACTCGTCAGAGCTGCCATGAAAGCATTAACCACTAGCTGTCGTATATTCTTTTTCAAACCGCGAATAATCACCTACTTAGTGATTTTTGGCACTTCTGCATCCAACCGAAAGAACCCTCGAAAGTATTCCAGTATTGTGAGTGGGGAGAAAAATTTACAAGGACGACACAAACGAGATATAGTGTATGGTGGAACATTGTTGTGGATGGAAATCCATCGCTTCAACAACGTTGTTATGCTGCACTAGTTGTCACAAACCCACTCAGCAGGTCAGCCCTCTACTCCCAAAGTGCTAACCTCTGAGCGTAGAATTGTGAACAGTTAACAGAACAAGGTAACCCTCTTGTTTGTTTTGTGGGTTCGAGTCACCTTAGTCCCAAGTTCTGGAGTGATTCAAACTGATAACCTTTTGTTAGCATACCCAGTTGTCAGGCTCAGATAATTCTGTCTTCGGGGGGCCAGATATCTTTGCTTACGGGCAACTAATCAGGTATTACAAAATGAGCCCTGGAACTCTATGCAAGACCTAGAGAACTCTTGTCTCTTTCCCAGTTTGGTATCACAATAAGCTATGCACAGTGTCAACTATACCCATCTAAGCTTCACTTATAAAAAAAAAAAAAAGTCTCAAGGCACACCAGGCAGTTTCTGTTTTTAAAATATATTTTTACTTTAAAATAGGTAAAATAGGAAAACAGTAAAATACAGAACAAGATATCCCCCACACATACAGTCTTAAAAACAAAACAGGTTTAAAACTGCAAATTCCTACAACACATACACTCAGACTGGTCTTATCTAAGGTCTCCTTACTTCTTAATCTTTCAGTGCTTTGTTGTTCCTCTTTTCTCAGTCAGAAATTAATGTCTCTGTGAGGTCTGCTCAGTATCTTAAAAGCAGTCTTGAGCTGGCCTTCTCTCTGAGGTCATCTGACTCCACCTTGGTGTATTAAAATTTATATTTTATAACACATGATGTCCTAGTAAGATATTTTAACAACATAGGTGACCAATGAATCTCCTCTCTCCATGTGACCTGTCAAAACCGGTCTGTGATCTACTTCACACTGACATCGGAGCCTCTTTGATGTCATTCTGGCTTCCTTAGACGACACCACCCAACACATACATATTGGACTTCTTGAACCAGTTTGCGATCTGTTTCCCACAGACATCAAAGACTCTTTGATGCAATCACTGGCTGTCTTGGGAGACACCCCAACACATGCATATTCTTCTTCCTTTATGACACCTAGTGCAAATCAAAGGATTTCTCTGAGGACGTCATGAATGGATATTTTATTTTCTGGGCTTCAAAGAAAACTTAAAGTAATTGCAATTCAGATATCTGCAGTTTAAGCTACCTCCTGTCCTTTGAACTTATCCCTGGGGGGTTTGATGTGTCAGTTTCAGCAATAGAGTATCTTTTCCTGACAGACACTCCCCTTACATATTTTATATTGCAGAAAAAATATCATATTGAAATCAGAACCAGCTGTCCACGGGCTACACTAGCTATGTCATCGTAGCTGTTGTGCTACGCTAGCTACATAGCTAGTGCAGCATAACACCTAGAAGGTGGGTGCGCATGCATGGAAGCTGGGTGTGCATTGCGATGGGGCGACCGGCGATGCTCTGGGAATGGCCACGGCGGTGAAACAGGCCAGAGGAGGTGAAAACTACACTCAAATCTGGAAGAAAGTAAGGGCCGTCTTTGTATGTGCGACCATACACTATAAAATACTGTACGATCGGTCATACACAACGAGGGTATTTTTTGACTCTTGAGGTTTCCATGGTAATGAGACCTCTCGAGCTGCGCTCTCGAGGTCTCCAGTTACCATGGAAACCTCTCGAGTGAAAAATACCCTTGTTGTGTATGAGCAGTCATACACAATCCTCTGTGTGTCTGCTTCTTGGGCCTCTCTCACAGTGTTAGGGCTTGTGAGATTTCTAGAGGCTTCAACTCTGCTATTAGGCAACATCAGAAAGGAGCACTGGAAAAGTTCCCTTTGAAGAAAACTTAGGCAGCAATGGAGAAGCAAATGCAAGAAAAATCTGCATCGCGTGCCCCGTTGACCAAATTGTGGTCATCAAAATCAAAAGAAGTCTTTGCCGGCCTGGTGGTGCTGAGGGTTGAGGTGCTGGACGCCACACCTTGCGCCACACCGGTGACCCATGTTTGGGAATAAGTGCGGGAGGCAGGGAGGGAGAAGGAACAAGTGTCCCAAGGACTGCTGTCTTGGGGGGGGTCTTCAGCAGTCGGCGCATGCCTGGCCCCTAGCAGAGGCTGGGGTGGCTCACCGATGCTGCCGACGGGTCAGAGATGGGGCAGACACCTGAAGGGACGTGCACGGGAGCCTGCGTACTACCGGCACCGGTGTCATTGCATGCTCCGCCTTTGAGGGGGATGCACATTGGAGGAGAAAATAAATACTCCGGCAGGATGAAGGAGGGTGCCTCGCAGGCAGGGTGGGACAAATCAGGTAGCCAGGTAACCAATGGCTATTTTAAAAATTGGTTTGACTACCAGATTTGAAAGTTACTGGCCAACTTGGCTGCCTGCCTACAAAGTGATTTTTGAGCATTTAAAAAGGATGGCTACTACAGATATTGGATTGGCTACCAAATGTTGAAAGCTAGTGGCCAAACTGACCACAAGCTCAGAAACTGATTTGTTCCACCCTGCTCACAGGTTCCGCCCCCGAATAGCCACAGCGCCGGCCACACTGGATCCGGTCTTCAGTGGGGTTTGGGGTGCCCCACCAGGAGCCCTGGGGGGTATTGGTCGGCACCGGCTGGTGGACGTTGGCCGGGACTGGGGGCTCCCTCCAGAGCTAGGGGGCCGCGAGCAAGGAGTATAAATTGATAACTAAAAAAAAAAATAATAATCTTCGGGAAGCCACAAACATTAACACTAGAACAAAGAAAAAGGCCTCCCCAACAAGATCCAGGTTGCCACTGCAGCTGTCAGGTAACCCTTTTACCTCATCACCATCCATTTCAGCAGCCGTGACATCAGACCCCCCCGGACTGTTGACCAGACATTAAGGTCGGGGCTTGGCTTAGGTGCTACCTGGCCTGTTAAGGACGGTACATTGCTGTCACTGGGTCTTCACCAGCCATCAGCTGTAACAGTCACAACCCCTACTACGGGTGCCATCGATGCACAAGGAGTGCTGTCGTTTTCAGAAGTGGTACGATGCTTACTACCAGGATTGCCTGATCAGCCTGTTCTGATGTCGATGGGAATTACTACTTCCCAGTTCCCGTCGATGCCACAACCCAGCACACTGCAAAAGAGACCCCTTCAATCGCAGCCAATGTCTTTGGCGCGGTCGTCTGTTCCCATTGCTGAGGTAGACGACTACGAGGGTAAATACAATCCAGACCTCATAATAGAGGAGGATCATGAGGAGGAGGAAGGATATGCTGAAGACCAGTATTTACCTGGTACCAGTTCCACCTTCTCTTACTGTAGTGAGAACTCTGTGGTGAACACCCCTAGGTCACCCCCAGAGGATCCCTCTTTTCAGTCCATGATGCCCCCACCAGTTTATCTTGACTCATAGCAGTACACCTCCCAACCACCATTGCCCCAGGGGTGGTTGTAGGGGGTGTCTCTTCTTTCATTTGAGTCAATGGAGGGAGATCACTACAGACAAATGGGTACTGGACATTATTGTGAAAGGTCATGCTTTGGAGCTTTTGGATACTTCTCCATATCATTCACTGCAAAGCCTGCAATAAAGCCTGGTCTGATTTAAAAGCATCCCAAACCACTCACTTTAGACAGGTCTACAACACAGCTAGAAATAAATGTACTAAGGCCATTAGGCATGCAAAAGCGGACTACTTCAAAGCCTGCCTTAGCAGTGCCCACCCCTCTTCCTTCTGGAATATAGTCCACTCTATCATCAACCCCAACCTTAATCTAGTATACCACCTTTCCGTCTTAATGGCCTTAAGCTCTCTGACTCCTGTCCATGTGGCAGACACCTCTTAACTTTTTCACTACCTGCACCCTTCCTGATCAGGCCTCCTCTCTACCAACAGTGGGAAGGCACTGCACACAGACCATGTCCACTCCCAACTTTCTGCTCACTCCTGCCTCCACTGATGAAGTTTTGTCTGCTCTCCTATCTCTAAACCCAACTAAATCTAACCCAGATGGCTTACATCCTAGTCTCCTGTGCCTGTCAGCCCCTGCCATCACCCTCCCTTTAACACATCTGCTGAACCTGTCATCCTCCTCAGACAGAGTTCCAAAGGCCTGGAAAACCGCCTGCGTCATCCCTCTTCACAAGGGTGGCGATCCCACTGCTCCAGGAAACTACCGGCCTATCTCCCTTCTTCCTGCCCTATCCACACTACAAGAATGATAGTACAGTACATTTCCTGACTGCCACAAATTTCCTCTCCCCCAGTCTGGCTTCAGGAAACGCCACTCCACAGTATCATCTCTACTGCATGTTACTAGCCACATCCAGTCAGCTGCTGATAAAGGCCACCTCACTGCTGCAGTCTTCATCGATCTGGCCGGGGTCTTTGACTCCGTGTCCCACCCCCTCCTTCTAAACCTTCTCAGGCACGTCGGTCTTGCCCCCTCCTCCATAGACTGGTTCCATTCATACCTCACTAACAGGTGGCAGTCAATAAAGATTACCAACTCCAGTTCCCTTCCTCTACCTATACTAGTGGGAGTCCCTCAAGGCTCTGTTCTTGGGCCCATTCTTTTTTACTTTCTTCATAAATAATCTCCCATCCAACTGCTCTAATTCCCTCATCCACATGTACGCAGATGATACCATTCTCTACACCTCCGGCCCTGACCTTACTTCTATCAAAGCCACCTTACAGCGGGATTTTCTCGCTGTTCAATCTTGGTTCCAGGCAAATAGTCTAAAATTAAACATTTCCAAAACTGTCTCAATGACCTTCGGATCCTCTCAAAAAATTGCAAGATCCCATGAGGTGCTGGATGCCACATCTCGTGCCACATCATCGACCTGGGTTCAGGAGCGAGCCTGGGCCAGCTGGGGTAGGCAGGGAGGGAGAAGGATTGAGCGTCCGGAGGACAGCTCTCCTCTTCCAGAAGGGAGGGGAGTTTAGGCTCTCAGCTTGACTGGCCTCTGGTGGAGGCCTGAGGCACAGCAAGTACCCTTCCATACAGAGAGTGGGAAAATGTGTGGCGGACATCGATGGTTACGCCTTGATGTCGGGGACACAGGCCACACACAGAACAGTGGAAAAATCGCTTTCTAGGCTCCTGGAAGACAGAACACCTCCGCGCAGACCCATAAGCCCACTTGCCTGTCCTGTCTGGTGCCTGATGGTTTGTAAGTTGTTCCAGAAGTCTGAACCCCACCTCTATCCGCCTGAAAGGCAATCCAAGGCTACATGGAGGAACTACCGTGGGCCCGGGTAAGTTGAGGCAGGGCAGGCGCAATTGGTGACTCCCGAGATGGTGGAGCTTAGGGGGCAGGGGGGAGTATAAACAGAGTTAAAAAAAAATTAAAATTGCAAGATCCCTCTCAGCCCCTCCTATCATGACCCTAGACAGCACTCCACTTAGCGAAGTCTCTTCCTATAAGTATCTAGGTGTCTGGCTGTATCCTCAACTAAACTTCTTCCATCATATAGACTATATACACTTAAAACTTGATCCCAAGCTTGGGATCATGTACTGCAACAGGGGCTTCCTCTCCCTACCTGTTCGAGAACTTCTGACTAAAATGATTACTCCTATTTTTGACTATGCTGACATAATTTACTGTACCACCCCCTTCTCCTTGCTGGCCAGACTGGACTCCCTCTTTCATGCCTTCTGTCGTTTCACCTCAAATTCCCCCTCTTGGTCCCACCACTACTCACTTCTATCCTCCCTGAACCTTCCTCCTCTGGCCCATTGGCGCTTTATTCACTCTGTCTCCTTTATCTCTAAATACTGGTTCAGTCTTCTTCCTCTACCTCACTGACCACCTCACTGCCCCTCCCTCTACACATTCCCTCCGCTCAAGGGACCACCACTTCTTCACCCTTCCCACACCATCTACTAACATGAGCAAATCAGCCTACACCTATTGACTCCCCTCTCTTTGGAACTCTCAGCCTACTCTCCTTCACTCCTGCCCCTCCCATGCCTCTATCAGGTCACAACTCCACCTCTTGCCCACTCCTGCTTGCTCCCATACAGCTTGTAGCACTCGAATCATTATTTCGTATTGCAGTGCTTTTTACATTTTTACTGTAAATTTGTTTGCCTGTTGTGCAACTATCACCTATTTACCATTTGTGTACCACCTTATTGTACCTCCATAGCACTACTGTTGATTTGACTCCACCTTGTACCAATTGTACTATTGTCTTACCTGTATAGTATTTGAATCACCTATTATAACCTGTACTCAATTGTTCTACTACATATTGTATTGTTATTGTTCTGCACTTCCCTTTTCCCCTTTCTCCCTGGGTCGCACCTGGAAACGAGCCTCGGCTCAGTGTGCCTTTCCTGGTCACCAAATGTTTAAATTAAAAATTCACCACCTGTCTCAGCTTATCCCTCAGGACATATGTCCCTGTTCAGAGAAGAGATGCAGGCCTAACTCCACAAATCTGCCATAGAACCTGTTCTTTCCCGACAGAACAGAGGATTCTACTCCAGGTACTTCCTAGTCCCCAAGTGGTCAGGGGATCTGAGGCTTGTACTAGACCTGAGAGACATTAACTTCTTCATAGATTACAAGACGTTTTGTATGGTTTCTCTGCAAACACTGATTCCCCTGTTGCAAACAAGGGACTGGATGTGCTCTCTAGATATAAAAAAAAAAAGATACATACCTTCATATCAAAATCAGGAAGTCTCATGGAAGACATCTGAGTTTTATGCTGGAAGGGGATCATTACCAGTTCAGAGCTTGCCCTTTGGCTTATTCTCTGTGCCACGGGACTTTAACAAATACTTGTCAGTGTTAGCAGTAGCCTTACGCTGGGAAGTTCTGTATCTGTTTCCCTACCTGGACAGTTGGCTCTTAAAGGCTCACTCCAGGGATCAACTACTGCACACCCTGGCTTGAACCAGGAAGTTGTTTGATGACCTAGGGTGACAGTCGATCTGCCAAAGTCAGTACTGACCCCCTGTCAAAGACTGCAGTACATAGGGACAGTCTTGGACACAGCTCAGGGCTGTGCATTCCTGCCTCTGGATAGGGCAAAATGCCTCGTTGCTCAAGCACAAATGGTATACAGAAGTCAATATGTCCCAGCCAGGACTTTTCTGTGCCTTCTGGGACTTATGGCAGCAGCCATTTTCACTGCCACTGGCCCACTTGCATATGCAGATCCCACAGTGGACCTTGAGAGTCCAGTGGGACCAGTTGAATGACAACCTAGACAAATGGGTACTAATTATGTCTCCCTTGAGGGAAGCATTGACATAGTGGATGGACCACAACTTATTAAAGGGCATTGCATTCCTGATTCCAACCCAATAAAAATTCTCACCTTGAACACCTCAGGATCTGGGTGGAGAGCACACCTGGGACCCTACCAAGCACAAGGCACTTGCACCCAGGTGGAGACAAGATTGCATATAAATGTCCTGGAAATGAGTTGTCTTATACAGTCTCCAGGCATTTCAGGAGCATCTGACACCGGGTCCTCTGTTACTAGAGATGGACAGTGTCATAAAGATGCATTACATCAACAAAAAGGGAAGACTCGTTCCTATCTGCTATGCAGGGAAGCAATGAGAGTATGACATTGAGCTTAACAACATGGCCTTGACCTATCAGCTGTGCATCTTCCAGGTGTCCAATATGTCTTAAAAGACAAGTTAAGTCCGTCACAGTCCAGAATGTATGGATGGGAACTGCTGACCTCAGTAGTGGAAGACCTCTTCGCGGGGGTTAAACTGGGCAGGAACTCACAAGAACTCAGTTCCACCTCTTTTGACACATTTCTCCATTGAATACTATTGGAGTATTCCACATCCTGTGGATGCCAGTTTTACCTCCTACAAATACAGAGATTAGGGTTTCATGTCCCAAACATTTCCAATTAAATCACTGCCTCTTCGCAAGGAGGAGTTGCCCAGAGTTGGACCTCTTTGCATCCACATAACACACAACTGCCACGTTTTAGCTCACTTGCTTCAGGGCATGGAGCTTTTTGGGGAGACTCATTGTTCCTCTCTTGGAAAGAGAAGTTACTGTACTTCTTCCCTCCCTTGAGTACTTCTCAGGCTGAAGATGGAGGAGGCAAACCTCATCTCTCCACTATGGCCTTAGCAGATTTGGTATCCACAGCTACAGTAGTTGACATTGGAACCCCCCCCCCCAGTACCTCTACTGCTGTGTGGGGGCTTATTGTCACAGGCCAAGGGGTCTCTGGTCCGTCCACAACTGAAGTCCCTTCATCTGCATGTGTGGCTCCTGAAGACCTAGCTATGGCATGATTTGGAGTATAGCATAAAATGGCTGGTGTTCTGGTGGTTTCCAGAAAACCCTCCACCAGACATACCTGTTCTTTGGAGAGGAAGCAGTTTACATTGTGGGCTGCTTCCAAAGCAGTTGGATTCATTTACCTTTCCAGTCAATGCAGTGCCGGAATACTTGCTGTTCTTTCAAACTCTGGTCTTCAGTGTTCTTCACTCAAGGTGCATTTGGCTACTATTTCAGCTTTTCATGCCCCTGTGGATGGATGTATGGTTGCCCAATTAGAGGTATCCTGTACTTTTCTGAGAGGTATTACATATGAAACCTCCCCTTAGAAATCCAGTCCCAGCTTGGGACCTGAATGTTGTGTTACAGAAGCTTACTTTGGCTCCTTTTGAACCAACCGCAAGCTGTGGCTTACGCTTCTTTCATGGAAAGCGTTATTTTTAGTTGCAATCACTTCTGCTCAAAGGATTTCAGAGCTACAGGTTCTGTGTGAGCCTTATTGTTTGATTTTCCTAGAGTGTCTCACCAAAGGTGGTGTTTGAATTTACTTTAAATCAAACCATCCACTGTCCAGTATAATACTCAGAGTGTGCCAATACAGGGGAAGCATTACTCAATACTTTGGATGTACACAGAATTCTCTAGATACTATGTAAAGTACACCGAGGACTGCAGAAAGTCCTGTCAGCTGTTTGTTTTGTTCACCACCCAGAAAGGGCACCTCTGTGTCTAAACTGTGCATGTCCAAATGGCTGGCACATTGTGTTCTATTATAGGAAGTATGGTAATGGAAATTCCTGGAGTGGTTTGTGGTCATTCTGCAAGAGGCATGGCCACTTCTTTAGCTTGTTTTCAAAATGTTTCAGCTGCTGACATTTGTGCAGCCTCACACAGAGCACTGTACACACCTTCACTAAACATTAGAGTCTGGAAATTGTGTCTCGCAGATGAGCAGGATTAGGCCTGGCTGTATCACAGGGTCTGCTGTCATGAACTTGTATGTCTCTTAGCTCAGACTGTCAGTTTTTGGTACTGCTTGGGACTCGTTACAAAGGTGTGGCCTAATGATGGAGAGATCCTCAAAGATGGAACTGTTACGTACTTACTATAATAGTAAATCTTCAAATTAATTTGATCAGGCCATGCCGTCCCACCCTTCTTCCCCCTAAGGGGTATGGCACCAGATTTCCTGCCTTGCTTCATTCCATAGCTGCCTTTTCCAGTACCTGTAGTTGCCTGGTATGTTTGGTGCTGCCTTTGTCTCCTGATTCTCCACAGAGAGGTCCTCTGAGCATAATCTCTGGCAGGGAACCGAGGATAGATGCGATCGCCAACATCTGTGTAGACGCTGGCACATGACTTTGTTGTGGGTGGCTGCTGGCTTGAAAAATGTTCTATGTGGTCCTAGCATTGACGTGGGTATAGTTCCAAAGGTTTGCTATGGTAGACTAAACTTTGCTGACACAAAGCACCTAGCTTTACCTGAGCTTTTTGTCTTTTACATTTGCTTGAAAGGACAGAGCACGGAGACACATTAAGGCTTCTTTTGGCTAAGCAGAGTTACTGTTTTGTTAGTATTTTGTTCTGTGCTTACAGGTTTTGTAGTTTGATCTCCCTTTAGGCCAAGCAGAGTTACTGTGTTGTGCTTAGAGATTTTGCAGTTTGAGCTCTCTACATTGAAGGAGCTGATTGTTTTCTTCCACAACTCTGTCAGAGTTAGGCCCTCCCTCCCCCATCAACCCTCCCGGGCTGAGTCCACCTTTATAGGCATACACCAGGGGTACTGATTTCAATTTCAGCTTCAGGACAGGATGGTAGAGCTTACAGCTACACACAAAACCACAAGTTAGACACCTTTAGAACTGCACTCTCACATTAAGGCAGAGCAAAAAAGGAAAAAAGTGGGAAGTCAACAGTAGTCATGTTGGGAGTGGTGCAGTGCGGTGGCTGTGGGGTGGCAGTCTTCAGGGAGGTGTTCTGGAGACTGTGGTGCTGCCCCATCTGCAGGAACCTCTCTGGGTTGAAGGAGGAGGTTGCTATTCTCCAGGTCAAGTTGGTTAGGATTCGGAAGGCCTCCTCCCCGCCCAGGGACCACCGAATCCACACCCGGTGCCTGAAAGGATGTCAGGAATGAGAGGCAGTTAGACAAAGCTGGGCTTAGGGAGGTGGGACAGAGATGCATCCAACCTGAAGTTCCAATCCACAACTCCTATGCAGTTCTGGCAAGGTGGGACTGTCTTGAGACACCCGCAGTGGTGGACAAGGTGGATGCAGAGATCTTCCACAGTGGAGACCCCCCGGGAGGAATGGTATGGGACCCCAGAGGAGAAGGAAGCAACTCTTAGTGGGGGACTCTATTATTGGGGGGTAGTCCAGGGGGTTGGAAACGGGGAGGTCGGGTGCCTACCTGGTGCCACCGCTTGGAGGGATCGGAAGTGAATGCAAAGGATTGCTGGGGCAGCAAGGTGGGAGGGCGAGCTAGATGTCATTGTCCACCTGGGGACAAAGGACCTGGCTAGGGACATGGTGAGGACAGTGCAGAGGGAGTTTGCAGAGTTGGGGAGGGGTCTTAGACAGTTAGCATGCACGGTAACTTTCTCGGAAGTGCTACCTATCTATGGCATGGGGAGGCCAGGGTACTCTGCACCAGGGAATTCAACAAATCGCTGAAGAGCTGAGGGATTTGGCTTCATTGGGGACTGGGGGACCACCTGGAGAGATGCGGACTTGTACAGGAGGGACAGCCTGCATCCATCTGGGGGGGAAAGGGGAGACAGAGATCCTTAATGAGACGTTTAAATGCGTCATTGACAAACATTTAAATTAGCCAAGGGTGGTGGTGGAATTAAGCAAGAAAGAATCAATTACCCCCCCAACAGGTTAAGGAAGACAGATACTAGAGCTGAGAAAGGAACATTTAGCCCCCCCTCCCAAGAAAGGTAGACAAACAGGCTGATACTGCAGCCATGGAAGCAACAAAAGGAAATACAAAGGGAGGTAATAGCGGGGGACACATGGAGGGGAAGGTATAGGGATCAGAATTGAGGGGGGAGCTGGTGCAGGTGGGGGCATCAAAACATGGAAAGCCATGTGTACAAATGCCTGGAGCCTGGGAAACAAGATCCCAGACCTAGCGGTCTTGATGGTGGAGGAAGACAGAGACATTCTCGAAGTCACTGAAACATAGTACCCCGGAAACTATGACCTGGGATTTTACCATACCACGGTACACAGTCTTCAGGAGAAGACAGGGTGAGCAAAAAAGGGGGAGGGTTGGCTGTGTACATCAGAGAAGAGATCAAGGTAATGGAGTTGGGGGGGGGAGACAGGAAGGAGAAGACACTATGGGCACATTAGAGATGGGGAAATGGCACCATCATCCCCACTGGAGTTGTCTACAGACTCCAGCATGGGGAAGAAATAGGGTATTAGTGGAAACCATACATAAAATGGCAGGGAAAGGGAAGGTGTTGCTGGTGGGGGACCTAAACATGCCAGATGTTAACTGGAACACATATGCAGCAGCTACTACCAGGAGCAGAGACATCTTGGATGCCCTGGAAGGAGCATGCCTCAGACAGTTGTTGGACCCCACACAGGAGGGAGCAATACTAGACCTGATTATCACAAATGGTGACAGAATAATGGAACTATCAGTGGGCAACCATCTAGGGTCCAGTGATCACAATACAGTGTGATTTAAGGTAAAGACAGTAGTAGAGTCAAGCCACTCTAAAGTAAAGGTCCTGGACTTCCAGAGGGTAGACTGCGCAAAAATGGGGGAACACCTCCAGAGAATACTGATGAAGGGGGGAGGGAGGAACAGTGGGAGAAATTTAAAGGAACCATAGCAGAGACAACCGGCCTCTGTGTATGTAACCCCCTGTCACCCAGGGTTACAAGAATCCCACTTAGATCTAGTGGCAGGCAGGGAAAGGCAGCTTGTGAAACACTAGTTAAATGGATTTCACACTCTCACTCTATCCTCAGTCTCAGCTGAGCTGGAGGGATGACATCATGTAGAATTCTCGCAGCAGCATAAACCACTTTGGAATGTTGCAGCAGGGAGTTAGAACGTTGAGATGTTTTGAATCAGTCTAGTAGGAGACTTAGTGGAAGGAGGAGGTGCACTGCAGTGTGCAGTCCTTCAGAGCTCTCAGCTCTGATCAGAGCTACCAGTTGTAGTGGGTGTGTGTTCTCGCCCTAGATAGAGACACAGAAGAAGGTGGTGAAGTGGTTGAGACCGTTCCCAGTTTGTTCCAGTGCCCCATCCCAGGAGGGATGGGGGAAAGAGAAGCTAGCAACTTCAGGGGCAATCCCCTGGCCCTGCTGAAGAGGGAAAACTGCCTGTCGTGTGTTGTTTCAAGTGCTGAGGCACAAGAAGTAGTTTGGTTTTCCAGAAGCCTGTGGGCACCTGCAAAGCAGGGTGAGTCAGCTCTGCCAGAGAGCCTATGTTTTCACCAGACAGTGTGTTTAGTATCTGCTACTGTGGGGTCAAGGAAGGACAGCCAAGTACAGTACTACAGTTGTGTGTGACTAAAAATGTATCTATTTAGTGGGGGTCTACAGGGATGGACGTAGCCACTTAAAGAACATTACAAGTCAGGACACTATTTTTTCCAGAGACTGTAGATTGTTAAATGTGATACACATTTCGAGACAGCATTCTACAACAGTGTGTTTTAAGAAAGGTGTTTATTCCAAATGGATGGCCGGGTATAGATTTGGGAGCAAGAGGTGGGAGACACCCCCCATCTGGATGAACCAGATTTACCTCTATGGGTTCAGTTTGAGCACCTTTAGCTTTCTTCCGGGCACTTGGCCAGTGTTCGGAGAAAGTACCCAGACGTGGGATTAGAGACGGAAGATTTTCCCTTTATGGAGCCAGTATGTGCTCATGGGTGATAGAGGCAGCCACCTATAAATATCCATGCCATATGGAAAGTGTGTCCAAGTGCTGGCCGGATGTGCCATGCCAGGGAAATCCAGAGAAGAGTACAAGTTCGGGCTGAGAGCCCAGTGTGTTTCAGAACCTGAGGGTTACAGTGAGTAAGAAGATGTGTTCTGGTCTCCATTTGTCTGCATTACCAGGGAGTGTAGCCCTGTGGGGGTCCATCTATGCTTTATTATTCTGCTGTTGTGAATAAAAGCCACACTCTAGAATCTCACTCCTGGTTTGGACATTAGTTATTGCTTCCTGTGTCCGGATTCTTTGGGTGCCCCTGACTAGAAGTCAAACCTAGCCAAAATGCTGAGCAACAGTTTTCTCCCCAAACACAGGTAGTGGGTTAGATAATGGAGGCACCACACAGCACTAATAAAACAAAAAATAACATAAACCCGACCCCTGGTTACAAATTGAAGGCACCGCTGGGATTTGGCTTGCAAATTGGGAGAAAACGCAACAAAGGTTGCTTGGATGGTGGCTAGCGTTTTGGCTGTCTGGCAGTAGGTAGCCCAAAAATCTGAAGCATTGCCAACTGAATGTGCTGCTGTGTACCGCTGTCTATGTGCTGCTGTAAGTGTACCAACTGTTTACCAAGGAGCAGTAAAGCCTGAGTGTGTATGCCCTTGTCCTGCATCAAATTACAACATTTGCCAGCTTTTTAAAGTGTTGTGTGACAGAAAAAAGTATGGAGAACTGTGGGAAACAAAGAGAAATTTGTGCTCTAGACATTGGACATGCTTGTGGTATGGACTGAGAGTCGCTGAGTAAAATGCCATGAAAAATGGTTGAAATGGTGCTCTCACTGAGGAGTTACAGTTGAAAAATAAGTGTGGTTTGCAGTTTAAATTTTGCCTGCTCAACGATCGCCGTGGAGGAGAAGAGCACTAGAGGAAAGAGGCTCATTTGCATGGTGTCGAGTGATTGGTGAAACTGCAATCAGTCCCGCCCCCAAGCCAGCTCTAGAGTGACTGCACAGTGTTCAAGAGGGAGACAGAGAGAGGAGTGTGCGAGCAGGCTTGCTAGGAGGAGCGTCGAGGTGACTGAAAACGTTGTAAAAATAATTAAATTGGACTTTTCTGTTTAAAATCGGGCTCAACCCGCATTCCAATTCATCTGAGAAGAGTGAGGTGTTTGGAGGGACACTTGGCAGGACTGCCAACCCGCTTTATTCCAGAGGCCTCCAAGATCAGCTGTAGACCGCGTTTAACATCGCAACAACAAGCCACTGAATAACTGAGTACCATCATAAAAAACAGCTCAAACTGTGTGATTTTAATCTAAAGCCAGCTGAATCTGTGTAGCAGTGTCATCGTTTTGCAAAGAAGGACTCTGTCAAGTTTAATCAGCTAAAAGCAAGATTTCTGAGCAATAGACTGTGAGCATAATTATAGGTTCAGCAACAGTATAATTTTCAAAGCCATGTGAGAGACTGTGAGTTGTATGAGAGATGCAACGATAAATACAAGTAATCCTGTGCGATGAAATACTGTGGCTTTAGGGGACTTTAAACTAGAACAGTGATTAAAGCGAATGAAAAGTCCAGTGAAATCATATAAATGTGCTAGGAGAGTAACCAGTGCAATTTAACAGTTGGAGTAAACTTTATCAGTGAAGTGTGTAAATCGGATGTGCAGTGGCTTGACTCATAAACAGAATGTTGATGCGCAGGAGTGCTGCCGCCGCCATTACAGGGTGGGTTAGTAATGTAAACACAGCAGAAAGGGAGCCATTTTGTAAAAGGTTTTTCCAAAAGAGCGGGACTTGAAATAGTGAGCGTTTGTTTGTTTTCTCTGCAGTTATGGCTTCGGGACCAGCCCGCTACCCGGATCGTGCCCGGGCTATAATAGTAGAAGAAGTTAACAAGTTGAGAGATATTACTACGGGGGACGACTGCCTCCTCATGTGGCGATTCCTGGATATCCAGTACGAGTATGTGAGATGTGCTTAAATGCTGGAAGGGATGTCTTCATGGTACCTCACTGCTCTGGGTGCCTAGAGAAATATGGCTCGACTAAACACCCAAGATTCATTTGGCTCCCACATGGACAAAGCTTCAAGAACCTGCAGTTGGCAGCACACAGCACCAGGCAGAGCCTGATAGGGAAGGCCCCTCAGAGTGTGGCATAAAGCAAGAGGGTACAGATTTACAGACAGAACAGTATACTGATGTATCGGAGTCTGCTGCGGAAGGAGCATCAGTAGACCCCTGGAGAGAGGGGTCTAGCCCAAGTCTCATAGGTGAAGACGAGATGAGGGAGGGCTTTGAATGGGAGGTATTGACCTTCGCACCCAGTGAAGAGTGGACAGTCTCAGGAGTGAGGATGACTACTCCTGGGCACAGATTCTTAGTGAGGAAGAAGAAGAGGAGGGGGAACCTATGTGGCCTTGTGAAGAAGGTACGGATCCACAGCTTCAAGCTCTTTCTTTGGAGGCACTGATAGCAGAAGAGAGTAGTGACTCAGCAGCCTTGACCCCACAAGGAAGAGTTAAAGAATCCATTCTATGTTGCCTTAGGTATGCGTAGCTGGCAGAACCAGGACTGGCCACCCCCAAGCCATGCCAGAGGTCGCAAGTTGACCAAGTGCAGTAAAGAGGAAAGACTGGTTCGTAGGAAAGCAAATGAAATCTATGGGATACTCTTTCCTACCTTTCCTTGGAGAGTCTGGGAGGAAACTGAAAAAAGCATGAAATCGTGGATAATAGAAGAGGCAATGAAACATGCGCATCCTGGTGCCAGCAGACATGTCAAAAATAGAGTTTTACAATTAAAAATCAACCAGTGGAAAAAGGGCAGGACACTGTTTATTGACACTGTTCGAATTGTAGATGGAGAGGGACATGAAACCTTTCACAGTGTGAATTATGAGCACCCAGATGGGGTAATAATTCCAACACCTGACCCGTTGTGTTATTGGCCACAATGCAAAGACTAACCTGCGAATGTGCCCATGCCTACCAAGTGGAGAGCAGAACAGTGGTAGCCAGTGCTGCCATCAAGCCGTTGTCGTACCTGTGTTGTTCCACCAGTCTGGCGTTCCAGGAACCAGGTGCCCCACATTCATCGTCATGCAGTGTACTGGCTTTCCAGATTCCATCGCCTGGCCCACCAGATGACTTCATATCCAGAGAGGACACCAGCCCAGCTGTATCATGATTCATCGCCTGGGATTCCGGATGACTTCAGACCAGCTGTTTTTCCTTTTTTCCTGTTTCAAGGTTCCATCTCCTAGATGACCTCAAACCCAGCAGTTTCCAGATGTGCCCTCCTGTCGTTTCCAGAAGTTGTCCACCCAGCTGTATCAGAAGAATGCTGCCAGGGAGAGTCTTCAGTGGAGAACCAGGTGTGGTATCATTTTCGTTCTACAAGGGACTAGCAAGTCCAGACTTTTCTATTCTTATGACATTGCAGTACACACCCTACACTAGCAGACTCCAGATGTTTGACCTGTCCTCAAAGACTCTCCCCTTCGGGATTTCAGCCTGCTAGAACTGTGCTTCACTGGGCTCCGGCCCAGGAGAGACTCTTTAATGGACTTGCCTTCGGGCACTGTTGTCACTAGAAGGGACTTTTAGGGCACTCCATCCCCCAAATACTGTGTATTGTAAATAATGTTGTTATTTTCTACAGTTTTTACTGTTTATACTGTTTTTTCTACTTTTCTAAAAAATCATTTTTGTGATTCTCCAGTGTTTTGATGGTAGGGGTTAGATTGACTGTGTATGCAGATTAGAAGTGTGTTTGTCTTTCTTTTTCTTGCAGGTGTTCCTGAAGAAGACAAGAAGAGAAGTCAAGAAGAGGAGGAGGAAGGACTCAGCGGAGCTCCTCATAGTACTTTAATGTTGTAATGTTTAAAGTACAGGATGTTTTGGTTTTCTGTGTGTAACTTTTCCTTCCACAGGTGTGGTTGTGGGGGAGTGTGGGAGTAATGTATAGTGTATAGCATTAGCTCCTTGTGTTTGGTTGCAGGTGCCCCAGGTTGGGGAGATGTTCCCCTGTTTGTTTTGGGTATTTGGTTTAAAGGCAGATAGGTTTTCCCTAGAGGGCTAGGGGGGTAGACAGGCTGTGGTCCTGACTGGCCATAGGAGCCACAGTACTGATCTATTAGGGCTATGCTCTGGACAATTCTACCAGGGCCACTAGGTGTCCATAGTAAGACCGTAGAGTAGAGGCTGATGCGTCGGCCAAGGGCCTCTGGTCCCTTAGTGTTGTCTGCCTGTGCTGGCACATGGTAGGGGAGAAGGTAGCGCTACCTCCTCGTAGTCAACACATAGGGTAAGATGATCTGGGCTGGGTAAGTAATGACTGTGGACAGTCATTTTCCTGGCCGAGGATGGACGTAACCCCCCTGTCACCTGGGGTTACAAGAATCCCACTTAGATCTAGTGGCAGGCAGGGAAAGGCAGCTTGTGAAACACCAGTTAAATGGATTTCACACTATCTCACTCTGTCCTTAGTCTCAGCTGAGCTGGAGGGATGACATCATATAGAATTCTCGCAGCAGCATACGCCACTTTGGAATGTTGCAGCAGGGAGTTAGAACATTGGGAGGTTTTGAATCAGTCTAGTAAGAGACGCAGTGGAGGGAGGAGGTGCACTGCAGTGTGCAGTCCCTCAGAGCCCTCGGCTCTGATCAGAGCTACCAGTTGTAGTGGGTATGTGTTCTTGCCCTAGATAGAGACACAGAAGAAGGTGGTGAAGTGGTTGAGACTGTTCCCAGTTTGTTCCAGTGCCCCATCCCAGGACCCCTGGCCCTGCTGAAGAGGGAAAGCTGCCTGTCATGTGTTGTTTCAAGTGCTGAGGCACAAGAAGTAGTTGATTTTTCCAGAAGCCTGTGGGCACCTGCAAAGCAGGGTGAGTCAGCTCTGCCAGAGAGCCTATGTTTTCACCAGACAGTGTGTTTTAATATCTGCTACTGTGGGGTCAAGGAAGGACAGCCAAGTACAGTACTACAGTTGTGTGTGACTAAAAATGTATCTATTCAGTGGGGGTCTACAGGGATGGACATAGCCACTTAAAGAACATTACAAGTCAGAACACTATCTTTTCCAGAGACTGTAGATTGTTAAATGTGACATACATTTCAAGACAGCATTCTAAAACAGTGTGTTTCAAGAAAGGTGCTTATTCCAAATGGATGGCCGGGTATAGATTTGGGAGCAAGAGGTGGGAGACCCCCCCCCCATCTGGAGTAACCAGATTTACCTCTACGGGTTCAGTTTGAGCACCTTTAGCTTTCTTCCGGGCACTTGGCCAGTGTTCGGAGAAAGTATCCAGACGTGGTATTAGAGATGGAAGATTTTCCCTTTATGGAGCCAGTATGTGCTCATGGGTGGTAGAGGGAGTCACCTATAAATATCCATGCCATATGGAAAGTGTGTCCAAGTGCTGGCCGAATGTGCCACGCCAGGGAAATCCAGAGAAGAGTACAAGTTCGGGCTGAGAGCCCAGTGTGTTTCAGAACCTGAGGGTTACAGTGAGTAAGAAGATGTGTTCTGGTCTCCGTTTGTCTGCATTACCAGGGAGTGTAGCCCCATGGGAGTCCATCTATGCTTTATTACTGTATTTTGCTGTTGTGAATAAAAGCCACACTCTAGAATCCCACTCCTGGTTTGGACATTACAGTTATTGCTTCCTGTGTCCGGATTACTTGGGTGCCCCTGACTAGAAGTCAAACCTAGCCAAAATGCCAAGCAACACTTTTCTCTCCGAACCCAGGAAGCCAGGTAGTGGGTTACATAATGGAGGCACCGCACAGAGCTAATTAAACAAAAAATAACATCAAGCCGACCCCTGGTTACATGTAAAACTAGTAAACAAAGCTAAAAGAAAGAAAAAAACACTATGACTTTCAAAAAAAGTGGCAGGGAAGGTTAGGGGAAAAAAAACAGGTGTTCAGAAAGTACAAGGAACCACCGAGGGAGGCAGGGAAATGTACCAGGCAAAGCAGAAGGAGGTGGGGAAGGCAGGTGTGCTAAGGCACAAACAGAAGAAAGGATAGCAAAATCGGTAAAAGAAGGTGACAAAACCACCTTCAGGTATATCAGAGAAAGGAAAAAGACCAATAGAGGGATTGTTAGAGGTTAAATAAGGGGAGGGGGAAGGGAGAGTGTGCAGAGGGGGACCTAGAAAAAGCAGAAATTCTAAATGAATACTTTTACTCAGCATTTACAAAGGAAGGGTAGGGACCAACATTAGGAGGTAGAAATGCACGGGGTTGGGGGTAGAAACCAGCCCATTCAGGGAGGGGAGAGTTCTAAAGGAATTTTCGAAAATAAAAGTGGACAACGCAATGGGACTGGATGAGATGCTTCCCAGAATACTGAAAGAACTCAGGGAGGTACTAGGGGTGCCACTGACAGCCCTATTTAACAAATCATTAGCGGAGGGAGTGGTACCAAAGGACTGGAGAAGGGTGAATGTGATACCACTACACAAAAGTGGGAGCAAGGTGGAGGCTGGAAATTACAGGCTGGTCAGCTTGACCACAGTGGTGGGGAAAATCATGGAATCCATGTTAAAGGAAAGGATTGTGACATACTTGGAGTCTAGTGGGGCACAAGACCTGAGGCAACATGGATTTACAGCAGGGAGATCTTGTCAAATAAATCTGATAGATTTCTTTGACTAGGTAACCAGAGTGGTGGATCAAGGAGGGGCAGTGGACATGGTCAACCTAGATTTTAGGAAAGCATTTGACACTGTCTCACACAGGAGGCTAGTAAACAAGTTGCACAGTCTGGAAGTAGCTCCCAAGGTGGTACACTGGGTCCGAAATTGGCTGAGCAACAGAACACAGAGGGTGGTGATAAATGGAGTTTAATCCCAGAAGGGGGGGGTGACAAGTGGGGTGCCACAGGGCTCGGTTCTGGGGCCGATCCTTTTCAGTGTCTTCATTGGTGACATTGTGGAGGGACTTGGAGGGAAACCTCTTTGCAGATGACTCCAAGATCTGCAGTATGGTAGACACTCCAGACGGGATGGAAAAATGAGAAGAGACCTAGGCAACTTGGAGGAGTGATCAAGAGTGTGGCAGCTTCAGTTTAATACAATAAAGTGCAAAGTCTTGCTCTTGGGCCACAGGAATCCTGAAGAGGAATACAAAATGGGGGTTGGGGGATACTAACAACAACAAAACTGTAAAGAGAGCTGTGGGTAAACATAACGGATGACCTAAAGGTGGCAATGTGAAAAGGTGGTGGGGAGGGCCAGAGGGATGCTCGGGTGCATAGGGAGGGGCATCATGCCACTGTACAGACAATTGGTCAGACTACATCTGGAATACTGTGTTCAGTTCTTTTTTTTTATGCTTCCTTTATTTCATCTCAGCTTTTAACAAACATGTTTACACATGAATAAACACTTCTCTAAATCCATCACTTTCCTTAATAACTTAACATATAACCTTACAACTTTGGCAATCATTAACAGCTATTGCAAGACAATTTCGCTTAGGCATCTAGTTCATTTCTCTCCTTCCGTAGTACTCTTTTTCTAATTAATTACTTTTCTCTCGTTGGCCAAGGGTAAGGTAGCTACCATTTCAGGCCTGTTACAATATTTATAAATTTACTTCTGTTTATTCTCCCTTTCCCTGAAGCCACCTTCAGACACTCCCTTACATACTTCATATTAAATCACTCGTTCTTGATAGAATTCCCACCTCGCCCACCTTGTTATGTGTGTTTCCGTGTGATCCTGAAGGCCCAAGGAAATCTGTTCATTGTGTTGAATATTCAAGATTATTGCTTTCCACTCCATAATCAGTGGGGCAGTCGCCTGGAGCCATTTCCTAGTTATGGACTTATAGGCTGATCCCAGTAGTATTGTCCATAGATATCTTTGGGCTTTATCCCTGATCTTTATCGGTGGGATTCCCAGGATCAAATTGGGGGCCTCAATCATACCGTGTATGTCTAAAATCCCTTTTATGTGTTCTGTCACCTGTTGCCAGAAGCCCAGTGGGCTGTTTTCTTCTCGAAGACCTTCTGTATACTGCGCTTCATTGCTGTGTGTGTTTCGTTTCTGGCTCCCCCAATCTTCCTGTTAGCTGCACGCTGCTTAATGAGCCCCCGATTCCCAGGTTCTTGGTTCCCCCTCTCCTTTACTGCGATGTTTCATTTTTCCAGAGCATCAAGAACTTCCTCTGCGGGGCATAAATCTTCGTCCCATCCTCCCAGAAGACCCGCAGCCATGCAGGGTAGGGTGTATGAAAGCGAACTTTCTCGGAGCGCTCTCAGAATAGGCATATATTTAACCCTCTGCATTTGTATTTCATGGGGATAGTCGTCAAGATACAGCCTGTGAGTAAGATATTTTAAGTCTTTTTTTGACCACGCTCGCCTCAGTATTTCCTCCTTGGCAGAATACGAGCTCAGCTTAAAAACAATAGATCGTGGGCGTGCAGCAGGATCAGATGGTTTTGCTTGAAGTGATCAATGTGTTTGTCTAATATGGAAGGTCATAGAGGGAGGTCGAGTATGTCCTTCAAAAGGTTTTCCAAGAAGGCAGTCGTGGGGGCTACTTCCATATTTTCTGGTAGGCCGTATAGCCTTAAGTTGTCTCGTCGAGAGCGGCCCTCTAGGTCTAGACATTTAGCCTGAAGTTCTGCTGTTTGATGTACTAGGGTTTGGATAATCCTAACCATTTGTTCTGCTGTGTCTTCCGCATCCAAAAGCCTCTCCTCCATCTGGCCTATATGAATTTCAAACGCTGATAACTGAGACTGCACTGCCCGGAATTCTTGCTTATTCTCTCTCCTGGACTCTCTTATTTCATGTAGCAATCTCTCGAACCTTGAGCGTGATAATTGTTCGCTCTCCCCATCTGTGTTATATTCTGGAGTCTGTAGGCCCTGCAGCGAGGACAACCTGCTTGGAGGACCCGACTTCAATCTGGCTGCATCTTTATTGCTCGTCTTAGATTCTTGCCAGTTTCTGCCTCTATTTGAGTTTTGGAGTTGACCCCCTGAGATTTTAGACATCTTTGGCTTGTTTTTGTCTGCTTTTAGGGGATTTTAGGCCTGCCTGGTATGGAGCTTCATGGATTAGGCTTGTAGCGGCTCTGTGACATCACCGGAAGTCCCTGTGTTCAGTTCTGGAGGCCGCATCTCTGAAAGGACATTGACAGAATGGATGCAGTCCAGAGAAGGGCAACAAAAATGGTGCACCAGAAAACATATGAGAAAAGCCTGAAAGACCTCAATATGCCCTGGCGGAAAGAAGGGAGATGGGGGATATGATAGAGACATTTAAGTACCTCGGGAATTAACAAGGTCCAGGATGGAAACATCTTTCAAAAAAGAGATGTGCAAGAACAAGGGATCACGATATGAGGCTGGGGAGGGAGACTCGTGGGTAATGTGAGGAAGTATTTTTTGACAGAAAGGGTGGTGGATGCATGGAACAGCCTCCCGTCAGAGGTAGTAGAGGCTAAAACAATTGGTGAGTTCAAGAATGCATGTGATAGACAGAAGGCAACTTTATAGGAAAGAGAGGGTAAGCTGCTGATCATTTAGGATCTGAAGTTTAAGTAGGCTGGGAAAGGGGCAGACAAGGTAGGCCAAGCAGTCCTTATCTGCTGTCAAAATCTATGTTTCTATGGCTGATGAGATTCTCTCGAAGAGTTGCTGTTACAGTAAGTACACAACTGTTCATTCTGCAGTATTCCACTACTAGAATGCTCACACACGGAGTGATAACCTGGAATACATTAATTCAGAATTCTTCAGAATTCCAGTGGCATACACACATAGGCCTCAAGTGGAACCAAAACCTCAATCTGAGGTAGTGTAAGCAGCAGAGAATACTTTAGCAAACTGGTAAGGATGGAGGGGATTAAAAAAAACAAAAAGAGTTTGCAGGTTTTTACCTCGCTGCCGCCTCCCATCTTAAGCATACCGCGCATTGCACTCTGAGACGCCTCCCTAAGTGCTACCCCCTCCTGCCTACACTGCCACCGGATCTCCACCCAGTGGTGGTGGAACTACGGGGGGGAGAGGCGACAACCACCCAGGGAGAGGAGACCTGCTGTTAGGCTGCTCAATCCTGCTCCCTTCCTCCCCCTTGTGCCAGTTCCCCAATGACCCAAGGTCGTTCCCGAACCAGGGTCGCCGGCATGATGCAAGGTGAGGCAGACTGCCTCAGCCCACTGGGTCGATGGGGGGGGGGGTGGATTTTTTTATGGTCGTCAAAAAAACACTGGAAATGGAAACTGAATATACTTGATTTTTTAAATGTGTGTAAGGAGAGGAGCATGAGTGAAAAAGAACATTATTTTGTTTGAGAGTTTTATTTTTAATGGCCATCTGTCCTCCTCCTCCTCCTTTCCCTTGGGATGGATAGAACCTCTTGCCCAGGCTATAAGACTACACCCCAATATAGCTGGCTACAGGGTGGCTGATGGCAGTGAACATCAGGTTGCCCTGCATTCGGATGATATTCTCTTATACCTGTCTGACCCAGAGGTTGGACTCCCAGCAGCATGGTCCCTTTTTGTGAAATTCGGAAAACTTCTGGTTATAAGCTAAACGAATATAAAACAGAAGTTCTAGCCATTAATTGCATTCCCCCACCACAACTTCATCAACATTTCCCATTTTGTTGGAATCTTACTTCTATGCGGTATCTAGGCATAAATCTTACACAATCCCCTACGCAACTATATGATGCCAATTTCTTTTCATTACAGAGGCAAGTTCAAGAAGACCTTGATAAATGGGATCTCCTTCCACTCTTCCTCGAATGACGAATAGCTTTGATAAAAAGGATAATTCTCCCGAAATACTTATTTGTTTAAATCCTTTTTGTTACTTATTGATAATGCTGCATGGGCAAAATGGAACCCGCTATCTTTTTCAACATGTTTTGAATGGTAAGCCCCCAAGAATAAAATTATTTATATTTTTTAATCATATCACTATTTTACTATCTTGCAGCCACTGACCTGCCTCGTAATCCAGCCACTGCCTCCACCACCGACCCCGGAGTTGCCCGAGAGGGACACCCCCAATTGCCCCTGCGCTCAGCAAGGGTCCAATACTGATACGCACCTATCCAGGCATCACCGGCTGATGGAAGTAGTGGCCATCAAGCTGCCACGGTCTATGCTGCTATTTTCCTGTATTCTGGAGCCCCGGGAGTGCAGCGTGCAATGACGTCTGGTGCATATGTTCCTATGTCTGCTGCACTCCCCTACTTGCCATCATCTTTGGTAGAGCCTCTGGTCATCACCAGGGGCCGCTACAGAGCGGTGGCACCTTGGATCCCTCCCCGGGATAGGAGAGCAGTCCTCTGGATGCTCAATCTTATCTCACCCCCCCCCCCGACGACCCCTGATGGTCTGGGCTCGCGTCTGAACCCAGCTCGCCAGCATGGTGCGAGGTGTGGCGTCCAGCACCTCAACTCTCAGCACCACCGGGCCGACTTTACTCTTTTTGTTTTATTTAATACTTTATTGAGTTTTCAGAGTTACAAAACAACCAGCATACAATTGACAATAACAATACAACATACAAACGACACCCCTCCCGACTTCTGGTGCAGCGCTCCAAGCAATGGCGGCTTAACTTCTTTGCTCCTCGCTTCCCCAAGCTACAATTGCACATCTTGCCCATGGAGAGTCTTTAAACAGTAAATAATTTGATAGAGCTTTAATGGCTAGCAACAGATCTAAAGGTGGGAACAACCATTTTCACTTACTCACACCGGAATCAGAGCCCTCTGATTGTGAATTGTCTGAAGCAGAAACCTCACAAGCCACGGCCCAGAAACACCACGCACAAAGCACAGCCTTGAGTCATAAAAATAGAAAGCCAGTCACCATGGACCAGAAGCTCGGTAAAATCCTGAATGAAATCATTGATCTAAAAACTGAATTCTCCTCCTCTAAGCAGCACCAGGAAACCATGCAAAAAGACATAGTAGATACTTGTTCCAGGGTGTCGGAGCTTGAGAAAACTGTTCAGGAACAAGGTGAGAAGATGTCTCACATGCAATCCATGATGCAGCAGATTACCAACCTCTGCCACTTAACCATTGAGAGGCAAGAAGATGCCGAGAATCTGCATTGCCGACATAACCTTCACATGTATGGCATCCCGGAGAACAGTGAGGGGCAAGATTTGGAGGGGTTTATAACCACAGTGCTCCATACCTCCCTCACCCTGGACCTGAATCTCAACCTGGAGATAGAGCGCACACACAGAGCACTGGGCCCAAAGCCATCTCAACCAAATACTCGGCCACGCTCCATTATTATACAGTTTCTCCACTACAGCACTGAAGAACTCCTACTCAGGAAAGCTTGGTCATTAAAAAAGGTGACATATGGTATGGAGCGGATATTTCTGGATGACTACATGCCCACTACTATGCAGAGGAGGAGGGCCTACATCCCCTTGTTCCATATCCTCCTCCAACAACAGTTGAAATTTAGACCTCCCTACCCCAGTAGACTGGTTGTATAGTATCCATCAGGGCAAGCAGTCTACGAATCAGCGAAGGAGGCAAACCAGGACTTTTCCTCCAGAGGTCTCCCACTCCCAAGTAGCACCTTTAACTCTCAACGGTCCCAACGGGAAGATCGACTATCTAGGGTGGGACAGCAAGGAAGACAAAGCCAGCAGGAGGCTCTTGCTGCCATTAAGCTGCTACTAACACAATTCACAAGACAGGACAACTGAGCGGCACTCTGAAGGGACTTATGGCAGTGAGGTGAGTGGTTCCTGGACCCATAACCTCCAGGCTTACCCTTGCAGGGGTTTACATGGGTCAGAGGGGTTTACTGAGCACCAAATGATGATGGGGGGGATGGACCGGGCTCCCCGAAGGGGTGATTGACTTGTTACCCCTCTATCCCCCCGCCAGTGGGGAGGGAGTACAGGTCTGGGTCTTGGGAACCCTCAGGACTCACTAGATGGGGAGCTGCGGCCGCAAACCGCTGAGCGCTGTCTGGAGATTGTAGCAGCATGGACACCTAGCTAGAGCAGAATCTTACCCCAACTTCTGTCCACTATCCAGAGTGGCAGCACGGGTTTCCGCACAAGGGAGGTGGAGACTTGCTGAGAGGATGGCCGAGTATTATACCGCTGAACATAATTCAAACTGTATGGTCTGTGTTGGGAGACGTGGAAGCTAATGCTCCCAGGCCCCCTGGAGAATCAAGGAATTCAACTGTGATGGTAAGCGGGACTTGGACGCTCTCACTTCCTTCAGAGTTCTGAACTCTCTACCTCTCTTATTAAAAAGGAATGACCACCCAGATTCTGACTGCTTATGGCTCTGATATACTTGAAAGGCTGGGTGACAGGATAGAAACGAGGCATGAGGAGTTTATGGCAAACTGATCCTTTGGACATAGTGCTCGTGGGGCGGCTGGGTGAACCATCCCTACTGGAATATCTTGTAAATTCCTAGAGTTGGTAAACTATTAATGAAGTCCTAGGGAGTTCATGAAGGGTCCTGCTCCCATAAATAAGAGAGCCATTGAGGTTCTCACTCAATGCCTCTCGTGGGGCCTCAGGGGGCTCCCCCTCATCCAGGAGCCGGTCCCCATAGACCTGATCTGTGTTCCCCCATTAGGGGGCCTGATGGGATCACCACTTTGAATCAGCAAATTTATTTCCTATAAAAGTTTTGGCACCAGAGAGACTAGACCAAAACACTGCTGATTAACCTTCACTTGGAATAGACCATGTAACCTCCCCTTCTCAATTAATGATGGACACCCTCTAATTTTTCTGTTTGGGGCAAACTTTGGATGACATACCTGGGCCATGGAGAACTTATGGTCATCTGGGCCCAGAGTAAAGAGGATTATTACATCCTAGGAGAGGGAACAGTTAATAATCAAGGCTCCTACTACTATCATTCCCCCCCCAAATAATATATACCAAAACAAACTTGGGGGAGGGAGCTATAACTAACCTAGTTGTCTGAGAGCTATGCACGTTTCTACTTCCCAGGCCCATCCCTTCTTCTTAACCCAGTTAGTATGGTTTGGAGTTATATTTTTCTCCCACACCTACCCTTCCTATTCCTTACCTCAAGTTAGGGGCAAGAGTATTCCCAGGGGAAATTCTCCCACATGGAGTGTGTGGTTCCCAATAAGGTGGGATTATTCCCTGCCTTTCTCTCCTCAATTGTTTGAGGAACAGGACTTGGAAGTTGAGTTACTCAATCTACTGTCAGGGCCCCGTGTTTTCTGCGATTCTGCAGTTGCAGCAGTGGCCACAGAAATCAGGGCTGACCGCAGAAATCAGTGCTTGCTGCAGAAATCAGGAAAACCAGCCACACAGCTGCAGAAATGCTAGCTATGCTATGCAATCACACAAGGCAAGAGCATAGCTATTGATGCGTTACGTATGCCATGACACACATGCTCATTAGAATGGGCAGCAAACCGATGCCATCCACTACAAAGCTGAAAAGCTAGTGGCTGCATGGCATCTTGACTCATGCTGGCTCTTGTTACATAACTCCATCCAACCAGTATTGTGGGGGGTGGGGGGACTGACACAATAGTAGCAGAGCTTGATTAGATCCACAGCAGTTATGATTTGCTGCGGTGTAGGTGTGGGTAGCTCAGCCATGTTAATTTTTCATTATGAGGCTGCTCATAGTGTATGCTGAGTCCCTGGAAGATGAATTTGGAAGGAAGAACCGGAAGGTGAGCTCTAGTTAAGAAGTGAGAAGATTCAGTGGTACCTTTGGAGGTGGAATCGATCTCTGTAGGGTGACAGGTATCAGAGGAGGAGCTGATTGCAGAAACATAGGGTTGGCTGAAGACTGAGCAGAGGACTCAGTCCCCACTGGTGGATATCGATCACAGTTTTGATACATGGGCCGCAGTTCTGTACCTGCAAGTGTGAGAGTAATTTCTTGGCAGATTTGAACTTGCAGCCTAAGTGGTCGCAACAAGCTCAATTCTTAAGGCAGGCAAGTTGCCCAGCTGCAGCAATGTTGGAGACCAGGGTATACTAGAACTGAAGCAAGCAGGTATGGAAAAAAATTGGAATGGAGAGTTTGATTGCTGTTATGTATAAGTGAAATGAGGATCACTGTTTTAAGAACACCACCACCACTGCCTGACTTGCAAGGAGAATAGAACATGCTAACCAAGGTTACTGTAGCTTAAAAAGAATGACTTGCTTGTATTTTTTGTGTGTCCCCCAAAGGAAAAATCAGGAGTCAACAGATCCTACAGACACTGCAAGTTACACCCTCTGTGACTGTTATAGGAAGACACCCCCCCCCCCACACACACACACACACGCACGCAGATTTGCACACTGCACTGAACATGTTTGTTGCAAGGCAGGTGGGATAGTCCTAGTTTAAAAAAATAATAATGTAAAAGAATACTGATCAAAATCAGAAAAAATGGCTATCAAGTTGGAGTCTCTCTTTATATCTGTTAACTAAATATAAACCAGAACAAATATGAGCAGGTTTTTGGCTTCTGTGTAGTTTTAGCTAACAGTGTGTGTCCTCCTCTGATTATAACCTAGGAGAAGAGATGAGCCATCAAATTCAGGGTGGGAAGGAAAATTCATTAAAAGAGAACACTGATGCCCATGGCTGTGCCAGGTTTGGGTTACTGCAGTTTAATATTTGTGATAAGAAGACTACACACTGTTAAATGGCCTGCTGTTCCACTTTGTGTAGCAGAGTGGTTGCACGAAGGCAAAGGGTTAACTAAGACTTACTCCCTTTGAAGGTATGTTGATTAACCACAATTTATCTGCCGCAGAATGGCTGCAGAATCAGCAGTTGTTCTGCCGCAGAAAGTATCAGGTCCTGCCGCAGAACGTAAGTCCACTTTGCCGCAGTAAACACGGGGCTCTGTCTACTGTATACAGTTCATGCCTTTTCAGGCTCAGTTAGACCCAGTTGGTCATTTCAACTTAAAGGTTACAGATTATGGTATTGTTCTGAAAAAGACAGACTCAGGATGGTATAAATTCTTTAATCATGTTGCACAGAAGGTATTTAAATGCATAAGTTCCATACATAACAATAGGACGAAGGATAAAGTGACCACAGGGAGAAGAGGCTCATTTTAGAGAACACAATTCACTTAGATCAATATGGGATCCCCTTTTAAAATAATTTCCTATAATGTAAATGGGCTTAATGGGCCAATTAAGAGGTATCGGACACTCAAAGAACTGCAGAAAATGAAACCTGACCTCCTGCTGTTGCTGGAAACCCATCTTGATACCACTGAACATCAAAAATTAATAACGTTTGGGTTTTCACAGGTGATAGAATCCTCGTATAGGAGGGGTAAGAGAAGAGGAGCAGTCATACTTATCCACAAGTCTTCTCCCTTCACATTAACAGAGCACTACGTTGACCCAGAAGGGAGACTAGATGTAGCTCGAGGCACAGTCCAGGGTGAATTGCTCATCATATGCAGCACATATATTCCACCTCAGACTGACGCCGTGACAGTCCAGAGATTAATGGATCACATCCTTACTAGGCAGAAGGGAGTCCTAGTGGTGGGAGGGGATTTTAATTGTTTTAGATCCTTCCCTGGATTTGTCAGCAGCTTGTCCAGCAAAACAAACCACGGGACAATAACACTTAAGGCATCTGCTGAAAGACGTTGGTTTGATTGATACATGGCTCCAGCTGAACCCCTCTGTGAGAAAATTCACATATTATTCAGTGGCTCACAACCATTACTCATGGTTAGATTATTTATGTATCAGCCAGGAACACAAATCTTGAATCCATAAGGCAGACATAAGAAATATCCACTTATCAGATCATGCCCCAGTGGAGCTCGACCTAAATATCATCCAGGAGAGAAAATCCACACAGTGGAGATTTAACCCCTCACTGCCAAGGGACCCGGAATTTAAGGAACTCCTGCAGAACAAAATTCCTGAAATCATAGGAGATAATGCGTGCCCCCATACCCCACCCCAAATATTATGGGACACCATTAAAGTGGTCCTTCGAGGCTACATAATTGCCTATGCATCCCACAAAAGGAAACAACGAGACCTTAAATTATCTGACCTCCAACAGAGGCTGAGAACCCTACAGGAAATGCATATGGGGGAGACGAGAGCATCCAAACCCAACTAAACCAAACACAGGAGGAAATTGAGTCTCTAACAGCCAAAACAGAGCAAGTTCGCCTGTGGCTTTGTCAAAAATATTATGAAGGAGGAGCCAAAGCCTCTCGGCTACTGGCCTACAGACTACATAGGCAGACTCATCAGGTCATGATCAATAAAATAAAAGACCCCCAAATCAATCAGCAGAAATATAGTTCTCAACAAAGACTAGCGGTATTTAGGGAATACGATCAATCATTGTATTCTAACCCTTCTCCACTTGCCCTGTCACAAATCACTCAATTTCTAGCACAGATTTGGCTCCCCACCCTAACTCAAACCCAGAAAGACTACTCAACATCCCCGATAACATCAACAGAACTACACCATACTATTAAAAATTTGAAAAATGGGAAAAGCCCAGGCCCGGATGGCTACGGAGCCGAATTTTATAAAGCCTCATGGCATCTAATCTGGACTCCATTACTGGAGGTCTTTCGGGCCTGCCACAACACCACGTCTACCCTATCTTCATGTAGGCAGGCAACAATATCAGCTATTCTGACACCCCACAATCCCCAATTTATGTGATTCTTATCGCCCAATTTCGGTCCTTAATCAAAATTATAAAATCTACACCAGCATTTTTGCCCATAGATTAGATAATATACTTCCTTTATTATCCACCCTGACCAATCTGGATTTATTAAAACTAAGACCATGGATAATATTAAACACACACTTTTTCTTATCAGCCACTCCCTACACACAAAATCCCTCCTCCTTTCATTAAGTCTCGATGCACAAAAAGCATTTGGCAGAGTTTCCATGCTCCACTGTCTACAAATTTGAATTCCCACAGGGATTCCTATACAATTAAAAAAATTTACACTGCCCCTGAGGCAGTGGTTAAAATTAATGGTTCCCACTCCGCTAGATTCCCTTTGCAAAGGGGGCCATGTCAGGGCTGTCCGCTGTCACCTTACCTCTTTGCCCTCTATTTAGAACCTATTGCCCAGTTTCTTAGCAAGAAGACTTGACAGGATGCAGTATAAAGGGTACTCATCATAAAGTGGCATACTATGCAGATGACTTGCTCTTATACATTACTAACCCTGAAACCTCCTTAAATTCATTAACTAGAGTTTTACTGGTCATTGAACAGATCTCTGGTTATAAAATAAACCAAGACAAGTCAGAAGTGCTAGTGATAAACAATGTCCCTTTACCAGTCATTATGCAGAAATTCCCTGTGAAATGGAACCAAACATACTTAACATATCTTGATATCAAGATATCCTCTTATCCTTCTTCCTTAAAAAAACTAAACTATGACCCGGTCTTTCAGGAGATCCAGACGGACCTCCATAGATGGTCTGTTACCCTTATCAATATTATCTAGGGTACAGTCCATACAGATTAATGTATTGCCTCTGCTACTTTATATCATGCAAAATATTCCACTACCTCCCCATTATAGAGAAATATCTAAATGGTCGAAGGCCATTAACAAATTCCTTTGGAATAACAGAGACCTCAGGTAGCTCTGACCAGACTTCACCTGTCGAAAGAGAGAGGAGACCTGGCATTTCCTAACTGAAATAAGTGTCTGAATGCAATGGTACTATCCCATATGTCCAAATGACTTCTCCCTGTTAATCAAACCCTAACATGGACAGCACTGGAAAGAAACCTGTCGGACACCCTCTTGTGCAGTGACAAAATTTACCACCCCATGCTTCCCTGGGGGGGAACAACGGACACCGGTATTTACTAAGGCTATCATTCAACATTGGAGGCGTCTCCTTAAGACTAAAGAATTTTGTTCCCTGGCCAAGTGAATGGAAATCCCATCCAGGGACACTAGATTTCTACCTGGTAGTCTTGACCATACATTTCATTCATGACGAGAGAGAAGACTGACCCACTCTTACCAATTTTATCAAAACGGTGTTTTTAAAACTTTCCAACAATTAAAGGAGGAGCATTCTTTACCCCATCAAGATTTTTTTTAGATATCTACAAATCAGACACTACTTAACATCTGAAATAGGTCTCACTATCACAGAACAACAAACATACCCCTTAATCTCCCTACTAACTCAACTGACCACTCTTGAATCCCAGCAACACCTTGTCTCCTGCTTCTACAAAGCACTACAACAGACCTCGAACCAAGCCATAAAATGTATCCAAACGAAGTGGGAATCCGAGTTGGTGATTACCCTGGACACTACAGAGTAGTTGAGGCTATGGCGACTTCAATATAAAAGCACCTGCTCTTACACGGGGTGGGAATTTTCTTGGAAAATAGTAGCTCATTTTTCACAAACCCCTCAGATCACTGCCAAATTCCTAGGGGGAGGAGATCCCTCATGTTGGAGGAGTTGTGGAGCGATACCTGCCACTCAGACCCATATACTGTGGTCTTGTCGGGTCCTCTCTGAATTTTGGGTCTCAGTGAACCAGCAAGGGAAGGAGTTGTTCCCATCTTTGGGAGACATCACCTCACAAATGACCCTTTTACTCCACTACCCGAGAAATTTTCGGGATAAACACTCAATCTATTTATTAAACATTTTATTCAGAGTGGCCCAAAAAGTGATAACCAGACTTTGGTTAACTCCCAACCCTCCCCTTATTTCCAGTTGGGAAAATCTTATCTATGAAATATATAAAATGGAAAACATGACAGCCCGTCTTCAAAATACCACATCGATCCTGACTGACAGGTGGTCCAGGTGGTTCCTCCATATATCTCCCCGCTGCCCAGATTTTGTCCCCTAGACAGGGGGTGAGGGACATAAGGGAAACGGAGAGATCAGATTATCTGAAACATAATTCGACATACTGTACCTGTCAAGACCCTCCTTCTTTAGGTGATTATGGGTGAGGAAAGTATATTCTCTCTTTACCATAAAATGATTTGAAATAAAAGGTCAGGATTCATAACTTCTGTACATATCTTTCATATATCAGAGCCTCCTCCCTGCTTCCCACCGGAGCTATGTGCTCACATTATACAACTATACCTACTACTAGTCTCCATGGTCCTTACTTATAAATGTAACAAACTTGATCTGCTAATAGATTGTAATACATTAATGTATACTTCTCTTGTGCAGTGGATATATGTATTGTATGCTTTTCCTGATGTCTCATAAAGTTTAATAAAAAGTTAAAAAAAAAAAAAAAAACACCTTCCGAACTCTTCACACCCTTCCCACCCTCTACTCGGAGGTATTAAGAATAGTAATAAAAATAACACAGTCTGTCTGATAGAGGCACTGGGCACAGGAACTCAGGTCACTTACCAATGTTACTAAATAAAGCAAGGTAGGTATAAACATATACATCAGAGTGTTAAAAGCCTTTATAAGGGTGGATAGCAAAACACCAATACCATCACTCTCACCCTAGCTTTACTCCGTGCCTAACATCTATACATCTTAAGAAAAGTCCCAAGGCACACCAACGCTCCATTAACCCACTCAAGGGGAGGAGGAGATTGAAAATAAAGTGTGTAGTATACCCTATTTTCGATTATACGCCTCTGTACAGTTATGGAGACTGACTATCATCTTTTCCAGCTGCAAATTGTATAATAACTCATTAAGCCATTCATAATAAGCAATTTCAGATTGATCCTTCCAGTGGCGGAGTACCACTCTTTTCACAGAGAGGGAGACCATAGATAGATAGTACCTCCTTTCTTTAAATGGGGCTTATGAATAGTCTCCTATAAGGCAGATTTTGGGAGTGAAGTACTCATCCAACCCCAAAAGGGGATCTGCCCATTGTCTAATCTTTTTCCAAAGAGAGGCACCTTTTACACAATCCCACAACAGATGCAAAACGGACTTATCTGCCTGATCACATCTGGAGCATAAAGAAGAGGGCAATTTCTTAGCCTGGTGGACAGGGGTAAAGTATATACTATGTAAAATGGACTAAGGTGCAACTTATCAGTAGTCAATTAGTTACTCGGGTGGTAAACTTCAGGGGGGCGGACTTTGGGAGGATGCAGAAAGTACTGAAAGGGAAACTGGAGGGAGTAAGGCAGGAGATGGACATGGAGTAGAAATGGGATATTATTAAATGGGGGTTACAGAGGCAACAGAAGCCTGCACCAAGGCACAGAGTAAGAAGAGCAGAGCAAGTAAACCATGCTGGTTGAACTGTGAGGTTGTGGAGGTGGTGAGGGCCAAATGAGTGGCACACCAGAGGTTTAGGAGGATGGGGAAGGAAGTGGACAGGGAGGAATATGCAAGATGGTCCAGGGAGGTGACCAGAAAAGTGAGAAAAGCCAAGGCCCACAGGGAGCTGAGATTAGCTCAGGGAATTAATGGGGGGGGAGACATTTTCAGATACATCACGGAGAAAAGGAAGTGCAAGGAGACAATAGTGAGGCTAAAAAGGGGTGGGGAGTGGATGGAAAAGGGGGAGGAGCAGGCAGAAGTACTGAATGAATACTTTTGCTCAGTGTTCACTGAAGAAGGGGGACCGCTACCAGCATGGGCTGGGAGGGTGGAGACGAGGGAGAGGTGGCAACAGATGGAAGAATTGAGGCAAGTAGAGTCCTAGAGGGACTGAGGGCACTGAAGGTAGACAAGGCACCAGGGCCAGATGGTATCCAACCCAGGGTGCTGAGGGAGATTTCGGAGGTGTTGGTGGAGCCGCTGGTGGATCTGTACAGCGGCTCACTGCAGTCAGAATGTGTGCCACTGGACTGGAGGATGGCACATGTAGTACCATTACATAAGAGCGGGCCAAGGGATGAACCGGGTAATTATCGTCCGGTAAGTCTCACCTCAATAGTGTGCAAACTCATGGAAATGATACTAAAGGAAGGAATGGTGTCGTATCTGGAGGACAATGGCCTCCAGGATGTGAGGCAGCATGGGTTTGTTTCAGGGAAGTTTTGTCAAACCAACCTCATACAATATTATGACTATGTGACCGGTGAGCTGGATAAGGGTCATGTGGTGGATTTTCTTTACTTGGACTTCAGCAAGGCCTTCGATTCAGTGCCTCATGGGCAGCTTGGGGAGAAGCTAACTGGGGTAGGGGTAGGGGCAAAAATTATGAACTGGATTACAAGCTGGCTGAGTGGTAGGCTGCAACAGGTGGTGGTGAGAGGGGAGCTCTCAACTCCAAGGCCAGTGATGAGTGTTGTGCCACAGGCTCTTTGTTGGGGCCAATATTGTTTGGGCTCTTCATATCAGACATTGCACATGGGGTGGTGAGCAAGGTAAGTCTGTTCGCTGATGACACCAAAATCTGAGCAGTGGTGGATGGAGAGGAGGGATGGAAGCAGCTGCAGGAGGACCTACGCAAGCTAGAGGAGTGGTCAGAGAGGTGGCAGCTGGGGTTCAGTGCAAAGAAGTGTAGGGTTATGCACTTTGGGGTGAAGAGACCAAGGAGAGAATACTGGCTGGGGGGTAAGCTGGGGATCACTGAGGAGGAGAAGGACCTGGGGTAATAACAGGGACCATGAACAACACTGCCCAGTGCAGGAGAGTGGCTGAAAGGCGAACAAAATGCTGGGGTGCATAGCAAGTTTTTTTGCCCAGGCAAGAGGGTGATCATGCCCTCTACAGGTCGCTGGTAAGGCTGCACTTAGAGTATTGTGTGCAGTTTTGGAGGCCATACTAAAGCGGATATCAGGCTACTGGAGGGTGCAGAGGAGGGCAACAAAGATGATATGTGGAATGGAGGAGAGACTATGACAGCAGGCTGGAGACCTGAATATGTACACCCTGGAGGATAGAAGGGCGAGGGGACATGATAGAGACATTCAAGTATGTGAGGGAATCAATAAGGATGGGGTCTTTATGTTAAGGAGGGAGGGTCACCAGGGGCACAGGCTAAGAATAGAGGGAAGATTTAGGAAGGAAATGAGGAGACACTATTTCACAGAGAGGTGGTAGCAAAATGGAATGCCCTACCAGAATGGGTGGTATCATGTAAATTTGTGAACAGCTTCAAAAGGGCATGGGACAGGGAACAGGGGAGAGTGAGGGTGGGGGTGGCAGTGGGATGACAAAGGGGGGGGTGGGGCAGCTGCAAACTAGGGGTGTTGGCTGCACACTCGAGCAGACTTAGACTGGGTGGTCTGTTTCTGCTGGCATATTCATATGTTCATAAATAAAGATACATGTAGGCCCAGATGCGATCTCAATTAAAATTAGAAGTGGCAAATAAGGAAGACCAGTACCAAGAATGGCCCAAGATTTCTAGGAAAAGCTTAGAAAACAACACAAATACGATCTGAGAGACCGAATGAGGTTGCCACACTAAAATCTGGAGTAAATGAAGAAACTCCCCTTGATTATTGGTCCAAGAAGTCGTGCCAAACCAACTAATCAGCAAATACCGAAGCTGGTAAATGTTAAAAACGTGTTTGGGCGACAAATTAAGATGTACTAATAGGTCTTGGCTACTAAGAATTCAGTCATCAGAAAGAAGGTCAGAGACCTTCTTCTCAGCGAAGGGAACTCCCCAGGAGTCAATATTTGACCTCCTAACTTGAAATTGGGATTATGGCACAATGGCTGAGAGACATCTGTGAAATTGTCATAATGCAATGCTCTACACAATTGGGCATGAACCTTTAGAGAAATGAAGATGACTGATTTCTGAAGTTATAAAGGGAGTTGTTTAGGAGGAATACAATATAGACTATCAGGGGAGAGGCCTATGTCCTCAGTCTGCATCCGTTCAATTTGAAGCCACAGTGGGACATATGGGGTAGTACCTTGCATTGTGGTAGAAGTAGACCGTCTAGCATATTTAGCAATGTGACTTGCCTAATAGTAAATAAAAAAAATTACGCAGTTTAAGTCCTCCTAGTTGCTTTGGGGCCCCTAACTGACAGTAAGCCCGTCGCAGGGTTTTGCCTTTCCATAGAAAAGCAGAAATAAGACTATGGACTTTCTTAAACCATTGAAGAGGAAACAGGAAATTCAACATCTGCAAAGGGTAAAACACCCGGGGAAGAATATTCATTTTGATTAAACTGATTCTGCCCTGTAGGGACAAAGGAAGGGATGCCCACCTATGGAGACCCTGCTGAATGGTGTTTACTAAATCATCCAAATTTAACTTTTTTATTTAAGTAGCTTTTTGAGAAAGGATAATACCTAAATATTTAAGCCCGTTCCTTAGCCCACGCCAAACCAAATGAAGCCATATCCGACTGCAGGACCCTAGACTTTAAAGGCATTACCACCATTTTATCAATATTTATGAAATGGCAAGAATGGATTCTCAGTGCTGATTGGCTAATACCACCTCCAAGCTGGGCATTTATTTTTCAATAAATACCAAGCAAGAAATTAGTACCAGCCTGAGTGCCACCTTACCACATACCCTTGTGCAGGGGTGCTCACCCTGCTTAGTCATTGGCTGAAACCACCAGCTAACATTTAAAATCCCCACCATGTTTTTCTCTTCCTTAGCGAGACCAAACGGACCCCCCCCCCACACACACACACTCACTCCTTCAGTATAGCCTCGCTCCTCTTCAAAAAAAAAAAAAAAAAACCTCCACTTATTCTCGGGTTGGGAAAAATTGCCAATCTTTTTTTCTCACAGCTGCACTCTCCCGACCGCACTATCACAGCACTGTGCTTAACCGGAAGTGAAAGAATCCATTGCTCCGAACCTTGTTACAACGAAACACCAACACCGTTTTTAAAATCGTATCATTCTACTGCCACAAATGCCAGAACTGCCTCAAACTACAATGCTCCCACACTTATTCCATCTACCAATGTAAATTAAATACATCATTTACCTCGGAGCTGTTCGTTAATGCATAGTTCTCACCACAGGTCCCGAGCTTAACAGACGCAAACGTACAACTGCAGCCCAATTTAAAAAAAAAAAAAATTGTTAAACAAACATGACACAACGATGCCCTCAGACGGCTTCTGCATATTTACTAATTCTTCAGGTGGATGTGTCTGTGTCAGGAAGTGGGGGGTGATACAGTAGCTGTGGGGAGGAGCAACACAACCTGGAACAGCCTTAAGGAAACATGGACTATTTTTTTTAAATACTTTTGTTTCTGCCAATACTATTATTTTTTTTATAATAATTTCCTCTCTTCGTTAAAGCTTACTAAGAAAACCATTTTATAAGTGCAATAATACCCTCCAGGGTGGGCATTATTGGGAAATACCGGACCTTCCAGGGGCTATAAGGCCCTCCGCCTGCAGCGTCGGGCTTCATCATGCCCCTGGGCGGTCTGGTATTTAATATAATATGCAAAGCTTTAGGAACAGAAGTGATGGGGTCTGAAAGATACAGTGAAATATCATCTGCATATGTGGAAAGCCTAGGGTCTAATGGGCCAATGGGAATCCCCTTAATAAGGGGTGAAGATTTAAGAAGATGCAACAGGGGCTCTAAGTAAATGTTAAACAAAAGAGGAGATAAGGAACATCCCTGATGAGTTCTGGAGTGCAGAACAAACCCTGCTGATAACACTCCATTACAAAATATAATCGCACTAGGCTGGGAATATAACATCCGGATCCATTTTATAAAGGATGAAGGGAAACCAAATTTGTCCCTAACTGTAAACAGAAAGGTCCCAGTAACCCTATCAAATGCTTTCTCTGCATCCAGGGTGACCAGAGCCATAGGTTGGTTGGCCTCCCTGGATGCGGAAAAAATATGGGCCAACTTTCTCAGGTGGTTCACGGAGGACTGGCCTTTCATAGGGCCCACTTGTTCTGGTCCAATCAACCCCTCCCAGACCTGCATAACTCTGCTAGCCAATATCTTGGCAAAGATTTTCATGTTGTAATTCATAAGCGAAATGCAATGATAATTGGTCACCTTATCTGGGGGCTTACCAGGCTTGGGCAAGACCACTATCAAAGCTTCTAATAAAGAGAAATCTGAAATACCAACTTCACAAAAGTAGGAGTATAATTGTTGAAGAATCGGAGCCAGATCCACGGCAAATACTTTGTAAAAGTTTGGAGGAAAACCATCCGGTCCTGGTGGCTTATCCAAGGGAAGAGACTAGATGGCAGTCAAGATTTCCTGAAGAGAAATTGGATGGTCCAAGAAGAACTGCTGATCTAGGCTCAAACAGGGGAACTGAATAGGAGAAAGGTAATCTTGAATATCCAGAACAGAGGACGAGTTAGCTGGAGGACTATACAGTTGACGATAGTATGATTCAAATTCGCATACTGTCTCCTTGGGTGATGTTTTAGGGGAATTATCAATCAGGGAAGTTATAGAGAGGACTATGCAAGAGGCTTCCTGCTTCCTTAATCAGAGAGCAAAAAGGCGCCCTGCCTTACCTCCTTGATCAACATAAGTCAAGTGCGTTTTTAAGAGGGTATACTCAGCCCCTTCCCTCAGGCCCTCCGCAAATTGATCCCTCAGCATTACCAAGAGTTCCTGCTTCTCCTCAGAATCCACCAGCGAGGGACTATTCTCTAACACCCTTATCCAATCCAAGAGGAGACTGAGTAACCTTCTGTTTCCTCTTCTGCGTGGAGGCCATCCTGATGAATTCTCCAGGCAGAACATATTTAAGAGAACACCAAAGCTTGTCTACATCAGAAATAGATCCCTCATTCTGCTCCATTAAATAGGTTATGAGGTCTCTAATTTTAGCTAATACCGAATCCTCTTTAAGTAGTTGAGTATTAAGTTTCTGTAATTTATCCTGATGAAGGTTGGGTGAGAGGGTATATTCTAGCCAGGTGGGCGAATGGTCAGATAGTATTCTAGGGTTAACCCCCACCATCCATCACATCATGTAGGATAATTTTGCTAACTAAAAACTAATCCAACTGAGAGAGAGAGAGAGAGAGAGAGCGAGACCTGTGAGCTGGTGAGTAGAAGGTGTATACCCAATTGGAGGGATGTAGCACTCACCATAGGTCACACAGACCCACTGTATCCATCATATCATGAAGGGATCATTGAGTGGGGGAGAGCCCCAGAACCCTAGGACCAGTCCTATCCATATCTGATGTCAGGGTTAAGTTCCAATCCCCAGCCAAAATTATTGGAATGTGGACATAAGGAGCCAGCAAAGCTAATAATTCAGAAAATAATTCAGGGGAATCAGTATTAGGACTGTATATGCAGCCTAAAAGGACTTTGGAATGATCTAGCACCCCTTTTAATAACAGATAACACCCCTTAGGGTCCTCTGCATGCTGTAACAGTTGGAACTCGACCCCCATAAAATTAATATCGCCACCCCTCTCTGGGCTGTGGAATTCCCAGCTGCAAATACCTGCCCAACCATCTGCCTGTGGAAGAGAGATCCTTCCGCAGAGAGAAGGTGGGTCTGCTGAAGAAAAGCAATATGACAGTTTAGCAGTTGGAGGTGTTTTAAAGTCTGGTAATGCTTCACCCTAGAGTGGGCACCTTTTACATGCCATGTGACATACTTCATAATTACCTAATCGAGTGTGGAGTAAATAACCCAAGTAGATCAAGTATCTGAGACAGACTGTGAAAGGAAAAAAAGGAATCATACCTCCGATATCCTAAATCCCCCCCAAAAAACAAGTAATGCAGCCTTGACCTCCAAGAGGAAAAGAAGTGGACTATATAAACGTAAGCCAGATCCACTAATAAGCAGATGGCCCCTAAGAGGAGCACAGATTCTAATCCCATTAAGATCCGATGAGGAGGTTGAGCTTGCGTATACCCCCCTCCAACATAGCCGAATCATCTCAAAATCACAATATGAAATGTCAAGAATCCACCAAAGATCAACCCCCCCCACCAACTCCCCTTCCACCACAGCAATAGAACTGTACCCACCAGTTCTGATAACTGAATATCCACGCCCTCTTGGGTCATGATGTTTTATTCCACCTGCAGCATATACCCCTCCACCCCCACCCAAAGATAAAGTAATACACAGTAGGAGTACCCACCAACCCCAAGACTAAACTAAATTACTATCTCAAAACCATAGCCCCCCTATAGGCAGCCCATGAGTTATCAGAATATGGCAACTAGGACTTTCTAAATGTTACAAAGGTATATTTAAATGACACAGACTTCAATATATAGGACCTTCCCAGGGGCAAAAATAAATACAGTATGTAACGTTTCCCAGAACCTCCCCAAAATAAATCTTATAGGGCTCCATAAAGAACAGGGTAACATTTATATACACAAGTCCATGACCCCTTGCAAGCCACTGGAGACCATAAGCTGACCAAGCATCCACCGTCAGCGAGGGTGCCAGTGCACACAGTAACTATTGGTTGCCATTTAAACAGCCTGAGAAAATTAAAGAGAACCGCTGGGACATAGTGTTCATCCAAGGAGCCAAGAGCATTATCCATAGGCAACATCTAAGGTCCCCAAAATGTAAGAAAATAAAGCAGAGCCAGATGTCCTGCAAGTCCAAGCTTTTGTCACTTGGTTGAGACATTGTCACTGAAAAATAAAGGAACTGGCCATAGCAGAGGAGAACCTCCCAGCAGAAATAAACAAACAGTCGCTAGGCAGCAGATACGTCCCCAGGCCAAATGGAACCTTAAGTCCTTAATCTCAAAGTACTCCATGCAGTTCTTCAAAAGGAACGGTCCCATGTCCACTTCAAGAGTAGTTTAAAACTTGCATATGAACAAGCCACATCACTAGTCATACACCCAAAAGGTGGAACACAAAATGATTGAGTTCTAGTTCAGCAGATATTCCTCAGAGCACTCCAACCGAGCAAAATGAGAGTAAAGCAGTATGTTCCTCAATACAGATCAGTCAAACTAATGGGACAGTAGATTGGTGAAACAAACCTCCTGAACTGCAATCATTTAAACAGATCTGGATACCAGGCTTTGAGAGTATCTGTAGCCTGCTCCACCGCTTCAACGTTTTGTCATTGACCCCTGTGACGGACTTGCAAGATGGCCAGGTATTTTACTTGGTATTTAATTCCTGCTGCAATCAACTTAGAGACAATCAGATGCAATGCAGACCTCGTCTGTCAGACAGAAAATGGAAGATCCCGTGTGATCCTGAGTTTCTTGCTTTCCCATTGTACTTCTTTCACCTCCCTAAGTTTAGCCAGAATATGTTGTTTATCTAGGAAGTTGAGAAGCCAGAATATCAAGGGCTGAAGGGGAACACCTGGAGGAGGTGCTGGATGAAGCAATCTGTGGGCCCTCTCCACAATGTAAGTGGGCCCATTCGGAGAGTGGCAGGCAACTTTCTCACAGAGTTTTTGCACAAAAAGAAGCACCGACGAGCCCTCTTCTCGCTCCGGCAGCCCAAAGATGACAAGGTTATTCCTATGGGAACGACCCTCCAAGTCCTCCAATTTTTCTTCCATCTTCTTGACTCTGTGGCACAAATCAGTCAAGTCTGGATCATTGCGAGCCCTCCAGTCATCTAGTGAGGAAATTCTGGCCTCGTTATCTCCCGTGCGGCGAGTAAGTTGCTTCAGGGAAGACTGCATGGTTTTAAAATCTGACGGTAGAGTAGTTAGCATATCCTTAAGTGGAGACAGCCCTGGGTGGTCGCGTGGCTAGATGCGCCAGTTGGCTCTGCCTTTACCCACTTTGAGTTCTTGTCCTGCATCGGAGTTGGTGGCAGGGTATGTTGGGGCAAGGAATCTCACATTTCAGCCTCCATAACAGCCAGGATTCACTAACAAGAGCTGCTCCACAAAGAATAGATACTCGAAACTTACGGTGGTTACTGAAAACAAGTTACAGGTTGGTGGAAAACAAGTTTAATTTAGGTAGGAACACAGGAGCTCAGTAGGGTACATCTGCTTAGGCAGCCATCATGTGATCTCCCCCCAGATTCTTTACTCTCTGTATACCAAAACAATTTGATGGTCTGGGCCTCCCACATCTTCAAAGATATTTTGAGGCAGCTTGGCTCAGGTGGTGCTATATTGGCTCCAAAACTCCCTTTCTCAATAGTTGGTTGATTTAGAAAGAGCTGCTTGTGGCCAGCTCCGTGGTGCAAGGCAATAGGGAATCGCCTGACACGCTGGCAACCTGGATTCATGCCCTGAGTCCAGGATGTCTGGAGCGGAGGCTGGCAGAGAGGGTTTAGAGCATTCGATGGATGCCCTCCTCTGGAAGGGTGCAAGTCTGCACCGCTTTGGAGCATCCCCTGGCGGTGATGCAAGTAGCGGCATTGGTGACCACATGTCACCTGTGCGTCATGCCAGGGATGCTGCGTGCAGCCGCTGTGGGTGGAGGGAAGATGGAGACAACAGGAAAAACTGCCCCCCCAGCTGACCGGATGACTGCCACTGGTCCCTGTCGCCACGATAGCCTGGAAGTGTCTGTGCTGACCCTGCCGCACCCGGGATACTCTTACTGTGCCTCTGGGCACTTCTTCTCCAGAGGGGCCACCCAACGAAGGGTTACCCGGGGGTGCGGCAAAAAAAGTCAGCAGATGACGACGGGGAATGGTGGTGGTGAAGGGCCTAGGTGGCCCAAAGGAGTAACCGGTCGGGGGGGCCAAGGAAGAGCATAAAAAAAGTGCTTTTAGTATAACTTCACTGGAAGAGGCTCTCTCTTTTTGCAGGGGACACTGAAACTCCATATAAGTGTTATCTCTCCATACATTAGTTACCCTCCAGGTGTGTATGAACCAGGGTTGTTTGCATATGACCCTGTCCCATTTGTTATGCAGAAAGAGTTACAACATTAGCTATGATTAGCTATGATTTTGTAATCTGCATTTAACAGCGAGATGGGGCATTACGCCCCACACTTACTGGGGTTCTTATTTGGTTTGGGGAGAACAGTGATAGTGGCCAATTGAAGGGAAGGGGGATGTCCACCAGCCTCCAGGGATTCCTGTATCATTAACAATAGGATGTGGCTCAAATCTGCCCAAAAGGCCTTACAGAACTCAATAGGCAGACCATCCGGCCCAGGAACCCTGCCTGTGCCAGAGGACCATACCGCCCACCTGAGCTCTTTTAGGGAGATAGGCAGGTCAAGTCTTTCCCTCTCCATCTGGGACAAGGATGGCAGGGGGATTGTACCTAGGAAACCCACTGGATCCAGGTGAGCAGAGGTTTCAGTGGTGTATAGAGCCTCATAGAAGGTTCTGAAGGCGCCATTAATTAGTAAAGGGTTGACCGATTTTTTTTCCCCATTAGCCTGTTCGATTTCCAAAATAACTTTTACCTGCCGTCTGTTTCTTGACCCTCCAGGCCAACCACTTCCCTGCCTTGTCCCCCTCGAAGTAAGTGAGTGAACCCGCCTTTAAGATATTTCGTTCTGTCCGGTGGCTAGCAAGTTGGTAAAGCCGACCCTTTAGTTTTTTCAACTTCCCTCTTTATCGTAGGCCATGCCAGCCATTATGTCCCTTTCCAGGGAGGCGATCTCCTTTTATAAAGTTTCTTCCTCCTGTCCCTCTACTCTATTTTTATGAGAGGTGAAGGCAGCAGTGGCTCCCCTCAGGTATACCTTAAGAATCTCCCAAGTAGTGGACGCTGATGTGTCTGATGGTTTATTATGGGTTAGGAATTCCTGAATATTTTCAGAGATATAGGCCTTGTATTCTGTAGAAGTCAGGAGAGTGGGGTCTAGTCTCCACTGCCTGGGGAGGGGAGGAGGGGACATGCCAGCACAAATGGAAATTGTTAATGGAGCATGGTCAGATATACAAATAGGACCATACTCTGCATCTGTGGTGATTCTGAGGATGTCCAGGGAGACCATAAAGTAATCTATTCTAGTATACTACAAAACCAAACAAAACTATTTAAACTTTAACTTCAAAAACAACCCATTTCCCCCTTCTTTCCTCTCCCTTCCTTCTACCCCACAACTGTTTAAGCCCAACAGACCCCCCTGTAACAGATCAATCTTAGGTCCCCACCAATATCCCTCCAATATTAAGATGTCACCTCCCAAAACCTGCTACTCTTCACGACTGAGCCTGGGGTCCCAGTCCTAATTGTCCCATGTCCCTAGCCCGGAGTCTGAGGGGAGAGACAATATCCTCTCACTGTGTCATCAGGACAGAGGGTCAGGGGGATGCAGGCACCAGCCCAACTCCCAATTACATACTCCTGTGCCTAGGTTACATGGCTGGGGTACTGCCTTTCACAAGAAATAGCACCAGAACCCCCCCTCATTCCAGTCGAGCGCTGCCCTATGAGTCCCCTGTGTGGGGCCCCCAAGCAGGAAAAAACATTCATCCAGAAGGAATGCGTGCACAGATTGACTTTCCATTGCTCCTTTGGCCCAATGTTTGTGGTGAGGTTCTTACCCCCACCAGCCCACCCAGTTCAATTATTTACTCTTTGTGGGGGGACCACTGGGCCGCTCCCCCGTCCCATATAATATAATATAAAATCCCCCCCCGAGCCCCAGGGCCTATGTTACTTAAATCATTGCTACCATCCAAGTTGCTCATGTGTGTCAAGTGTATTCAAGAAACTTAATCATCTCCAACTTTAGAGAGTACCTCCCTACCTAATACTTGTGGAGAAACAATATAGAACCATTAAGAGATTAAATGAAGCCCAACACTAAAACATTTTAGATCACTGCTTAGGTCTCTCAGGTAATGAGGAAGAAAACAATAAAACTGCAACATAACAAATAGAAGCATGTCCATGGAGTACACCCAAATCGTAATGGTATTCCAAGCGTGCAGCAGTATTTAACAGCACAGTTGATATATTTCGGCAAACCAAGAATAAGTTCTTCAGGCAGCTTTCCCAGATCTCTGGTGGGGTTATGGCTGTTGTGATTAATTGATCAGCCAAATTGGGTTGCAGGAGGGGGGAAGGCCAATTCAGCCCAGCCATGGTAGGCTGGAGGAAACCTCCATTATGGGCCAAGCCACACGAACCCCTTCCCCCCCTCCCCACATCTAGCTGGGCTCCCAGCAACAGAACCCGGCATTCAAGGAGATCACAGTAACTTATTTATTTCAGTCGAGGGATGTGTTGCTGCTGCTCCCGGTTTTGTTTGCGCCACTCCTTTAGTTGCTCCACATATTGCCGGGCTGCCTCTGGATCAGTAAAGGCTCTTGAGACCTGGCTGTTCGGGCGGACAATAAGGCGTGCCAGGTACACCATTACAAAGGGGCAAGTCATGTCATGGAGAAGCTTCTTAACTCCTGAAAAAGCCTGCCATTCTAGCTGAATCTTCTGAGAGAAGTCTGGGAAGATACTGACTCTTTTTTCAGTTTCCACAATAGAGCCCAGCTTCTGGGCCACAGACAACACCAGCTGTTGGTCTTGGTACCACAAGAATTTAATAATTATATGTCGGGGATGATCATCTGGTCCTGGGTGCTTTCCTGGGGATCTCTGTGCTCGCTGTATCTCCAAGGACTCCATTTCAGGTAATTTGAGGGTAGCTTTCAGCCATTTGGCCATGTAGGCTCCACAGCTGGAGCCCTCTGACCCCTCCGGCATACTGACCACCCGCACATTGCACCTCCGTTTGTGGTTTTCATGATCATCTAGAGTCACTTTTAGGACCTCTATCTCTCACAGGGCACACTGCAGTGAGGAATCCATTCTGGAGGTGGCATCTTCCTGGGCTCCAATGTGTGCTTCTACCTCCTCTAGTCTACCTGTATGGTTTTCCACAGTGTCACTGAGAGTATTTACAGTCTGTTGCAGGTGAGTCAATTGAGCCCAGATATTTTCAAAGCCCGACCTCATTTGGTGTGTGAGGTCAAACATCAATGGCTGTACTATGTTTTCAATCTTCCTGGGTGCCAGGGGTTGTTGCTCCGAGGTTGAGGGAGCAGGATGAGGCTCGCCCATGCTGTCTGCGATGGCGGCTCATGCTGCTGGAGCAGGGTCTTTTCCTTTTGTAGCTGTTGCCACATGGAAATTGAGTTGAGTTTTTCTTTTTGGACTTTTTTGCAGATGCCATGTGAAGCTTTCCTCTCTTCATTATTTTGAGAGCTTTTAGCGAGTTTAGATGCTGGATGGCTTAGATATTCTGTGGATGGGACCCGGAGCTCTGAGATTACACGTCCATCTTGGTCCTAGGCCAGGCCATGCCCCTGATGTAGAAAGAGTTAAATATAAGGACCAGGCTGGCCCGGTGGCACTGAGGGTTAAGGCGATGGACACCACACCTTGCGACACGCCATCGACCTGGGGTTGGGAGTGACCTCGGGTGCTGGAGGGTCAGCTGGGGGGGGACTGAGCATCTCAGGGACTGCTCTCCTCCTTGGAGGGTGAGAAGGGATTACCACGGATGCACTGGCTCCTGGCGTCAGCTGGGGGTTGGTGCATGCAGTGGTCAGCTGTAGAGTTGACATGGGCTGATGTCGGATGTGCCACATAGGAGCGTCCTTGGCATCACTGCATGCCTGCATCATGGGGGGGATCAAGCACAGAAAAAAAACCTCGTGGGCGCTGTGAAGGCGGACCCAGTGTCACGTCAGATACCTAAGTCAGCTCCCTGAGCAACCACTTCCTGGCCTTCCACATGCAGAGGTGTGCCCCCACTGGCAATGGGCTTGAGGGCAGTGGGACATAATGGTTGGAGAGCTCTAGCTAGCAGGGTCGAGGGAGACAGCTGGGATGGAGGGTGTCCATAGGTACAACCCCCGCCGAGGAGAATAAATAAAGAAAAAAAAATAAACCTAGGGACCTGTTCTATCCTGTCCCTTTCTGTCTCTTATCTGTCTGATTGCACAATCAAATTTTCTTTTGAGATCTAGGAACTGATGACTCTGACGGTCTGGTGACTGTCCCCCTCCCAGCTAGCTCCCTGCCTTCACTTGTTATTTCTTGCTGTTGTTGTCTTTTCTTCCCCATTGCTTGTCTGCAGTTATAAAAAGATATATGGATCTTTATATGAAACTGGGTTCTCTTGTTTGAAAATATCTGCCTCGTCTCCTAAGTTCTAATAAAAGATCAGGGCTGTAGCTTGAAATGAGATAATAGACCACTTCTAGATGGACACACATGGATTTTGACATGCTGGTTACTGTTTATGGCTATGTTCACCTTAACATAGTTATTAGACTTAATAGTTACAGTTTCATTCATTGTTTACAAACATAGGTGCAGCCCAAGACATAGAGAATAATGCAGGTAACATGGATAAATAAAAACAAATAAGAGAGGATTATGTACTAATTGAACCTATAGATGGAACTATTATACAAGTGAGCATAGCAAGTAGGAATTATAAGAATTTACTGCATTTGATTACTTGTATCTCACTTTGGCATGGGTAAAATGTTAATGATATGATATTCACTCAACTGTCTGTACCAATGAGCATATATATTCATATTCATAATAAAGCTGAGTTTAGAAAAAGAAAATGTATACAGCTATATTGTTGAAATAATTGCAGGAAGCTATTTGGAACTTGGGGGGTTAACGTTGAAATGCAGTCTGACCTCCACACTCGTTTGCAGAGTTGTCAACAGGAGATCAGCTCTGGGACACAATGTTCTGTTTGTAGCACCTGCAAGGAAAGAAACTGACAAAGTTCTGATACAGTGTGTGAGAAACAGGATATTTCTTAATGAACTCGGGATGAAGAAGTTAATTGACAGGCAAAGACTTCTTATAAAAAGAGCAGCAATATTTTTGCTAGAGAGAGAGAGTGGACGCTGAAGTTTAGAATTAGGGATGCCCTTAGAGGAAGGACTTTGTTTTGTTTGAACTGCCTGTGTTAAAAAAAACATTCTGCACATTTTTTTTTTAATTTTTATTTTATTGTTAGTGAAAATAATAAAATGCTACTTACAAATTTTATAATTACTGCTGGTTTTCCTATGCTTCCTGACCTTTGTCTCCCCAACCGATGGTATCAGACCTAAATGGAATTTACACCATGCAAACTCTAAGCCAGGAGTTTTATGTATGGGTACTAGACATGGTACCAGGGAAGCATAGAAGAAAGGCATGGATCCTGCAACTGCAAGCTAAGCAGTGATTACCAGAAGAATGTCAGCCAAACTAGAAGCAGAAACAAAAGTCCAAACTGAGACTGTACAGCCGGAACCAGTGATGGAAGAAGAACAGGCAGGGACAGAACCTGAAAGCCTGTCTTCTTAAAATCAGTGATACAACAAACAGAGAGACAGAGAAGCAAAGAACAGAAGTGATGCAGCGAGAGGAGCAACAGAGAAAAGAGATGCAGCAACAGGAGCAGCAGAGAACAGAAGAGATGCAGCAAGAGGAGCAACACAGAAAAGAGATGCAGCAACAGGAGCAGCAGAGAACAGAAGAGATGCAGTGAGAGGAGCAACACAGAAAAGAGATGCAGCAACAGGAGCAGCAGAGAACAGAAGAGATGCAGCAAGAGGAGCAACACAGAAAGAGATGCAGCAACAGGAGCAGCAGAGAACAGAAGAGATGCAGCGAGAGGAGCAACAGAGAAAAGAGATGCAGCAACAGAAGCAGCAGATAGAAGAGATGCAGCGAGAGGAGCAACAGAGAAAAGAGATGCAGCAACAGGAGCAGCAGAGAACAGTACAGATGCAGCGAGAGGAGCAACAGAGACAAGAAGGAATGTAGCGACTGGAGCAGCAATGACTTGGATGTCTTGCAGGTTATCAAAGTTGGGGGATCTGGTACAGGTCCAGCAGAGCAAAACACAAACAACTTAAAAGACATTAAACTTACAAAGTTGTGTCTCTCGGATGATACTGAAACATACCTGACAACTTTTAAAAGGGTTGCTGAAGCCTGCCAGTGGCCAAAACAGCAATAGACAATCAGGTTGGTACCTTACCTGACAGGTAAAGTCCATCTCACCTACAGCAATATGAACACTGTACAGTCAGAAAACTGTGACCTTCTGAGAAAAGAAGTCCTGAAAAGATACAATATCTCAGGAGAGACCTGTAGGCAAAGATTCCAGTCTCTGAAGTACTACTCAGTCGAAAATCCTCTAGAAACCTTCACCCGACTCAGAGAACTCCTCATTGAATGGCTCCAACCAGATGGCAAAATAGTTCCACAGATCATCGAGACATTTGCCATGGAGCAATTCATCAACATCCCGCCTACAGACATGCAGCTCTGGGTAAAGGAACACTGACCAGAAAATGGGGGGAAGGCCATTTCTTTGGCTGAGAACTATCAGATGGCCAGACAGAAATCGCAGACCCTCTTTTTCCTGATTTAACTCCAGGTCTGATAAGAACTTAGCTGGGGTAACACATCTGCATCCAAAGACTTTACTTGTTATAACTGTAATAAGCCAGGCCATATTGCAAGAAACTGCCATAAAAATAAGGAGGGTAACACTGGAGCAGATTTGGCCTTAGCAATTTGGGGCAAGTATTTAACAGATGTCAAGGTGAGAGATAAGACTGTGAAGAGACTTATTGATTTAGGAAGCAGACAGACCCTAGTGCATGTTGAAGAGCTGGGAAAATATTGTGCAACAGGACCAGGTACTGGTGTCATCTGCATCCACAGAGACACTTTATACTGTCCCACCACCCAAATGACTCTGAATATTAATGGGGTGTCACACCAAATGAAAGTGGGGGTAGTACCTACGTTACCTATATCTGTGGTTGTTGGAAATGACTGTCCAGGATTTACTGAGTTAATCTCAGAAGACATGAAACCTGCACTTTCAGCAGCGGTGGTAACAACAGTACAGGCAAAGAAAATTTCAGATGGTGGGGACACTTTTCCTTTATTGATTTTGATTCAGACTTGTTTGAGCACAACTCCAAGATCTGGAAATCCAGAAAACAAAAGAAGACCCCTGAAAAAACAGTGGCAGCAAAAGACTGATGGACATAAGGGGTTAACATATGAAAATGCTGAAACTAAACTGACAACTGATTGTGATTTTTTTTCAAAGCAAACTAATGATGCTTCTCTCCCAGGTTATTTTAAGCAGCTGGGGGTGAAACAAAAATAGGGTGAACCAATGTTTCAAAAATGTAATGGGCTACTGACCAGAGTTTGGGCTAATCCTCAGATGTAGGAACAGACAGAACAATTTTGATAATACCAACTAAATATAAAACTGAGTTGTTATAGATAGCACATGAAATTCCTATGGCTGGTCACTCAGGGAGGGATCGCACCCTTGCCAGATTGCTGTACAGATTTTACTGCCTGGAATTCATGAAATGTTGCTACCCATTGCAGTTCTTATGCTGAATGTCACAAAATAGCTCCAGTGACTAAAAAAGACAATGTGCCCCTACTCTTGATAGATGTGCCTTTTGAGAGAATTGCAATGGATGTGGTTGGTTCCTTAGACAAAAGTACAAAGGGCAAATCGATTCATTTTGGTATTATGTAACTGCTATTCAATATTCAGAGGCAGTTCCAGTGCGTTACAGCCCCAAAAGTGGCAGCAGAGCTTGCCAACATTTTCAGCAGGGTGGGCATACCTAAAGAGATTATTCCTGAGCAGGGTAGTAATTTTGGTGCCGCATTACTGAAGGAGCAGTACCAATTACTAGGTATCACTGCCATAACAACCTCCCCTTATCACCCTCAGACAGATGGTCTTGTTGAGTGTTTTAACCAAACTTTAAAATGCATGTTAAAAAGTTTTATGGAAGGGGAAGCTTGGGACCAATACTTGCCTTACTTGCTTTTTGTTTACAGAGACATGCCACAATCTTCAACAGATTTTCCACCATTTGAAATACTATATGATAGACAACCTAGAGGGCCACTAGATGTAATAAAAAAGCATGGAAAGATCACCCCACTCAGAAGAAATCTATTATATCTTACATATGTGCCCTGAGAAAGAAACCTGCAAAATATGTTGAAATTGACCATAGTAATCATGAAAAGGCCCAAAACCAGCAGAAGGTGTATTATGACCGTAAGGTAAAAGAAAATGTTTTTGAGCCAGGTGAAAAAGTCTTGCTACCGTTACCCACCACAGACAATCAACTGTTTATCAGGTGGCAAGGGTCTTATAAAAAGCTTAACTGTACTGGCACAGCTAACTATGAGATCGAGACCCCGGTAGGAAAAATCCTACCAAGATATACTATACCATGCTAACCTCCTGAAAAAATAGGTTGAAAAACCACCAAAGGCTGCTTTGTTAGTTTTACCAGAAAATTCTACAGAAGATATTGATATAGCTTATAACAGACTGGAACAAATTGTAACTGCTGATGCTGTAAAGGTGAATGTTTCCTTAACCTCCGAACAAACCACAGAAATTCGTAACTTTGGAAACCTTTTTTTTTTAATTTTTTTAACCAGGTTCCCCTTAAGGAGGGGTATGTGACAGGGTTAAATAAGACCCTGGCCCATTTGTTATGCAGAAGGAGTTTAATGCAAGGACCTGTTCTATTCTCTCCCTTTCTGTCTCTTGTCTGTCTGATTGCACAATCAAATTTTCTTGTGAGACCTAGGAACTGATCACTCTGATGGTCTTGTGATTCTTCCCCCTCCTGCTATCTCCGTACCTTCACTTACTGTTGCTATCTTTTCTCCCCCCCTTGCTTTATCTGCAGTTATAAAAATATATGTGGAGCTTTATGTGAAACTGAGTTCTCTTGTTTGAAAATGTGTATTTGGGAGGCAGTATAGCACAGTGGTTCAAGACTCTGAGCTGCAAATCTGGAGACCTAGGTTTGAATCCCACAGCCCCCACTTGCATATTCTGTGACCCTGAGCAAGTCTCTTAACTTCCCTGTGCTCCCAGGTCACACCTGTAAACAAGCTTTCAGCTTATGTTCCACTCCTGGTTAAACAATTTGCAATATATATATATATATATATATATATATATATATATATATATAATACATAGCTATATTATTGAAATGATTGCAAAGGCTATTTGGAACTCTGGGGTTAACCTTGAGATGCAATCTGACCTCCACAAACTCATTTACAGAGTTGTTAACAGGAGAGTAGTTCTGGCACACAATGTTCTGTGTTGCACCTGCAAGTGCAAGTAAAGAAACTGATGAAGTTCTTTTACATTTTATGAGAAACAGAATATATCTTAACAAGCTCAGGATGAAGAAGTTAACTGCCAGGCAAAGACTTCTTATAAAAAGAGCAGCAATGTTTTTGCTGAGAGAGAGAGAGAGAAAGAGAGACTAAAAGTTTAGAATTAGAGATACCCTCAGAGGAAGGACTTTAACTGCCTATGTTAAAAAAAATTCTGTGCAACTGTTTTTTTTAATTTTTATTTTATTGCTAGTGAAAATAATAAAATGCTACTTGCAAATTTTATAACTGCACCTGGTTTTCCTGTGCTTTATGATCTTTGCCTCATCAACATTGCAGCACAGTATATTCTGGCAATACGGCTTAGAGAAGTTTCTTTGGCTGTTACCCCTACTGTTCCACTCTGAGTTTGTACCAGCTTGACAAGATGCTGGATATAAACAGTGGTATAACAGAGGTCTTTGGTACCCTTTAATGTGTTGGCAGGGTTCCAGGGTTGGTAGCTTTTCAGGGTCTCCAGACCTCCTTGGGGCTTTGGAATACTAGGTACTTTATAACGAGAGCTTATCTGGAATGGCTGCAGCAGCAAATCCCCCCCCACCCACCATGAACTTCTCAATGCTAACGTTACTTATGGAATCCTTGGGAGGCTTCTTGGGAAATCACTCTTACATTAAGTTGTACCAATTCTTCAATTGAACCCCCCCAGCACGGGCATTGGACAATTGGAACAAAGAGCTAACCAACCCCATCACTCTGGAGCAGTCGAGGAGAATCTGTATTCTCGCACATAAAGCTATCAGTTCAATGGTCTGGCTGGCAAGAATTTAACTGGCATTGTATTATTAGGTTCTTTTTGAGCCAGGTCAACAGGTTCACCATGGCACTCCTTCTACACCTGCTTGAGTCTGGTGAGCAATGCATGAGACATTATCTCATAATGTGGGCTTGCCCCACATTGCTCCCTTTTCAACAAGATTTAGAAAGAGCCCTTCATGCCCACCAGTGCAGCAGTTGTGCTACTGCTCACAATGCTGGCGAACTGGGTTTGGGAACAGACAATGGCCGTTGGAGGGCCAGAGGGAGGAGGTGGATTTGAGTGTCCCTTGGGCGCTCTCCACCTCTTGGGGGGGTAGCATCTCTGGTGCAGTGCCCCTGGGTGATCACAGGACATACTGCCAACAGAAGACCTAGTTAAGTAGAGTGGAGCTCAACGTTGGGGCATGTGCATTGTGATACAGATAGCTCACCCTCTCGAAACATCTGGGGCTAGGGATGGTAACTGGGAGAACGTTGGGGCATGTGCGTTGTGATACTGATAGCTCACCCTCTCACTACATCTGGTGCTAGGGATGGTAACTGGGGGAAAACATCCACTGAGGACTCAGGATGATACCCACCTTGCGAGCTACAGGCCCTGCACCACCAACCACAGCACTCCTCCTGATCACCAAAGCTCCAGTTCTGCCAGAGGGTTATGGGAACCCCCACTGGCCCCACCTGGGGGGAAGCCAGAATGGAACCTGTGCGGAGAGGTAAGTCTTAGGGAAGGCAGGTAATGGAGCTGGACCCAAGGCTGGGCCAATGTGGGCGAGTCCTGGGCAGAAAAGCAGAGTAAGTAAAAAGAGCCCTTTGCTCTATATTCTGTCCCACCTTTCAGGTTTGCTATTCTTATTCACATATGGACATACACAAGAGAAAGATGGGGAAAAAAACATATCTCCTGGGTGTTTTCTTGATGGCAGTTAAAAAAATGCATTATTAAAAGATGGTCAACAAAAGAACCCCCCCCCCCATTCTATTCTATCAGATTTGCATAACATGGTACAAGGTATCTATGACGTAGAACTGCTTAAGTTTTGCTTTTGTCAACAGCTGGATAAGGGTAGTATCCCTTGGGCATGATGGGTAAACTACATGTTAGAAGTAGATCCTAAATTTACTCCATAGAAAGGTGGTTTGACAGGAGGGTTATATGAGGCCACACATATATAGTACTATGTGGGCACTGGTAATTATTTAGGAACTATTAATGATGAGACTAAATTGCAGTCGCAAAAAACATAACTGTGTAATGTTCAACTACTTATTTTCTATATATACTTCTTAATATGTCCTTCCACTGATTTTGGTGTTATTGTTTCACTGTTGTAAACAACAATATTATGTCTGCACAATCAAATTATAATAACATTTGATTATATAAAAAAGGAGAAAGCTTTATTTTTAGAACCTAGTTGAAGGTTTCTATATAAGTAAAGTTGTCATCCATGTTTGTGATCTTTCTGTACATGATGGGACAGTGATCGGGGAGGTGGGAGGGACCACTAGACTACCAGGGACACTTTATTTTCACTATGGGATGGTGATCAGGGGGGCCCACTAGACTACCAGGGACACTTTATTTTCACTATGGGATGGAGATCGGGGAAGGGAGGGACCACTAGACTACCAGGGGCAGTTTATTGTCACTACAGGATGGCAATTGGAGATTGAGGGGAAGGACTTTTAGACTATCAGGGACACTTTACTTTCACTACAGGATGGTGATCAGAAATCAGGGAGGGGGAGGGACCACCGGACCACCATGGAAATGTTTTTTAATATTATGGGACAGAGATTGGGGAGGGACCACTAGATTAGGATGGCGATTAGAGAACGGGGGAGGGGGGAACACTAGACCACCAGGGAGCTATTTGTTTTGTACCAAGGGGTCAGTGATTGGCAGGGGGGCTGTGTTACCTCCACCATGCACTAGGGTTGTGCAGACTTAAGAGGAGGCTTGCCTTTGCAGTATTTTCTTCACACAACGGAACCCTGCAAATGGCTCTTGCAAGGAGAAAATGCTTTGTGGATGAGGCTGCGCCAATATGCAGATCCCCTCTCCCTAATTTGCATTGTAGCCCCCTCCAGACTTTGCCCTGGTGCAAACCCAGTTTGAGAGTGCAAACTGGGCTTTTGTGAATAACAACTTGGTGCAAAACCCAGTTTACATTGTGCAAACTGGGTTTGCACCATGGCAAAGTTTTGTGAATCTGGCCCCTAGGGTTCTCAATACCACTGGAATGGTTGAGAGGTGGACCTGCTGATACCAGCATATGGAATGCTTATCAAGAGGATTTTTGTTTCATTTTTTTTATCATTTTTATTAGCGTTTCTTCACATTTACAACACAAATAACATTCAACTATAATGCAACCAGTTCCTACATATACATATGACTACATAACAGCAGCATGTTTGCATTCTAGTCTCTAAATGGTATGACATCATGAAAAATAGTATCAGCGCTACCAAACTTGTATAACTCTTATCAAATGAATCCATTTCCATGTATAATTTAATTTCACTTGTTACAGTGCAAAAGGACGATTAAAAAAAAAAATCTTTGAAATCTAAATTTGTTTATTTTATAAAAATCATTATTGTTTTTGATTTTTGTAAGCATAACTCATTTTATAAGCACATAATGGGTCCCAGAACTTGTTTAGCCAATCGGGAAGCAGGCAATTCCAAACTCATTTTATATGAGCATTGTGAGCATCCTGTAAATGGTTCTTGGAGTACTCCGCAGTGGTATTGACTTGTCTGCTAATGTAAGGTGATTCAATGTGTCCAGAGTAATGAGCCAACCTATTTAGACTGTGGGAACAGCATCAGGCATTAGTGCAATCTCCTGTTCTGAATTTGAATACATTAAGATAAAGCAGCAAAAGTTTGTTAGTGGGACAAAATGTCATCATGTTTTTAATTATTAATTATATATGTAATAAGCAATAACAGAAACATTTCATACAGAATGCACGAATGCTATATGCTGCACATACACAAGTTAATAATGAAAATTCTTAAACAAGTACATTTAAACCATCAATACTATCATCTAAAATTAATTACTAATGCAGCATGGCAAGTCCCAGTAATGGGGGTATCACCTATTATTACGATACATTATAATAGCAGTGTATTATTATGATGTGAATACCTGTTTTCTGCCTTGTAAAAACACTATTTACCAAGCAGCATGTAATAGTAGGGTAATAATTAACACAATGAATCAAGAAAGAATTGTCCCCTTAATCTTTCATTCAGATGGTAGTAATACATAAGAAGAAAAAAAAAATCCAATCCAGAAATAAAAAAACAAACATCTTTGAAGTAACTTGAAATTATAGTAGCATGGTTGTGCCACTATAGTTAGGGTTGAGCAGGATTTTCTATGTTAAACCCCAAATTGTGAACTTTAATATCTTCGCAACTATTCAACGGATTTATGAAAACATTTTGAATGCATGAACTAGTGGGGTAGACTTCTTGACATTCCAAGTTTTATTCTGGTCAGATGTGCAGATTCCGAGATGTGGAAAGCAACAAAAAAAAAAGTAAAAAATCGACGTTTTTTGCATTTTTTTTGTCATCACACTGCACCCACACAGTTTGGAATTTTTCCTCTGAAATTTTTAGGGTAGAAAGGGCTTGGCCCACAGATGTTCCTTTCACTGGTGTGATGAAAAGATATTAATCCGTTCCAAAGTTATTAAATTTTAAAATTTCTGTTTCCTAGCATGCTTAGTACAGTCTTTTGGCTAGATGTATGGAACAAAAAAAGACTTTGGTCTGAATGAATAAGGATCCTTTTTCATACAGGATAATCCTTTTTTGTGAGGAAAAATCCTTTTTTGTTTGCCGCCATCTTGTTTTCTGTTTAATAAAAAAAAATTGAAAACTCACAAAAATGACATTCTGCAGAGAGCCCAACACATGTATGTCGCTCATCATAATGCCATTAGGTGGATCCTGCAGTTATCTGTTGCAAAAAAGTCAATGGAATGTATTTTTTTTAAATAATTTTAAATCCTTTTTGTGACTTGCTTCTGTGTTTTTTGTGTGGCCTTTTTCATTCAAATGAAAAAGGATTCCTTGGTACTAAAAAGGATTTCAGACTTAGTTTTTTTCTGGCTTTTTTAGTTTGTCCTTTTTTATTCAAACAAAAAAGGATCCCTTGTGATGAAAAAGGATTTTGAACTTTTTTGTTTTAATTGATTTTAACTTGGGAAAGCTGTAACTCTGTCAATATTTGGAGTAAAGGGGCAATCTACATATCAAATGAAAGGTCTTCAGGAGTACTACACGAATAACATATACTACTGCCATCTAATATACATTTAGGAACAGTATAACAAATAAAAAAATTAAAAATTACTAATTATTGCAGGATGATATTTAGAGTTTCAGTGGCATCTGCCTGTCATGGTGCTCAGTATGTGGGCGACTCTACAGTTAGGAACAGTATAATAAATAATTAAAAAATTAAAAAAAACTAGTAATTATTATCGGATAACATTTAGAGTTTCACTGGTATCTGCCTCTTATGGAGCTCAGTGTGTGAGCAAGTCTACAACAGATTGCCACGACAGTGGCCTTCATACAGCAACATACATATGTGCATCTACGCAGACAGGTGAGTGCAGGCCCAGAGACCTCTGGAATCCCACAGACAAACAAGGATATGATTATACTATCTCAAAAATGAAGGAAAAAACATCATTAATGCACTAGTTAGGGTTAAAGTGACAAAAGTAGGGAAATGTGGCATTAGGGTTTCCAACCATAACACCCCACCCCCGCCCTGCTGGCAGCAACAGGAAAAACCACAATGGTTTGACCTGTCCTGTATCTTCGCAAATCAGGTATGGGGTGTGCCTCGGGGTTGTTAACCCTAATATTTACCCCATTCTCGTGTACTCTACTCAACTCAACTTCTTTAATGATGGAATGATGTGAGTATTAGGGTTGACAACCCTGAGGCACACCCCACACGTGATTTGTGAAGATGCAGGACAGGTTAGACTTTTATGGTTTTTCCTGGTGCTGCCTGCAGGGTGGGGTGGGGTGTTAGGGTTGGAAACCCCAATGCCACATTTCTTGACTTTTGTCACTTTAACCATAATTAGTGCTGGCCCAGTGGCACTGAGGGTTGAGGCGCTGGATGCAACACCTCGCTCCATGCTGGCAGCCTGGGTTCAGGAATGATCCTGGATCATCGGAAGTTAGCAGGGGGCGAGGGTGAGGATGTTAATCATCTGCCAGCTGGAAACCTTCAGCCTTGGGAGGGTGGATAGAGTCTCCTCGGAGTTTGGCTACCCCTGGTGGAGGCTGGGTGGCTGTGCCACATCTGAGGATCCCCAGCACTAGGGGAGGGTAGAAGGGGCTGTTGACTAGAGCTGCAGCTCACATGCATGCCACCATGTGCATACATCACTACTTCTGGGGCCTCTGGTAAACGGAGGATGAAAAAAGGAGGAAATAATTGGGGGTTCACAGTAGGATGATGTCTCTGGGTCGGCTCCAGGGTTCTGCAGGGATGTGCATAGCACCACAAGTTCCTGAACGACCCTGGAGTTCAGTAAGGTTGGCCGATGGAGAGGTGGCCTGCCATGGTGGATAAATAGAGTTAAAAAAAACCTAACTAGTGCATTAACAAAGTTTTTTTGCAATGAATAATATATATACATTGTTCCCTTGCCAGTAGATCTCTAAAAGTTCATTAGGGTTTGAAGTATAGCAAAAATAACAGGCAACCCTGCACATGTCTTAGGTGCCTGCTTGGGGTGCAGGAGTGGGTAAATTTTCCTTAGCTTGAACCACAACTTAATTTTTAGTATCAGATGTAGCATGGCCTGATCCTGACAAAACAGGCTCTGTACTTAATATGTTATTGTCAGCCTCATTGTCAAGCTGTATACACTCAGGGGACACCACACCTAAAGATTACTAGATTATCTAGGCACTGTAGTGATAATAGATCTGTTTCATCAGAGCCCGTGTCCTCTTGATCAAACAGTTCATAGGCTTTTTACAATGACTCTGAAGGAACTCTTTTATTTGGTCTGCATCAAAAAGACCCTTTTACTGTATAGTATTTCAAAATTGTACTGGCTTTGCAGGGATATAAGACCAAAAATGTTCCCCCAGTCTCCTGCACCTCCTCTCGGAATTGCATGAATTTTCTTCTTGTGGCTTGGGTTGGCAGTTAAACATTGTAATAGACATAGATTTTATTACTTTTATATGTTATTGGTCCTCTTGCCCTTGCCTGCTTTAAAACTATTTCACGGTCTGTCTTTAGTTCAAAAGTCACTATTTCAGTAGCAGGACGCTTTCATTTTTTGAGACATTGGGATCGATTTTCAAACAGTCCTTAGAGTGCCACAAGTTGCATTGCTCTAGGGCAGTGGCAAACTCTGGGTGCATCTGGGACCCTGTGCCCAACTTTACAAAAGAGGGGGCCCTGTGCCAAAAACTTAGGAGTTGCCGCAGCAGCAGACTAGTGGTAATTGCTGCAGGGGTCGGCTCGCCCACCACCTGGCACAACAGTAGTGGCCACGAGGGTTGGGGAGATGACAATACATGCCAGGAAGGGGCCAGGAAAAGACAGAGTATGGGGAGTGCCCCGTCAGTCATTTTTAAGGCATCAGAAATGTTAAAGACCAGTTGCTTCCAAATATCCCTATAATATTTCAAAGGTCTTGGGGGGGATATACACATTTAGACTAACAGTTCTTGAGTATCCTAGAATAATCTGCACCAGTTGAATATTATGATAATGAAAAATCGGTTTGAAGGATTGTTAATATGGGCTACTACTAGCAAATAATGCAAGCCCCCGACAATCAAGGAATGTGCATGAGACCAATCTGTTACAATTGTAATACTGGTCTTCTAAGATGTCTTAACAAACTGCAGAATGCCTTTCCACCCTCATGCCATTCTAAGATAGACTGGCAGTCCTTGGAGGGTGGGCAGGGAGGGTGACAGACTTGGCCCCATGTGGGCAGTGCCATGGCACCTGCCCCAGATGTGCCATGATCCACAGGCACATATGGGGAAGGCGGCATGCCACAACGTGGGGGAGGGCTGAGTGCCAGAGGACTGTAGTGGTGCTCGGAGAATATTCCTCTCCACCACTTGCCCCTCTCTCCCTGCAGCCAATGCATCCCCATACTTGCCCATAGATCATGGCACCTCTGGGGTGGGTGCCATTGCAGTGCCCACCCAGGGCTAGGTCCTTTGCCCTCCCTGCCCTCCCTCCAGGGACCGCCAGTCTGTCTTAGAATGTCATAAGGGTGGAAAGGAATTATTATTCATTACAATTGTAACAGATTTGTCTCATGCACATTCTTTGATTGTTGGGGGCTTGCAATATTTGTTAATACTAACCCATATTTACAATCCTTCAAACCGACTTTTCATTATCATAATTTTCAACTAAAGAATTGTTAGTCTAAATGTATATGTTCCCCCAAAATATTTGAAATATTACGGGGATGATATTTGTAGGCAACTGGTCATTCAAATGTCAGATACCTTAGAGATGAATGACAGGCACACCCCCCGTGTTCTGTCTTCCCCGGCCCCCTTCTCCAGGTCCCCACCACTGCCAACAGCATCCTGCATTGGTGCAGGGCTCTTAGACTATCTCTTGGCTAACCTAAATTGAGCCCCCTGTTGTGTCCATGGGGAGGTTGCAGCCCCACCATTGTACAAGCCCTCTTGTGACCTGGTGCATCCCACTTTATGGTGCTGGGCTGGTACAGTACCACTTTGGCCCAGCGGCTCCCCTTTTTGATGCAGACCATGTTGAAAATTGGGAATGCCACATCTTTTGATACATGGGGCCACTTGCATCATTTATGTTTGATTCAGGCACCTTGCATGATTCCCCACCTTTGAAAATCGAGACCATTACCTTTTTAACATCTGCCTTTGAAGGTATATGAAATGCACACACAACTCTTGGTGTCAGGTTGAATTTTTCCAATATTTTTTCTTTACTAATTTACCAGACATTTGAAATCCCATCTGTTTTAAGAAATGGTATTCTGAAGAAATGCAGATTATTACATCTTGCACTGTTTTCCAATGTTTCTATTTTACAGACTTGTTCAAGGTTGTCCGAGTAGAGAAGCAGCAAGAGCTCTCTGGGTTTTGAGATTTTGTGTGAAATTGGTTACCTCTTTAAAAGTTCCTTTTGAACTTTTTCAATGGCATCCACTTTTTAGGGCTACTTTTGGCAGAGCCCTGCAGACCTCTTGCTTTCAAAAAAAGACTCTGCATTCCTTGCATTCTTTCCGACTGAACAACATGTTGGAGTTGCACCATAGACGCCTCTGCATCTGTGGAGGACTCCGCTCGCACTGCACTATTTTTTACTTGAAAAAAAAAATCGTCAGTCCTGATGGGGACACTGGGGGACTGGACACCCCCTGTGTCACTCTTATGCTTCTGGGGGAGTGGGTGCTGAGAGGAGGGTCGGTGGGCGATATCTCCAATTTTAGAAAAACAAAGTGGTACAGCAGAACAAGGCACACTCCGCCGAGTCCAAGATGGCTGCTGCACTCTACTGTACATGTGCAACTACTGATGCATGCGCATTGTAGTGCGGTGGCCATCTTGGTCACAGTGGAGTGTGCTGTATTCTGCCGTGAACGCCGATTTCTTTTTTTTTTTAATTATGCATATCCCCCTCACCTGACCCTCCCTCTCAACATCCACTCCTCCCCCCAGAAACATAACAATGATTCTGGAGTGCCCGATACCCTAGTGTTGCAATTGTGTTTCATGCTCCCCTTTATATATATATATATATATATATATATATATATATATTTCCCCTCACTCAACCCACCCTCTCAGCACCCACCACCCCCACCCCCCCCCAGAGCATAACAGTGATGGTGGAAGTGCCCAAACCCCCAGTGTCGCGACCATGTTCCATGCCCCTTTTTAATATATATATTTTTATCCCCACCTGACCCTCCCTCTCAGCACCCACCACCCCACACCCCCAGAAACATAACAGTGACACTGAGGTGCCCAATCCCCAGTGTCGCTACCATGTTCCATGCCCCCTTTTTAATATATATATTTTTATCCCCACCCGACCCTCCCTCTCAGCACCCACTCCCCCCCCCCCAGAAACATAACAGTGACACTGAGGATGCCCAATCCCCAGTGTCATGATGGCAATGCCGCTATCCTTTTTTTTACCCTGTAAAAAGTAAAACTATCCATTGAAGTCTTTTGCGCCATTACCATCCCTTCACTCAATCCTCCCACTCAGCACCCACCACCCCTCCACCCCTCCCAAGCCCTTACTTACCAGTTGGGGGTCCAAGGCCGTAATCCTCTCTGGACCACAGACGTGTCTTTACTATTCAAAGCCAGACCACAAACTGAAGAAACAGGTATGCGGTTCAGTGTATTTCATTGGTGTTTTGAACTTAGTGGCATAACATGGGCATTTTTGCATTATTTTGGGCCCAAATTTTCACTAGGCAGATCTATCCCAAAAGGCGATTTTGTAGTTCCTGCATGAAATTACCTTTTGGTCAGGAGTTAAACATTTTCACTACCCTTGTTCATGAGGTAGGCTCATAAGAAAGCTAAGTTGAACATTTGGTGTAAAAATATTAAAAAACAATAAAGTTATGATCCTACACTGAATTTTGCGAACGTGGGTTTGGAATTTGTAACTTTGGTAATTTTCAATATTTTTACCCCAAATCTACAACATAGCCATATCTTTACAGCACCTCATGAATGTGATAGCTGTCGTTTTTCAAATCCTGACCAAAATGTTTTTTTTTTTACATCCCAAAAGCTGATTTCGCAGTCCCTGCATGAAATCATCTTTCAGACAGGAGTTGAGCATTTTCTCTGCCATTGTTCATGTGGTGGGGTCATAAGAAGGCTATGTTCTAAATTTGGTGTAAAAATATTTTTCAAAAAAAGTTACGAGGCAATGTTGAATTTTGCAAACGCAGGCTTGTTAGTTTGGTAATATTTAATATTTTTACTCCAAATTTTCAACATAACCATTTCTTTACAGCTTCTCATGAATGTGACAGCTGCCATTTTTTCAAACTCCTGCCCAAAATGTGTTTTTGCATCCCGAAACTTGATTTTCGGTACTTCTTGAGAATCACCTTCCTTTGGTGGAGCTAGAACATTTGCTCTGCCCTTCTTCATGAGGCAGGGTCATAACAAGGCAATGTTGGAAATTTGGTGTAAAAATAATACAAAAACAACAAATTTATGAGACTACGTTACATTTTGCTAACACAGGCTCGTCACTTTGGTAATTTTCAATATTTTTTCCCCAAATTCCTTGGCTGCAGCCCTATTGGCTCTGGCCAAAGTTTATTTTTAATACTTGTGACTTTTTAAGGTCAAAGTCCAGTTTTTTTTTTTTTAGGCCAGCCAGTGGTGCTGAGGGTTGAGGTGCTGGATGCCACACCTTGTGCCACGCCAGTGACCCAGGTTTGGGAATGGACCTGGGGCACTGGGGGTCGACAGGGGAGGAGAGGATTGAGCATTAATAGAAACATGGAAACATAGAAACATAGAAGTTGAGAGCAGATAAGGACCGCAAGGCCCATTCAGTCTGTCCATTCTTTTTCTACCTTATGAAGGGCTGCTCTCCTCTCTTGGGATGGGTTCCTGGGGATGCACCACTCTGCAGTGGCCTCCGGTGGAGACCGGTGGCACTACAGTAGCAACAGGAGGGACGCGGTGGATATCTGCACCACAGGTGTGCAGACATCATTGCACGTCCGCATCCCAGGGGGAACTATACAGAGCAAAAAAATCCATACATGACAGGATGATGCCTCCAACAGGGTCCTGCCTTCCCACCGCCAAACAATGCCCGTCTCGAGAGGCAGGGATCCAAGAGTGATGCAGTCTCTCTCCCCCGTTCGCCCCTTCTGAGGGAGGGCCCCTCCATGGAGGATAAGCCATGATTCTCTCTGCTTTCACAGAGGTCATGGCGGAGGCTGGCGGTTGGTGGGTATGACACCCCATGTATCAGGGTGAATAGGAGGATAGTTCCCTGTCATGACCACAGGAGATAAAATAGATTAAAAAAAAGTCCATTTTTTTTGCCAAAACGGAGTCAACGGGCATGGTTGACATCTCGAAAAGAACTCATTTTCGGGGGCGCTAGAGAGCCATCTTCCAGGTCAAAAGCACTTTCACAGACCTTCTCCCACGAGGTGGTGAAATTTGGGAAGAATAAGAATGTATAACAGTTTAACTGAAAAGCAAATTATAACATTCGCTTCAGTAAGTTGACCCAAGTCGGAGGATACCAATTGATGATGGGCAGAATGAAGACACAGCAACAAGGATCACAAAGAATTGTCACACCAACTCAGCAAGGCTGCAACCGTCTCGACTAGTAATGGAGCTGCCACCTCAGGACTCTCAGCAGAACCTCCTTGGCAGACCAAGCTCGAGTCCATGCGGGCCATGGACTCGAAAATAGAAAAAAGTTACAAAAACATGAATGCCATGATGCAGCTATTCAGAAATTAACGGGATCTGTGGTGGAATCAGAGAAACAGGCAGTGTCCACCCTTACCGTTGTAACATCTTTAACAAAGGAGAATGGCCAACTACATGGGCATGTGGAAGCCCTTGAAAATGAGATACGAGCGGGCAATATCCACATAGTAGGGCTCCCGGAGGGGATTGAGCGGACATCTCTGTTCACCTACCTTGTGGAATGGCTAAAACAGAAACTTCACCTAGCTGAAGGATTTCCTTGGGATGCCCTTACAAAGGCCTACAGAGTTTCTCCCCAAGTTCGTCTGGTGGATACTACCCAGCCATGCACCATGTTGTTGAAATCCAGAGGGTCAGAGATAAGAGATGCACTAATTGCGGCTGCCAGAGTGGTGTATTCTTTGGAGATCAATGGAGCTGACACTAAGCTATATCCAGATCTCTCCTTTCAGACCCGAGCCAAACGTAAGAGTTTTGATGCAGTGCGTCGACGACTTGGGGGCCTTGGGATCATCCATTTGTTTCTGCTGCCTGCCAGACTTTGGGTTGTTTATGGGGGAAAGATGTGGCAGTTTTCTTACCCTCAAGATGCCAGATGCTGGATGGAGAAGATTGAGCAGGAATTTGCAGCTCGACAAGCTCCCTCTGAACCTCAGAGTTCTGACTCAGGACACTTGAGCAGTGAGTCGATGAACTGTGGTACTCCAGTTTGGGACTGCATAGCTTAATTCCCCATTTTTTATTGAAATACTCTACCTGATGGGTTAGGGTGTAAGGAGGTGAAGAGTTTTACTCACTTTCTAAATACACTAAGCATTTACTGAGGTTATTGAAGGGCATAGATGAAGGGGCCACATACAGTAGTCTTAATTTTGGAATATGGATGGTGGTTAATGCCACGTGGAATTTCACAGGTTAATTGTATTAATATGGATACCCCTCATTGAATGCTCTATAGCGGGGTATACCACTGAATGTGGTATTTAATTTAAAAAAAATATGCTTTCTGTTACAATTTAAAAAAGTTTTGACCTCGGTCATAATTTGATTATAACAGGGTCATTCTGAATCACTTTGAGATTTAGTAAAGCTGTTTTATTAGTTGTTCAGCTACGCCATAATTGTGTGGGAAGGGTTTTGTGTGAGTGTGCCTTTTTTTACTATGTTTTCTCCCTAATCAAGCAACAGGTTGAAACAACAGTTTTGGTACTGTGTTGAACTTATTATGTTTATATTCTCCCTATTGGATACACCTTTAACTGCTGAAGAGGCTAGCAATTTTTGAAAAATTTTGGGATGTTATACAACTGGGACAGAAGTCCAGGGCTACCCCCACTTCCTACTGTACAAGAGTACATGGACTCGTGTATGAATATCTTACCTTATCTGGGATGTATTTACAAAAATGTTTATGCCATGTATGAGAATGTGTAGATGTTAATTGTCTACTTATACAGAAAACTAATAAATGTAAAGTTTGAAAAAAAAAGAGAAAAAGAAAAGAACCCATTTTCATTAACTCCGATTGTAACTCTGATACTGGTGAATCTTTGGGAGCTATTACCTCCTTGGCTGGACCTGCAGTACTAAGGGTGTGTTCTTCCCCCTTCAGCTTATCCACTGGACTACCTGCAAGGCTAGGTATTTTTCCATTCGCCCAGAAAACATTTTCTTATCTGGATTCTCTACGTCCGTAGGTGAGAATTCAGCATCTTTTCTCTTTCTTTGAGCTTTCTGCTCTTTCTAGCAGTTGCTTTCTTTGTTTTTATGTTTGCTTGCACACATGTACAAGAAACATAATGCCACCATACGAGTTTTTGTAGGTGTGCCTCCCCCACTTCCAGTGCCCTGCTCCCTTTTGCAGGCACAGCTGCACCGCGCCAATGAATGTCCGAGCTGTCTATGACAGGCATTCAGATGCAGTGGCGTACAGTTGAAAGCGAAAAACCGCTGCAGTCAGTGATTGTAACATGTAGGCAATTTGCATACTGGTGTTGGCAGGTAATTTACATACTGGCGTTGGCAGTATGCAAAGTGCCTGCACTCAGCACTGCATCCTGAACAGCTGTGATAGACAGCTTCATTTGTGTCTACTCTCCCCCGTCCCCAAACACTCAAGTAGCATGCTGGGAGCCCACCCCAGCATGCTTATGCGTTTCCTCTCACCCGCCACACACCGTATGGCTGACGGAGGTGCCCAATCTCCTGTCAGCTCTGTACCCCCCCAGACTTCTAGGTGCCACGCTGGGAGCCCACCCCAGCATGGCAAAAGTCAGAGTGATGACAGGGGTGCCCAATCCCCTGTCGGCTCCATTGAACCCCCCAAAAGAAACAGACTTCCAGTTGCCACGCTGGGAGCCCACCCCAGCGTGGCAAACATCTGTATGGCAGACGGGGGTGCCCAATTCCCCGTTGGCTCCACTGACCCCACCCAAAAAAAATGTTCCAGCTGCCACGCTGGGATCCCACCCCAGCGTGGCACAAGTCCCGCGTCGTCTTCCTAAAATGAAAACAAACACCTGAAACAAAAACGGTCCCTCATTGATTGTCTTGCCCCTCCCCAACCCGCACCCACCCTCTGCGCATCCACCTCCCCACACCCTCCCTGACCCCATAACGACCTCCGGAATCCGGCATGATGATCTTTGGTGAACTGGGAACACGTCTGCACTGTTCAAAGCCGACCGTGAACTGAAGAAATGCTGGTAAGCTGTATAATGGCATAAATGTTTTTTTTCAACTTTGGTGCATATCTCTGCCATTTTGGGGAATTTTTCCACCAAATTTTCAACATGTGGTTTTGGGGGCCACACCTCATGAATTCAGTCACTGTCATTTTGTTATTCAGTCCCTAAAGGTGATTTAGCAGTCACTGCACGGAACCACCTTTTGGGACCAAGTAACGAAACAACAGTGTCACAATACATGAGGTACAACCCCAAAACCCTATGTTGAAAATTTGGTGAAAAAAATTCCCCAAAATGACTGTTTTATGAGCGTGCGTTGCTCAGTTCCTATGCACGCTCGTAACTTCGCAAATGTTTAATATTTTCACTCCACATTTTCAACATTGTCTTTTTACCACACCTCCTTATGAGCAGTACAGCTGTCATTTTTCATATCTTGCCCAAAATGTGTTTTCGCGCATGTAGTGCCCAATGGCGCGGTCAGTGTGCGAAATCAATGTTAGGGACAGATGAAGAAAATCACAGTGACACTGTTCATGAGCAGAGGTCTTAAAATGGCTATGTTGAAAATTTGGTGACAGAAGTCCATAAAATGACTGTGTTACGAGCATGCATTGTGCAGTTTCCACGCACCATCGTAAGTTCACATATTTGTACTCTTTTCAGTCCAGATTTTCAACACTGGCATTGTTCCACACCTCCTTATGGAACAGTACAGCTGTCATTTTTCACACCCTGGCCAAAATGTGTTTTTGCACTTCCGGCGCAGAAATGCGTGGTCGCTGTGGGAAATCAGTGTTCAGGACAGATCAAGAAGATCTCAGTGACACTGTTCATGAGTGGAGGTCCCAAAATGCCTGCGTTGATAATCTGCTATAAAATATCCCTAAAGTATTTACATTATGGGTGTGCATTGTGCAGTTTCTACACACGCTTGTGACTTCATTTTTTTATATTTTCACTCCAGATTTTCAACATTGCCTTTTTTTACACCTCCCCATGAACAGTACAGCTGTCATTTTTCACATCCTGTTCAAAATGTGTTTTTGCACCTGTGGTGCCAAATGGCATAGTCTCTGTGCAAAATCAGCTTTCGGCTAAAGAACTGATATTGCCACTGTTCATGAGGTGGGGGTCACCAAAAACCCATGTTGAAAATGTGGAGTGAAAATACCAACGAATGCCTGGGGCATTAGAGTTTCCGACCATAACGCCCCACCTGGTAGAGACTGACAGGCATCAGGGGTGTGACTTGGGATTGCCACCTGTAATGCTCATGCCATTCCACCCCCCACCCACACCCTGCAGCCAGTGACAGGCATCGAGGTGTGCCTTGGACTCTTCAGCCCCAAAGTTCACCCCATTCTCCTATACTGCACCCATCTCACGGTATTTCCTTATGGAATGGGGTGAGCATAAGGACCAAAGACCCCAAGGTACACCATGACACTTGTCAGAGTCTGCAGGGTAGGGTATGATGAAATGGCATGGCCGTTATGCCTGATGACCCAAAGGCACACACCAGTGCCTGTCAGTCTCTGCAGGGTGGTGGTGGGGTTGGCTTCAGTTCAATACTTCACTGACATTCCTATTATGCATCTCTCTAACTCCTACACTACCAATGCCAGCAAGCAAACATTCGGCATTGACAAATACTTGTTTTTAGTTAATTTCAATGCTGACTTGGACAACTCATACTGCTTTGGCTAACCTGGAGCCTCTGCTATAGCAAGGACCACTAAAGCCCACACACATGGAATCCACTCAGACATTGAAATGCCCGCAGATAATTTTAAATCAGTTTTTTTCTTATCAATGCAATACCAGAGGATCTCTGTAAGCAAGATGTTGTGGGTATCAAGCACAAAAGCTGGAGTTATCACAGAGTATATTATGATAAGAGAAACACATCTGGGACCATTTCAGAATAGGAGCTTACTTCATGGACTTGCTACTAGCTTGGCTATTTGATATTTGTTTTAGTAACTATAGCAAGATCAAGTAATTGTAAAAAGATGTAACAAGAAAATTATTCTTTTTTTAACTCGGGATTATTCAGAGATTTACTGGAAAGTACAAGGAAACAAGCAGCTATCCAGTCCTTAGTCATCAAAGTGACTCTCCAACACTTGCACCTACAAGTATTTGTTCAGTTCTTTTTTCATTTCCTTTTTTGTGACTCACTATATATCTCATTTGAAGTCCCTTTGGAGGCAAGCAGTCATAGGTATTCAGGTCTGTTTAAATGTCCTGAATGCATTGCAGGGATTTAAATTTGAATAGCACAGAGTCAAATGTCTGCCTTCGCCAACTGTGCATGCACCTGGCAGTTCAATGGGAAGTAATGTGTTTGTCAAGAACCAAGCTGCTTATTAAAATGGACAACTGACAGAGTCAAACTGGTCCAAACCAATTAGGAGGCTTGTAAAAATAAATAAATACATACATCGTACATAAAAAATTACATTGTCCATCAAGAAGTGTGCTGAACCTCTGAGTGATGTGATGAGGTGGTCCCACCCTGCAAGGTATATTACAAGGATAACAGCTTTGGCTTTTCAGATTCTCTTGGGTCAGCCATGGGATCAAATAAATTCCCACCATCAGAAAGAGGAGTGCTGGACCTCTGGATCCCAAGACCTCTGTGGCAAGCAGTCTATTATTCCTGAGAAGGCCCATGGGGTAAGGAAGCAGATTTTAAATGAGAGCTAATGATATTTTTGAGTTTGTAATTCCTCCTGTTCAAAATTGTTTGTTGGTTTGTTGAATTCCCTACTGTTGTTCTATTTTCTTTAGTTTACTGTATATCTTGCTAATTTAGTGTAAATATATTTTTTATTAATATAGGTCTGTGACTGCTGTGCTTTAATAAGCACAGCTATTCCTTTTGTCATTGAGCAAGACGGTACTGAAAATAAGCTTGCCTAGTACCCCATGCTGATGAAATATAAGAAATAAACAAACAAACAAACATTGGGCAAAGTCTGTGATCCACTTCTGGAAAGGACTCTACCAAACTTTAAGGTAAACTTGTGCCTAATACAGAGCGGGGAGAGGTTATCTGCAGCGATTAAGTTGGTTCTTATGTTCAAAAGGCCTTGTACTGTGTGACCAAGCACCTGGCATTGTGCCATGTGAGCAAGGGCCCATGATGGGACTTGAACGAACGGCCCTGAGAATGTTGTATCCAGGTTGATGGCAATATGATAAAATAAGTAAAACAGACAGATCTTCTTCAAGGATATCTCTTTTATCAGGCCACACCAATGGAGCTACAGTCACCAGGCACTAGGACCGCATGGAAACTTTTTGCAAGCAATCCACTAGGGGCTTCCCACGATGATGTCCTATGTCGGCAGTTTCCATATACACGTGGGCGACCCCGTCCCTCCTCAGCTCTTTTCCCGCTGTCTTTCATACTTGCTGTACCCTGTATGGAAACGCCACTGCTATTGTCGACTGCTTTTACAGTTCTTTCTCTCCTTAGTTCATCATCACTTTTTAAAAGTAATTCCTGATGTCACGTATGTCAACTAAAGAGCCGTCAGCTCTTCAGATACTGCAAATGTTGTGAGAAGATATATTTGGGTGACTCACATGATGTCTACGTGTGCTGCCTCGGCATGGCCCATAATGTGACAGCCTGACAGATTTGTTGTAAATTCAACACCACTACTTGGCAATGCAGAAAGAACACCTTGGAGGCCCACCTACTTAAACAGCAAGTAGCCAGAATGGAGAAAGTGCTCCAGGAAAAGAGCTCCACCACATCATCGGCCCTCTCCTTGGGCTTCCACTCCTTGAAGTCCTGGGAGAAGACTTTGGGACAACACAAACACAAGCACGGGGGGAGGAATGCAGTGAAGATAAAACCTCCCTGGTTTGCTCACAGTCATCCCTTCACTCCAGCTTGACTACTTCTGTGCTGTTAACTGCTCCAGCAGCAATGCCTCCAGCAACCCAGACCGTCGAACCTTCCAGGTCAGGACAGACTGCAAGCACCACTAGGCCTAACATGGCTGGTGTGTTGCCATTGATGGGGTCAGTGCCTCCCCCATCAACATCACCTGGCGTTCCTGCTGACCACATAGGCGCCGACATCCAGGTGGTCTTTTTGTCCTTCGCAGACATACTAAAACGTCTGTTATCACCTCCTCCTGTAACAGGAGACATGTCAATGGGGAAGCTTTGACAAACCCCAGCGTCAGCATCTGTTATGCTGACATGCCAGCTTCCATCCTGGGCATCAATGGCGTCACCTCCTCCCTCCTTGAGGCCTATTGAATGCATCGAGGAGGATCAGAAGTACAACCCTGAGCTCATTATGCAAGAGGAGGAAGAGTATGTGGAAAGCTCCTATGAGAGGTCCAGTTCCACTATAGCTACAGGGAGCGAGGACTCAGTAGTGTACACACCAAGGTTCCCGTCTGAAGACCCATCATTCATCTCCATGATGCAGCAACTCCAGACTACCATGGGGTTTGAATCAGAAGAACAAGGCATCACCAAGAGAAATTCGGTGGAGTTTCTGGAGCTGCCTAATTCTCTACCCATTATTATTTTATTTATTTATTTATTTTATTTATTTGCACATCGGTTAACAACCTTTGAGCCAGAGGCTCATTTCCAAAGGTACCTCGTCACATTGAGGACAAATACAAATACAAGCAGACTCTTGGTTACAGGATATGGGTTACATAGTTTGCAAGCACATGTGATAATGACTATTAAACAGATAAGCCAGTTTGGTTACAATGGCACATACTAGCACGAAGGTAAGAGCAATCAACAGGATAATAGCAGTTTAATCAGAGGTCCCCGGGGATACATGGGTCTGGAAGGCTTGCAAACTGTACAGAACAGCCCTCATTTCTAGGACATTTATGTAGAGCGTGGAGGGTGCTCTCCACTTTGATCCATGTGTCCTGTGTCTGATGGTGTCCCATATGTACCCCCCAGCCCAAGATGTATTATTTCTCCTCTCCTGCCTGCCCTGAAGGATGCCACCCTTGCAGCCTGGCACAGACCCAACATGATACCTGCCATACCCATGAGGGCAGATAAGATGTATCAAGCCATACAGATAAGCCTTTCTTTGCAGGCCAACCTGAAGCTGACTTGGTGGACATAAATGCTACCCGTGACAAATCTAAGGCACTTAAACACCTTAGTTCTCTTCCTCCTGATGAGAAGTCCAGGAAATTAGATGTTTTGGGAAAGAGAACTTTTGCTTCTGCCACTTTGGACTGGAGAATTGCAAATTATCAGGCCCACATGGTTAAATACCAGAATACCCTCTGGAGGAAGGCCAAGACAGTGGCTCAAGCCCTCCCAGAGGGTACCCCTAAGGCAGGAACAGACATAGGTAAACATCTCCTATGTTCTACCTATGATACTTCTGATGCTTCTGCCAGGGCAGCAGCTTCTGGGGTATGCCTAAGGAGGCTTTCCTGGTTAAGGGTGATGGGCTTTGTGAATGATGTTCAACAATCCATTCTCAGTGCTCTCTTTAGAGCATAAAAATTGTTCAGTGCAGGTATACAAGATGTGCTCTCCAACCTGTAGGCCTCAGGCAGAACCCAGAAGTCGCTGCATTCCCTCTATCACACTCAACCAAGGAGAAGACAGAGGGTGCCTTTTCATCCGACCAGCAACAGACATTGTTGGCTGCCAGACAGTAGGGTAAGAGTAGAGGAACATAGCTTTGCCTGCCCCAGGAACCATCCCAAGTACCCACTCAAAAGCCCCTAGAGGTGCAAGTGCAGCTGCAGCTGCAGGATCTGGCTCTGCATGACTCCTCATTAAACCACCAGCCATCAGTACCTGCAGAGGTGGTTGTCGGGGTCACCTCTCCTTCCATCTGGACCAGTGGAGGATGGTAACATTAGATGCTAGGGCCCTTCAGATAATAGAATAAGGTCACATTCTAGAGCTTCTGGAATCACCTCCAGACCATCCACCAGTGCCTTCCTTTTATCCTCCAGAGCATATACCATTGCTGCTGGAGGAGATCCACTCTTTGCTCCAGAAAAGGGCCACAGAACCTGTTCCCTGGGAACAAAGGAACACAGGGTTCTTTTCTCAGTATTTCCTAGTCCCAAAGCAGACCAGAGATCTGAGGCCCATTTTAGATCTCAGAGACCTGAACTTCTCCATCCAATACAAGAAGTTCAGAATGGTAACTCTGCAAGGCCTACTCCTGCTATTACAAGTAGGGGACTGGATATGTTCCCTGGATATGCAAAATGCCTACCTACATATCAAGATGTGTACCCCTCACATGAAATATCTCAGGTTTCTGTTTTGGGGGAACACTACCAGTTCAGGGTATTTCCCTTTGGCTTATCATCTGCGTCACGGGTCTTTACCAAATGTTTAGCAGTTTTGGCAGCAGCCCTTTGCAGGGAAGGACTATATGTCTTCTCCTACCTGGATGACTGACTTCTCAAAGCTCCCTCCAAGGAGCAGCCTTTTAACACTCTAGTACCCACCAGGCAACTGTTCGATGCTCTAGGGATTACGGTCAATGTGCTGAAGTCGGTTTTGACCCCTTACCAGCATCTACAGTACCTAGGGGCTGTCCTGCCCCAGGACGGGGCTGAATGTCTGATTGCACAGGCCCAGATGGTATACAACAACAGGTATGTCGCAACCAGGATATTCCTGAGGCTCTTAGGCCTAATGGCAACAGCCACTGTCACAGCACCACTGGCCAGACTGCAAATGAGAATCCCGCAATGGACATTGAGTCCAATGGGATTAGCACACAGATGACTTAGAACAGAAGGTTCTAGTAACCTCTCCTGTCTGATAGGTGCTTCAGTGGTGGATGGACCCAGCCATTTATTGAAGGGGAATCCTTTCCTGATCCCCTCCCCTATCAGATCCTCACTACAGATGCCTTCGGGATGGGCTGGGGGGTACATATGGGACACCATCAGACACAGGATACATGGATCAAAGTGGAGAGCACACTCCACATAAATGTCCTAGAAATTAGGGCTGTTCTGTACAGTTTACAAGCCTTCCAGACCCATGTATCCCAGGGACCTCTGTTAGTACAAACAAACAACATCAGTGTGATGCGCTACATCAGCAAGCAAGGGGGATATCATCCCTACTCCCTATGGAGGGAGGCAATGAGAATTTGGTATTGGGCTCTAGAAAATGGTCTAGAACTATAAGCAGTACATGTTCCAGGTGCCCAAAACATCTTGGCAGACAGGCTAAGCAGGTCACAGTCCAAGATGCATTAGTGGGAGCTACTGACCTTGGTGATGGGTTTCTCCAGAGTTGGACCTTTTTGCATCCCCACACAACACAAAACTGCTGCTTTTCTGCTCACTCATTCCAGCGTCTGGAGTTTTCTGGTGAGACATGTTGTCCCTCTCTTGGAAGGGGAGGTTGCTTTATGCCTTCCCTCCTTTCCCTCTGATTCAGAGGATGCTAATCAAGCTCCAAATGCAGGGGCAAATCTGATACTCATTACTTCCCCTAAGCCTCATCAGATCTGGTTCCCCTCACTGAAGCAATTGGCAGAGGAGCCACCAGTACCTCTACCATTATGCCAGGACCTATTGTCACAGGAACAGGGAACCCTGGTCCATTCGGACCTCAAGTCATTCCACCTTTATGCTTGGCTCCTGAAGATGTAGCCATTGCTTGGTTTGGGGTGTCACAAAAAGTGGCTGATGTCCTGGTGGCTGCCAGAAAACCTTACATCAGGGCCACTTATTCCATGAAATGGAAGTTGTTCAACTTTTGGACTGCTTCTCATCACTTAGTCCTATTTGCCTGTCCAATAAGCCAGGTTCTGGAGTATTTGCTGTCCTTGTCAGAGGTTTATTGTCAAAATCGTGCGTCTGTAGTCGCGCATGCACATATAGTGTGATCAACATAGCGCAAGAGCTTTACAGCACGGGATTATTCGCGCAAGTCCTGTTTAGTACCCATGAGTAATTACAATGTAATTGGCTTTGCTATAAAGATGTGGTTACATTGTAGCCCACCAGATAACAGAAACATGGCAGTTCATTTTTTGAAGAGCCAGAAGGGTGGGGATCTTGCAGTACTGGATGGATTTCTTTATAGGAGAGAAAGAGTGACCTCAGACAAAACATACAAGTGCTTGGAGTACGATAAGGGGCACTGGACTGCTCGACTACACTTGAGAGGGGAAATTGTGCTAAAATTCATTGAGGAGCACAATCATAGGTTCATAGGTTGTTTACAAGTTCAGTGAGCTGAGTGCCCCTTTTAAGAGCGCGCCACTCATTTAAGAGTGGTATTCATATTTTCTATCTGCCATGTATAAATCTAGGCCTGTCTTAAATGTCCCAAAATCAGGACTTGAAACCACATAGGTCAGTAGACTGTTCCATAAACTCACAACTCTTTGAGTAAAGAAATTATTACATTTTGTGGTTCTAATGTTATCGCCTAATATCTTATATCCATTATTTCTTGTATTTATCTTCCCATTGTAAAATGTTACTCCAATTGTTGACACAAGATAATTATCCCTCATAGCTCTGTATGTAAGGCATAGGTCTCCACGGAGTTGTCTATATTTTGTTGAGTATAGATTTAGATTCTTTAGTCTTTCACTGTACTCAGTTGTTTTTAGTTTTTTTTTTTATCTTTTTACTGTATTTACGCTGTGCACCTTCTATGAGTTTATTACTTCTACAGGTCAGGGGTTTGTTGAACTGAGATGCATACTCCAAATGTGGCCTTACAAGGCTAGTAAATAGTGGTATTAAAATTTCTTGATCTCTACTCAGTATATTTGTTAATATTGATCCGGCGATGCAATGAAATTATTTAACTTTTGTAATGGTATTTACTTCAAACTTAAGGTCTTTTGAAATGATTGTACCTAGATCTTTTTTGTCACTTATAGTTTGTAGAATATTATTCCCTAATTTATACTGAAAATAAGGATTTTTTTATTCCGAAATACATGACTTTGCATTTATCTGTGTTAAAATGCATCTGCATTGTCTTGCCCCATACCATAAAATTATCCAGATAAGTTTGAATATTTTTGTTATCATTTGCAGTGGTTATTAACCCCCCATCTTTACAATCATCAGCATATTTTGATAGCCATACTTTATCCGAGACTGGCATTGTAGCTACTAATATATTAAAGAGGGTGGGTCCCAAAACCAATCCCTGGGGTACCCACTAGTCACATCTCCCCATTTTGAACAGATTCCTCTAATTGCTACTTGCTGTTGTATGTTGTTTAGCCATGAACTTATCCAGCTAATAATATTTGGTTGAAGATCTATCCTCTGAAGTTCTTGGATCAATATAACGTGATACCTTATCGAAAGCCTTTGCAAAATCAAGGTATATTATATTACATCACTAGATATACCTTTATCCATGGCCTGACTTATTGGTTCAAAAAAGTATAGTTGGTTCATTAGACACTATCTACCAGTGACAAAGCCATGTTGGATATAGTCTATTAGGCCTTGTTTTTGTATGTGCTCATCTATCAGCTTACGTAAAAGCCTTTCCATAATTTTACCAACAACAGAAGTTAAGCTTATAGGTCTGTAATTTTTTTGGTTCATCTTTTTTCCCTCCATTATGTAGTGCAGTTACAGTTGCCACACGCCAATCTTGAATGGTTTTGCCTTCTTGAATTGATTTATTATAGAGCATTGTTAGTGGTCCCCTAACCTCAAATGATAATTCTTGTAATAATTTGGGGGTTATACCATCAGGACCTGGTGAACTATTGGCCTTAAGTAAATGAATAATGTTTTTAACCTCAGATTCCATCAATTTAATTTGACACTCTGAGATTGGTTTTATAGAAACTATAGGGTTCACTTTAGGTTCAAAAACGCTAATAAAATAATCATGTAGTGTTTCAGCTACATCTTCTTCTTTAATAATTGCACTCTTTTCTGTTCTTAATGGTCCAATGGTTTGCTGTTAACCTTGGAGAGTACCTGTGTAGTTATAGAATTGTTTTTTGTTATCTTTGACTTTAACTAGTTTTATTTCCAGATTTTTGTTTTTGCTTTTTTAATCGTAGCCTCAGTATTCCTATTACATTTTTAATTTTTCCAATGTTGCTTTAGTTTTGTTTTTTTATATTTCTGAAACAGCTTTTTCTTTTTACTTATCAATTTGCGTATTTTATTGTTCCACCAAGGGGGAATCCTTTTATTTTTGTTATACTTTTGCCTTTTAGGAACATATTGATTTATACACCACTGTAGTTGTTTTTTTTTTATTATATGCCAGGTCTGCTCAAGGTTTGTATCTGCAAGTTCCTTTTTCCAGTTCCATTTATTAAGATGATTCCACATTTTCTGATAATTGGCTTTAAGAAAGTCCTATACTAATGTATTTCCTTTTATCCTCTGGAAATTGTTTTTATATTTAGCAGCTACCATATGATGATCAGAATCTCCCAGCGGAGGTAATGGCTTTATTTTATGGAACTTCTCCTGACAGTTGGTTAGAATAAGATCCAGTGTGTTTTCTTCTCTTGTAGAAAAGTGAACCAATTGTTCCAGATTAAGCTGAATAAATAAATATATAAATTTATTTTTCAATGGAATGTCACTTTTCAAGTTTCTCCAATCTATATGCAGCAAATTAAAATCACCCATCAGAATGTAATCTCCTTTAATATCCTGTGTTTCTAATTGTTCTGCTAAGTTTATATTTTGTTCCTGTGTCAAGTTTGGTGGATGATATACCAATCCTATAGTCAAAGTTATTGTTTCCACACATAACTTTAGCCCAGATACATTCATTATGATTAACATTATCAGTAGAGATCTCATAAGCTTTTAGTTCTTCTTTTATATAGATGGCAATTCCCCACCCTTACAATCTCCTCTGTTTTTATAAATCCTATTATAGTCAGGTATATCCATGTTCCAGTCGTTTTCCATACCCCATGTTTCGTTAATGCCACAAATAGCTATATTTTCTTCTTTAAGTCCCTGACCCAGCAACTCTTGCAGTAAAAGAAGCAGTGTACAGTATGAAAGAGCGCACTAGCACCACAGTTGAGACAACACATCAAATAGTGGCTGTGTGGGTCTCTCAACTATCACCTTCAGTGTCATCACAACAATCTGTTGTACCACTTCTGAAACGTACTGTCCAGAGGAATTGGAGGGCCCATTTCCAACCATTACCTGAGCCTTCTGATGCCATAGCCTTCAGTATACCACCAGATTTTGTACAAACAATATAAAATGAAAAGTTCCTCCAATGTGACAGTGGGCCTGGCAGTGACGGAATTTTGATATTCACCACATCAGCTGACATGGAATATCTGAAGCAAAGTGAACACTGGTTTGCTGATGGGACTTTTAAGAGCTGTCCTTCTGTTTTCTCTCAAGTCTACACAATTCACGTGGTCAGGTAGGGCAACGTACTTCCACTAGTGTACATTTTAATGTGTAAGCGAACTGCAGCAGATTATCAGAAAGTCCTGATTGTGGTGCATGGTTTATGTGAGGGATTGCAGCCAGACACTATTCTGACAGACTTCGAGTTGGCAGCAATAAAAGCATTCAGCCAGTCATTCACGAACGCAAAAATGAGGGGGTGCTTTTTCCACATGACACAGGCAGTGTGGAGAAAGATCCAGGAATTGCCAGATGTAAGTGGGCCATACACTACAGACCCTAATTTCATCCTCAATGTCTGGATGCTACTAGCTGTTGCATATGTGTCAGTCGTAGATGTTTGTCAAACATTCAATGAGCTAATGAACATTGAGTTCTACCAGACAAATGGTGAAATGCTATCTAATTTGATTATTTCGAGGATAAGTGGCTTGGTAGACCACTTGTAAGGGGGGGGGATGTAGATGCCCCATGTTTCTAATCTCACTATGAAATTACTATGATGCAGTGTGTGATGCTCTTCCCAGGACAGCGAATGCTGTTGAAGCCTGGCATAGGCACTTCAATCACCTTATCAGAGCGCATCACCTCTCTATTTGGAAATTCTTTGAGCTTCTAAACACAGAGCAACACATGAATAGCATTGAGATATTGAACAGCTAGTAGCTGGGTCTGCAGTGACTGAAGTATGCAAAAAAATATAAGGACACAGCAAAGCATATCACAGGAATTGTTAGAGAGTACAATTCATGCCACAGGATGGAATATCAATGTGGAATTGCATACAATTTCCAGCTGCAAGCCTAATAACTGATTAACTTAATGATTATCCTGATATGAGCCAGTTTTAAATATAAAGCTTATATTAAAGATTGACATACCAAACAATGATTATCTGTCTTTTCTTTGTGGTGGAACTGTTGAGACATGGGAGGGGAGTGTCATTGGAATGGACGTACAACACCAAATTGTATCCCTAACCAATCCTGTATCCTGCAAAGAACTAAGTGTAGAACTAGTGACACCACTGACTACCCTCTTTAACAAATCATGGGAGGATGGGGTGGTACCTGAGGACTGGAGGAGGGCAGATGTGATTCCCCTTCACAAAAGTGGGAGCAGGTCAGAAGCAGGAAACTATAGACCTGTTAGTTTAACCTCAGTGATAGGGAAAATGATGGAATCACTTCTGAAGGAAAGAATTGCCAAGTACCTAGAGGCCAGAGGGGCACAGGACCCAAGGCAGCATGGATTCACAGCGGGAAGGTCATGCCAGATGAATCTAATAGATTTCTTTGACTGGGTGACCAAAGTAGTAGATCAGGGAGGGGCTGTGGACATGGCCTACCTAGACTTTAGCAAGGCATTTGACACAGTCCCACACAAAAGATTAATATACAAGTTAGCCAGCCTGGGAGTGGGTCACAAGATTATAGCCTGGGTAAAGAATTGACTGGAGAATAGGACACAGAGGGTAATAGTAAATGGAGTCCACTCTGAAGAAAGGGGGGTTACTAGTGGGGTACCGCAGGGTTCAGTATTAGGACTGGTCCTCTTCAATGTCTTTATAAACGACATTTGCAGAGGGACTGGAAGGAAAAGATGTCTCTATGCAGATGACACAAGATCTGCAACAGGGTTGATGCACAAGGTGGGGTGGAAAGGATGAGAAGGGACTTGGCAAGGTTAGAGGAATGGCCAAATGTATGGCAGCTTAGATTTAATGCTAAGAAGTGCAAGGTAATGCACCTGGGAAACAAAAACCCAGGGGAAGAGTACACAATGGGGGTGAGATACTAACAACAACAAAAATGGAAAGGGACCTGGGGGTAGTCATATCAGATGACTTAAAGGTGGGCAAGCAATGTGAGAGGGCAGTAAGGAGGGCTGGGGGGATACTGGGATGCATAGGGAGAGGCATCACCAGTAGAAAACAGGAAGTTGTTATCCCTCTGTACAGACAGCTGGTAAGACCCCATCTGGAGTACTGCGTGCAGTTCTGGAGACCCAATCTCCGCAAGGACATAGGCAGGATAGAAGCTGTCCAGAGGAGGGCAACTAAAATGGTGCAGGGTCTGCACTGGAAGACATATGAAGAGAGATCAAAGGAGTTTAATATGTATAGCCTCAAGGAAAGGAGGGAGAGGGGGGACATGATAGAAACTTTCAAGTACCTCAAGGGAATCAACAAAGTCCAAGAGGGTAGCATCTTTCAAAAAAAGAGGTGTACAAGAACAAGGGGTCACAATTTGAAGATGGGGAGGTGGCTCAGAGGTAATGTAAGGAAGTATTTATTCACAGAGAGGGGTGTGGATGCATGGAACAGCCTTCCAGAGGAGGTTGTGGAGTCAAAAACAGTGGTTGAATTCAAGCATGCATGGGACAGTCATAAGGCAATTCTAGGGGGTGGAGGTAGAAAGAAGTTGGCTGCTGGTTAACTAGGATCTACAGCTTATACATTAGGTGGGGAAATGGGCAGACTGGGTGGGCCAAGCGGTCCTTATCTGCTGTCAAATTCTATGTTTCTATGTTTGTGCTACCTCAACCTCCAAGCCGTAATGTGTGTTAACTCTGCCTCCAAGCTGTAATGCATGGTTGTGTGGTTGTAGGAGGGCAACTGGAGTACTATGCAGTATGGGGTACATGGTGATTTGTTGCGAAGCTATTTTTACATGCGCTGTGTTGATCGCGTTATAATTACTTGCGTGATTCAGGATGCGCTATTTTAACTGGATCCCCTTGTCAGATGCAGGCATACAATACTCCTGTATCAAAGTGCACTTGGCTGCCACTTCAACATTTCATGTGCCTATTGATGGTCGTATGGTTGCTCAGCTGGAGGTGGCTCATAGGTTTTTGACAAGTATTCTGCACTTGAAGCCCCCTATCCACAATGCAGTCCCAGCTTAGTACTTGAATTCTGTTTTGGAGAAGCTTACTTTGGCTGTTTGAGCCAGTCACGACGTGTGGCCTATGGTTCCTTTCTTGGAAACCGTTATTTTTAGTTGCCATTACTTCTGCTCAAAGAATTTCAGAACTTCAGGCTCTAACGTGTGTCTCCTTATTTGATTTTTCACAAAGATAGGGTGTCTTTACATACCAGTGCCAAGCTTCTTCCTAAGTTGGTGTCTGAGTTTACTTTAAATCAAACCATCCACATGCCAGTCTATTTTCCTCAGCATGCCAATTCAGGGGAAGCATTGCTCCATACTTTAGATGTACATAGAATACTAAGGTATTATATACACTGCATGAAGGACTGCAGTAAGTTCTCACAGCTTTTTGTTTCCTTTGCCCCGGGAAAGAGGGCGTACCTGTTTCTAAACAGTACCTGTCTAAATGGTTGGCCAACTGTATTACTTTTTGTTATAGGAAGTATGATAAGGAACTTCCGGGTGTTGTTCATGGTCATTCCACCAGAGGCATGGCCACTTCTGTTACCTGTTTTAAAAATGTGTCGGCTACAGAGATCTGTGCAGCTGCCACCTGGAGTACTGTCCATGCTAAACACTACAGTTTGGACATTGCCTCAGGGAAAAGGGCAGGTTTTGACCTAGCTGTGCTTGAAGGCCTCCTTTCTTAAGCCTGTAAGCTTCAGCCACTCAGACTGTTTTCTCGTCAGCACAGCTTGGTACTCGTTCCATGTGTGTGGCCTGCTGAAAGGGATATCGTCAAAGAAGATAGAACAGTTATGTACTTACCGTAACAGTAGATCTTCAAGAGAATCTCTTTCATCAGGCCATGCCGTCCCACCCTCCATCCCCCTAGAATTGAGAGTTTTGTAAATCCTGTCTCTTTCTCCAGGATGGTTTACCTGCTGTTTCTTGCCTCACCTGGTAGACAGAACCATAGGTTCTCTCCTGGTTCCTTAGAGGGAGGTCGACTGAGCATGATCTCACACAGGCAACTGAAGAGGCAAGGGGCGCCCACATTTATATGGAAAGTGCCGATGTAGGAGGTCGTCATGGACGGCCCTAGCGGACTGCTTGCAAAAAGTTTCCATGTGGTCCTAGTGCCTGGTGGCTGTAGTTCCACTGGTGTGGCCTGATAAAAGAGATTCTCTAGAACAGCTACTGTTACAGTAAGAGCTTAACTGTTCTTTCTAGGAGTGTTAATATAGTTCACTATCCACACATTGCCAGTTTCACCAGAAGTGCTATCAAATGTCTTGAAGCCAAGCTTCTCCCACCACCAGGTTGGTATAACCCCTGACACCACCCCATGACATCAGATCTTTCTTTCTGCTGGAAGAACAGGTCACCCATCCCCTTTGCACTTTCACTAAGGACTTAGTACGCTGTAAGTGAAACCCTTTATTTTGAAGTTTTCAAAGTTGTTACCCTTCTTTCCTCTGTCCCTTTGACTCTGTGGCATGACCTAGAATGGAGCAATGGATTCATTTTTAATGTTTGGTACTGGCAAAATATGTCAGTCACCAACCTGCACGACACACGCCTGTACTGCCTGGGCAGACAGCATGACCTGGCCAGGTGTGGTCTTTGTCTTTCAATGCTCCGTGTGTCTCTCGTGAACTGGAAGCATTGGCTTACCCTTGGTTAGCCTTCAGAAAGGGACTCAAAGGATCATCCCAAAGGCTACAAAAAAGTCTCAGCAACTGCTGGGTCTACTCTCCAACTTGCGGTCCTTGAGGAGGAAGCAGCAGCCACTGTGACAGGCACCTCATTGGTCTTGGTACTACTTCCAGCTGGGGCCAGCATCTGAGGGATTCTGTGGGATGTGCCTGGACCTCCAGACCTTTGAGAAGAGCACTGCCCACTGTGACAAGAAACATAAGCACTGCTGGCACCAGTTGTGGGCCCAGGAGAGATCGAGGTCCTTCTGCTTCCTTGACTACCCAGACTGCTCGAATCTGGTTGAGGCCCCTTCAGTTGAAAGGAAGGTTGAGAGCTCCTCAGTACCCCCATCAAGCTTTGTGGCCTCGAATCCAGTCAAGAAGGCTGTGGAAATTTTCCTCAAGCCCGTTGATTGGCTGTCAAACAAGACTGGGGAGTTGATCTCACAGACCTCAGTGCTTCCGGTCCTAACTCAGGAGGTTATGGACCAGTTGGTGTCCCCGACTGGTTCAACTCAGAAGCAGCCTCCACCAGTGTGTCAAGCCTTCTAAGTCTGTCCTTGTCAATATGGTTAGGCATGTGGTGTACCATAACCAGCTGGCAGACTCTTCTCAACATCGATCCTCCGGTCAACGATCAAGGTCTAGGCCAAGGCACTCTTGCTCTAAGTCCTGCTCAACTGGGAGGCATCACTGTCGATGCTCTTAGACCTCCTCATCCTCAGAAGAGGAAAGATGCCACCTCAAGATGTGCTGGTGCTATGAGGGGCTCCTCTGTAACAGTAGGCTAATGCAGGGCCGGGTAGGGCTCTACTCCCTGGACCTCGTCACCTGGCAGCCATCAGTTATATCTTTGCCAGTCCACACAATGCAGGTGCTCCCTGGAACTACTTATCCACCTGTTTGGGTGAAGACACCACCAGTACAGTCAAAAGTGGGTGCTTGCTCTGACTAAAGAGATCCATATAGCCATTGTCTTGCTAGGCCAGTTGTTGGTGGAGATCACTCATGTGGAAGACACTAGGGTGGTCTGTGGCAAGAAACAGTCAAGGGCTGTTTTTGATGAGTCCTCTGACTTGGATGTCTTATTCATGGCTTCCTCCAGGACTCGCCTCCTTGACCAGGACTTGGTCTAGGAACTGACCACCAACCACGGGCTACTTTCTTTTGGGACACTCATCCCATTGATATCAAATTCCATGCATGCCTTCTAGAGCCTGTCCAGGAAAGGGCTAAGTACCATTTCATGAACATTTTGGACAGGGAAGAATCCCTGGGGGTTGCCTTTCCCATGGCTGAAGCCATATTGGGACCTGCCCAGGAGCATTGGCAGTGTCCAGCATCCTGCCCAGCACCCTCCACTCATATAGTCTGCAAGTATGCAGTTCTTTCTGGGTTCTCAGATCACCCTTCAATCAAAGGGCTGGTTGCTGACACGGCCTTCTGTAAATCCAGAGCCCAAGGGGATGTGAACAAGAAGTCCAGAAAGACTGAACATTCTGCTAAAAAGGTCTACACTGTGGCATCCTTAGGTCTCCATCAGGAGAGCTATGCCAACTTTGGGTACTCCCTGATGGAAGTCATGGATGTAGCTCTCCCTCACCTCCCTGTGGATCAGCAGATGGTGGTGAAAGTGACCAGAAACCGAGGTCTACAGGTGCCTAAGCACCAGCTTCAGATGACCTTGGACATGGGTGACTCCTGTGCCCATGCCATGGCAGCGGCCATCTTCATGCATCGCAAGGCCTCGCTGTGTCTGTCTACTTTCACTGTGGACAGCAAGCATATGCAATCTGACATCCATTTCTTGAGCAATGACCTCTTTGACCCAGAAGTGGAAGGACATCCCACCCATATCGAGAAGTACAGTATCACCCTTGACTCTGTGGCATTGTCCCAGAAGGACCACAAGAAAAAGCCGAAGAAGCAAGCATTTCAGTATAAGTCCTTTCAGCTATATCTTCCTTGGCAGCAACCTCAGCAGGGGCAGTACCAGCCCTGGAGTCCAAAAGCCCAGTTCAGTGAATAGTGATGCCCCTCTGGTTGCAGCAGCTGGTACACCCATAAAGGCTGCACAGAGACAGGTTGTCCCTCCGGCCATCCTGTCTCTGCCTGTGCTCCTGGTGGGGGGTTAGCTGAGTCGCTTCTTGCAACATTGGTCCGCTATCACAAAGGACAAGTAGGTGTTTGAAGCGGTAGTCAGAGGGCTCCCTCTGGACTTTGAGGCTCTCCCACCTTATCAACTCAGCACTCTTTGAGAGCCCAGATTGTCACAGGACATGCTGTCTGTTCTTCAGGAGGACATCGCTCAGCTGCTCGTGAAAGGAGCTATAGCCCATGTCCCAGACACCCTGTCCAGTCAGGGTTATGTGTCTAGGTATTTCTTGGTTCTGAAATGGATGGGGGGGCTGGTACCCCATGCTGGATCTGTACAATCTGAACCAGTTCATGTGGAAGTGCAAATTCTGGATGGTCACTCTGAATCAGATTATTCTGTCGCTGGAGCAAAACATGTGATTTTGCTCTCTGGACCTCCAGGGTGTGTTCTTCCACATCCCAGTCCATCTGTCCCACTGCTGGTTCCTCTGGTTCTGAGTGGAAGGGGTCCTGTACCAGTTCTTGTCACGCCCTTCAGTCTCTCCTTGGCTCCCAGGGTCTTCACCAAGTGCATGGCAGTGGTGGCGGCCTTCCTGAGGTGCAAAGTCATCAGGGTGTATCCCTATCCAAATGACTGACTTTAGCCAGGCTGTCCAAAGAGACCATAGAGAGGTCCAGAGATCTGGTTCTCCAGACCTGTTGAGACTTGGGCCTGCTGGTCAACCAGGACAAGTCTGAGCTGGTACCTTCACAAGTGATCAAGTTCATTGTGGCAGAACTAGACTCCCTGCTGGCCAAGGCCCACCTCCCTGCAGACTGGGCAATGCCACCTCCTTTGCCCAATCATTTCAGGTTGGGCTCTCACACCTTGTCCAGGATTTCTTGCAGCTGCTAGGGTACATGGCATTCTGCACTAGTGTGGTCCATTGGTGGATGTACCACCGGCAGTGGGAGTTGGACCATCAGTGGCCCCAATTCCTAGGACACTTGGACCAGTCAGTCACAGTGACCAAGCTGGTGTGGGATGCCATCCAGTGGTGGCTTGTCACAGAACACCTGAAGGAAGGAATCCCATTTGTTTGCCCAGAGTCAACCATCGTGCTCACAATGGACATGTCCCTGGTGAGGTGGGGAGCACACCTTGAAGACCACAGAGCCCATGGGTTCTGGTCGCCCTGGGAGTCCTGTCACCATATAAACCTGCTGGAGCTCTGTGAGGTACGACTTGCTTTGACAGAATTCGCTCCACTAGTCAGGGGTCAGGTCGTGCGGATCTAGACAGACAATACCACAACTGTGTTCTGCCTAAATTGGCAGGGCAGAATGCACTCCCTTTGCCTGTGTTGGGAGGCCTGCTGCACCTGGGCTATTGTGCACAGCCTGGGTGCAGATCTCCTGGAGATCCATGTTGCAGGAGTGAACAGTCAACTGGCAGATGCTCTCAGTCAGGTAGGAGAGATGTTGCATGAGTCGTCCCTGAATCAGGAGGCGGTGAACCACCTGTTCTCCCTGTGGGGCACTTCTCTGGTGGATCTGTTTGCCTACTGGGAGATCGTAAAACAGGTTGTTTTCTGCCCACCTCCACACAGTCCAGATCACTGTTTGAGGATGCCTTAGCAAGGCCCTGGACCCCATGCCTTGTGTATGTCTTCCCTCCCTTCCCCTTGATCCACAAGGTGGTGGTTAAGGCCTGGAAGGACAAGGTGTGGATGATCCTGATAGCTCCAGATTGACCATGGTAGTTCTGGTACCCAGATCTCCTCAACCTATTAACAGAGCCAACCATCCTATTAACAATGCCATTTCTAGTGAAGGACCAGTTGGGAGTGGTGTGCCCCAGGGTTCAGTCTTGGGCCCCATACTATTTAACATCTTTGTTAGCGAACACTGAACTTGAAAATTATTTAATAAAGTTTGCTGATGATAATAAGTTGGGGGGCGAAGTAGATACGCTTAGTACACATTTATCTTTAGTTAATGATAAAATAGAGATGTGGGCAGCTAGAAATGGTATGTCTTTTAACTTAAATAAATGTGTAGTTATGCATTTTGGACCCAACCACAAAATCCTAAATGCTCCTATATTTTAAATCAACATGTACTTATGAGTTCCATTCTAGAAAGAGATTTAGGAGTGCTGATTAATAATAATCTGTCTTCTAGTGACCACTGCTTGTCTGTGTCCAAAAAAGCAAACAGTATGCTAAACAGAATCAAGTGCATTTTTGTTAACAAAAATGAGCAATGTATATTTCCTTTATACAAGAATTATGTAAGACCACTCCTTGATTATGGTTCACCAGTTTGGTCACCATACCTAGTTAAAGATATCAACATACTAGAAGGTGTCCAAAGGTCTATGACTAAATTAATCCCCAGGTTAAAGTGCAAGCCCCATCACGAGAGGTTGTTGACAACTGGTCTTTACTCATTACTGTCCAGGCGACAGAGAGGGGACTTATTCCTTCTCTATAAAATTTTGCAATCCCCTGAGTTAATGATAGATTGCTATCTATCATACAGTGCTCAACCTGGTAATTTAAGGTCTCATAATAAAAAACTTAGTGTCCCTCGTGTAACTACTAACACGAGGGATAATTTCTTTACTTTTAGGACACCCATGGCTTGGAACAGGCTGCCTCAGGATATTGTAGACCTTACCAACTTGGATTGCTTTGATAGATCTTTTTACTTGGTATATAGATTGGTTTGATTGCCCACTGGTGTGTGGGACAATCTCGATGGGCAACAATGCCCCCTTTTGTCCAATTAATCTAGTAACCTAGTAAACCTTGTAAACCTCAGCAGCAGACCTCTGTGGTGACTGCCTCTTTGCCCGGATCTGCTAACCAGACAACGGGGGACAGTCCTGCACCTGGATCTGAGATCACTGCACCTCTAGGCCTGGCTCCTGAATGACTAGAGTTTCAGGCCTTGGCTCTGTCCGAAGATGTGCTCCACATTGTGGAGGCCTCTTGAAAAGAATCAACTCACAGATGCTATGCATTTAAATGGAAGAGGTTTTCCATTTGGTGTCAGAGCAAGGAGCTTGATCCCCTTGCCTGCCCTGTGGTGAGCATCTTGGAATACTTTTGGTCCCTTTCTCAGTTGGGACTGCGAGCAACACCCTTAAGGAGCACCTGGCAGCTATCTCTGCTTAGCAGGTGTGGACTGGAAAGCTGAAGGTGGCACAGGAGAAGGTGGTTGGGCACTTTTTCAAGAGCTTGGACCACCTGCTCCCTCTGGTGTATGAGCCACCACCATGACCACGTGACTTAATGCTGGTGCTTGCTGTGCTCATGGGCAAGCCATTTGAGCACATGCACAGGTGTGAGATGTCTCACCTGTCATGGAAGACAGCCTTTTTGGTGGCCATGACATCAGCCAGAAGGATCAGTGAACTCTAGGTGCTCGCAGTGGAGTCTCCTTATGTGGTCTTCCACAAGCACATTGTCATCCTTCACTCACACCTGAAGTTTGTCCCAAAGGTGATATCAGTTTTACCTCAGCTTGGTAATTAACTTGCCAGTATACTTTACCAACCCATCTTTGGAGTCTGGCAGCAGTCTCCATACCCTGGACCTATGGAGGGCACTGTCTTATTATAAGCACATGACTGGAGTTTGGGGTGAGGCTCGCCAGCTGTTTGTGACATAAGCTAAAGCCATGCCTGGCAGCCCAGCAGTAGAGAGGATGATTGGCAGGTGGATCATATTCTGCATTGACCTCTGCTATAGATTGGCTGGTAGGTAGCCCCCGTAGGGTTTAAGGCTCATTCCGACAGGCATACCACTGTCTCGGTGACTGCTTCCAGGGACATTCCTATCCAGGAAATCTGCAGGGCTGCCACCTGGAAGTCAGCACACACCTTCTTTTCCCATTACAGCATCGACCTTGAGTCTCATCAGGATGCTGCTTTTGGGACTTTGGTTCTCCAGTCTGTTTGCCGAATAGGGGTGCATGCCTTGTCCCCTCCTCCTGGAGCACTGCTAGGAGTCAGCCTATGTGTGGATAGTGAACTGTATCCACACCCCTAGAAAAATAGGTTACTCACCTGTAATCGTAGTTCTACAGTAGGAGTCGTATACAGTTCACATCCTCACTACCTACCCAGCCTCCCCTGGCAAGTGGCACATGGATCCCTGTTTCCAGCATGCAAAGATCTGTTGTCATGGGGCGGTGTCAAGAAGGGATATACTGCTCAGGTGGTTGGAGGAGTGTAGCTTCAAGATGTCTGATGAATCAGCACTTCTGGTGGAACTACCAATGTGTATTTGTGAAATGTATACCACTCTTAGAACTACAGTTACAGGTGAGTTATGTACTGTAATTCTTTTGTCACACCACCCACTGCGTGCATGTGTGTGTAATAGTCTGTTTCTGGCCAAAACATATATATATATACCCAATTTTTTTTTTAGTGTGTTTCATTTCTGAACTGAGATAATTGGTTTTGAGGATTTTAAAAGTCCCTGCTGTAATATTACATCCTCTATAAAAAAAAATTAAACATCTCTGTGTGGTGCAGTGCTATGTATCATCCGATGCATGCTAGCACCATCATAATGCATCCGCAGTATGAATCTAGATAAACAATCAAAAAGTAACGTCAGTGACTGGCTTGACAGTGCAGTAGTAGGGCTACTGCTCACTACAGCAGTGGACCAAGTTTGGGAACATGGCCAGATTCCTTGGGGGCAGGACAGGAGAAGGATTGAGCATCCAAGGGGACACTCTTCTGGGAGAAGGGGTTTTGCTCTCCACTGTCACACTGCCACCTGGGTGACCACAAGTGGTAGACAGGGGAGGAGCAGACACCACATGCCAACGATGGCAGCGGTCGGTGCGGACAAGCAGCCACATCACTGCAGGAGAAGATGGGGATCGATTCTGCTCACGGTCCCTTCTCTCTCCTGCAGTGATGGGATCTCAAAATGTCTGCAGGGCTCCACCCATGCAGCCATAACAAATGAGACACAGCAGCATGCCATCGGCCGTCTTGGGCCCAATCGCTTCTGACTGCCTCACCCACACACAACAGGCCCAATGGAGACTACATCCTTCTTAGTTCTCTGAAGGGAGCCCACCACATGTGAGAAATGCCATCCATGGAGGAAATACCCCTAGTTGACCCCTTGGGACCAGATAAGAGACACAGATGGGAGGTAGATGGGGCTGGAGGTGGTTTGGCCAAGGTGGGCAGCCTTGGAGACTGTGCAGGAAAGAATATATTAAAAAAAAGTAACTTCAGCAGAAGAGATTTTTTAAAAACTGTTACTGGTGGCCATCCTTACTGATCTGAGTCAATTACAAAAAGAAAAAAAGCATTTTTTAAAAATATCTGAGGGAAATAAAAATATACTGTAGATAACTCTAAGGATGTCAGAAATACATCATTGCTAGGATGCCAAATGGCTGCCATCCTGTAACCATGCACTACACTGGGCTCCCTGCCGACAAAACAGATCAGCCTGCTTAAATCTGCAATTTTCACTGGAATTCTGGCGATCAAAAAGGACCAAGCAGCTAAAGGGACATCCAAGAAGAAAAAAAAAAAGGGAATTAGGGAACCAGAACATTGCAAACTTCTACAAAATACCAGAGAGCATGCCTCCGAAACAGCTGCTAGCACAGACTGGGACTCTATGGTCTAAGAATCGTGTGGCAGCTGCTGCAGAGTACCATGGCTCCAGGCTGGTGCCTCCTAGTTCCTCGCAACAGAAGCTACTCCTGGAGATGCAAAAAGGGTTGGCTCCTGTAAATGAGAAACTCACAGATATCCAGCACAATATGGCACAACTCTAAAAAGGTGACAGATCTTGACCATCACATGGAAAAAGTTGAACATAGAGTAAGCCAGAATGAAAGGTGCCATTAGAACTCTTAGCTACTACGCAGGAAACAAGTTCTAGTCAGAGCCGATATGGCTGTGGAGAGCTTTTAGGAGTGGCAAGAGCGTTGAAAAGAATATGTGGTGCTCTCACCACACTGGAGTCAGTCGTAACTAGTACTGCAGCGATTACAGTACTGTGCATGCATGATACTTGCACATGCACAGTTTGCCCAGGAGTCAGCCATGTGCAACATGGTAGCACTGACATGACTACTTATGCACGATACTCATGCATGCGCAGTTTAAGTCAATGCCTCCATGTTGTCCACAGTGGCCATCATGCAGTTGCGGAAAGGAGAAGTAGTGCACCAGAAAGGGTGTGTGTGTTTGTGCAGCACATGGAGGGGAAGGGCTGCATAAACAGAATTGCTGGAAATTATGCTGGAGCATTGTGGCAGCACATCAGACAGTGGTTTGGACACGTAATTACAAAGTGTTCCTATACAAATCTGACCTGGGGGGGACATGTCACCAGTGGTGTTCCACAAAGCTCCATTTTGGGCCTCTGTCTGTGTCAGTTATTCATCTCGGGCATGACATCATATTGTCTCACCCCATCTATCAAATATGCCGATGACGTGAAAATTGGAGGCCCTTACACTGACCCTTATCAAGCCTCATTTATACAACAGGACCTTGATTAAATTACAAACTGGGTAAACTTATGGGGGCTAAACCTTAATTCAAAATGTAAAGTTATGCACCTTGGATCCCCAAATCCTAACCATTCCTATACACTGGGTGGTGAATTATTAAATACCACAACTGAGGAGAGGGACCTTGGCATCACTATTTCCCATGATTTCTCAAATTCAAAACATATACATGACTCCATTAACAAAACCAACTGGGTTATATGGTCTATTAAGAGAAATATTAAATCTAGACATTCGAAAGTTATGATGCCTCTATTCAGAGCCTATGCAAGGCCTCACTTGGAATTTGTGTCATAGCTCTGGTGTCCTTTCAAAAAAACTGAATGCGACCAACTAGAGAAGGTGCAAAGGAAGTTCACTAAGAACATCCAGGGGTTAAAAAATGAAATATATGAAACTAGACTTCAATCCCTCAACTTCATGTCCCTAACAATCCGACGCCTAAGAGGGGACTTACTATTTCTCTTTGACTTAATTCAAGACCCCTATCTACTTTCAGAACTCGGCCTCGAATTTAAAAATAACACAACACCAGAGATCATCCATTACAGTTGGCTCTGCAAACCATTCAACCATCCAAGTAGAACATTCTTTTTCACCTTAAGGACTATTAATCCATGGAATAAGCTACCCCTTGAAGTGGTCATCAGCGAGTCCAAAAGTGTATATCAACATCATTTTGACAATCTTATTTCTTCAGGGTATAATCTCTCCCATTATAATACATAATTAGTCTAGAAGCACCAGTGGGTTTTCCTGCCCCCTTGCTCCTCAAACAATGTTAGTATGAACCTTCATATAAATCTGATGATGGCATAACATCTGTGGAGCTTGGCCCATGCAGTTGTAAAGATCAGACTCTGGAGGAGACTATTAACAAACTAGAGATCTGGTCTGGGACTTGCTTGTCATCAGTCACTTTCCCATTCTTTTCTAAGCAGTAATTTCTGGTAAATGTTCCTTAACCATGTTGATCTCAGTGTTGCTAGACTACTTCTGGTTTTCCCCTGATTGTAGTAGGTGGGGGTAATAGCAGTCTTGAAGTGGTAGCTGGTGGTGGTGGCACTGTCTGAATAAAAGTTGTACCCATGCTCATATGCACACTTTAGAAATGACCCTTTCCTTGTTTTTGCTGTAAAAAATCTGACCCCTTTAATACAGAAACAAGGAGTCAGTTATGGCCTCCATCCCCCCCCTTTTGCTTCAAGTGAGGAACGTGATTATGGGTTTACATCAGTTGTACAGTGGCAGCCATAGATGCGTAATATTGTTAAACAGTAATCAACTGTGTGTAAAAGCTTGTTTTTTTTGAATGTGTGCTTTCTTAATATTGTCAATACCACTCCACCCATTTTGTACTCTGCCCCTGGGTTTCTGTGCCCCAAGGGCTTTAGTTTACATTTTTGTGTTGAAGCCTAGCTGCCATACCCTTGACCACCGTTCAAGTCTTCTAAGGTCTCTGCTCATACTTTTCCATCCTGCTGCAGATCTTTATATTATCATGCCGAGTCAAACCCTCCCTTCCTGCTTTTTTGCAATTTAACTTATAAAGACATTAAAGAGGACTGGGTCCAGCACTGATCCCTGAGGTACCCCCCCATCACCCTCCCTTCCTTGGAGTGAACTCCATTTACTACCAGCCTCTGTCAGCTATCCACTAACCAATTTCTTACCAAACGGCCACATTTTTTTCCCTCTCTGAACCAAAACAGAAGTCATGCGTAACAAATGTAACTTTCTCAGAAAGTATTTAAGTTACACATACACAACTAGCATGAAAGCTGTTCAGGACAAAAATACCTTTCAAATGAGCCTATTCACTAAGCTGCACTAATTATATTTTTTTAAATATGGCCATCTGATTACCTGCATTTTCATTTCACTATTTTAACCTTTTGGATGGCTGTATTTAAAAAAAATATAATGAATTCAGTTTAGTGACTACTCTCATTTGAAAGGTATTTTTGTCCTGAACAACATACATGCTAGTGGTGTCTGTGTAACTTGTATACTTTCTGAGATATTTACATTTGTTTGGCATTACTCCTAATGTGTTCGCTCACAGAAAAAAAATGAGGCTGTTTGGAAGTGCAGTAGGAGTCATACTAATATACTAAGAAGGCAGCAGAAGGAGGCCATTTGGTCTATCTAGTCTGCTTGTATTGCAGGGTCCAGAGCTTGAGCTACTGTCCCTGCCCCCTTCCCAATCCTCCCTACCCATGATCCTTACATTCACCCTGTGCCTATCCCAGCCTCACTTGAAGCTGCCCACTGTGTTCAATGAGATCACCTCTTCTGGCAGTGCATTCCAAGTGTCCACCACCATCTCTGTGAAGAAGTGCTTCCTGACCACCCTCTTAAACCTCCCACCCACCATCTTAACACTGTGCCCCCTTGTGTTATGGTTGCTACTGAATTAAAAGAGACCCTTCTTATCCACCTTATTTATACCTTTAAAGTACTTCAAGTCCCAATCATATCCCCTCCCTCTCTCCTGTCCTCCATGGAGTACATGTTCAGTGCCCTCAACCTCTCCTCATATACCTTACCTTGCTGATCCACTGTCATCTTTGTAGCCCTCCTCTGTACCTTCTCCAGCAGGTTAATGTCCTTTTTTGAGGCGTGGGCACCAGTACTGAACTCCATACTCTAGATGTGGCCTTATCAGTGACCTGTACAAGGACAGTATAACCTGCTGCTTTCTTGCACTGTGTGGAGTGTTTCAGGTCACTAGTGATCATCACTCCCAGGTCCCTCTCCTCCTGTCATGCAGATACCAGGACTCCACCCAGGTAGTACTCTGTCTCTGGATTCTTGGTTCCAATGTGCATAACTTTGCATTTCTTGGCATTGAAGCCAAGCTGCCAGATCCTGGACCTCCAGGTCATCATGTACTGTAGATCCTGTATCCCTTCAGCTGTGTCCACTCTCCCACAGAGCTTGGTGTCGTCAGCGAATAGGCAAATTTTGCCCTTTATACCATCCCCAATGTCATTGATGAAGACATTGATCAACACCGGCCTCAGCACTGAGCCCTGCGGTACCCCACTGGTGACCTTTCTGGTGCCAGATAACTCTCCCCCCAACAACCACCCTCTAGGTTCTGTCCCTCAGCCAGTTTTCCACCCATCTGGCCATCTTATTCCCAGCTCCAAGATCCATCAACTTCCTGATCAACCTTTTGTGGGGCACAGAGTCAAAGTCCTTGCTAAAATCCAGAAAGAGGATGTCTACCACTAGGCCCCTGTCTACTGTCTTAGTGATGCAGTCAAAGAAGTCAATCAGATTTGTTTTATGCAATCCCCTCCCCCATGGACCCATGCTGCCTCGAATCCTGGAGACCATGCTCCTCTAGATATTCCACCAACCTTTCCTTTAGTATGGTCTCCATGAGGCTTGCACAAAATTGAGGTCAGACTGACTGGTCTGTAATTCCCTGGGTCATTCTTGGGACTACTTATATGAAGGGGCACCACAAGTTCTGTTCTCCAATCCTGCTGTACCACACCTGACTCTCGGGAACTATTAAATAGGTCTGTCAGTGGCCCTGCCAGCTCCTTGGCCAGTTCCCTTAGTACCCTTGGATGTACTCTGTCTGGGCCTGGTGATTTGTCCACCTTAAATGCTAGTAGCCCATCCCTCACTCTAGCCTCCTCTATCACTACATCTGTGTTCCCTTCTTCCTCCTGAAGGCACTGGTTTGTCCTTCTCCCTGGTGAGGACAAAACAGAAGTATTCATTAAGTATCTCTGCTTTTTCACCATTATCCTCCACCCACTCCTCCCCTTTCTTAAGCCTAACAATCCCTTCCTTCTTGTCTCTTTTTTCACTTATATAGCAAAAGAAAGATTTCTCCCCCGTCTTAATTCCTTCAGCTGTCTGCAGATCCTTCTGTGCTTTAGCTTGCAGGACTTCCTTACTTGCCTCACTAGCCAACCTTAAGTAATTTTCCCTATCCCCTCTGTCTTGATCTTCCTAAATTTTCTGTAGGCCATCCTCTTTTCCCTTACTGCCTGAGCAACCCCAGAACTGAACCAGCTGGGTGCTTTGGCCTTTGTATTCTTACCCCTGAGGCTAACACACTCCTCTGTGGCTACCAGTAGTCCTTCCTTAATGATAAACCACCTTTGGTCCACCCTTATATCTGCTTTGATGCCCACCAGTTGGCTCCTTAATACTTCACCCATATTCCTGAAGTCCGACCTTCTAAAATCCAAGATTTTCATCTTAGTTAGGATGCTTTCCCTTCCCATATCTAACTGGAACCATACTGTGCACTGGTCACTCTCACCCAATGGCTCCCTGACTGTTTCCTGTACATGCTCCCTATTTGTGAGCATAACATCAAGCATTGCCTCTACTCTTGTTAGTTCTGTGATGCCTGGAGAGGAACCCACTCTGCAATCCTTTCAGGATCACCTGACTCCTAGCACATGTTGTTGATGATATTCTCCAGTCCACCTTGTGGAGGTTGAAGTCCCCCACAATTACAACCTCTCCTTCCCTGCAGCTTCCAATATTTGTGAGCTCAGTTCTCTGTCCCTCTCCTCATCCTGGTTGAGTAGTCTGTACACCACCACCAACAACCTCACCTTTCTCCCTCTATTGGACCTGAATTGAACCCATAATGCTTCCACCTCCCCTTCCTCCGACTCCTCCCTCATGCAAGTTATTCCCTTCCTGATATAAACTGCCACCCCTCCCCCCTTCCCAACTACCCTGTCCCTTTTGTATAGTTTATATCCAGGGATCACAAGGTCCTAGTCATGGTGCAGTGATACCCAAGTCTCAGTTACTGGCACTATGTCCATTCATTATCCTCCACCCACTCCTCCCCTTTCTTAAGCCTAACAATCCCTTTCTTTTTGTCTCTGTTTTCACTAATATAGTGAAAGAAAGACTTCTCCCCTTTTTAATTCCTTCAGCTGTCTGCAGCTCCTTCTGTGCTTTAGCTCGATGGACTTCCTTACTTGCCTCACTAGCCAACCTTAGGTAATTTTCCCAATCAACCTTTCTCTTGGTCTTCCTGAATTTTCTATTGGCCAGCCTCTTTTCCCTTACTACCTTGGCAACCCCAGAACTGAACCAGCTGGGCACTTTGGCCCCTGTGTTCTTACCTCTGAGCCTAACACACTGCTCTGTGGCAACCAGTATTCCTTCCTTAATGATAAACCACCTTTGGTCCATCCCCATATCTGGTTTGGTGCCTACCAGGTGCCTCTTTAGTACTTCACCCATTTTCCTGAAGTCCACGCTTCTAAAATCCAAGATTTTGGTCTTAGTCAGGATGCTTTCCCCGCCCATATATAATTGGAACCACATTGTGCAGTGGTCACTCCCACCCAATGGCTCCCTGACCATTAATTCCTGTACATGCTTCCCATTTATGAGCACAAGTGCACTTTGGTAGGCATAATCCATGCACAGAATACTTGATGGTAGGAATTAGACTGCCCACTTCCACAGAGGATAGAGATATGTGGGCCATAGTCAGTGACTCCCTGCAGCAAATAAGTCAGTGCAATAAAGCATACAGAAATGCACTGAAGATGATGGGTTTTATAGGGAATGGTTCTCACAGTAGGCAAAGCAAGGTGATTCTGTCACTGCACAGATCCCTAGTGAGGCTTCACCTGGAGTGCTATGACCAGTTCTGGAGACCTCACCTGAGGAAAGACGTAGACAGACTATGGCTCTAAACATCTATTCACTGAAATCCAGAAGGGAGTGTGGGTACCTGATTGAAACATACAAGTTTCCCTGTGATATAAAGAAGGTAAACTGTTTTGTCTTATTTGTACAAAATAGGGATGCAGTCACTAGTAGCATGAGTGGAGGTTGGTAGGATGTAAATTTCCTTCAAGGGTTTAAATGGGACTGGGACAGAGCGATAGGAATCATAGTCCCCAAGAGGAGCAGTAAGGGTTCGAGGTGTGGTAGTGGGGGGAAGGGGTACAGTACAACAGTGCAGTAAGCCAGTGGAGTGAGTTAGTATAGCAAGGGCAGAGTAGGTAGATAGATATTCAGTCTCCCTTTGTTTAGTCAAGTTCTGTGTTTCATATTTCCTCTCAGCCATGCACAATAACACATCGTTACCAAAAACCCTTATATAGATGCATATCAATGTGCTTCAACAAATCCCTAGACATCGCAGTGTCCTGCACACATACACAGAGTTATACCATGGCCTTTCACCCATGCACAATCATGTAGCAGTAACCCACATTCATACAAAGATATGTAACTGTGTTCTGCACTACAATAACCAGGCATAAATGTACTGCACGCATACACACATTAGTACCATTGCCTTCCACCCATAGACACACATAACAGTACCCTGCTTCAGTAGAAAGATATGCAACCATGACCTGAACTAAACAGTACATAAGTGCCCTGCACACACATGGACATTTGCACCATTGCCCTGCATCTATACACACACACTCCTATAATAGTACTGTGCACCCATGCAAACATTCACAAGAATGCTGGTCACAAAAATTAATGCAGATAACAGTGTCCTGCAACTTTACATACATTTGTACCATTGCCCTTCACCCATACACTCCTCTATAATAGAATACTTCATCCATAAAGATATATTGCTGGGCAGTGCACTATAAACCAGGCATAACTGTCATGCACCCATATCACCATATCATTCACCCATACACACCGACATAAGAGTAGTGAGCCACTGACTTTGAAAAGTGATCTAAAAGTACCCTGCAACAACACAGAGACATGTAACAGCACCAGTCACAGAAATCCATGCACATAATAATGTACTGCAAACATACACACCTACGTAATATTAACCAGCAAAAGCAGACAGCAATACATACATTTGTAACACTATCATGAATCCATAAACACAGACACTACATTGCCAGTAACAGTAAAATAAATACCTGTCTCTTTCAGCCACTTTTACAGACACACTGTTAGCATTCAGCAGCAATTCAGATATGACGGTTGTAATATGGCTTATCGTATTTATCACTTGCCTCAATCCTTTTTCTATTCTGAATGACATTACTCTGGCATTTTGGTTTTTACTGTTTAAATTAAGAATATGGTTAGACATGCATCTGGTTTCAAGCAACACTGACTTGGTGTAAAACCAATAGTATCTAAAAGAGTTTGTGAAATTGTAAATTGAGTTTCTGTAACGTGGCCAGCACATAAAACACTACGATCAGTTGGTTCCTAGCAGGCACATTTAACACCAAGTGCCCACTGCTTGCACCAATGGTTATCTTTAGAATAGTGATAGAAACTGTGTGTATACCCTTTCCCATTCTTACAGCCAAGGGCACAGCAGTGCTTCATATCAGCAAAAAAATTAAAACAGGAAACAACAAAATTGAACAAAAGGTAACCACACAGACAGACATTGAAGTCAGTTACAAAATAAAATATACTGTAACAAACTTTGTTAACAAGTTGATAGCATTATAAAAGCAGGGAAATAAAATGATTATATTGGTAAATAGGGCAGTAGAACTCATACTGTTGCAAAGCCACTGTCAGCAGTACTATTTAAACTGTCAGGAAACACAATAAATTTTGAGAGTAGGTCAAACACTAGCACGGGTCATGTCAGTAGTAGGATTACAGACAGACACTGCAATGATAGACTGTAAGACACATAAATCTAACAATTTAAAAGAAATTATGAAGCAAGCATGCAATACTTTATTTATATAGCACCTTTCGAAATCAAGGCACTTTACATAATAAAACCACAATAAAACAAATAATAGTATAAATTATTTAAAACAGTCAAGTAATTAAACAGTTAAACAGGGAAGGCCAAAGAAAATAAATATGTTTTTAACATGGATTTAAAACTACTAACAGTCAGGCATTCTCTTAACCAACGAGGTAGAGAATTCCACAGGGTTGGTGCTGCAAATGATGTTTTAAGATGAACCCTGGGAATCTCTAGCAATCCCTTGTTGTTGGATCGGAGAGGGTGACTTGGGGAGTAGGGAGTCAGGAGATCTTTCAGGTAGTTGGGTCCCTGTTTGTGTAGGGCTTTAAAGGTAAGCAAGCCTACCTTATAGGTGATCCACCACTGAACTGGCAGCCAGTGCAGTTCGCGCAGCACAGGCGTAATGTGACTGGTCTTAGAAGTACCAGTCAACAGCCTGGCTGCAGCGTTCTGCACCAGCTACAAGCGGTGGATATCAACCCCAGACAGCCCTAGGTAGAGGGCATTGCAGTAGTCAAGATGGGTGGTGATGAAGGTGTGGACCAATGTTGGAAGGTTGCCCGGTGGAACCAGGTATTTCACCCGGACAATATTCCTGAGATGGTAAAATGAGGATTTAACCACAGCTGACACCTGAGACTTTAGGGTCAAGCAGTCATCAAAAATAACACTCAAGTTATGTACCCGATCTGAGGTAATGAGCTGGACACCATCAAGCCACAGGCTCGACATGTGCCCAGCCCCAAAACCTGCCCCCGGACAACCCAGATCCACAGCCAACACCTCAGTCTTATCCGGATTCAGTCTCAACCAACTCGAGCTCATCCAGTCTTTGATCTCAGAGAGGTAACTATTTAGCACAGAGATCGCATCAACCTATCCAGGCACAAAGGACATATACAGCTGAGTATCATTTGCATAGCAGTGAAAACTCAAGCCGTATCACCTTATGATATCTCCCAATGGCAGCATATACACTGCGAACAACATGGGTGCCAATATGGAACCCTGCGGCACCCCGGAGGACAGGGGGAGAGCATCAGAGAAATAAATTCCAGTGACCACCCTCTGAGACCTGCCTATGAGGAAAGATTGAAATCATTTGAGGACTGTATCAGACAGTCCACAAAGGAACCGAAGGGTCTCCAAAAGCACCTCATGGTCCACAGTGTCAAAGGCTGCTGAGAGATCAAGAAGGACCAAGATAGCACGAGCTTTTCAATCTCTCACCATTAGGAGGTCATTTAATACCCGAACAAGGGGGTAACCCGTGAAGTGGGTGCATGAGGAAGGGTGCCGCCCATTACAGCGACACCTTCCCCACGCAATCCACTCACGGCGATGGAAAGGTAGGGCGTCCGGATGAGGGGGTGGGCGAACTAGGCGACAGGATGTCGCTATACATACGTGTGCGCAGGGGCATGGGAGCGAGCATGGGCTGGGAGGGGGTGGAGAGGTTGTAGGGACTGGCACTGTGGTTGCCAGTTGAGCTGCATCGTGGCATCGGGGATTGGCTAGTGGCTGGGGTGGCTGAGGTACCGGGTTTGGGTCCGGGTGCTGGTGTGATTTTTATTGTGCCTGGCCCAAACCTTTTTATCTTCACTGCTTTCACCCCCCCCCGAGAGTTAAGCAGTAAAAATATGTCCTGGTGCCATTGTGCTGGTGCGCTGGGGTTGTCAGAGTGCTGAAAATGTGTTCGGCACTCTGACTGAGCGATAATGGTGATCGCCTTTAGGTGTTTGCTGTTATCACATAGACCTGAACAAGGGCAGCCTCCATGCTATGCCTCTTCCTAAACCCAGACTGGAGAGCTTCATAGACATTGTAGGTTACAAGATGATCATCCAGTTGCAACACAACCACCTTCTCAATAACCTTCCCCACAAAGGGAAAGTTAGAGACAGGTCAGTAGTTAGCTGGATCATCAGGATCCAAGGAGGGTTTTTTAAGGAGTGGTCAAATGACCGCCTTCTTTAAGGGATCTGGAAAGACTCCCCTCTCCAAGGATCTCCAAACAATTTCAGCTAGGATTGGGCAGATAACATCTACACATCACAGTAAAAGGGAGTTAGGGCCCGGATCCAAACTACAACAGGTTGTGTGCAAAGTCTGGACAATCTTTACAATGTCCATGAATTCCGGTTGGCTGAAATCAGTCCAGACAGACCGGGTGCCTAATCACCTTCCATCGACCTCTGCAGTCCCTCATGGAGAGAGCCGGGCAAATTTTGGACCTGATGCTGGCAACCTTATCTGCAAAAAACCGAGCTAGCTCATCACACTTAATTTGTGAAAAAGCTCTTTCGGACTGGAGACAGATTGGATTGTACAATCTGTCAATGGTTTGAAAAAGCTGAGCTGGTCGGTTCTGCACAGCAGAAATCTCCCTGGACAGGAACTCTGCCTTCTTATGGGTGATTTCTGATTGATAGCCCTTATAATGTTCCATCAATCTAAGCCTGTCAGCATCCAGGCCGGACTTCTGCCATGCTCTCTCCAGCCTTTGACCAACCCACCTCAGCTCCTTCAAGTCCCTATCATACCAGGGGGTACCTTGGGTGAAAAGCGAGTGGTCGAACATGAACAGGAGCAATCAAGTCCATGGCATCTCCCACTGCCTTATTGTAGGCTAGACGAGATCCCCAGGACCTGTGTTATCACCCAGCAATCCCAATAGATCCAGCACTGCCAAGCGACCATCTGGGGTAACTCCACTTAAAGGGTGGTACCGGACCATCTCTGAAGGAATAGGTCCATTTGGGGTGCCCCAAAACTTAACCCTATGGTGTGATGATCAGACCAACTGACTGGTTCCACCCCCAAGTCATTGACCTCCATCCCCAGGAGGAACAGCAGATCCAGTGAGTGACCTCCTATATGGGTAGATGAGGTAATTACCTGTGTAAGGCCCAGCATTGTCATAAGCTGGGAGAGATTTTGACCAAACTGTGAGAGTTCATTGTCGACCCAGGCATTGAAGTCCCCCAGAATTATCCATCTGGGGGACTCCAATACCATGTCGACGATGAAGTATAATGATAAGGAGAGTGTGTTAAATCAAACCAAAATGCCCTGACTGCATCCCATTGCTGACCAGGAAATACTAAGTTGGAACAGCATCTCTGACAGATGGCAATGCTCACAGACCACCCACTGACATTGTGATGCTGCAGACACTGGCAGCCCAGTTTAGCAGAGCATCTGGAACAAATTACAACACTCAGAAGAAAACAGAGCTATGCACATGAAAGCATAATTACAGTATTTATTAAGCAGAGGGGTAAAAAACAACTGGGGCAGTGCTTTAAAGGCATTTCTTTATTAACACTACCATTTGCAGTAAAAAATAAGGTCTTGCACATGATATTTAAACAGAAAGAAGGGAGTATTTAATCCAAATGCCATAGTGATTTGCATTAGTGGAAGGATACACTGGAAAGTCCAACAAATGTGTTCCACGATAAGCCATTTTTCCAGCTGTGCTTCAGCAAGATGGCTGTAGGCTCTGCCCACAGCTATAAAAACTATCAAGGTACTCCAGGCAAAGGTGGACTGCCAGGAAAACCACAGCCACAGAGAAAATATTTAAATCACTGGACTACCTGAGGGTGTGGAGGGCAAACACCTGGAGGCTTTTTTCAGCAAATTATTCTTGGGAGTTTCTGCAACCAGAAGGGTACTGGGGTTGGATGGCGATCAACTGTGCTCACTGAGTGCTCAGAGCCTGGCCTGCACTAAACAACAAACCTTGGTTCCTCTGTTCATTCTTATTAAATTCCACAAATTTCAAGATTAGGATTGGATTATGAGAAGGACAAGAAAAGAAGGAGGGATGAAATACCAACAATATACTTTCCAGCTGTAACCTGACATTAGTTTGAAGTGGTTTACAAAAAGGAAAGAGTGCTAAGGTGAAAGACAAGTTAAAATGCTGCAATGTTCCTTTTGCCTTTCTCATGCCCACACAGCTGAGGATAATTGTGAAAGGTAACTAAGCATTTTTTTTACTGACCCCTTGAAAGCTGCAGAATATGGGGACTCTCTTCCCACTTGAAATGACGTCACAGCTATTGATCAGATTAATTAATTTTGGTAGATCAGCCCTCCCTCACAAATGTTTGAAAGGGATAAGGGAAGTGGCCATGTACTTTGTTCCACGCTACCTTTACTAAACCACTTCAGTGATTTCTCCCCCATGGGCCTGAAATGATTACCATGGGACACCTGCAGATGTTTTCAACAATGTTGAGAGCCATGCTTGGGAGTGAGGATTTTCTTTTTCTACAACAGCCATTACCTCACAGCCTTGTGAGAGCCACAATGTGGCCACCATTTTACAGAGTACAGGCTCACGCGGGGTCTGCAGGCTACCAAATGATATTCTAAGTGGACACAGCAGCTGGGATTTAGATTCACATGACATTGATGCTAATGGACTGAACTTTCCCCAGCTGCAGATAGGACCTTGTAAAACAGATACATTCTGCAGCCCTTCACTTTCTGCATTGCGGAATGTGCCAGCAGAGCCCACATGGGTGAACACGGGCGAGACCTTATCTGTTTTGGAGTGGACATTAACAGTTTAATCTTTATTTCTCAGTGGCAAGGCAAATTTTATTTAAAAGATGACCAATTCCAGAGGCTCTGGGTGCCATACATAAAAACCAGCAGAAAACATTAACAAATAAGATGATCGTAAAACTACTACCTGAAAGAGCTTCTGGTCCCTTACTCCCCTGGGCAATCGCTCTGCTCAGCTGATGAGGGGTTGCTAGAGATTCTGATGGTTTGTTTAAAATCTTTTGGGGCCCGCACTTTTATGCATACGGCCCCTACCCTCTGGAATTCTCTACCCCATCAGCTATGGGAATGCGCAACCGTGGAGTGATTTAACAGGCCCTAAAAACTTATTTGTGGATGAAAGCATTCGGTGACTGATTTATAATCTGGTTTTAACTGTAATACTTGTTTTTAAGTATTTATAATGACTGCTTTTATTATTATTTGTTATAACTGTTTGTTAAGTGCCCTAGTTATAGAAAGGAGCCATAAAAATAAAGTTTTATTTTATTTTATTATTTTTACAATACTAATTAAATAAAATTAAATAAATAAATCATGAAAATTGGGAACAGGTAGTGTAACAGGTCAGAACAGGGCAGTATTTACAAGGCTGGGTCAGGAAAAGCCTGCACAAACAGGAAGGCCTTGAGGCATACCTTAAATACTTCCGCTGAAGGGGCCTACCTAATTAATGGAGGGAGTGAATTCCACAGGACGGGGCCAGTGACATTAAAGGCAGTGTCACCAGCAATTTTTAACCTTGTCCTGGGAATCACAAGGAGGCCTCTCAAGAAGGAACGGAGGTAGCAGACTGAGGTAGCAGGTGTAAGAAGTTCCACCAGGTAACCAGGACCCAGGCCATGTAGGGCCTTAAAAGTGAGCAGGGGCACCTTAAAGAGGATCCTCCAGCTGACTGGCAACCAGTGCAGTTCACACAGCACTGGGGTGATGTGGCAGTACTTAGACTGCCCTGTCAACAACCTGGCAGCTGCGTTTTGCACAAACTGAAGCCGGTGGAGGATACCTCCTGATACCCTGAGGTAGAGCGCATTACAGTAATCAAGCCTCGATGTCACAACGGCATGCACTAAGGTAGGGAGGTCCAGGGCAGAATCAGGGGCCTAATCCTGGTTATTTTTCCTCAGATGGTAGAAACGGGTATGGACCACGACCGACACCTGAGCCTCAAGGGTCTAACCACTGTCCAGAACAATGCCCAGGTTACACACCCTGGAGGAGGCCTTCAAAGGCACAGAACCCAGGACAAGTCCTGTCTCTGCACCCGAGGCCATCCTATCATGCCCCCTGTTCAACTCCACTGCCATTACCTCTGTATTATCAGGGTTCAGTCGCAACCAGCTGGAGGACATCCAGTCATTGATTTCAGCAAGGCAGCTGTTTAGCACATCCACTGTGCTGGATGTCCCCAGTGCAAAGGAAAGATACAGCTGGGTATCATCGGTATAGCAATGAAAACCCATGCTGTATTTCCTAATGAGCCCTCCCAGGGATAGCATGTACATGGTGAACAACATTGGTGACAAGAGAGAACCTTGAGGTACTCCACAAGACAGACGACTAGGGGAGGAGGTGAAATTCCCCATCACTACCCGTTGCCTCCTATTTGTGAGAAAGGACTCAAACCAGCAGATGACTGTGCCAACTAGTCCACAGAATTCCCTCAGGCAGTCAAGTAACACACAATGGTCCACCGTGTCAAAAGCTGAGGAGAGATCAAGTAGAACGAGAATTGTCACCTCCCCGCGATCTCTCGCCCTGAGAAGGTCATTGTGCACCCGAACTAACACAGTTTCTGTGCTGTACCTTGCCCGAAACCCTGACTGGAGAGGCTCGTATAGATTAAAGGCCATGAGGTGCTCCTCAAACTGAAGCACCACAATCTTCTCAACAACCTTACCCAGGAATGGAAGGTTGGAGATAGGATGGTTAATTTGCCATGACATCAGGGTCCAATGATGGTTTCTTCAGGAGGGGTCTCACCAATGCCTACTTCAAGGCATCAGAAAAAGACCCCCTCAGAAAGGGAGCACTGGACAATCAAGGCAAACACCAGGCCAACGGAATCGACGCGTCCCATCAAGAAATGCGTCGGCACCGGATCCAGTTCACAATATGTGTGCCTCAGCTTGGAAGCAACCCCAATGACCTCAGCCACCTCCATTGGTCCAAACTTGCCCCAACCAGGTGGAGAGCTCACCGGGCATCTGAGGTGATCACTGTCTGCCAAATATTGGCTCATTGGCAGACTACCTTGCCTGATGGTGGACACTCTGTCCAAGAAGAACTGAGCAAACTGTTCACATAAAGCATTCAAAAAAGGCTTTTTTGAGCTGGAGACAGGCTGGATTTAACAGTCTGTCTACCGTTTGAAAGAGCACAGTTGGTTGATTCTTCCCAGCAGCAATCTCCCTGGACAGGAACTCTACCTTCTTACGGTTGATTGCCCCCTGGTACTCACCATAGTAGGCACGCAGGGCCAGCTTGTCCACCTCCAGGCTGATCCTCCGCCGGCAGCGCTCCAACCTCCAACCCAAAATCTTCATCATCTTGAGCTCCCTATCAAACCATGGAGACCTCAGGTGAGAAGATTTGGGTCATACACGGTCTGGTGCGAGGGAGTCGAGCGCCCAGACACGTTATTATAGGCGGCGACTGCAACGCATGTACCCCCATCACATGCAGTGCCCATGCTAGATAGGTCAGCCACTGCCAGAAGACCCTCGGGGGTCAAACCCCTGAAAGGGCAGTAGCTTACCATCTCAGCAAGGGAAGGGCTCTTGGGGGGTGCCCCAAATGAGAACTCCACTGTGCAATGATTGGAACAACCGACCCGATCTGTCTTGAGGTTCTTAATCTTAAGCCCCAGTGAGAAGACCAGGTCCAACATGTGACCACCCTGATGGGTCATGGAGGAAACTTCCTGTGACAGGCCCAGAGATGACATAGGCTGGAGGAAGTTATAACCAAGCCTAGATAATTTGTCGTCGGCCCAAACATTGACGCCCCCAGAATTAAACATCTGTGGGCCTCCAATGTTTTGCCGATGATGAAGTCGGCTGCCTCCTGCAGAAACTCTCGTGCTTCCCCTGAGGGGTGGTAAATTAGGAGAATTCTGCAGCCTGCACCTGGACCCCTATGAACAATCACACATTCAAAAGAACCTGGTCTTCTCTCTGGGCGCACGGTGAATCCCAGCTTGGATCTAAAACAAATGGCAACTCCCTGCCCCTGCATTCCATTCTGGGGCAGTGCACAACCGAGTACCCGGGATAGATAACGGCCTTGAAAACCGGGTCAGCATTGTCACCCACCCAGGTCTCTGAGATGTAAGCCAGATCGACTGATGAAACCAAGTCCGCTATAATTACGGTCTTGTTTCTAATCGATCTGGCATTGCACAGCACTGCCCACAGGGGATTGGTGGACAGTGCAGCCCCTCCGGCTACCTGCCCACTCGGTCTGGTGGGAACCCTGGGGATGGGCACCAAACACGTCTGGCCTCTCCCTTGGGCCCAACGAACCCCGGGGTGCCTTCTGTACCTATCCACCCCTATCCTGCCCCCTCCCAATGTGCACAAGGTGCCCCGCCACAATCAATCAATGTGGTTCCTTCAAATTCTGACCTCCTGAAAGCACCATGCTGTAGTGGTGGTAACTGGGAGGTCAGAGAAGGGCTGCAGATCACGCAGCTGGGACACCCCGTGCACAGTCCTAGCATGCCCCAGGCCCTCATCCTTCCCCAAGCACATCCTGTCTGACTATAGTCCCCAAATCATACACTACTAAGCTAACTAAATATACACTCACTCATCCAATCACACACCACTACAGAACTAGCCTAATGACAAACCTACAACTAATACCCTATGATACAAAGGAAACCTAAGCATTCACACAACCACACCAAACAGTATATTAAACAATTTTAAAATCTTCTCCCCCCCCCTCACTTTATCCCCCAACCACCCCCAACAAAGATGAGAGCAAGGAGACCAGGAGCTTAGTGTCCTAACCTTCAGGAGAGCAACCTGCAGGGCTCAGTTCAACCATATAAAGCCCTTCAAGACAGGGCTGATATATATTGCAACTTGTGAGTAAAAGTCAGCATGAAGGAGACTTAATCCAGGCCCAGAGATTTAAGACACTATTGGCCCTCTCACTGACCCAGGGGTCTGCTGGGCAAGATGGTAAAAGAACTCTGAAAATATCCTAGAGAGCTCCTTAGTTCACAGCCATGAGCTACTCTCACCAGCTCCAGGACTGATGTTAAAATGAAGAGACAAAGTAAGAGATTATCAGTGTCTGGACGGCTGCTGGGTACACACACCAAGCCTTCTGTTCTTCGGATAATTGCCACAAAGTTCAAGACACCAGCAGAAGCCGAGTTCCCGCCAGGTAAAATACCAACCAGCAACACGAGCAGAGATAGCCAGCACAAAGTTCCCCAGATCGTACAGTTCAGTGCCCGTAACCCTGGCAGATAGAACTACGGATGGTGCCCTCTATGTGTCTGCGTTCTTCCAGGAAGATGGTCCGGCCAAGAAACAGTGTCCAGCAGTAAAGTTGGCCCTCTCGTCTGATGATAAAAGAGGCACCTCCAGTAATCACTGGAACCTCTGTATTTTGATGTCTTTTTGCAGGAACGAACAGTCAGGAAACCTTTATCCGGGGATCGAGAATCTGCACCTGACAGCAGATGGCCCTGCTGCAGCAGTGGGTACCTTCCAGTACGGGCAGATACCGGATCCACTGCTCCGCTGTCGGTCACTTCAGAGGGAGATCTATTGGTGATGGAAGCGGCGGTCTCCAGGCAGCAGCAGCACTCACCCTTAGTGGATATGCAAGTAAGTAACTTATTTAAGAGGTCCACAGGCTGTCTAGCTAAAAAATAAAGAAACTATCTCTTGATCTTACTCACTCCCCTGCCCATGCTAAAAAATCATGGCTAAAAATACCTAATAAAAAATCTAACAGGGTGCTACAAATGCTAACTAGTGTTTTTCTGGCTTTCGGGTCAGAACTATCAACCATGAGAACAAGCAAAGCCAAATTCAGCTCTCCTCAAATATTGCATAAATATAGCAAAATACATCAGAAATGGGACAATAGAAGGGAGAAAACAATGCTGTCAGTCAGAGAGCTAGCAAACGGCAGCCCAGCATGGCCGTCATCTTCCCCTGCATAGCACAATAGCCCTTACCAAATGTTTTGATGTGCCACAATAGCCCTTACCAAATGTTATGATGTGCCATCTGCTGGACATCACTTTGGGGAGAACGTGGGGGTGGTGTGTGCAGGTGGGCCCACCCGTTAGGCCTTGGTAGCTGGTAAATTGATAAGCAGTCCTGGGGCCCTGTTTCAATTAGTCCGTTTTACTACCGGTGCTACTTATATAGATTCAGTATGCTTGAGCAGGCTAGAAAGTCTTAGACCTTGCTGAGTGTCAGCTTGCCAGATTTCCTGAGCCTGTGTATGCCATTTTACTTTCTTTGACTGATTGAAGCAGTCGACTACAATTGGAACTTTTGTTAGTCTTCCTTACATAGGAGGGCTATTAATCTGAAGTGCTTGGTCTAGAAGCCCCAGTTTTATTAAAGTTGACTTCTGAATTGTATTGAACCCACACACATGGCAACCAGTTGTAAATTTCTACGTGCTGGTTGTCGGTCCCTGTTCAATCTTGCACAAATTAGTGTAAGTCTGTTCTTGGTAGATAGTTATGCTTTTTACATAGTACTCACGGACTTCTAATATATGTACAAATCAAACAAAAATCGCTGTAGTTCTTGGGGAGATATGATTATGTGCCTCAAGCTGATGCTAGGAGAAATGAGATTAGAGGGAAGCCTGTGGGATATTTTTCACTATTTGATTATGGCTAAATTTACTACTCTCTTAACCTAGAACGTGAAGGGTCTAAACCACCCAGTTAAGTGCAAAAGGGTATTAAACTGAAAACTAGAACGTGGGCTTGGCATGTCTGCAACAAACCCACTTTAATGATGGGTGAGTGGGGCAGGTCGTCTTTTCTTCCTATACTTCTCGTGCAGGGGGTGTGGCAATGTTAGTTCGAAGAAATGTACCATTTTGTCTCTAAAAAAGGAATCAGAAGCTTCAGGGAGGTGACTTCTGGTGCAGGTCACCCTGGTTAATAGCACAGTCATCCTGTTTAACATGTACTTCCCCAACAATAACACCAAGTTTTATCAGGACCTCTTATTAGCTCTTGGTCAAATGCAGGGTGCAATTATATTGTGTGTGGGGGTCAATATTCTTCTCACTGCAAATTTGGACACATGCTCCACTAAAAGAAGACCCTGAAGCCTACCTTATGACTCTTGAGAGAGATTCCAGTACCACTGTCTGGCCACAAGAAAGTTGGGCCACTCACATTGCACCATATCTTAACTGGAGATGCATAAGCTGCTTATTTGAGTCTAGATGATGCTACTGCCATAGACTATGATCAGGTAAAGGTGGCTATCTTCAACTGGATTGGGATAAGTGAAGAATGCTATCGATAAACTTCTGCATATTTTGTTTTTAAGCTGGAACCTGAACCAGTGTGATGGCTCAAAAATTGAAAAACTTGGCTACCCAGTGGTTAAAGGGAAATTGTTTAACCAGGAAAGGCACACTAAGCCAATGCTTGTTTCCAGGTGCAACCTGGGAGCACAAGGAAGTTAAGTGACTTGCTTAGGGTCACATAGTATGAAAGTGGCAGCTATGGGATTCAAGCCCAGGTCTCCAGGTTTGCAGCTCAGTGCTCTCTTATTTTTTTCATATTGCTTTTTCCGTGTAGTTTTACCTTTTTTCTTCCCCCGTACACCCCCCTCCCCCTTGTGGTGTGAATGTGCGTGTGTGGAAGCACACACATGTCACATCTCTGGGCTTCTGTGTCTTCCGACCTCCGACACTGCCTTCTGGCCTCCACCAGGGGGCAGCCAAGGAGCAGGATAACAACCCTCTCCTCCCTGGGAGAGGAGAGCAGTCCATTGCATGCTTGATCCTCTCCCTCCCCTGCTGACCCTCGACAAACTGAAGTCACTCCCAACCTCAGTTTGCCATTGTGGTGTGAGATGTGGTGTCCAGGGCCTCAACCCTCAGCACCGGGGCAGCTCAGTGCTCTTAACCACTATGCTATACTACTTCCCAGCCAGAGGATGCTCCAAGGAGGTAATTTTGGATTAATTTTGCTAGATCAAATATGTGACAGGGTGAGTCATCACGAGCAAACCAACCTGGCATCTGCTGTCAAGATCACAGAACATTATTTGGAAGTGAAAAGACCAGAGGCCACTATAAAGAGTGAAACACATGACAAACCTTAGGTGGTGACCTGAGGGGAAGATCCCCATAGAAGAGGGGAGAAAGGAAATTGGGGGATTGGAATTTATTTATTTCAAAGGTTTTATCAGGAAAGACATACTGTGCTGTTAGCAACTCATTTCTCGATGTGTCCTTGGGGGACAGGGAAGAAAGGAAAAGAAAACAGAAACAAAATACTGTGTAAAATACATAGAATGGAAATGAGTATATTAAAAAACAAGACAATTATGTTTAAGAATAGAAATTGCCAAACAATAAATTACACACAGGAAATTTAGAACTGTTGAAAACGCAAATAAATATTAATCAACATATCAAAAATGGATCAGGTGGACTAAATGATGCAAGGAAAATGGGAAATGCTGAAAAACATAAGAGTTTCAGGTAAAAGGGAGTTTAAAACAATATTAGAAACAACTGCAGGAGTGGGAAGAGATTCACAGAGGAGAGTTTTAAGAGCGGGAAAGGAGGGAGTAGAGTGACTAGAAAGGGGAAAAAAAAACCTTAGTTTAGGGAAATGGAACATGAAGGCAGCTTAACCAGCAGATGACTTTATATGAGGGACAGCAAAAGAGTGAGAGCAAGCACTGTAAAGACAGTAAGAGGTTGAAGAGGGAGAGGACAGGAGAGAGGTAAGATATGAGGTGAGAGAGCCAAACCAAAATTTGGAGATAAAAGAAACGCAGTGGGTAAAATGCCTGGCATCAAGAGAAGGGAGGAAGAGGGAAGCATACAGGGCACAGTGATGTGTACACAAGGGTTTATCAAGGACAAAGCAACAGAGTAGTGAAAAAGAAGATCCAGACTAGCTAATGTGGACTTTGGAGCAGCAATATGTCTTCATAGTCAAAAATAGGTAGAATCACCTTAGTGAGGATTTCTCTGCGAACAGGAAGTGGAATGCTTCTCTTATTTCTGTACAGCACCCCCAAGCTCAGGGCGGAGCTTCTTGTGTAAAGCATCTATGTGAACAGAAAAATCCAGATGACAATCAAGCCAGACCCCGAGGTACTTGAAGGAGGAGACATCTTCAATAGTTGTACCATTAAGGGTATGAAAGGAATGAAGGGGGAGGACTCTAGAAAGTCCCTGATGAGTGCCAAAAGTCACAGAGACTGTTTGTTTAGCATTAAGGGATAACTGATTAACATGAAACCAGTACTGGATATTGTTAAAATCCAGTTGGAGTTGGTTTGTGAGGTCAAGGATAGAGAAGACAGAGGTAAAAAGGACTGTATCATCTATATACATATGTATAGACACAGAGGAACAGGCCTTAGGGAGGTCATTTAGAAAAATGGAGAAAAGAACTGAACTCAAGTCAGACCCTTGGGGGACACCAGAGCTTATAGGGAGAGAAGGGGGAAAGGGAGTCTTTAAACTGAACAGTTTGTGACCTGCCCTCAAGGTAGGAGCAGAATCACTTAACAGACGATACAGAGAATCCAGCTGCCTTAAGCTTGTCCAGGAGAATAGGATGAACTACAGTGTCAAAAGCTTTGTCTACAGTAAGTTGACAAAAACAGCAGTGGTAACAAGGCCGTGATCCATCCCAGGGAGGATGGCATTGATGAGCCTAAGGAGAGGGGTGGAAGTGGAATTAGATTTTCTAAAACCAGACTGGAACAGAGTGAAGAAGGGGATTGAGTCCAGAAAAGAGGATAGGAGAGGTAAGATAGAACAATGTATTCCTGAAGCTTAGCTAAAGTTGAAAGGAGAGAAAAAGATCAGAAGTTACTAGGGGAAGAGAGGTCACCCCTTTGGGAAGAAGAATGACAGTAGCCAACTTCCAAGAATTAGGTACGCAGGACAGAGAGAAAGAGAGATTGAGAAAGCAGGTAATAGGAGGGCAATGGCATGAGTGGAGAGAAACAGGACACTAGGGTCAGGACCATGAGGACTCCTACCAGGGGTGTAGCCAGAAATTTCTGTTCTGCACACACAATCTCCAACTACTGCTGCCCCCCATTAAAAATGTACTCACTCTCTTCAAATGCTGCCCCCCCATTACAAATAAACCAGACTGTTGTCAGATGAAACTTTTAATTTCAAAACAGGTTATACACATATGTATCTCATAAACAATAGAAGTTGAAACAGAGACCCCCTCAATGGCCTACACCATTAGTTCTCAAACTTTGTCATGGTGAGCCTCCCCAAAGCCATGGAAAAGATCTTGAGCTTCCCCCAAACATTGAAATAGTCTGGTGCCTCCCCATAAAAAAATAACATCTTAGCACAGTACCTCAGGAATAAAGTGAAACTCCTTTGAGTACTTACCATTTTATACAGCTTATTGTACCCGCTCCTTGTACCCCCCCCCCAGGCCAGCCTACTTGCTCCACTGTTTTGACTGTCAAACCATTGTTACTTCTTGCTGCAGTGCCTGCATTGGTCAGACTGCTTTCTTTGTTTGTTTTCCCTCTATTTGGAATAACATTCCTACCCACCTCTTCCCCTGCTGTAAAGTATCCTCTCAGATATCCTTTTGCTTCCTCCTGCAGTTGCTCCTACAACATCTCTTCTTAAGCCCTGTATTTGGGTTATTCTGCCACCAGTCTAACTGGTCAATTATTGCCTCTCATTTGTTCATTGTTCCTATTTGTTTGCACTATTATTCGTTTTATATTGCTTTGTTTTGTAGTTGCCTTTTTAATTTTATTCACTCCCCACACTTCCCAAGGTACACTTGAAATAAGCATTGGCTCAGAGTGTCTTTCCTGGTCACCAATTTGTAAATAAATACATACATTCATCTACTATTATTTTTCAGATTGCCTCATTCCTTCACACAAAATACCTAAAACTCAAAATGTAAATAAAGTTCTTTTCCAGACTTGGTTGAGCCTCCCCTGGAACAGGTTGGGGCCTCCCCAGGGAGGCTGGCCTCACCATTTGAGAAACCCTGGCCTACACTAACTCAAATACTACAGATTAGAATGATAACGTTAACAAAAAGGCACATGGTTTGGGCCAGGCACTCAGCAAAACTGTACACAAATGTGTACAGTGAGTATGCCTGCCTACACCCTTGACTCCTACCCTCGTGAGGATTTAGAGACAAAAGAGCCTTAAGAGCAGCAGCAGGGGTAGTGGGTGAGGAAAGGGAGGAAAGGAACAAAGAAAGAGGTTTAGGGACAGCGAGAGAGGGAAGAGAAGTCGAGAGAGAGAGGAAGAGGAGCATAGTGTTTGGGCACAGGAGGTAAAAAAGGAATTAAAAGAAGCAGCAACTACAGTCACCCATCTTAAGAACAGGTAGAGGGGATGGGGTCAGAGGGGAGAAAAGAGAATGAATAACCTTGCAGAACTTGGAGGGGTGATTAAGGTTGTTCTGAAGTGTGGATACAAAGTACATAGACTTCGCAAGTCTTGTAGCTTTAGTACAAGCATTGTGAAGGATCAAGTAATAAGTAAGATTAGAAGTGGAGCCAAGGGATTTATAGGACCTCCAGACAAAGTCATGTGCACAGTAACAAGGCAGTAACTCAGCTGAGACCCATGAGAAGTGGGAACCTCAGACTCTGGTTCTTCTAAGTAGAGTATGATGATCCCAGACAGGCATAAATTCAGAGGTAAAGAAACTAAGGGCATTATCTACACTAGAAATAGGGGACCAGTTAAATGCTACGAGCTCAGCATGAAGGCAGTACAGGTCCAGCGAATGGAATTACTGGATCCGAATGAATTTGGGGGGAACTTTGGGTTGGTGAATTTTACACACACAGTAGACCACATGATGGTCACTGAGGGCATCTGCGAAGGTGTTAGCATCCACAATGCAATGGGGATGGGAGGAGAGGACCCAGGCTGAGAGGGAATGATTTTGAGATTTGAAATTAAAGACAGTAGGTTTGAAAATCAGTTGAGTTAAAAGGAGGGACTTTATATTAAGGCAAAATTTTTGAAGAGGGGGGAAGCCAATTTAAATTAAAATCCCCTAGTATGAGTAACTCACCAGAGGAGGCATGTGAGGAAATGGAGGTAAGTAACTCAGTTACTGAAGGGGGGGATATACCTGGGCGGCAGTAGACACCTGCAATAAATACAGGTGTAGAGAAGGGAGAGAGAGTTTGAGAAGAAACATCTCATAGGCAGAGGGAAGAGAGGTGGAGAGCACAAGTTCAGATTGAATGTCTAAGGAGAGGTAAATGGCTATGCCACTACCCCTCTTTGCTCAAACCTGATGAATAATGGTGAAACCTGGAATGACAACAGAGGTAGCAGGGACATTAGAGGACAAGCAGGATTCAGAGATCACCAATACATCAGGCAAAAGTTTAACCATAAGTGGCTGGAGTAAGTCAGTTTTAGGGAGAAGGCTACAAATGTTAACATGGGCCATTCTCAGGCCTCTGGGAAGAAAGGGAAGGGTCAGAGTTAAGCTCAATGTCGCCTGCAACTAAAAACAGCAAGGAAACAGTAAGCTAAAGACAGCTTATGAAACACTTATGAGACGAGGAGGGAGAAGGTGAAGAAGAGGAATAAGAATTAGCATGTTGGGAGGGAAGAAGGGATTTGAGTTTCGAGGTGAAGTCAAGAAGATGAAAGGAGATTACATCTAGGATACCAGCTACCAAGTAAGATGCTAGTATGTTAGGAATAAGCATATTGGTATGGGTGCTTAGTCAAGTGGTGAAATACTGGTTATCTCTCCATGCCCAAGAGGTATAACCCCAAGACTGAGTGTAATTCCCCAAGTTCAAAGACCCTGGTCCCCAGTCATCTGAATGGGGCAGGGGGGCACAGCTCAATGACCTGATAATACCATTATATGTATTCACTGTGGTAAAGTGGGCCACATCTTTAAGATTTATGACAGTATGGACTGTGAGACTGAGACTTCGTAGAATGTGACAGACCACAACAGTGGACCCCATTCTCCAACCATCCGTATACGGACCCAGTACAAGTGGGGAACCAAGCAGTTATGCCTCTGGTGGATTCAGGTTGTGGGCAGACACTGATTAAAGAGTCTGTGGTAGGATCTAATTTAGGCCACTGGGAAGAACCCATAAAAACTGCCTGTGTACATAGGGATACCTTATAGATCCTATAGGCCCAGTCTGGTTAGAAGTGGGCAATTGGGTAGGAATAACAAAGGTGGGAATTTCAAAAGCCCTACTTTCACCAGTAGTCCTGGGCTGAAATTGGGAAGGTTTTCATGCCCTATTACAAAATAATTCTGAAAGTGTATCTCACGGGAAGAGGAGAAAAACCTGGAGGTTATAAGTGTCACTCCCTCCCCATTCCTCTACCCAATATTCCCCTGTGCCTATCTCACACATGCTTGAAGCCCCCTATAGTCTTTGCCCTCCACTACCTCCTCTGGCAGGCTGTTCCAGTCATCCACCACCCTTTCCATGAAGAAGTATTTCTGCACATCTCTCCTAAACTTCCCACCTTAGCTTTATTGCATTCCCCTTTGTTCTAGTGCTGTCCTTTCTCTGAAATAGGCCCTCCACTTGCACTTTGTTCACTCCTGTAAGGTACTTGTAGGTTGTTTTTTTTTTACTTACTGTTTATATGCCCCTTCTCTCCACTCCTGCTCCCTTCCCCCAGGGACTCCCTAGGCATCCGTTGAGGCTGCACCGGAGATCGGTGGGCTTTCCACTACTGCCTGTGTCCTCCTTTCTTCATCCCTCAGATTACCCATTGAGCAGAGTGAAGGGGGAGGCCCAGACCACTCCATCCTACGTCCAATGATGGTGGACACATTACGGAGCTTTTCCTCTGATCCCCAGTCACCAGTCCCGGGGCCTGTCTCCGGGGAGCTGAAGTGGGGTATTTTCCATTTTCTCTGAACATGACATGCGCCCCGATGTCAGGGTGTAACTGCCAACATCCATCATATCCCCCTTCCTCTACAATGTGGCAAGGTGCTTGTTGTGCCTCAGGCCTCCACCTGGGGTCAGTCAAGCACCGAGCCGCTACCCCCCTTCCTCCCAGAGAAAGCTAGCAGTCCTTGAGATGCTCTGTCTTCTCCTCCCTGACCATCCCTCTGACTCCCTGGGCTCATTCCTGAACCTGGGTCATTGGTGTCACAAGCAGTAGCACTACCACTGTGCTGGCGGGCCGGCCGCTGTAGGTTTCAATCATGTCTATTCAAGTGCTCCTGTCTTCCATTGAGTACATGTTGAGTTCCTGTAGCCTTTCCTCATATGGCTTCTTGTGCAACCCCCTCACCATTTTGGTTGCCCTTCTCTGTACCACCGCCACCCTTTCAATATCCTTGCAGAGGTACAGCCTCCAGAACTGGACACAGTACTCCAGGTGGGGCCTCACCAGTGAGCGATACAGTGGCAGCACCACCTCCCTCCTCCTACTAGAAATCCTTCTCCCAATGCACCCCACCATCCTGTTAGCCTTCCCCACTGCTTTGTCACACTGCCTAGCACCTTGAGGTCATCAGATATGATGACCCCTAAGACTCTTTCTTCCTTGGTGACTGTAACCCCCTCCCATCGTATACACAGCCCCTGGGATCCACAGCCCTAAGTGCATAACCTTGCACTTTGGCATTGAAACCCAGCTGCCACTCCCTAGACCATTCCTCTAGTTTCCTCAGATCCCTTTTCATTTTCTCCACTGCTTCCTGAGTGTCAACCCTGTTGCAGATTTTTGTATCATCTGCAAAGAGACACTCTTTATCCTCAAGCTCCTCCACAATGTTGCTTATGAATACATTGAAGAGGGACTGGTCCCAGCAACAAAACCTGTGGCACCCCACTAATCACTGTCCTGTTGCCTGAGTGACTACCATTTACCATCACCTGTTTCCACCTGTCCCTTAACCAGTTTGATACGCCAGTTTGTCACTCCCCCCCACCCCAGGCTGCTCCAGTTTCTTAATCCAGCCTCCGTGCAGCACAGTGTTAAAAGCCTTACTGAAGTCCAGCTAGGTCATGTCCACTGCCCTGCCTTGATCCACCTCCCTCGTAACCCAGTCAAAGAAATCTGTGAGATTAGTTTGACATGACCTCCCCCATATGAAAGCATGCTGCCGGTGGTCCTGCAGCCCTTTTGCCTCCAGGTGATCTACGAGCCTCTCCTTCAGTAGTGTCTCCATTATCTTCCCCACCACTGATGTGAGGCTGACTGGCATATTTATTCATTTATTTATTTGAAAAGGTTTCACCAGGAAAGACAACATGAGCTGTAAACAGCTCGTTTCCAGAAGCTTCCTGGGAGGAGGGGATACATAAATGGGAGTATCGAACAAAGTCTACAATCATGTACATACAGTGTCGTACTAGTACTATGGAACTACAAATAACAAACAATTTATTTATTTCGGTTTGGGATTAATACCTTTGAGCCATGGGCTTGTTTACAAAGGTTCAAGTCAGACAAAGATAAAACATAAAAGAAAGAGAAACATCAACAGTAGATGAGACATCAATAGTAGATATCCATCGAGATACATTAGGGAACCAAAGATAACATGAAAGACAAGGTTACATGGTAGGCAATAATAAATGAGAAAGGTTGTGCAAGACATACAAATTACATTAAGGTTACAAATTGTTCGGAAATTATAAAGAGAAAAATATGCAGTCTTTCATACTTATAATGTCAGGTGAGTGGGGTCAGCCCTGTCGGAAGGAATAAATTCTGTCAGCAAGTACTTAGTTGAGGCAGGTAACCAGATAAGAGGTATGGTTGAAGCTGAGAGAGATTGAAGTGGCAGCCTGGGAGAGACCTTGTCATTAGGAGTGGCAGTTTAGAGGTGATTGGTAGTGGTGGGGGGAAAATAGCAGTAGGTGGGCAGTGAGGGGGGGGGGAGTGACGCAGAATTGTGGGCGGGTAGGGGAGGTGCGAAGAGGAGGTGGTGGGTGGAGGGAGGAGAGAAGAGAGGAGGATAGGCCAGAGAGGGTAGACAAGAGTGGGAAGATATGTAGAAAGTAGCTGTTTATGTGGAAAAGGAAGAGAGGCATGGGTCAGCCCGGTGCTCGAATTAGGGCAATCATGATACTCTTAGAATTATAGAGAAGGGATTAGTTCGTGAGAGGGCACGCACAACCACAGGCAAGATCTAGAAGTGCTTTGAGACCAGCTTTGAAATTGCTGATCTTGCTACATTCAATTAGGTCAGAGGGGGAATCGTTCATCCACTTTGGCCCTCTAAAGGAGAACGATCTCTGGGCAATTGATGATATTAAATGGAACCACCATCCCTCCTTAGATGCACTCAAGTACTGACAGCTGACTGTTAATTTTGAACAGGCAAGATGTGGATTCAGGTGCCTGCGAACATGGCTTTTTTGCCAGGATGCAGGCCTGGTATTGGACTCTGAGATGAAGGGTAGCCATCCAGTTGCTGTATAGAGATCACAGGTATGAGCCGGCGGTCTGCTCCCAGGACAAACCTGAACACTTTGTTGATCAGGGTTTTACCCTTTTGAGGGCTGTGTCAGATCCAGTGCTGTAGATCGTGAGACCGTAGTCAACAGTAGAAAGGACTGTGCAGCTTGTGACCATCTTTAGGGTCTCAGCAGGTATGTAGTGACAGTACCGATAGAGGACACCTAGTTTAGCATTGGCTGTTTTGACAACATGGTCAATATGTGTCGAGGACAAGAGGGCAGTGTCCAAGTGAATGCCAAGATATTTAAAGTTATCAACCTGTTCCAGTGTGACTCCCTTACTACTCCGTACCTCGAGTAATCCGAATTTCTTTTGGTTCTGAGGAACCGTGAACAGCATACTCTTGTTTTTTTTTTATAGCTTAGTAGTAGTTTTTTTGTGAACCATTCCTCAAGTCTGTGAAAGTTAGCTTCAAGTTTGCATGTGATAAAGGGTTGGTTATTACCACTTGCAGAGACAACCGCATCATCTTCATACAACACCATGTGCACTGGGCACGGCGAGGGCAGGGAGTTTATGAAGAGGCTGAAGAGGAGTGACCCCAATATATAGCCTTGTGGGACTCCAAGATTCACCTGTCTTGGCTCGGAGAGAGTGCCTTTGACTTTGACACAATTGGTCCTGCCCGAGAGATATCTTTTGAACCATGTAACCGTATCTATGGACAGGCCTATTGAAAGTAGGTTCTGCAGGAGAAGCTGATGGTTGACGGTATCAAAAGCTTTTGTGAGGTCAATAAAAATTGACCCCACTGCCAGGCCATTATCAAAGGCATTGTATAACTTGGTGGTATAGTCAACTAGGACAGTGATCGTGGAATGGTCTTTATGAATCCATGTTGCTGGGCACAGAGACAGCTGTATTTCAGGAAATAGGCTGTAAGCTGATCTGAGACAATTTGTTCCAAGGCTTTGATGGGGAGAAGAATGAGATGGGCCTGTAGTTAGACAGGTTTGTGTTATCCCAGATTTAAAGATGGGGGTGATATATCATCTTCCACAAGTCAGGGAACACACCTGACCTTAGTGAAGCATTAAAGACTTTAGTAGAGAGGATCTGTCAGTTCATTAACTGCAAATGCAACCAGCTTCATATCAATAAGGTCACTTCTACCCTTGTTTTCCCAGTACACGTTTAACGTACTTGGTGGTGTCATTCCGGGTAAGCAGCTTGAAGTAGAATGGGGGGGGGCATTCCCCCTGGCCAAAAGAGTTGAGGAGGTGGTGAGGCTAAGGTCAGTAGTTGAGGGCGTCAGATAGTCGCTAGGAAGCACTGAGCTTAGTTCAGTGAATGCCAGGTTAAATTCATTGGCTATGTCACCTGGTTTCTGATGTGTACCAGTGGCGGTTACTATTAATCCAGGTTCTGATTTGGAAGTTTTCCCTGTGAGTGCTTTTACAGAGTCCCAGAACTCCTTCCCATGTCCCCACCTCCTTTTTAGTAGATCATTGTAGTAAGTTGCCTTAGCCTGCTGGATGAGTGTTGTACATCTGTTTCTGCCAGCCTTGTAAGCTTCAAGATCAGGCAGTTTGTGGGATGCTTTGGCTTTCTGCCAGAGATTATCTCTGTCATGCATGAGCTTGAGAAGGCAGCATGAGAGCCATGGGTTTGTGACCCCTCTAGTTTTTTCAGTTTTATAGGGGGCAAAGATGTCACAGGCCTTATTGACGAATGTGACAAAGTAGTTGAGGGCTTGATTGCCATCACTAGCCTTATCTAAGGGAGACCAATCCAGAAGCTTCAGATATTGCCTGAAGTATACCAGTTGCCCAGGTCTAAGGGAGTGGTTATGTGAGACTCTGGGAGCACTGATGTTGGTCTTATTTGACCATGTGAACATAACCGGGAAGTAATCATTGAGGGTGTCCGGAAGGACGTTAACCTCAGAGATATGCTCCAGGCTGCTAGCAAGGAGCCAATCAATTAGGTTTCCAGTGCCAGTTTTGTAGTTAAATCTGGTAGCCTGGTGGTTCCCGCGGGCCTACACTTTTCTGAATGGGCATGACATTACCATGCGTTCAGGAACTGTGAGACAAAGAAAGTCAGGGCTGAATTGATGGAGGGGGCAATGGCAATTGGAGACCAATTGATATTGGACAAATCGTTATGTAGGGAGGATAAGTTTAGGGAATGGTATGAGCGAGCATTGAGAATGACTGGGGGTGAGTTTGCATGGTGGATTTTGCATACACAGTAGACCATATGATGGTCACTGAGGGCATCACATCAGTGAACATACCAGTGCTTATGACATGGTGGGGTGGGAGGTCAGCACCCAGTCGATTAGAGAATGCTTCCATTATTTATGGTTGAGGTGTGTGGGGTAGGAAATAAGTTGAGTAAGGTTTAGCGAGGAGGCATGGTTGCAGATTTTTGACTGTTGGCTGGCCAACCAGTTTACAGTATGTTGAAGTCCCCAAGGATGAATAGTTCACCAGGGGTGGCAAGGACGGAGATGGTGGAGAGGAGATCAGTAAGGAAGGAGAGGGAGGAGGCAGGGAGATTGGGGCAATAATAGACACCACATACAAAGATGGGAAGGGAGAAGGGGAAGGATATTTTTACTAACAGCATTTCATAGACAGAGTGAGTGGTCAAGGAGAGGCAGACAGTATAATTGAGACAGGAGGATATATACATGGCGACACCATCTCCCCTGGACTTATGGTCCTGTTGGATGAGGGAATAGCCAGGGATGGCAATGTCTGAGTCCTTGATTTTAGAGCTGAGCAATGACTCCATTACAGTGAGGATGGAGGGTTTGAGTTGGGTCATGAGCAGTTGAAGAAGGTCAGTTTTGGGGAGAAGACTTCTAATGTTCAGATGAAGAAGTCATAGTCCTTTTGGTAGATCAGGTGAGGGGAGAGGTGGGGGGGGGCCGGGTTAGGCTCAGTGTCGTCAGAAGTAAGTAGCAGAATGTGTATGAGTAATCTACTAAGGATAGAGAGGTAACTTTTAGAGGGAACGAGGGGCCTGCGGTGGGCTGGACCGGGCAAGCTATTTGAGAGGCCAACTTGGAAAATGAGGGCGTGCAGAGCGGGCAGATGGGATCCAGAGCTGGTGAGGATGCCTGCTGCAGTGCACCATGGGAAGTGTAGTAGCGGGGTTTGAAAGGAGGAGGAGAGGGTGGGGGAGGTGGAGGGAGGGCAGAGAGGAGGGGTAGGGTGAGAGGTTGGGTGAGAGGTGGGTGGGAGGTATGTCAGGGGGAAAAGGAGGAGGAGGCAGAACAAGGGGAGAGGCAGCATTGTGATTGTCAGGTGGCAGAGGAGTGTGAGGGAACGTGATGGGGAGAGTTGGGAACTAGTGGAGGATCAGAGGAAGGGTGGAAAAGTAGTTTGAAGAGAGGGAGCGGTGCTGTGGGAGAAAAGGGAGAGGTAGAAGTTGTGGATTTACAGAGAAAGGTCTAGGCTGGTGAGGGGCAGCCCAGCAATTTATGGTAGGGAGGAGGGAGAGAGAGAGGGCATCCCAAGTAACAGCTGTGTGTGTTGCAGCACAAGGGTTGTTGAAGGAGGCAGCGTAAGCAGCGAAGTAAATTCAGGAATGAAATTGCAGCCAGGAGTCACTGCAAGGGAGACTGCAGGGAGGGGGCAGAGCAGGATTTGCAGTGTGGACCAACTGGGCAATGGAGCATTTAGCGGGAGGGAGCCAATGAGATTGGGAGAGTAAAGAAAGGGCCGGAGTTCAACTCTATTTAATAGAGGCCGGGGTCGGGGCAGGCGGGACAAATTAGTCCCACAGTTTGTAAAGCAGTCCAGAAAACTAGCAGGACTAAAATGAAGCTTGGGCAGGTTCACAGTGCAGCCAGTAGTAGCAGCAGGGCTGGCAGGAAGCACCAATCAGGTGCGGCAGTGTAAGGCCAATGGACCAATACAGGAGGTGCTGTGCAGAATCCGGTGAAAGCTTAGCGTACCTGATCCAGGGGCTGATGAGGCGGACAGACTGATGGTATAGCACGGCCAGCCAAGGAGCGCCGTGCCACTGCCATTCCCTGGCGTGGGAGCCCTGCTTAGGGCTAAGCTGTAAGAGAGAGAGAGAACAGAAATTAGCTAAGATAAAGGTGTTGGGACAGCCGGCGGTTAAATCGGGGGTGGTCCAGGGCCAGGACCAGAGCAGAGAGGGAACAAAAATTAGGTTTATTAAAGATGTGGGACAAGTGGCCAATTTAGTTAAATTGGTGGCATATAATTGCTAGCATCCTCCCTACTGCTGCTTTTTTGCAGAGGGACACTGGCCATTCTTCAGTCCTCTGTAACTTCTCCCATCTGCACTGAGGTGCTAAAAAGCACTGCCAGAGGGTCAGCCAGCACCATACTTAGTTCCTTTAAGACCCTTGGATGAATCCCATCCAGCCCCATTGCCTTATTCTCTCTTTAAAGGCTTCAAATCCCTTCTGGACACTCTCCACCAAGAATTGCGTCCACCTCCCCCCCCCGGTGCTTACTGCAGCATGGTGGTCCGTTCCCTCTCCAACCTCTACCATGAAGACTAAGTGGAAGTAATAGTTTAGTATTTCAACTTTCTCTTCCTCTGCGCAGTCCCCCCCCCACCCTCCTGATTCTCACTATCCCTCTCCTTTTCTTCCTCTTTTCCCCCACATAGCTGAAGGTCTTGTCCTCTTTTTTGTCCTCTTTAGCTATCCTCGCCTCTGTTAGTGCATTAGGTGCCCTCATCCTCCTCCTTCCTGCCTCTCTTTGTTTTGCCAGATATACCTTCCTGTCTTCATCCTTTTGGGTCTCTTTGTACTTTCTAAATGCTGTTTTCTTCATTCACTGCCTTTGCCACATCCTTACAGAACCATAGTGGCCTCTTCCTCCTCTTTTCCCTTGCTCACTTCCTTCAAACAGCATACCATTGTCTGGGCTATACACTCCTTAATTTTTCTCCATTGAGCCTCCAGTCCCCCTCTGCCTCCCCCCCCCCCAAGATATTCTCTGAGGCAGTTTCCCATGTCTTTAAAGTGAGTGTGACTAAATGCTGAAAGTCAGGATCCCGACATTCAGGATCCCGAGTTCGGCTTCCCAACATACACCTGCCCGACAGATGGATGCTGGTGCCAGCAGGGGTAAGGTAGTGGATGTAACAAACTGCTACCCTGCCTCTAGCCATGCACCACAAGAGGGGGAAAAATCCGATGGTTGGCCGAACTGCTCCCGTGGCATGGAGGGCTAAGCCACTAGCAGCTTGGCCACCAGTGCGCTGAAACCCGGATTCTATTCCAGGGTCTCCACTTTTGCGTGGCACTCTCCCCCCCTCCATAAACTGTTTTAACCTACTCCGAGGTCCGCTCCCCCTTGGAGTTGGTTATTTTAGTTACCGGGGTGCGGGGGGCTTGCCCTCCCGCATTGCACCAACACCTTGTCGGTCTGCCGATGGTTGGTCTCCTAAACTTGGGCTTATGGAGTTCGGGAGACTGACTATCGGGATTTCATAGTAGATCTGTCTTTAAAATCTGCTCTCCTGCTGTCCAGGACCCTCATCTTGGTGTGTGTGTGTGTGTGTGTGTTTTTTTCCTGTCCTGTCCATATGCCAATGCACACAGTAAGGTGATCACTTGTGCCCAGTGGACTACCCATTGTGATGTCAGCAATGCTGTCTCTGTTTGTAAGTGCCAGATCCAGCACTGCCCCATCCCTAGTGGGTTCCAGAATCAGCTGCCTGTGAAATGCTCTTTGTATGGTGTCCTGGATTGCCCTGCCTTTTGATGTAGCTGCAGCGAAAATGCCCCAATCTATATCCGACATATTAAAGTCCCCCATAATCAAAACTTCCCCCTTGCTGACCATTTTGGTAATGGCTTCCACCAAAGCTCTCTGAAAATCCTCCCCATGAGTTGGAGAACTGTACACCACCCCTGTAAGAATAATGGCCCCCAACCCTGTGTCTAGGCTGACCCATAGTACCTCCAGTCATTCACTGTCCCCGTTGCCCTTGTATCTCAGTGCCCTTATACCCTCCTTCACATATAAAACAACCCCTCCACATTTCTTTCCTGACTTGTCTTTCTGGAACATGGTGTAGCCTGGGATAGTCACTTCCCAGCTTTGATTGTCCATGCACCATGATTCCGTTATGGCCATCAGATCCAGGTCTGCCTCTGCAGTGATTGTCTTAAGGTCAGGAAGTTTGTTCCCCTTGCATTGGTACACATGGCTCTCCATTCTTTTTGTCCCTCTCTCCCTCCCTCTAACCTGCCTCCCCTTCCTGCTCCCCCCCCACGCCCTCTCTGTTACCCAGATCCTGCCCTCCCGCTACATTGTCTTCCTGCCTTCCCTCCTTCCCCTCTCTTCCAACTGACGTTCCTACTCCAGATGTGCCTGCCCTGTTCTTCTCTTTGCTTCCATCTACCTCCAGGGAACTTCTTCTCCCTGAGTTAACCTTCCTTGTTGCACTACTCTCTGGAGGGGGCTCAATCTCTGCTTTCCTCGGTCTCTCTGCCTCCCTCTTGGCTAGTTTAAATGCTCATCAAAGTAGCATTTAAACCATCCACCCAGAACTGCTGTTCCCCTCCTGGATGAATGGAGGCCATCTCCCTTGTACAAACCTCCATCCTCCCAGGTGTGACCCCAGTCCCCGATGTCACCAAAGCTCTCCTCCCTGCCTCATGCCTTCAACCACTCATTGAAGGACCTGATGCAGAGTTCCCTAGCCTTCCCCCAACAGTGCAGAGGCAGCCCCTCAGTGAAGGCCACTGTGCGAGCTACCTGCTTGAGGCCCCTCCCCAGCTCCCTAAACCTATCCTGCACCACCTCTACAGTTCCCTTGCCAAATTGTTCATCCTCAGGTGGACAAAAGCATCCAGCTCTCTCCCTACCCCCTCTTCCGTGGTGATCTTCAAGATCTGCCCTCTAGTCCTCCCCACTGAAGCACCCGGAATGCACTGTACTGCCCTACCACTCCCTTCCCCTGCCCCAACTCAATCCCCATGCATATGGAGTCCTCCACCAGCAATTGCCTCCCCCTTGGCCAGGGGACTCCTCCACCCTCCTTGGGTCCTGCTCCCTTGAGGACCCCAACACCTCTCTTACTCATGTCTCAAGTGCCTCCTCTTGGCTTCCCTGACCTGCCAGGAATTGCACAGCGGTAAGGTCTGAGGGGTGCTCTCCCTCCGTCCTCCCCCACCCTCCTGGAGCTCACTAAGGTTCAGCTGCTCTGCCTCCTTGCTGGCATCCTCTGAGAGAATGACAACAAACTAGGTGGTCCCTGGGTGAGCCAAATGGTGTCCTGTACTTGTGCCAGTTCAGCCCGGAGGCCTGTAGCCTCTGATCTTAGCCCAAAAAGGTGCCTGCATATGGGGTAATACCTCAGTCTCCAGAACATATCTCTGAAGACTGCATCCCCACAATCATTACACTCCATCACTCTCATGCCTGATGATTTGTTTGTCCTCCTTACTTTTTACTTCCCTGCTTTTCCCTTGCCCTTAGGCTATCACTAACCTCCCTCTTGGCTTCCCTTTACCTTTCCCCTTCTGAGTTTGTGTTCAGCCCCTTACCCTAGATTGGGTTTTCTTTCAGTTCCCTTTTTTGGTCCCTTTGTAATTTAGGATAATTGGCTTTCTATGCTCACTTTCTCCCCCTACCCTAGATAGGGTGTTGCCTCTATTCCCACCCTACTGTGTGATTTAGTTGGCCTTAGCTTGACCTTTGTAGCTCTTACCCTCCTTACCATACAGCATTGTTTGCCTCTATCCCACTAACAGTACACTTTATTTATTTAATTTTGTTAACCAGGTAGGCCCACTGACACTGTTGGAGTCCTTTAACAGGCAGCAAGCAGTGAGATCATGAGGCACTTCTGGAGGTCAGATCGGACTTGCTTTAAACTCGTTCAATATAATTTCTTAACAAAGAAATGATGAAGTTCTTAAAAATGCTTAACAGAACCTAGGTGTGGTAAATAGCAATATGGCTGATAAAAAGCACAAATACAGTCTCCACCACTTATACCGGGCTTATCTGTGTAAACCTATTTTGCCTGGTATAGCAAGTGGATGATGTAACAAAAAATGAGTAAAAACAAATAAAGGTGAAAGTCCTACATTACAGTGCCTTCTAAGACTTTCTTTGTGATCCCTTTCATGGCGTGAGGAGGGTAGCAAATGGTAGCAGAGACATTGGATGGATGAGACAGAAGTTAAGGATCACAGTACAGTTGGCTCTACTTAAGGATTTCCAGTCCCTTTACTGTATCAATTTGCAGTGGGAGCCAAGCAGCACTACACTGGTGAGCCAGATCACTTACTGAAAGAGAATTTATTTTTTGATTTACTGTTTGAACATTACATGAAATTAAGTAACAAAATAAACATTGCCTGGTGCACATAATTACAGAGCTTCACATGTTTTGACAGTGCTAACACATGAAACTGCTCAAAATAGGTGTGCGCTATAGATCGTTATATACGGTAGTTTCTACCATATCTGCAATACAGCTGGCAAGTGGAAAACACTTTTTCTCGCTAAAGCCGATTGCCCATCAAAACCGAGGACGGTATAAGTACAGCCGACTGTATTTCCATGGTTTGAACTGAAAAATGACATTTTGTACAGGGTGTTGCAGGAAAAAACAGAAGGGACTGTACTCTATCAGCTTTTAGCTCCCCAGTCTGCAAGAAGGGAGATATTAAGACTTGCTCATACCATACCCATTGCGGGTCACTTGGGCTGAGAGAAAACCGAGAAGCACATACTTGCCCAGGTTTTCTGGCTAGAGGTATATGGAAGAAGTGGCAGATTTTTGTGCTTTCTGCTCAGAGTGTCAGTTGTCCCCAGAAATTTAAAGCAGGCCCCTTTGATCCCTATGCCCATAATAGATATTCCATTCAAAAGAACTGGGGTTGATATGGTGGGACCCCTGGTAAAAAGTTCAGATGGGTATCAGTATATTATGATGATAATGGAGTATGCCACCCAATACCCTAAGACTAGTCCCATACACTCCAGTACAGCCTGGTCAGTAGCCAAAGATTTGCTAAGGGTATTTTCCGAAGTTGGGCTGCCTAAGGAGATCTTAACTGATCAGGAGACTAATTTTATGCCAAAGCTTATGACAGAGGTGTGTGCTTTACTGAAGGCTAAGTCTGTCCAGACATCAGTGTACCACCTTCAGACCAACGGCTTAGTCAAATGACTTAACAAATCCTTAAAGGGTATGCTGTCTAAATGTGTTCCAGCTGAAGCAAAAAACTGGGATAAATTGTTACTCTATTTAATGTTTGCAGTTTCGTCGATGGGTTTCTTGCCCTTTGAATTGTTGTAAACATGACAATGTTGAGGGATGCTGGATCTTGTAAAAGATATATGGGAAAAAAAGGCACATAGCCCCCCTAGTATGTAATGCAAATGAAAGAAAGATTGGACACTATTGGCAGATTTACCAGAGAAAATGTATTTAAGGCACAGCAAAGCCAAGCAGGACACTATAACCAAGGGACAAGGGGAGTTCAAACATGGTGACAGAGTACTTCTTCTGCTCCCTTGCTCTGAGAGTAAACTCTTGACTAAATGGCAAGGATGATATAAGGTCCTGAGAAAAGTGGGGCCAGTTGATGATTTTGCCACTCTATAGGTCTCTAGTGAGGGCTCTCCTCAAGTACTGTATTTAGTTCTAGAGTCTGCACCTGAAAAAGGACAGAGTTAAACTGGAGATCATCCAGCAGAGGGCCACTAAAATGATCCAGGGATAACAGGGAAAATCAAACGAAGAAAGATAGCTGAGCCTTAAAGAGGAACAGTAATCACCAAGGGCCCCACATTCAAGTGTGGGGCAGGTCCCAAGGTGCGCTTTGTGAGCAAAGACATTTTGGTTTACGTACAGTTTACTGTAGTATAGTAGATTTATCAGACTAATTTTGCTTAGTTGTAGGCTGACATCTTCTGTTACTACGAATCCCAGAATCCCCTGCAGCTGACATCAGAGCAGTAGGCAGTACTGAGAAAATTCAAAAGCATGCTGTGCATGTTAGAGTTTATATAAAACTCTGATCTTTTGTTTGCTGGTCCCACTGTCCTCTGTGGGCTATGTACAGTTACAGAGGACTTTACTTAGCCTCTGGAAAAAAAGCAGTCCCAGAAAATATCTGATTGGAGATTATAAAAGCTCTTACATGTGCTGCAGGCTATTGAACATCCCACTGCTGTGTACTGCTCTGACGTGAGCTTCAGGGGATTCTGGGATTTGTAGTAACAGAAAATTTCAGTCTAGAAGCTGGCCTGCTGGCACAGCGGTAGCGCTACCGCTCACGATGCTGGCAACCCGGGTTCGGTAACAAGCCCAGGGACTTAGAGGGACAGCCGAGGGGAGGAGGATTAAGCATTCGGGGACTGCTTGCCTTCTCCAGGGAGGGAGGGGGGACAAGGACCGGCGCTTGGCTGACCTCAGGTGGAGGCCTGAGGTACAGCAAGCATCTGGCCATAGAGAGAGGGGAGGCATGACGGACATCGGCGGGAGCCGCCTTGATGTCAAGGTGCACGTCATGCCCCAAACAGCAGAAAATTGACTCCCTGCGCTCCGGGAAGACGGAGCACCAGTACAGATCCCCAAATGTCCCCTGCCTGTCCTGGTCTGGTTGTACAGGGCCCACCTTGTCCCTGCCTGGGGGGCAAATCACGGCTACATGGGGGGACTACCATGGGCTCCAGGCAGAAAGGAATGGGGAACAGATGCCAGGTGTCTCCCGGTGGTGCAGAACATAGGGGGTGGGGGAGGAGCATAAACAGAAAGTGAAAAAAAAAGAAATTTGGTCTATAACTAAGAAAATTTGTCTGATACAATCTACTATATTACAGTAAACAATAAGTAAACCAAAATGTTTTTGCACACAAAGTTTACATTGAGGCCAGCTTCACACTTGACTAGTGTTGCTTTGTGGTAGCTGTTCCCTTTTAATGTGCAATCTCTGGCGGTAAGAAGGAAGAGTAGGCATACAATCAAGACCTTCACGTTTTTTAAAGGATACAGCTGGTTTGACTGCTGCAAACATTTCCAAGTGAATAGAAATTTGTCTGCAAGTGGCAAGAAGCTTACGTTGGTTGGAGGGGGGCAAATTCAAAAAGGACATGAAGAAGTTCTTCATGGAGAGAGTAGTGGAAAGGTGGAACAGCCTGCTTATCAAGGTGGTCAACATGGGAACTGCTGCCAAGTTCAGAGCTGGATGGGATGATTTCAAAGGGCTTATTTAAGTTAGGAAGAAACTGGGAGGGGGGGGCAGTAGTCTCACGGTAGGGTCCCAGAGCCTGGATTGACTCTGTGGGCCCAATTCAAGAAGGATGATGCAGGGCTTGCATCAAGCCTTGCATCAATCCTGATCTTTGGTGCAACTGCACCCAATTCAGCAACATTTGGCGCAGTTGTGACACTGTCTTCATTTTATGGCAGCTTGCGCCAAAGCTTTGGCACAAGCCATGTAAACTGGCTCCCCAATGGCGCACAGTTAGACCAGGGGAGAGCTGGTCTAACTCGATGTGACTGACACAAGGGACTTGCATTGGAGGTTGCGGCTGGCACCCTTTGTGAAATGCAGCTGCTGCACTGATCACCACGAGTCGGCTCTTGTCACCAACTCGCCAACGAAAGTCCCTTGTGTCACTCTAACCCCATCCTGAATCAGGACCCATGTCTTTATCTGCTCCTACCATTCTCTGTTTCATGAATATAATGCAGGCATAAAGAGTAATTTGATATGAGGATTATTTCTACTCGGTTATTTTTTTGCAACTATAATTTTTATTATTTTAACCAAAAATGTACATTAAATAGTAACACCATACATACATAGATGATACAAGTCCAATATAGTGGAGGAGGAAGCAGTAATTGTTATAGTGAACCAGAACAAATAAAAGAGGTTTTCTAACTGAGTGGGTTTCAAAAACAAGTAATTCAGACCATACTTCAATTCATTAATGAGACATCATCCCCTCAGCCACTTCTGTCCTCCCTTTAACCTTTCAGGTGTATGTTAAAGAAATCTTCAATCTTTTTTTTTTTTCTTTATTTATTTAGCCTACTTCCTCGGCTGGGGTGTTCCTATTGTTCCCCATTTTCTGGTCCACTGGTGGCTCCTGCATGGGGCGCCATGCCTGAGCTGCTACCTCCTTCCTACTCCCTCAGGCCACGTCGCAGACCCCCTTCATGGAAGGCCAAGGGGTCAGGGCCAGAAGGAGCTCCTGGAGTGTCCAGTGCAGCGCCGCATGGAGACCCTCATCTGCGCTGGAGGATTCAGCCATGTTTTGTTCCCTGAGTTCTCCCCCCATGGCATGGGCATGCAATGACACTGTGGCACGTGCTCCCGCAAACCACACGTCGGATGTCTGCCCATGCCGATTCCATCATTGCACTGCGAGTTGTGCTAACCCCTAGCCACCACCAGGAGCCAGCACCTTCATGGGAGTCCCATCCCACCCTCCCTGGAGGAGGAGAGCAGTCACAGGATGCTCAGTCCTCCCCCTTCCCGGCCGACCCCAATGACCCAAGTCCACACCCAAACCCGAGTCCCCAGCATAGCGCGAGATGTGGCATCCAGCACCTCACCCCTCAGCACCACCGGGCTGGCAGAAATCTTCTATCTAGTGTACAATAATCTATAACTTCAAAAGGGGACTCTCTATAGTAGTTCCACGTTTTATCATACAGATCATGTTAATCTAGCCCATTATATAAATTCAAGATGGCTAGATCTAAATTAAATTAATAAAGCACCAGAGTAATTATTTTAATGAGTCAGCAACCCACAATGCATAGAATGTAATAAAATCTTGGCATAATCAATACAGCCCTATTACAAAGTGGCAATCTATACAACATATCCCGTCAAATGGCATGATGAATAGGATATGTACAGAGGTTCTTGGTGTAGAGTCATCACTTGGTGCAATAACCTACCCATTTATATCTCTTCCTGTAAATCTTTTGAGAGTTCTAAGTATGTTTGTCACATACTTTTGTCAGCACAGTTCAATTACAACTGTTTGTAGTAATTGAATGTTTTGTTATTTTGTATTTTTTATTTATAATGTATGTAAATAACTGGACACACATGAAAAAGGGCTGATATAGCTCACTATGTTTCCCAGTATAATAAACACAATTAAATTAAATTAAATTTATACATATGGAAATCAAGACAGTACCATTAAGTTCAAGAGGAGTTAATATTTTACAACAACTCCTGCTACATCAGTTCTTTGTTGGTTTGGGCTATAATAAACCTCCTCCCTTCTTACATACCCTTGATGGTGCAGCAGTTCAGGATCCCTCCTCGTTTAAGTGCCTTGGGGTCTGACTGGACAGGCACCTTAATTTCTTTGCGCATGTGGATGCCATCCACTAGAGGCTTCACCCCAAACTTCATGTGTTTTACAGGAATAAAGGATGTGCCCTGCTTCCTGCCTTAGAGAGATCGTCTTGAACATGATACTCCCCATCTTTGACTATGGTGACATAGTATACAGTGCTGCTCCCAAGTCCACCCTGGCCAGACTGGATCCTAGCATTCACTCCTTCTGTCACTTTGCCCTCGACTGCCCCACCTGCACTTACTACTGCTCCCCGTACTCCTCCTTTTCCTCCCCCTCTCTTGAGTTACAACGCCATGCCCATTGTGCTTCCTTTATCTCGAAATACTAGGCTCCCTCCTCTCCTACGTTGCTTCCCTCCTCATCTCCCCCCACCACCACTTCCTACCCTCCACGCAGCTCTGGCTCTTGCACTCCCCTCAAGAACATACACTGCTGGTCATGTTGTCTTCTTCTCCCAGTTCTCCAGACTTTGTGGTTCTTTCCCCCCCTGCCACCCACTCTGCCCCTTCCCACCACTTACCTCTCTCCTCCGTGACTTTACTGTTTGCTCCCATAGTGGCCCCTGATACTGGACCCAGGGCTGCTGTCCTGTACCCCTGCTCCCTCATTACTTCCTCTATAGCTCTTCACCTAACATTAGTGCAGTCCCCTTTTCCACCCTCCTTTCCCACAACCATTGGCCTCCTCCCTAAACTCATTATAGCCTTCTGCACATTGCAAATGCTGTTATCGTCCAGCACTTTATTGTATTGTTGTGTAGTATATTTTATTTACACTGAATCTTTGTTCTTGCACAATTGTTATTTATATTGCTTACTTACTTTTTGTATTATTTGTATTTGATTGTATTTATATTTATTACTCTTAGTGTACCTCTGTTCGTCCCTTTCCTCCACTCCCCAGAGCACATCAGGAAACGAGCTATTGCCAGCTCAGTGTGTCTTTCCTGGTAAAACGTTTGAGATCAGTCAATCAATCAATCAACAAATAATAGACATTTCCCTCTCTGAACCAGTCTGAGAGTCTCCCTCCTGATCTGAGTCTTTAGTGTGTTTTTCCCACAAAAATGTGGATATTTGGTCCACTTCAGAAAATATATATTCTTTGCCATTGTGCAATATGCTGACTTTTGCTTGAGCTAGCAGTTGGAACTGAACTCCTAGTTCCAGTATATCCTGATGGTAGGATGAAACTTTTCTACACCTCTTTTGGGTTGAGAATAGAATGCGAGGTCCATACGTAGGTGTAGAAACAAAATTAATTATAAGGTAATGTTCCTTTAATCCTAGAGAGCTTTAAGATCAGGTTACGATCTGATTCAACGGTCAGTGATATGAATATGGTTACTTTCCCTTTGGGTTCCATTTGTGTGTTGTCCTCATATTTTGCCATAGTGGCGACTGACTAGTTCATATTTTTTTTGTTTGATTTTTTGGAAACCCAAAAGGCTTTGGTCACAAAGGATAAACTGTTATTTGGTTAGTTGCAAACTTGCATATAAATGTCTTTCACTAAATCTCGTACAGACTCAACGTCTGCATCAACTTAATGGGTCACTCCACAATCCTCAAATTAAAGTAATAAATACGGCTTTCCAAACTTTCCACCTTTCTGTTTATACTGTAGTTGTCTCTGATTATTTATTTATTCATTTAAGCGATTTACCAGGAAAGGCATACTGAGTGGAGTACCGCTTGATTCCAGATGTGCCCTGGGGTAGGAGGTTACAAGAGTGCAGTAATAAGACAAAAACAGTTCATGCATAATGAGCAGATAATAACAGACAGTGGTACAGTAGAATGGTTGCAGTAAATAAGATGAAAAACGGTTCACACAAATGTGAAGAGTATATCAGACAGTGGTGTAGTAGAACGGAAGAATTACAACAATTACATAGTGGGAACAAAAATTGATTACATACAATATGTGTAAGGCATGCGTATAATACAGCAACAGTAGCAGATTCAGAAGCATATAGTACCACTATGTGATGAATGCGAAAACGGAGCCCAGACTGTAGCAAGTAGCATGTTAGAATGGGGAGTGGTTGTGCGAGTAGCTGATAGATTGTGTAGGAGTTGTGCAGGGAAGTCAGCGATGGGGAAAGCATGAGCAGTTGGTAGCGAAATGTGATTTGAGAAGGGCATTACGTTGGGGAGTACTTGTGATGAGTCTGATGTCAGCTGCCAGTGAGTTCCATAACTTGGGCAGCCTGAAACTGAAAGCTACCTGACCTGATCGGGTGGATCTGTGGGGAATGTGCAGGAGCCTGGAGTCAGTGTTCCTGAGATCATAGGTAGGTGGGGAGACGGCAGTTAGGGATGTTGATAGGTAGGAGGGGAGCATATGAGACCAGAACTTAGCAGTAATTCTAGCACTGTGCAGCAATCACCAGTTTTGGAGTGAGGGGAGGTCAAGGGACTGGTATAGGTCGCAGTGGTGGGTATTGGGAGAACGGTCCAAGGCGAACCGGCAGAAGGAGTTGTATAGGGGGTCGAGCCTGGCTAGGGACGTTTGGGGGGCAGTACCGTAGACGACATTGCCATAGTCCAAAATTGGGAGGATCATTTTTTGGACAATTGCTAGTCTGGTCGGTAGAGGGATGCAATATTTGTTACGATGGAAGCTCCAGCATAGGATGTAGATTTGTACAGTGCGTCTCGTGCACTGAGAAGTCAAGTACTGATCTGTAGCCAGCCGTGTAATAGCGATATGTGGAGCAGGCCTCAAGCAGAGTTCTGTCCAAGGTTTGGAATGTGGGTGTGTTAGTAAGCCGGGTTAGTTTGGCCCGGGAGCCGAAGGTGAGGGAGACAGGTTTTTTTGAGTTTAGGAATAGTTGGTTCTCGAGGAACCAGCACTGGATGGAGTCGAAATCCTTCTGAAGGCATGCTGCCACGGCGGTTCTGGATTGGCCAGAGGCAAACAGCACCGTATCGTCCACGTACATATGGATGGCAGTTTGTGTGCAGACAGCAGGCAAATCATTGAGGAAGACTGAGAAAAGCAGCGGGCCGAGTATGGACCCTTGAGGTACGCCACTGGTGACGGGGAGAGTGGTGGATCGAGCCGTACCGATGCGGACTGATTGAGACCTACCTGATAGGTATGAGTGGAACCAGTTTAGTGCTGCCGCCGACAGACCAGTTTGGGCAAGTTTAGACAGCAACAGAGGGTGAGAGACCGTGTCAAAGGCTTTTGCCAGGTCTATAAAAATAGCTGAGGTTATTTCCCCTTTGTCAATGCCTGTAAGGATGGAGTTAGTGAGGTGAAGGAGGGATGTGGTGGTGGAGTGATTTTTTCTGAATCTGGCTTGGAAGGGGGTGAAAAAGGAGATTGTATCTAGATAGAGGTGTAGCTGGGATAGAACAAGGCGCTCTTGAATTTTGGCTAGATGGGGAGCAGATATAGGTCGATAGTTTGATGGGGAGGAGAGGTCCCTCCTTGGGAAGAGGAATGACTGTGGCTTGTTGCCATTGTGTGTGGACTGCCCCTAATTTAAAAGACAGATTATAGAGCATGGTTAGGAGGTGGGCTATAGCCGGGGCAGAGAGTAGGAGCATTTTAGAATCTAGGCCTGATGGACATTTACCTTTGGATGTGTTTAGTGAGTGTAGTATTTTTAGCACCTGGTCTGGAGTGGCTGGGGGGAGCAAAAAGGAGGCTGGGGGGGTGCATTAGGGAGTACAGGGGGAACTTTGGGGAGAACGAACAGGTAGGGGGTGGGGGTGGGAGGAGAGTAGGGAGGCAGTAGTGGCAGAGAAGTAGGCATTAAACTCGGTGGCAACCAGACAAGGATCATTGATGATTTTGCCTGCGAGGTTGAGAGTGGGGGTGGGGGGTTGGGTCGGTGGGGTGAGAAGGGAGTTTATGGACTTCCAGAATTGAGAAGGGTGGGTGTGGTTTTTGTTGAACGCCGTTTTGAAGTAATTTGATTTGGACTGCCATATGAGTCTTGTGCAGGCATTTCGAAGTGACCGGTATTGTTGCTGGGCCGCATGAGAACCTGTGGCCTTGAAGGATTTCCAGGCACGGTCTCTGGCTTGGAGTTGTTCCATGAGGTTTGGAGTTACCCGGGATAAGTGAGAACCTCTGACTCTGGATCTCCTTAGCGGGGCATGTATGTCCCAGATGGCGAGGAAATTAGTAGAGAAATAGCTCAGGGCCTCGTCCATGGAGGTGGCACTAGGGATGGGAGACCAGTCAATGGTGGTTAGGTCGTTTAGTAGAGCAGACAGATCCAGTGATTTGTAAACTCTGCTGTGCAGCAAACGGGGTGGAGGGGCTGGGGGACGGAAGATTTTGCGCACTATAAAAATCGTATGGTGGTCGCTAAGGGAGTCCGGTAGAAGGCCGGCTTTAAGTATCCTATGTGGGTGGGTAGTGAGTGCCCAGTCCAGTAGTGTGTGTTTACTGGATTTGTGGTTTAGGCGGGTGGGTTCCCCTATTTGCTGGTGCAAATTTAGCTTGTTTATTTGGCAACGTGTCTTTGATGCTGCGCATCCCAGACAGTTCTGATTGAAATCACCAAGGATGTGGAGTTCTCCGCCTTCTGTAATGGCCCTCAGGTTGCCTAGGTGTTCGAGGATGCTGGTTAGCGGTGTGTCCGGCGGACAGTATGACCCTGATATGTATACTGGGATAGACTGGGCAGGGGGATTTTGATCAGGAGGGAATCGTTGGTTAGTAAGGGTGTTTTCGGAGTAATTACAGAAAACTGGAGATTTGAGGCGATATACATGGCAGTGCCGCCACCCTTCTTCTTCCCCTGCCTGTCTTGGCAGATTAGAAAGAAGCCGGGTATTGAGAATTCCTCGTCCCAGTGATGGGGCTTCAGCCATGATTCTGTGATGATTATAATATCAGGGCGAAGGGCCAGGACAGTTGTTTGTAGGGCAGCAATTTTGTTTAGGATGCTACATATATTAAGGTGGACAATTTTGAGACCTTTGGGGAAGTGTGTAGGTGGTGCTGGTGGTTGGGCAGCAATGGGTGCCTGTGGTCCAGGGTTCCGTTCAACGTCTCCTGGTACGAGAAGTAGGAATACCAGGGTGTGCCTTAATAGGCGCATGATCTTTACTGGTGCACCCTTGCGAGTGGGGTGATTAGAAGGAGTTAAGTTTGCCTTTGGGGCTGAAAAGAGTGGGAGATATAAGGCTGGTGTTGCAGCGTGGAAGGGGGGGGGATAGAGGCCCCCAGGGTCCAGTTGTGCCCATGGTGCAGGTTGTGTTTAACTGGTGCTGAGGAGGAGTGGGGTGTAGGCTTGGTAGTTAAGGTGGGAAGTGGCAAGGGGTCTGGTAGCCTAGGACTGACTGAGGGCGGGAGGGAGGATGAAGCTATGCAGAGCATAGTGATAACTGCAGTAAGAAACTGCATTATTTTTGAAGTAAGTTCCTTTTGGGCAGAGGAGGATTTGTCAAGTGTGCTCTGTGGTGGCCGCTAGTGGTGGAAAAATATAAGGGACTAATGTGAAAGTGGGCTGATTGGTTCACAAGCTCACAAGCTCACGAGGTCTGGGAACACCACTATATAAAGAGAAGCCGACCAAGGGTGGTGGTGGGGCGGTGGGGAGCCTGCTCGTGAGTGAGGGGGGCTAGAGCTCTTATTCAGTCAGTGAGCAGCTGCAAGAACTACAGCTACCTGGCTTCAGGATTCTTCGGCGTGGTCCGTGGGGGGGGGTCTCGCTTGTCTGGGGGGAAGGCTTGGGGACTCCTGCCCTCGCGACCTGACCTCAGCGTTGCGGAAAGGAAAAGAAAGGCTTTTAAATACAGGTATGTGGCTTGTAGGAGGAGTGTGATTACTAATGCAGCCAATAGATTGTGAAAAAAGGAAGCCTTTTTGAGTAGGAGATATGGCACGGTAATTGCAGCAGCCTGGGGCACTATTACATTTACAGTCAACCCACTTTAGTAGGAATTCCCCTAGATAGCAGCAGCCTGCAGTCGTGGATTATAACAACTCCCCTGGGTACAGCAGACTTTCCTCACAACAAGCAATCCTACCCCTGTGTAAAGTTGTGCAGTTTGGTAAAAAAATAAATAAATCCCCAGTTAAAACACTTTGCCCAGATTAACAGACTTCTCCTATTTTGCAAATATATAGGCAGATAAAGATTGGAGGCAGGGAGCTGTGTAACACCCTATGTTGTAGCCTCCCCACCTCTCATATTTTCAGACAATGCTGTAATGTTGTCTGTACTTGCTTTAACTTGAAAATACACTATTATTATTTTCCCAGTCAGTTTTAGCATTGTTCTGCCAAAAAAAAATCAACTTTCAAGTTAAGGGCCTGAAAATGTCTAGCAAATAAAATCCAGTTGAGAATCTGGTCCATAGATCTCCCCAGTGATTTTTAATATATATATATATATATATATACACACACACACACACACACACGCACACACACGCACACACATATCCATCCATTTAAGAGGATGTAACAGTTGTTGGATTTACTCTGGCAGCTGAGATAACTGTTAATGTTTGTTTAACCCCCAGGATGGTATGTACAGGCTGAAACAAAAACTCCTCCTTTGGCTGTCCCAGCTTACGGACAGTTTTGTTGGGGACTTCTAATACTCTGTCACCACCTGATTATACCAGGAAACCACTTTTGCCCTGCTTGGGGTCAGGAAGGTCAACACAATAATTATTGGTAGAGTGCACTTCAGAGACAGACTGCAAACAGGGTCCAGCAGAAATAATAAAAATTACCTTGTTAATAATGAGGCAGTCACTGGTTCTACCAAAAATAAATTCTTTACTAGATGATACTACAGGTATTTACAAACGGGATATATTTACAGTAAGACAAAATGAGTACACATTTATTGAGAATAGAAAATAAAGTAAGTTAGACAAATGATTGGTCAGAAGAAACCTCAAACTTTAGCCTCATCCAAAGTCTCTTTACCTGCCGCTAGCTACAGAAGACATTCCCCCTAGGCTGTGCTTCCTTACAAAGCTAACTTCCAGCAGGTCCCTCCCTTCCTCAGATGTCGGATGTCCGAGAGAGAGCACTTCCTGCTCCTTCCCCTTTTGTGTACTTGGGCTATGGGGAAGTGACCTCTCCCTGGAGAGATTCTACCCCCTCCCGGTATCCTCACCCATGTGAGTGTGAGTGTGAGTGTGTGTGTGTGTGTGTGTGTGTGTGTGTGTGTGTGTGTGTGTGTGACCTCATTTCCCTAGATCTTCCTTGTTATCGCTTGAAGTTTTACAACATGCACCTGGGTCCATTGCCTGACATGGGAACATATCCAGGAAAGACTCCCCACTGGGATCATGGCTTAATTGTCTCCTCCATGCTCATCTTGTCAGCAATTACTGCTAACCTTCCCATGAGAACATCAGCCCCTACACAGGGTGACTGGCTCTCATTAGCTGCCTGTACATGTGACCTGGCAGCAATCCTGGGTCTATTTCAAACAGAACTTGTAACAGATGAATATTTAAACTAACAGAAAAGGAATAACTGAATCTGGTCACATTTCCTGTCACAGAAGCAAATATTGAGATTCACCAGTTTCTGTTGATAATGAGAGATTAGCTTGAGTAGTATTCCCACGTAAATAAGTTTTAGGAAGAGTTAGAGAGGCTGGGGAAGCTGCCTCTTGGGCTGGGATACCATATGAGGTCTGGCCCTTTCTCGACCACCGGGGCTGATAGCTGGTCAGAAATATTTTTTTGTGTGGGTACATTCTTGGAGATTGGTATTCTTTAAACATGTGCCTTAATGGTGTTCACTTTTGTCTGACACAGCTAAATTCTTGAGACTCAAAAGAAGTTTTATAAGCTCTTTTAAGGAGAATTTATATATGCATCTACAGAGAGCTCAAACAAAGGACATCCACTTCAGTCAGCCATCCTGCTTCCTCATCCTCATTTCTCCTTACCTGTTGTTGGATGAACAGTGGCATGGTAGGAGGTGGGGATTAATAGATACACTGAGACAATAAGTGAGGGGCTGCACTTTATGGGAATGTGACACCAGAAAGTAGGAAAGGAAACTTCCTATGAGTGGAACTGGTCATGCCATGAAATGAAGTGCCTGGATTTAAGGTAGAAAGCAGATAGGAAGAAGAAGAGCAGGGGCAGAGGAATCCACACATTTAAAGGTTGGTGCAGGTAATTTAGTCCACATTTGTGGTTAGCCCTCCTACAGGAGTTGCTGTGGGTAAGTGGACCGGTTTTACACAGGGAGAGATTGAATGATAACAACTTACATGTTCAGACCTACATATAAACAAACAATACATATACAGGCAGGGTGGTGGGGGTAGGCTAGCCTGATGCAGGGACTCTCATGCTGACATATCCAGAGGATGTTCTGGATGAACAGGGGCTGTCCAGTGTATAGGGGATTTCAAGCACTTGCTTCTGTGTTGGCTGCTACAAGAGCAGAGATACAGCCACTTCAGTGAAACCTAGGGCAGGGAGTCAAGGTGGTTACAACTTTACTGCCCCAGAGGACACCATAAGTCTGAAATGGGGAGTGGAGGGTAGTAAAAGAGGAGGGAAGGGTGGTGTGGCACAGGTGGGGACTGAAGACCTGGGGTTTGAGTATGAGAATTTGCATTAATATACATTGCATCCCAAAGCACTTTACAAGCAATGAGAAACTGGCAGCAAAGTGACTGTAAATGTGTAATGCCAGCCATTTTGCACATCAACACCCGCACACAGCCTTGGACAATTGCCTGAACTGGTTTCATGGGTAGGAAAATGTTGAGTAGGACACCAGGAAAAATCCTCATTTCTTACAAAAAGTGTCTTGGGTTCTTTAACTTTCACCTGGACACCCGCCAAAGATGGGCAGATGAGACCTCAGTTTAAACATCTCTTCTGAAGAACAGCATATCCTGACAGTACAGCACCCCCCAGTACTTTAATTGGGAGTCAGCATTTATGCTGTCAGCCCAAGTCCTGGTGTGGGACTAGACCACAAAACCTTCTGACCCAGAGAAGATGTACTACCAAGTGAGCCATGCTGACTAGTAACCACTTCAGGCCTCTGACAGAAATGGTACAGGATGCTTCCTCTAATAAGAAAGAGAACATTGAATCCCCAGTGTCAGTGGCTAAATCTGGAAAGGATAAGGCAGAGGGTGGGGGCTGATAAAACTAGGAGTAAGAGATGACAGGTGACAATTGTGGGTGATTCCACAAAAAGAAAGACAGTGAGGTTGGTGTGTTACACACACACACACCACGGAAAAGACCAGTTAGTTGTCAGCCAGGAGTGACAGTGGACAAGGTTAGCCTTTTCTTTTTTTTTGAAATCTTGGATAGCACCAGTGAGCGGATGCTCGTTAATTGGTTCCATGTCAGTTAACAAGTACAGAGTGATACATAAACATTCAAATACAGAGTGGTTCAGTAGCAAATATGCAAACACATGTTATGGTACAACAATACAGATAAAGTTCATGGTTATACTATACTGAGGCATTGTACAATGTATCATGCATCAAGGAGAAACAAAAATCAGTAGAGTAGACAGAGGGAGAAGATGGAGAGGTAATGGTAAGAGGAAGGGGTGGGTGGGGTTAGGAGGTGGAGGGGTAGGGGTAGGGAAGAGAGGTTGGGAGCATGGCAGCTCCATGGGAGAGGACGGTGGGTCAGTGGAGTGCAAGGTCATCGCTACCCAGTGGAACAGTGACAGGGTTAAGAAGTGCTAGAGGGTAAGTGCAGACTACAGCAGTGGGATTACTAACTTGAAGCAGGATTTAGTGGGGGCAGGCACAGGTACCCATAGTGAGAAGGTGTTGGTGCAGTTCGTGTTTAAAAGAGCCAGTCGTTGCTGTATCACAGATGTCCTGAGGTAGTGCATTTGTCCAGAGGGGGGCTCGGTATGGGAAACCCTACTGAGCCAAGGTAGTGCGGCACCTTGGCACATGGAATACCTGAAAGGCAGTGCTTCTGGTTTGCTTTGTGCTCTGGGAAGGGGTCAGTAGGTTCCACACTCCTGGTGGTAGAAGATTTAAGGAGGCTTTTTTGGCAAGGAGGCAGGTTTGGTACCTGATTCTTCCACTGAGCGCTGTAACCAGCCAGCCATGGTATAGAGATCCACAGGTGTACGTGAGTCTAGCAGCACCTGTGTGAGGAGGCCAGCTGAAGCTTTATTCATTGTGGTTGAGATGTGGTGGAGGCTGTGTCTGTTGCAGATTCATAGATCACCAGCCCATAATCGATGAGTGAGACGATTGAGCTATTGATGGCAATGCTCAGGGTTTCGTGTGTGAGACAGTGCCTGTGCCGATACAGGATCCTGATTCTGGTATTGATGGCCCTTGCAGTAATGTCAATGTGCTTGGCATATGACAGGGTGGAATCGATAGTGATGCCTAGGTATTCGAAGTGCCGAACAAGTTTGAAAGTGGCACCCCCAATGTTCATAATTGCAAATAGGAAAGCTCTGTATTTACTTTGTGGGGTGGAGAACATCATGGTCTTGGTCTTTTTATACTTCAAGACCAGTCTATGGTCCTTAAACCACTGCTCTGCAGATGCAAAGTCACTTTGTAGATCTGCCTGCAGATGTTCAGGGTGTTGGCTGCTGGTGAATAAAACTGCATCATCTGCGTAAAGGAGCATTTGACATGAGCTAGAGGTTGGGAGGTTATTTAAGAATAAGCTGAACAGCGATGGTCCTAATATGGATCCTTGCAGCACACCAGATCTGACAGGTCTGCTGTCAGAGATCACATCCCCGATCCTAACCTGCTGATAGCAGTTGCTCAAGTAGCTATTGAACCAGCCCAAAGTTTCAGAGGAAAGCCCAATGTCAGCCAGTTGTTTGAGGAGGAGCCTGTGATGCACTGTATCAAATGCCTTTGATCGGTCAATGAATATGGCTCCTACCAGGAGGCCTTGGTCTAATGTGTGGTGGATGTATCCCATATAGTCTATCAAGACCATGATGGTGCTGTGGCCACCCCTGAACCCATAGCCATTTGGTGGAGGAACTCACTAGGCTATAGGAACATAATCCAGATATGGTCATACACTTAGGAGCCAATAATCTGGCAAATAGTAGGATAGAAAGGGGTTCAAGGTTGATTGATTTGGGGATGGAGTGTCGCATCACTGAGCTCCACACGTGCTCCACAGAGGAATGCATGTGGTGAGATGGTGCTATAAAAAGAAAGCACTATTCTTAGAGTTATTTAAGTGTTTCTCTTGGTGTGAAAGTGGTAGCAAAACACGTTAAGAATGCCAGATACCGTACATAAAAGATAAAACCACAAGGCGACTTCCTTCATTGACTGGCAATTCTTTTTGAGCTGTAAGACGTTTTCAAGTGGTGCAAGTTATGTGCTGTGCATTGAACAGTATCACAGGCCAAATAGAGGCAAAACAAGAAAAGTCACAAGCTACTATCTTTTGACAAGCTGCAGTTGAGCAGGCTGAGATAACAGCATGATGAAGGCCGGCCAGTTGGTTGGTGAAACCGGCATTGCAGTAGATTTGCAAACATGGTAGTCTGAAAGTTTCAGAAGTCGCATTGAGGCAGAGTAAACTACAATGGTTCTTGAAGCAAGAAGCAGCAATTAAAGCAAAGGAACAGCTGAATGCTGCAGTGCTGGAAGGCTGACTGAAGTGAACGCCATTACATGAGCTGCAGTTTTGGTAATGTATTGTTTTGTACTCAAAGCACTTAATCACTTCCCTTAATTCCCTAGAATGCTAGAACAAATTAGATTCTAACTGTATCTCAAAACTGGAATGTGAAAGAGGCACCTTAAGAAAGAAAGTGTGCTATAGGCAGCAATAAAGGTTATTAATTATAAAATGGCAAGAAAAAATCCTGGGCTCTGATTGGTCAGTTCTGACCTTCAATAATGATGTTATTCCGACAATATCACACATATTCAAAAAGAAATTAAAATGTATTATAAGAATCTATTTTTCCACCCCGGTGGTGCTGAGTGTTGAAGCGTTGGACGCCACACCTCACGTCATGCTGGCGACCTGCGCTCGGGAATGAGCCCGGACCACCGGGGATCAGAAGGGGAGAGAGAGGATCGAGCATCCGTTGGACTGCTCTACTCTCTCAGGGAGGGATTCAGGAGTAGCCCGGTGCAGCAGCAGTGGCCCCCGGTGGAGACCAGCAGCACTGCTACACACTTGGGCTCGTACAGTAATAGGTTGACATCGGGCAGCTGCCTCTGGACATGGGTGGGAGCACCTATGCCACAGGTTGCACAGCATTGCATGTCTCACATCGGGGGGCAACCAGAATAAAGGAAAATATTGGTGCTGAGGATCAGGCGATGGCACCTATCCCCCATGTCCCACGCTGGGGTCTCCTTGTGTGGCCTTCAATTTCCTGCCTCGCTCCTCATCCGATGCCAGAGTCTGTCTAGTAAGTGCGCCCAAGTAGGAGGGGGCAACCCACACTGGATAGGGTTAGCCGGGGGTGCTGGCATCGGTGAGGAGGAAGAGAGGAGGCATAGCTTGGGGATCCTCGGGCAGGCAGAACAAAGGATAGGCTGCCTGAGAGAGGACCTCGGGGCTGTGACCAGAGGGAAAAAGAATTGAAAAAAAAAAAGAATGTATTTTTCATCATTTTCCTTTCTTTCTTTTTTTTGTAAGTAAGACATTTTATAATTGTAATGATACACTCCAGGGTTTGTTTCATGGGAATAACATCATTTCTCAGGTGATGGACACACTTGGCCTTCAGCCCCCTGCCCAGTAACAGAGCCATGATGTTTGCCCAACATAACACACATCCTGTCATGAATTATTGCTTAATTACTATGTTCTGATACTGGTAACAAGGACCAGCTCCAGTAAAAGGTATGGAACAAGTAGGGAACAAAGCTAGACGCTGCATAAATTTCGACCAACTTTTGTGGAAAATGTAAACATGAAAAAGTAATGCAGTATTTCTTCTCTCACACAAGTGTTTGAACTCTTAAAGGGGCACTGCCAGGCCTTGGTGGTATTTTTTCCATCTTGCAATCCTGGTGTTTTTTGCTCCTCACATTCACATAGAAATCACACCTGGGCACCTGATTGCTGAAAGATATCAAAAAATGCTGTTTTAACACAGCATTACTTTTCAGCCGGGTTAGCTATTTCTCCTCCTCCCGCATGCAGCCTGGGCGTGTTCACAAGTGTTCTTGGTGCCAGAGGCCTGTAGGCTCATTCATGAACACTTGGATTTCTAGAAGGCATATGAGTTAAAATAATGCTGTGTTAAAACAGCATTTTTTTTTATTTCCTTTTCTGCAATCGGGTGCCCAGGTGTGCTTTCTATGTGAATGTGAGGAGCAAAAAACACCAGGATTGCAAGGTGGAAAAAATACCACCAAAACCTGACAGTGCCCCTTTAAGCTGTTTTTGGAGGTCAGTGAGAAAAAAAAGAACAAAAAAATATACAGTGGGGGAAGCAAAAGAACAAAAGACTAGTAATGTGAAAAGTAAAGTGAAAAGGGGAAGCAAATTCAAAGCAGTTTTCATTGAAAGATTGTAATGGTGTAACCTAATGCAGACGGGAACAAAAATTGACACAATAAAAAAGTTTAAACTGAAACCGAAGATTATTGTTGATGTCAAAAGAATAAATAAGCTACTAAAATCCTTGGGGGAAAAGATGATGAAAAAGCTAATAAACCTAGTGATAATACAGAAACATACAGAACAAGGAATAAAGTAAAGCCACAAGTGCAACTCATACAAACACACCTTAATTTTAACCAAAATGATGTTGAAGCGTGGTCCAAAATGGCACCGGAAGCAGAAGGAACACACACAAAAAAAGACAATTTAAAAAATATTAAAGAATAACTCGGCCGGCCCGCCAGCGCAGTGGTTGGATTCCCGGAAAAAGGACACAGATTTGTAGGGAACTGGCAACAGTTCTGGGAGCGAAAGTTCTTTAAATTTGATGGACTGCATCTGACTAAAGAGGGAGTCAGTGCATTGGGGCAGAAGTTTGACGTCTTTGCAGAATATTTAAACTAGCAAATGGGAGAGGGGTGCAGCACCCCATACATCTGAATGGGAAGAACACCCCTCCCCTCAGCTAGTAGTCAAACTGGAATTCAATGTGTTTGCCGTTCATTTGCATCACCAGGTAAGAAAAAGGTTTGTCTCCCATACGATGCACAGGGTAATGCCAAACCTCACCCAACAACTAACACACCAAAATCTGGCCAATGGAAAATCATGTACACAAATGCTCACAGCCTGGGAAATAAGATCCCAGACCTGCAGGCAATAATGTCAGAGGCTAAACTGGACATAGTAGCAATTAGTGAGGCGTGGTTTACCAGTAACCACACTTGGGAGACTTCAGTACCTGGCTATGTATTGTTCAGAAGAGACCGAGGTGCAAAAAGGGGAGGTGGCCCTGTATGTTAATGAAAATATCAAAGCTACAGAAATTCAGAATACACATAAGGAGCCAGAAGAACTGTGGGTCACCCTGGAAACAGGAAATGGGACAGCCATAAGAACTGGGGTTGTCTACAGCCCCCAGACCAGAGGGAGGACATAGACACATTACTGTTAGAAGATATACAAAACATGACAGCTAAAGGGAGGTTCTGATAATGGGAGACTTCAACATGCCAGATACAGATTGGTCAATACCAGCAGGAACATCTGCCAGAACTAGACTCATAGTGGATTCCCTGCAGGGGGGCCTCAAACAACTGGTACAGCAACCCACAAGAGACAGGGCTATCCTAGATCTAGTACTGACTAACAAAGAAGGATCACAGATCTCCAGGTAGAAGGTCACCTGGGGCCAGTGACCATCACATGGTATGGTTCAATTTGGCTACTACATCTAAATCATCCCATTCCAAGGCAAAAATATGGGACTTCAGAGGAGCGGACTTTGATAAGATGGCCAACAGAGTTAAGCTAGCCCTGGCAAAAAGAAACACAGGTGAGGAGGTACAGGCAAAGTGGGCAAGCATTAAGGATACAATACTTGAAGCAACATCCCATTGTGTTAGACAGAAAGGAAGTGCAAAAAAAGGAAACCACTTGGTTCTCAAATACAGTAGCAGAAAAGGTCAGAGCCAAAAGGCTGGCCTTCAGAAAATATAAGGGAACACAGCGGGATGAAGATGGGGGCATACCAAACTGCCCTAAGGGAAGCAGGTAAGGCAGTAAGGCAGGCAAAGTCCCAAACTGAGGAAACACTAGCACAAACAGCAAAAGAAGGTGACAAGACTTTCTATAGATACATTAGTGAAAGGAGAAAGTCCAGAGGGTATTGCTAAGCTTAATGGAGAAAAGGGAGCATGTGAGGAGGAGGACCCTAAAGGCATCTATCCTAAATAGATACTTTTGCTCAGTATTCACTGAAGAGAAGGTAGGGCAGGGCCCACAGCTCAGCATCATGGACACAGGGGAGGAGGTGAGCACTACTCCCTTCACAAAAGGGTCCTACAAGAGCTTACTAAGCTCAGGGTGGATAAGGCAATGGGACCTGATGGCATACATCCCAGGGTACTTAAGGAGCTAAAGGAGGAACAGCAGAGCCATTAGCAGAATTGTTTAGTGAGTCTCTGAGCACAGGAGAGGTCCCAGAAGACTGGAGAAGGGCTCATGTGATCCCACTCCACAAGAGTGGTAGCAGGGAGGAGGCGGGGAACTACAGACCGGTCAGTCTTACCTCAGTAGTGGGCAAGATTATGGAAGCACTCTTAAGGAAAGGATAATGCAACACCTGGAATCCATAGGGGCACAGGATCCAAGACAGCATGGGTTTACAAAAGGAAGGTCCTGTCAAACTAATCTCATAGATTTCTTTGACTGGGTAACCAGAGTGGTGGACCAAGGGGAGCAGTTGATGTCGCTACCTTGACTTCAGCAAGCTTTTTGACACTGTTCCACATAGAAGATTGATAAATAAGCTAGGTAGGCTGGGGTGGGTCAGAAGTTGGTCAACTGGGTGGCAAACTGGTTGACTGGCAGAAAACAGAGTGGTGGTAAATGGTATACAGTCAGAAGAGATGCAAGTCACAAGTGGGTACCTCAGGGATCAGTCCTGGGGCCAGTCCTATTCAACATCTTCATTAGTGACCTAGCAGATGGACTAGAGGGTAAGGCTTGTCTGTTTGCAGATGACACCAAGATCTGCAACAGAGTAGATGATCCAGATGGGGTGGGCAGAATGAGAAGAGATCTGGATAAACTAGCAGAATGGTCAGAAGAGTGGCAACTGGGATTTAATGCAAAGAAGTGCAAAATCATGCACATAGGGAAGAGAAACCCTGAAGCCACTTATAGGCTGGGAGGGAGTTGCTAGCAGTCACAAAGGAAGAAAGAGACTTGGGCATCATCATCACTGATGACCTGAAATCATCCAAGCAGACCTCTAAAGCAGTAGGTAAGGCTAGGGGTGTTAGGGTGTATTAGTAGGGGTATCACAAGTCGTAAGAGGGAGGTAATAATCCCTCTGTACAAGACATTGGTTAGGCCCCATCTGGAGTACTCGTGCAGTATTGGAGGCCACACCTTCACAAGGACATTAACTAAATTGAGGCAGTCCAGAGAAGGGCAACCAAAATGGTGCAGGGACTGCATCAGAAGACATATGAGGACAGATTAACGAGCTCAATATGTATACCCTTGAGCAAAGGAGGAGAGAGGTGATATGATCGAGACATTTAAACACCTTAAGGGCATAAACAAGGTGAAAGAGTCTAACATGTTTAAATATAAGAAAATAGCAGGACAAGAGGACACAGCATGAGATTAGAGGAGGCCGATTAAGGGGAATGAGGAAATTCTTTTTCACAGAAAGGGTGGTAGATGCATGGAATGGCTTACCACAAGAAGTAGTGGCTATGAATACAGTGCAGGGCTTCAAACAGGCATGGGATAGGCATAAGGGAGCAATACAAATGACTATGAATAGATAGGTCACTGACATAGCAAAGGCCGATGGCACATTTATAAGGTAGAAAAAGAAATGGGCAGACTGGATGGGCCTTGCGGTCCTTATCTGCCGTCAACTTCTATGTTTCTATGTTTCTATACGCTTGCGATGCCAGGGACCCGGGTTCGGGAACGGACCCGGTCACTGGAGGGCCGGCCGGGGTGGAGAAGGATTGAGCATTCCACGACAGCTCTCCTTCTCTGGGGGAGGGCAGGGAATAGGTCTGGTGCCTGCTGGCTCCTAGCGGAGGCCGGGAGCATGGCAGGGTGTATGGCCCAATTTACCTGGGGGAGGAACGGGCGTCGGCATATGCCTGACGTCACCACACTGCTCCCTCGCAGAAAACTGGAAAATCGCGCGCTGGCCACCTAGATGATGGCTCCCCACTCTCTCGAGCACCTCCAGTGCCTGTCCAGGGCCTCCTGCTCCTCAGCAGCATCCCCCGAGCCCTAAATGTAGTGTGTGCCAGGGTCTTTCCTTCCGCCCCGGTGCCCTTCCCCCTCGGAGGAGGAGGGGGACCCGCCAAGGTGATAGGGATACACTGGGATACCCTGGGGGATCGGCTGTGATATGAGGACCTGAGGGGTGCTGGATAAAAGGTCAGTGGGGTCGAGGAGCTTGTGGAACCCGAAGGAGTGGGGGCCAGTGTAGCATGGGATAGGCCGCATAAACATATCATGCAAAAAAAAAAAATAAATAAATAACTCAGGGATGCTAAATGAGCAGAATCAAGGGCAATCTCAACAGTGACAGGATGAAATGATAGCCAACTATGAGTAGCCTATCAACTAACAAAAATCAAAGAAGTAATAATATTGAAAATCAGAATGATACTATTAATGTAGAAGAAGGCAGTAATCAGCTGTATAAATAAAAGCAACAAACAGCAGTAATAAATTATCAGCCACCTCCATGGGCATTGCAGCTGATAAATGATACAAATGCTATACAGGCCAGTCTAGAAAAAAAATGAAAGAACTGCCTGAAACCATATAAACTCTTAAGTATACTATGGAGAAACTAGAACTTGCTGTGGGGAATGTATTAAAAAAGGTACTTGAACTACAGAGATGACAATCTGCTTTAGAAGATGAGCTCAGTCCTACTATATGGGAGGTAAAGTGTTTGAAAGGACAAATTGATCAGTTTAAATCAAAACAGAATGACCAAACCAGCCGGCCTACTGGTGCAGCGGTAGCGCTACCGCTTGTGATGCCAGCGACTCAGGGTTGGGAGAGACCTCAGGATGCTGGAGAGCCAGCCAGGAGGGAGGAGGATTGAGCACCTGGAGGGCTGCTCTCCTTCTCCAGGGAGGGTGGGCTGCAAGTCCTGCCACTTTACTGCCACCTGGGTGATCACGGGTGGAGGTGCAGTGGGACTGCAGAAACTTGGGAGGAAGGACGTTGGACAGAATCCAGAGCGGTGGTACGTCTCAACGTGCCCCACCTCCTTGGACTCCCTCAAGTGCTGGTGTTCTGGGGAGGAACAAAAAACAGGAAAAACCCTGCTCTGATAACCAGCAGACGGGACCCAGTTGCCCCAAGACTCCCAAACCAGGCTCCCTGAGGGGCCATCAAGACCACTTGATCCACACTAATGGACTGTGGGGGGGACAAAGGGGGGGTCCCCTCAACTCCCCACCTGGGGGGCAAACCATGGCAGGATGGGGGTAGGTCTGATGGATCTTGAAAGGAGTTACCTGGGCTGGAACTGAGGGATACCCAGCCTAGGGCTCTCCGAAGAATGAAGACTGGAGTGGTGAGAAGGGGGACAAAAAGAGCAAATAAAAAAAAAAAAACAGAATGACCAAGAAAACTGGGTACTCCACAAAAAGTATAAGAATATTTGGTATTCAGACTGACTGGAAAAAAGAGAACCATTACAGAACACTCTTACAGAGCTGTTAAAAAGTTTATAGAAATCAGAAATTGAACCCCTGAGATTGATAGAGTACATTGGACCTGTATAAAAATGGAGAAACTGCTGAAATATTAAAGCTAAAGAAAAGTGAAGATAAATGGAGGATTATAAAAGATAAAACCTTAATATTCAGAGGCCAAAACATAAGTATAAAATAAGACTTCTCCCATGAGCTATGCAAGCACAGAAAAGAGTACAATAACTTACAGTAGACTGTGTGGAAAGACAGTGAAGTCAGTTATCACCTACCTTGCACAGCTTAAGGTGTTCCTTAATAACCAGATTTTCTATAATCATGTGGAAGAAGTGTATGCTGATTTAAAAATAAGACTGCTGAATTTGTTTTTGTAATATCCCACATTCCTTTTTTCTGTCTTGTGATGTTTCAAACTACATGTGTGATTTATCCATGTCTATATAAGGCTACGTAAATAACTTCAAAGGGGGGAGAAGAGATACAGTGACATTTTTTTGTAACTTCTTGCGTGGTGTGGTAGTGGAATAGCTAAGGCTATTACAAGTGAGCTGAAGTATGGTAAGAAGATGCTGGGATCGTTTTTCTGTATTATCAGGAAGCATAGTTTTTAAGGCAGGGAGCAAGGGGGAAAAAAGAAAAAAAAAGGTGTTGCGGTATGGATACAAATAGAGAAGCTCCAGGATGACATTGTAAAGTCATTGGGGAGGAACAAGATAGATTTTACCCTGTCGCAAGAAACTTACCTAAATAAAATAGAAACATTACAGTAAAAAAGTTGGGTGGGGCAGGTATAATTTTCAGAAAGCTTAATTGGAAACAGCAAAGCAGTTGCTATTCTAATAAATAAAAGCTTTCCAGGTAAGGTATACAATCAGACAACAATGGCAGAGTTGGAGCTGTTGAAAGCTGAACTGAATAATCTGACTCATGTAATAGGCTCACTACGTGCCATTCCAAATATTATTATTTATTGTTAAAACAATATGCTATGTAAGTGGGAAGCAGAAAACATTCTATTGAGGTGATATGAATTTTTTACGTAACCTACATTTGGATAAATCAGCCAAGGTTTAAGGGTGGGAAAAAATACAAGTCTCTTCTTAGTAAATGGTTTAAATGTTTCATTGAAGAGCATTTAAACTAGCCATGGGGGGCATGGAAATAAGCAGGGCATACAAATACAGATCATTGTATTGTTCAGCAAAAATGCAATTGCAATCATAAAACCTTAGACATGAGTAATTCAATGCACAGCTCTTTTCTATTTGTATACCAACATGTCTTGTTTATTTATACATTCCTAATTATCTACAGGATATAATCCAGAGCAATAGTGGTTGAAAATAATCTATCAATATATACTCATTGTCACTTTCATAATCTCACTTTATTTTATAAATATACAATTACCAAAGTCTAGCATCATATAAAATACATTCTTATTTTATAAATATTCACTACAATAGGCTCCATTTCATTTCAATAGGACCATAATATCCAATGTCCCATTATAAGTGTAAAAATGCCAAAAAAAACTATACAACCTATACAACATGTTTCTATTCTGTGAGGTATACAATGCTGTAATCAGTTGTATGGGAGGGAGACCAAGGGAACCCAGAACCAGTGTTTTCTGGATTTTAAATATAATTGACATAACAAGGTTATGTGTTTTAGATCATCATTTATCTTCAAATCACATTTACAGTATGGAGACTCCACTTCTGGTCTTTTTTGTTGAAAGTGTATGTAATCCGCATTATATAATTCAAACTTGTATTTTGTGGTCAACCTTCTTTGTTGGGGATTAGTCATAAACATGAAGTATGGTTTGAGATAGTGCATTTCCTTTATTAATATATACCATCTATAAGATTTTATCTGATTTAATCTTTCAAAATCCTTAGATAGTGCTACATCTATTACTCTTGTTTTGATCTGAGATATAATTTCTATCATTGGATAAATGCCAATTTCACCCATTAGATGACCCAATCCCAATGAGAACAAATATTTTTTTAATTTTTTGTATGGATGGAAAAGTAAATCCTTTAGTTGAATACTTAATTTCTTCTTCTAAGCAGTATCGTGGTAAACGGGATTCTGATAACTGTAATAGACCCAAAATAAATATTAACTGCCTTTCTATGGCTAAGGTTTGTAATGAATATTGACTGAGCTCCATCCTTAGAACCTCTGCAGAAACAGACTGGGGCACCATTAAAATATTTCTATACAGTTTGTTCATGATTCTTTCAAGTTCTTTTAAATCTTCCATTGCCCAAATTTCCGCAGCATACAATATGCTTGCTTTAGCTTTAGCATTTAAGACTTTAAGATAGCCTTTTACCGAGCTTGTACCTAGTTTGGCTTTAAATATCTTTACAGCATTTGCTCTTATTGCCATCTTTGCTTGTATTAATCCAGAGTGACCTTTCCACTTTAAATCTTGAGTAACTCTAACTCCCACATAATCATAATATTTATCTGTTTCAAGTTTTATATTATTAACAGAGATTCTTGGAGCTGATTTAGATTGGTTGCCAAAGGTCACGATTTTTGGTTTTTCTCTGTTAATTACCACACAGTTTTCTTTACATAGCTCTGCAAAGTAATTTAGTTTTTGCTGAAGACCTACTCTAGAGGTAGATATAAGGACTATGTCATCAGCGTACGCTAGGCAAGGTACTTGCTTATCTAATATTGCTGGGAAATGAAAGTTATTATCTCCCACAGCCTCAATTATTGAATTAATATATATGTTGAATAATGTAGGTGCTAGTATGCAGCCTTCTCTTACCCCTACATTAGTATTGATTATACCCGTTGTTGCTCCATGGTGATTATAATGTACCCTTGTCCAAGTATCCTCATGCAATCTGATTAAAGTGTCTAATAGAATTGGGCCTATTTTGTGTTCTTCTAGTTTTTTCCAAAGAAGAGCTCTGCTGATGCTGTCAAATGTTGAAGACAAATCTACAACATAATTTGCTTTTCTTAATTTTTATATATTTCCATAATATATGATATAACACATACCAGTGCTGAATAGTAGATTCCCCTGATCTGAATCCATTCTGGAATTCGCTCAGAATGTGTTCTTCTTTTAACTAGATAAAAATTATTTTAATATGTTTTTTGAAAATACTTTTTGTGATACATCAATTAGGCTTATTGGTCTATACATATGAGGATCAAGTGAATTTCCCTTTTTGTAAATAGGGGCCTGGATATTCAAACTGCGCCATTCTGAGGCGCAAGCCCTTGCGCTGCTCAAAATAGTTGCGCAGGGGTGTGGCAGGGGTGATATTCAGAGGAGTTGCGCTAATGCGCAATTCTTTAATTATCCTCCCAGCCACAACGCGCGCAAGCGCGGTGGAACCTGCGCCACTGCAAGTTGCCAGAGATGAGCATTAAACTTGCGGTGGTGCAAAGTACCATTCGCCATGCGCAAATTTCGATATTCAAAGGTGACATGCAAATGGGGCCATAATTTATGCAAGGTGCAGGGGGCCATTTGCATCTATTTACAACTTATTAGCATACCATTTGCATGTAGGTGCGCCCGATCCCGAGGACTTGCGCCTGGCCACCCTGCCAGGCAGCAGCCATTGGGGACCGGCGCTTTCAATGCAACTCCGATTGCGGGCGTCACAGGTACATGTAATACCCCCACCGCGTGCCCTGAAGCCCGATCGCGGGCTGCCGCGTGTATCGAACCCCCAGTGCCGCGCTTGGGCAGGAATGCAACCCCCAACCCAGAATATCTCCCTGGTGGTCCAGTGGACCGTGAAAGCCGATCGGCGGGCAGAGATCATCACAAACCCCCCAAACATCTCCCTGGTGTCTAGTGTCCCCCCACCCACGAAGCCCCTCCACATCATTCACAAATCTGGACTGTCATATGCGGTATGGGCTGCAAGCCCATTGGCTGTAGCTCTGCACCAATGGGCGTGCAGCCCTACAGGTGATCAGTCGGCGAGCGGCAGGCGGCAGGCGGGTGGGATGCTGTCGCCCGTGGGGGGAGTGGGGTGAAGGAGCTTCGTGGGTGGGGGGACACTAGACACCAGGGAGATGTTTGGGGGTTTGTGATGATTCTGCCCGTGATCGGGCTTACGGTCCACTGGACCACCAGGGAGAATATTTGGGTTGGGGGTTACATTCTGCCCGCGATCAGGCACTGGGGGGGTTCATACATGTTATGCCATGCGTCGGGCTTTCGGGATATGGGGGTGTTACATGTACCTGTACTGCCCGCGATCGGGCTGTGGGATGTGTGGGGCGGGGAGTGCGTGTTACACTATGCCCACGATCGGGCTGGTGGGGGGGCACAGGAAAGAGTTGGGGGCCAGCCAGGGGTGGCAGCTGCTGTGTTCGCCCTGCAATGCAGCAGCTCACCTGTGGTGGCCCTCAACTTAAGCCTTTTGGGGCTCCAAGGTTGTGCAGGCGAGGTTGGGGGGTTGCATGCACAACTCTCTGCACAACCCGACTGAATATCGGGTTACGCAGGTTATGCATGGATCCTCCCCCTCCTGTTGAGCATGCATTCATTTGCATTGCTCTCTTGCGCAACCTGATGCCAGTGGCGTAACTGCCTCCTGCTGAATATCGCAGAATGGCACATTTTGGACTTGCGCATGCGCAACCCTGTTGCGCATGGCGCAACCCTTTTGAATATCCAGGCCCGGGTGTATTGTACTTCCTTTCCAACTATTGGGAAACTATAATCCTTGGAGGAAGGAATTAAATAATACTCTAAAAATTGGGACCCACCAATCATAGAAGGCTTTGTATATATCTCCGAAGATTTGGTCAGGTCCAGGAGCTTTGTTAGAAGCTAATGACATCAATGCCATATACATTTCTTCCTCCTGAACACATATTGGTTTAGGGAAGATTAACTGTTTTTTCTGATGCTTAATTGTATTTATTAATACTACTGTAATTCATATTCCGCAAAGTACAGTAGCCTAAAATGATCTTCCCAGGCATTAGGTGGGATGTAGGCCTCCAATCTATTTGTATATTATTTATATCCAAGTGGGACTAATGACCAAAAGGCTTTCATGTCTTTTTTTACAACTGTATTCCTGAGTTTATACCACATTAATTTATTAAAGTTATTACATTCTTGTTCTGTTTCTTACATTCTTTCCTTGCCTTGTTTAAACTTTGTAAATTAAATTTTGTTATGTTCTTTTTAACTTGCCTTACCATTTTAGTTAATTTCTGTTTTCCTGTTTTACAGGTTTGATTAAACCATGTTGGAGGTCCTTGCCTTTTACCATGAACTGTTCTACAGTATGGCCTGATAAAGTCTATTATTTTTTGCCAATTATCCAATATCAATATTTGTTCTTTAGTGGAGATAATTTCAGATCTTAGGTTATTAAGCAATCCAACAGATAAGATCTCAGTAAAATTACTAATGGACTCAGCTTACCACCTAATTCTCTTTTGATTTATGATTTCTATTATTCCCTAATTTTCCTGAGTTACATAGTATAGCCTATTAGTTTTAAATACATGCATAGTTGTAAGAACTGGAGAGTGAAAAGAATCAGTCCTGTCCAAAATTGTTATGTCCTGAAGGTACTTAAAGGCTTCTATGTTATCCCATACTAGATCTATTACTGAAGATCCCTGATATCCCATATATGTACTGTATATGCCCCACCCATATCCCCTTGAAACCACCCATTACATGTTATGTGTTAACATGAATTTATAAAGTTCTTTACCCCTCAAATTCAGCTTTTTATCAGCTGAATTTCTCATAGAATTTGCCTCTGGATTTATTATCGTAATGCTGGCAAGAAAATCTTCATATTGATCCTTGTTAAACTTATCATCAGAGCATAGACATCGGAACAATAGGGCAAGGGGGTACAAAAGCACTGTCACTTTTTATGGCCCCCAGGAGATTCCCTTTTGCCTTTAAGCAATAAAAACAAATCTGCAAGCATAAATTAGTATGACACAAGGCACACATAAAAGAAGGAAGAGGTGCTTTGCTCTCTCTGTGTTTCTGTAACTCAAGACCTGTCAAATACTTTTAACATAAATAATACAATATCTAAGATAAGACTCCAGCCCCCCCCCCCATGTGTTCAGAAACCCCGAGAAACATTAGGACAATCTAGCATGACTAAGTAAAGTAAGTTCCAATGCACACACAAAACAAAAGAGGTACTTTGCTGTCTCAAGAAGTGCTTTTAACATAAATAACATCTTATTATTAAGATAAGGACTAGCAGAGCCCTTGCAAGTGTCCTGCTAGGTTTAAGAATGTGTTTCTTTGAATCTGCTGCGCTCTGCCAGCCATTGCTTGCTGTGTGTTTATGTAAGCTAGGGTCTCTCACACTTGGCTTGCCTTTAGTTTTCAGTCCTGACTCTGTGGTGGACCAGTGGTGCATGCTAAGGCTCCCAATTTGGGAGGAAAAGGCTTATTTATTCACAGCTGAAAATAAGGATAATGTTGCATTTTCCCCGCAGGGGTGCTGGGCACAAATGAAAGTGAGTTATATTTTTTGTTATTTTATGCATTTGCATCTGGCTGTTGTTCTATTTGAAATCCCCCAGCCCCTCTAACCAGCTTATTTCTGACTGCTAGAGCTGTTCTGTATAGAAAATGCTTTTTTATTTATTTGTTTTTTAATTGCAGCCTATGTGTGTCTGTAGGCAGAGGTGTAGTGAGGACAGACAGTGCAGACTTACTCTGTGATGTATTTATTTCTGGTGAAAGGCAAGGGAGTAACAGCACTGGAAAAGAAAGCCCTCTGTTTAGCTACAGGGACAGAGAAAGTGCAGGCTTCCCCACAGTGTGATGTATTTAGTGCTGGTGAAGGTGAAGGATTGACAGCACTGGAGACTGAGGCTGTATTTTTGTCTGCAGGCAGAGGCGTAGAGAAGGCAGACAGTGCAGACTTAGGGAAAGGGAAAATTATTTAACCAGCAAAGACACACTAAGACAAAGTTGTTTCCTGATGTGATCTGGGAGTGCAAGGAAGTTATGTAATTAGCTTAGGGTCACTTGGTGTGCAAGTTGGGGCTATGGATTAAAACCCAGGTCTCCAGGTTTGTAGGTCAGTGCCCTTAATCACTACTCTGTACTGACTCCAACATAAGACTTAATCACTCTGTGGTGTATGTATTGCTGGTGAAAGGTGGGGGCTAACAGCACTGGAGACTGAAACCTATTTATCTACAAGGAGAGTGCAGGTGAGTACAGGGTAAGCTGAGGGTCTCCGACGGTGTGATGTATTTAATGCTGGCGAAAGGTGATGGACTAAAAGTTCCGGCGACTGAAGCCCTCTGTTTACCCAGAAGAAACAGATATCATGCAGGTCTACTCAAATTTGTGATAAACTGATGATTACTGTATGTAGAATATATTTTATTTACTTGGTATTTTCTCCTGTTTGTTGTATTGTATTATACCAGTAAGCTAGTCTTGCACTGCAATCACTGAAAAAAGCTTTTTTCAATTCTGCGTGTTAACTAATTCTGGGTCACCTCTGAAAAAGGGACTTGCACATCTCAATGGGCCTACCCAGTCATCAGAATTTAAATAAAACCAATCAATAAACACATACATGCATACATAACTGAATAAACAAAATAAGTGTGCCCCCTGTGTGTGATGTATTTAATACTTGTAAAAAGTGAGGGACTGGTCACTGACAGCACTGGAGATTGAAGTTCCCTGTTTGTTTGTAGGGCCATAAATAGAGCTGGAGCAGTGCAGATTTCACTCTGAGAAGTATTTTATTCTGGAGAAAGGTGTCGGACTAACAACACTGGAAACTGAAGCCCATTTACCCAGACAGACAGGTGCCATACAGGTGTGCTCACTGTGTAATGCATTTAATGTTGATGAAAAGCAAGGGACTGACAGCACCCTGAGGCTGAAGCCCCCTGTTTGTTTGTAGGACCGTGAACAGGGCAGGTACAGTGCAGGCTTCACCACACTGTGGTGTGTTTAGTGCCCTTGGTGCAAGGTGACTAGAGGGGCTGATAGCACTGGAGACTGAAAATCCTCTGTTACTTACAGTGTGGGGCTAGGTATAGTGCAGGGGGCAGGAACATTGCATGGGCAGGTACAGTGTGGGGTAGGAACAGTGCTGAGGCAGGTAGAGTGCTGAGGTAGGTATAGCATGATGGAGGAAAAGAGCAGGGCAGTTACAGTGTGAGACAGGTATAACATGGGCAGGTAAGTGTGGAGCAGGTATAGTGCAGGGGAAGATACAGTGTGGGGCAGGTACAGTGTGAGACACATACAGTGTAGGACGGCAAGCAGAGTGCAGGGCAGGCAGAGTACAGGGCATGTTCATTATAGGGTAGCTGGGCAGGTACAGTGTGGACAACAGCAATGCTCCTTTACTGCTCCTCTGGTGAACCTATGGGTGGGGAAGGGAGCACTATAGTGAGAGGGTTTGTCAAGTTTTGCTTTGTCTCAGGTAGAGAATGCTCCCCAGCTGCCTACTACACCAGTTTACATAAAAACTGGAGCACAAGATCATTACCTCCAGGGCACAATGCAGCCACTCAAAAACCTGCAGAAATGAGAAACATGCACTGCCAGTGTTAAGGATCTCATCTCCTGCTTGCATGGACATGAAAGAGTTACATTCCTATGGTTAAAAAGGGAACAAAAAGGGATAGTTTGCCTAATGAGGAACAGTTTAAAGCAGTTTGATTTGATCCCAGTGGCAGCTCAGTCCTGGACCTCTGCTGAACAGACTGCCAAGTGTGAGGATGTGTGCATGAATGGGAGGTTGGAGCCCATGTGCCAATGCATGTATGATGCCACCCAACTTTGTTTACTTGGGGACAAGAGGCTGTCTTGAACCTGGGACCCTCAACATGGCCTGGCCAGGCTTTATTTTGTTCTTTGGTGTTTGTTTTTCTTTTTCTTTTTTTTCTCTCCATAAAGATTTTATCCTCTGGCCAACTCCCAACCCCATGATCTCCTAGACCACTCGCCCCCCCATTATACCTTCACCCTGTGCTGTGGGTATTGATTTAAAACTGGGATTAGAATGCTGAGACAACGCTCATTTTCAGAAGTGACCTGATGGATGGGGACATGTGGAGGAGCAAAGAAGTGTAAAAGTCCATTGTAAAAATATACAGAACAAAAATGGTCTGCAATCAAACAGGGAAAGCAAAATGTATACAGTACAGTGATGGCGCTAGAATATGTGAAAAGTTGATCATCAGTCAAAACATGTGTGCCCCCCCAACCCGGGGTTGTAGCTGGTGGTTAGGCTTAACTGCTAAGTTCTATCCTGAAGTTAGTTGAACCAAAAGCAACACATTTGTATGAAGACCGAATGTCTGAGACTGATAATACACATATTATTACCAAGCCATCTTTCATTTTCACCTGGGTGACCACTGCTTCAGGTTAAGCAGTAGATGATTCAGACTTCATACAGAGCTGTTGGAGGTAATGGGTTGAGAGCTGAGCTCTTCATAGTCTATATAAAATATTCCTATATGGTATAATGGCATTCTTAACATTACAATCTTCATCATAAATGTGCATTTATTGTATTTCTGTATAGCAAAAATTGGTTTAGAAAAAGTGCCTTTTGTACCCTAATAAGTGCCCTTCTGATCCTCAGCCCCCACACCTTTTACTACCTTCTGTCACCCCTGCATCAGAGACTCTAGCATTAATGTCCCCCATGAGCAGAATATAGTTAGTATTATTCTTATAAACTGTCTCTTCAAAATATGGAAGGGTTTGTTTCCGCATATCCAGGGTTCTGTCTGTCTGGGGAGTCAAATAAGTATTTATTAGGATCATTTTTTGTTGTTTCTTTTCCAGTTGTAAGGCCAATATAGTATCTAAGTTTCCTTCTAATGTTGTTATTTTAAGATCTGAAGAGGTTTTAACATAAATGAGCAATCCAGCTTTAAGGCATCCATATTTTTATTGCCTCACTGCCGGGTTGTCATAACAAGAATATCCTGGAATTTGGGGGATAATTAGATGGGAAAACCATGTTTCCTGTAGACAAATAATATCATGATCATTCAAAAAATGTTTTGGTTTCATCATCACCTAGCTTATCCATTGCTCCCAAAATATTCCAGGATAAAAATAGCAGTTTCCTGGTTTATGTCATTGTGGGTTTGTGGAAGATCAGTAGTACTTTCTTGTCACATATCTCTCATTGGTTGTGGATTTAAACACTGAAATCTGTTAATATTAGAGAAATTTGTTATTTCTTGAGGGTTTTCTATTTCTTTCCCTATAGTTACTTTTTCCCTTAACATTCCATATTTTGTTTTTTTTGAGTATCAAATATTCTTGGTGAAACTGTGTGTATACTCGAACTGTCTAACAGTGTAGAATTTTCCAAAATTGCTACAGGTAACATAGTCTTTTTGAAAGTGATATTAATCTGGGAGGTAGTTGTTCCAGAAGCATTTGCCTTGAAAGTGTAAAACACGAGAGTAAATTTCCCTCACTTGTAAAATAACTCTTATTATCCTGCACTGAGGTAGTCTCATTTAGCTCTTGGTTGTGCACCATTTTTTTTGGAGCAATGTGTATCTTCCCATCTAACTATGACTCTTTGCACTCACTTCTTTTCCTTCTATTGGGTTAGGTACCATTTTTTTAATCCTTCAGTTACTACACTTAGATCTTGAATAACAGAAGTCAATTCATCAGTTGATTTTACACGTATGGGTCTCTCTCTTTCTCTCTGCCCCTAAAGGGAAGAATTTTGTTTTTGTTTTTGTTTTTGAAAACCATAGTTTTCATCACTAAATACTGAATCTTTGGGGGGAAAATTCCTTCAGACCCCTTTGAACTGAAATCATATTCAAAAATAGAGGGATCATTCACTTCCCAGCTATGTATGAGTATTGAAATGCCCTCCGAGGTTGGTTCTTGAGTGATATTATTTATAAGCTCCAGAGAGCCTTCCAACACAGATGGATCACTAACTTGATCCCCCATCTTTTCATGAGTTTTAAGTATTGGGGTCGATAGATCAATTTGGAATAGGTTGATAGTTCTGAAAAAATGTGTTATTTTACGTTGTTTACTGCCACCATTACCATTAGTTGTTTGTTTTCCTACATCAAGTGCAGAAGGCCTAATTGATTTTGTAGAGTTCTTATTCTGTTTCCTTTTTTGGAATTGATAATTCAGGGATACCTTCTAATGTAAGGGAACAGTTTTCCCCCTCCTTGTAGACACCATTTTAGCCTGTATCCTATACTTTTAAATCCAATCGTATTTTAAAACAGGATAACTGAATTCCAAACCGATTAGTAAAAAGCCAGAAACTTATAAATATATTGGATTTTGTCTACTAAAATATCTTAACAAAACATTAAAATCAGTGATAGAATTCCCAAACTGCCATTTAAAGACCTAAAAAATCTGCAAGTCTTAAATAAATTACAGTACAAATGTCCCAGTCCAGGATAAATTGAAACCAGGGATTTAATACCAATTTCAGTTTCTAATGTGGAACTTGCCATTTTGTTATTTATATATGCCCTTGGTTTCCTTGCTTTCTGTTTTCCATTCTTCTTTTATCTGGTCCTTATTCGATTCCTTTTTCCTTGTTCTTATAATGTCCCAGTTCAATATTTTCCATAGATCTCCTCCTCGATTCCTTGATTGATTTCTTAGTTGGCTAAAATTAAAAATGAACTTTAAAGTATATGTTCTATATCAGACAAAGGAATAAAGAACAAAACTTCAATATATAAAATTTGACAAATTGATATACAAACTTTCCAAATCAGAGCTGAATTAAATGTAAAGTTTTGTTTTATCAGCATCAGTCTTTTTCAGATACATTTGTTGTTTTTAATCCGATAAATTTAATACAGACTGAAAAAGATTACAAATAAATTCCTATACAGAGGTTTTTATTTGTTGCTTTTTGGTGGCAGAACTAATGAATTAGATGACTAGCATGCGCTTTGATTTAACAGGAGCTAAGACTAAAGTTTTATGAGAGTAGCAGGGACTTCTAAGTAAATAACAAGAACTCAGAGCAATAAAACAACAGAAAAATAAGATGGAACTTAATAAAGCAAGGAACAGCAGCAACGTTATACCTCAGTATTTTATAAAATCTTGTGGCCACACGGTTTTGACTGAAATGAATGGGAGTGGCTACCATCAGCGTAGTTTTTCTGTAGCCAGGTATTACCCATAATTTGCACCAATCTGGTAGTTTAAAGTTGCTGACCATCTAAATAAAATTTATTTAAAACAATTTAGTGAAGGGTAAGTACTAATAAATGTATGATTGTATAGAAAGCTACTTAGTTACAAAGTGAAACATATATACCTTTTATTCATCTGTCTTCTCTCAGAATTACCACTGAGGTTAAAATAAAACTCCAGTTCTAAGCTGCCTTTCAAATTCTGGAATCAAATCCTTGTTCGGCCAGGCTTTTTAAGTATTAATGTAATTTCTCCACCTAAGTACATCGCTGTCTCTGATCATTATGTTGCTCCCACTTTGTACTTTGTACAAAAAGAATAGTGATTTCAGTGCAAAGAACACCAGCACATGCTCAGATATATAGAGACACATGGGTGTATTAATTGCAAACCCTAATTGGTCTCTGCCTTATTAGGTTGTTGTATTATAGTCCTTTTATTATAGCCCTTGCTTTCCAAATATCTATTCAGATATGGTGGTGGAATAGCTAGGGCTATTGCAAGTGAGCTGAGTGAACTTTATACTGTATATGTCGGAGTGTGCCCCATTACAAGAAGACCTACATTAATATACATAGTTTATTACAGAGGATCTCCTTACTCAGGAAGACAAAGACAGTTTAGATGACCCTATAACACAGGTGGAAATAAAAAATACAATAAAGGAAATGACTATAGGAAAATATCTGGGGCACGGTGGATTTGAAATAGAATGCTATGAAACATTGTAAGGTGTTTCATTATCTCTTTTGGAAAATTGCAAAAAAATGTTCAAAGTAAGAAAATAACATTCCAGACTCATTTAAACAAGCACATATTTAACTCCAAAGGTAGGGAAAAACTTGGAAAAGATTTAAAATTGTAGACTAGTTGCAGTTTTGAACAATGAATATAAAACTTTAGCTAAAATCCTAAATAACAGAATAGTTGCACACCTATCCAAATTAATTCACCATGACCTGGGGGATTTATTCCCAATTCATCGGGGAATACATAAAGTTCAGTATATTACTGAATACCTGGGGTGGCATGAACAGAGGCAATAATGATATCACTGGATGCCCGCAAGGCTTTTGATATGGTTGAATGGAAGTATTTGTTTTTCATCTTATACAGACTTTTTTTAGATAAACCCTGTATAACTTCACTAGAACTAAATAAAAAATTAATAAATATATGGAACAATTTGAATGAATAGTGAACTCAGCTGCCTACTCTCTTCTACATTGTTTGTTTTGACCTTAGAAATAGTATTGAAAGAGGATAAGACAAAACCAGAATATAAAAGGAATAACTATTGGCAATGAAATGGTAAAGCTGAAAGCCTATACAGGTGATATGATATTACTGTATTACTGAAAGAACCACAGAACAGTCTAATTGAACCGAAGAGATTCATTTCCTGTTTCTCAGCTGTTTCAGGATACAAGGCAAACAAAATGAAGTCTGGAGTGCTTCTATTCAGCCATCCCAACATGTCAGATACTCTACAGGTATTCAATGCTAAACTGAGAACAGAACATATGGAATATTTGGGAATAAGAATAACTAATAAACTGCAAAATAGATACAGGTTCAATTATTTGGTACTTTTGGAAAAATGTAAAATCAAAATATAAGGAGGGCTGGCAAAAAGGCTCCGTATTTATATGGGGCAAGGTGCAGATTATAAATATGTTAGCCATCCCATATCTGATTTATTCATTCCAAGCAATGCTAGTTCATGTTTTGAAGGCACAGTTTAAAAAATTACAGAGCAGTTTAGGGATGTTATATGGAATTTCAAAAAGTCCTGAATTTCATAGCAAAATTATGTGCATATAAAGAAAATAGTGGTTTTGCCTATCCAGACCCTAAAGCAAATTATATATCATATACTGTATTATAAAATATGCAGTGTAATTAACCCACAGAGAACAAAACAATTTGTATATAGAAACTATATTGGCTAACGGTAGAAAAAACATCAATTTTATTTCAGTGGACAATATATGGTATGCTCTATTTAGTTATAAGGACTACAATAGTTCAATTACTAAAATATAAGTAACATGATAAATGCTTATTGAATAAAACTAAGTGAGAGACAAAAGTGTTCCTGACAAGTAGGATATGGAATAACCACAACTGTAAAATAAATGGGAAAACAATCGGAGTTTAAAAAAAATGGGAACAGAAAGGCATCTTTAAATTGGAGGATATACCGAATGATGGGAAGTTAAGGTCATGGCAACATTGCTGTGATTACTATCACTTAGATCAATCAGAGTTTTTATTTTCTTTAATTTGCACAGCTAAGGAACATTTTCATGAAAACTGTAGTAGGTGAGAAAGGGTTCAAAATATTTAAAAACAGAGAAATAAGTATCTAGGCAATTTGAAGGGAACTATGGGATATTTTCATGGATTTTGAGAAGTTGGCTGGATGATGATAACAAAAGCTATACAAAAGTAAAAGATAAATGGAATACTGATTTGAACAATATGCTAACAGGCACACAATAGGATTTAACTTTTAGCACTTCCAGAGATAAAACTATCCCAATTTAAAATAATCAGTAGAGTGTATTATACACCTATTAGGTTATATAAATTGAAGTTAAAAGAAGATGCAGAATGTTGGCACTGCATGAATAACAGCACTGACATGATCCACGCTATGTGGGAGCATGCTTTGGTGAGCAACTGGTGGCAAATATATTTCCAAATTTGGAATAAGGTAACAAATTTGCAAAAGTCAGGAAAGATATAGTATCTATTGCTTTTCCAATATTACACAAAGTTTTGTTAACTTAAAAACATAGTCTCTGTCCGAATCAAAGGCACAAGTTGCAAGGTATTGTTTTGGTTTTAATACTGCTTTCCTGGGTTTTCTTTGGCACTCAGAAAGCAAGAACTAGCAATGGGGGATTACTGGATTTTGCTTTAAGACTCAACAGAGACATCAGAAATTCCTGGCTTACTGACAGGAGGTGTTAGAGATAGTAGCACAGTTCTTACTGCTGCCCCCCTCTAAAGTTAAAATAATTAAAGATGGGAAAGCAAATATTTTTTCGAGGTCAACAAGTTGGTGACATTTCTCCAATCTTAATATTCCCAACAAGAAATGTCAGGCTCATCTGTGGGATCTGAGTTGAGTATGATAGACAATATGGAGAAGATAGACCTGTGATTGATGATTAGTGACATTCTGTGTTTTTTCATTTTTCTCTGAGTAACTCCTTATATTATTTTTTTTGAAAAATTTGGAGCAGTATGGATTTTCTTTTTGAATGAGATAACTTAATAATTTGGGTTAATGCCTGTGGAAAGGTGGCAGGTACAATATCATAGAATCTATAAAGGTTTGAAATATGAAATTTAAAGCTGCTAGGCTATGACAGTCTAATAATTATTTTGGTTAAATAATTTCATGACTTTCCCTCATTGATGCGGTCTTATTAATTCTCCAAATGCGTAATTTCTTTCTTGTGCATTAGACCCCACTTGTGAAACTGGATTGACTCTTAGATTTAATGTAATTTAAAGTGGGTTCTATTTTGAACATATCTGTTGACTGTGGAGTATGTACCATGTTCTGTAAACATATATAATCCTGAAAATAAAAGTAAAAAAAAAATGGTAACAAATTTGCATGCAACATATAACATAAAAACAATAATTTTTGGAACAACTAAATATGAAGCACTATTAAAAAAAGATTACAATATAATTAAAGCTCATATTATGGCAGTTGAGACTGATTTAAAAACACTGGAAATTAGATAATTGCTCTAGAGTGCCACCAATTGCGGAGTGGCCCCAGCTGTTTATGTCACACTGTACAATAAATTTATCCCATCAGATGAGCACTTCTGGAAAGCATGTAAAACCCCAGTCTCTCAGTGGACTTTAGAGCTCTTTTCTTAAGCTATATCTTTATAACTGGATTTCTTTCTGAAGTTCATATAGATGCAACTTGGACCATTACTCTGGACTGACCAAAAGACTGTACAAAATAGTTATGTGTATCGCAAAATTGAGCATTCATTGGACAGCTGTCCCTGTGCCCCCACCAGCCGATCGCAGGCGGTATGTATGAATACATTCCCCCACACAGCTCCCGATGCCCGATCGCGGGCAGTATGTCTGAATACATTCCCCCCACAGCTCGATGCCCGATCGCTGGGCAGTATGTCTGAATACATTCCCCCACACAGCTCGATGACCAATCACGGACAGTATGATGAATACATTCCCCCGCCCACACAGTTTCCGATGCCCGATCGCGGGCAGAGCGTGAAACAACCCCAGTGCCAGATCATGGGCAGAATGTAAAAAGCCCCCAACCCGAATATCTCCCTGGTGGTCCAGTGGACCGTAATGCCCGATCGCGGGCAGAATGTCAAATTACACCCCCAAACATCTCCCTGGTGTCTAGTGTCCCCCCACCCACTCTGAAGTCAGATTTGTGAATGAACATCATTCACAAATCTGGACTGTCATGTACGGTATGGGCTGCACGCCCATTGGCTGTAGCCTCTGCACCAATGGGCATGCAGCCCTACCGGACAGTCAGTCGGCGGGCAGCGGGCGGCAGGCGGGTGGATGCTGCTGCCTGCCAGCCGCCAGGGGGAGCGGGTGGAGGGGTCGTGGTGAGTGCGGGGGGGGACACTAGACACCAGGGAGATGCTTGGGGGGTTGTAACTGACATTCTGCCCATGATCGGGCATTACGGTCCACTGACCACCAGGGAGATATTCGGGTTGGGGGTTTTTACATTCTGCCCGCGATCGGGCACGGGGGTTGTTTCATCGCTCTGCCCGCGAATCGGACATCGGAGCTGTGGGCGGGGGGAAATGTATTCAGACATACCGCCCGCAATTGGGCTTCGGGAGCTGTGTGGGGGAATGTATTCAGACATACTGCCCGTGATCGGGCTTCGGAAAATGTTAGGAGGGAAGAGAGTACACACATACTGCCCGCGATCGGTCTGCAGGGTGCGTCGGTCCCCGACGGCTGCTGCCTGGCAGGGTGGCCAGGCGCAAGTCCTCGGGGATCGGCGCACCTACATGCTAATGGCATGCAAATGGGGCCATAAATAGATGCAAATGCCCCCCCTGCGCCTTGCATGAATTATGGCCCCATTTGCATGTCACCTTTTGAATATCGGAAATTTGCGCATGGCGCAATGGTACTTGCGCCACCGCAAGTTTAATGCTCAACTCTGACAACTTGCGGTGGCGCAAGTTCCACTGCGCCATGCACAGTGGCTGTGGCTGGGGGGTGATATTCAAAGGAGTTGCTCAATAGCGCAACTCCTTTGAATATCGTCCCGGCCACACCCCTGCGCAACTATTTTGAGCAGCGAGGGCTTGCACCTCAGAATGGCGTAGTTTGAATATCTGGGCCACTGTATATATATATATATATATATATATATATATATATATATATATATATAGTGATACATTAACAAATCATTGTCTGTATGAAATGTATACTTTTTTATACCACAACATCTCTAAATAAAAATTATATTTGTGAAACAAGAATAGAAAGGGTTAAGGATAGCTTCCAGGAGTTAAGTAGGAGTTTGGGGGCAGCAGCAGAAATAGTAATCTCTGAGGTGCTACCATTGTCATGTGGAGGACAGAGGAGGGGACAGTGTATATCTGGTATTCCAAAAGGGTCATAGACAATACCATAGCAAAAAGAGAAGTGAATCATTATGGCTTCAGGTGACAGAGTAAGGGGGGCAGAAATCTGAGGGTTGTAGTGGTCTGTAGGCCACCAAACTAATCCTCAGAGGTGGACCAGCTGCTGGACAAGGAAATAAGGAAGGCAGGAGATAGGGAAGAATAATATTCATAGGGGACTGACTTTTCCAGCCAAATATTGATAAGTACCAGAAGCCAAGAGCCAATGAAGCCAGAAATTGGTAGATGCAGCACATGACTGCTTTCTAAATCAATTGGTGAGGGAGAAAACTAGAAGAATCCAAACTTAGAAGTTTTGTCCAATCAGGACATTATAAGTGACATGAGAGTGGAGTACCCATTAGGGCAGAGTGACTGCACTGTTCTGGAAGCTCAGCACTTACCCCAGCACCTTGGTCTCTGACTTTAGGAAAGCAGATTTTGACTGGATGGGGAAGACTGTCAAAAACAGACTAAAGGAAATAAAAAGGGTGACATGGGTGGAGAATTCTATTTATTTATTTATTTATTTATTTATTTATGTTATTTTACCAGGAAAAAAACTCCAGTGAGCAGTGCTCATTTGCAAGAACATCCTGATTAGGACAAGTAACAGTATATAAATCAACAGATTTACATACCGGGGTGAGATTTTCAGAAGGTTGGATGCAGCACACGCTTCTGTATTTTGGATGCATGCTACATTCAAGCAAATGCATTGGGATGCATATGGCTTATCTACAAACATCCTGATGCACTATGACACTTGCTGCTTTTTGCGGCACAAAAAAATGCCACATGCATCTAATTCAGATGCATGTGTCATTTTCTGGACACAAGTTGGGGTAATCACGCTCAGAAAGTAGACCACTTTGTCGGTGATCTAACTATTTTGGTGGACCTTGGGCAGCCACATCCCTAAAATGGATGCACTCATCTGAAAATCCCACCCAAGGTCATTACCTAGTAGAATATAGAGTTTGAAAGCAACACATACACTGGAATGTGCAAGGATGATGTACAGCATAAACAAGTAATAAAAAAATAAAAGTACAATAATTGAAATTAACAAGAATAAAAAAAATCCAAAGAATATAGCAATCAGAGTACAATAAAAACAAAAAAGATTCTAATGGCGACGTGCATTTGTCAGTGCAATTATTTTTTTTTAATTTGTGTTTATTGATTTTAAGTACAGCATACACTTATTTCCTTATACAGAGCAATAAGAGATACAGAGAAGACATTCAACATGTTGATATACACATCGGTGCCCTGTAATCTTCAACAATAGTAGTAGGAGCTTACCCAAAATTTAATCAAATGTAGGTTTCAAAAATCCTAACCATCTCAATGGCTATTGGAATGTCCCAAAACAGGCAGAATTGACAGAGGTACATCAGACACATTCATTAGGGAGTGCTATTTAGCCACATCCATTAAAGTAGCTAAAAACAGGGGAAAATGTGCTTCTCTATAACTGCTGCCTGCAGCTAGAATTAGTGTTTGATCTTAACTACTTAACATTCTCGAATGTATGGTATTGCATTCAGGCTAAAATGCCAGGAATCAAACATGGTAAACAGTGTAAATATTGACATTAGTATAGAACTTGATGCTTTCGCCCCACATTGCAGATAGAGAAAAAATGACACAGATGGAATAAGCCATTGCATGTAGCTGAATAACCAGCAGACAGCCCCTGAAATAGTACTAAGTATCTCTGCTAAACATACAAGAGAGGGCAGACTGCATTTAAGGGACACAGTACTGCTGAAAAAAAACAACTTTATCCACCTATTAGGGAGTATAATAAAAGTCAGTGTCCCACATTGTCCCAACTAATGGAATCAGTCACTATAGATAGAGTCCACAGGGCAAATTCATACTGCTCCCAGTTCTCCATCTATTTCCTCCTCCGTATTGGCGATGGCTGTGGTGTCAAATTATTTTTCAGTTTTTCCAGCCACCTTCCTGCATCTTGGGGATCTGCAAGCTGCCACGATTGGCCTCCATAAGTGACCCGAAGTCAAGCTGGCAAAAAAAATGAGTGGATTACTCTAAGAGCCTGAAGCTTCTGTCTGATCCCATTGAACCTCTTATGTCTGGCCCAGGTTTGGAATGAGAGATCCAGAAAGAACTTGACGTTGCGCTCATTAATGGAAAGCAGGTACGCCACCCCTGCTGCTGCTAGTAGCATGTCCTGAGTCTCTGTTACTGATGTCTTCACCAGCACAGTGGGGGGTTGGTTTGTATTGGCAGGCCACATCCTAGGATTGACATTATAAACTCTCCAGAGGGCACTGAAGTCAAAATCTTCAGCCGGATAGATATTTTCATCCAGTCCTTAAGAAAGTGTAATAAATGAATTATTTCCTCTCCCTCTGGCACTCCCACCAACCTGAGATTTCCTGCCCAAATCTCATTCTCTAAGGCTTCAAGCTGACCTCTGAGTTATGTGTTTTCCTGTGTGAGATTGGCGACTGCAGCTTGCATTGTAATCAATCTCATTTTACTTTCAGCAACAGTGTTGGTTAGATCAATAATAGCGGTGTCGACTTTTTCCAGTCTGGCAAACATTTTTTCCATCTTATTGTCCATAGATTGCGTAGTAGCCAACATCTGGTGCCAAGGAGGATTTGAGGAGGGCTCCAATGCAGTTTCCACCTTGTGGCTCTCGGGCTGTCCGGCCTTCACTGGTTTACGTGTGGGAAGTTTAGATGCTCCTGGAGCTTAAGTTTTTTGTTTACCCATGGTTTAGAATTGCCTGAAAGCTGGGGACCTCCAGAGAAGGAATCCAAAAGAGTTGATTAAGAGTAACTGGCTGAAACTGTATAATTTGATAAAAAGCTAGAGCTGAAGTGCAGAGCTGACAAGAAAAGCTTCCTGCCTGGAGATGGGCTCTCTAGAACTGTAGTACAATGATTTTAATAACAGTTTGAATAAATAGAGGCCGATCAACTAACTGAATTTGAGTGAGGCTTGTCACTTATTCCAGTAGATACAGGCAAGCCAGCTGAAGGCCATTTTATCATATGTGGATGCATATCTTGGGACCTGCAATAGGATGAAGTCATCCGTCCTCAGGTTGTAAAGGCTAGAGCTCCTATAACAAAAGGCCCGACAATAACTGGGCAGCAGTTAGGAATGCTGTATTGGGGCATCACAGGAGTGTATCAGGAATGCTAGGAAAGGTAAGAAGCATAGGAAACTGAAAGGGTTAGATGAGTAGGTAAGAACACCAATTAGGGACAAGAGAAGTGCACTCTGGGTCTGTAAAGGGAAGCAAATGGATGTCAAATATGGGAAGAGTATGAGGTAAAATTAGAAGCAGCCAAAAAAACTAATTAGGAAGTCACAAATTAAAACTGTATTGAGAAATACAATGGTAACACCTTCTTCAGATATATATGGGGAAAAAAAGAAAGATGAAGAATAGTATAGAGAAGATGAAGAATGGGAAAAGTGTGAAGGATGACATGGGGAAGGCAGATATTCTAAATGAGTACTTCAGCTCAGTACTAATGATTGAGACTACATGCTCCATTCCTGACAGTGGGGGTTACATTTAAGGGTATCAGGGAAGAAAGGCTAGAAATAGGTGCAATATCTGTGGAAAGGGTGTTAAAGGAGCTACTAAACATTAAGGTTAACAAATTTCCAGGGCTGGATGGGACATACACAAGGATGCAGAAGAAGACAGAGCAGGCCCTGGCAGTACTTCTAATGAACCAGTTTAACAAGTTCTTTAAATGGCACCCAGGGAACTACATACTGATGAGCCTGACTTTTAAAATGTGTGCAAGTCTGTAGAAACTATAGTAAAGGAGTACATAGTGGAATTCCTGGAGAAAAAAAATGAAAAACACAAACAAACCCTGCAGCATAAGAAACAGCATGGCTTTTCCAAGAGTAAATCATGTCAGAGAACTTTGTAGGCTTCTTCAACTGAGTGACACATGCAGTGCACAATGGTCAGGCAGTGGACATCCTTTACCTGGATTTCAGAAAGGCCTTTGATTCAGTACCACAGTGCAGTCTAGTAAAAAGAATGGGAGACCTAGGGTCTAGGCAAGGGCTAACTAGATGGATCAGGAATGGGTTGAACAGTTGGACCCAGAGGGTTGTCCTAAATTGTAAATTCTTTGGATACGTTTTTGTAACCAGTGAGGTCTTGCAGGGGTCTGTACTTGGCACAACACTCATCAATTTGTACATAAGTGACATAGGAGAAATGTTGCAGGGAAAAATGTGTTTCTTTGCAGATGACAAAAAACTCTGTGGGAGGGTGGACATTGTGGCTGTGGGGTATCAAAAGGGTGGATTAGAGGAGGAACATGGTCCTACGAAGGGGGCATCCACAGAATGCTCCATCTAGTTTGGACATACCAAAGCTGTTGGCTAGGGTGGCTGGGCAGAATGGATGGGCCTGTAAATTTCTGTTTCTATGTGGATGGTGTTGCTAGCATGAAGAGGTATGTTGCCAGCCAAAGTGTAATGCCTAAAAATGCAAGGTCATGCACACAGGCAGTAAGAAGCTGCTAGCAGAATACTGGCTGTGTGGCACAGAGGTAGAGTACATTAGAGAAGAAAGGGAATTGGGGATAATCATTAATGATAACATGAAGTTCTCTTCCCAGTGTAGCAAGGCACATTGGAAGGCAAACAGAACACAGAGTTGGGTTGGTTTTACTAGTCGTAGGAAAGAGTTGCTGTTGTCTCTGTGCACAACACTAGTATGGCTGCACCTGGAGAACTGTGTGCAGCTCTGGAGACCAAACCTAAAGATGGACAAGGACAGGTTGAAGTCAATACAGAGCAGGACAACCAAATGATACAAGGTCAGCAGGGAAAGATGAGAACAGCCTCAATATGTATTTCCCAGAAGGTCAGGAGGAAAAAGGGGGGGCATCATAGAGATATTCAATTACAATCAGGGGTATAACAAGGTGAACTGTGCGGTGCTGTTCAAGTTGAATAAAGTTAAGCCACTAGGGGACACAAGGTCAAGCTGATGGGGGTAGAGTTCAGAAAGGATGTTAGGAAGTACTTTTTCACAGAGCAGGTGGTGGACATGTGGAGCAGTTTTCCCAGCAACATGGCCAATGGAAAATGCATTGCTGAGTTCAAGATCAGCTGGTATGGCTTCAAGGGTCTTATTAATCAGTGTAGGGTAGAGAGTGACAGGAAGAAGATGGTAGGGGTGGGACGAAGGGCAATCTCAAAGTAAATCTGGGAAGGGTTTCCAGCGCAAACTAAGTAAACTTTAAATATTTTTCTACCCTTACCGTCTATGTTTCTATTTATAGCTCAGGATTATTGACACATACAGGTAAGCCCAGTAGCATGTTTGAAAGATCTATCATTGTCTTTCCAGATGTGAGGGACCCCGCACACTTACCTTCCTCTAAGCAAAAGCCCACTCTCTAAAGGTGTTTTGAAATTAATAACTGTTAATCACTTGGGCTCAACCATCCTGAATTCCATTAATAAAAATATCTGGAAGAATTTATTGTTGTAAACTTTTTGGCCAGGAAAGATGCAGTAAGCCAAAGTTTGTTTGCAGGTCATCCTGGGAGCACAGGGAAGTTAAATGACTTGCTCATGGTCACACAGTATGCAAGTGGTGGCAGTGAGCTTCAAAACCAGTTCCTGAGGTTTGCAGCTCAACCCTCTTAACCACTACACCATATTGCCTCTTGAGTGATGTGCTGATAATTTAAATAAGAGGGCAAACACTAAACAGGTTAACTAACTATACACTCTGTCAAACCAGTTTGAAGGGACATATGGTAAACTGTTTCAAACAAAACATTGAGGATGATATGGATTTTCCAATAAATACATTTCTAACCAAAACAAAATAATGTTAGAAAAAACTCTGGAAGAGATCAATTCCGGAAGTATAAGCTAGGAACACATTTGTATAAATTTACAATTTATCCAGGGTATAAAATGTTCTTTAGCTATAATTGCTAAAAAATGTCACAGACAAACATGCAGGAATGAAATGACTGAAAGCAAAAACGTAACTTTCTTTTTTTCTTTTCTTTTAATCAATATCTGCTCACTCTAGGGAAAGCCCCTTTGTTCATTTTGCTTTACAGTAACTGTCTTCAAAAGTGGTCATTTTTTTGATAAAACTTGTTGGATAGGTGTGACAGCTTGTAATGTATTTTTTTCTTTGTGTGTTTTAATTTTTATTATCATCTATGCTTCTATAAGGTATTTCAGTGGAGGTGGGAGTTCTGGTAGAAAAGTACAGTTATGTAAGAACTTACCGTAACAGTAAATCTTTGAGAGAATGTCTTGCAGCAAGCCACACCTATGGAACTACATCTGTCAGGCACTAGGACCACATGGAAACTTTTCTAGCTAGCAGTCTACTGGGGCCGCCCATGATGATGACATCAGCTGACATCGCTTCTCTTATATATATGTGGGCGATCTCGCACCCTCCTCAGTTCCCTTGCCAGAGACCATCTACAGAGGACATCCTCTGAGGGAACCAAGGGAGGGCTGAGGCTCCTGCCACTGTAGGATAAAGAACAGAAGGTGAAGCATTCTGGAGAAGGAGACAGACACAGAAAGCAAGGGGAGAAGGAGGGAGGGAGGGTCAGCATGGCTTGCTGCAAGAGATTCTCGTGATGATTTACTGTTATGATAAGTGCTTATGTAACTGTACTATCTTCAACAAGGATATTGCTTGCAGCAAGCCAGACCTATGGAATGAGTCCCAAGCAGTTCTGACATCAAAACAGTCTGGATGGCTGGAAACAACAAGCCTAGGAAAGGAGGCCTTGAAACACAGCTAGACCAAAACTTGCCCATCTTCTGGAAGCAATGTCCAGACTGCAGTGTCTAGTGAAAGTGTAGACAGTACGCCAGGTAGCAGCTGCACAGATCTCAGCAGCTGAAACATTCCGGAAATAGGCAGCAGGAGTGGTCATACCTAGAGTTAAGTGGCCATGCACAGCACCAGGAAGTTCCTTACCATACTTCCTATAACAAAAGGTAATGCAGTCGGCCAACCATTTGGACAAGCACTGCTTCAAAACTGGAATTCCCTCTTTCCCTGGGGTGAAAGGAGCAAACAGCTTTGAAGACTTCCTAACCTCCTTCATAGAGTGGACATAATACCTGAGAATACTATGTGTATCTAAAGTATGGAACAATGTTTCCCCTGGATTGGCATGCTCCAGGAAATAAACTGGCAGGTAGATGGATTGATTTAAAGTAAACTCAGACACCACCTTAGGTAGAAACTTAGGATCGGTACGCAAAGACACCCTATCTTTATGAAAATTGAAATAAAGAGGTTCACACCTGAGAGCCTGAAGCTCAGAAATCCTTCAAACAGAAGCAATGGCAACTAAAAATAATGCTTTCCACAACAGAAAGCGTAGCTCTCAAGTCACGACTGGCTCAAATGGAGCCAAAGTAAGCTTCTCTAACACAAAATTCAGATCCCAAGGTAGGGCTGGATTACAAATGGGCGGTTTCAAATAAAGGATGCCCCTCAACAACGTATGGGACACATCCAGCTGTGCCACTGTATGGCCATCAACAGGTACGTGAAAGGCTAAAATGACAGACAGGTGCACCGTAATTGAAGAGTACTGCAACCTGGCATCGAACATGGATCTCAGGTACTCCTGAATCTGATTCACTGGACAGGTGTATGGGTCCAGATGATGGAAGGCAGCCCACAGAGCAAAGCACTTCCACTTCTTGGAATAAGTGGCCCTGGTGGAGGGTCTTCTAGCAGCCATGAGGATATCAGCCACCTTCTGAGAAACTTCAAACCTTGCAATGACTATGTCTTCAGAAGCCATGCATGAAGACAAAGAGGATGGACTAGAGTGCCCTGCTCCTGTGATAGCAAGTTGGGGCACAAGGGCAGAGGTAGAGGAGGTTCCACTGCCAGCTGTTGCATTAAGGGGAACCAGATCTGACAATGACAGAAGGAAGCCATGAGGATTAAAGTGGCTCCTTCCCTCTGAAACTTGATCAGAATCCTCTGAATTAGAGGGGAGGGAGGAAAGGCATAGAGAAACCTCCCTTTCCTGGAGAGTTACAATGTGTCTCACCACAAAACTCCAGGCCCTGGAGTGAGCGAGCAAAATCATGGCAGTTTTGCATCGAGTGGTGACACGGAGCCATACAAACTGGGGTTGTTTACAGGCCTCCAGATCGGGGGAGGATATAGACACATTACTGTTAGAAGATATGCAAAACATGATAGCTAAAGGGGAGGTTCTGATAATGAGAGACTTCAACATGCCAGATACAGATTGGTCAGTACCAGCAGGAACATCTGCCAGAACTAGACACATGGTGGATTCCCTGCAGGGGTAGACCTTCAAACCACTGGTACAACAACCCACAGGAGACAGGGCTATTCTAGATCTAGTACTGACTAATGGGGAAAGGATCACAGATCTCCAGGTAGAAGGTCACCTGGGAGCCAGTGACCATCACATGGTTTGGTTCAATTTGGCCACTACAACTAAATCATCCCATTCGAAGGCAAAAATGTGGGACTTCAGAGGAGCTGACTTTGATAAGATGGCCAACAGAGTTAAGCTAGCCCTGGCAAGAAGAAATACAGGTGAGGGGGTATAGGCAAAGTGGGCAAGCACTAAGGTTGCAATACTTGAAGCAACATCCCATTGTGTTAGGGAGAAAAGCAAGAGCAAAAGAAGGAGGAAACCACTTTGGGTCTCAAAAACATTAGCAGAAAAGGTCAGAGCCAAAAGACTGACCTTCAGGAAATATAAGGGAATGCAGCGGGACGAAGATAGGGAGGCATACCAAACTCCCCTAAGGGAGGCAGGGAAGGCAGTAAGGCAGGAAAAGGCCCAAACCGAGGAAACACTAGCACAAACAGTAAAAGAAGGGGACAAGACTTTCTATAGATACATTAGTGAAAGAAGAAAGTCCAGAGGGCATATTGCTAAGATCGAAGGGGATAAGGGGGAGTGTGTGGAGGAGGATCAAGGAAAAGCAGCTATCCTAAATAGATACTTCCGCTCAGTATTTACTGAGGAGAAGGCAGGGCAGGGCCCACAGCTCAGCACCATGTCCCTTCACAAAAGAAAGGATCCTACAATATCTCACTAAGCTCAGGGTGGACAAGGCAATGGGGCCTGATTGCATACATCCCAGGGTACTAAAGGAGCTAAGGGTGGAACTAGCAGAGCCATTAGCAGAACTGTTTAGTGAGTCTTTGAGCACAGGAGAGGTCACAGAAGACTGGAGAAGAGGTGTGATCCCGCTCCACAAGAGTGGTAGCAGGGAGAAGGCAGGGAACTACAGACCAGTCAGTCTTACCTCAGCAGTGGGCAAGATTAAGGAGGCACTCCTTAAGGAAAGGATAGTGCAACACCTGGAATCCATAGGAGCACAGGATCCAAGACAGCATGGGTTTACAACAGGAAGGTCCTGCTAAACTAATCTTGTAGATTTTTTTGACTGGGTAACTAGAGTGGTGGACCAAGGGGGTGCAGTTGATGTCACCTACCTTGACTTCAGCAAAGCTTTCAATATTATTCCACATAGAAGATTGATTAATAAGTTAGGTAGGCTCGGGGTGGGTCAGAAGTTGGTCAACTGGGTGGCAAACTGGTTGGCAGGCAGAAAACAGAGAGTGGTGGTAAATGGTATACAGTCAGAAGAGATGCAAGTCACAAGTGGGGTACCTCAGGGATCAGTTCTGGGGCCAAGCCTCTTCAATATCTTCATCAGTGACATTGCAGATGGACTAGAGGGTAAGGTGTGTCTGTTTGCAGATGACACCAAGATCTGCAACAGAGTAGATGATCCAGATGGGGAGGGCAGAATGAGAAGCAATCTGGATAAACTGGCAAAATGGTCGGAAGAGTGGCAATTGGAGTTTAACGCAAAGAAGTGCAAGATCATGCACATAGGGAAGAGAAACCGTGAAGCCACCTATAGGTAGCTGGCAATCACAAGGTAAGAAAGAGACTTGGGCATCATCATCATGGATGACCTGAAATCATCCAAGCAGACCACTAAAGCAGTAGGTAAGGCTAGGGGGATGTTGGGGTGTTTTAGTAGGGGTATTGCAAGTCGTATGAGACAGGTAATAATTGCTCTTTACAAGACACTGGTTAGGCCCCATCTGGAGTACTGTGTGCAGTACTGGAGGCCACAGCTGCACAAGAACATTAACAAAATGGAGGCAGTCCAGAGAAGGACAACCAAAATGGTGCAGGGACTGCATCAGAAAACATATGAGGACAGATTAATGGAGCTCAATATGTATACCATACAGCAAAGGAGGGAGAGAGGTGATATGATTGAAGCATTCAAACATCTTAAGGGCATTAACAAGGTGAAAGTGTCTAACATGTTTCAATATAAGAAAAATGGCAGGACAAGAGGACACAGCATGAGATTAGAGGGGGAGGCCAATTAAGGGGTAATGTGAGGAAGTTATTTTTCACAGAAAGGGTGGTGGATGCATTGAATGGCCTACCTCAGGAAGTGGTGGATATAAATACAGTGCAGGGCTTCAAACAGGCATGGGATAGGCATAAGGGAGCAATACAGATGAGTATGTACAGATAGGCCTTTGACAAAGTAAAGGCCTATGGCACATTCATAAGGTAGAAAAAATGGGCAGACTGGATGGGCCTTGCGGTTCTTATCTGCCGTCAACTTCTGTGTTTCTATGTTTCTAAAAAGGTCCAACTCTGGACAACCCCCACCTGTCGAACAGGTCTTCAACCACCGAGGTCAGCAGCTCCCACTCATACATTCTGGACTGCGACCTGCTTAGCCTGTCTGCCAGGACATTTTGGACACTGGGAACATGAACTGCTGACAGTTTTAGACCATGTTCTAGAGCCCAGTACCAGACCCATCACTTCCTGACACAGAAGGTATGAGTGGGTCCCTCTTATTTGTTGATATAGTGGATGACACAGATGCTGTCCATCTGCAGCAGCAGGTGGCCTGGGGACAGAAGGGTCTGGAAGGCTTGTAGAGTATACAGAACGACCCTCATCTCTAGGACATTGATGTCGAGGGTAGCCTCCATTGTGGACCATGTCCCTTGAGTCTGATGAGACTCCAGATGAGCTCCCCAGCCTAACCCCGAGGCATCCATGGTAAGAATCTGCTGAAGGGAAAGAATGAGGAAGAGAACCGCTTTCAACAGGTTGCTAGGTTCCATCCACCATAGTAGCACCTTTTTGACTGGGGAGGAAATTAGGACTTGCTGCTCCAGGTCATCGGTATATTGATCCCACTGGACCCTCAATGTCCATTGGGGAATCTGCATGTGCAACCTGGCTAGAGGCACCATAACGACAGCCACAGCCATCAGGCCCAAGAGCCTCAGAAAAGTCCTGGCTGTGACATAAAGCTGGGCTTGGCCCATCAAGCAGTCCGCCCTGTCCTGCGGTAAAAATGCGAGGCCCTGAGCCATGTCTAATACCACCCCAATGTACAAAAGGCATTGGCAATTGGTCAGGACTGACTTGAGCAGATTGACTGGATTCCCAGTGTGTGTGTAACAGCTGTATGGTGCTCTGTACAGTCTGGAGCAACTGGTCCCTGGATCATGCTTTGAGCAGTCGATCATCCATGTAAGGGAAGATGTGAAGACCCTCCCTCCTGAGAGCCGCAGCTACCACTGCTAAGCATTTGGTAAAGACCCCTGACACTGAGGATAAGCCAAAGGGCAATGCTTGAAACTGATAGTGCTCCCCCCGGAACTGGAACCTCAGGTACTGCCAGTGGGGGGTACACACCTTGATGTGCAGGAATGCATCCTGCATGTCGAGAGAGCATATCCAGTCTCCCTGGAGCAGCAGTGGCAGCAGGCCCCATAAGGTCACCATCCTGAACCTTTTGTACTGGATGTAGGAGTTCAAGTCTCTCAGAACCAGAATAGGCCTCAAATCCCCTGTGGATCTGGGGACTAGGAAGAAGTGGGAATAAAAGAAAAAATTACTCACCTTAGTAATGTTGTTTCTTCTAATGGAGTCTTGCTATATTATGACATATGCAGTGAGTCCCAACCTTCGAACTGCTCCAGAGGCGAAAGAGTTAACTTTCCATGCCAGGCATGGAACTTTGAGCACGAGCTCGGTTGAAAACTCTGTCTGTTGTTCTTCAAACTCAAACTGTCAGATCTTTACGAGCAAAACTCACTAAAGTTCTGTGTGGAAGCTGTAAACCTACACTAGCCAACTAGCTACTAAATATAAGAACACATTTTTTGGTCCCAAAACAAAGACTCAAGTCAGGGGACCCCAAAAAAATGAAAAACACAACACCCAATCACCCCAAAAAGGAGGGGTGAAAAAAACAAAAAAAAACAAGGTGGGCATCCACTAAGTGCCAACACTGCACTGCCCACCCACATCCCAAAAGCAGAGGTTCTGAGAGGGGCAGGCAGGGGGGGAGGTCATAATATAGCAAGACTCCATTAGAAGAAACAACATTACTAAGGTGAGTAATTTTTTCTTCAAACAACATGAAGTCTTGCTATATTATGACATATGCAGACTACACAGCAGTACCTCCATGGAGGAGGGACAGAACCTACTTAGGAAATAGGCTCTGAAGCACAGCTGTGCCAAACCGAGCATCACTCCTAGCCTGGATGTCCAGGGAGTAATGCTTGGTAAAAGTATGAACTGTTTTCCAGGTAGCTGCTTGACATATCTCTAGGATAGGGATGTCCCTGGCAGCAGCCAGAGACACAGCTGTACCTCTGGTAGAGTGAGCCCTCAGGCCTGAGGGAGGAACCTTACCCAGTTTTTCATAGCAAAATTGGATACAAGAGACAATCCACCTGGCAATGGATCTTTTAGTGGCAGGTTTCCCCTTTACCAACCTCACCACAAGTGAGGAACAGTTGGAGGAAGTCAAACCTGTGACCCTTGGTACGTTCTATGTAGTAACTAAGGGCTCTTTTGACATCTAAACTGTGCAGTCGCCTCTCGCCAGAGAAGGAATGGTCAGTGAAGTACACAGGGAGAGACATAGGTTGATTAAGGTGGAAGTCTGAAACCACCTTAGGCAAGAACTTTCTGTTAGTCCTGAGGACCACCTTATCTCTATGAAAGGAGATAAAATCAGGCTCCACTGACAATGCTTGTAATTCACTTATGCACCTGGCAGAAGTGATGGCTACCAAAACACAGTTTTCCAAGTCAAGTACTTAAGCTCTGCTGAAGACAAGGCCTCAAAAGGGGGTTGCATAAGCTGGGCAATGCAAATATTAAGATCCCAGACAGTGGCAGGGTCCCTGAATGGAGGGTTGGTGTGAAGCAACCCCATGAAAAACTTGGAGAATACAAGATGAGCTGAAAGAGAAGAGGGTTTACCTGCTGATAAGAAAGCAGACACAGCTGCCAGGTGCACTTTTAGGGTAGCTGGTCTCAGCCCCAAAGTATTCAAATGCACCATATAATCCAGGACTGTGGGTAAGTCAGCAGATTCTGGGGAGATATGCTTGCCAGAGCACCATATGGAAAATCTCTTCCATTTGGAATTATAAGTAGCCCTGGTGGAAGGCTTCCTAGAAGCCTTCAAAATATCAATACACCTTGGGAGGGTGTAGGTCAGCAAACTCTAACTCTTCAAGAGCCAGGCCTTGAGATTGAGAGATTTGAGGTTCAGGTACCAAACTCTCCCCTGAGCACAGGTTAACAGGTTGTGATTCCTGGGAAGACACAGGGGAAGGTGGACTGCTAAGGACATAAGGAGTGGGTACCAGGGCTGTCTGGCCCTATCTGGAGCAATCAGGATCATCCTGCAGGGTTGAGATCTGATTTTGACTAGCACCTTGAACAGAAGAGGGAAGGGAGAAAAGCATAGAGAAACTTCCCTTGCCAACTGAGAAGGAAGGCATCCAGAGGGACTGAACCCAACACTGGGGGCCTGCAGCAAAAAAGGGGAAGTTGGTGACTGTCTGGGGCTGCAAAAAGATCTATCTGCGGGGTGCCCCATCTGGCAAATACTACCTCCAGTACTAGGGGATCCACTGACCATTCGTGATGGCCCTGGGAAATCCTGCTGAGAGCATCTGCCAGGACATTGTCCTTGCCTGGGAGATGAACTGCAATAAGGAAGGTGTTTAGAGAGTAAGCCAGAGACCACAACTTCATTGGTTCGTTGCACAAGGCCGCAGACCGAGTGCCCCCTTGCTTGTTGATGTACCACATTGTGGTGGTATTGTCTGTTCTGACCTGAATAGCTTTGTTCTGAACAGATTTGGAAAAAACTTGAAGTGCTAGAAAAACTGCTCTGAGTTCCAACAGATTGATGTGGAGCAGAGATTCCTGAGGGGACCACAATCCCTGGGTAGTGAGGTCGCCCATGTGAGCTCCCATCCCAGAGGGATGCATCTGTAGTAAGGATTAAGGTGAGACTGAGGGGCGAAGGGACCCCTGTCTCAGATTGCTCTGGTCCTGCCACCACTGAAGGGCTTGGATCAGGGTTCGAGTCACTGGGATCAACTTGGATAGAGGATCTCTCCTTTGAGACCAAAAGGCTCTCAAATGGAACTGGATGTCCCTCATCTGAAATCTTGCTCCCTGCACTACTGCTGTAGAAGCAGCCATGTGCCCCAGGAGCTGCAGAAAATGCCTTGCTGGTCGAGAGATCTGCAGGGTGAAAGAGGAGGCCAGAGAGACCAGGGTCCTTGCTCTTTCCAGAGAAAGGAAGGCTCTGGCCTCTTTTGTGTTCAGTTCTGCACCTATGAAGGTGAGAAGCTGGACAGGCTCTAGAACTGACTTTGGAAGATTGAGAAGGAAACCTAGAGATGTGAGCAGTTGCTGAGTTACCTGAAGATGTAATTTGACTTGGTCTGGAGACTGGCTTACTATGAGCCAGTCATCCAGGTAAGGAAAGATGGCAATCTTTTGCCTTCTTAAGTGGGCAACTGCTACTGCCAGGCATTTTGTGAATACCCTCAGGGCAGAGGTGAGGCCAAAGGGCATTGCTCTGAACTGGTAATGGCCTGAGGGCAGTTCGAATCTGAGGTACTTTCGATGGGAGCTTCTGATAAGAACATGGAAGTAGGCATCCTTGAGGTCCAGGGATGCTAGCCAGTCCCCTGGCCTTAGAGAGGGTAAAATAATTCCCAGAGTCACCATTTTGAATTTTGGTTTTAAAAGGTGCTTGTTTAGGTGTCTGAGATCCAGGATGGGCCGCCATTCTCCTGTCTTTTTTGGGGTAAGAAAGTACCTGGAGTACAACCCTTTGCCCTGGTGTAGGGGTGGAACCCTTTCCACAGCTCTGAGAGCCAGAAGGGTAGAAACTTCTGTCTCTAGGGCAAGTGCCTCTGATGGATTTGCAGGTGGAAAGGACCTGGTTCTCATCTTTGGAAATTTTTTGAAGCTGAGAACCAGTCCCTGGCTTACTACTTCCAGGACCCACTTGTCTGATGTTAAAGACTTCCAGTCCTGGACAAAGTAAGCCAGCCTGCCCCCTACAGGTAGTGGAGAATCGGCCCTGGCCACCCCATCAGGGTGCCTGCTTGGCAGGGGCTTTAGGCTGAGGGGTGGAAGCAGGTCTGCTTGTACCCCGTCTGCCTCTCCCTCTAAAGAACCCCCTCTGGGCATAAGCTGAAGAGGAGGCCTGGGCTTGGTAAAAAGGCCTATGAAAAGGTCTGCCCCTGCCCCTGGAAGGCTGCCTTTGAGGAGTGGCCTGCCTTTCCTTGGCCTGTGCACTCCTATAGGTGGTCCTATACTCATCCATTTTCTTCATGTAATTCTCTGTCTGCTCCCGAACAGAGAGTTACCCACAACAGGAAAATCCATGGCCTTAGTCTGGGTATCCTGCAACAGGCTAGTACATCTGAGCCAAGCCATCCTGTGAAGAGCCACAGATGTAGCCATGACTCTTGATGACACATCATTAGAGTCCACTGCAGCATGAAATTGCACCTTAGATGCTTCAATACCATCAGCAGCCACCTGCTCCAGCTCCTTGGCAAGCTGGCCAGGGACCTGCTTTGCTAGAGCCATAATGGTGTCCCATCTGGATTTCTGGTATCTAGCAACATAAGCCATATAATTTGCCTGTCTGAGTCCCAAGGATGCTGCCATGTACTGTTTCTTTGCCATGGCATCAATCCTCCTGGAGTCCTTATCAGGGGGGTGTGAAGCCAAGGGAATATTTGCCTTGTCACAGGCTTCAGCCTGCACTACTCCAACATGGCTGCATTGTTGTGTAAGAAACTCCGTATTAGAGCCTGACAATGTGTACCTCTTGTCCATTCTTTTATCCACAGGACGTATAGTGTGAGGAGTTTTAGAATTTTTACTGTCTGTTTCCCAAAAGATTTATGCAAAGGAATAGACAGTCTCCTAGACTCTGGGATATCCATCATTTCTACATAGTCAGGCTCCTCTTGATCATCTACAGCTTCCTCCATAGGGAGCTGGAGGGTTTCAGCCACTTTTTTATAAAACATAAAATGAGAGGGGGACTCAGAAAGCCTAGGGGGAGACACTCCTGAAGGTCTGTCTGGGGAGATGTCCGGTTCAATGGGCACATCCAGACTTTCAAATCCACATTCACTCTTCTCATACTCCTCTTCCCCCTCCTCTGGTTCATAAAATTCCTCTAAATCATATTCTTGAACCGGTGGAACTGACCGAACCGTACGCTTACCTGATGGTGCCGGTTCGGTCAGAACCGGGGAAAGCAACTGGACAATTTTAATCGCTTTGGCTATTACTTCAGTGGTTGGAGAGGGAAATTTTGGCTCCACACCTGCTGATTTTCTAGTCTTTTTTGCTGGAACCAACTCCTCCGAGTCGGCTCTCCTTTTGCCTGAGGAAGTCTCGCCCTGGTCAGAGGGCACTCCCTCCGGTTCGGTTACAACCGAACCGGGCTAGCCATCCGGGTCAGCGGACTTCTTGGCCTCCCTTTCCCTGAGCCTACCAACTCTCTTATCCAGGGTAGCTGCAGGAAAATTTTGCAAATCTGGCAGTCTGCATTGAGGTGGTCAAACCCCAGACAATAAACACAGGTGGTGTGGGGGTCAGCCTTGGCAAAGACTTCCCCACAAACACTGCAGTGTTGAAACCCAGTGGGCCCAGTTTTTCTTTTGGGTTTCTCAGACATAGTGCCAGCCTAACCAAAACTTGCCCGTTTATGGCAATCCGCCAAGCAAGACTCTCTTATCGGTTCCCAACCGTGTCTCGGGTCGTGGAAAAAAACGTCATGAAATCCAGTTTTTTTAGAACCGATAAGAACCGGGAACCGCACTCTAAAAGACAGATTAATGTATTTACAACAACCTGATCGGTTCAAACCGAGCCGATAATACCGTTTACAAGTGCCACACAGAAAGTAAATGTAAAACCTATCTAGTACTTACAATACCACAGACAGAGCTTGAACCGACCGGCTGCAGTTTAAATTCGGTTAAAAAAATGAAAAATTAATACTTTAACCGACAAAATGAACCGAGCAGAAGGAGAAATCTCCGGAGCGACTGTTCAGAGAGGCGGAGTAAAGAATCTGACAGTTTGAGTTTGAAGAACAACAGACAGAGTTTTCAACCGAGCTCGTGCTCAAAGTTCCATGCCTGGCATGGAAAGTTAACTCTTTCACCTCCGGAGCAGTTCGAAGGTTGGGACTCACTGCATATGTCATAATATAGCAAGACTTCATGTTGTATGAAGACCCTGCTTCTCTAGTTCTTGGAGATGGGTTCTATGGCCCTTTTCTGTAACAAAATGTGAATTTCCCTCCACAGCACCAGAATGTGAGCTGGAGGTAGTGGGACTGAATTGGGGGTGACTCTGGGGGCCACTCTAGAAGTTCTGGAGTGTGGCCTTGCTCTATGACCTATAACACCCATGTATCTGTTGTGATTTCCAGCCAGCTGTCTAAGTGGAGGGAGAAGCGAACCCCTGACCACCACATCTTGAGGATCTGGTGGGTGGGGGTCTAATAAGGAGTCATGCTAAGGTAGCACTTGCGACTAGGAATGTGGACCCTCTTTTGGGGGGGTTGCAGCGGTGGCTGCAGGGGTAGGCAGGACTGCTGCTACCCAATGCTTGGCCTGGGGTCTGGCACCCTGCTTAGGTTTGTTGTAGGCTCGATGAAAAGGGGCCCTCTGGGTACTCTTTGGCTGGGTGTGGACTGACTGCAGGGTTCTGCCCAATGCCAGCAAGTCAGCAAGAATGTCCTGAACATCTGCCCCAAAAAGTTTATAGTCTTTGAGGGAGCATTCAGGATGGACTGTTGAATGTCAGTGGCAAACCCAGAGATCCTGAGCCAAGAATCTCACCTAAGACAGATGCCTGCTGCAGCTGCTGATGCAGTGGCATCAGCTGCATTGTAGGCTGACCTTAAGAGATGTTTGCCTACATCTGCCCCCGACTGAAGAGACTTAAGGAGCTCCTGCCTCTGGATACCCTCTGGGAGAGCCTCTGCTGCTGCCTTGGTCTTTTTCCAGAGAGTGTTCTGATATCTGACCATGTGGGCTATGTAGTTCATAACCCTAATGGACAGAGTGGCAGAGGCAAATGCCCGTTTACCTATAAGGTCCAGCTTTCTGGATTCCTTGTCTGGTAGAAGGGATGAGATGTTTAGGTCTCTTAGTCCTGTCATGGGCAGCCTTGATAACCACAGAATTTGCTTGTAGTTATTCAGCGAAGAAGGGCTTCCCTGAGGGAGCCTGGTACAGTTTATGGGCCTTACTGGGCATAGTAGGGATCAGGTTAATCCTGTACCAGGCAGCCATGTTGGTATCCTCAAAGATCGCCATCAAAGGAGAGATTATGATCAGTGGAGAGTCTGGCAGCTCCAGGTACTCTGTAAGGTTCCTCTGGACAACGTCCTGCTCCACTGCATCCAACCCCATGGCAGTTAGTAGCTGCTTCATAACTGCAGTGAAAGAAGGGTCATCAGGGTAGACCTCGAGGTGTATTAAGAGGAGTCCCCCCCTCGGAGGAGATGGCAGAAGAAGAAGGAGTGGCACTGGTGGCTCTGTCCTCATAGTCCTCATCCTCTTCATCCTCATCCCATGGGAGGAGATCAGGATGATACACATCCTTGTTGCTGGGGTCTGAAAGTGGGCTTGATAGTGTGGAAGAGTGGGGGTGAACTGGATGCGGCACCATAGAAGGCATCACCGGAGGCGCAGGCCCAATAGGCCCCGGCATCGCCGGTCCTGATGGATGGACAAGATGATACACAGAGTCCCAGAAGGAGTACAACATGATTAGGACATTGATGATAGGCATCATGGGGGTGGGCTGCAGCATTGGCAGGGAAAACTGAGGGTCTGATGCTGGCAGAGCAGACTGAGGCACTGGTAACAGGCGTCAGGGCCCCTGTGTCGTTGGAGCAGCTGGAGACATCGATGGACAGGACTGGATACCTGTCATCAATGAAGCAGCCTGAGGTGGTGATGGGAGAGACTGTATCCCCAACATTGATGCAGAATTCGTAGTGAAGCCCATGGGTGTCACTGGGGGAGACTGGAGCCCCAAAGATGACAGGCCAATGCTGGCCGAGATCGATTTGGTGGAGAGGCCTGGAGCAAGGGCCAAGGGTGTCACTGGGGAAGGGAGAACTCCTGATGGTGATGGATCAATGCTGGCTGGGAACAGTTTCATGGAGCTCCCTAGCTGTGATCCCACAGAAAAGAGGGGCCAGAACAGCAGAAGCTGAAAGAGCATCACAGGTGGGAGAAGACCTGGCATCAAATTCCCCGCATCCATTAAGGAAAGACTGACAGGAGAGCTGCAAATGCTGACCCGTAGGAGAGAGGGTGTGAATTACAGTGGAGGTCGTTGCCATGGCCGAGAATGATCCAGCTGTGGCCAACATCCTACGCTGTGACTGCAAAAGAGCTGGGTAGGACCAATCCCTGAGTTTGTCCTTCTCCCGGTGTTTGTGCTTCCTGGATAATTTGTCCTGGGCCTTGGAGGAGTAGGATTACATGGACAGAGCCAGGGAGGCAGTGAAGCTTCTGGCCTGGAGCTCCTTCTCCATCTAATTTACCTTCTGATGTAAGAGGTCATTTTTAAGGTCCTTCTAGTGGTGTCACCTGGTAGCCTGGTTGAATTTGTGGCAGACCTCACGGGCCTTCACATCGTGGTCCAGGCCTAGGCAGCAGATGCAGGCGTTGTGGTTGTCCTTATCAGAAATCTTCTTTCCACACTCCCAGAAATGGAAATGATTTTCAGGATTGGTAGACATAAAAGAAAAGTGTGTGATCACTTTAGAGTAAAGTTAAGGTAACTAGGGTAAGAAAAAGAAAAAGGAACATTTTTGGCAGTCGACTGAAGTGACAGTATGTCTGTGGGATCCGACGTGCGATGGTTGAAGGCAGTAAAAGAACCTAGGAGGGCAGGGCCACACACACACATATATATATATATATATATATATATATATATATATATGTTATATGTCTTTTCGGATGCATGGCAGAACAACTTGAAGACCTGGGTGACAGCTTGTTTGGTGGCCGTGGAACTGGTTCTTTCTTGGGGTATATTTGGTCGTGATGTTCTCTGTTTTCTGTATGAGGATGTGAGGCAACAAGAGCCTGAAGATATTTTTTTTAAATATTGATATTGTTATTTAAAAGACTGAGTTTGGTTATTGTTCTGTTCATTTCATTCTATGGTGGATTACTTTATTGTGCAGTGAAGACATCAGCAGGTAAGAATCAAAAAACAAGTTTATTTTTCAGTAATTCAAGTACGGGTGCTGAAAACACAAGAACTGAGAACTATGCAAGCAATCGAGACTATTTATTAACAAACTATTCATTTTTATGTACTGAACTGATGTTTTTTTTTGCCAATTTACTGCTGGTTACTGTGCAACAGGTTTTTATTTTAGCAGGCCCCCCCTCCCTTATTGACTTCTCTTATAGATCCTGTCAGTGCAGAAAGTGACTAAAGAAAAGCTGGCAAAAAGACAGTAAAATTTTTTTGTTTTTGAGGATTAAGTTATTAGTTTCTTGTTCAGTAAATACATCAGCTTGTAAGTAGTAGAAAAAAACTTCAGTAAACGGTAATTCAGGTGCAGGTGCTGGAAAGAAAGAAATTCTAAGTATGCAAGTATTTATGGATTTGTGATACTGTAGTATTCATTTTTTAACACTCAACCTATGGATTTATCTAATTTACTATTTACTGTGAATCATTTTTTTAATTGTAGCAGTCATTTCATTAGTACCCCCTTCCCCCTTTTCCGCTTCTTTAGCAGCTGGTCTGCTTGCAGATGGTGACTGTATAGAAGGTACAAGACAGTTTTTTTTCTGTGAACAGTAACTGTTGGCATGAGAGTAGTCTCTCTACGTTGTGTGTTGAACAGTCTCATGCTATGGCAATTAAGTCCTTTTTGTTTTGAGTTCGAGGAAGTCCATTTATGCTTACAAGTTTTGAAAAAGAGACATTGCTGTTCTTTTAGTTTTTTTCTGAATGGAGATCTCTTAGGTGATCTTTTTACTGTGTGTTTCAGTTGTAGGCCTTAGTCAGAATCTGTGTTGGATTCTATGACTTGCAATCTTCTTTTCTTGTAGGGTTCGTAGTTGTTACCAGTGAGAAAAACAATGCACTGAATGTATTATAATGTCTCAGAAACTGTCTTTTTTGGGGATGGTTGCAGGGGGGTTGGGGGCTGAACAGGTAACACTACTTCTGCAAAGCTGTGTGTGTGTGTGTGTGTGTGTGTATACAATGCTGAAATGGTTCTGGGAAGGTTTGGATTAGTTTTGGGCTTACCCTTTCTCAGGTTTTTTTTTTTCTTCTGTACATAGTTTTTTTAAGTACAACTTCCCTTGGATTATGTTGAATGTAATGTGCTTGGTGCTTATTGTTAACCTGTTGAAACAGGCTCCCAGGAGATGCTTATATCCTACTTGAAGTGTGGCTGGCTTAGCTTTTTTCTGTGGTTGTTGGTTTTCTTCTGTTTCGTTTCCACTAAGCAACTTGCAGATTTTGAACTGTTTTTTCCGCATTAAGTTTTGAATAATTATTCAGGCTCCGGAGCAGGTTGTGGCCTGAGATTATTTATTTATTTTATTTATTGAATAGTTTCACCAGGAAAGGAACACTGTACAATATCAAATTGCTTGTCTCACGGAGTGTCCTGGGGGAAAGAGGACAAGGGAGTAAACAGTTATATAAAATTACAGTACAATTGTTGACTAAGAGCACATGGCCACAGTGCACAATGAACAATATAATAACACATTACATCCATAAAATAAGCATTTCAGTGGTGCCACACCACTGTCACACAGTTTCTAAATTAGGTGCCTGTGGGCGGAATGGTTTGTGAGTCTCTTGCTGGTTTCTACATTGGCTGATGAGATCATGGTTTTGACTATATTTGCTAGCTTATTTATTCCGATTGGCTGGTTCTTGTACCAAGCACTTGCTTTTTGATGTTGTACTGAGGTATTGTTGGCAGGAAGAATGGTGCTTCAGGTTGCAAGTTTTTTTTTCAGGCCTTTTTTTGTAGAGCTCATAACTGGTAACAGGACATCTTTGTGGCTTCTGAGGTATTACATAAGCTCTGGGTTTTAATTTTCTGTAGTCCTTAGAGTTTGCCCCACTCCTAGTCTTAGTCTGGTACTCTTGGTTGTATTGTAAATATATTTTGTTGTTTTGGTTTTTCCTCACTTGGATGTCTCCCCAGCACAGCACTTGCATCTCAGTGTTGCTACATAGTCCAAAGTATAAGCTTATTATGAGCCACATTGTATTGATTAAAGAATCTGGAGTGTGGGGTCCAAGTTGTTTTTTGCTGTACAGGTCATCTATGATCTGGTCAGTTAGTTCATCAGCTGCTTTTGCCTTGCAACCTTTAACTGGACTCTTTAGCTGTTTTTGCTTAGATTTCAGTACTTGTCTTGTACTCTCAAAGTGCGATGAAGTTGACAAGGACTCTGGGTAGTTCTGCTCTTTTAGGAATCTTTCTACACTTTGAAATATAGCTCGCAAAGTGGGTGGCTAATATGGAGTGTTGTCCTTTTTACATTCCTGAAGTAGAGGCAGAGAAGTTTATTTAGTGCTGTGGGACTGAGACTTTGTAGTTCTTCTGTAACTTTGAAGTTAGTTTCAAGGTATGATTTTACTATGTTAACACCCAGCTGAGTTTTTTTAAACTGTGTTGGTAATCTTTGAGCTCTGAATAAGTTCTTGTATGGCTGTAGTGTCTATTGTTGTCAGATGCTCTTTGTTTTGTTCTGTGAACAGTCTAAGGCACTATTATTTGGTAGCTCTTTTCTGGCACTTGTTATAGGGAGGAAGCAGTCGGTGGTAGTTTGGTGACTTTTCTGTGCCTCTGTGATGGTAACTTCACTGTGTTTCTCTGTATGGTGCAAGGCTTGCTGGTTACAGGTATTTGTGAGATTCTCAGTGTACAGCTTTGTAAGGGGCTGTTTATAGAAATACTGGTGGTTGTGGCTTTCAAAGGTGTGCTAGTTATGCCCAGTGTCTCATTCAAAGTTGTACCTGTTGCTGGAGGCCTCGGGGGAGATTGCGGCTCTTCCAGGGGCTCAGTGTCCATTTCTAACTGAGTCATAATGTCTTGCACTTCTAGAGCAAAGCGTCTGCTGCATTTTCCATTTTTCCCTGGTTGTACATGTCGGGCAAGCGTTCTGAATTTGAAATGGAAAAAGTTTCACTTTTTTTTTTATTTTTATACCATTTACGGTACTTTGTGCTTGATGCCTGTGGAGTTTACCATTTTGTTCAGCTCGTGCAGTATGGCTTCGTGGGTGTGCGTGGTGCCAGGTGCTGGACGGTGGCACGAAATGGGCAATCAGCCAGAAAGACAGTTCAGCAAGTTTTGTGCAAATGAGCTGCTTGGGGTGACACTCAGACAGCTGGTTCTGATTAATCTATGATTTTTGTATAGAAAAATGTGGTTGAATGTCTCTCATGAAAGATGCTGACAGTCTGTGGAATGACACTCCTTCCCAGGTTTTAGCTACAAGGTGTGACCTGGAAGGCCAAGAGATAATTACAGGCTAGAAGATATCTTAAAAAAATAAGCATCTCCTGTTATGTGACTAATTGCAGCTTGCTAGATGCCAAGATAGATAATAAACTTTTATAATGTTCGGAGGAAACACAGTAAAATTCACATGGTGATACAAAGCATGTTGCACCTCCGTGATATCTGGCAGAGAGACATAGCAAGCCCCTTTGATGTCCTAGAAAGGGGAAGCTGATCATTTGATCAAAGAAATTCATATGAGAAAATGAGTTGTGCTGAGATCACATAATTTACCTTTGATAAGACAACCTGTTTTGCATAGATACATATTTTTTATATTCTGACAGGGAGGAGCTAGGTGACCTCACGCAAAGAGGTTGGCAAAGCCAGTTTTTAAACAGTATTCTGTTTTCCATTTACACACAAATGTTTGGACTCTGAAAAAGGAACATCTGCTGCACTGTGAGATAAGAATACCGTAGAAAAGACAATTCTCAGAGTACTGTGGTAGGACATTTTGTCTGCACTTTTAAACCTGTTTTGTTTAAGTGATTTGTATGTTTTGTGATATATGGTTCTGTAGTTACAGTTTTTTTTTCTGTGAGCAGTAACTTTTGGCATGAGAGTAGTCTCTCTACCTTGTGTGTTGAACAGTCTCATGCTATGGCAATTAAGTCCTTTTTGTTTTGAGTTTGAGGAAGTCCATTTATGCTTACAAGTTTTGAAAAAAGAGGCATTGCTGTTCTTTTAGTTTTTTTTCTGGATGGAGGTCTCTTAGATGATCTTTTTACTGTGTGTTTCAGTTGTAGGCCTTAGTCAGAATCTGTGTCGGATTCTATGACTTACAATCTTCTTTTCTTGTAGGGTTCATAGTTGTTACCTGTGAGAAAAACAATGCACAGAATGTATTATAATGTCTCAGAAACTGTCTTTTTTGGGGATGATTGCAGGGGGTTGGGGGCTGAACAGGTAACACTACTTCTGCAAAGCTGTGTGTGTGTACAGTGCTGAAATGGTTCTGGGAAGGTCTGGATTAGTTTTGGGCTTACCCTTTCTCAGGTTTTTTTTCTTCTTCTGTACATAGTTTTTTTAAGTACAACTTCCCTTGGATTATGTTGAATGTAATGTGCTTGGTGCTTATTGTTAACCTGTTGAAACAGGCTCCCAGGAGATGCTTATATCCTGCTTGAAGTGTGGCTGGCTTAGTTTTTTCTGTGGTTGTTGGTTTTCTTCTGTTTCATTTCCACTAAGCAACTTGCAGATTTTGAACTGTTTTTCCTCATTAAGTTTTGAATAATTATTCAGGCTCCGGAGCAGGTTGTGGCCTGAGATTATTTATTTATTTTATTTATTGAATAGTTTCACCAGCAAAGGCACACTGTACAATATCAAATTGCTTGTCTCATGGAGTGTCCTGGGGGAAAGAGGACAAGGGAGTAAACAGTCTTATAAAATTACAGTACAATTGTTGACTAAAAGCACATGGCCACAGTGCACAATAAACAATATAATAACACATTACATCCATAAAATAAGCATTTCAGTGGTGCCACACCACTGTCACACAGTTTCTAAATTAGGTGCCTGTGGGCGGAATGGTTAGTGAGTCTCTTGCTGGTTTCTACATTGGCTGATGAGATCATGGTTTTGACTATATTTGCTAGCGTATTTATTCCGATTGGCTGGTTCTTGTACCAAGCACTTGCTTTTTGATGTTGTACTGAGGTATTTGTTGGCAGGAAGAATGGTACTTCAGGTTGCAAGTTTTTTTTCAGGCCTTTTTTTTGTAGAGCTCATAATTGGTAACAGGACATCTTTGTGGATTCTGAGGTATTACATAAGTTCTGGCCTTTAATTTTCTGTAGTCCTTAGAGTTTGCCCCACTCTTAGTCTTAGTCTGGTACTCTTGGTTGTATTGTAAATATCTTTTGTTGTTTTAATTTTTCCTCACTTGGATGTCTCCCCAGCACAGCACGTGCATCTCAGTGTTGCTATATAGTCCAAAGTATAAGCTTATTATGAGCCACATTGTATTGATTAAAGAATCTGGAGTGTGGGGTCTAAGTTGTTTTTTGCTGTGCAGCTCATCTATGATCTGGTCAGTTAGTTCTTCAGCTGCTTTTGCCTTGCAACCTTTAACTGGACTCTTTAGCTGTTTTTGCTTAGATTTCAGTACTTGTCTTGTGCTCTCAAAGTGCGATGAAGTTGACAAGGACTCTGGGTAGTTCTGCTCTTTTAGGAACCTTTCTACACTTTGAAATATAGCTCGCAAAGTGGGCGGCTTATATGGAGTGTTGTCCTTTCTTACATTCATGAAGTAGAGGCAGAGAAGTTTATTTAGTGCTGTGGGACTGAGACTTTATAGTTCTTCTGTAACTTTGAAGTTGGTTTCAAGGTATGATTTTACTATGTTAACACCCAGCTGAGTTTTTTTAAACTGTGTTGGTATTCTTTGAGCTCTGAACAAGTTCTTGTATGGCTGTAGTGTCTGTTGTTGTGAGATGCTCTTTGTTTTTTTCTGTGGACAGTCTGAGGCACTATTACTTGGTAGCTCATTTCTGGCACTTGTTATAGGGAGGAAGCAGTTGGTGGTAGTTTGGTGACTTTTCTGTGCCTCTGTGATGGTAACTTCACTGTGTTTCTCTGTATGGTGCAAGGCTTGCTGGTTACAGGTATTTGTTTGTGAGATTCTCAGTGTACAGGTTTGTAAGGGGCTGTTTATAGAAATACTGGTGGTTGTGGCTTTCAAAGGTGTGCTAGTTATGCCCAGTGTCTCATTCAAAGTTGTACCTGTTGCTGGAGGCCTCGGGGGAGATTGCAGGTCTTCCAGGGGCTCAGTGTCCATTTCTGAGTCATAATGTCTTGCACTTCTAGAACAAAGCGTCTGCTGCATTTCCAATTTTTCCCTGGTTGTACATGTTGGGCAAGCGTTCTGAATTTGAAATGGAAAAGGTTTCACTTTTTTTTTATTTTTATACCATTTGCGGTACTTTGTGCTTGATGCCTGTGGAGTTTACCATTTTGTTCGGCTTGTGCAGTATGGCTTCATGGGTGTGCATGGTGCCAGGTGCTGGACGATGGCATGAAATAGGCAATCAGCCAGAAAGACAGTTCAGCAAGTTTTATGCAAATGAGCTGCTTGGTGTGACACTCAGACAGCTGGTTCTGATTAATCTATGATTTTTGTATAGAAAAATGTGGTTGAATGTCTCTCATGAAAGATGCTGACAGTCTGTGGAATGACACTCCCTCCTAGGTTTTAGCTACAAGGTATGACATGGAAGGCCAAGAGATAATTACAGGCTAGAATATATCTTAAAAAAAATAAGTATCTCCTGTTATGTGACTAATTGCAGCTTGCTAGATGCCAAGATAGATAATAAACTTTTATAACGTTCAGAGGAAACACAGTAAAATTCAAATGGTGATACAAAGCATGTTGCACCTCCGTGATATCTGGCAGAGAGACATAGCAAGTCTCTTTGATGTTCTGGAAAGGGGAAGCTGATCATTTGATCAAAGAAATTCATATGAGAAAATGAGTTGTGCTGAGATCACATAATTTACCTTTGATAAGACATCCTGTTTTACATAATACATATTTTTTATATTCTGACAGGGAGGAGCTAGGTGACCTCACGCAAAGAGGTTGGCAAAGCCAGTTTTTAAACAGTATTCTGTTTTCCATTTACACACAAATGTTTGGACTCTGAAAAAAAAACATCTATAGCACTGTGAGATAAGAATACCTTAGAAAAGACAATTCTCAGAGTACTGTGGTAGGAGATTTTGTCTGCACTTTTAAACCTGTTTTGTTTAAGTGATTTGTATGTTTTGTGATATATGGTTCTGTAGTTACAGTTTTTTTTCTGTGAGCAATAACTTTTGGCATGAGAGTAGTCTCTCTACCTTGTGTGTTGAACAGTCTCATGCTATGGCAATTAAGTCCTTTTTGTTTTGAGTTTGAGGAAGTCCATTTATGCTTACAAGTTTTGAAAAGAGGCATTGTTGTTCTTTTAGTTTTTTTCTGGATGGAGGTCTCTTAGGTGATCTTTTTACTGTGTGTTTCAATTGTAGGCCTTAGTCAGAATCTGTGTCCGGATTCTATGACTTGCGATCTTCTTTTCTTGTAGGGTTCATGGTTGTTACCTGTGAGAAAAACAATGCACAGAATGTATTATAATGTCTCAGAAACTGTCTTTTTTGGGGATGATTGCAGGGGGTTTGGGGCTGAACAGGTAACACTACTTCTGCAAAGCTGTGTGTGTGTGTGTGTGTGTGTGTGTGTGTGTGTGTACAGTGCTGAAATGGTTCTGGGAAGGTCTGGATTAGTTTTAGGCTTACCCTTTCTCAGGTTTTTTTCTTTCTTCTTCTGTACATAGTTTTTTTTTAAATACAACTTCCCTTGGATTATGTTGAATGTAATGTGCTTGGTGCTTATTGTTAACCTGTTGAAACAGGCTCCCAGGAGATGCTTATATCCTGCTTGAAGTGTGTCTGGCTTAGCTTTTTTCTGTGGTTGTTGGTTTTCTTCTGTTTCATTTCCACTAAGCAACTTGCAGATTTTGAACTGTTTTTTCCTCATTAAGTTTTGAATAATTATTCAGGCTCCGGAGCAGGTTGTGGCCTGAGATTATTTATTTATTTTATTTATTGAATAGTTTCACCAGCAAAGGCACACTGTACAATATCAAATTGCTTGTCTCATGGAGTGTCCTGGGGGAAAGAGGACAAGGGAGTAAACAGTCTTATAAAATTACAGTACAATTGTTGACTAAGAGCACATGGCCACAGTGCACAATAAACAATATAATAACACATTACATCCATAAAATAAGCATTTCAGTGGTGCCACACCACTGTCACACAGTTTCTAAATTAGGTGCCTGTGGGCGGAATGGTTAGTGAGTCTCTTGCTGGTTTCTACATTGGCTGATGAGATCATGGTTTTGACTATATTTGCTAGCTTATTTATTCCGATTGGCTGGTTCTTGTACCAAGCACTTGCTTTTTGATGTTGTACTGAGGTATCTGTTGGCAGGAAGAATGGTACTTCAGGTTGCAAGTTTTTTTTCAGGCCTTTTTTTTATAGAGCTCATAATTGGTAACAGGACATCTTTGTGGATTCTGAGGTATTACATAAGCTCTGGGCTTCAATTTTCTGTGGTCCTTAGAGTTTGCCCCACTCTTAGTCTTAGTCTGGTACTCTTGGTTGTATTGTAAATATCTTTTGTTGTTTTCATTTTTCCTCACTTGGATGTCTCCCCAGCATAGCACTTGCATCTCAGTGTTGCTACATAGTCCAAAGTATAAGCTTATTATGAGCCATATTGTGTTGATTAAAGAATCTGGAGTGTGGGGTCCAAGTTGTTTTTTGCTGTACAGCTCATCTATGATCTGGTCAGTTAGTTCATCAGCTGCTTTTGCCTTGCAACCTTTAACTGGACTCTTTAGCTGTTTTTGCTTAGATTTCAGTACTTGTCTTGTGCTCTCAAAGTGCGATGAAGTTGACAAGGACTCTGGGTAGTTCTACTCTTTTAGGAATTTTTCTACACTTTGAAATATAGCGTGCAAAGTGGGCGGCTTGTATGGAGCGTTGTCCTTTTTTACATTCATGAAGTAGAGGCAGAGAAGTTTATTTAGTGCTGTGGGACTGAGACTTTGTAGTTCTTCTGTAACTTTGAAGTTGGTTTCAAGGTATGATTTTACTATGTTAATACCCAGCTGCGTTTTTTTAACTGTGTTGATATTCTTTGAGCTCTGAATAAGTTCTTGTATGGCTGTAGTGTCTACTGTTGTCAGATGCTCTTTGTTTTGTTCTGTGGACAGTCTGAGGCACTATTACTTGGTAGCTCATTTCTGGCACTTGTTATAGGGAGGAAGCAGTCGGTGGTAGTTTGGTGACTTTTCTGTGCCTCTGTGATGGTAACTTCACTGTGTTTCTCTGTATGGTGCAAGGCTTGCTGGTTACAGGTATTTGTTTGTGAGATTCTCAGTGTACAGGTTTGTAAGGGGCTGTTTATAGAAATACTGGTGGTTGTGGCTTTTAAAGATGTGCTAGTTATGCTCAGTGTCTCATTCAAAGTTGTACCTGTTGCTGGAGGCCTCGGGGGAGATTGCAGCTCTTCCAGGGGCTCAGTATCCATTTCTAACTGAGTCATAATGTCTTGCACTTCTAGAACAAAGCGTCTGCCGTGTTTCCAATTTTTCCCTGGTTGTACATGTTGGGCAAGCGTTCTGACTTTGAAATGGAAAAAGTTTCACTTTTTTTTTCATTTTTATACTATTTGCGGTACTTTGTGCTTGATGCCTGTGGAGTTTACCATTTTGTTCAGCTCGTGCAGTATGGCTTCGTGGGTGTGTATGGTGCCAGGTGCTTGACGATGGCATGAAATGGGCAATCAGCCAGAAAGACAGTTCAGCAAGTTTTATACAAATGAGCTGCTTGGTGTGACACTCAGACAGTTGTTTCTGATTAATCTATGATTTTTATATATAAAAATGTGGTTGAATGTCTCTCATGAAAGATGCTGACAGTCTGTGGAATGACACCCCCTCCCAGGTTTTAGCTACAAGGTGTGACCTTTAGGGCCCAGAGATAAGTACAGGCTAGAAGATACCGTAAAAAAATAAGCATCACCTGTTACATGACTAATTGCAGCTTGCTAGATGCCAAGATAGATCATAAACTTTTATAATGTTCAGAGGAAACACAGTAAAATTCACATGGTGATACAAAGCATGTTGCACCTCCGTGAGATCTGGCAGAGAGACATAGCAAGTCCCTTTGATGTCCTGGAAAGGGGAAGCTGATCATAAGATTATAGAAATTCATATGAGAAAATGAGTTGTGCTTAGATCACAGAATTTACCTTTGATAAGACATTCTGTTTTGCATAGATATATATTTTTTATATTCTGACAGGGAGGAGCTAGTTGACCTCACGCAAAGAGATTGGCAAAGCCAGTTTTTAAACAGTATTCTGTTTTCCATTTACACGCAAATGTTTGGACTCTGAAAAAGAAACATTTACAGCACTGTGAGATAATAATACCTTAGAAAAGACAATTCTAAGAGTACTGTGGTAGGAGATTTTGTTTGCACTTTTAAAACTGTTTTGTTTAAGTGTTTTGTATGTTTTGTGATATATGGTTCTGTAGTTACATTTTACATTTTTTTATCTATTTTGAAGTAAACCTCTACTTTAGAGACTACTTGATGTGCCTTTGAATTTCTTTTTCTTGACAAGGGAAGCATACATGGTTAAAGCTGACGCTGCACAAAGCTTACTGGTTTTACCAAACTCAGAAAAGGTAAGAATTTATTCTGAGGTCTTTAATAGAGTTTTAAGGGTTCATTTTGTACACCTGGTTAGGTGCCCGTAGGCAAAAGATATCTGCCCCCACCCCCAAAGAGCAGAATTATCTGAGCCTGTACGTTGGGTACGCTAACAAGAGATTCTCAGTTTGAATCCCTCTAAGACTTGAGACCAAAGATTGATTAGGGTTGAGTGCAGCACCCCATACGTTGAATGGGAAGAACACCCTTCCCCCCTCAGCTAGTGGTCAAACTGGAATTCAGTGTGTTTGCCATTCATTTGCATCACCAGGTAAGAAAAAAGGTTTGTCTCCCCATACGATGCACAGGGGTAATGCCAAACCTCACCCAACAACTAACACACCAAAATCTGGCCAATGGAAAATCATGTACAAATGCTCACAGCCTGGGAAATAAGATCCCAGACCTGCAGGCAATAATGTCAGAGGCTAAACTGGACATAGTAGCAATTAGTGAGACGTGGTTTACCAGTAACCACACTTAGGAGACTTCAGTACCTGGCTATGTATTGTTCAGAAGAGACGAGGTGCAAAAAGGGGAGGAGTGGCCCTGTATGTTAATGAAAATATCAAAGCTAGAAATTCAGAATACACATAAGGAGCCAGAAGAACTGTGGGTCACCTGGAAACAGGAAATGGGACAGCCATAAGAACTGGGGTTGTCTACAGGCCCCCAGACCAGAGGAGGACATAGACACATTACTGTTAGAAGATATACAAAACATGACAGCTAAAGGGGAGGTTCTGATAATGGGAGACTTCAACATGCCAGATACAGATTGGTCAATACCAGCAGGAACATCTGCCAGAACTAGACTCATAGTGGATTCCCTGCAGGGGGAGGGCCTCAAACAACTGGTACAGCAACCCACAAGAGACAGGGCTATCCTAGATCTAGTACTGACTAACAAAGAAGGGATCACAGATCTCCAGGTAGAAGGTCACCTGGGGGCCAGTGACCATCACATGGTATGGTTCAATTTGGCTACTACATCTAAATCATCCCATTCCAAGGCAAAAATATGGGGACTTCAGAGGAGCTGACTTTGATAAGATGGCCAACAGAGTTAAGCTAGCCTGGCAAAAGAAACACAGGTGAGGAGGTACAGGCAAAGTGGGCAAGCATTAAGGATACAATACTTGAAGCAACATCCCATTGTGTTAGACAGAAAAGGAAGTGCAAAGAAGAAGGAAACCACTTTGGTTCTCAAATACAGTAGCAGAAAAGGTCAGAGCCAAAAGGCTGGCCTTCAGAAAATATAAGGGAACACAGCGGGATGAAGATAGGGGGGCATACCAAACTGCCCTAAGGGAAGCAGGTAAGGCAGTAAGGCAGGCAAAGTCCCAAACTGAGGAAACACTAGCACAAACAGTAAAAGAAGGTGACAAGACTTTCTATAGATACATTAGGGTTGTTCTACAGCAACAAAAGTGAGGAAATTTGGTGTTAGGGTTGAAAGCCCCCTTGGACCCACCCGCCCACACCCCAATCAGAGGTTGCTGCTCTAACTCCCCACCCCCATCAGATGTGTGGGAAGAAACAGAGGTATAGGAGAATGGGTGAGAGTTAGGACCGACAACCCAAACACGCACCCCAATGCCGGTTGGGGGTGTGGGCAGGGGGGTCCAAGGGGGGGCTTTCAACCCTAAAACCGAATTTCCTCGCTTTTGTCACTGTGGAACAACCCTAACTAATGCATTAAACAGAGTTTTTTGCCTCTAATTTCCCTTCTTTTTGAGAAGGATAATGAGAAATAGTGAATATAATGCGGCAGTGGGAGCGGGCCCTGTGCTCCTGCCACATGCTGTCTTGTCGCATAGTAACACGGTGCCCGGAAACACAAATGGTAATGCACATGGTGACACAAAGCAAAACAGAAAGATAAACATTACTGTAGACACAAATGGTTAAAATAACACAAATGCAAATGCAAATGAAAACACATAAAGGGTACGTTATATGGTGCTGAGAGCGGGAACAGTAAGTGAAGGTATCGAACCGGGCAGTTAGAAGCGGCAGGGCAACAGTAACGGAAGTGCACAGGCTGGTTTTCCCTAAAAGCTGCATAGAGAAAGACAGTGAGTACAAAGAATGTATGCATAATAATGGGTTTCGGAGCAGAAAATGAGGAGTTGGAATACTAAATTGCTTATATCTCAGGAACCATACGATGTGGAAAAAAAATTAAAAAGTCATATAATGTATGAGTTTCCTGGCTAGTTTTGTACTTAGCTTAGGGGGCTAAGCATTTTTCCAATGAAAAGTCTGTATCTCGCACTGTTTCCGAGATACGGGCCCTGAAAGGCATGGCAAACACCGTAATGTTATCCTATGGGAGAAAAAGAGAAGTTCAGAGTGCCATAACTTTGGCTCTCTGTAATACTTTTTCACCTAACCACTGAAAAGCCCAAAAGACCAAACTGTTATTTTGCAGCAGGGTGGCAAAGGATTCCTGTAATGCGGCGGACGCCGTAATGTTATCCTATGGGAAAAAGCATCAACTTTGGAGTGCCATAACGTTGCCGCACTGTAATATTTTTTCACTGAAATACTGAAAGGCACATCTGTGAGATGTTGGCTGTGTTCTCTCCAAATTTCAGCCCAAAGACCAAACTGTTTTGCAGCAGGGTGGCAAAGAATTGCTGTATAATTTCCCACAGCCTGGAAAGTACTGTCCAAATTTTGTAAGCTTTTACTTAAATTCGATCGACAGTGTGTAAAATCAAAAAGTACTTAGTGAAAGTACTTTTCCAGAAATCTGATACAATATATTTCTGGGGTGTTTTACCCCAAACTAAAGACATGCCTAGCATCCCTCAGGGTCCAACTAGGTGAATACAAAAAGAATTAGGTTGCTAGAGGGTCCAAAATTTAAATGCCAAGCATTTTTCTGATGGCCAACTGAAAACAAAATGGTGGATTTGCGACAGTAAAAGGGCCATTTGCGAAAGTAAAAACTGCATTTGCGACACTGTCAAACTTTTTAACTTTTCCCATTGACTTATAATGGGAAATTGTTTTTTTAATAACTTTTGAACCGTTTAATATTTTTTCACAAAATCTGCAAAAGGCACATCACGCTGCACATTCCCTGAAGATTTCGGACCAGTCGCGCAAACTGTGCGACCTGTAGAGACGAGCAAAAATTCCAAAAAAGCATAAATGCATGCGCAGATCACTCTTAATAACTCTGCAGTCATATATCTGAACAGTACGTACAGTAAGTTGGCATATCCCAAGATGTATGATTCTTGATCATGTATTCCAAATTTCAAGCAAATCCATTGAATGGTTGCAAAGTTATTAAGGTGAAAAATTTAAGTTTAACATGTAAATGGCTCCTCAACCCTAACTATGGTAACTTTACTATATGCTACCATTATATATTATTATATATATATATTTGTGTGTGTGTGTGTGTGTGTGTGTGTGTATATATATATATATATATATATACACACATATATACATATGAGGACGATATCAGCTGATGTCGTCGTGGGTTGCCCCAGTCGGTTGCTGGCTAGAAATGTTTCCATGTGGTCCTAGTACCTGACAGCTGCAGTTCCATAGGTGTGGCTTGTTGCAACAGATATCCTCGCTGAAGATCTGAAAATTACATTCCACTGTAGCCCATGCCTGGGGACACTCAGGTAAAAGGGGCCTTTGTTTAAGCATCCTTTTCCTGCCCTGTAAAAAAGCTTTTGCTTTGGTTACATTTCAGATGGCTAAATCCCATTCCTAACAAAAAGACATGTTTTGCCAAGTCAGAGTGAGGCAGCACCCCACTGATTTAGCCAGCTGGGATAACAAAAGGGCAAGGCTTCAACCCACAAAGCCAATTTGCACCAGTTCTGGAAAAGCGTGTCCCCAGAGATCAAAGAAATGGCCCAGGCAGTGATGTCAGAGAGCATGTATAAAGGTATAGTGGGCTGGTCAGCTGAATATATTTCTATGTGTTTGTTCTTAGAGTCAGTTATGTTTTGTGGTTCTGAACTAGCAACATCATGGGTTTGAGTTTGCCATAACTCACCAAGTTCCGTATTAGGGTAAGGTTCTTCTATTCTACTTAAAATTTAGATAGCTTTGAGTTAGGTTGTTCTGTGTGTTCTCTCTCATTTCCAATTCTATTTTAGCTCCCAGAGCTGGAGGGGATATACCCCATATCAGCTCTTGATGTGGTCTCCCATCCCCGTACCCCCACCTGATATCTACCGGGAGATCACTTTGACCAGCACGGAGGGCCTCCTCCCCTGTGCGGATCTGAGAGACAAGGGAGGAGGACAAATGCCAATCCTGAGGTCCAGAGGAGAGAGATGGTGAGCCTGGAGCTAGAAATCACACTGCTTGGCCAATGGTTGGGGGCGCTTATGTCTTGGTTGCCCCTGGTGATGTGGATATGTAATGATGTCCATGGCATGCAGCACAGCTCCTGTGCACTGTGTGTCATCTTCCACAACCACCAATCCCTGCACTGCTCAGACTCACTGGCATAGTGGCCAGGAGTCAGAATATTGCCAGAAGTCTGAACCCACCCCACCCAGAGGAGAAGAGCTGTCTGGCAGACATGCTACCATTCTCCCTTGCCAGCCAACCCTCTGACACTACAGGTCACTCCTGAACCCAAGTTTTCAGCATGGCAAGTGATACCACTACCGCTGTAGCAATGGGTCTGCATTCTCTAGCTTTTCAAGTGCATTTATTTTTACTCTATAGAAATACTGTATTCCCCATTGTCTTTAGTGTGAATTATCCTTTACTATATATAAATATTGGGGAGTATTAAATGTTATTTTTATGTATTTCCTATTTTTTGTGACTGAGTCTTTTCAGGTATACATAACCGGGGTAAATTGGCAAGTCTGTGATCTGTTTCTGAAGAGGCAGGCTGCAAAGTTACCATATCTAGGGCAAAGTATTCCCAGTTGTGACAGAAGGATGGGTCATTTGCCCTTTGGTAAGGAGCACTTTACTGTGTGAACAGTGGCTCTGGTAGGATTCGGACCTAGAGATACCCCAATTGAAGTTGTGGCTGATTGGTGGTAGCATATAAGTGTAACCCTTTCAGGTGTCTGGAGGGTTGTGAAAACTGGTAACAGTGTAGACTGAGTTCTGGGAGAGAAACAGTCTGTGACACAATGGTTAGCAGCAGTTGAGATCAGAAATGGATTGACAATAAGAAGATTATTTGTCCAGTCACACAACAAGCTATACAAAAGGGGATACTGTATATACTACCCTTTTTATTTTGTTGTAAGAGTAGATAGCTAGAAGACATTATATCTGGGCCATATGAGAAATGCACATTGCCAAACCTTCAGGAACTGTGCAAAAGAAGATGGCTCTTCTTTGAGGAAGGCCAGCCATTGACTGAACTCATAGACAACCTCGAGAAAAGTGACATGGGAAGTGGTGCAAAAGTGGTCACTACTAGCCAAAATCATCAGTCAGAGGCTTGGGAGCACACAAGTGAGCCAAAGCCTAGCACTGGGGCAGCTGTGCAGATAGAGATGACATAGCTGGAACTCACCATAGTGAAGGCAAATGCAGAGGCTGAGCAACAAAAAGCAGATGCTGAGAAGCAAAAGACAGGTGCAGAGCTGCAGATGACAAAGCAGGGGGATGATGAGAGAGTGCACGTGAAAGAGAGAGACAGAGGGGGAGAGAGAGAGAGGAGTGGGAAAGGCATCCCCAGCACTAGATCCAGCTGAGAGAGCATGATACAGTGAAAGAGCAAGAGAAGTGAGAAAAGTGGAGAGAGTGACAGTGAAAGTATGAACACGAGAGAGATATGGAGACTTTTTTTCCATATTTTATTTTTTCTCCATGTCTGAGTCAGGCTTTGGTTCCCTTCTGCCCTGACCCACTGATCGCCACTGTCCACCACCTCCCCAAACTCACTTGACCAAGCCAGTACCCCCATGGATTCCCCTTGTGGCGGGATCAGTAGGGGGAGGGCTGTCCTCCTTCCCTGAGGTCATAATTCAGTAGGCCAGCAAGTGCTTCCTGGTGGTGAGGCAGGTGGGAGCTCGGTGTGCAGAGCATCACTGATGCCAGCCTTGCCATGTTTTCCTCCCTTTTTTCCCCTCCACCTAGCCATGCAACTCAGAACTCCAGCTTCCCCCTCCCGTGACTCATGTCTGCCATTCGGTTGTCAGCGCTACAACCTGGCCTCCAGCTGGTGGTAGCCAAGAGCTGAGTTGCCACGCCACCCTAATCTGGGACGGAAGAGCTACTTGGCAGCTGCTCAGTCCTCTCCCAACCCTCCCAGGGACCTGACTTTGTTCCATATATTGGCATTAGGGATTTGACCAAAGAAGCCAAAGTTAATTCCTAAATGTTTCCCAAGTATCAGGAAGGGGATGATCCTTGATTTATTTCTTAAAATCTTTTGAGATAATATGTAGGCAATTTGAATTGGCTGGAGTTTCTTGGGCAACTCACCTTTTGCCACTCCTTATAGGCAAGGCATTAGAAGCCTTCACCAGGATGGACAATGAGGACTGTATGAACTACAACAGAGTCAAAAATGCCTTGATAAAGCATTTTGAACTGATTGGCTGAGGCCTATACACAAACATTTAGGGGTTTAAGGAAGGCACCAAGAGACAGCTATCCCAAAATATGTGTACTACCAGGCAGTCTGTTAGAGTGATGGCTAGAGGGTGCAAAAGATAGCGCTGTGGAACAGATAAAAAGATGTATTCCTCATGGAACAGTTTCTCAAGACTGTACCAGAGGAGTTCAGAATATTGTTACTGGATTGGACTCCAAGCTCCACGAAGAAGGCAGCCAAGAGGGCTGATCAGTTCATATCCAGTCAACCATACACTCAGCACAAAAGCAATGGGGGGAGGACATCAGCGGGTTTTAAGGGAACCCAGGGGGACAACCTAAGGGAAGCTAGCCTATGCTCAAAAAAAAAGGAAGCGGAATGTTTTCAAAAGTACAGAGTCAGGGGAATGCAGGTGCTATATTTGCCAAAAACTGGGACACCTGTCATATGACTGTCCAAAAGATATAGCAGAAGGGATGACTGCAGCTGGAGGGTAGCTCTGGAAGACCCAGCCGCCAATGGCCTGTACCCATATTGCAGGTCTCACTAACTCTAATAGACACATGCACCCCCTGAGGGATACTGGGGCTTCCATTTTAATGGGGAAACAGGATTTGATTCATGAAGAATAGATCCTGCTGATTCAGTTTTCCAGAATTACAGTAGTGACGATCGTGCAGTCTCATTGCCAGTGGTCCAGATCATTCTAAGCTGATGGGAAGATAGCCAGGGCATACGGAAGATGGGTGTTGTACCAGACTGGCCTGTGGATGTAATTATGGGTAATGACACTGACAGTCGAGCCAACATTTTGTGCATCACTACCCTAAGTAAGGCTAGGGAACCAGCTCCTGAGGGCACAGAAAGGGCCGTGCAGCTGGATGCAACCCCTCCCTCAGCAGCAGGGGAAGTTGTAGCTGAAGAATGATCTGGGAGCAACAGTTCTGAGTCACAGCTACAGGGTGAGGAGAGTCCAGCCATAGGTAGCTCTCCCACAGAAAAGTGTGTTTTAGGGAAGGTCAAGCATGTGGAGCTGGGCAAAGCTCAGCATGCTGATCCCTCCCTTCAGAAATTAAGGGAGTTAGCTACCAGTGTGGAAGGTGACTCTTAGGGTTCAGAGAAAATGAAGGTGTACTGGGAGAATGGGCTCCTCATGAGTGGGTACCAAAAGGAGGACTGGAGGAAGGGGTACTCTGGCAGATAGTACAGTAGTTCCTAATCAGTACAGAAAGCAGCTTCTGGCCTTAGCCCACAAGGTATCCTTTTCCAGACACTTAGGAGTGAGCCGTACAAAAAGGCAGCTGACTAACAATTTTTACTGTCCCAGTATCTCTAAAGAGCAAATGTACTGGCACTGCCTAAAACTATTAGTTTTTAAAAGCAGTCAGCCATTACCTTGTATATCTGAGGTACTTTTCCTTTTCCCTTAGGTTAATTAGAAGACTGTTTACCTGATGTTAGTAGGTGTGATGTGTGGAACAGCTCTCTGCCTGGCAGCTGACATATCTAGCTCTGTTCCTCCCATTACATCATCAGCATTGTGACCTCACTGATTGTGACATCACTGTTGCTTAGGAACAGCCACTCAGTAGCTGCAGGTCAGCCACCTGTGATGTCACCGTCAGATTACAATGCTGATGATGTAATGGGGAGGAAGAGAGAGAGAGAGATACATCAGCTGCGAGGCTGAAAGCTATTCCACACATCCTACAATATTATCACATATAAAATTTTGTAATGAGCAAAAGGAAAATACTTCAGAAATAAAAAGTTACAACTGACTACCTCTTAAAATTTTTATCATTTTCATGTCTGCCTGTTTTGGCTCCATTAGCTCTTTAAGGATCTGGAAAAGTACTGCTGGACCTATCTGCAGTGCCAGAGGGTGGGAAAGGTTGGGGACAAGGCTAAGGTGGCTTTGATTCCCCTGCTTATAATTGAATAGCCATTTCAGTGGGTTGCTGTGGAGACTGTGGGGCCACTCAACACCCCAAGTCACAAGGATTATGCCACAAGGTAGCCAGAGATCATGCCTTTGTCCTCCATTGAGGTGGGAAAAAGTAGCTGATGAACTGCTGGGGATATTCAGCTGGGTAGGTTTTTCCCAGGAGATTCTGTCAGACCAGGCATTAGTTTTGTGTTGGCCCTAATGACTAGTTTTTGACAAAAGTGCAGAATGAGGCAGCTCAGGGCCTCCATATAGCACCCCCAGATTAAGGACCAGATTTTCAAAGGGCTCTTAGAATGATGCAAGGTGCATCAAACATCTACCTCGCATCCAATCCAGGTGTACCAAACACAGTGTGCCCTATTTTGCAATAAATGCATTCTGTGGCAAAGTCAAATGGCGTGAGAGGTCCGATGCATTAAACATATAATGCATGGGGTGAGAATGAGGTAAGCTGAGAATGAAGCAAAACCAAGGCAAAAATATGATACACTGATTGAGATGGAGCAAAAATGACCACAGGTTGTGTAAAAAGTATGATGCAGAGTGAAAATGGCACAAGTTTAGTCAAAAACATGAAACGGGTTGAGTAAAAACATTAAGCAAATTGAGCCAAAACAATGAAGCAAATTAAGTTAAAAACAGCATACATGGAGAAAACTGATGCAAAGTCAAGGTTAACAATGATGCAAGTTGAGTCCAAAAAAATGAAGCAAGTTGAGTCCAAAAAAAGTAGCAAACTGAGTTAAAAAATGAAGCAAGCAAGTCAAAAATTACCATGGACGAAATGGACAAGATAATGACATGTTACACTCCCAAAACACTGTCAACTACTCCTGCAAGGGACTATTGGCTCTATAACCAACCCCTACATAATCTACCCTCACCTTTATATGCTCCAATATTAGTTAGACCAGCTGTGGCTGGTTTAACAGCAGCATGCATCTTTGCTACACTGTCAACAGCTTCCATCTTTGAAAATCCGAAAAAATGGGATGGTTGTGACAGGGTCAGTTCCTGCCACTTTAGTTATGGACCCATTTACTTTCTCTCCTTGGTTGCAACCACTATATTTTTCTCTATTATGGCTATTCCTGTTTTTCTGTATGGAGGCAGGCCACCTCCTTACAAACCCCCTTCCCCATTTCTTATTCCCTCTTTAATTTTTCAGTATATTCCTCCGGGTCCTTATTTAAACATGGATACAGTAGTATGGCAGACTAACTGCCTTAATAATGAGACGTCTGCAAGCAGCACCCCCTTTTCCCCGTTTCTTTTTGTATCCTGTGCTGTCCTTGCCTGAATAAAAGAAAAAAGGCTTATGAGATAGTAAGTGCCTTCGGTATAAATACATTGATGTGTTTATCATGCTTAGAGTTATTAAGTAATGCGGTTGCTTTCCTCATCCACCCCCCGCTGTGGTAAAAGAGAGAGCCCTGCTAAAATAAGTAATAGCCATGGGTTTTGAATCCTGTGTAGGATCCTTCTCGTAGCACTTCTGTGGTGCCATGCGGCTATTCGCATGATCGCGAAGTCTACGCGACCGTACGCACCATCGTGTAGTGCTAAGCGCTCGCTTATGCCATAAAATGTTTTTTGTATTGGAAACTTTGTCTGAGGTGGCATGTTTAGAGCAGGAACTCGCCGAACTGTGCAGTCCTGTTCCTCATTGGGCAGTTGCTCAAAGTTTCCCCAGTCTGAGAGTGAAAATATCAGCTGAAGGCTTGACATTGCTTCGGGGACTCTATTTTCTTGCAGCTCTGCAGCTCTGGAAAGCTTTTTTTTCATTAGAGAAGCCTGTAAGAACATTTATCCCCCTTCATTTCTTATGAAATAATAGTGCTAGCACATAGTACTAAATGAAAGAGGCTGTGCTCGGAGAGTAGCCCTGCAAACTAAGTTTGTTAGTTTTCCTACCTAGATAGACAAGCAGAGCTGGCCCTTAAAAACATTACACAAAGAGGCATAACAATACCGTATATGGCTCTGTTTCTCTGTTTAGTAGGTGTTGGAGCCCCTGCAGTCATAAGAGTTCTGTTCCCTGGGAAGCCTCACAGTGTACTGAGGGCTACTATAGGGAGATAGTGGCACCTTGTGGCCTATTCTTATAGCACCTGCCTGTCAATCATTGTCAGGGGGACATTCTGGTGAATACAAAATCTTTAGCAATGGTTATTTGCTACTCTTTGACCATAATACAGTTTGTGCTTGTCATGCATTACTTTGTTGGGTGTTCATAACATTGTTTTAAGTGCTATAAAGAAATGCTTTTGTAGTGATGATGCTAAGTCACCTGACTCAGGTAGGCATGTACTTAAGTACTACCTGAGCAGGCACCAGCCAGATAGAGTCAGTTTCTCTTGACCGGAGGAGAGAGAGGTTCTAAGCTTCAGAATCTTCTTGTTTTCACTGGTTGTTTGAATAACTTGTTTTTTCTTTATGTTATTTTCTTTATGATGCTTGGAAAGCGTTTATGAAGAAATAAACATCCCAAAAAGCAAAAGTGGGTTGCACCTTACTTTCTGTCTCACTGTGTCCATCTGTAGAACCCACACCGTAACAATGGTGCATCATTTTTTTGATGTAAGCCCCATTGCAACATGGTGCCCCCATGTTTTTGATGCAAGCCACTTTGGTACAGGCAGTTCTGCTTTTGCCACAAGCAGCATTAGAAAATCAGAATTGATGCAAGTTTTGACACAGCTTGCTTCTTGCATCATTCTTTTCTGGCACAAGCACCATGTGTCATTCTTGGCCCTTTGAAAATTGAGTCCTAAATGTCTGGATGAGAAATTTAATGTCACTTAAGACTATGCAAAGAGCATTCAACAACCATCATGCAAGAGAGTGGGCCAAACACTTGACCCATCTCTTAATCGCATATAGGGAAGTCCCCCAGGAGTCCACATGGTTCTCACCCTACAAGCTCCTGTTTGGTCATAGAGTTAGGGGTCCCCTTGATTTGGTAAGGAATGAATGGGAAGGTGAGCTTGCTCACCTAGGGGAATCTGTTGTGGAATATGTCCTGAATTTCAGTTCACAGCTCAAGGAACTCATGGGATTTGCCCAGCAGTACCTAACCACTGCACAACAGAGACAGAAGATGTGGTACATACATGGGGCTAGAGCCCAGCAGTATGAAACTGGACAAAGGGTGATAGTACGCATCTCCATTGTCAGAATTAATTACAGGTGGCTAGGGAGGGTCATTACACAGTCAGGAGGATAAAAGATTTTAATTACTGTACATGGTGGAACTACCTGACAGGAGGTGCAAGGAGTGAATCTATCATGTAAACATGATAAAGCCTTACCATGACCAGGAAAAGATAGCCCTGGATATGTGCAGCTATCCAGAGGATGTGGCAGAAGCAGACCTGCTGGTGGATCTCCTGTAAGAGTTTAAAGGAGAACCTTCAATGGACGCTGTCACCCTGTCAGAATAGTTGACACTGGTCCAAGCTGCCAAAATGCAGAGGTTCTGCATATATTTGGGGAAGTGTTCATGGGGAAACAGGGATATACTACGCTAGTGGATCACTGCATGGGTATAGGGTCCCAGGCCCTGCTGAGGCAGCCACTTTACAAACTCCCCAAGGGAGTGAAACATGCCATTGAGTGGGAGAGCAAGGAAATGCTGACCCTTAGGGTAATCTGGCAGTCCAGTAGTTCTTAGGCCTCCCTGGTGGAACTAATGCCCAAGAAAGATGGGACCACCAGGGTTCTGCATGACTACCACAAGCTCAACAGCTCTACAGAGTTGGATATATACCCCATGCCCAGGACAGATAAGGTCCTAGTGAGGTTAGTGAGAGCCATGTAGCTGACCACCAGAGATCTGACAAAGGGCTGTTGGCAGGTACCCGGACCCCTGAAGCCAGAAAGAGGTCAGCCTTCATCACTCGATTTAGCCTATATGAGTTTTGAGTTATGCCATTTGGGTTGAAGAATGCACCAGACAACTTTTAATGGCCCATGGACCACATTCTGTCTGGGGCAGGAGGGAATGCTCTGGCATACATAATTGACATTGCTATCTACAGCTGGACATGGGAAGATCATAGCAGGCAAATAACCAAGGTGTTCTGATGACTGAAGGTTGCAGTGCTGATAGTCACAGCAGAGAAATGCCAAACAGGGATCGCAGAGGTGTCATACTTTGGGCACAGGGTGGGGAGTGGGAACATCAGGCTGAGCCAGTAAAAACTGAGGCCAAACAGGGATGGGCCACACCCACAACAAAGGGAAAAGTATGGGCCTTCCAAGGGATGGCAGGGTATTATTGAAAGATTGTGTAAAACTTCAGTAGCATGGCCAAATTCCTGTCTGATCTCACAAGGAAGAAAATGCCAGAAAAAGTTCAGTGGATGGTTCATTGTGAAACAGTGTTCTGGAAGTTAAAGGAGGCATTGTGTCGGGCACCTGTGCTCATGAGCCCTGACTATTCTCTGAAGTTCAATGTGCACATGGATGCATCAGATCATGGGCTAAGTGCAGTTCTGAATCAAGTCACACACAGGAGAGGAACACCCAGTCATGTACCTGAGCAGGAAGCTGCTGCCCAGACAGGAGGCCTTATCCACAATTGAGAGAGTCTGGGTATTATCTGGGATCTGCAGAAGCTACAACCATATTTGTATGTGAGGGCATTCCTACTGGTCACTGACCATAACCCCACTCACATGGCTCCATAGGACCAGCAGGCAAACCCACAAATTAAGATGGAGTCTGTTGCTGCAGTTCTATAACACGGACATCAGGCACTGCAGTGGGTCACAGCATGGCAAAGCAGATGGTTTGTCTGGGCAATAACCAGTGGCCCAGTAAAGAAAGGGGAGGTGCTTTAAAGAACTGACAAATTAAAAAAAAACAGAGAGAGAAAGACACGGGGGCACAGCAGGTACAGCAAACATGTTAACATGAAAAACATCATTTAGGGTCACTAAAATATGTTTTTCATTTTCCCAGGGGATGGAGCTATAAAAGCATGTAATGTATTTTTTTTCTAGTGTGTGTGTGTGTGTTTATCATCTGTGCCTCTGTAAAGTATTTCATCTGAGGTGGGAGGTCTGGTGGAAACCAAAAATTACATCCTATTGTAGCTCATGCCTGGGGGTACTCAGCTAAGAGATGTCTTTGTGTAACCAATCCTTTTCCTTCCCTGTAAAAAGGCTTTTGTTTTGATTAAACCTCAAAGGGCTGAATCCCATGCATAACAAAAAGAAATGTTTTGAGTTGAAACAGGGCCAAGGCAGAACATGAAAGAACCCCATTGATTTAGCCAGCTGGATAACAAAAGGGCCAGGCTTCAATCCACAAAACCTGTTTGGACCTGTTTTGGAAAAGGGTGGTTCCCAGAGATCAAAAGAATGGTCCAGGCTGTGATGTCAGAAATGCATGTGGGCCAGCATGTGTAGTTTTACACTTACAGTTATGTTTTGGAAATCTGAACAAGCAATATCATGGGTTCGAGTCTGCCATAACTCACCAAGTTCCTTGTTGGGGGTCAGCTTCTTCTACTCTGCTTAGAATTTATATAGCATTGAGTTAAGTTATTCTGTATGTCCTCTATCTTTTCAAATGGGTTTATTTTTATCTCTCTAGAAATACTGTATTCCCCATACTGTTCAATTTGAATTATCCTGTAATGGCGTATTAAATATTATTTTTATATATTTCATGCTTTCTGTGACTGAGTAATTTCAGGTAGATAACCAGGAGCAAATTGGCAAGTATGTGATCCATTTCCAAAGAGGCAGGCTACAAAGTTACCATAGCTAAGTCAAAGTGTTCTCAGTTGTGACAGAAGAGGTGGGTCATTTGCCCTTTGGTAAGGAGCACTGCAATGTGTGAACAGTGGCTCTGGTGGGATTCAGACCTAGATATACCCCATGTGCAGTTGCAGTTGAGTGGTGGCAACATACCAAGGTAACCCTTTCAGATGTCTGAAAGGTTGGGAAAAATGGTAACAGTGCAGATCGAGTTTTGGGAGAGAACCAGTCTGTGACAATTGTTATACCTGTACATCCAAGACAAAATGCCTTCTTGGAAAGCCCTCATTTACTATGCGATGTGGAAATGAGGTGGACGTGGATATTTTGAAAGGCTGTAGCACACCTTAAAAATAAAACAAATGGATGCTATTGCAATCACATTCATAACAGAATTGAATGAAATATCAGGCAAAACAGGAGGTATTATTAAAAATAAACTGGCCCATCCTCCTGTCAGATCCCAGACTGGGCCAAGAAAACTGGTACAACTTTGAGAGTTACTTATAGTGGAGGTAAAAACAAATCAGATAAATTGGTATAACACTATTCTGTGAAAGAGATACAAAGACCTTTAAACTGGATACTCCTACCGCCACAGGATTTATAAAGTTCAGGTTTATTGTAATCAGTCAGCTAAAAGCTTTTATGATACAGACATACAAAAAGAAAATAGGAATATAAATACATAATTCAGAATCAAAAGTAAAAACACATTGCAGAATTGCAGCATCTAAAATAAATAATTAGCTAATAATAAACTAAGTAAACAAAGAAAAAAAAACTTTCCATAGATACCTCTGTCACATTATATGCTATGTATCATGCCTTGTGGAAGTGAAAAAAGTCAAAGGTAGTTATTATTTACTTTGTTATACACTGTCATAAGGCATCACTGAATTCCCATTAGAAAAGTTAAGGTAGGTTAGAAGGCAGAAAACTGAGAATTGGCATTCTGTAATACCCTAGGAGTGCCAGAAGTATCAATCAATCAATCAATCAAAGTCTTTATTTAACCAGGCGATCACCGTTGAGCAAGCTCATTTTCGAGGTGGACCTGTACGAAACTAGATGAAGGTCCAGGTTCAGGTTTGGTTACCTACACCCCCACATTTCAGAGCAAGTAATCTCTAGTGATGAAGATGCACCATCCAAAATGCTTAATATGAAAATTGCTCAATGTACTGTTTTCACTACATTTTTTAATCTTTTAAGTGTCAGGTAACTACACTGTCGTTACAGTGTAACTACAATGTAACTGCAATGCAATTACAATCTAGTTGTATGCAATAAACATGTAGCAACAGTATAATTTCCCCTGTTGCATGTAATTAATGATTACCTACCCTGCAGTTACACTGAAACTGACACTTTATTTTTAAAATAAAGTGTGACCACTTCCTTTATTGCACTGGACAGTACAACAGCACATTAATTATTGTAAGTGAGAGAACATACAATCTGAAATTGAATTATAGAATGATACCATACAATATATCAGAATTTAGAGTCCAACACTGTCTGTGCTGATTACCAGACAGCTGCCGGCCATGGAGTATGCTGAATCTGCAAACTGTGAAGTAGAGATATGTCTGTACTGGTGTGGTGTCTCTCATTTAAAACTGTGGCAGTCCATCTGTAAGTATTACCTCCAGTTTACAATCTACTGGTTCAGTAACCATAGCCACCAAGTATTCAATGAAGGTGTACAATTAAAAAGGTAATGAAGGAAAACAACTTAAACTATATTTTCACCACATTTTTCAGTGAGAGAAGAAATTTAGAGAAATTCAACAATTCTTCATACTTTGTGAGGTTAAAGAAGTATTTTTATCTTCTAAGGTTCAGTATACATTTCCTATCAACAATGCAAGCCACTTATCTCTTTATTTTTTATACAATGGGCATAAAATAATAATGTGTTTTAAATCATCTAAATCATCAGGTTGACCCAGATTACATCTGCCCAAGGGAGATGATACATCTGGCCTCCTTTGCTTATAATAAAGGTGATTACTTTTGTTTAATTCAAGTTTGAATTGTGTAATGATGTCTCACTCTTGTGGGTTATGTTGCATGGTAAGGATCCAAACCCAGTTGTGTTTGTACCATGGATGAAGTTTTGATTGAGTGATTTCGGTCCTATCATTCTGCATATTGGATGCAGCTACAATCCTTCCAAAGGCAGTTTACCTGGCTGGCCCAATTGATGCTGGGCATTGGTGGCTGCACTCCTATGAGGGAGATCATTATGTTGGAGGACTTCAACTTAAAATGGCAGCATGGCATACAACTAGAGTAGTATAAACTACTGAAGTAACTTAATCTCTCCCAACTTATTATAAATGCCACCCACTTGAACCATGGGTCCTCAAACCACTCCCTTCTGGACTGGATTCTCACTAATCTTGAAGATAGAGTCCTCCAGACAGGAGTCCTACCTGACTCCATCAGCGACCACTCCCCAATGTTTTGCATCTGGTCCTGCAAGCACCCTCACCCTGTTACCAAACTTCTGCCCTTTAGAGACTTCTCCAAATGTGAAAGAAGAACCAGATGGTAGCACTTAATAGGGGATAAAACTTAAGCAAAAACCATGGTTTGTAAGTTGTATGGTCAATTTATTGTGAGCTCTCCACAAAGAGAAAACACTGTGCAAGATTACCCCTTGCACAGCATTTTCTCTGTGTCAGGACTCACAATAAATTGATATACAGCTTCCAGTCAATGGTTTTTGTCTTAATTTTTATTCCCTTTTGAGTGCTACCATCTGTTTCTTCTGCATTGTGTGTTTTGGGCTACCAGTCCAGGTCGGCACTGGCTCAGTGCCCTTGAGTGTTCTACCTTTACATTTTGATTGTTTCTCTAAATGTGAAACTCCCCGCTTGTTCTCAGACTTTAGTGCAGTTGATTAGTCAGTCCTACACCCTTTGTTCACTGTAAACTCTGCCTCGGGCTACTTCACTGCTGCCCTATCCACCATCCAGGACAAGCACTTCCCCGTAGCCATCAGGAGAATGCAAGGTGGGAACACAAGATGGCTCTCCAAAGATCTCAGGAAAATAAAGGTGAGGGATGCCATCTGGGCAGCTCAGAAAGCCACTCCCTCTCCTTATTCCAGGAATGAGGGCAAGGACCAACCAGGGCAAAGCAGGAAGCCTCAGTTAACTATAAATTGAGCAACTCTGGTTCGGAAGCAAACCCAGGCTGTCGGAGGGTCGGCTGGGGGAAGGGGGATCGATCATTCGTAGAACTGCTCTCCTCCAGAGGGGAGGGTGAGCAGAGCTAAAAGGTTGTCTGGCCCCTGGCAGAAGCTGGGGGAAGACAGCTCGGGCTAGGAAGGTCTTGAGATGTGGCAGACATTGCTGAACATTACACGGGAGTGCGTGGTGTGCACCATGACGTCATTGCATGTCACATTTCCAGGGGTGAAAAACCATAGGGAAAAATGCCAGCAGCAGGATGACAAGGAGCACCCACAGGCCCCACACCTGACAAGCTGAGCACGCTGACCAGAACCAGATCCATTCTGTGGTGGAGCTTGGGAACCCCCCCAACCCTGCTGGGGGGGGCAAGCCCTGGGGGAAGACGACTCACAGGTAAGTCCTGGCAGACACTGGGATGACAGGGCTGGGGTGCGCCTCGGAAAGAGGGCTGACCAAGGGAAGAGATAAAGAAAAAAGAAATTAAATAAATTCAGCCACTTTCAGCATGTCCCATCACAGTTATGTTCTAGAGCATGAGTAGAACAGAGGAGTGGAACAGGTGATTGGTGTTCTAGGCATCGGCAGGCGACTGCAGGTAAGCAGGGGGCTCTGCCAGTCAGACAAGGGAAAAGGTAAGGTACTCTAAAAGGTATCACTGTTTACTGTTAACCTGCATAGGTTGCAGCAGGCTGTGGGGTAGGGGATAAGTACAGGAATAAAGCAGGAAGATAATAGTTACAGGTGGGCATATATGAGGCACCCTATCTGGGGTAAAGTAAAGTAATAGTTCAGGAAGGACAATAGGGGGAAATTAGCAAATGAAAGCAGTAAAAAAGCAGGAGGGCACAGGGAGAGCTTTACCTTAAAACAGAAACTGTTTAAAAGAAAAGCACATAACACCCTATCTAGGTTAAGGGATTAAACTAGATCCTGATAAAGGGTGTAGCTGGGAAGTAGCAAATGAAGGGAAGGGACAGCAAGGGAAAGTTACATTCTGAAAACAAAAGGGAGTGAATGATATTAGCAGACATGGGACTGGTGCAGTGCAATGGTTGTGGAGCTGCAATTTTCCAGGAGACTTTCTGGAGACTGAAGTGCTGCCTCATCTGCATGTACCTCTCTGGACTGAGGGCAGAGGTCACTGGTCTCCATGCTGAACTAGCTAGGATCCAGAGGACTTCTTGCCCCACCCATGGCCACAGAGTCTGCTGCCATTGCCCCAGAGGCTGTCTATACAAAGTGGGGCCAGTTGGACCTTGGTGGGCTCCGGGAGGGTGGAGGTGGTGGGTCAGGGGTACATTCTTCAGCCCGTGCCACTACAAAACTCCTATGATGCTCTGACGGGACAGGGCTGCCATGATGAGGCACCCATAGTGGTGTCAAGGGAGGATGTGGCGGGTCCTCCAAAAGAGACACCCCCAAGGTGGGAGGTAGAGGACCCAGCAAAGGAGAAAGTAGCTTTTGGTGGGGACTCAATTGTCAGGGGGATAGTTTTAGAAGCAGGAAGGGGTGAAGAGAGGAAGGTTAAGTGCCTGCCTGGGGCTCCACGATGCTGGTTCGACAACATTTTCGTCGACCAGCATCACATCGACAGGATTTATGTCGACTGCAAGTTGTGGTTAACATAAATCCCATTTGTCTCCCGGTCCCATTTTTTCATAGGGGGGCTTTGCTCCCGAACCCCCAAGTGGTGGACTCTGCCCCCCGCACCTCCCATACTATGGATTATCAACTACAGTTGTAGTTGATTTGGGGAGGGGGTGCAGGACCGGGCGACAGTGTGCCCATGTGTCAGGTGCACCAACACAGCAACCTGTCAGCAAACTGTTGATTTTGTCAACGTGTTTGTAGGTCATTATGTTGGTGTCACTGTCGGGGGGCATACCACTACCTGGTGCCTCCACTTGGAGGGATGAACAGCGGATCCCAAGGTTCGCTAGGGAATCAGGATGTCATTATCCACCTGGTTACAAATGACCTAGTGATGGACTGGGATGGGGCAGCACAGGCAGAGTTCAGGAAAATGGGGAGGGACCTAAGTCAAGTAGCGCAAATGATGGCATTCACTGAGGTGCTACCTGTCTATGGTCATGGGGAGCATAGGGTACTCCACACCAGCAGCTTCAAAACTTGGCTGAAAGAATGGTGCAGGGTGGAGGGGTTTGGCTTTACTTGGGACTAGGCCCAACCTGGAAGGATATGGGTCCACACAGAAGTGGTGGCTTGCATCCATCTGGGAAGAGGACCGCAGTCCTCAATGGAAGGTTTAGGTGCTACTTTGACAAACATTTAAACTAGTCAAGGGGAGTGGAAATACAAAGGGAGACATAAACTGCCCCCCTCCAACAGACTGAAGCAACAGCAAGAGAGGACTCTATGGGAGTAAACTCCCCCAGGGCACAAATTAAAGGAAGCAGAAGCATAGCAGGGGACAAGGGAGACAAGAACAGAAGAGGTGAAAAGGGAGCAGCTGAGGAGGCAAAGCACAAATAGGATAATGGGGAAGGGGGAGAGAGGGAAATTTTAAGTGGCAACAATGGAAATTTTAAGTGGCAACAGTTGCAGGTAGAGTGGGAGCAAGGTATAGAGAGCCATGTGTGCCAACGCAGGGAGTCTTGGAAATAAAATTCCAGACCTGGAAGCCATCATGGCGGAGGCAAACCTGAATCTTGTGGCCATGACTGGGACATGGCCATTCTGGGCTACATTCAGTTCAGCAAGGATAGGGAGGGGAGAAAGGTTGGAGGGGTTGTGCTGTATGTGAGGGACGGTATCAGAGTGATGGAAGTGCAAGGGAAGCTAAGGGTAAAGGATGGATTGGAGGTGCTGTGGGTCACCCTGGAGACAGGAGCTGGAGCCACTATTTACACTGGGGTGATATACAAACCTCCAAAACAGGGGGAACAACTGGATAAGGCACTGGGGGAAGCCATCAGGATGATGAAAAAAAGGGGGAGATGCTGATGGTAAGGACTTCAGTCTCCTAGATGTAGATTGGAGCCTCACAGCTGCGGCCTCAGAAAGAAGCAGGGTCATCCAAGACTCCTTGCAGGGAGCATTTCTCAGCCTACTACTCAAAGAGCCCACTCAATATGGGGCAATATTGGACCTGGTGCTCACAAACAGGGACAGTACTGTAGATGGCGAGCTGGGACACCACCTGGGAAACAGCGAGCACCACTCAAGTGTGGTTCAACATAAGGTCAGAGGCAGAGGCAAACCACACAAGGAAGAGGGTTCTGGACTTCAGAAGGGCAGACTAAAAAAACAAAAGGGCGAATGCCTCAGAGACAACCTAGCGGGGAGGATTGCCTGGGTGAGGTAGAGTAACAGTGGGCCAAATAAAGGGATGGCATAGTGAAAGTAACTAACCTCTGGACAAAAGAAAACTAGCAAAACCAGGAGGAAAGAGACCACTGTGGTTCTCGAGGGAAATGGCTGTGAAGGTAAAGGCTAACAGGAAGGCATTCAGTGCGTACAAGGAGATGCAGAGGGAAGAGGATAGGGAGGTGTATCAGTAAAAGCAGAGGGAAGCAAGGAAGGCAGCACTTCAACTTTGAACCAGGATTCTACTTCCAATAGGAGTCCCACCTCAGAGTGCAATCCTGCTTCGGTTAAAAACCTACTGCCACAATTATTCCCTAAGCAGCAGCGTAACCTGAAGCAGTCTCTTCCTCCACACAGGTACTCTGCTGCACCCAGCCGGCTTCTGTTGCTCTAGAGGTTACATCACTGTCCGGAGTGGATCCCTCATTTTCTTCACCCCCACAGGAGGTGGATATTATGGACATTACAGCGGCCCCACCTTGAAGTTAGCACCGGGGCAGGTGCAGCAGTTTGAGTCTTGACCACCAGCCTATATTGGTGAGTTTGCCTCCCGTTTCTTCCTAAGGACTGTTGCTTTTTTATCTTCAAACTATTGAGGGATCTCAGTGCGGCTGCTTCAAAACAGGATCTTGCATCATACTGGAATCCCTCTTTGGAGCATAATTATACCTTGATCCTGTTTCTTTTGCTGCATCAGTGTTTCAGACAGTAGCTAGATGCACTGAGTCAGCAGTCAGCGTATTTCAATAATGTGCAGCACTTATTTGCAACCAATTAAAGGACAGGATCATAGTGGCACAGTGGCTTTATTCTGCTCAGTATGGTAGTCATGTATAGTAGTATTAGCAGAGCTCAGTGCAGCAATAATATTTTTTCATTAACTAGCAGAGCTCAGTACAGCAATAATGCTAGTGCCACCTATACTTCGTCTAAAATAATCTCAGTCCATTCGGTATTCAGTTTGTCAGCATTTGTCGAGATTCAGCAGTCGGGCAAAGAAACAGTCAGGCAATATATTGGTCAGGATTTCAGTGACAGGATTTTGTGTGGGTCAGGATTTTATATGTCGGGATTTAGTACGAATCCCATTAAAGGGGATAAGACCTTTTTTAGATACAGAAGGGGAAAAGAAGAAGACAAGGGGAGGGATTGTGAGGTTAGGAAGAGACTGTGCAGAGGAAGATCAGGTAAAAGCAGATATCCTGAAAAAATACTTCTGCCCAGTCTTCACAGTGGAGGGGTGGGGGGGCGTATCACATAGAAGCCAGAGAAACACTGGGGGGAGGGAGGTAGATACCAAGTCCATTCACAGAGGAAAGAGTTCTGAAGGGACTTGTGAATCTGAAAGCAGATAAGGCAATGGGTTCGGACAAGGTACACCCAAGGGTGGTGAGGGAGCTCAGGGAGTTACTGGCTGCACCTCTGGCATCCCTATTTAACAACTCGCAGGAAACAGGAGTGGTTCCAAATGTCTGGAGGAGGGCAGATGTAGTCCTGCTTCATAAAAGTGGCAGCACGGAGGGGGTTGGCAACTGTAGGCTAGTCAGTCTAACATCAGAGGTGGAGAAGTTAATGGAGACAATTTTAAAAGAAAGGCGAGCGGAGTATCTTGAATCAAGCAAGTTACAAGACCAGAGGCAGCACGGATTCACAGTGGGGGGATCATGTCAGATGAACCTGATTGATTTCTTCAACTGGGTGACCATGGAAATAGTTTAGGGTAGGGCGGTGGACATGGTCTACTTAGGCAAGGCAATTTTATTTATATGGTGCCCAATCCCATGGACTCTGGGTGCCTCACAGAAGCAAACAAGTTAATAAAATTGTAGCTGGCCTGTTGGCACAGTGGTTGGATTTGGATATGCTATGCCGGCGACCTGGTATCGGGAACGGACCTGGGTCGCCGGAGGGCCAGCCGGCGGAGATGGATGGCGCGTTCCTCGGACTGCTCTCCTTCTCTGGGGGAGGAGGGAAGAATATCCGGTGCATTACGGACCCCTGGCAGAGGCCGGGGGATCCGCCACAACCAGCATCTGGATGTCCAGAGGGGTGGGGCGGACGCGGGACGTCATTGCATGTCCCAGCCCCCGAAGATTCGGGGACTCAAAATCCCCAGTCAGCGCATCCATGATGCCCTCCTCATCGCCTCTCCATGTGCTTCCAGGCTGGCTCCCCGACCCTCTTGGACTTTGTTGATTCCACTGAGGTACTTAAAAGTTTCTATCATGTCCCCCCTCTCCCTTCTTTCCTCAAGGGTATACATATTAAGCTCTTTTAATCTCTCCTCGTACGGCTTCTCTTGCAGACCCTGCACCATTTTAGTTGCCCTCCGCTGGACTGCCTCTATCCTGTCTATGTCCTTGCGGAGATGGTGTCTCCAGAACTGGACACAGTACTCCAGATGGGGTCTCACCAACTGTCTCCACAGAGGGATAACAACTTCCTGTTTTCTGCTGGTGATGCCTCTCCCTATGCATCCCAGTATCCCCCCCAGCCCTCCCTACTGCCTTCTCACATTGCTTGCTAACCTTAAGGTCATCTGATATGATTACCCCCAGGTCCCTTTCCTTTTTTGTCGTTGTTGCTACCTCCTACCCCATTGTGTAATCTTCTCCCGGGTTCTTGTTTCCTGGGTGCATTATTTTGCACTTTTTTGCATTGAATCCTAGCTGCCATACTTCTGACCATTCCTTCAACCTTGCCAAGTCCCTTCTCATCCTTTCCACGCCTCCTTGTGTATCAACCCCTGTTGCAGATCTTTGTGTCATCTGCAAAGAGGCATACTTTTCCTTCCAGTCCCTCTGCAATGTCACTTATAAAGACATTAAAAAGGACTGGACCCAATACTGAACCCTGCGGTACCCCACTAGTAACCCCTCTTTCTTCAGAGTGGACTCCATTTTCAATTACCTTCCGTGTCCTGTTGTCCAGCCAATGTTTTACCCAGGCTACTACCCTGGGACCCACTCCCAGGCTGGTTAATTTGACTATTAATCTTTTGTGTGGGACTGTGTCAAATGCCTTGCTAAAGTCTAGGTAGGCCATGTCCAGAGCCCCTCCCTGGTCTACTACTTTGGTCACCCAGTCAAAGAAATCTATTAGATTTGTCTGACATGACTTTCTCGCTGTGAACCCATGCTGCCTTGGGTCCTGTGCCCCACTGGCCTCAAGGTACTCAACAATTGTTTCCTTCAGAACTGACCCCATCACTTTCCCTACCACAGAGGTCAAACTGACAGGTCTGTAGTTTCCTGCCTCTGTCTTGGTCCCACTTTTGTGAAGGGGAATCACATCCGCCTTCCTCCAGTCCTCGGCTACCACACCATCCTCCCATGATTTATTAAAAGAGTAGTCAGTGGTTTCACTAGTTCCCCTTAATTCTTTTTAGAATTCTGGGTTGAATTCCATCAGGCCCCATTGCTTTGTCCACCTTCAGTTTTAGGAGTTCTTGCAGAACCCTTCTTCTGTGAAAGGGCTGGGATCGACCTTTCATCAAGAGTGCTTCTGTTAATTGGATTAGGCACTTCCCCTCCTCTTTGTGAATACTGAGCAGAAATATTTGTTCAGTATCCCTGCTTTTCACTGTCCCCTCTGCCCACCCACCATTCATTCTATTCAGCCTCACTATCCCTCCCTTTGTCTTTCTATGCTCTCTGATGTACCTATAAAAGGTTTTATCCCCCTTCTTAACCAAGTTGGCTATCTTTTCCTCAGTTTGGGTCATTGCTATTCTGACTTCCCTCCCTGCTTCCTTCTGTCTTAACTGGTACAGCTCTCTGTCCTGCTCCTTCTGTGTTTCCTTATATTTCCTGAATGCTATCTTTTTTTCCCTGACTTTCCAAGCCACCTCTTTTGAGAACCATAGTGGCTTTTTCTTTCATTTTGATTTGTTTATTTGCTTCACACAAAGGCTTTTGACATCGTAACACCTAGGAGGCTTATAAGGAAACTGGGCAATTTGGGGGTGGAATCCAATGTGGTAAACTGGATATGGAACTGGTTGATGGAAGGGTGACAGATGGTGGTGATGGTAAACAGCATTCACTCTAGTGAGGGGAGAGTAACTAGCAGACTACTTCAGGGCTCAGTACTGGGACTGGTCCTCTTTAATGTCTTCATAAGTGACATTGCAGAGGAGCTGGAAGGGAAGGTATGTCTCTTTGTGGATGACACCAAAATCTACAATAGTGTAGATACTCCCAAGGGGGTGGAGTGAATGAGTAGAGATCTGAGAAAACTCAAGGAGTGGTTGAGGGTTTGGCAGCTGGGTGTCAATGCTACAAACTGCAAAATCATGCACCTTGGGCACAGAAACCCAGAGGTGGTGTATAAAATAGGGGAGGAGGTACTGATTGTCTCTAAACAGGAAATGGACCTTGACGTATCATATCTGCAACTTCAAGGTGGTGGGGCAGTGCGACAAGGCAGCAGGCAGGGCCAGCAGGATGCTAGGTTGTATAGGAAGGGAATCCCCAGCAGAAGCAGAGAGGTGGTGTTACAACTGTATCAACTGTTCATGAGACCACCCCCGCCGGAGTACTGTACCCAGTTCTGTAGACCACATCCCAAGAAAGGCATAGACAGGGCACAAGCTGTCCAGAGGAGAGTGACTAAAATGGTGCAGGGGCTGCATTATAAGCCCTACATGGAGAGACTGAGGGATCTCAATATGTACACCCGGGAAGGGGGCGCATGATAGAGACTTACAAGTACCTCATAGGAATGAGTAAGGTACAGGAGGGGAATATTTTTCAGGAGAGAAGGTGCACAAGAATAAGGGGCATGCAATGAAGCAGGAAGGGGGGAAATTTACGAGGAACATGAGGAAATGACAATTACATACCTACCGTAATTCTTGATCTTCTTGTGTATCTTCACCATTCATCACTGTTGGGTGTCCAGCCAGAGTGCAGCACCCTACAAGAGCTTTTTTTTTGGTTTGTTTGTTGGGGGGAGGAGCTGGTGCCAGCGGCACTGCCCATGAAGCTAACGTACTGTGTGGCACTTGCAGGTTGGCCAGTAATGGCTGTCGGCTCCTCCTCCACCTCAGTTCTGCTCGCTGGAGAGACAGAGGGAAAGACAGAGGGATAGAGAAAATTGAGGGTGGTGCAAGGGAGCCTGAGGGACAGCATAAGGAAAAGATATAAACTGAAAAAGGAATAGGCTGACCAGAGGACAGAGGAGGAGGAGGAGGAGGATCTGGGAGGGTATGAGCCATTAGGCCCCAGTCCCTGGATGGCCATTCAGATAGGAAAGAAGGAAAGAAGAAGACAGAGTGAGAGAAATAATCGGAGGAAGGAGAGAAGGGAAGGAGGGACCCACCAACCTATGCATCTTGACTGACTCAGAGCATTGACTGACAGGGGATGTGCCTTCAGAGGTAGGCAGTCAGCTAGGCCATAGGCAGTTGCTGCAGGATCTGAATCCTAGCCTTATTATTGCCCCTTTCTAGGCTCAGGCTAAGCATCCATGGAGAAGGTCCCTCCCTCCTCCCTTCAGCCCCCTACTGGGTGGAAAATCCACCCCTGGTTGGGAGTCCTCACTCTTCACCCTGGCTACCGCTTCCAAAAGGAGAACCCACAGGGTGTGGTTGGGGTGAGGATCCCACCTATTCAATAACACCTCCCTCCCAGAAAGGGGGAGGGAGATTGAAGAGGTAGAGAAGAATGAAGATAGGGAGGGTAAAGGGAAGGAGGAGTCCCTACTGGCCCCATTCCCTCCCCTCATCCCAGGGGACCTCGAGAAGGAGTCAGCACATCCCAAAGGGAGTGGACTGACCTTGGAGGTTCCCCCCAAGGACAAAGGAAGAGGGGCCCACCAGGAGTCCCCCACCTCCATTTTTTTTGACTGAGAGGTCCTACTGGCCCTCCTCTCAATGGTTCCCCTCCGCCACCTCCTAGAAACAAGGAGGGGGCCCTAAGATTACAGTGGGAGAATCCAAGCTGGTTCCCTGAGGAGGAGGGCAAGCAGGGAGGAGGCATCATTCAGGGACTGAAGCCTTCTGAGAAGAAGGTTGGTGGGTTTCAGTGATGAATGGAGAAGATACACAGGAAGATCAAGAATTATGGTAGGTACATAATTTTCATATTTTCCCTGTGTCAGTCTTCACCATTCATCACTACTGGGTGAGTACCAAGTCCCCCGAAGGGGGTTCAGCACTTCACTGAGGGACAGATGTCCCTCAGTAACCTGTGGGGGAAACACAGGAGGAGGAGACCCATTCTAGGCCAATTAGGCCTGTGACTGGTCAGGGCAAAAAGGGGGTTCCCCATTCCCTGGGGAAGGAAGGTGCCCCTGCAGAACCCACCTCACCCTGCAGGAGAAAAGATGGGTCCCCAGAATATGGAGGCTAACACCCTATGCCGGGCAAAGGGTGATAACCGTGATAGGTGAAGCCATGCCATCCGCCTAATGTAGATCACTGTTCCCGCTAGCCATGAAGCGACCTCATTGGCATCATAAGATGCCCTTGTTTGGTGCCTTGCTAGCTCCAGGCCTATCGTGGAGAGGTCTGTGGCCTGCCTGGCCACCTCTGAATCAGGCAATGATGCCAGCACCTGACCTAGCATCACCCACAGATGCCTGTTATAGGCAGCGTGGTGTGCCTGACGAGACGCGATACATAGCATCACCCGCGGTGAGGAGAAAACTCTCCATCCCAGGTAATTGAACTCAGCAGAGTCCAGATCTGGCAGCTGGTTGCAGACTGGGTGCCTATGCCCAGTAGGGGTATCCAATCGTGTCACTCCTGCAGAGGGATGCAGCAATGTACCTGGAGACCCCGTGGGGCACAATACTGACACTGGCAGTCCAAAGGGGCTGGAGCTGGGGTGGATGGAAACTGCCAGGTGCCGTACAATGCCTACTGGAAGGGTATAGGCCAGGAAGGGACCACCAAGTGGTGCACACTGTTTTCACCTAGGAAGGCGCATGTCATTCACTTGGTGTTGTGTCTTGCTATGTGCGATATGTGCAAGTCTTCGACCAGCCTTGTGAGGAAGCGCTGATACTCCATTTGATCAGTGTCGGAGCATAGGTAGACAAAAGTCTCCTCTCCCTTGATGGAGGAAGACGAGAAGGCTGAAGAACCCGAAGATTCAGATTCTGGCTGCAGTGGGGAAGACAGGAGAAAGACCTGCTCATCCATGGCCCTAACGTATCTTGGGAACTCTGCAGCCTGACAGCTGAACTGTTCCCAGGTCAAGGGCCCTGAAGGACCCACATGGCCTGGGAGAAGGGGGCCAGATGCAGAGGCAAGGGCGAAAAACTTTTCACAGCTAGTGAAGTGCCTCTGCCAGGGCTACGGGACCTAGTAGGTGATCCCGGACTACAAGGGAATCCATTGGTTGGATCAGTCAAAGGTCACTCAACCAGACCAAAGCGGTCAGAACTGAGCCCTGAAGGGGAAACTCCCCTATGAGGGGACCAGGGCCGCATGTGTCCAGAAGGGTGGACCCCAACCCCATCCAACAAGGACTCCCTCGAAAGGGATGAGGGTGAGAACTTGGGCTCAGTGCTGTGGCTCCTCCCTTCCCCTTGAAGGGCTCCAGAGGAGTGCTGCAGCCCTTCGCCCCAGACCCTCAAGCCCTCCAACTCTGAAGAAAACCTCTTCCTCATTCCCTGTGCCATGGACTGATCCAATTCCACAGGCTCCCCAAGGACAGCTATAGAAGAGGGGGTCCCAGTTCTAGTATCAGAGGAGGGGATGGCACCAGGGATGGCAGCCGACCCCACCCCCAAAACCCGAATCACTGCCCCATCTGACCGGTGATAGCTATCCTGCACCCCGCTCCCAGCACCACACTTGGAGTGGAAGCCTGCACCGACTGTAGTCACCAGAGCTGTCGTGAGGGGCACCTAGGAAGGTGCAACAGTCCTGGGCATTGGAGAGTCCACCAACTTCAAGGAGTCGAGTTGCCAGTCCAGCTCCGCCTCCTGATCATCCTGCTCCAGAGAGAAGGAGATCCAAAAGACCTCCAAACTGGTGACCCTGGGGGTTCTCCCACTCTCGGCACCACAGGCTGGCCCAGTGCCCCTCATGACACTGTCTCGATCACCAGAGCCACGAACAGCTCTGGGATCCGAGATGGCACCAACGGGTGACACTGAGGAACCTCCTGTGCTGGACCCAGCAACTGTGGGCCACGACACTGGGGAAGCCTGCACCTCCGAGGAGGTGACTGCCAGGGTGGTGCTCCCTGCCTGGCTCTGGGGGGAACCAGACCAGTTCTCTGGCACTGTGGAAGAGGCCTCCTCCCTGGCAAGGCTAGAGGAGGAGGAGGAGGAGGAGGAGGCCCTTTCCTCACTGGACCATATAGGCCCATGAGGAGACCTGGAAGAAGGGGAAGTGACCTGCACTTAGATCTTTGTGAGTGACGCCACCCCCTGAAAGTCAGCAGAGCCCTGCTGACTTTAAACACGTGGTACTCAAGAACATGGCAGTCCATCAAGAAGCAGGTGTTAAAGTTGTCCATATCATGCTGAGGTCCAAGGCAGGTTAAGCAGACATCATGCCGGTGCGCCATGGAAATTTGCTGGCTGCAGGGACACCGACGCATCGGAGGCCGGCCCGCTTTCAAAGAGCGCTTCTTGTTCCCTGAAACTGGAATGATGCGAAATGGTAACTGAAACAATAAACAGAAAAAAATCAATGCTGTTTAAGTAATAAAAAGGAAAGATATTACCGGATCTTCAAATAAACGGCGCTGAGTACCAAACGGCAGAACCGAGGAGAAGTTTACATTCAGATGGCATCGAATGCAACTTTGAGGTGAGGTGAGGTGCAGTGTGGTGCTGTGCACATACTAGGTAGCAGATGACGCAGTTCAATTCTTCTGCTGCTTCAGGCAAGATGCTGTCTCGATGGCGGGAGAAGCAGAGCTGAGGTGGAGGAGGAGCCGACAGCCGTTACTGGCCAACCCGCGAGCGCCATGCAGTACATTGACATCGTGGGCAGCACTGCTGGTGCCATCTCCTGGCTGGACACCTAACAGTGATATATGGTGAAGACTGACACAGAAAACATCTGCTTCTTCACAGAAGAGTGGTGGATGCCTGGAACAGCTGTCCAACAGATGTGGTAGGGGTGAAAACAGTGGGGGCTTCAAGCTTGCATAGGATAGGCAGAAAGGAATCTTGGTAGGAAAGCTGGGTGGGGGAGTGGGGAGGTAACCAGCGATCAGGTAGGGTCTACCGTGACAGTATAGGCAGGGACAAAATGGGCAAACTGAGTGAGTCAGGCAGTCCTTATCTGCCAACAAATTCTATGTTTCTATGTTACCAATGGTTGCACAACCTTTGCAAGCAAGAGGTAAAATCCCTAAAGGCAAAATATCTTAAAAACCTACAGTCTTGGAGCCTGGGCAATCCCTAAAATTTCTGGACTACCTTGAACTTGCTTATCAAACCTCGGATCAAACAAAATGCTATCAAGGTGAAACTGGGTCCCTAACAGACCCCTTCAAAAGTCACTGAAGCCCTGAAAACAAAATTCAGAGATCTGTCTGACTACCTGGGTAAGCTTCCACCAAAGGATCCTTCCTGTAGTCTTAACAGCCAGGTTGCTGGTTGGCCCAGCGTTCCACCATTCCACTTTAAGACCATCTCCCCCATGAGATCTGAAAATTCCTTAAAGCCCTCCTCAAACAAGCTAGTGCTGTTAGTGATGGACTTTGCCCAAGTTTTTTTAAGTTAATGGCCAATATTACTGCAGAACCTCTACCTACCATGTTTTATCTATTCATGACCTCCTCCTCTATACCCACAATCTGGATGCAGGCCAGAGTGGTCCCTATATTTAAGTCTAGTGACCCTACCCTTTTTGACAACAATCATCCTCTCTCATCTAAGCAAAATCCTTGCAAAAGTTGTCTTCCAGCAAGTCTCTGACCATGTGTCTAAGTATAACCATCTCTCTCTCTCTCTCTAACAAAATGGTTTCATAAAGGGCCACAGCACAGCCACTGCCTTAGCGTGCTTTACTGACCAAGTTATCAGAGGCATGAATGAAGGCAAACTAACAGGTGCCATATTCGTGGATCTAATGAAGGTCTTTGTTCTGGTAGACCACAACATCCTAACAGACACATTGTATCTCACTGGGTTCTCCACTGCTACCACATCCTGGTTTTGCAATGACCTTTCAGGCAGAACCCAGATGGTCAGTGCATAAGGTGCTACCTCCAACACACTGGGGGTCAAGATGATTGAACCTTAAGGATCCATCCTCGGTCCAATTTTGTTCTTCTTATTTATAGACTCACTCCATAAGGAATGCAAGGAATGCAACATGCTGCTATATGCCAATGACCTGATCCTCCCCCCCCAAGTGCAAAGACCCTGTCTAAAATATTCTCCACCCTCACAGAGAAGTTCAGCACCACCCAGTGGTGGTTCCCAGCTAACAGACTCCTAGTCAATGCCAAGAAGATTAAAGCAATGCTGTTTGTGTCAAATCCCAGACTAGCTAATTGGGCAGCGGACACTTACCCCCTAGACTTCCTGTTCCCTGAATGGACTCCTCTTGAACACACTCAATTACTCCCTGACCTTTTCAGACCATATCAGGCTCACAGTTAGATATGTCAACCTGGAACTGTCGGCTTCCGGCTTAAGGACCTTATGACACCAAAAGTAAGGCTTGCCATTGTTCAGGGTACATCACTGCCCCTTCTAGACTGCTTCTCTCATATTTATATGCAAACCTCATCTTCCAACCTGTTCAGACTCACCAAAACTTACAACATCTGCAGGTCTACCTTGATGGCCCCTTACTCTACTCATCACTGCTCCCTCTACCAGGCCTTTAGCTGGCTCTCTCTGCAGGCCCTCATGAATACCTACTAGCCTACCTGGTGGATAAATCCCTTCAGGAAGAAGTGTCATCCCTCCGTTATCTTCCTAGCCTAAGCCTTGTCCCTGTACCTTCAGGTCCACCCCTAGCCTTCTTCTGTAACGCCCCAAGTTGCCACCTTTATGGAACAGAAGGTTTTCTCTGTTGCCTCTTTAGGTCACTGGAACAGCCTACCAATTCCCCTCCACTCTCAGATCAAACTCAATATTCAAATCACAATACAGGACCACCCTCACAGCTGTCTCTGTCTGCAATTGCCCTCAATAGCACAGAGTCCAGATACCCCTGGTTTTGTTAGAGCAATGGGTTATAATATCACTTTTATAATACAGCATTTGGATTTATTTCATTTCATTTTTATTTTTATACTGAAAGGTTTGTGGGCTAACAGCCCATTTTCACAGATGTCCAGTAAAACACAACACAAATATGAAGCACAGAAACATAATAATCAGATGCAACAAATTAACAGTGAAAATGTACATTCAGGAGAAACATTTGCAAACAGAATTTACAAGCATATTATTTCTAAGAGCTGTCTTAAAAGTGAATCTTTTTTTTGACTAGTAATACTGCTAGGGAGTCCATTATATCGTTTAGCAGAAGCAAAGTTCAAATAAAATTTTGAGCCAAAGCAGTACGAAAATATGGAATCAGAAAACCATCCTTACTCTGCTGTCAGGTATAACCCAGTTTATAGATCCTAGGAAACAAACAATGAATGCTTTGCGGCAATATACCCAGTTGAATCTTATGTGGAAACATCAAAGACCTAAAATTAAAACGCTCAACCAATGAAAGACAGTTAAAATATTTATAAAGAGAACAGTGATGAGTTAATCTGGGTTGTCCAGTAGCAAAACGAATGACCGAATGATAATTCACCTGAAGTTTTGATAGAAAGTTGTCGGTGGTGTATGCATAAACTATCAATCCATAATCAACTATAGAAAATAATAAACTATATGTAAGTAGGTATCTTATATCAACTGTAAGATTATCTCTTATGTGATATAAAAACCCTTGTCTTTTATGTAGTCTGCTGATCAGATCAAGAACATGAAACTGAAATGTAAGATGACAATCTATCAGTATGCCTAAATATTTAAACACCCTGACTTGTTCTATGGGATTGACTAGATTTACCTTGAGCCTTACCCAAAATTATTTTCATAAATTCCCACAAATAATTATAAAATTCAAATATGATATTGTCCCTGTTCTCCAGGTTCAAAATGATGGCAATAATGCTTCTGCCACACTCAGAAATATGAGAAATAAATATATTTTATTCACATATGTACAAATTCTAAATATTCCTAATTAGTATAAATATCAAGCATAATAAAAATAATGTAAACAACACTGTAAACATAAACGACAAAGGGTTTCAGAAAATCAAAAAAACTACAAAGAAAATAAAACAAAACAAATTTCAGTAACTAAACAATGCAAATGAATAAGCAATATTCAGCATAATACATTGCATTGGCTATATACTAGGCTTTCAGCATACTTAGTATTATAACCTTTTTAATATGAAAACTTGAAACTCATTACACTAGTATCTCAGATTATATTTTTGTATAAGACTAATTTTTATAACTTTATAGCATGCAAGAAGGCATTTCTTTATGTCTAAATTTTAGCTTAACTATATACTCAAGGTTTTGTAGCTAAAAAATCACTATGTTACCACCCCAAATAGCCACATTAAAGTATTAAAATTAGGATAATTAAAATAAAACTTAAATTTTTAGTTATCTGTAGGCTTGGTCTCCTTCTACTTTTTAACTTTCAAAATCTTGGTGAGAATTTCTGATTTTGGATGACAAAAGTTCTTTAGTGGCTTGGCTTGGCTGTAGTCTTCTGGCTTTTCCCCCTCGAACCTGGAACTGTAGAATCTTCTGACATCAATGAAGCAATGCAGGCTGGATCTTTCTTGCTTGATGTCACAAATCATCAAAAAGTCACTTATCAGGATTTGGCGGGAAAAATCAGACAGCAAGATTTTAGCAGTTCAGCAGAACAACAGTTTGTAGGAAGGGATTTCCCTGTGGACAGCAAAGTTGTTTTAGTAACTGGACTCTGTGACTCTTTCCTGTTTTAGTTCCTTCCTGCTCTCGAACCTGCAACTCCAGACTCACTACTATACAACAGCACTGCAGGCTTGCTGGCTGGTAAATTCCAAAGTCAGTCTCTTGTCCAGGCTTTTAGCAGAAATTCCAAAACATTACTTTAGTCCAGATTCTTAGTATATAAAACATGGGCCTTGCTTCATCCAATATTGGAAAGAGTCCTTGCTGTAACAGTTCTAGCAGCTGGACTTTGTTGCAATGTTGTGCAGACTTTTAAGCTTGTCCTTAGCACTCCCTGGTGGATGCAATGGCTCAACCCAAAAGCTGGTCCCAAGCATGTGTGGCTTCAGGCTTTTGGCCTAGTAAAAGTTCCAAGACCACCAAAATTGTCAAGACAGCCAAAATAAGTCCTCGCACACTGAAGGATCAGGCAGTTCTGAGGTGGGCTCGGCTTAATTTGCCTATATGTTTCTACGTCGGATGACATCATCACCAGACTCTGATTGGTCGTTGCAGATTATGTACAATGACATTCAGCCCCACCCAGAAATAATTTTTTTTAGAAATTACTTTAGTTTAAGACAACTTGTATATAACTATTTTTCTTTCTTGCATCTATGTGCACTCTGGCACAAACTTAAAACTTATATTTTTAGATGTAGCTCAAAATCAGGATTCATTTAAGACCAAACATGATAGTGTTAATTCTAATATAAAATCTGTAATTTATAAAACCCTTATAAAACGTTTTATTTTATAGGTATCTAAAAAGTATTTACAGATTTCAGAAGTACATTTTTTCCTTTTCAAAATGATATATGTCTTGCTTATCTGCCATTTTTACACGGTTTATAATAAGAGAAACTTCTTTCTGAAGGTGATTCTCTTTGTCTGTGTCTAATGATGCATGACATCATGTAATCTGGAGCTCATTAAACAATGCTTTGACAAAAAGTGACTAGGTACTGCTGTTAGGTAATCAATCAAGACCCACATCAATAGAAGGGTTGTAAGGTAAGGTTGCTTTTGACACCAAACTTGTCCATTTATTTTATACAGTTTTGGTGCTATAACATTTTATAAATAACAAGCATTACAAAGCTCTTGCAGCTTTGAAATTCAGCCACTTTAAAGATCCATACATTTCGTATTAAGTTTGTGAATTTGGGCTTTGTAGTATTTTAAACCTTTTTTCTATGAATAAAAGTCTTAATTTCATGAGAGTAAGGTATTTCAATCTACAGTATATTAGGACTTCTTGTGTTTCAGGAGTTGGCTGGCACAGAAAAACATATCCATATATCATGTCAAGTTTCCGTAGCATTAATCTCTTTTTTTAGTGCTCTCTAAGAAGTGAAACTTATTCCTTATATGGAATGTTCCATATATGGAATGCCTGCAGTGTCCCTTTCTCAGTCGGACGGAGGGCACTTGGAAATTTAAGCTACAGAAGCATTTTTTTTCTTAACTCTGAAGCAATGTTTTTCATATAGACACTCATTTTAACCAGAAGTTTTATATATATATAAACTTCTGGTTAAATTATTATATATATATATATATATATATATATATATATATATATATGTGTATATATATATATACATATATATATATATGCCTCCGTTATAGTTAGGCCCTTATAAAGCATATAATATAGTAGTTAATACTTAATAAGAATAGGATAATAATATTATAATTATAAAATATTTTAATTCAAATTAGTTTTGTTCCGACAGTTTTGTTCTAACCAACCTTGCTGTCTTGTTTCTAGTGTTTGTGGCATTGTGCTGCTCTGTATACTCTGTAAATTGTGTACAATGTCATTATTTATTGCTTGACTGCACTTTCTCAACCTTCTGTTCACCCCCCTGTGCTGGAACTGACATATTTATTGTCCTGCATTCACCCATCAACCAGACATATTAACTGTATTATAATATTTTAATAAATATCAACTTATATGTGCTTTTTCTACTACCTGTGATGCGCCACCTGAATGGACGGGGTTGTGCCTGAAACTGTTCCATGGGATCAGGGCACCAACCCAATAAACAAATAAATAAATGAATCAAGTATCACCATGGCCCTACATCTTTTTTTAATTTTTTCAATAATCTGTAGTCTCAGTCTATAATAAATTTTCATAAGTAAGTCCTCTAATCCCACTGGATACAGGTATCTTTTATTACTTTAATATAGGAGAATTGTAGCTGGCCCAGGGGTGCTGAGGCATCTGCTTTACCTCACACCACATAGGTGACCTGAGTTTGGGAGCAAGCTCAGGGAGCTGGGGGTCAGACAGGGAGGAAAGGACTGAATGTCCAAAGGATGGCTCTCCTCTCCTCTCCACTCCTGGGAGGGGGGCACTGATCTGTGGCATTGGGTGGAGACTGGGAGCAGAACAGCTGAGGGATCCTGGATAGGGGAAGGTGTCGGTGGATGTCCTGCGTGCGGGTGTGGGAGTGTGCCCATCACATGTTGGACAGCACTGCACGTCCGCACCTTGGGGGGTGACACGAGAAAGGAAAAACCCTCAGGAAGATGACGATGGAACTTGAAGGATTGTCCCACATGCCCAGCACCGGACCCAGCCTAACCAGCTCGCCTGGACTCTCCCTCCTCTCCTGGGCCGCAGCTGTCTGGATTTCAGATAGAGCACCTGGTAGGAGTTGGTGGCCCTGCCTCAGGGTGTGTGGAAGCCAGGGGGCGGGTCACCTGGGGCTCAGTGGGGTTGGAGCAGAGAATCCAGCACCCAATTTCCTGGTTGGAGGGGTCTCAGGTAGGCAGTAGGAGCTGACAGAGGAGGTCAGGTCTGAGGGAGGTCCTGAGAGCCGGTGACTGGAGGGAAAATGAGTTAAAAAAATATAGGGGAATTGGAAACCTCTTGAGGAATACTATGTTTGCTCCTCCAGATATACTGCATACTGGGTATTTTCCCTCTGAAATTGTAAATGGGTCAAGTAAAAATATTAGTTGTCTTTCCCATATTAGGATTACAGTCTCAAACTCGGCCCAGTTTTATTATTAAAATGGATGCAGAAACACATCCTATTGCTTGTAGAAAATAATATATTTTGTTTAGTAAAATGTCTGAATTGCTAGTAACATTAAATCCACAGGTTTTGGCTGCATACAATGTCAGTTGTAAGTTTTGCACTGAGTACCATCAACATTCTCGGCAATTATTGACTTCCATATTGGAGCGGAAATGTTTTAATGCACAGTTTTGGATGTTTCTTAACATTTCCAGATGCATATTCCAGAGCATACTGCTTCTAAAACATACCCCTAAGTAGTTAGAATCATTAACTGAAGCAACGGGATCACCATGTAAATGTAAAGAATACTGCTTTTTTATTCTTGCTCCCAAAATTTAATAACTGGGTTATATCTTTGTTTGTGATCATCATTACATAAGTCAGCAAATTTCTGTAGTTTATGTTGTGAACCTAGGAAAGAAGAAGAAAGCAGGACTACATCATCGGCATAACCCAATGAATAAATTGGTTTATGCTTGACCTTAGAAGAATGAAAGTCAAAGTCGTGTAGTTTTGTGAGAATTGAATTTAGATATAGGCTAAATAACATCAGTGCCAGTATGCAGCCTTATCTTACTTCCAAGTTTGTGTTGCTTTCACAGTCAAATTACCCTCTTTATTATACTGAACTCTAGGCCAAGTGGATTTGTGCAGGACAGTTATAATTTCTAAGAGATAAGGATATATATCCAACAAGTGGAGATGAGACCACAAATATAGCTTAAATTATATCATCATGAGAACAATACAAAGGTCAAGGGTCATAACCCCTTCTATATTAATCACAAGCAATTGAAAAATAGAGTCTCTTGAATGTTCTTGAGCATTATATTAAAGCTTAGAAAAATAATTTTACCAATCTCCATGTTAGATATGAGATTCCAAAGAGTCAGTCTGAATATATACAAAAGCTTCTGGCCACCATAGTCCAAAAACTCTGCCATCTTTCCGAACAACAATTTCTGTTTTTTCCAAAGTCCTTTCTTTTTTTAATGTTTATTTATGTTGCTTCCTCATCTGATTTAGTTTCCTAATATTGGATATTGTTCTATTTGTTTTGAGATGTCTCAGAAATCAATTAAGCTCCCACTTTACTTCTCTACATTTTTTATTATACCAAGTTTTATTCCCCCTAGAACTTTTTTATTTGTATGTCATATTGGACACACAGTTTTAATAAAAAGTTTCAAAACAATCTAATGCCTGTAAAGGTGATCTTGTTTTTTTTTTTTAAAACTATATTTTCAGTGATATAATAAGTCCAGAATTAAGAATACTGTCTAACTCTTCCACTTTGCCATATGACCATTTTACTTGTTTGAGACTAATCATTTCAACACTTCCCTCATTTTGAAATTCTTTAGCATGAGTCTCTTTCCTTATATCTGCTTTCATCACAATTAAATAATGAAAAGATTCAGGCCTTTCTAAGATTTACATATTATTAATTTTGGACAGAAGGCTTAGATTGGTCCACACCAAATCTATAGTTGAAGAGCCATTTGAGCTGAAATACATAAACTCACCCTGAGCATCTCTCTTAGTTCTACAATTAAGCAGAATGTAATCAAACCATGATTTATAACCCTGGAAGTTTTATTAAATATATATTTCCAGTGCAGAGTAAGATTAGTAACTATCCAATGAATGAAAACTGTGAAATGAAGATAAGGGAAATGACAAAGTGTTCTACAGCTTATGTAGTGTGTACCTTAAGGCATCCCCAAAGAAAAATGTATGTGGGCAGAACCATGAGGCCTCTAAGAGTACGTATATAACAACAAGTGAAAGTGATTAAAAATGCTAGAATGGATAGCCCTATAAGTGCGCATTTCTTGGAGGCCCATGATTCTGACCACAAAATGCTGAAATTTATAGGTATACAATCCGTGAACTCAAAATTGGTGGGAGAAGGGACAGGTTTCATACCTTATTACAGAGAGAGGTGAGATAAATGCACCATTTTAATAGCAAAATCCCAGTTTTTTTTTTTATTCTTTGGTAACTGGGTAAGGCTCACTACGCAAAAGTGTCTGCTTTCATGGATGACCCGGAAGCACTGGGGGAGGTTAAGTGACTTGCGTAGAGTCACACAGTGTACAAGTGGAGGTTATGGGAATCAAACCTTCATGAGGATTAAATGAGGAATGGGATTTGAATCCCTTTCTATAAATCTGTTAATTTGAATTTTCATTTTAATATCATAGTTGCTGAGTCTCTTGAAGTATCAGGAATAATTGGATATGTTGACCTACTGATGCTTGTCATTTTTGGTATTTGCTATTTAGAATAACATAATGAAACAGTATATGAAGTACTGGGAAGACTTGGTACTATTGAATAATTTCTTCAAATGAAATTTTGAATATGTTAATGAAATTGAAATACTTGTTTGTCTTTTTAGATGATATTTAAGAATGAATCAGGAAGCTCTGAATACATATTATGAAATGCCACTCTAAATTATTTTGAGATAATTTAGATGTAAATAGCTTTTTTTAAACTTTGAGAACTGGTTCCCCTATTTTCTACTACAATGTCTCTGTGTTTGATACCACAGGTGATTTTACATATGCACACAGATTACAGTGCTTAGTGCTAATTAGTATTGTAGGCACTGTATTTGCTCACTGTACGGGGCTATATCCATCTTAAAAACACATTTTTCATATTGGAATATAAGCATGATTGTCGAATGTTAGCCAATTTAGACTGTTGAAAATACTCAGTAAGAAAAATTATTATGTTAAATGGAAAATGTTTAAAAGGGGAGCTCTGGCTCTGTTTGTGTTTGTTGTCCCAACCTGAGGCTTGTATTGTGTCTAGATTTTCCAGATTTTACTGTACTCAGCAAAGTACACAGAGTATGCCTGTGGACGCCTATGTAGAGTAGTCATGGGCATCCTCCTCTGTATGCCAAGTATGTTGTATTTTTACCAGCTGTTTGAGTAATAAAATCTATGAAGGATATATTCCAGACTATACTGCTGCTTTCTGAGTGCCTCTTAGTCTTAGACTGATGTAGCAGACTTTTCACCCAGGACTGAGAATGAATATAAGGTGATGCAAGAATAAATACTGCTCAGCGGCAGCTTTTTAGAATACATACATGTAAGTAAATGTAAGGCCATACTGGAACCATGTTTATGGGGGAGAGGGTCCGATAGATCTTTTAAGTCATGACAACCAGTTACAATCCCTTCACCAAAACACAGAAAATGCCAGTACCTATGTAGCTGTGGTAAACAGAATATTCCTTAAGTGTGCAGAGCACGCTGGAATCAGTCAAGTACAGTTTTTGTACCAATGCAGCTTGCTGTATAACTGGGAAGTGCTCACCAGCTGCTGTGGTACCCCTTTATAAAAATTCAGGAAGTGTGGAAAGGATTGGTTGCATCAGCCACATAATTCCCACCATCCCCCATGCATGTTGGTTCAATTTAGACAGCAGTAGCTAGCTGGAGCTGGCATTTGTTGGTCTGCAAAATAATGCAATACAGCTGGTTGTATTTTAATGCTTTGCTATCCTTTTACTATTTCAGATCTCTTCTTCTTCTTCGATGATTTCTTCAGCTGCAACTTCCACCCGTGAAGAAAGCTTCCTGCACCTGAGCCCAGAAAATGGGCTAAACCAGTGGAAGGAGAAATCACCACCAAAGGCTTCCTTCATTCCATCCCAGTAAAGCTTCCTTTCCCAAGTGGGAGTCTCATTCTTTAGTTGTTCGATGCCCTGAAACAAAGTAGCTCAAGTTACAAATCTAACGGAATCAAGTCTCAGCTTGTGCCGTTACAGAATTATAATCCACAGAAATGCTGCATGACCATAACGATTCAGAATGTAGTACAGGAAGAAAGATGAGGCTTGAAGTTTTTTAGAGGAAATCATTTTGTTACAAGCCACAGAACTGTGCACTATTTGCCATCTGTGAAATGTGACATACACATGTGAAAAATGTGGCTTAGAATTAGAAATATGGGGTCCAATATTCATCTCTGTTAGTGGGTGATGGTGCCCACAACGGGTTTGTGACTCTGTTAAATCATATTCAGCAGGGTTACAAACAATCCCTGCATCCCAAAAAAGACATTTACTAACAAATAGAAAACAAGACAGGGGCCAGGGCCCATGATAAACTTGAAGGTACCACAAGTGGATACACACTGTGGTTACCTCTGATCCCTCCCCTCTGTTCCCATAGCTCCAGACCACATTGTATATACAATTGTAAATAGTTTGTCTGTTTATACTGGAACATTTGTGTATGTTGTACTTGCAAGGATGCAATTGTAAAAGCCATGGCCCAGCTTGTTTTCCTCATAAAACCGAAACTGTAAATAGAAATCCTCAAAACTTGCAATAATGCTCTAAGAATAACAGTGACATTATCAATTGTGATGCTTAGTCATCAGCATAAATGTATGTGTGGTATTTATTTGTTTATTACATGAAGGATCAGAGGTGGCTAGGACCTTATCTGAGATTCAGCATGGTGGATGAGATGAAGTAGGGTAAGGGAGACTGCTTTGTCACTGGAGTTAGGGAGATGTGATATCTTTAAGGAGTAAGCAGAAACATAGAAACAGATGGCAGAAAAAGACCCACTGAGCCAGCTGTCTGCCTGGCCCTACCTGGTGTATAATGTGAATGCCCTAGTGGTCACTCCCTCCACCTCCGCCCATGTCATTCTCCCCTGCTACCCTCACCAGTGCCAATTTGCTCATGATTCTATGCCCTGCTAAAGTTCACTGCAAACTGACTGTTACATGCAAATTGCTGTTTACCTTTATTGCAGCACATTGCTCGTCTGTCTGCACAGATGTTGTTTTCTTATTGTCTGCTGATGTTTTGCTCCATCTCCCCCTTCCCTGGGTCACACCTGGAAACGAGCCTCGGCTCAGTGTGCCTTTCCCAGTTACCAAATTTTAAAATAAATATGTCTGTCCCGAGCTGGCCTGTCAGTGCAGTGGTTGGATTTCCACTTGCGATGCCGGTGACCCAGGTTCGGGAGCGGACTCGGGTCGCCAGAGGGCCAGCCGGGGGAGAAAGGCTTGAGCGTCCCATGACTACTCACCTTCTCCGGGGGAGGCCAAGGCCCACAGTTTGCTTGACCCTGGGCAGAGGCCCGGGGTATTGCAAGTCCTGTTACCAGTAAGGGACTGGCCGAGAGACATGGTGGACGTCAGCGCCTAGTGCCTTGACATCAAGGGATGCGCACCATACCAAGGGGAGAAAAAAGGAGGAAAAACTGGTGCCAGTCTCCTAGGTGATAGAGACCCAGCAGTGACCCTGATGGCCCGCACCTCCCTGACATCTCGGGTGGCCTGACACAGCAAGATTCTCGGGCGTCACCACACCTGGGACAGCCACGGCTCGATGGGGAACCACCAGGACAGAATTGGGGAGGCTGCGGTGCAGGGAGAGACTGCAATCTGTGTCTTCCGCAAGAGTGGAAACCGCCATTTCGGGGGGAGTATAAACAGCAATTTCAAAAAAATATATATGTCTGTCCCATCTTTGCTTGAATCCCTCCACTGATTTGGTACAGACCAACCTCTCTGGCAGCCTGTTCCACTTATCCTTTACCCTCTCCTTAAAACAAATGACCTTCCTTGAATCTCCCACCTACCAGCTTCTTTGAGTTCTCCCTTGTGCCCATGATTCTGATAATTGTAACCAGATCTTCAGTGTCTAACCTATCTTGTGAAGAAACTTAAAAATTGCAGTCATGTCCCCATTCCCCCTCCTGGTTTCCAGTGTGTACACGTCAAGGTTCTCAAGCTTCTACAGGTAGGACTTCTTTTGCTGTCCCTAAATCATTTTTGTTCACCTTCTCTACACCACCTCAGTCCTATCCCTGTCCTTATTCGAGTGCGGACTCTAGAATGCATGCAGTACCAGGGATGCTTGGAATCAGTAGATTCCATTCTTTTTGTGTATCCAATGTATATTTAGGAATTTCTGATTTTGAGTCCAGTTAAGCTCCAAGTCCAACAAGCCCTCAATCGAAATCAGAAATTCCTAAAAAACAATTCTGTATTCAATGCTGGCATATACTCAGAGCCTTATTTCCTCACCCCATCATACATTAAGCACAAAACCAATGAATGTTCCAGCCAATCTCAGGTGCCTGCTGTGCCATAGCATCCCACATTCCCAGCGTTCTCCCCCTCCCCCTCCATAGTTAGAATTATTTTAGAAGTACATCACACCATATGCTGGTTCTCTTGCTAGTCCACTGGCTTTCCCTGACTCTCTGTCTGGGATGATTCCTCCAATGAGGCAGGTGACGATTACAAAATTTCTAACAGACCTATCTGGAGTCCTTTTTTTTTTTTTATACTTACTATGCTTTATCCATCTTCTGGCAGCTCCCCTTCAGCCGCTCTGCCACTGTTGCCAGACAGGATCTTCCCCAACCACAGTGCCCCCTGGATTGCCCCCCAGGGTGGAGTTGCTGTAGCCCCCCAGTAGCCTCGACAAATTCTATCACTGATGGGCTGGGAGGACCACCGAATCCATGACAGGCGGGAGGCATCATGCAGCATGCTGGAGGCTATTTTTTCTTGTTTTTGTGGAGGGGGTGTCAAAGTGGACACTGCAACACAACCACGTCATGCATCTGACATGCACCCTTAGAAGTGATGCTCTCAGGTGCTCTGGTAACGGTGCATCCCTCGGTCACCCAGGAGCACCGAACCAGAAGCACTCAACCCTCTCCCCCCCTCCGGGGGAGAAGAGTGTGAAATGGCCACTCAATTCACCTCCACCCCCGGCTGGCCCTCGGGCATCCTGAGTCTGTTCCTGAATCCAGGTCACCTGCGTCACAGCAGTAAATCTTTCCACTGTGCCACTGGGCCAGCTCCCATCCGGAGTCTTGAATGATGGCTTCCTAACCTGTCCCATACTATTCCAACTCCAAGCACTGCTTTGTGCACTGGAAGATGCCAGTGACCAGCCACAGTCAATGCATTTGCCCCATGTCAAACTGCATATGATAACTGCCCTCCCTCTGTGTTCCTATTGCGGGTGCACTGCTTGGTGCCAGTGAGTGTGTGTGTGTGGGTCACATGATTCACTACATGTCCATGACTTGAGAGGACAAACTGCATGCCTGACACAAGTCAAAGGTAATTTGCATGATGCATCTTCCTGTACTGTGCTCAGCCAGTGAGGGAATGGGAGCCAGAGGATGGAATGGCATTGGAGCCTGGAGGCTACTTGGCCTGCTACTTGGTTGGGGGTAGGTCAGATAAATTTAAGTGGTGGAGACTGGGGTGGAGGTGGGGGAGTGTTATTGGGAATCAGGATTTGGTATCAGGATTCGGCGGGTGCTTAGGGTGTCATAAGGAGCAGGGGCTTAGGGGATGTGCTTTAAAGTGGCTGTGGTATTCTCAGTATTCAAGGTTTTGGCCACAGATTCCAAAAACCTGAAGACCAAAAAACAGAACACAATCTGAGAAATCCGATTTGGATTCCATGATTCAGAGCACTCCTATGCAGTACTCCAAATGCAGTAACATGAGGAATCCATACATAGGTAGGATCACCTCCTTCCTCCTGCTGCTAATCCCACTGCCTATGCACTCCAGCATCCTCTCTGCCTTCCCCACTGCTATGTTGCACTATACTGACTGTTTTAAATTGTCTGCTATTAAGACCCTGGGATAACGCTCCTCTGTCATTTTTTTTAAACACTTCATAGAAATATAGAAAATATCATCAGAAAATACCATCAGTCCATCCAGTCAGTACTGTTATACCCTATCCTACCCAAGAGCTGCTGTCTAGATGTTTTTTTCCCTCCTCCCCCTTGCCCCAAGCCTTACCGCTATGATTCTGAGTGACTATTAAGCCCTTAACTCTGTCCCTGCCACACTTGAAACCATTAATAGCTTTGGCAACCACCATCTTTGCCAGAAGGCTGTTCCACGGCGGAACAGCTCTTTAAAATAATACATCCTCATATCCCTCCTGAACCTCCCCCTCCACCAGGTTACACTCATGTCCCTGTGTTTTTGATACGTTACTCCTGCTGAGTAGTTCTTCACAGTTTACCCTGTTCATTCCTTTTAGGAACTTGAAAGTCTATCATATCACCCCTCTCCCTTCTGCCCCCCGGTGAGTACATGTTCAGTTTCCTAATCCGATCAGCATAGGATCTGCTCTGTTGGCCCTGAACCATTTTGGTTACCCTATGCAGCTCTGTATTCCACCTGTCTTTGTTCTGCCTTAGCTGGGGATTCCAGAATTGGGCACAGTTTTTTTTTTTTTTTTGATCAGGTCTCAACAGCAATCTGTAGAGAGGTAGTATTACCTCCTTCCTCCTGCTATCAAGACCCCTCCTAATACACCCCAGCATCCTGGCTGCCTTGCTAGATTGGCTAGATTGTTTTAAGAAGTCACTGATGATGATGATGACGCCTCGATTTCTTTCCTCAGAAGTAGTACCAAGCTTAACTCCTTCCATCCAATATTCTGTGCTGGTGTTCTTGTTCCCTGTGTGCATCATCTTGCAGTTTTTGGTCTTGAATTTCAACTGCCAAACCTTGGACCACCCTCCAACATATGCAGGTCCCTCTGCAACTTCTTTATCCTCTCCACACTGTCCACCCTGTCACAGAGCTTAATGTCATTGTGAAGAGACACATCTTACCCTGTATTCCTGCTCCCATGTTGCTGATGAACATATTGAAACAGACTGGTCCCACGAACAACACCGGTGGCACCCCACTTGTGACCACCCTCTCCCCCAACTTGACACCATCTACCACCACCCTCTGTTGACCCCCCAACCAACTACCCACCCATCTAACTAGGTCCTTTGCTGTACCTAGATCCTCTAACTTCTTTGAGCAGCCTTTTTTTGCACTGAGTTAAATGCCTTGCTGAAGTTGAAGTAAAGGAAATCCACTGCTTGCCCCTTATCCACTGCCTTAGTTACCCACTCAAAGAGAACTATTGAGTTGCTCCGAGAAGACTTCCCTTCCACAAACCCGTGCCAATTACTACACTGGAGTCCATTTCTCTCTAGGTAGTCCACTAGGTCCTCCTTGACAAGTGTCTCAATTAGTTTACCCACAACAGAAGTACAATTTATTTATTTTATTTATTTAGTTGTTTAACCAGGTATAGCACACTAAGCTGAAAGCTTTTTTACAGGAGCGACCTGGGAGCACAAGGAGGTTAAGTGACTTGCTCAGGGTCACACAGTATGCAAGTGGAAGCTGTGGGATTCAAACCCAGGTCTGGTCTGCCGGATGTCACCAGATTTGCAGCTCAGAGCCTTAGACCACTGCGCTATACTGCCTTCCTATTGGCAGGCTTGTAGTTATCTGGTTGCTCCTTGTTCCCTCCCTTGTGAAGCAAGACTATGTCTGCTACCCTCCAGTCTTTTGGAACCACCCCTGACAGCATTAAGCTACTGAATAGCCCTGCCAGGGGTTCAGCCAGTTCCAATGTCAGTTCTTTGAGTACCCATGGGTGCATCCCATCTGGTCCTGGAGCCTATATATTTTAAGGGTTGCAAGCCCTTTTCTGATCCTTTCTCCTGTAAATACCACCTTCCCCATTTCTGAGATTCTCCTTGCAGCAATCTTTATGCCCCTTTCCAGCAAAGGCCCCCTATTCTCCTATACATGGCAAAGAAAGAGCCGCACCAAGGTGACCTGGAGTGCTCTGTGACAATTCAGAAAGACATGAAAACAGCCAGTCACGGCACTTACCAAGGGCATATAAGTCCCAAGTAATGAAGAATCCAGTCCACTCCACTGAATTTAAACAAATATCTTCATTTATTGCTTCACACAACAAGAAAGCCCTTTGGGGGCTAGGGAAACCACACCAAAATCGTGGTGTGGTTTCCCTAGCACCTAAAGGGCTTTCTTGTTGTGTGAAGCATAAATGAAGATATTTGTTTAAATTCTATGGCATGGACGGGATTCTTCATTGCTGTGAAATTATATACCCTGAGGTAAGTGCCGTGACTGGCTGTTTTCATGTCCTCTATTCTCCATTGTAAATACTGAGCAGTAGTCATTAAAAACGGCTGCCTTCTGCTCATCCTCCTCTATTACTCTGCCCCCTCTGACAGTCTTAGTAGTCCCCCTCTTGTCCTTTCCCCCCGTGAATCTGAAAAACTGTTTTTCCCTCCTTTGACCCCCTCTGCAATACTTAGCTCTATATCCACTTTTGTGTCCCAGACTGCCTTCTTGGCCTCCATCATCTTTATTTGGTAATAGCTCCATCTGTCGTTCTCTTGCTTCTCTTTGTATCTGATGAAGGCCCCTTCTGTGTTCCTTACTGCCTTGCTGACCTTCTTAGAGAACCAGATTGATCTCTTGTATCTGTATCTCTTGGTAACTGTTCTCAAGCATCACTTAGATGCTTCAAGGTTGACCCTTTTAATGACATCCCATATTTCCTCGACCCCCTTGACTTTGTCCACTCCAGCCAAGTTATCCTGGAGTAATTCCTTCATCTGGTCAAAGTCTGCTATTCTGAAATCCAGAACCTCAGACTTTGACGGTGGTAGACTGGTACCCAAGACCAGTTTGAACCATATGGTGTTATGGTTACTTGGACATCCGTGGTCCCCAACCCGTACTCTACCAACCATTTCTGAGTGGGGAGCACCACATGGAGAATGGCAGCCTGTCTTGTGGGTTCACTACTAGTTGTACTAACAGGAAGCCCTGCAACATGTCCATGTTCATCTCCCATTCTATATTCTGTCTTCATGTTCCTAACCCCTATATGCATAACTTTGCAGTTTTTTGCATTGAATTTTAGTTGCCAGACTTTAGGCCATTTCTGCAGTCTCTTTCGATTTTCCCTCAATGTTCTGACCCCTTCATCACTGTCCATTCTACCACAGATTTTTGTACCATCTGCAAACAGACACATCTACCCTTGGATCCCTTCCCCGATATCGCAAATAAAGATGTTGAAATGTACTAGGCCTAAGACAGCTCCCCTGGAAACTCCACTGGTGTCTTCTCTGATGTCCAATGATTTCCCATTTAACACTACTCTCTCCTTTTGTTCTCCCATCCAGCCACTTCCTAACCCATTCTGTTATCTTTTTTTTTTTTTACTTTATTTTGATTAGTGTCACAGCTGTAGAGGCTTAGAAACTACACAGAAAAAGATTTTACTCAGGATCTGGTGCTTAGCATCCTTTGGTACAGCATAGCGGGGTATACCTATACTGAGTACAGTATACAAGGCTACTTGCAGTATGACTAGGCACTTAAAAACTGGAAATAAAATGCACAGTAAGAGTCCACAGTGATCAGCACTCGTGAATTGTCTGTTGACTTTCACAGTCCATACTATGCCTATCGAAATGCGATAACAGTATTCCAAAAAGAAAGGCTGTAGTCCTCAAACACCCTCTCCCTCTACTCAGTCAGAGATATACAGTTTACAAAACCCTCCCAGACCACCAACAACCACTAGTAACATCTGGAAAAAAAACAAAAGTAACCGCACTCAAGAGGTATTTGTGCAATATTTTGCAAAGCTTTAATATGCGAAAAAAGCCCTTAAAACAGCCATATAATCCCACCAAAAAACGTCAACGTTTTGCATGTATGCACTTTAACAAGAAGCTATAGTGCATACAGAGTGGTCAGCTTAAATAGCATCAGTAATTCATCACACGTAATTACAACAATAATAGTCACCCCATTAAAACATGTGAAAACACATGAGAAAGCACACACACTATCACTTTAAAGAACAGCATACTTAAATAATTAATGCTTATTAACCTACTTCTGTCACTTCTGCCTAATCATATTATTATTTATTTAGCATGTCATCTTAATTTTGGTAATACAGAAGACACAATACTTGTTACCATATTGTAAATAATCAAAATATCTAGGTAACATATAAATACTTCTTTCTAATTATTTCTGTCAGATCAACAGCCAATTTACATATAGAAAGGCCCATCATTACAGCACTATGTTTCTGGCTTAGATCAGCTAGGGATCTGGATTACCAAAGGCACACTCCTTATCAATCTTTACTTAGATCCAGAGAGCATACTCTTAGTTTTTTTGCTATTCAAAAGCAAATTATGCCCTCAAAGCCACAAATCCAAGGCTTGAAAATCAGCATTCAAGTCTGAATTTATAATATCCACCAAGGAGGAACTGCTATAGAGGATTATATCATCGACATACATTATAGTATGTGTTCTCTCAAGTAAAGAAGGCAATTCATCAACAAGCAAGGAAAATAGAAGAACCCCAGGTTAGATCCCTGGGGCACCACTGTTTCCATTGTTCTACATCCTGATGATACCCCCTGATAGCAGACCCCCAGAAGATGGCCTGACAGATAGCTATAGAACCAATTACATGGAGATTCCATTAGTCCGAAGTTCCTCAGCCTCCCGAGCAGTAGGCGATGATTCACCAGGTCAAAGGCCTTCGACATGTCCATGAACACAGCACCAGTAAGCTTCCCCCCTCCTTTGACCCACTGATGTGGTCTGTGAACCTGGCGAAGGCTGTCCTGGTACCATTATGCTTATGGAAGCCATGCTGCTTGGGAGACCGAAGACCAACAGAACCAAGGAACTCGACAAGTTGAATTTCAACTATTAAGCCCTAGACCACCCCTCTAGCTTTTTTAAGTCTCTCTGCATTTCCTCTATTCCCTTCTCACTATCAACCCTTCAACAGAGCTTAGTGTCATCTGTGAAAAGACACAACCTGCCCCAGATTCCTTTTCTACTGTCACTAATGAACATGTTGAAGAGGACCGGACCCAGGATAGATCACTTTGATACTTTGCTTGTGACCTCCCTCTCTTCTGATTTAACCCCATTGACCACAATCCTCTGTTGCCTCCCCTTTAGCCAGTTACCTACTCAGTTTACTGTGATCTTAGCCACACCCATATCCTCCATCTTTCAGCAAGCATCTGTGAGTCACCGAGTCGATAGCCTCGCTGAAGTGGAAATAGAGCAAATCCACAGCATGACTCCTATCTAATTCCCCCATCACCCAGTCAAGGAAAACAATTAGGTTAGTCCATCAAGACCTCCCTGCCACAAAACCATGCTGTTTACTACCTTGTAGCCCATTGCTAACTAGTCCACAAGGTCCTCCTTGAGCAGTGACTCCATTAGCTTCCCTACAATAGAGGTAAGACTGGCAAGTCTTTAGTTCCCTGCTTGTTCCTTGTCACCCCCCCACCCTTATGAAGTGGAACTACGTCGCCACCCTCCAATCCCTTGGAACTACCCCCATCCTTAGAGAGCTGTTGAATAGACCTACCAGGAGTTTAGCCAGTTCTGCTGCCAGTTCCTTCGGTATCCTCAGATGTAACCCATCTGACCCTGGGGCCTTATCTACCTTCAGGAAGGACCCCTTTGCTAGTAAATATTGGCTTTCTCATCTCTGGGACCCGCTTAGTGGCCACTTTGTTGCCACTCTCTGGCAAGGGCCCACCATCCTCCCTGTGAAAACTGAGCAGAAGTACTCATTGAGAATGGTGGCCTTTTGCCTGTCTTCCTCTATCACCCTACCCCCCTCAGCTAGCTTTACAATTCCCCCTGCTTTCTTCCTTTTTTTCCCCAATATATCTGAAAAACTGTTTTTCTCTGCTCTTGACCACCTCCACAATACGCAGCTCTGTCTGCTTTTGCCTCCCTAATTTTTCAGTAAATATTCTCCTCATTCTACTTCCCACTGCTTTTCTTTATATTTGTAAAAGGCCTTTTCTTGGCCCTCACTATTTCCCTGAACCTGTTCTTTTTGATTGCCATTCTCATGCATACCTTAGATTTCTCGAGAATCGCCCCCTTAATCACCCCATCTCTTTTCCACCCCACCTCTGTTATCTACCCCTACTAACGTATCCCTGACCAGCTACCTCGGCCTACTGAAGTCCACCCTTCTAATATCAAGGACTTCAGCTCTCCATTCTGGTTTATTGGACCCAAAGGACAGCTCAAACCAAACAGAGTTGTGGTTACTGTTCCCCAGTGGCTCCCCTACTCCTATAGCTCCTACCACCTCCTAGTTGGCGAGTATCACATCGAGAATTGTGGTCTGCCTGGTGGGTTCCTTAACTAGTTGTACTAGTAGACAATTGTGGACATGGCCACTGACACATCCCAATCGATGTCCAGCAGGTTCAGGTCACCCACCACCACTACTTTCCCCTTTGCTATCCCTCTTTAAAGTTCTTCCCTGAGCTCTCTGTCCCTTTCCTCCCCTTGCTCTGGAGGTCTACATATCACCCCTAAGCACAGTTTCTTGCTTGAGGCTGCCATCAGTTGCACCTAAAGCAACTCTGCCTCCCCATTACTATCCCTGATGCACCCCTGTTTTGCTACCTCGATACCCTCCTTGACAAAAAAGGCTACTCCTCCTCCTCCTCTGCCTCTTCCTCTATCCCTTCTGAACACTGAGTACCCAGGGACTGTCAGTTTCCAGTTGTTATTTTCCGAAGCCCACGTTTTCATGATGGCAACAAGGTCCACCTTAGTGTCTACCATCAGTGCCTGGAGCTCACTGATTTTGTTACCTATCTAACCTATTTAACAAATCATGGGAGGATGGGGTGGTATCCGAGGACTGGAGGAGGGCAGATGTGATTCCCCTTCACAAAAGTGGGAGCAAGGCAGAAGCAGAAAACTACAGACCTGTTAGTTTAACCTCAGTGATAGGGAAAATGATGGAATCACTTCTGAAGGAAAGAATTGTCGAGTATCTAGAGGCCAGAGGGGCACAGGACCCTAGGCAGCATGGATTCACAGCGGGAAGGTCATGCCAGATGAATCTGATAGATTTCTTTGACTGGGTGACCAAAGTAGTAGATCAGGGAGGGGCTGTGGACATGGCCTACCTAGACTTTAGCAAGGCATTTGACACAGTCCCACACAAAAGATTAATATACAAGTTAGCCAGCCTGGAGTGGGTCCCAAGATGACAGCCTGGGTAAAGAATTGGCTGGAGAATAGGACACAGAGAGTAATAGTAAATGGAGTCCACTCAGAAGAAAGGAGGGTTACTAGTGGGTACTGCAGGTTCAGTATTAGGATCGTCCTCTTCAATGTCTTTATGTTTACATTTCAGAAGGACTGGAAGGAAAAGTATGTCTCTTTGCAGATGACACAAAGATCTGCAACAGAGTTGATGCACAGGGTGGGTGGAAAGGATGAGAAAGGACTTGGCAAGGTTAGAGGAATGGTCAAATGTATGGCAGCTTAGATTCAATGCTAAGAAGTGCAGGTAATGCACCTGGGAAACAAAACCCAGGGAAGAGTACACAATGGGGGTGAGATACTAACAACAACAGAAATGGAAAGGGACCTGGGGTAGTCATATCAGATGACCTAAAGGTGGGCAAGCAATGTGAGAGGGCAGCAAGGAGGGCTGGGGGGATACTGGGATGCATAGGGAGAGGCATCACCAGTAGAAAACAGGAAGTTATTATCCCTCTGTACAGACAGCTGGTGAGACCCCATCTGGAGTACTGTGTGCAGTTCTGGAGTCCCAGTCTCTGCAAAGACCTAGACAAGATGGAAGCTGTCCAGAGGAGGGCAACTAAAATGGTGCAGGGTCTGCACCGGAAGACATATGAAGAGAGATGAAAGGAGCTTAATATGTATAGCCTCGAGGAAAGGGGGGGGACATGATAGAAACGTTCAAGTACCTCAAGGGAATCAACAAAGTCCAAGAGGGTAGCATCTTTCAAAAAACAGGTGTGCAAGAACAAGAGGGCACAATTTGAAGATGGGGGGGGTGGCTCAGAGGTAATTTACGAAAGTATTTTTCACAGAGAGGGTTGTGGATGCATGGAATGGCCTTCGGAGGAGGTTGTGGAGTCAAAATCAGTGGTGGAATTCAAGCATGCATGGGACAGTCATAAGGCAATTCTAGGGGGTGGGGGTAGGAAGAAGTAGGCTGCTGGTTAACTAGGATCTGCAGCTTATCCAGTAGGTAGGGAAATGGGCAGACTGGGTGGGCCAAGCAGTCCTTATCTGCCGTCAAATTCTATGTTTCTATGCTCCTGACATAAAGGCATACTCCTTTTCATCTGGCCACTGATCCTACATTGCTACTACCCTTGCACATTCCTTATTGTCTTATCCCCTTGTTTTTCCTGGTTCTTGCACCCTTTGTGTTCCCCCTCTCTAATGTCCCTTCACCTAGTCCAGTAAGGGCCACAGTTCTCTTTGTACCTGCTGTGCTGCTAAAAGCCACCAGATGTTAGGGAGTGCTAGCTAGGATCCCCTTCCTCTCACCTGCTACTCTGGTTCCCCTAGACTCAGTCTCCCCCACAGTCAGTTAAAATGTCTGATATAGACATCAAACTTCTGCCTCAGTGTGCAGGTCCCCTCTCTCATTCAGTGAAGACTGTCACCCTTGTTTAGAAACTGAATCTAATGTATTAGAAACAGTTACATCATGTTCACGAAAATGTGTTATGGAAATGTATGATGTAAGTTTTATTGTCGATGTTGTATTTAATTTTTTTTTATTGTAATGGCTTTAAGCTGAACAACTAAATTATTTGTTGATGAAGATGTCTGATGTAGATGTCAAACTTCTGCATCAGCATGCAGGCCCCCTTTCTTATCAGATGCAGACTGTCACCCTTGAAAAGTCTCCTGTCCCAGATGTCCCCCCAATCCCCCACAAAGTGGCACCCCTTTTCCTGACACTATCCTTTAAGCCATCCATTAAACTCCTCTATTACATCACTCCTTATCCTATCCTGCTTCCCCTCCCTGCCTCACACAGGAGGACTTCGGAAAAGACCAGGGAGGCTGAGTGTGCTGCCAGTCTGTCCTCCAGTCAACTGAAGTCCTGCTTCACCATCTCCACCAACTGGTTTGCCAGATCATTAGTACCCAGGTGTGCCAGCACCCCTAACTCCTTCTCCACCACCCTCCCTATCCTTTTTTAAAGATGCATTTTATTACGTAAGTGTAATATATGCTGTTGTCTCTTTAAGACTCTTTCAGTATGAGTCATGCACTCAGAAAATAGAGTGCATGTGTAACCAGTTTGAGCCAGTGTGTGCTAAGACTCCAGCTTGTCTGCTGAGCTTGCTTAATTCTGTTATGTAGTTAGAAAATAAAAATAAGATAGCTGTTTTATTTAAATGGGTCTCGGAGTTTGTTCTGTGATCCTGCTCCTGTTTTCCATAGTGATCTCCAGCAAAACCCTGCAGAAACTAAAGAATCAAGGGTATCAGAAAAGTATACAACATGGTGTCAGAAGTGAAAGCCAAACCAGAAGAGATGCAGTAAAAACTACAGAGAACCCAGAACCAGAAAACAGAGAGTACCCAGAATATAGCAAAAGAAGATTTGCAGTCTTAAATGAAACTGATGTTAGAACTGAAAGTGTTGTATGTTAGTCATAGAGCAATTCAAGACACCCAACCCTTTAGTGTTAACTGGGAATCTCAGTGAAAATTGGAGAAGATGGGAACAAAGGCTGCAGCTTTACATGACAGCAACTGGTGCCAGCGAGAAATCTGAAAAACTGAAAAATAGCAATTCTGTCACACACTACTGGTGATGAAGGATTAGAATTATACAACACTATGAACATAACGAATGCAGATCCTCAAGCACCCACAATGACTGAAGCGCCTGAAGTATTTAGAAAGTACTGCAATCCAAGGAAAAATACTGTGTTTGACAGTCATCAATTCTGGGCACACCCCATGCAAGAGTTAGCTGATATAGACACATTTCTAACTGAGTTGAAACAAAAAGCAAGGAGCTGTGAATTTGGTGACACAGAAGACCTGATGCTAAGAGATAAAATTGTGTTTAGTGTGACCAATGATGCCCTAAAAGAGAAACTGCTAGCTGATTCTGCTTTAACAGTAGAAAAAGCTGTAGATATATGGAGAGTGAAAGAGATAACAAAGGCCCAGGTGCAAGCAATGGCAAGAAGCACCCAGAAGTCAGTACAAGCTCTCATACAGCACAGTGGTAAAACTGACATCAGAAAAGGGAACAAACACAGCACACAGAAGGTCCTAACTACAAGTGAACTGAAATGTAAACAGTGTGGGAAGGTCCACCAGCCAAAACAGTGTCTGCATATGGTGCCATATGTCACAAACATGGAGGAAAGAATCACTATTCCAAGGTTTGTAGGACCAAAAATCCAGAGGCCAGTACCAGAAAAAAGAAATACAGAGAGATAGACACATTATTTGTTGGAGTAATACAGAAAGTGAACTCCAGCAGAGGGGAAGAAGAGCTGGATGAAGCCTGGTATGCAGATGTTAATATTGAGAAAACCGTTGTTAAATTTAAACTTGACACAGGTGCAGAGGCAAATGTAATTCCAATTGAAATGGTAAACAAGTTGCCAAATATTGTAAAGATAAGGCCTACCACCACAGTGCTAGTAGCTTATGGGGAGGAACAAGAATTGTACCTCAAGGTTGCGCCACATTGCAAGCAGAAGTGCAAAACAGGAAAACTAGTCTGTTATTCTTCATTACAAATGAAAACGCTGCACATTTACTTGGACAGAGAGCATGTGTTGAACTGGACTTGGTGCACAGAAGTAATTCTGTGCACGTGCAATCTCCAGTAACAAAACAAGCATTAATTGCACAGTATCCTACAGTATTTGAAGGTATAGGTCATTTCCCAGGAGCACATCATATTCACATGGACACTACAACCACTCCAGTAATACATAGCTGTAGAAAAATTCCCTATATAGTCATGGACAAACTGAAAGACACCTTACAGCAGCTACAAGAGGCAGGTGTTATAAGTCTGGTGCAGGTGCCCATGGCCTGGGTGAACAGTCTTGTAATAACAGAAAAAAGAAATGGAACCCTGAGAGTCTGCCTGGATCCAAGAGACCTCAATAAGGCAGTGAAAAGGCAACATTTTTCCATTCCAACCCCTGTGGATGTACAGTGCAAGCTGGCTGGAAGAGCAGATATTCACCATACTCAATAAAAAGGATGGTTACTGGCAGGTAATCCTAGATAAAGAGCCTTCACTGTTATGTACTTTTAATACCCCATGGGGGTGCTACAAGTTTAACAGACTACCATTTGTGATAAAATCTGCATGGGAGGTGTTTCAGAAAAAATGCAGAAGCTTTTGGTGACATTGATGGTGTCCACATCATAGCAGCTGACATGATCATAGCTGCATCCACAAAAGAAGAGCATGATCAAATATTGCGTCAAGTCATGGAGAGAGCACAAATGATCAATGTCAAATTCAACAAAGACAAAATACAATACATGGTGAATCAAGCCAAATACATGGGCCATGTCATTACTTCAGAGGGTGTAAAGCCAGATGAAGGGAAAGTAACAGCTATAAAAACATGAAGCCACCAGAGGACAAGAGACTAATGTGTCTACTGGGCATGACCAGATACCTTGCCCAGTATATTCCAAATGAAGCATCTTTGACTTACCACTGAGAATGCTGCTTAAAAAAGACATAGTGTGGCAATGGGGACTGGAGCATGAAAAGGCTCTGAAAGATTTAAAGGAAGCCCTTACAAGAGCACCAGTCCTTAGTTTTTGTGATCCTGCAAAACTACTAGAAATACAAGCAGATGTATCAAAAGACAGTCTAGAAGCATGTCTGATGCAAGTAGGATGACCCATTGCATATGCATCACGTACGCTGTCCTGTGCAGAACAAAACTATGCACAAATTGAAAAGGAATTGTTAGCTATAGTGTTTGCTACAAAGACGTTCCATCAATATGTATACGGAGTCACTGTAAAGGTTCAGGCAGATCACAAACCTCTAGAAGCTATTCTTTCAAGGCCATTGGGGCAAGCTCCTGCCAGGCTGCAGAGAATGTTGCTGCAACTATAAAGGTATGATTTGATTGTATCATATACTCCAGGAAAACTCATGTGCATAGCTGATGCTTTCAAGAGCAGCTGAAAGGGACAGTTCTGACAAAACTGAAGAAATCTTTGATGAAAAAGTTATATATGCAATGGAAATGACAGAGACTTTAAGCCCAGAACTGCTCAACATGCTTACTGTAGAAACCCAGAAGGATGAAATGCTGAAAGCACCAATAGAGATGCACAAGAAGGGATGGCCACAGAGAAGAAAACAGGTGCCACCTACTTTACAAGTATTCTGGCCAATACTACAGTCACTCGCAGTAGAGAATGGACTGCTCATGTCTGGAGACAGAGTGGTGATACCGCAAGGTGCCAGAGCAGAGATGCTAAAAAGATTACATGATGCTCACCAGGGATCCAAAGATTAAAAGCTAAAGCCAGAATGGTCATGTACTGGCCAGGAATGTCTAAAGACGTAGAACAAATGGTCAAAAGTTGCAAAATGTGTCAAGAAAATCTTCCAAGCAATCAAAAAGAGACATTGTGGTCCCACCAGATTCCTGAATTACCCTGGTAGAAGCTAGCTGCGGACATTTTCTACTTTAAAGGGAGATCCTTTTTGCTGCTTGTAGATTATTTTTAAAAGTATCCAGAAGTACTGAGACTGCAAGATAAAACATCTAGCACAATAACTGCCAAACTCAAGTCAGTATTCTCGAGGCATGGGATACTGAAAGAAATGGTCACAGGCAACATGCCTTTCTCTAGTAAAGAAATACACTCTTCTGCAACACAGTGGGGAATACAGTTGATCCATTCCAGTCCAGGATACCCACAGTCAAATGGTCAGGCTGAGAGAATGATTAGAACTGTAAAACTGATCTTTAAGAAGACATCCTGACACACATTTAGCACTCTTGAGTCTACAGAACACTCCCATTTCAGGTATGCAATACTCACCTTCTCAGCTACTAATGGGCAGAGTGTTAAGAAACACCTTACCAGAAACAAGAGAGGTACTTCAACCACATGTACCTAAAGGAGCCCATCGCAAACTTAAACTACTACAAAAGAAGCAGAGGGAGTATTACAACTGTGGTATCAAAGACTTATCCATACTACATCCAGGAGACAGAGTATGTATGGAGACAGCTCAAGGATGGCAGCCAGCGACAGTTGAGGACACCAGACCTGAACCCAGATCACACATCATTGTTACACCAAGTGGTGCACGTATTCGCAGGAACAGACGTCACCTGAGACACGACAGGACTGCTACAACAGCTGCTGAAGCAGCAGATGATGAACAGGTGATAGAGGCTAGTGACACTTCAGAACAGAGTGCAGAAGTGCCTGAGATTAAACCTATTCAGCTTCCCCAGTCAGTAGAAGGCCAATACAGAGAACCAAGTTTGCTACCAGAGTCTCCTACAGGTGTACAGAGGCTCACTCGAAGAGGAAGGAGAGTGAAGATGCCTGTCAAGTATAATGACTATGTTTTAGGTTAGTGGTACACACCTGAATTCATCAAGGGTAAGTGCTGGTAACTTTTCCTTTGGACATTTTGAAAGATAGAACTGGCCCATTCAAAACACATCTCAGGGCCTACCTCCAGTCTTCGAACCTCTGTGATTGTCACTAACTCCCTGACTCTAATTCCATGACTATGGCCTCTGGCCTCGCCCCCCAATTCCCCCATGGGTCACCCAACATGAACATTAGTTTATCTCTCTAGCTAAATGTTTATAATCTAATTTGCTTGAACAATGTACCTAACTACTAGTGCTGCCTGTTAGCCTTGCTATACTCGCTCTTTGTAACTGGTTATTTGTCTTCTTCACTGATATGTAACAATGTTGTGTTGTTCTTCTTTGTGATGTGGAACCTTTGTAAATGACTTCTTGACTCAAAGGTACTTTCTGAAACCTAATAAATAAATAAATATCCTTAGGCGTTAAAGAGACTCTAAAGTGGACATCTGAAATATTTGAATGGTTTTGGGGCAATTCAGTTAAAAAGGGGGGATGTAATATATGCTGTTGTCTCTTTAAGACTCTTTCAGTATGAGTCATGCACCCAGGAAATAGAATGCATGTGTAACCAGTTTGAGCCAGTGTGTGCTAAGGTTCCAACTTATCTGCTGAGCTAGCTTAGTTCTGTTATGCAGTTAGAAAATAAAAATAAGATAGCTGTTTTACTTAAATGAGTGTTGGGAGTCTGTTCTGTGATCCTACTCCTGTTTGCTATAGTGGTCTCCAGCAAAACCCTGCAGAAACTAAAGAAAGAATCAAAGGTATCAGGAAAGTATGCAACAGTAAGGGTCAATAGATATAGAATGAGAAGTATACAGGAGGAGTACACAAAGTTATAAATAATTATAGGATTATGTTGCCTCTGAGTCCGTATTCATGTTGTAGTAGTGCATACTATTCAGTTACAGATAACAGAGATCAAAACATGAAGTCACTATTGTAGGCTTCACATAGGTCTACCTTACAGAGTAGAAACATAGATAATATGCAGATGTAAAAACCCTGCCATTGTACAAGCCTGAACAGTTTGGAAAAAGAAGATTCCATCTAGAAAATTCTATACCATGTAACCTTTTAACCTGAGCAAGCCTTACAATGGAAATGACCTGTTCACTTGCATAGCATACATAAGAAAAAATGTAGATTGTGGACCACTTGTAGTACATTATGAAGTATCAATAGAAAATAAGGGGAGAAGGGAAAGAGACCTAAGATAAAGAAGAAGAAGGAAGAAAAGAATCAACAGAGTTCAAGAGAAGACTGAGAGGAAAAGGGGAAGGGGGGGATACTCGAGCTCAAGGGACGAAATCTGGTAGAATGTCCATTTGAAACATCACCCACCTGCACCACTGCATCTCAAAAGCAGGCAATCTATCATGAAGCGAGTAGGTCATGCGCTCCATTCTGTAGATGTCATACATGATGGTCCTCCATGCTTTCAAGGTGGGCACTTTCTGTGTGTGCCACAATCTGGTTACCACTTTTTTTTATGTGTGGCTAGAAAGGAGAGCAAGACTAATTTGTGTGGCATCTCAGAGCTCCTTCCCTTCCTGGGAGATAGCCAGGAGAATTAGAGATGGTGTTACCGCCCCCAGGCAATTAAAAATATTCTCTTTTTTTCCTGAATAACAGCCAAACAATAGGATCGTATTTTTGGACATGCCCCAAAAATATGTGTATGGGTAGCAGGGTGATAGCCGCATCCCCTCCAGCAGTGGTTTTGCTCTAATCCAGTAAATTTTGCCACAATATCTGGCATCCTGAAATACCAAGATCTACATTTTCATGAGCACTGCCACCAGAATGTGGCTAAGTAAGACGGAGAGCTGGGGAGGTGAATTTTGTCCATGTATCTTAGTCACTAGACTCTAGTGAATGTTTAGTTTGGAGCTCGGTGTTCCATTATGTAAAATGAAATGGGTGTTATCTTCAGTAGTGTCCTGAAGCGCTCTATATAAGGAAGCAATAATATGGGACCAAGTGCCACCTCGAAGATATGATTTGATTATTTGGAATAGCTGAACTGGTTTATCTGGTAACTGATGGTATTGTTCCAGATGGTCAAGCAAATATGACCTAAGTTGGAGATACCTATAATGGTCTGAATCTGTAGGCCATATTATGCTTGGAGTGTAAAAAAAGGAAATTTACCCTGTAGACCTCTCCTCCCTATCCTGTCTAAATCCAGGATGGCTGATGCCCTAGGAAGGCACTGGACCATCCCCTGCCCATCCAACCCTCCCCAACCCTCTCTCCCATTCTTATCATTGAGTCCTCAATCACTAAGACTCTCCTATAAGATCTGCTCTCCTTGGGTGCTATCACACTGTCCTGCCCATTCCTATTTACTGACTTTGAGTCCCCCCCGAGTCAGGTGCCCAAACCTCCTCTTGGGATGTGAAGTGATTCATCATCTGGATGGGCAGGGGCTGGACAACCTTCTTATGGCTATTCCTGCCTCCTGCTCCCTCACCTCCTCACCACTCTCCAGACCCCTGGACTAGTGGGTCTCTGGGGGAGTGTGTGTGTGTGTGGGGGGTGGAATCTGGCTGAGTTGATGAAACAGCAGAGATATTTCTACCTTTTCTGCCACCAGCTGAGCATAGAGCTCTGCCAAGTTCCTGCAGATGGGGCAGTGCCCCCTCCTCCAGAGCATATCCCTAGAGAAGAGTACCCACATACCCACAGCTGCCACAACTAACTGTCTCCTCTTTGAACCCCATCCCCACAATGACCTGTACTAACCAGGTGACTAATTTAACTCATAGCACTCACCCAGACAGGGCACAGATGTAAGGCTTAATAAAAACTACCTCGTAGTGTTCACTCAGATATGGTGTAACAGTAGGCTTAGCTATAGCACAGAAAACAGGAGTAAAAAGTACATCACAGTGCTGATCCAGATAGGGTGAAGCTGTAAAATTTAACTGTAGCATAAAATAACCTTGCAAATTAAAGCTACTCTAGCTATATCACAGAACACAGGTATGAAATTAAAGTATACATATGTAATGAGTATCAACTGCAGCTGACACAGACTACTGCATTAACCTGTAGTACACATGCAGATAGGTTACAGCAAGGACCTAGTAACAGTATGCTCCCCAACCAATATTCCCACAGACAATAAAACAAAACATAAACGGGACCCACCCCTTTCACCTCACCCTCAATACACACTGTAACTGCAGCAGAGTACGGTTGAGAAGCTGCATGCAGGGTGCAGGGAAACCAGTAGTGTACAGCATGCCATACCAACATGCAGCTACATGGCCATGGCCATCTTTCCCCCAGAAACCTCCATTCCCTAGGAAGATAAAGGGCTCTGCAGTATATAAAGAAATAATACTAACCCAGCTCGCCACATCTATGTGATTACCTCACATTTTATTGTAAACATCCCTGCCCAGCTAATAGTCCTGCACCTTAAATAACATAAAACATTGAGCAAGAACATAAGCAGAAGGTTGTAAAGTCAAACCCTCATGGTAGGGCAAGGTCAAAGTTTGGAATTACAGTCATTATGCAGAATGACCATTGGCCTTCTTCCTCATGCTCTCGGTTATCCTCTCATCTGGCAGCCCTCCTCAATCTTTAAGAGCTTCTTTCCAGCTTCCCCTGTGTCACTGAATATAAAGAACTTAACCAGCACAGAAGAGGGGTAACTTTTTATTTATTTTATTTTATTCAAAATTTGGTGACCGGGAAAGGCACACGGAGCCGAGGCTTGTTTCCAGGTGTGACCCGGGTACAGAGGTGTACATAGAAGTTATCCAGAAAGAAATACATACAATTTCATATTTACAGACAGATTTCACAACAGTTCTTGGTTACAGTTAGTAGGTACAACAACTAGAGCTTACAATAAAAACATTTGTCTTGCAGTATGGTATAAACAGGTGCGGGAGTCAGCAAGAGAAGAAACTGAGAAATTCCCAGCGTCTTAAGGTCACATACTTTTCTCCTCTGTCTTGAACAAAGGAAAGATCAGGGAAACAAAACCAGCAGGTGCCATTTTCCAGTGTAAATTGACCCGTAGCTCTAGCCACTGCCAGGATTGTGTCGTGAAGGTGTGGACCTGCTGTAGACATGAGGATGGTCCCTGTGCCATCCATGGCTGCAAACCATTTATGCGGAGCAATGTGGTAGCTTTTAATCAACAGACCCTCCAAGTCTACTGCCAGGGCACACTTAAACAAGTCCACCGGGTATTTAATCAAATCTAGGCCTTCCTACCCCACCCGGATGACCAAAAGGTGAATGTTAGCTTGTCTAGCATCATTTTCCATTTGTCCCAGATGCATTCGAAGTACCCTGTTTTCATGCAAAACTCCAGCCAAAGTAACCATTGTCTTTTCTGAAACATCTTTAGTTTGTTTTAACTCAGCTGTGACATGGCTAAGCAGGTCTCAACCACTACTACCCAATTGTTGAAAGTATCCACTTTCTTATCTATGTCCTGCACTAATTTCTCTAAGCCTTTCATGGCTTGTGAAATTGTGCTATTACATAGAAACATAGAAACATAGAATTTGACGGCAGATAAGGACCGCTTGGCCCACCCAGTCTGCCCATTTCCCTACCTACTGGATAAGCTGCAGATCCTAGTTAACCAGCAGCCTACTTCTTCCTACCCCAACCCCCTAGAATAGCCTTATGACTGTCCCATGCATGCTTGAATTCCACCACTGATTTTGACTCCACAACCTCCATGAGCCGTTCCATCCATCCACAACCCTCTCTGTGAAAAAATACTTCCTTAAATTACCTCTGAGCCCGCCCCCTCTATCTTCAAATTGTGCCCTCTTGTTCTTGCACACCTCTTTTTTTGAAAGATGCTACCCTCTTGGACTTTGTTGATTCCCTTGAGGTACTTGAACGTTTCTATCATGTCCCCCCTCTCCCTCCTTTCCTCAAGGCTATACATATTAAGCTCCTTTTGTCTCTCTCTTCATATGTCTTCCGGTGAAGACCCTGCACCATTTTAGTTGCCCTCCTCTGGACAGCTTCCATCCTGTCTATGTCTTTGCGGAGATTGGGTCTCCAGAACTGCACACCCTACTCCAGATGGGGTCTCACCAGCTGTCTGTACAGAGGGATAATAACTTCCTGTTTTCTACTGGTGATGCCTCTCCCTATGCATCCCAGCATGCCCTCAGCCCTCCTTGCTGCCCTCTCACATTGCTTGCCCACCTTTAGGTCATCTGATATGACTACCCCCAGGTCCCTTTCCATTTTTGTTGTTGTTAGTATCTCACCCCCCCATTGTATACTCTTCCCCTGGGTTTTTGTTTCCCAGGTGCATTACCTTGCACTTCTTAGCATTGAATCTAAGCTGCCATACATTTGACCATTCCTCTAACCTTGCCAAGTCCCTCTCATCCTTTCCACCCCACCCTGTGCATCAACTCTGTTGCAGATCTTTGTGTCATCTGCAAAGAGACATACTTTTCCTTTCAGTCCCTCTGCAATGTCGCTTATAAAGACATTGAAGAGGACTGGTCCTAATACTGAACCCTGCGGTACCCCACTAGTAACCCTCCTTTCTTCTGAGTGGACTCCATTTACTATTACTCCCTGTGTCCTATTCTCCAGCCAATTCTTTACCCAGGCTGTCATCTTGGGACCCACTCCTAGGCTGGCTAACTTGTATATTAATCTTTTGTGTGGGACTGTGTCAAATGCCTTGCTAAAGTCTAGGTAGGCCATGTCCACAGCCCTTCCCTGATCTACTGCTTTGGTCACCCAGTCAAAGAAATTTATCAGATTCGTCTGGCATGACCTTCCCGCTGTTAGGCAGCTTGGCCTCTCCTCCTGGCGGTTTTCCCTGCAGAGTTTTTTTTTTGAGGCTGCTCCATCTGAAAAGAAAGACTAAGTTCAAATTTAAAGTCCGGAGTCCCACTCTATTTCAATAGTAATAGGAGCCAGGTGATTTGAACAAATTTTCAAACAAAAAGAAGAGGTAATTAAAGGAGATTTAAAGTAGAGAGAGTGGAGCTCAGAAAGGGTGTAACCGTTGTCATTGGCTGCTAGCCCTGCCTCACCACCCATCTTGTTATCTTGTCTTCTACCTCCAGGTTCTCCAATTTCATAACTATTTTCCCATGTGGAACAGAGCCAAAGTCCAGATATGATATAACCACTGCCTCTCCTTTGCCCAATTCCTTTGTGACCAGTCAAGTAAGTTGATCAGATTTGTCTGACACAGCATCTCCATGGCGAATCTATGCTGTTTTTTTTTTTTTGTCCTGGAATCCACTTACATCCAAAAACTCCACCATACGATCCTTAATAATGCCATCAATTATTCTGCCCACTATGGATGTCAGACTGACTGGTCTGTGGTTCCCTGGTTCATCCCTGATCCTGCTCTTGAGCAGGGTAACTACAGTACATAAGCTGTCCTCCAATCCATTGACACCACTGCTGTTTCCTGCCACATTTCTTTTAGTACTCTAGGCTGCAACCCATCCAGGCCCATTGATATGTCAATCTTTAGAGCTCTTGAACCCCTCAGTGTTCTTTCCTCAGTGATCATTTCCATGTTAAATTTGCAACCCCCACCCTTTTGGCATTGAGGCTCATCCAGGTAGTGATCCCTTGTCTTCTACCATGAATACCAGGCAAAAATATTGATTCATCTTTCCCCTTTACCCATATCATCCTCCACCCACCTTTACACTTCTTTGGCTTAACTATCCCCCCCCTTGGATTTGCACTTCTCCATAATGTAGCGAAAGATTGCCTTATCCCCTCTTCTTGACTGCCCCCACTATCCTTACCAGTGCTTCTGACTTTGCCCTCCTAGCACGTTTTGCTGGCACTTCTCATCTTGATCTAGTACACTTCCCTGTTTTCATCTGGCTGGTTGGCCTTGTGTTTTCTGAAGACCTTAATTTTCTTCCTTACTGCTTGCTCCATCTCCCTTATTTATCAACTTGGTTTTCTTCCTCTACTTTTGTTTGCTACTGCCCTAATTCAGTGGCTCGTTGCTTCCAAGTGTAACCCCCTTGTTACCCGGGGTTACTAGAATTCTAGTAAGACCTAGTGGTAGGCAGGGAAGGCAGCTTGTGAAACTCCAGTTAAATGGGTTTCACACTGTCTCACTCTGTTCTCAGTCTCAGCTGAGACTGAGGGATAACATCACCAATAGAACTTTCGCAGCTGCATAAGCCACATTGGAATCTGCAGCAGAGGGAGTTAGATAGAACGTTGGGAGTTTTCAAAGGGTAGAGTCAGTGTCCAGTTTGTCTTCAGTAAGTGAAGGAGTGAAGTTGGACTTAAGTGGTGGAGACCGCTGTTTCAGGTCACAGTGCCCCCTCCTCGGGGGGGGGAGGATGTAAAGATCCCTAGAAGACTCCTGGGGCAATCCCCTTAGTTCTGCCAAGTGGAAGAAAGCTGCCTGTTTAGTTCAACATTTATTTTGAAAGATGGAAGATTTGTGAGTCGCCTGTGGGGCACCTGCAACTAAAGGGTGAGTGTCTGCTCTGACTAAGAGGGCAAAATGTTTTCTTCACCCTGGGACATGTGTGAAAATCTAGGGACTGCGCTACATTTTGGGAAGCCTAGAGAAATGGGCCAAACAAGTAAAGTAGTGTCAAATGCTAGAGTGTTGTGTGATTTAAGTAATATGTAGAGGAGATGCACCAGATCATCTACCTTTAATCTACATTTAGAAGTTCAGCAAAGGAATGGTTCAGTTTTCCCAGGGAAATGGCCGGGTATGGGCTGTGGGAGCTGGAGGTGGGTGAACCCCCATCTTTAGTAACCAGGTCCACCTCTACAGATTTCTGCTGTGGTTGCTACTTTGCCTCATGCACTTGGCCAGTGATGGGGGAAGTACCCAGACGTGGGGTTCCAAGGGAAAATTCTCTCTAGGAGTCGCAGACTCTAAGTGGTGTGGGGAGCCACAACAAGTAAGGAAAAATTCTCTCTAGGAGTCGCAGACTCTAAGTGGTGTGGGGAGCCACAACAAGTAAGGAAAAATTCTCTCTAGGAGTCACCGACTCTAAGTGGTGTGGGGAGCCACAACAAGTAAGGAAAAATTCTCTCTAGGAGTCACCGACTCTAAGTGGTGTGGGGAGCCATGACAGGGTAATTAGTTCATTCTTCTAATGGACTGCGGATCAAGTGGCCGTCGGGGGAGCCTGGCCCGTGGGGAAACCCAAGTGTGTACAAGTCGGGCTGTGTACCCAAAGCTGCGTGCAAGTCCGGGCTGCTTGCCTGGTGGGTTCAGAGCCTGAGGGCTGAAAATGATGAATAAGTGTTCTGTAGTCTCTAATCTGCATTACCAGGAAATGTAGCCCCATGGGGGTCCATCTATGCTTTGTTGTGTTCAGCTAGTTTGTGAATAAAAGCCACACTTAAGAATCCCATTCCTGGTTCTGGACATTACAGTTATTGCTTCCTGTGTTCGGATTTACTTGGGTACCCCTGTCCAGAGTAGCCAAACCTAGGTCCCCCTGTGCCGAGTAACCTCATCCTCCCTGAACCCAGGTCCCCACCAGGTACTGCTGTCAGCTTCAACAGCATGCCACCTGCTGTTTTGGCAAAAAGGCAGGGGTGAGGGGTTACACAACAACCCTTTGTAATCAATCTCCATTTACTATCCACACCCACTGCCATCCAGTTTCCCGCCAGCTTGTCCCTAGCCAGTTCCTTCATTCTACCACAATTCACCTTTCTAAAGTCTACAACCTTAGTTTGGGAGTACTTGCTATCTGACTCTAGCATTATGTTAAGCCACATGGTCAGGTGACCACTGGTTCCCAGGGTTCCCTTACTGTGACCTCTTTGATGCTGTCCATATTTATGAGGAAAGGATCATCAAGTACAGCCCATATTCCTCAAAAAATATAAATAAATGTTCTATAGGGGAGGCCTGATTCCAGTATATAGCTGACGCTGAACAATCAAAAAAAGCAATACTGGATAAAAAAGGCCCGCTCACCCAAAAAAATGCAAAACATCATGAATTAGCGTCTGAATAATTTATTCAAGTATCTTCCAGATCAATATCAATGTTTCTGGATATACCCTTAATCAGGAAACTGGTCAAATTCTAAAGAATAACAACACATAAAAAATAATTAATAAATCTTTTTTACATAAATTGACTTCTCCATATGAATTCAAGAACTTCTAAATAAGTACTAATCAAATGTCAGAAAATGTCCTTACATTTCAAAATGTAAATTCATAACATCTCTGTCTTCCTATGCAAAAAACACTAGGTATTAGGTTTGACTCCCCCTTACAGCCACTGTTAACAGAAATCAGACACAATGAATATCAAGCTGTAACTGTCAGGCATAATCATTATAGCAATTACTTCACTGAAGGTGCACAAAAATCTAACATCCATTCAAGATTTAACTAAAGGGTAAAGAGATTTTTGCTCTTATAAATATTAATAATGAAGTACCCGAAAATATGTTTCAAACATTAATACTTCAATATAAATGCACTTCTTCATTGAACATTATGTCTTATGTAATCCATGTAATAATAGTTTCCAATTCAAATGATCTCAGAAAGTACAACTTTATCACTTTCCCTATATTCCACGATATCATGGAACTCTAATTTTTAAACTCTAAATCTACAATAAACTTCACAAAGTTTTAATTACTCTGTATACTCGATTCTCCATTTTACTCACAACGTTATCTCAGTTTTAAAACAAAAGGTTTAAATCGAAAGCAACTAGTGTAGGGCTAACCTGTTTTCTGATTTTAACGGATCCACTGTTTCCTTGTGCCAAAAAAATACTGTTTCTTATGTTTTCGGTTAGTTCACTTGGTAAAGAAATAAAAAGACCTTTTATCAACATGGTACTTCAAACAATACACTCTTTTCATTTCAGGCTAACCATTTACAAGGAAAACTTACATTAAATTAGTCCTCAGGTAACTACGTCTGGCGTCTGATGTCAGCGGGAGTAAAAACGCGGGGAGTAAGAAACCTAACTTGATAAGTATCGCGAGCTGTTTCAACAAACAAACCCTTGGTTAATATAAAGTGATAAAAATGGTGTGCACTATCGTGAGTAGGGTTTAAAAGAGTCAAATCTGAATTTATAATAGCTCACGATAAGTATCGCAGGTAGTTTCAACAAACAAACCTTTGGTTAAAATTAAGTGATAAAAATGGTGTGCACTATTGTGAGCAGGGTTTAAAAGGGTGTTTTCATTTCTACCTTTATAAGCACTAGTAGTTCTTTATTTGGTAGGCAGGGTAATAAAAAACAAGTATTTGATAAAAATATTAATTTCCCTCTCTAATATTTATAATTTGTTAGTAAATAGAAGAGTTTTAGCAATGAATCGTAATGGATTCATTTGTCAGGTCTACAGCTGAGCCTTCATTTCCCAAACAGTTTAACAAATGAGATCGCTAAAATTATAAGTCTGTGTAAAATAAGTCTAGTAAAAAGTATATTGATTTATTTTATGTAATTCAGAAAGCCCCTGACACCGAGAAATATGGTACTTGGTGCCGTGTAGAGGCGGGTCCACCACACAGGTGAGCACATCTGTGCTTACGTTGACGTTATTCGTTGGGTGCTGGATTCGGGGGTGGTACTTCTTTTCCCTTTAAAAGTCAGGTATCTTTCTCCCCGTGTTTTTACTCCCGCTGACATCAGATGCCAGACGTAGTTACCCGAGGACTAATTTAATGTAAGTTTTCCTTGTAAATAGTTAGCCTGAAATGAAACGAGTGTATTGTTTGAAGTACCATGTTGATAAAAGGTATTTTTATTTCTTTACCAAGTAAACTAAACCGAAAACATAATAAACAGTATTTTTTCGACAGAAGGAAACAGTGGATCCGTTAAAATCAGAAAACAGGTTAGCCCTACACTAGTTGCTTTCGATTTAAACTTTTTGTTTTAAAAATGAGATAAAGTTGTGAGTAAAAAGGAGAATCGAGTATACAGAGTAATTAAAACTTCGTGAAGTTTATTGTAGATTTGGAGTTTAAAAATTAGAGTTCCACGATATCGTGGAATATAAGGAAAGTGATAAAGTTGCACTTTCTGAGGTCATTTGAAGTGGAAACTATTATTATATGGATTAAATAAGGCATAATGTTCAATGAAGAAGTGCATTTATATTGAAGTATTAATGTTTGATACATATTTTCGGGTACTTCATTGTTAATATTTATAAGAGCAAAAATCTCTTTACCCTTTAGTTAAATCTTGAGTGGATGTTAGATTTTTGTGCACCTTCAGTGAAGTAATTGCTATAATGATTATGCCTGATAGTTACAGCTTGATATTCATTGTGTCTGATTTCTGTTAACAGTGGCTGTAAGGGGGAGTCAAACCTAATACCTACTGTTTTTTGCATAAGAAGACAGAGATGTTATGAATTTACATTTTGAAATGTAAGGACATTTTCTGACACTTGATTAGTACTTATTTAGAAGTTCTTGAATTCATATGGAGAAGTCAATTTATGTAAAAAAAAGTTATTAATTATTTTTTATCTGTTATTATTCTTTAGAATTTGACCAGTTTCCTGATAAAGGATATATCCCGAAACGTTGATATTGATCTGGAAGATACTTGAATAAATTATTCAGAAGCAAATTCATGATGTTTTGCATTTTTTTGGGTGAGCGGGCCTTTTTTATCCAGTATTGCTTTTTTTGCATATTTATGAGGACCAAATCTAGAATAGCCCTTACATTGTGGGCACCTCCACCTTCTGCAGCATGAATACATTGACCCAGAAGCTTCCTCAGCTTCTGGTATCTTGCACTTGCTGCTACTGGGACACTCCAGTCCATGTTTGGCATGTTGAAGTCCCTCATTAGCATTACCTCCCTTTGCTTCATCGCCTACAGTACTTAATCACCTCTCCCAACTACTTGGCCACTGCTTCCTTTTGAAATGGCAGTATGTATGCCACTCCAACCCTGATAATCCTCCTCCGTCTGTGACTACTTGTTCCCACAATGCTTCCATATTGCTGTCCCCCTCCATGTCTTTGTCCTCTGTAGCCTGATGTCTCCTTCATATAAAAGGCCACTCCATTCCACTGTTTCTAATCCCTCTTGAAAACTGTGTATCCTAGGTAGATCTTCTTTGAGGACATCTCCCACCATTAAGCAACACCTTTGGAACTGTAAGCTGTCAGTTTCAGGACCACCAGAAAACTTTTGCCAGCTGGGGCCACCCAAGTTGACATATGCTGTTGCTTATATAATGTGGCTGGAGCAATCATTCCTCAGTGTTTTCTCCTGCCATCAGCCATTCATTGGATCAGCAGAGAATCAACAACTAAAATCGCCACTGCATTTAACTGGCACGTTCATTTGTTGTTTTACTGCTTCTAAGTATTACTGTAAGATGCTGTTGAAACAAACTCTATTCCATATCTGTCATTGTGACAAAATTAAAATTTACAAGAAGCTTTAGGTGTTTGCTGCCAGAGCCTCTTGCATGATGTGAAAAACTGCGCCATCTGCCAAGGCTTTAACCAGACCATGAAGAGATGTCATCAGAAAACCTTAGAGGCCTTCCTGCAGAAAATGGGAGTGTTCACTTCACTTAATGTTGATCTCACCATTCCATTCCACATACTCTATTATGATTGATCAGTCTCTGCGGTGGTCAATAATGGCAGGAAAGCCACCGCCATGGAAGTTGAAAGAGAAGTCATCGAAATGTAGTTCTGTAAATAAAGGTAAGCTTAGCCACCAAGGGAAACACAAGGATATCTTGTCTGCTTCTTCCACCCATGCCAGATTTTTGCCTCATAAAGCTGAAGCTGCTTCAGCTAAGTCTGCTGCACAGCCCCATGCCACAACTGCAACAGTGGGTCCTGTTGTCTCCTGCGTGTATCTAAGACACCAGGGTCAGGGTTTGGCTCTGGCTCTACTTGTGACAGTAGTTTTCAGCTTACTCTTCTGTCAGCCTTTTTTATGGCCTGTTAGCAGCTGTGTTGTTGACCCCCGATACCGGCATCATCAACCTATACTGTAGCTGATGGACTATGTCTGTGTAGTTTTTACAATTACTGCCATCCCTGTCGATGGCCACAGTGTCATTGTTGCTCCCAGCCAGTCTGTCAACACTGTTGATGTCAGCTTTGGAGGCTGTGAGTTCAACTCCTGTCATCAACCTGATGCCTCCTCCATCTAGGCTTTTAACACTGACACAGCCTCCCCATAGGAAGTTTATGCAGCCTCCTCTCCTAGAAGATGGGGAGGAGGAGGAGTATAATCCTGGCCTCCATTATATGAAGGAGGATTATGAGGTGGAGGGGAAATCTACTCTTGTCTGAGGGCACAGGCTCTAGTTCCAATTTATCTTCCTGAAGTGAGGAAAGTAGTATATACTCCATGTTCCCCACCTGAGAATGTCTCATTCCAGGTTCTGCTCAAATTAATGCAGAACCCCTATGACTTCACAGCTGAGGACAGGACTCCTCTAAAAGGCACTTATATGAGTTATTGAAGGTCCCTACTGTGCCTACAGTGATCACTTCTCCAATCTGCCCTGCTCTACAGGATGTTACTATGGCTGCCTGGGCACAAGCCTGATGCCCTTCCTGCTGTTCCTCATAAGGCAGATAAGTAATGCCCAGCACCTACAACTAAGTCCTTTTATTTATCTTAGCTTGAGACTGACTCTGTTGTCATCATGGCTGTACATGAGCAGTCTAAAGCACATAAGCATATGTGGGCCCTTCCTACTGATAAAAAATCCATGAGGTTGGATATCATGGGTAAGAGGACTTACTATGCTGCTTCATTTCTTGGCTACAAATTGCCAGTTATCAGGTTTATGTGATTAAATATCAAAACAGTTTGTGGAAATCCTTATCTGCCATAGCCAGCAACCTGCCCAATGGACCCGCTAAAAGGGAGGTCCGACAGACTGTCACTCGTGGCTTGGATGCTGGAAAGCATCTTTTGCATTCAGCCGGTGACACTTCTGATGCTTCAGTCCATGCTGTTGCTGCTGGCATTTGCCTCAGGCACTATTCTTGACTCAGAGTAGTTGGTTTTGCTACTGATGCACACCAGTAAGTACTTAATACCCCTTTCTGTGGCTAGTAAATTATTCAGCCCTGATGTGGGCTCTTCCACAATGACCCTTAATTTATTACCAGTTTCGGGTCTTGCCTTTCAGCTTGTCTTCAGTTCACCGCTAATCTTCACCAAATGTTTAGCAGTGTTGGCTGCACCTCTTCAGAGGGAAGATCTGTATGTATTTCCTTACCTGGACGATTGGCTTGTGAAGGCCCCATCTGAGGCTACAGTCCTGCAAACTCTATTTTGCACTTACCAATTGTTTGACCAGCTAGGCATCCTGGTAAGCAAACCAAACTCGGTCTTGACTACCTCTTGGTGCCTCCAATATATAGGTGCTGTACTAGACATGACATCGGCTTGGGCCTTCCTTGCACAAGACTGTGCCACTACCCTGATTTCCTAGGAAAATCTGGTTTCATACAGTGCTTATATATTGGAAAGATGCTGCTTCAGGCTTACTGTCCTGATGGTTGCTGCCATTATGACCATCCCTCTGGCATGCTTGCACATGAGGGTTCCTCAATGGCTACTCCATGTCCAGTGGGCTCAATACTATAACAACCTGGCATGTCTATTCCCAGTGACATCTCTTCTTTGTTGTGCCCTCTGGTGGTTGCACTGCTTCAACCTGGCCAAGAGGGCTCCCTTTTTCCATCCTACACCCCTGACTGTCCTGACACTAGGTGCATCCAACTTGTGTTGGAGTGCCCCTCTAGGGTCCCTTTCAACACAAGGTCTATGGCTGTCCCTCGACTGCTCTCTCCACAGCAACACTATGGAGATGAAGGCTGTCCTACATGGCCTACAGGCCTTCACTGTCCATCTTTGGGGTCAACACCTGCTGGTACAGATGGACAATGTTTCAGCGATGCATTGCATCAACAAACAAGGGTGTGTCCACTTGTCTCCCATTTGCAGGAAGCGATGCAGGGTTGGTATCGGGCAACAGATCATATTGTATTTATAATGTCTGTGTTTCTGCCTGGCTCTACAAACATTCTGGTGGAACATCTTAGTCAATCCCAGAATCAGTCCAATGAGTGGGAGCTTCTGGAGTCCATTGTAGATGGCCTATTCGACAGATGGGTTGTCCAGAGCTGGACCTTTCTGCGTCCCAGTTGAACAGAAAATTGCAGCATTTGTTCTTGCTCATTTCAAGGCCTGGAGTTCTCTGATGAGATGCATTGTCCCTCTCCTGGAAAAGGAGATTCCTTTATTCATTTCCTTCACTCCCTTAATTGGTCAAGCTTCATGCGGAACATGCCATTATGATTTTAGTGGCTCTGTTCGGCGCAGATACATTTTGTTTCCCCTGCTGCATTAGCTGGCAATGGCCATGCCTGTCCTGATTCCTTTACAAGCTGGACTTCTGTCACAAAAGCGGGGCTCTCTGGTACATCTGGATCTCCAATCTCTGCACCTCCATGCTCAGCTCCTGGGGACTTAGAACTCTCATGCTTCAGGGTCTCCCTTGTGATTGCTGATGTTCTACTGGTGGCTCATAGGCCACCTACTAGGCACACCTATTTTCAGAAATAGAAATATTTCATTATTTGGTGTGCCTCCTGTACACTGAACCCTTGTTTGTATCCAGTGCAACATGTTCTGGATTAATGCTTATGCTTGTGGAAACCAGGCCTTCACTACTTCTCTGTGAAGGTGCACTAAGCTGCTGTTTTGGCTTTCCATGCCTTCTCAGATGGCAAGTCAGTCACCCAACTAGAGGTATCCTACAGGTTCCTGAAAGTTATCCTGCATATTCGTCCCCAGGTCCATAGGCTGGTTCTTGTGTGGGATCTTAACATAGTTCTGGAGACACTTACAGGGACTCCTTTTAAACCTGCTGCTACATGTGACATGCACTTCTTATCTTGGAAGACACTATTCATTGTCGCTATTACCGCATCACGAAGAGTGCCTGAGTTACAAACTTTGCTTGGAGAGCCTGCATCTCTTATTTTACAACAGGATCAGGTCTACCTAAGGACTAATCCTTCACACTGAATCAAATGATTCACCTTCCAGTTTATTTTCCTTCCTGTCCAAAAGGGAAGGGAAATGTTGTTGTTTTTTAACTTTCTTTATTGCATTTTGGTAATAGAGCCACCATTACAATACATGTAGAGGAGAAATACCATAATATACAACAAAGTTCACATTGAACTGAATGTCACAACAGAAGGGAAACTATAGCACCTCTCACACTATGTTACAACACAGGGGTCGCTCATACTTAATTATTTAAAACATCAATAATAGACCAAGAAGAAAAAATTACTCACCATAATAAAGTTGTTTCTTCTAATGGAGTCTTGCAGTATTCAGACATAATGCAGTTAGCCCCAGCACTTGAACTGCCCCAGAGAGGAAAGAGTTAACTCTATGCAGAAGCATAGAACGTTGAGCTCGAGCTCGGTTTTCAAACCTGTGTCTGTGGTACTTCCCAGTGTAACCATCAGATTCTTATGAGCTAACTAACTAATATACTATAGTATGGAAATTGTTCAAAACATAGCCAAAGGGCAAAAGATTTCTTTTTGGGCCCCAAAAGACTCAAGTCGAGAACCCTAGAAGGAAAGGTAGTGACAATATATAAGTAAAACATCAGAAAAATAATAATAACATCTACCCCACCCAAGAGGAAGGGTGCAAGGTACACCCCCTGAGGTGCAACACTGTACCTGCCAGCCCACTTCCCAAAACCAGGTTCTGAGAGGGGAGGTGGGGGGAGGTCTGAATACAGCAAGACTCCATTAGAAGAAACAACATTACTATGGTGAGTAATTTTTTCTTCAAACAACATGAGTCTTGCTGTATTCAGGCTATATCTGAACTACCAAGCAGTTCCCTATGGAGGAGGGAATGCAGAACCTACTTTGGGAAGAGGCTCTGCAGTATTGCTGTACCAAACCTAGCATCACTCCTAGCCTGGATGTCCAGGGAGTAATGCTTGGTGAAAGTATGTACTGTTTTCCAGGTGGCTGCTTTACAGATCTCTAACAAAGGTATATCTCTGGCTGCAGCTAGAGAAGCAGCTGTACCCCTAGTCCAGTGAACCCTCAGGCCTGAAGGGGGCGTCCTACCCAACTTGTCATAACAAAATTGTATACAAGAAACAATCCACCTGGCAACAGTTCTCTTAGTGGCAGGCTTACCTTTCCCCACTTCACCATACTGTAAGTAAGAAACAATTGAAGACAGTCATTTCTATGTGCCTTAGTATGCTCAATGTAGTAGCTAAGGGCTCTCTTAACGTCCAGACTGTGTAACCTTCTTTCACCTGAAGAAGAATGGTCAGTGAAAAACACAGGGAGAGATATAGACTGGTTCAGATGAAAATCTGATACCACTTTGGGCAAGAACCTCCTATTGGTTCTCAGGACCACTTTGTCCCTATGGAAGGAGATGAAGTCAGGTTCCACTGACAGAGCCTGTAACTCACTAATCCGCCTGGCAGAAGTAATAGCTACCAGAAACACAGTTTTCCAGGTCAAGTACTTCAATTCGGCCGAAGCCAGAGGCTCAAAGGGTGGCTGCATTAGCTGAGCTATGCAGACATTAAGATCCCAAGACGGAGTGGGTTCCCTAAAGGGAGGGTTAATGTGAACCAGACCTTTGAAAAACTTTCTGAAAACAAGGTAAGATGCCAGGGAAGAGCCCTTCCTGCTGAGAGGAATGCAGAGACAGCTGCTAGATGAACCTTCAGAGTGGCAGACCTAAGGCCTAAACCACTGAGATGAACTAGATAGTCTAAGGTTGTGGAAATGTCTGCAGAATCGGGCAGGATGCCTTTCTGAGAGCACCAAATACTGAACCTTTTCCATTTGGAGTTGTAAGTTTTTCTAGTGGAAGGTTTCCTGGAGACCTTCAGAATATCCAGGACTCCCTGAGAAAGATGTAGAGCTGCATATTCTAACTCTTCAAGAGCCAGGCCTTGAGATTGAGAGACTGGAGACTGGGGTACCAGATCCGCTCCTGGGAGGAGGACAGGAGACTGTATGTCCTGGGCAGAGACAGGGGACGTGACACTGACAAGGACAGCAGTAGAGGATACCAAGGCTGTCTGGCCCAATCTGGAGCCACCAGTATCACTGTGCAGGGTTGAGTCCTGATCTTGATCAGAACTCTGAACAGCAGAGGGAAGGGAGGGAAGGCATAGAGAAACCTGCCCTTCCAGTCCAAAAAGAGAGCATCCTGGGGAACCGTCCCCAGGACTGGAGAGTCTGCAACAAAACAGAGGAAGTTGATGATTGTCCGGTGCTGCAAAGAGATCTATCTCTGGAGTGCCCCACCTGGAGAAGATGACCTTCAGGATGTGAGGATCCAGGGACCATTCGTGGTGTCCCTGTGAAATTCTGCTCAGAGCATCTGCTAGTACGTTATCCTTCCCTGGAAGGTGAACTGCTACCAGAGAAGTCTGAAGAGAATAGGCCAGAGACCATGGCTTCATGGCTTCTGTGCACAAGGCCGAAGACTGAGTGCCTCCCTGCTTATTGATGTACCACATTGTGGTGGTGTTGTCCGTTCTGACTTGGACCACCTTGCCCTTGACTGAATCTGAGAAGCTCTGCAAGGCTAGGAAAATTGCCCTGAGTTCCAGGAGATTGATATGAAGGACAGACTCCTGTGGAGACCAGAGCCCTTGAGCTGTCAGGGCTCCCAGGTGGGCTCCCCACCCTAGGACTACTGATGGGACTTGAGGGAGAAATGGAACCCCTTGTCTGAGGTTGTCCTGGTCCAGCTACCACTGGAGAGCTTGGACCAGAGTCTGAGTCACTGGAATCAGTTTGGTATGTGAATCTTTCTTTTGAGACCAAAAATACCTTAGATGAAACTGAATATCCCTCATCTGGAAACTTGCTCCCTGCACCACTGCCGTGGAAGCTGCCATGTGGCCCAGGAGCTGGAGGAACTGTCTTGTTGGGCGGGAGACCTGAGGTCGAAAGGAGGAAGCGAGATCCACTAGGGCCTTTACCCTTGCCAAGGGAAGGAAGGCTTTTGCTTGTACAGTGTCCAACTCTGTGCCTATAAAGGTGAGAAGTTGAACTGGTTCAGTACAGACTTTGGAAGATTGAGAAGAAACCCCAGGGAGCTGAGAAGGTCCTGGGTAGTTTGAAGAGCTGACTTGACCTGTAAAGGTGACTGACCCACTAAAAGCCAGTCGTCCAGATACGGGAAGATGGTGATACCCTGTCTTCTGAGGTAAGCCACCACTACTGCAAGGCACTTTGTGAACACCCTTGGAGTTGATGTTAGGCTGAATGGCATGGCTCTGAATTGGTAATGGCCTGAAGGCAACTCGAACCTGAGGTATTTTCTGTGGGAACACCTGATAGGAATATGGAAGTAGGCATCCTTGAGGTCCAGAGATGCTAGCCAATCCCCTGGCCTTAGAGAGGGAAGGATTATTCTCAGAGTTACCATTTTGAATTTGGGCTTTGAAATATGTTTGTTCAGATACCTTAGGTCTAGGATGGGTTGCCACTCCCCTGTTTTCTTTGGGGTAAGGAAGTACCTGGAACACAGTCCTTCTCCTTTGTGCTGAGTAGGAACTTTCTCTATAGCTCTGAGAGCTAGAAGAGAGGAAACCTCTGCCTCTAGGGCAAGGGTTTTTGAGACTGATGCAGATAGAAAAGACTTGGCCCTCTTTTTTGGAAATTTTTTGAAGCTGAAGGCCAGTCCCTGGCTTACTACTTCCAGGACCCACTTGTCTGAGGTCAGAGACTTCCAGGCCTGGAAGTAGTAAGCCAGCCTGCCTCCTACTGGAAATTGGGAGTCGACCCGGGCTGACACATCAGGGTGTCTGCTTGGCAGAAGCCTTAGACTGAGAGGAGGAGGGAGCAGCCCTGCTCATCCCCCTCCTACCCCTCCTCTGAAGAACCCCCTCTGTGGGAAGGGAGAGGAGGCCTGAGCTTGGTAAAAAGACCTTTGAAAGGGCCTGCCCCTGCCCCTAGAATGCTGCTTGTGTGGAGTGGCCTGCCTTTCCTTGGCCTGTGCACGGTCCTGTATTCATCCATTTTCTTCATGTAAGCCTCTGTTTGCTTCCCAAACAGAGAGTTACCTACTACAGGAAAATCCATGGCCTTAGTCTGGGTATCCTGTGAAAGGCTAGTACATCTGAGCCAAGCATGTCTTCTGAGAGACACAGATGTAGCCATGACTCTAGATGCCACATCACTGGAGTTCACAGCAGCATGAAATTGCATTTTGGATGCCTCGATTCCATCAGCAGCCACCCCCTCCAGCTCCTTGGCTAGCTGGGGAGAGGCCTGTTTAGCCAGTTCCAGAACCGTAACCCATCTGGATTTCTGGTACCTGGCTGTATGTAGGCCATATAAGTAGCCTGTCTGAGTCCAAAAGAGGATGCCAAATACTGTTTTTTGGCCATGGCATCCACTTTCCTGGAGTCCTTATCCGGGGGGTGTGAAGCCAAAGGAATGTTAGCCCTGTCACAGGCTGCAGCCTGCACTACCCCAACATGGCTGCAATGACTATAAAGGAACTCCGCAGCTGAGCCTGATAACGAATACCTCCTCTCCATGCTCTCATCCACAGGAGGTATTGAATTAGGGGTTTGTAAAATTTTGTGTGTCTGTTTCCCCAAGGATTTATGAAGAGGGATAGACAGCTTTTTGGACTCTGGGATGTCCATCATTTCCACAAAATCAGGCTCTTCATCCTCCTCTGCAGCTTCAACCAAGGGAAGCTGCAGGGTTTGTGCCACCTTTTTGTAGAACAAAAAGTGTGAAGGGGACTCAGAGAGCCTGGGAGGAGAGACACCTGAGGGCCTGTCTGGGGAGATGTCCGGTTCAATGGGCACATCCAGACCCCCCTCATCATCATTATCATCGCCATCATCACCGGGATAGTCTTTGTCTCCCTCCCACTCCTCATAATAAGCATCTGGGTCATAATCCGGAGGAGACAGATCCGACCGAACTGACCGCCGAACTGGCGGTACCGGTTCGGACGGAACCGGTCTAAGCGATTGGACAATACTAATCGCTTTGGCTATTTTGTCCGCGGTTGGAGAGTGGGATACAGGATCCGAACTGGCAGACTTGCGCTGTTTCTTTGATGGAACCGACCCCTCAGGGTCGGCTCTCCTTGTGCCCAAGGAGGTATCGCCTAGGTCAGTAGGCACCTCCTCAGGTTCGGCCGCAACCGAACTGGACTGGCCATCTGGATCTATGGACTTCTTGGCCTCCCTTTCCTTCAGTCTACTCAGTCTTTTATCTAGAGTGGATTTAGGAAAGTTTTTACAGATTTGGCAGTCTGACTTGAGGTGGTCAAACCCCAGACAATAAACACAGATGAGGTGGGAGTCGGCCTTAGCAAAGGCCTCCCCACACTCAGTACAGTGTTGAAACCTAGTGGGACCGGTTTTCTTCTTGGGTTTCTCAGACATGGCCAACCTAACAAATTACCCTATTGCAGCTTTCAAGCCAGGTAATATAACAACCGATTGGTTACAAACCGTGTCACAGGCTTTTTAAAAGAACCAGCAAAAAGTCTGGTTCTTTTGAAACCGATTGGTACCAGAACACCACACTAATCACAGAAAAAAAAGAAATTAAATTTAACAAAGTTGGTTCCAAACAGGACCGACCGGGAAGAAACCGAAGAAAAAGACAATTTCCACTTTTTCACCAAAATAAAACAGTCACTGCCTATCTACACACTACCTGTACCGTAGACAGAGGCTGGAAATCCGAAAACAGCAAAAAATATGTGGTTTAAACTGAATGCTTTACTTTTACCGAACCGAGCAGAGGAAATCTCCGGAGCGACTTCACTGTTAGGCGGAGTAAAGAATCTGATGGTTACACTGGGAAGTACCACAGACAGAGGTTTGAAAACCGAGCTCGAGCTCCACGTTCTTGCTTCTGCATAGAGTTAACTCTTTCCTCTCTGAGGCAGTTCAAGTGCTGGGGCTAACTGCATTATGTCTGAATACAGCAAGACTTCATGTTGTTTGAAACCATACGATTGCACAAGGCAAGGGCCACTAAAGTGCAAAAAAGTTTTACAAATGAAGGTTTCCACCATAAATTAGCTGGTGTAGTGCCCATTGCCTAGTTAAACTATCCATTAAGTATTGCAAGGAACTTCTCATGCATGCAATTAACTGTATTGAAAAAGGATTCGCTGGTAATTGAACAGGAAGACCCTGAGTTTACAGGGTAAAAGTGTAAAAAAAACCCACTTAAAACTAACAGATTTCAGACATTTGACACTGAATATTTTGTCTCAGTTTTGAAAACAATGCTCATAAAACGATTTAGCTCAATGGAGTAATATGTGCAACATGTATAGAGAGATTGTACTGAGAAAAACATGCGAAAGGGAAGGGGAACCAATAAGTGGGAAACAGAAAGCACTTACAGTGCCATCTTGGTCGTACAACCAAGCTATCACCTATATTAAAACAGAAAGGCTATACTAATATGCCCATTATCGTTTCCCAATTCCCACTCCCTGATCTCTACCCTCCCTTCTAACAGGACATGTATCTTGTTACGTAGTAGGATGCCAAAACAGGGCATTTAATGAAACAGCATTTTTATTTTGATCTGACTATTTAAAGTCAATTAGGACAGAGTTCAGGTGTCCAATTCAGAGTCAGACGGAGCTGCATCCAGTCGGGTGTTAAATTCCAATCTGATCTTTTCTGTCAGCTTACCTGCATCTGTAGGTTTAGAGAACAGATATATCTTGCCCCCATAATGAATTTTCAGTCAAACAGGCATTAACAGATAATGATTAACCCCCAGTTCTCATAGAGCTGACCGAACGCTGTCAAAACTCTTCCTTCGTGACCTGGTGCTGAAACTTAAATCCGGAAAGAACTTCACTGTTACTTCTCCCATTTTGGCTCCCTGAGATCGTTTGGCCACTTCAAGAAGTATGTCTCTCTCCTCTGGACCCCCTGCAACAAGAAGAATGGTGCGTGTAGTAGATTCCTCTTGTGGAGGTCTCCGAGGGTTAATTCAATAGGCCTGTTTGATGGAGATAGATGCATCAAAAGATAGAGCCTCTGGTAACCAGCCAGCCAAGAAACCTTTCAGGTCATCCCCCTCTATGTTTTCTGGTAATCTGATTACGCGAACGATGGCTGCCCTAGTAAAGTTCTCCATTTGCTCCAATCGTGCACGTAAGGTGTTATTCTCCCAGACATTTTCTGCCACTTCACCTGCCATCAGTGCCTTGGCCGTTGCAGTTTCAGCTTTCTGCTCAAGTTGAGCTGTTCTACTGTTGAAGTTCTCTATCTTTTTATCGAGACCCTGTATTGCTGCAAGGAGCGAGGCTAGCGTGGGTTCCCCTCTTGAAGTTGACAGCGCAGAGTCTCCCACTACAGCCCACATGCTCTGGGCCTTAGCTCTGGCCTGATCAGTTGGAGGCTTATTCTTAGACTTCCTCATCGCTGCTAGTGCTAGCTTTACATAGAAACACAGAAGTTGACAGCAGATAAAAACTGCAAGGCTCATCCTGTCTGCCCATCAGCTTTGCAACTCATCCGGATAACACTGTGAAGTGAATGGTACCTCTGGTACCGATTATAGGTACCAAATTTACACTTTTTCAATGGTTTTAAAATATTTAAAATTCAATACCAGCGGCGCTCTAGTTCTTGCGTCTGCTCACGCTGGCGGTCAGGCCACACCCCTGATGGGAAATGTTATTACATTCATTAGATGTCCATAGAATGGTGGACTCCCCTGTTTCTAAGCAATGCCTTTCCCAATGTTTGGGATTCTGTATTTCTTTTTGTTACCAGAAGCATTGTAAGGAGCTTCCAGGTCCTGTCCATCATACCTCTCAACTGTCCCTCATTACGAGGGACATCCTTATTTTGCCCTTTAAAATTGCTCTGTCCCTCATCCATCCCTCAAGGAAAAGGTTCTGCCCACACAAAGAATGTGCTCTAAATTCAGACTTTAAAGAAGAAACTCTTAATATTCTAAAATACTAAATCCAAAATGAACTTTGTACAAGTAAACACTATGGTTTTCACAGTGTTCTGAGCTTGTATGTCCATGTTTGAGGATGTGTCCTTCATTCTGAGGGTCTGTGTCCCTCATTGTCCTTCATTTTGAGTGTTCAAAAATGTCCATATCCCTCATTTCAGTGACAAAAGGTTGAGAGGTATGCTGTCCATGGCCAGTGCACCCATAACATGGCCACTTATGTGGCTTGTTTTCATAATGTGTCAGCTACTATTTGCTCTGCCACCACTTGCAGTTCTGTTCATACTTTTACTAAACATGAGCCTAGGCATCATTTCTTATAGATGAGCTGGCTTTGGCATTGCTGTTCTTCAAGGCCTCCTGTCTTAGGGTCATATTCATGCTTGATGTCTTTTTTACTTCCCACTATCCTGCTATACTGCTTTGGAATCATTCCAAAGGTGTGGCTCAATGGAAGATGTCCTTGAAGAAGATAGTTCATTTGCTTACTGTGAGAGTAGCTCTTCAAGAGAATCATGTTGATTGAGCCATAGCTTACCCTCCACCTGCTCCCATACGCTGTGTACTCTTCCTCTGCCTATTTGGGCTAAATTATCTAGTTCCATCCCCTCTCCTGTGTGCCTGGTTCTGGTTCTGGTCTCCAGGTTCCCATTGGTATGATACATTTCCTAAATTTGTTTCCAGTGGGGAACTGAGGAATAATGGATCCGCCCTGTTATATAGGCTGTGTCAATGAACGTTGCTGAGTGGTCCTGATGCCGACAGCTTACAGTTCCAAAGGTGTGTTTCAGTGGAGAAGATTCTCTGGAAGATCTACTGTTGCAGTAAGTAACTGAACTTTCCCTGTCATTGTGCTGTGTAGTCCACGTCTCCATTATAGCCACCAAGTCTAACTGGGCCTCTGCAATCAGTGCTTACAGGTCACAGATCTTATTCCCTAGGCTCCTGGCATTTATGCATACTGCCCTCCAGAGTTCCTGCCTCACCCTCCTTGTGTTCTTGTTAGTTTTCTCCTTTCACCCTTTTCTTTTTTAATCCGTCCCTTGGTCTTGTTCTCAGCCTCTTCCCTCTCAACACTGTGATGGTTCTGTATCCCCATGTTGCAATGTTTTCAGAGAAACACAGCTAGTGATGGTAGAAAAAGGCCTATAGGCCTATCCAGTCTGCCCATCCTGCCTAACTACTCTGAACTGGCCTTAGTGGCCATTCTCCCATTTGTTTCTGCCAACCCGTTTTTAACTACAGTAATCCAATATGCATGTATATAAAATGGGCAAAGAAATCCCTGTGTCCTGATTGGCTGAGACTTGGTTATAGCCATTGCAGTAAGAGAGTACCACTACTTGCTAAAACAAGTCCCTGCCAACCAGGGCAACTCACAGAATTCATAAGCCACCTAGTTCCTAGCTTCCATCACAAACGTAGCTATAGCCTTTACTCATATATAAAAAACTCCAACTAGGCCCTAAAAATAAAAGTCCATTAAATTAAATAAAGTAAGTAAATACTTTAATGTTATTTACACTCATGAGCCACCCTCACACACATACACAAATTTAAAAAATCAAGTACTATTCACAGTTTCCATTGCTGGTGTTTTCTTGATGACCATGAAAAATAGAAACATAGAAGTTGACGGCAAATAAGGACCGCAAGGCCCATCCAGTCTGCCCATTTCTTTTTCTACCTTATGAATGTGCCACAGGCCTTTGCTCTGCCAATGGCCTATCTATTCATACTCATCTGTATTGCTCCCTTATGCCTATCCCATGCCTGTTTGAAGCCCTGCACTGTATTCATATCCACCACTTCCTGAGGTGGGCCATTCCATACTTCCACCACCTTGTCTGTGAAAAAGAATTTCCTCGCATTACCCCTTAATCGGCCTCCCTCTAATCTCATGCTGTGTCCTCTTGTCCTGCTATTTTTCTTATACTGAAACATGTTAGACTCTTTCACCTATGTCCTTAAGGTGTTTGAATGTTTCAATCATATCACCTCTCTCCCTCCTTTGCTCTAGGGTATACATATTGAGTTCAGTTAATCTGTCCTCATATGTTTTTTGTTGTAGTCCCTGCACCATTTTAGTTGCCCTTCTCTAGACTGCCTCAATTTGGTTAATGTCCTTGTGAAGGTGTGGCCTCCAGTACTGCAAGCAGTACTCCAGATGGGGCCTAACCAGTGTCTTGTAAAGAGGGATTATTACCTCCCTCTTCCGACTTGTGATACCCCTACTAATACACCCCAACATCCCTCTAGCCTTACCTACTGCTTCAGAGGTCTGCTTGGATGATTTCAGGTCATTGGTGATTATGACGCCCAAGTCTCTTTCTTCCCTTGTGACTGCCAGCAACTCCCCTCCCAGCCTATAGGTGGCTTCAGGGTTTCTCTTCCCTATGTGCATGATCTTGCACTTCTTTGCGTTAAACCCCAGTTGCCACTCTTCCGACCATTTTGCTAGTTTATCCAGATCTCTTCTCATTCTGCCCACACCATCTGGATCATCTACTCTGTTGCAGATCTTGGTGTCATCTGCAAACAGACAAACCTTACCCTCCAGTCCATCTGCAATGTCACTGATGAAGATATTGAAGAGGACTGATCCCTGAGGTACCCCACTTGTGACTTGCATCTCTTCTGACTGTATACCATTTACCACCACTCTCTGTTTTCTGCCCATCGACCAGTTTGCCACCCAGTTGACCAATGTCTGACCCACCCCGAGCCTACCCAGCTTATTAATCAATCTTCTATGTGGAACAGTATCGAAAGCTTTGCTGAAGTCAAGGTAGGCAACATCAACTGCTCCCCCTTGGTCCACCACTCTGGTTACCCAGTCAAAGAAATCTATGAGATTAGTTTGACAGGACCTTCCTTTTGTAAACCCATGCTGTCTTGGATCATGTGCTCCTACGGAGTCCAGGTGTTGCACTATCCTTTCCTTAAGGAGTATCTCCATAATCTTGCCCACTACTGAGGTAAGACTGTCTGGTCTGTAGCTCCCTGCCTCCTCCCTGCTACCACTCTTCTGGGGCGGGATCACATGAGCCCTTCTCCAGTCTTCTGGGACCTCTCTTGTGTTCAGAGACTCACTAAACAGTTCTGATAATGGCTCTGCTAGTTCCACCCTTAGCTCCTTTAGTACACTGGGATGTATGCCATCAGGTCCCATTGCCTTGTCCACCCTGAGCTTATCGAGCTCTTGTAGGACCCTTTCTTTTGTGAAGGGACTAGTGCACACCTCCCTCCCCCCTGTGTCCCTGGTGCAGAGCTGTGGCCCCCACCTAGCTCTACCACTTTGCCAGAGAACTCCCCACCCCTTACCTGGCAACAGATAAAATTGAGGTTCTGGCTCCACTTCAGGCCTGTATGTGTGTTTTTGTTTATATGCCAGTTAATCTCTGAAGAATGTTGAATTCATGTATTCCATGTTACAATTCTATGTGTGTGTGGGGGGGGGGGGGCATTTTACTACTGGAATAATGCAGAACTTTGAATTATTTTATTCCATGGTAAACAATCATGCAACGTATTGAGCGTGAAGAAAGACAAATGACTGACATGTGAAAAACACCTGTGTAAGGACTATTTTACATTATTTAGCAACATTTTAGTATTTTTTTGTGACTTTGAAAACTTTTAGAATGTTCTTTCTTTCAAAGTTACCTATGGGCCCATTTTATATAAGCAATAAGACATGGCTGGGTGTTGGTAGTGCTGAGATACCCACACACCCAGAGGCTGAAGGCACTCGACCTGTGGTCTCGTGCCTAATTGTGCCTCTGGGTGTGCAGGTATCTCAGTACTACCAACATCCAGCCATGTCTTATAGCTTACCCCATCCCATTTTGAGGCTGCTTACTGAAGTGGACTGTACCACTTCCTCTAGCAACTTGTTCCACTTGTGCACTACTCTTACAGTGAAAAGGTGATTGTGATATCTCTTTTGAATCTCCCCCAGGCAAGTTCCAGTGAGTTCCCCCTTGTCCCTGTATTTGTGCTCAATGAGAAAAGCACCTTGGCATCCAACCTATTTATGCTATGCAGGTGCTTGTATGTTTTGATCATGTCACCCCTTTCCTTTCTTTTTTTAACGGTGTACATGTTTAAGTCCTGCAGCTTCTCCTCATAAGCTTTGGCTCCTAGTGCGTGGACCATCTCAGTTGCCCTGCGCTGTACTGATTCCACTTTATCACAGCCTTTCCTCAGGTGTGAACTCCAGTACCTTGCATAGTATTACAGATGCAGTCACAACACTGTCCTGTACAATGAGAGTATCCCGTCCCGGCTTCTGCTGCTTATCCCATTCCCTACGCATCTCTTCTACCCGTGATACTGTTCTAATATACTTACCTCTCCTTCTTTCTTACCTTCCATATAAGCGTTCCTCCTCTCCTCTTCTGTTTGTGCCCTGTGTGTTCCCTTCTACCTGCAATAGTGTTGGGGAGGCCCACCTTGACTCCCACAGTTGTGTATGAGTGCCTAGTCTTGACTGCACTGCCTTCCCTTACTAAGCTTAAAATAGTCTTGATGTGATTTGTGAATCTCTGTCTTAACACCCTTGTGCCCTCCTCATCTGGGTGCAAGCCATCCCTTCTAAGCAATTTCCAGCCTATCCATTGGGGACCTTAGACTCCCTGGAACCATGCACCATTCCTTCAGCCATGCATTAAGTTAATAGATGTTGCCCTCTAACTGTCTTATGACCCTCGTAAAACCTCTAAGAAGGTTATCACTCCTGCTCTTTTCCTAAGTATCCTTCCTAGAGTGTGAATGCAGAGTCAGGAGTGCCTCAGTTCCATTTTGATTCTGCATTTAGAAGCAGCAGATTTAGGAGAGGAACATGGAAAGCAGCTACAGCTCCCCCATCCCCATAACTTAACTGCTAACTGAGACAGCTAAATGGGAGAGGCCTATGACCTGTGAAAGCAGAGTCAGGCGTGCCCAAAATCCATGTTGCTTCTTCTTTTAGGAGCAGCAGATTTAGGAGAGGAACAGAGGAAAGCAGCTACAGCTCCCCCTCCTCCCATCACTTAACTGCTACCTGAGACAGCTTAACGGTAGGGGCTTGTGACCTGTGAAAGCAGAGTCAGGTGAGCCCCAGCTATATTTTGCTTCTGCTTTTAGAAGCAGCATATCTGGGAGAGGAACAGGGGAAAGCAGTTACAGCTCTCCCCCCCATCACTTAACTGCTAACTGCTAGCTGAGACAGCTAAATGGGAGGGGCCTGTGACCTATGAAATTAGAGTCAGGTGTGCCTCGGGAACAGCAGAAAGCAGCTACAGCTCCCCTTCCCCCTCTCACAGGTCTGTCTCCATTAGTCCTCACTGTTAGGTTATCAAGGTCTGGGTTGTCATTCCTTAGCAACATTTTGTAAGCACTTGATACTGGTTTACCTCTATCTTTCAGTCTTACTGCCCAGTATAGAAAATTTTCAAAAGTGGTCAAGTCTCTGTTAATTTGGGGGATAAGGTTATTGGACTGGATGTAGTGTTGAACCTGTAAGAATCTGTGGAACTCTGTTTGGGGTAATCCATATCTTTCTTGTAGCTCCTTGAAGAAGAGGATAGTATTATTTTGGAGTAAGGATTGATATCGAGCAAGCGAAATCCTGTTCCACCTGGTGAAACCTGGGTCATTTCTCGGTGGGTTAAAATTGGGGTCTCCAACAGTTGAAGTGAGAGGGCCCACCTCACTGGGGGTGGGTCTGCATGAGCTGTCTGACTTTGACCACAACTTTTAAAGTATGCCAGGTCCATGGGTTAGCAACCTCTTTCCATACCTTTGGGGTGAGGGGGGCATGTGTGAGGGAAAAAATGGTGAGAGATCCCATGCTATGCACCTCTATCTCCCTCCATCCCGTGTCACCTCTTTGTTTTATCCATGATATTACTGGGGTCAGTTGCGCGCTGCTAGACGGTATAGTTTGAAATCAGGTAAGGCTAGGCCTCCCTTCTCCCGAGGCAGTGTCAACAATTTTTTATGGGTTCTATGCCTGCCCTTCTGCCAGACAAAGGTCATGAGGGTGGCATCGGCCAGTTTCCAGAAGGATTCCTGGATATTAATAGGGAGAGCCTGGAATAGGAATAAGAAATGGGGTAATATGTTCATTTTGAGGGTATCAATCCTACATCCAAGGGAGAAAGGAAGTAACTCCCATTGGGAAAGGTCCACCATTACTTCTGACCAAAGTTTATCATAGTTGAACTTAAAAAGAGAGGGTAAGCGGGGGGGGGCGGTAATCCTAACACTTAGGTATCTGACAGTATTATTGGTGGCCCATTTAAAGGGAGAGTTCCTTAAAGGTTCTCTTATAGGGGGGACCACCCAGTCTAATTGCCTCTGATTTCTCCAGGTTAATTTTATTGCCCGAGATTAGGCCGTACTCTTCTAGCTCTCACAGTAGAGCTAGTACCGATGTCTGGGGGACATCAGGAAGAAAAGGGAATTGTCTGTATAAAGGGAAATCTTTTGTGTTCTAGCTCATGCCAGAATCCCCTTGATATCATTATACCTGTCTGCTACTGCCAGTAGCTCAATACAGAGTGCAAATAGCAAAGGGGACAGGGGACATCCCTGTTTCATCCCTCAAATCAAATGGAATCTAGTAGAGGCGACCCCATTGACCCTTACCATTGCCTGGGGGGAGGCATAGAGTGCCTCTACACTATCTCTAAATCTAGGTCCCAGTTCCATCTCCTCCAGGGTTCTGGATTGGAACCTCCAGTACACCTGGCCAAATGCCTTCTCAGCATCCAGAAAAATTTCCAAGGCTGGGTTAGGCAACTGCTGCTGCCACCAAATGAGGTTAAGGAGGTGTATGTTATCGTGAATCAGTCTGCCATTAATAAATCCAGTTTAATCTGTGTGGACTAGCTTTCCCACAAAGCTTGGATGCTTGTGAAAATCATTTGGTCCACATTCAAGAGGGAGATCAACCAGTACAAGCCACACAGCATGGTGTCCTTTTTCCTTGTTTGTGAATTACCGAAATTTGGGCATATTGCCAGGATGGGGGTGCCTTCCCCTTCCTGGATCTGCCTGAACACCCCACCCAGGAGGGGCAACAGTTTCTTTCTAAATGTTGCATAAAATTCAGCCAGTAACCCATCTGGGCCCGGTGCCTTCCCTGTTTTAAGCCCCACTACTGCAGCTTCAATCTCCTCTTGAGTTGTGGGAGCATCCACAGTCTCCAAGTCCTCTTGCGAAAGTTTATTGACTTGGATTTTTATTAAAGAACATATCTAGTTTTTCTTTATAATTCTTCTCCTGTTCCTGTAGGTATAGTTGTTTATAACATTCTCTAAACTCATGCACTATTTTTAGGTGATCTGAAGTGTATTGGTTAGAGCTCAGGTTTTTCCCTGATGCTGAGGGCCATTCTGCTGTTTGCCTCTTTGCAGAACTGCCAGGCTAATAGTTTTTCTGCCCGGGTTCCTGCTTCATAAACTCTTTACCTCGAGTATCTCAACTGTCCCTCAAGCTTATCATCTAGCAACTTAATAAGTTTCTTTCTGCAGTCTTCTAAAATTTGCCGTACCTTCTCATTCAAAACTATCTTGTGTTCTGTCTCTAAGTCAAAGAGCTGTGTTTCCAGCTCCCTCTGTTCTTTTTGCTTGGTCTTTTCACGGCTAGAGACGTAATTAATGGTTCTGCCTGTGACCACTGATTTGAACCCATCCTGCCATATGGATGCAGTGGTGTCTTGGAGAGGGTTAGAAGTGGTGTAACCTCTAAGGCACTCTCCGACTAGGATCTTAAATTCAGAAGCAATACATTAAGTTTCCAAGAGGGGTTTTTAGGCATTGGGGCCAGGGATACACTCATATCAACCATGTTATGGTCTGAAAGCTTTCTGGGTACAGTTCTGGATGCTTCCACTTCATGGAGCCAGTCTACTGACATAAAGAACAAATCTAGTCTAGAGAAGGCGTTATGAGGCTCCAACCAACAGGTATAGTCCCTAATTCTGGGATTAGTGTGACGCCATGTCTCGGCTAGACTTAACTCCTGTGTTAGCTTACTCAGACATTTTGATGCACTAGAGAGTGGTTCAGCTTGGGTCCCAGACCTGCCTAGGGAGGGGTTCATAAAGTACCCCCCCCAGATAATGAGCAGATTACCTGGAGGAGGGCCATCCTAAAAATAATGTTCCTTAGGAATAGAGCATTCTCCTTGTCCTGAGTTGGGGCATATAGGTTCAGGAGGGTGCAGGGAATAGATCTGTATAAGCCCTGCAGTATAAAGTACCTCCTCTCCAGGTCCTGTTGAAGATCCTGAACCTCAAAGGGGCAGTCTTTATGGATCAGGGTTACCACCCCTCTCCTGGGGGGGTGGGTTAGGAAGGTCGCATAACACACCTGTCCCACCCATGACCTCTTTAATTTAGCACCCTCAGCAGAGGTCAGGTGTGTCTCTTGTAGGAAAGCCACCTCAGCCCTTTGTCTCTTTATCTCAGTAAGAACCCTTGTTCTTTTGATGGGACTGTTAATGCCCCTAACATTATATGTGACTATGGACCCCACAGCCATCCTCCATCAAAGAAGCATACAGTTCTTGAAGTTGTAAGTAACAGCAATCCCCGACTAAATAAAAACCCAGTAACAGAATCAAAAAAGAAAGAAAACAAACAATACAAAAACACTGAACACTTCTAATAGGTACAGTACACCCTGCCCATCTGCTAGTTGTCATGTGATAGGCAGAGTGAGGCACCCTTTGCAGGGGCCTTGCACTAAACTTGCGCTTGTGAACTTTCGCACTCATTATCTTCGCACCTGGCAATTCTATGATGGGATTTACCCTTAATTTTCTTTACCAGTGCTCTCTATACTTATGGGAGTGAACTCACCTAGAAGTGTTAGCTTTTTTGTTCATTATTGACCTTCCCTGGGAGATAACACAGCTGGGGGTGTGGTTCAGCCCATTTATCAGGACTCCAGATCAGAGGTATTTAGTAGGGTTTCTCCCCCCCAAGGCAAAATGAAAGGTGGGCTAGTGTACAGCAAACACACCGTACCCTAAGGTAGGTGATCTGACACCCACATCTTGTATTCCCCCTCCCAAGTTTATGCTATACGCTGTGACCTTGAGGTTTCAGGTGCCAAGTTTCCATACATTCCCTCGCCAAAACCTCAGCTTAGGTCCTGGATGGAGAACCTGCGGATGCTTGTATTTTGTGCTTTTTAAGGACCTGGCTTGTAGCTTTCCATTTAAAGCCGTTCAGAGTGAGGACGCAACTGGTAAAAAGGCCCACAATAAGTAAACCTGGCCTCAGCAACAAACCCCGAGAAGCAATGTTACTCAGGCAACTGCTAGGATTAGAGCAACCATCACTAATTCATCTCCCTTCTCTCCCTCTAACAATCTGACAGGTAACCATGTTCAGTCCACGGAAACTCAAATAATCATTTACAAGATATGTACCTTTATGTTTTCTGACTACAGCACTTTTATCCATTCTGAGTTCACCAGGAGCAAATCTCTTGCTGTGTGGGAGAGAAAAACACACCCACAGGTACATACAGTAGGGGGTTTACTACTGGTTGCTTCCCATCAAGTGCTATTTATTTATTTAGTTTTTGTTAACCAGCTAGGTGCACTAGCCATAAAATGACTATTTTCAGGCATGACCCTGGAGAGTACAACAAAAAAGAGAACAGTGGAACAACAGCAACATGAGTACAGTAATACAAATAGAGGAACAGTACAGCAGTGCTACAAAAATACAATGAGTAGAAATAACAAAAAATAATGGCAAGCATTATACAAATAATGGCAGTAAGATATATAATAAATGCAGAAACCACGGACCCAACCTGTGGAGTGAAAGGGTTAATAATAGAGTAAGGTTAACTTATAAAGAGAGAAAAGTGAGGAATGTTCAAACATAACAAGAAAGACTGATAGAAGGAATTGTAGAAATTATGGGGAGGACAAATCTAATATAGGCGGGGGATACTGAGTAAATTGGGGTCAACAGGTCTAAGGTGGTTTGAAAGAGGAGCATTTGCAGGACAGAAATAGATGGTTTCGAAATTCCTTCTTGAAAGCGACACGGAATGGAGCCTGGCGAATAGTTAGTAGGAGGGAGTTCCAGTATTGAGGGGCATGACAGGCAAAGGCACCGGCACCTTTAGAAGTAGTGTGTCTTGGGACGAGAACAGGGGCAGAATCTGCAGAGCGTAGGTCATAGAAGGATGACTGGTTTTGAAAGAGACCCACTAGAGGCTTAGCAGTTTGTGATCTAGTAATGCTGTCAATTATGGAACCAAAAGCATAAGACCTAGACTCGTGAGGTAGAAGCCATCCAAGGTCAGAATAAAGGATGCAGTGGTGTTTCAGTCTATGGGAAGAGGATGTATACCGACAGATGTTATTGTAGGTGACATCCCATTTCCGAAGACTTGATTTACATGCAGAGGTATAGGTGGCAACCCCGTAGTTAAGTGTGGGCAGAAGTATCCCACGGGCTATGGCAAGTCTAGCAGAAGGGGTGAGAGCATGGCTGGTTCGGTAGGCAATACCAAGTTTAGCATTTACCGACTTACAAGTTCGTAGAATATGGGTGTCGAAATTTAGTGAGGGATCCAGAGTGACACCCAGATATTTAAAAGAGCTTACCACCCCAATGGATTTTCCACTTAAGGTGGTGACTATAAAATTGTGTTGGGCGTGTTTGAGTTTACAGTTCGAACTGAACAGCATAGCTTGGGTCTTAGACCCATTTAGGACAAGTTTGTGACAATCAAGCCACTGCTGGATGAGTTGAAAGTCATGGGAGAGACATTCATTGATGTCATCAGTGCTTTTTGCACTAGTGTACAGGACAATGTCATCCGCATACAACAGGGAGGCAGTCTGCGTAAGGTTAGCGGTGATACTATTTAAGAAAATAGAGAAGAGCAGCAGGCCTAGTATTGACCCCTGGGGTACTCCAATGTTAATAGTAGACTTTTCAGAGACAGTAGAGTTATATTTTACGATTTGAGTTCTATCAGATAGATAACTACCATACTAGTTTACAACATTTGGAGAGAAGCCAAGAGATCTAAGTATGGCAATGAGAACAGAGTGGTCGACAAGATCGAATGCCTTTGTCATATCAATAAAAATGGCCCCAGTAAGAAAAGCAGAGTCCATGGCCACTAGGATGTCAGAGGTTAGCTTGAGTAAAGCAGTGGTGGTACTGTGTCCCTTTCGGAAGCCATGCTGAGCAGGAGTTAGGAGGTCATATTTAAGGAGAAATTCTATGGTTTGAGTAGCTACAAGTTTTTCAAGAATTTTGCTAAGAACAGATAGGATTGCAATAGGCCTACAGTTGGATGGGTCTTTAGGGTCACCTTTTTTGTTAACAGGGGTTATCCTAGCCATCTTCCATATATCAGGGACATGATTTTGGCACAACAAGAGATTAAAGATCTTGCTTAGGGGAGCAGCAATGAATGGAGCAGCTAGTTTTAGTAGCTTGGGCTCAAGATTGCCGACCCCGCCGCCACATGCTTGGAGATATTAAGTAATTTTAGTACCTCACATCTAGAGACAGACTTAAAGAAGAATTTTGGCTGAGTAACATTTGTTGGAGTATGTGGGTTCAGTTTCACAGGGAAAGAGGAGGTGTATTTTGTTAGGTCAGAGAATTGCTCATTGAAGAAATTAGCAATAGTCCGGGGATTGTTGCAGTGGACGCCATTAAGTGACATGTCGTTTGGGGTGTATGACGAGTTTGAGCCCATGAAGAACTTAATGTGGGACCAGAATTTTTTTGAATCTCCATAGGAATTAATTAAAAGGTCTTTACAGTAGGAGCTTTTGGCCTGTTTGATATCCTTTTTGCAGGAGTTTCGCAGAGTTCGGTAGGTGTTTAGGTTTGCTGTATGGCCAGAGCTCTAGTAACGGATCCAACTTTTATCTCTTTGACTTAGCTTTCTGAGCAAGCCAGATTTTAGCCACTGGGTTTTTCTGTTTTTTACTCGGCATGTTACCAGTTTGCAGTGCTGCTCCTGCAATGCTAGGAAGTGGGATAGGAAGATGTTAAGAGAAGACTGAGAATTGTTAGAGCCTAGGAGAGAAAAACAGTCAGTACTAGCTACATCTTGAAGGAAAGCTTGGGAGTTGAAATTAGCATAATTACGGAAGGTAATGAAACGGGGCTTCGTTTGTACTGGCTTCCCTTTACCCCAGATGCAAAAAGTAGGGGAATGGTCGGTGATAGCGTCAGCTAGTATGCCTGAGACGACAATGTGCTCAGGATGGTTAGTCATAATCCAATCCAGCAGTGTACCCGTATTAGAGTGAGGGGCAGTTCAGGCAGGTTCTAAGATTAGCTGGTGCAGATTAAAGCTTTGTATACTTGACAGGGATGCGGGTTGAGAGCTACCCAGCCAGTTTATGTTAAGGTCCCCAAGGATAAGAACTTCATTTCTCCCAGACAAAAGGGCAGTTTGATCCAACATTTCCTCCAGTCCTTTATGACCACTCCTGGGGGGGGGTTGTAGACACAGACAATATGTAATTTTTTGGAGCCGAGAGTGAGAAGGGTATGAAGCACTTCACAGTGATTGAGGGGGGATGAGCTGATAGCAGAGAGTTGGAGGTGATTTTTAAAGTAAACTGCTGTGCCCTCCCTCTTTTGGGAGGGGGTCTAACTAGTCTCAAAAGATTATAGGATGGGATGGTGCACAGTGAGTCAGGGGTGGACGATTTAAGCCAGGTTTCAGTAAGGCAAATGATATCAGGCTTGTAGAGGGCGGTCCATGCTTCATGTTCCTCAAAATTCTTCTCAAGGCTCCTTATGCTATGGTGAGCAATGATAAGACCTTTGGCATTTTGACTAGGTTTAGTTATGCAATTTACTGGACCTGGGTTTAGCTGAACATGACCAGAGAGCAGTATGGCTAGAAAAAGTAGATACCACAGCTTATTGCGCATGAAGGGGTATAGGGTATGTGAGCGAAGGGAACAACTATTTTTGTGGACATGTGCAATCATAAGGATCCATGACCTATTTAATAGTAGTGGAGTGGTGACACAATTAGGTTCAGGCACAACAAGGAGGTTAGAGAAATAAAAATCGTTGGGTATGTGGTGTTGGGGGATCTGTAGCAGCTCTGGGGACAGGTAACAGTGATAGGTGAAACAGTGGCAGTGTGGAGGCAAGGAAAAATAATAATGTGTGATGCTTCATTGTAGACTGCCCAGGATTATGTGCACAGGTCAGAGTAGCTAGTATAGATGCAGGGAGGAAAAGGGACCAAGGAAGGAGCAGGGATCGTACTATCCACAGGACCCTGAAAATTGTTCCAGGCAGAAAATTAGAATAGTAATCCTAGAGAAAAAATGCAGATAAGTAGTCAGGTCAGCTGATGGCTGAGCTGCAAAATTAGGTAGAAATGCCTGAGAGACAAGGTAGGGTAGGTAGAACAGAGAAATTAGGAGATTAGGGTGAATCCAATGCTCAGTAAAGTGATTAGGGAGGCGCAGGAGTGGAAAGAGAGGGATAGAGGATAAACAAGCAGAAGTAGGGGTGTACTGACTGATGTAGGGCAGTAAGCACAAACCTAACTCACTCTTACACTAGTTGCCCTAACAGTAGGACATATGGAATGCCTGATAGGAGAGCCAATAAGATAGGAGCTGTCAGAGACAGGAGGGACAAGAAGCTTATTTAAAGGAGGCCTGCGCGGGGGTGGGAGAAAATAGGGAGTAGGTAGTCCACTTAATTTGGCAGAAAAATCAGCTATGTTATAGCAGGGAAAAAGCGCTCCAATCAGCTGGGCCGAGCAAGAAGAGAGGACCAATCACAGTCCAGTAGCCAAAGTGTTGCACCAATTGGAGAAAAGTTGGAGCGAGGCGGCTCCAGCGGCAGTACCTGCTTAGAGGAATCTGATGCGGTGAGCTCGGGAGGTGGGCAGGGTTGGCAGTCCAAGTCGGGCGGCAGCCGTGGGGGTTTCCGTGAGGCCGCCTAGCAGTCCAGAGCACTGCTCAGGTGCAGGAGAGTCCCTAGGGGAGCAAAGAGAGGGTAGAATAAGGATAAGCACAGGAGGGGGTGGAACACTAGCGGCAGACACTCAGCGGGGGCTGTGGGTGATTAAGGCTAAGACAAAGGAGCAAAGCAGTGAGAATAGGTTTGGAAGGGGAAATCAGAATGATAAAAGGTGAGGTCAGAGCACCAAGGTAGGAAGGTTGAGGAGCAGAGGGGGATGTGGTTGTATCAAAGAGGCAATACTTGAGTTTTCTTCCCAGCAAAATCTCCAGGCATACCTCTCAACTGTCCCTGATTTTCAGGGATGTCCCTGATTTTGCCTCAAAATATTCCTCCGTCCCTCGTAAAATGTGTGTTTTTGTGACAGAACAATGGGGATTAAAATCACAAAATAATGTCAAACATTAAAGTTACAGACTTGTTCGGCTTCTGAAAATGCATCTCAACACAAACCCCTTATTTTGTCAGCATTCTGAGCGAATAGTACCAATTTTTAAGCTGTGTCCCTGATTTTGGGTCTTTGTCCCTGGTTTTTTTAAGCCTTGTCCCTGATTTAGGAGGCAAGAGGTTGAGAGGTATGTCTCCAGGATACAGTGGCTCATTCTTTTCTACCTTATGTCATTTAATTTAAATACTTAATTGTGGGAATACTGCGCCCTCAGTCTGGCCATCATTACAATTATTTTCATCTGGAGACCCTCTTGATCAGGAGGGGGCCCTCCCTCCATTCGAGGCGCCGAGGCACAATTTTTTTTTTTTGGCTTATCTGTCAACAGCTGCATCTCTGAACCACTTTGCTTCCCCCAGTGCCACCAAACCGAGCGATGCCGGTCAGTAGAAGCAGTGCTCCACCTGGGGAGCCCCAGTCCCCCCTGAAAAGGAAAACAAATTATGTATACTCGAGGATTGCCGAGGCCCAGGAGAGCTCCCTGACCGCTCAGAGAATGGCTGACCCAGCCCCCACATTATCATCAAGTTTGCATTCCGGCCCCCCAACTAGCCCTGTCTTGGCCCAGTGTTCTGCTATGAACTCAGAGATAGGAGGAATTTTGCCTTGCTTCCGGTCTATTGTGACATCTAAGGAGGGCTTCTGATAATCTGCAGAAATGCTTGACTCCTGAGGGGGAGGGATCGATGGGATCTCCGTCGGCCTGCTCCTGCAGGCTTCCCTTGAAGACTGGCCTAGCCCATGAGAGCCTTTTCCCCTTCCAGATTGCCTATCCCCATACTTTATGAATCGACCAATGGTCACTATACTCCTAGGTCACTTCTCCATCACTGGCCCCTTTGATACACTCCTCACCTGCCAACAGAGGGAGGGGTCCTCTGTCAGGGAGCCCCTGTCTCCCCTGTGAAGGGACTCCCTACTTGAGAGCCTGAGGAGTGGCAAGGCCCAGTACATCAAGTGGGCCACTGCTTGAGTGTCCAGTTAAGTCCTCCTGTCGTCCAGGCCGCCCGTGTCTCTTCCTCTCTTCCTCTCTCCCTCCTCACCCTTGCAGGATTACAGTCTATTTGTGGCCTGTCCTTTGTTAACCACATACTGCTGTATGAAGAACTCGGTCTTACCTTGGGTCCAGCATCGAGGGTCAGAAGGGTGAGAGTTTTTCTCTTGAGGGTGCAGTCCCATGATGCTGGAAGAGGAGGGGGCAGGAGGGAGCTCCGTTAGTCCATTCTTGCAAATTTACCCTTGGGGAAATACTGAGTTTTCACCAGTGCGTGCTACTTCCCCCAGTCACTAAGTCTAATGGGCCTTCTGTCGTACATAACCTCATCACACCAATTTATTTTTTGTTGAATATGTATTGCAGGCGCCGGGTGAAAGTCAATAACTCTATAGCATGGGCAGGGGAAAAGAACCCTGAAAAACAGTGGCGAGAGGGGGTACTGTATCATCACCCCTCCAAAGTGGAGCTGAAAATCCTGATTCAGCCTAATGTCTAGACTCAACCTCCCCCCACCCAGCCCTGAGCATTTGGATCTGAACCCAATCCAAGTAACCTTGAACCTACAGCAGAATAAAACATAAGTACATTAATCATGCAGTCCTTAGCAGAGAGAATCCCTATATATAGCGAGTCCAATTAGTTCAGATGTCATGCTGGCAAGAAGGTGCCATTGCTTGCAGAACACCATGAGGCTTCCATGGTGAAAAAGGCCACACAAATCCCTTCAGTCCCAGACCAACGGGAATACCACTTATGTGATTGAGCTACTGCCAGTTCGCTGTGCTGGGGAAGAGTTTGGTGAACCATCTAGTGTTGCCTAGGACTGCTGCTGGCCTGCTTGAAAAGAAGAACAGTTTATTTTCCTGGAGCTACAGACTCTCAACCAGGGCTCCTTGAATGTCAGGTAACCCTGAATGGTTGCACCAGAGCACGTGAACATGGCTGCAGGGACTCCCAATTTCTGTAGTGTAGGTTTAGCCTTGGCTAGGGTGCAAAAGAAGACAGGGCCCTCTGGAAGAAACACCTTAAGTTGTGCAGGGGCTTGGCCTGGTAGTGCTGAGGTGCTGGCTATCTTACCTCGCGCCACACCAGTGACCCAGGTTTGGGAACGAGCCAGAGTCATCGGGAGTTGGTGAGGGGGATGGGATTGAGCAGCCACAAGGCAAACTCTCCTCTCCCGGTAGGGATCCTGTCGCTCCCTTTTGTTCCACTGCCCTCAGGTGGAGGCCTGAGGGTAGCACAGACGGGTGGGGGGCACGGAGAGGGAGAGTGCCGTGGAAACATGGTGTGCGCATGCCTCCACACGTGCATGCGCGGCTGCAGCATGGTGCGGGATTAACTGGGGCACAAAAACGTGAAGAAAATGAGATTAAAAAGTTGTGCAGGTGGGCGGCGAGATGTATTTTACTATTCGCTGAGGCTAGATGTTTTTTGATAGTAAAATCCACTGATTTTGTTGTGTAATTGACGTAAAATCATGGTCCATGTAAAGCCTCTTATCTCCGAAAGTAAGATCTTTCTTTGCCAGTCTGTCTGCAAATCTGCATTTTTGGTGCGGTAGTCTAAGAACGTTAAGACTATGGAGCGGGGGGCCGCCTTGGGGTCTGATTTTTTTAGTAACGGCTCTGTGTGCTCTATGTTCAGTGGTTTATCAGTTGGAAGCCCCAGAATTTCTTTCAGGAAGGGGTCCAGGAATTCTTCCATTATTCTGGTTTCAGTATCTTTGCAGAGACTGTAAATCCGCAGGTTCTCCCTCCATGATCTCAGCTCCAGCTCATCCAGACTATCAGTTAATTAAGCAATAAGGCACAACAGGGCGTGCGTTGTTGTGTAATAACGTCACTCCTGGGGTGGGTTGAAGCACGAAGCAAAGCCAAGTGCTTCCACCACCCCAGTAGTGACGTTATTACACAATAACACACACCCTGGAGTGCCTTATTGCTATTATACAATGGCTCGTTATGAAAAAATAATAAACAGTTTTAAAAATTGTGTTTTCATTACAATTGTATTCTTTTTTCTATGAGAGGCATATATGTTGAAACAAGGAGGAAAAGTAGTCCCCAGTAGGTGGTGCTGGTACTGCATGCTCCCTGTCCCCTACATCTTCCTCTCAGGCTCTGAGCGTCTATCTTTGTATGTGTCGCGCCCCCCCCCCACGATACTCTCACGTTTATTGTGTCCATATCATTTAGTTGCACTGGTTTCTGTGACAGCCCTGATTGTGGCGAGACTGTTGTCATTTTTTTTAAATTTGCCTTTTCGCCTTCCTAGCTGCGGCCGCCGATGCTTCAGCCCGGTCACGGGCGGCGGCTTCCACCCCCAAATCGGCCTCGGGTCCTCCGATGCCCGTGGCTTACCCCACGGCGGGCTGCGGGATGGAGAGGGCGAGACATCCCGCAGAGACCGTAATCGGTCGGAGGACTGGCCTGGGGGCTAATCGAGCTGCTTGGCGGGCTTCATGGAGAAGCGGCGGCAACCCGTCCATTTTTCTCTTTTCCGGGAGGCGGGGTCGTGCAATGCGCTGGCGTCCGCCCGCCTTCTATACTCTTGAGCGGCGGCAGAGCGTGGGTATTCCTGGCCTCGCTACAAATCCCATCGCCCGGATGCTGCCCCAGCCCTCCCCGGAGAAGGAAAGCAGCGGATGCTCAATCCATCTCCCCCGGCCAGCCCTCCGGCGACTCGGGTCCGTTCCTCGAACCTGGGTCGCGGCGCATAATAATCCAACTGCGCTGCGGACGGGCCGGCATAGATTGTTGTCATTTTTTCGAATTGTGATCTGTGGGGAGAGCTGAGGAGTGACAGAGCACGCGGTGAGGCAGTCACGAACAATGAAGGACATTTTCAAACTAAAGCCGTGTCACCACTTGTACCACTTGTACATTCCGTTTACAAGCAGAAGTTGTTTGTAAGTGCTTGTGGTTCTCCCGGTACTACTGGCCTGGAGGAGAACGTTGGATTTGCAGGAGAGTGTATTTGTGGTGGGACGGGTGAGCTGGGACAAGGTACAGCAGAAGCAGTTCTGGGAGCACTTCGCATAAGGAGTGTCAAGCGTGTGTTCAGTGGGATTTTATTTTAACAAAGCAGAAAGGCTGACACTTATGGGGCTTTACATGTTGATTTTTAAATCGTGGAAGCGGCAGTTTTTAAATTTCTTTACTTACCGTGGGAGTGTGAAGCTGTGTTAGCATCTGGGTAGTGAAGTAGGGAGGGGTATCCTTAAGTGTGCTGCGGTCATGTTTGTGCCTGCCCTAGATACAGTGATGTTATTCTCTAATAACATTACTGTCTCTTTGGGTCAGTAGCCAGTCAGAGTCATAGTATTTTTCTTGCCATTGTGTAATTCCCGTTCTTATCTGAAGACGTGTCGGATCACCGCATTGTGCTGCTCCACTGCTGCCAATGTGTCTGTTAGGCCTGTTTCTAGGTCTGAAGTGCATTGTGTGATGTCGGCTAGACCCCGAGCTATATCTGCCAATGTTTTCTCCATTTTAGACATTGTTAAATTTATTTTTGCCAGTTCATGAAACAGCCTTTCAGAAGTTATTGTAAATTGTTCTTATTCTCCATCTTTCCTGTCATCACTGGTGGATTGTGAGGTGGCTGTGGGACGACCCTTGTTGCTGGCTCTGGTGTTGGATTAGGCTTCAGACAATCTGACACTGAGTCCTTTGGCCGGGATTTTGGTGGCATCTTTAAGCTGCACTTTTTAACTGATGGTCTACTGTTGCGATCAGGTGACTTTAAACAGATTTAAAATACCTGGGGACTGGAGTTGTAATAAGTCACATCTCCATCGAGCAGAGGCGGGACCGGAAGTCTGTCCTCGTGTGCTTTGCCTCTGCTCCTGTCTTTATCCTCAATCACACTGTTTGGTAATCTCTGGTACCTAGGGGACTGCCTGCTGTGACGTCTGCAATGCTGTCCCTGTTTGCAAGCACCAGGTCCAGCACTGCCCCATCCCTAGTAGATTCTTTTACTAGCTATTTGAGAAAAGCCCCTTGTAGAAAGTCAAGGATGGCCCTGCTCCTTGCCGAAGCCACAGTTGGAAGGCTGCACTCCATGTCTGGCAGACTGAAGTTGCCAAAACAGCAGCACCTCTCCCTTTCCTGCCATTCTGATCATGGCTTCCCCAAGTGCTTTATCTAACTCCTTCCCCAGCAATGGAGGTCTCTTCACTACCCTGGTATGGATAGCGACCCCAGAGCCTGTCTCCAGGATGACCCACAGCCCTTCCAGACTCTCATCCTCTTGGTGCCCTGTACCTCCATGGCCTTGATTCCCTTCCTCACATATAATACAACCCCATGTCCCTGCGCTGTCTCTCCTAAACAGAGTATGGCCATGTCCTAGTCATGGTACCCAGTGCATCACAGCTCCGTTATGGCCACTAAATCTAGGTTAGCCTCTACCCTGATGGCTTCCAGGACTGGAACTTTGTTTCCAAGACTCCTTGCATTAGCGTACGTGGCACTCCACACTTTCTTTCCCCCATGCCTACTGCCCTGCTTTACCCTCCCATTTTTGCCTGTGTTGTTCACTGAAGCCCCCTTGACTCACCCTTACCTTCATCACTCGTTTCCTTCCATTCTACACCCTTGCTTACTTGAGCTATACTCCCTTTTTCTTCTGTCCTTTTTTTGTTGTAGAGGTTTTTTTACCACCAGGTTGGATGGGCATCTTCTCAGTCCTGCCTCCATTACCTACAGCCAGCTTCCACCACTGCAGGGTTCCTGCAGATGGTCTCCTGCAGATTCCCCCCAAGGCAGGGCAAGAAAACGGAGGTTGGTCCCCCCCCCCCACAGCCAGCATATCCAGATGCTTCTGGTCCACAGTGTGACGGAGCAGGTTACAGGGAGACGGCCAAGGCTTCATTTAGCCCATTCTCCCATTTTTCCATTTTCATCCTCCCTGATGCTGGGGTGCACATATTGGAGCATACATGTGGAGGAAAGCATGCTCCGCTGAGTCCCAAAGCACCCACCCAAATATGCCGCTCTTGGCTGGCCTACCACTAGGGCTCCACCTGTTGGCAGTCCCATGGCGGAGTCAGTAGTCATCCTTCTCCAGGAGAGGAGAGTAGTCCATCGGATGCTCAATCGTTTCCTGTCCCAGTTGACCCCCAATGAACCAAGTCCATTCCTGAACCTGGGTCACTGATGTAAGAAAAAGTAAGGCATGCACAGCACCTCAGCCCTCTATGCCACCGGGCTGGCTCTGGCTCCCTTTCTTCTCTTCTTGTCTCTAACCCTGCCTTTTTGCACATCGGCCCCAGGAGAGTTTTCTCCCCTTGAACCCTCACTCCCTGATGCTCCATCATCGGGGGGGGGGGGAACGGGACTGTTGCCTGTCTTGGTTTTACTGCCTCCCCCCAACTAGGTTTTTTTTTTTATTCAATATGCTTTATTGATTTTGAAGGCAGCCTACAGTACATACAGGACAAGAAATAATATGATACAACAGTCATGCTGCTGCCTAGAAAAAAAAGGGAGTAATGGAACATAGGCACAAAGAAAGAAAAACAAGAATATTTCAATATCACAAAACATAACAGTGACAACAACAGAAGAGGGCCTAGAACAAACCCACTCTCCCCCCAAACCCTCCCCCCCATCCCTGCACACTGAAAATGAGGAGAAAGAAACACTCACAACAAGGTTAAGACACTAGGTTATGGATGCCAGAGGGAGAGCAGCGTCAAAAGGGGTTCCCCAGTGCTCTTAAAGGTCTGAGGCCTATGCCACATGAATGCTATATGCTTCTCTAGCTGAAGGGCAGATAGTACCTCCCGGTACCATTCCAGAACCAAGGGCACTGTGTCCTCTTTCCAGTGTCATAGCATTGTGAGCTTTGCTATTGAGGCCAGTAGTGTGAGATGAGCTTTCCTCATACGAGGTGTACCCTGAGGGAAAAAGGAAAGCAGGCAGCATTCTGAGGTAAATAAAGACTCCAACCTTAAGAGGGGGTCCAAGAGACCTTTAATTGCAATCCAGAAATCTTGGGTGCGAGGCCCCACCCCCCAACTAGTTTAAATGTTCATGAAAGTAGCATTTTAACCTCCACTGCAGTCCCCCTTCCTGAAAGGATGCAGGCCGTCTCCCTTATAGAGGCCCATATTGTTCCAGGCTGGTCCCTAGTACCCAGTATAGCCAAACTCCTCCTCCATGCACATGTCTTCAACCAGTCGTTAAATGCCCTGGTGTGGAAAAATGCTACTGGGCAGGTCATTACTAAGAAGGTGGACATAAACAAAATCTTCGCTGAGTTCTATGCCACTCAGTACAGGTCCCAGTAGAACTCCTCTGCACCTGACATTAAAGATTTCCTGGGGGAGATACCCTCTCCATGCAAGCACAACAGGTGCATTCCCTAGATACCCCTCTCATGAAGCAAGAAGGTCATCTGGCGGTAAAGTAGCTCATAAACACTAAAATCCCGGTAACTGATGGTCTCCCACTGGAGTTCTAACAGGCCTTCCCCCCCACCTAGACCAGAGATTGCTTGACACACTGCTGCAGCCTCCAGGGTGCATCCACCCCCACTCCATGTCGGAAGCCCTTGTTACTTTGATCCCAAAACCCCACAAAGATCATCTACTCCCAGCTAACTGCCAACCCATATCCTTGTTAAATGTGGATATAAAAATCTTAGCCAAGATACTTGCTTTGAGACTGGAGAAGATCAATCTGCAAATAATAGAAAGGCAGCAAATGGGTTTTGTCAAAGGTAGGATGGCTGTGGACAACCTCCAAGCAGTTATTTATGTCATCTGACTAGCTGCCCACCAGACAAACCCTGTAATGCTGCTAAACATAGACACAGAAAGCGTTTGACTCTGTGGAACAGGAGTACCTTTACCGATCTATGGCAGCCTTGGGTTTTTGGCACCACTTTTAAGAACTGGATAAAACTTTCCTATGCTAATTCATCAGTCTCCATTTTTATTAATCGCCTAATTTTACCTAGCATATCCCTAGCCAGAGGGACCAGGCAAGGGCACCCTATTTTTACAAAGTTATACCTGATAGCTATGGAGCTCTTACTCTGAAAAATCAGACACACCCAGACCACCACAGGTATTAAGGTAAAGGGCATGTAGCAAAAAGCCCTGGCATGTGTGGATGATTTGCTTTTGGCTCTACTGTGTCAGATCCTGCATAATCTCTCCCTAATGCACTGCACTTGCTGAATGATTTCAGAAAGACATCAAGTTTAAAAATCAAATTCTAAAAAAGAGAAGTTCTCCCCATGAATAAGTGTCAGACTGTAATACCTATCAGCGTGAATATGAAGTGATCCCCCTCCCAAATCAAATACCTTGGGATGATCATCTCCACTAACCTCAAAAGTATGACTGATTTAAACTTGCAGCCACTGAGAATGGAACTGGAGGCAGATTTTAATAGATGAAGAAAGCTAAACCTAACATTTGCTGGGAAAACAGTTGCTTATAAAATTATGGCTTTTCTTAAGATACTGTTCCATCTCAGCAGCCTCCCCAAGGAAATTCCACAAGTCAAGTTCCATAGGTTAGAAACATTATTCCTCTCCTTCCTTTGGGAACGTAAGAGACCCCCTTCAGCCCCCCAAAACTTAAGATGTCCAACAAAACAAGGTGGTTGCGGCCTCCCATGGCTGTGGGTGTATCACCAAGCCACGGGGATTAGACAAAATCTATAGTGAATTGCACCACCCTCCAATAAGACCCCCCAAGGAAACAGATAGAAGGTAACTCTTATGAGGAGGCACCCTTGAGCAGGAACAACCACTCTGCAAGTGTTAGCAAGATTCCCAAGCCACCCATCCTAGCATTCTTCAAAAAAGCTTGAAGTACCCTTCTACAATATGGTGGGGAGCAGAACCCTAACCTGGGAAAATGGGAACCCTTCTAGGGAAACCTCCACATTACCACAGATGGTAAACCAGTAATTTGGCCCTCCTGGGTCAAAAAGAGCATTATTACTGCAGAACACCTGATGGACCACAATACTGCAGTACTCCATACCTTCCAAACCCTGGCAGACAAATACGCACTCCCTAAAACAGACTTTTGGTGATGCCTTCAAATAAGAAAGGCCATATCTTGCTGCTTTAGATCCAGAGGAATACCAGAGGGAGGCACATTCCATTCATTCCCAATATGAACCTCTAGTCCAAAACAGATAGATGGGAAACGGTGTCCTGTGACATGGGCAACTCAAATTGAGCGACTCAGTTTGAGCACCTGTGTAAATAGCAAGTGTGAGGAAACAGTGAGAGGGAAGAACAGCGAATGTAAAAGACAGCTAGGAAGTGAATAGCGAGGGAGAACCAGAGAGAGAAGGTTATAGGTGTTTGTTTGGGAGGGCCGATTCCAGCTGGCAGTCTGGCGTGGTGGTTAAGGTCACAGTCTGTGATGGTGGTGAACTGGAGTTTGGGGTTTGGGAGTGGCTTGGGGTTAAACATAGAAACATAGACTTTGACGTCAGATAAGGACCGCTTGGCCCACCCAGTCTGCCCATTTCCCTAGCGACTGGATAAGTTACAGATTCTAGTTAACCAACAGCCTATTTCCTGCCACCCCCCACTACAATTGCCTTGTGTCTGTCCCATGCATGTTTGAATTCCCCCACTGTTTTAGCCCCAACAACCTCCCCAGGAAGGCAGTTCCATGCATCCACCACTCTCTCCGAGAAAAAAGATTTCCTCACATTACCCCTGAGCCGTCCCCCCTCTATCTTTAAATTGTGTCCCCTTGTTCTTACACATCTCTTTTTCTGAAAGATGCTACCCTCCTGGACTTTGTTGATTCCCTTGAGGTACTTGAACGTTTCTATCATGTCCCCCCCGTCCCTCCTTTCATCAAGGGTATACATATTAAGCTCTCTCGGTCTCTCTTCATATGATTTCTGATGCAGTAATTTGGCCCTCCTGGGTCAAAAAGAGCACCATTTTAGTTGCCCTCCTCTGGACTGCTTCCATCCTGTCTATCTCCTTGCGTAGATGAGGTCTCCAAAACTGCACACAGTACTCCAGATGGGGTCTCACCAATTGTCTGTACAGAGGGATAACCACTTCCCTTTTTCTACTTGTGATGCCCCTTCCTGTGCATCCCAGTATCCCTCTGGCTCTCCTTACTGACTTGTCACATTGCTTACCAACCTTTAGATCATCTGATATGACTACCCCAAGTCCCGTTCCATTTTTGTTGTTGTTAGTACCTCCCCTGCTATTGTGTACTCTTTTCCTGGGTTTTTGTTTCCCAGGTGCATTACTTTGCACTTCTTTGAATTGAATCTAAGTTGCCATATGTCTGACCATTCCTCCAACCTTGCCAAGTCCCTTCTCATCCTTTCTACCCCCCCTTGTGTATCAACTCTGTTACAGATCTTTGTATCATCTGCAAAGAGGCATACCTTTCCCTCCAGACCCTCTGCAATGTCACCTATAAAGATGTTAAAGAGGACTGGACCCAGGGTTTGTTTTTTTATTTTTGTCGTTGTTGTATTATTACAGTTATTTATTATTATTTGTCTCCCTGACTTTGTTTCCCCCCTACCCGCAGTTTGCCCCCTCCGCGTTCTCCCCTGCAGACTACTAATCCATGGAGTAGCCCCCTCCAGTTGACCTCTTTCTCCCAGTGTCTGCCCGCCCCCACCCCCGAAGTTGGTTATTTATATATGGGGGGGGGCTTGATCCACCCCGCATAAATAGTGAGTTTGGATCCCCCCTGTATATCTAGTGTTGTGCCGTCACTGTATCTTTGGTTCACTGTAGTGCTGATTGCCGATTTTGTGTTCGGCGATTTGCACTTGCTCTTTTGTGAGTCGCAATTTAATCTTCACGCTTATCACATGGAACCCTGGGAAAATACATCAATATCTCCTCTCCCCACAGTGTCCCCTTCTACAGAAACGGGACAGGGAATTGACTCTTAATACCTCTATCACAGATGAAAAGTGGGCTACACTGCTATGTAAAATACAAACAGCATGTGTGGCCACAGATGCCAGTTCATACAGAAGAAGATACTGCATAGATGGTCCCAAATCCCAGAAGTAGTAATACACGAGATGGGCCTGTACAGGCCTCATAGAATTCTGGTTAAATATCATCGACTTCTGTGGCACAGTTCTGCAGTCCCCCAGCTCAGGACCCCAGCCTATGGATCTTGGTGGACAACTAAGGAATACCACCCCGTAGTAGATAAGCCAAAACTTGGCTAACATTTACTGCCCTGGAGGCCAAAAGACAGATCCTCCTCAAGTGGAGCCCATCTACTGTGCCCACTTCACATCACCAAATGGGTAGCTGGACTTACCAAAGCTGCACAATTTGAACGCCTTTCCTACCTGGCAATGCACAGCCTACTGAGACACTGAATACTATGGGACCCTTTTATTGCTTTCCTATCTCCCCCCTCACCACACCAGGGACAAACTATTAGTGCACGCTGACGTTCTCCTATTGCTGCCCCCCCCAAGAGTAAAAGATACAATTCCACTAGTCAGGCTCAAGGGCACCCATACCCTTCACAGATGAACAGGAAGATTGAACTTGCCTGCCTCCAGGCCTCACCTCCCATATTTACCTTGGTAGAATTCCCACATTTTGGCCTACTGAGAGGTAAAGTTTTCCAGGCTGGCAGTATAGGCTAGAAGTTAGAGTAAGGAGCTGTAAATGAGCTTGGTACATGCAGCAGACCTGCATTTGATTCCCATAACCTCCACTTGCATACTGTGTGACTCTGAGCAAGTCACTTAATCCCCCCAGTGCTACCGGGTTACCCCTGAAAATAGGCACTTGTGCCTAGTGGACCGTACCTAGTTACCAAAAGAATAAAAAAAAAAGACCTGTTAAAGATGGATGGCTTATATATGCTGCACCTTGCTGACATAAAGATTATAAACATGCTAATCTATGCCATGGGAAAACAACAAAATGAAGACAAATGTGTTATTTGTTACTGGCACAATTCTTGTTCTGTTGATGAACTGCATACTGTTATCAATGTTATTACTTAATAAAAATTAAATTCCCTGGTGTGGAATGCCCTTGCCTCTCCTTGGCCATAAACATTTAACACCTTGGAAATAGCCAGCATGCATGCCACCTGCTTGAGGTCTTTGCTCAACTCCCTGAAATTACCCTTCACTACCCTTACCTTCTCCCTTACCAGGTCATTTGTCACCAGGTAGACAATGACGTCTAGCTCCCTCCCAGCTCCTACTGCCCTAGCGATCCTCTTGATATGCTTTCCATTCCTCCAAGCTGAAGCACCGCGCAGGCACTCCACCTCCTTTTCCTAACCCCCCCAGCTCCCAAGTCTATCCCCCTTAAAACAGAGTCCTCCACTAGCAACTGCTTCCTCTTGGACTGGGGGCCCTCTTTCTTTCCCACTATGATAGGCACCTCCTATCAGCTTCCCTGTCCTGTCAGTAGCCAGTATGGGGAAGGAGTTCTGCAGTGGTTTAAGTGAAGTGGAGACGTGTGCACCCTTCCCGCCACCCCCACCCTCCTGCAGCCCACCAAGGTCCATCCGCTCTGCCACTAATGGGAGCTGACACCCATAACTCATGAGTAGTGAAGCCACAAGTTAGTTACGAAGGTCTTGCCATTCATGTGTGGAGATAAATGTGTTATTCAACTACAACCCGTTATGTTTTTGAATATTCCACACTATAATGTTTTTACAGTACAAGTGTTTTACCTTGCTCTAGCTTAAAGAGAGCAGGAAATTATTTCTCATTGGCAGCTGTTTATAATGTTCCTATTTTCAGAAATTATATTCATACCCCATAATGATTTCTATTTAAAGGGGAACAGTCAGCACCAAGGGACATATCTTCTACAGAAAAGCAGAACCAGAAAACATCTGATGGGAGATTATAAAAGCTCACATTCACTGCAGGCTACTGACTCTCCCACTGTAACATACTGCTCTGATGTCAGCTGCGGGAGATTCTGGGATTTGTAGTAACAGAAAATGTCAGCCTAGAAGTAAACAAAATTAATCTGATATAATCTACTATACTACTGTAAACAGTAAGTGAACCAAAATGTTTTTGCACACGAAGTGCACATTGGGACCAGCCCCATGCTTGAGTGTGGGGCCCTTAGTGGTGACTGTTCTCCTTTAACTATTTTTGAATAGAAAGTGATGTGAAAAAAATGCATTTTTTTCTTATTTTTTTTTTTTTTTTTTATACTTTCTACTTATACTCCGTCCCTTCCACGGCACTCCCCTCTCTTCGGGAGACACCTATGGCCATTCTAGTCCCCACCTCCTACCTGTATCCCGTGGCGGTCCATCCTCCACATAGCCTTGGCTTACCCCCTGGCGGGGACGAGGTGGGGAGGCAAGCACCCCGAATTCCTTGTCTCGTCAGGACGCCGGTCACCGGGGCAGGTAGGGGTGTTGGGGATCGGGGCCTGGTGCTCCGTCTACGCAGGAGTGCCATGGGGTATTTCCGATGTTCCTCAGGAGTGGCCTCCACCCTGATGTCATGCATATCCGCCTACGTCTGCCACTTCCCAACCCCTTGTGCGCTCCTGTCTGCTATGCCTCCGGCTTCCACCAGAGGCCAGTCAGGCACCAAGCGTGTGTCCCCCCCTCTCTCCCAGGAGAGGAGAACTATCCTTGGACGCTCAATCCTCTCCTTTCCCTGCCGACCCCCGCATTTTACATGGTTTTGTTTTTATGGGCAGGATTCTGTTACAGTTCTTTTCATGGAACCAGTATTTTGGGAGTTTTGACTATATCACAGTTTGGGTACAGAACTCTAAGCATGGTTCTGATAGGTGAACAATTCATGCTTAGCATTCTGCATACAAACCTTGACATAATAAAAAAAAATCAGTGGTTCTATGAATTAAATTGTGCAGAATGTTGTCCACAGAAAACAATTGAAAACATAGTTGTTCACATTTGTGTTTATTCAGGAACAGTTAAATATGGATCATTTGGAGGTACGAATTTGATTTCTGTAAGTAGGAATGTCACTAACTGCAGCCAATTAGCACAAATCTCCTGTCTTTAAAATAGCCTTTCTTTCCAATGCAAACTCTCCAGCTAACTCATTGTTCTCTGCATTCTAGTTCCTGATTATAAATGGAAATAACCTGTTCTATGTAACAAAAACATGTGTCCAGTTTTTTTTATTTTTTGGTAACCAGGTAAGGCCCACTAGGCACAGGTGCCTGTTTTCAGGGGCAACCCGGAAAGGTTAAGTGACTTGCTCACAGTCACACAGTATACAAGTGGAGGTTGTGGGAATCAAACCCAGGTCTTCCTGCTAAATGTACCAAGCTCATTCACATCTCGTTACTCTAACCTCTAGGCTATACTGCCAACCCCATGTGCTGAGTGAAAATATTTATTTATCCCAAAATAACATGATTTATTTACCCAAGGTATTGAAAATCCACCAACATGATTGGCTGAGACATTTCACATGACTGTACATCAAACTGCTTAATGCACACCCTGTTGTCTGTTTTTCACCACTGGTGTGGTATATTAGGTTGTATTTTACTTGCTGCTATTGTTTTTTGTTAGTCTAACTGTATCACTCAATACCCTTCCCCAGGACACGAGTGAACAAAATTTCTGTATACCTCTGTATGTTTCTCCTAGATTAAATATCTTAATAAATAAATATACAGGGACGGAATATCTGATGTGCCATGGGAGCTGCAAGATCTTTGTCTTCCTGGTCCATGGACAGAGGGAATTTCTTTGGAAACTACTAGAGAGACCTCATCTCCAACAACTGCATGCTAGTTGCCGCACCTGGAGCTAAAGTGTTGAATCATTTTTGCGATACAAGTTTTTATCGTCCTGGTTGCTTCTGGCTCACCCCTTCCATCCAGTCCCTCCAGCCCCGTCACCCAGTTTCTCTAGGACTTACCTTCTCACCATCGTCCTTCGCTTGCAGGAGTATGACCGGTGCCTGGGCACTGGTGCGGGGCCTGCAAGGGATCAGACATTATCCTGTGGCCAGTGGGGTTTTTCCTCCTTGATTTCTCCCTGAGACCACACATGTGCATTGATGTAATGGACAAGCTCCGCCTCCGCAGAGGTGTCCTCAAACTTCCATGGACTGTCATGTCTTCTATGTGCCCAACTGTGCTGCCACCTGGATGCCTCCAGGTTGTAGTCAACAGCTGGTCACAGAACCCCCCTCCCCCAAGGGAGGAGAGCTGTCCTGTGAATGCTCAATCCTCCCTCCCCCTGGCCAGCTCCTAAGTGACCCATGTCCATTCCCAAACCCTGGTTGCCGGCGTGGCAGGAGGTAAGGCAAAACTGCTCTCCCCCAGTCTGCTCGATGACATACTCCTTCGGTAGCATTTTCCCCAAGTGTTGCAGGAAAGCTCCATATATTTTAAAAGATATAGCCCTCGTGAAATTGAAGACCACTGCCTCTGGCAAGAAGAGTGACACTTTAGGAGTGGTTGCACCGGAGGCTCTATTGCATGTGCTTGAAGGCACTGTGAAATTCTGTAGCCTCTGTAAGGCTGAATGCCTCAGCTGTTTGCCTGCTCCTTTCTCCAGTGCCAAACAGGTTAACTGTTTAGTGCTGTGATCTCTTGCTCTGATGTAATCTCACCTGAAATCTCTATAAATATTTTGAATACTTAATACTAAATAAAAAAGAAGTCTTTCATTGTTCAATAGGTTCTACTTGAATTCATGTCGGTACATCCTGTTTAGATTTTTTGAAATGATTGTGACATTGCACAATCCAATGCCAACCTGAATGGTTGTAGTGTGTGCCAACATATCTAGTAAAAATAAATAACAATGTGAAATAGTTTTCTTCATGTGTCATGCAGTGAATATTTAAAGCAGCAGTATTTGTTAACCATTAGGTCATTTTTTAAGTAATAATGTATCTTTGACAAATATATCAATATACAGTACAAATGTTTCTTTTCATTTTCTTTTTTCCATCTACATTTTTTCCTGCCTTGGCGGAGCTGGCAGGTAGCTCTAGCCCCTCCCTCGGAGAAGCTCACTCTCCGGTCTCTGTTTCTCCCACTCCAGACCCCCATGGGTTGCCCCCCCCTCCCCGTGACAGGGTTGAGGGTGAAGGGCATCGACTTTCCCCCCCTCCCCCAGAGACCAACATCCAGACTCTGGGGGGCTAGGGCAGGCGCTACAGGACCATCATAGAGCCTGTCCGCTCTCTGTCCCACCGTTTTTCTCCCCTTGCCACGGCAGCCTGAATGCATGTAAAGGCATGTGCATGCAGCGATCCTCAGCACCCTCCCTATCCTAGCCGCTCCAGTCTGCACTGTCCTCGGGCCTCCACCTGGGGGCAGCCAAACAGCAGTCATGACTGAATCCCCACCCAGGAGAGGAGAGCTGCCCTACGGCCGCTCAGTCCCTCTCCCGACCTCCCTCTGCTGATCCCCAATGACCCAGACTTGTTCCTTAACCCAGGTCGCCGGCATGGTGCGAGGTATAGTGCCCAGTGCTTTAACCCTCAGTGCCACCGGGCCAACTCTTTTCATCTTCTTTCATTCCAGAACTGAGATAAGGGATTTTGAAGATTTTAAAAATTCCTGCTCCTTCTTTGCTGTCCACTGCTAAAAAAAAAAAAAAATAAAATAAACATTTGTGTGGGATTTGCTATTTACATGAAACATGTGCTAGCACCTCACAGTATGAAGCCAGTATTCGTAGTCCAAAGCTACCCTCAGTGAAAGAGGGTTTTAATTATTGTGGATTACAGTCATCTGTAATGACTTGAATTATTACTTACAAACATAGTTATAAAAGCTGATTTTTGATTATCTGAAGAAAATAAAAAAAAAGATACTAATTTTGAGTCTAAGGATGTCCAAAATAAATTTTTGCTAAACAAATACAACATGAAAATGTCTGCCGACTAACAAATACTGTTGCTTTGGCATGGCCATGGATTTTGGTGTTGAAGTGGTCTGATCTAAATGCTGATGCCTTGGAACCCAACAGCATATTGTTATGTGCACAAAAACAAAAACAAAGCTCTCCAGAAACTCCTTTGGTGAAAACGGTAAAAAGCACAAGAACAACCAAAAGAAATACCATGCATTAAAATGACACCAAAACAGCTTTAGTTTTGCATATTTACTGTCAGCATTACTGCAGGGACAGAAGCACAAATTTGTACTGCTCCTGAGGATGCTTTGTCAAAGCCCCCCAGGAGTAAAACGTTGTGTGTTTTTGTTCCGGCGGTGATGCTGACAATTAATATACAGAACTACAGCTATTGTCTGTTTATGTTATTATATGCTTGGACCATTTCATTCATGCTGATTACTTCTGGAAAAGTAACTGTTTAAATATCATTCTTCTCATTACTGTTTTGTGCATACAGCCTTTCCTCAATCCCGTTCTAGTACAGGTATCAAATGACCCCCCACACTACCCCCCCATACAACTAATGACCAACACCTTACTACCAACCCCCCCACAGAAGTAATGACTAATGACTTGACCCTTTCACTCTCTGGAGAAAAGGTATCAACTGCCACCACACCTCGGTTCAGGTACCAGCACTCTCCAGTCCCAGTTCAGGTACTGACATCCCCTCCACATACACACAATTACTGGTATATCTTTCTCAACCCTACCTGGTTCAGGTATACTCTCCTCTGCATCATTGCTGGGACTGCACCCCCAACGGTTCTGGTAAAGACAGCCCCCCAACCACTGTTTAGGTACCAACAACATTCCCAACCTGTTTAGGAACAGACAGCCTTCCACCCCAGCTTAGGTACCAACACCCAACCTCACTATTGCTGGTATAGTCCTCCCAACTTAATTCAAGAAATGACTGCTCTCCCAACCCCATTTCAGGTACCAACAGCACCCCTCACCTAGTTCAGGCACTAGCACCCTTCCACCCTACTGCTGGTACAGTTTCCCTTCCCCCTGGTTCAGGTAGCAGTGGACCCCACCCAGTTTACATACCATCATGCCACATCATTGCTGGTACAGACATCCCCAGTTCTGGTTCAGGTACCAAAAGCCCCCACTCTGTTCAGGCACTGACACCCCCAACTCCATTGCTAGTGCAGACTCCCAAACATCCATTCTGGTGCCAACAGCTCTGCCCACCATTGCTGGTCTGGTCACTCAACCCCTGTACTGGTAATGATAGCCCTCTTAACACTCCTTCAGGTACCAACAACTCCCACCCAGTTCAGGTACTAACAGCCCCTCTACTCACTTAAGGTGCTGACAATCACACCACCCCATTACTGGTACAGCCCTCCCCAACCCTGGTCCTTGTACCAACAGCACCCCCCACCCAGTTCAGGTACCAGTACCTCTCCACCCCATTGCTGGTGGCAGCCTCCGGTTCAGGTACCACCAACCCCCACCCAGTTTAGGGACCATAATGCACCACCACCATTGATGGTACAGACATCCCCAGTTCTGGTTCAAGCACCGAAAGCCCCCACTCTATTCAGGTACTGAAACAACCAGCCCTATTGCTGGTGTACACTCCCAACCCTCCATACAGGTACCAACAGCTCTGCCCACTGTGACACTCAGACAGCTGGTTCTGATTAATCTGTGTTTTGTAATATAAAAATGTGTTATTGAGTGTCTCTCATGAGACATACTGAAACATCCTGTGGAATGGCACCCCCCCCCCAGGTTTTAGATACAAGGTGTTACCTGGAAGGCCAGGAGATAATTACAGGCTAGAAGAGGCCTAAATTAAGCATCTCCTGTTTATCTAGCTTTATTGTAGCTTGCCAGCTGCTAGGCTAGAATCATAAACTTTTATGACCTTTAGAGAATGAATACAGGTTATGTCACTTTGGTGCGAAGTCAAAAATGTTTCTTTGATGTCTGTGAAGAACAGGAAGACACTTTACATCAAAGGGTCCGTGTGAGAAAATGAGTTGTGCTGAGGTCACAGAATTTAATACTTTGATAAGACATCCTGTTTTGTATAGATATATTTTTTTTATATTCTGACAGGGAGGAGCTAGGTGACCTCATGCAAAGAGGTGGGCAAAGCCAGTTTTTAAACAGTATTCTGTTTTCCACTTAGAACACAGATGTTTGGACTCTGAAAAAGCAACATCAGACACTGTTAGAAGAATATACCTTAGAAAAGACAGTTCTAAGAGTACTGTGGTAGGAAATTTTGTCTGCACTTTTAAACCCGTTTTGTTTAGGTGATTTGTATGTTTTGTGATATATGCTTCTGTATTTACATTTTTATCTATTTTTAAGTAAATATCTCAATTTTGAGACTACTTGGTGTGCTTTTGAAATTCTTTTCTTTGCAAAGTGAAGCATACATGGTTAAAGTTGACACTGTACAAAGCTTACTGGTTTACCAAACTGGAAAAGGTAAGAGTTTATTCTTAGGTCTTTCATAGAGTTTTAAGGGTTCATGTTGTACGCCTGGTTAGGTGCCCATAGGCAAAAGATATCTGGTCCCCCCCCCGAAGAGCACAATTATCTGAGCCTGTACATTGGGTACACTAGCAAGAGGTTCACCGTTTGAATCCCTCCAGAACTTGAGACTAAAGTTTGATTCGAAGCCAGAAAACAGACAGGAGGGTTACCCTGTTCTGTTAACTGTTCACAAGACTGTGCTCGGAGGTTGGCACTGTGGGAGCAGAAGGCCTGACCTGCTGAGTGGGTTTGTGACAGATTGGTCGGCAGCGGTGCGATAAATCTTGGTATTACAAGCTTTTATTGTTCAGTGTGTCAGCTTGAGACCGTCAGCTCACTTGCAAAGAAAGAAAGAAAAAGGATTTATTTTAAAAAATGAGACAGAACTATATCACTTAGCGTACATTCAAGTTCCTACCTGTTCTATTTTTTTACTAAAGTGCAAGTCAGAGTAGCCGTAGTTAGGGAAGAAGATGGCTTCCAACTACAGCAGGCACACTGTAGACTACTTAAAGCAGTTGTGCAGGGACAGAGGAGTCCCATTTGAGGTGAAAGCCAGCCAAACAGAGACATGCAGTGGATGCCCTGGTAGCAGATACCCAGAGCAGTGAGTCAAAGACCGTGACTGAAAAGGACCAAACCTTGAGTGTGGCACGGCTAGCGGCCAGTGCAGTGTCCAGATCCGATGAGGAGGGCAACAGGGCCACTGTCAGTGAAGGGCCATAGCAGCAGGGAAAGGTCACCAGTATCCTGGATCCCGAAGTACTCAGGCTGCAAATTGAGTTGCGCAGAATGGAGCTGGAGTTCCAGAGAGAAGAGAAGCATGAACAGCGAGCTGCAGAGGAGAAGAATGAGTGAGAACGCTGAGACGCAGACCGTGAAGAGTGTGAGCACCAAAGGCAACATGAACTGGAGAAGCTACGACTCCAACCACCAGCACCAGAGCAGGCAAGTGGCTTGGGTTTAACTGGGACTACAGGACTGGGTTACAAATTGAATTCCAAATTGATAGCCGAATTTAAAGAGGAAGAGGATATGGATGCCTTTTTAAATTCTTTTGAAAAAGTTTGTATTCAGACTAAAATTCCTAGAGAGTCCTGGAGCTTCCAGCTATCCCCGCTACTTACTGGGAAAGCTTGGGATGCATGGGGTCAAATGGACAATGAGAACAGTGATGACTACAGCAAACTTAAAGCTGCACTGTTAAAGAAATTTGAATTAACTGCTGAATAATACAGAGCCAAATTCTGTAAGCTCAGGAGAAGCCCTGACATGAGCTACGAGGAGCTAGCCACGAAACAACATCAGTTTTTAAATCGTTGGTGGGAAGGAATTGGAGCAAACTCTGTTGATAAAATTGAAAATGTGATTTTGTTTGAACAGTTTTTCTGGGCATGCTCAGCAGAGCTGAAAACCTGGCAGGAAGACTGAGATCCCAAAACAGTGCAAGAGGCTGCTGAACTCTCGGACCGCTATGCCAAGAGCAGACCTGCTCTGAGAGCAAATGGGGCATGCATGGCAGCGCAGAAAGGAAAAAGCACGCCTTCAGGGCAGCTAAAACCCTCACTGCCTCCACCAAAACCAGTTAGCCCCAGGTTTCAGAGAAAGATTTCTCTGAAAAGAGAAGTGAATGATGGTTATGTAAAGAAACTGGACATATTGCCAGACAGTGTCCCAAAGGAATGAGCAATAATATGCAGAATGGTACTAGGAAGGAAGTGGGTTGTTTGTGTGTCCCTGGAAGCATGCCTGTGAACATGAGGGAACACATGCACCCAGTCATGGTGAATGGTGTACAGACGCAAAGGTTAAGGGACACTGGGGCATCCCTGACATTGGGAAAAGGGGATCTGGTACAGCCTGGTCAGCTTATACCCAATAAATGCGTCACTGTACAAGGGTTCACCGGTGAAGAGAAAACATTGCCCCTTGCTAGTGTTCTCCTAGACTGGGGGTTAAACAGGGAGAACTGTGCAACAAGTGGCTGTAGCCCAAACCTTAGCAATGGATGTGATCCTGGGCAACAATCTCAAACAGGAGATGGTGTGTGCAGTTACCTGTAGCCAAGCGGCAAGGGAAAACTGTAGTTTCCTGAACCCCACAGAAGCCATTGTGAAAACCACTGAGAGGCTGGTTCCCCAGCCTGTGTCTCCAGATGGGGAGACTAATGAAAAGGGGGTAGAAATTTCCCTAGTAGCAGTTAACCACACAGTTACAGAGGGTTACTCTGAAGAGGGAGGGGTGACTCATTGTCAGAGGGTTGGGATTGACAGTGATCCTGAGTGCCCTGACGCTAGTGCTAGGGACCCTAGTTTAGCAACTTAAGGGGACCTGTCCCATGCCTTGGGAATGTGTGAGTGGTTTGCATCTGCTCAGAGAAGTGACCCTAGTCTAGAGAAGCTGAGGGCTTGGGTGGACTCTGACGGCACACAGGGAGGTGACGGCAGACATAAGGTTTATTGGGAAAATGGACTTACATATACTCAGGCTGTACAGACAGAGGGAGGGGTGCTAGGCAGGCAGCTTGTCATTCCCCAGGGGTATCATGAGCAGTTGCTCAAGACTGCACATGATATTCCCTTGTCTGGTTATCTGGGAATTGCGCACACTATGCACCGGTTGGCCCAGAATTTCTATTGGCCTAACTTCACCCAGCAGGTGAAAGAGTATTGCAGGTCTTGTCACCAGTGCCAAGAAATAGGGAAGGTGGGCAAGAAAACCCAAACCACCCTGATTCCACTGCCCATAGTGGAGGAGCCATTCCAGAGGGTGGGAATGGATATTGTGGGGCCTTTAAATACCCCTAGCTCCTCAGGGAAGAGATTCATCCTGACTGTGGTGGATTAGGCCACCCGGGTACCCGGAAGCAGTTGCCCTATCCTCACTGAGGACAGACAAAGTGGCAGATGCCTTACTTGGGATTTTTTCCTGTGTTGGGTTTCCGCAGGAGGTTATCACCGACTGAGGGGGTTCCTTCATGTCGGACCTGATGAAATGTTTATGGGGGAAGTGTGGGGTGGTGCAGAGATGCATGACACCATATCACCCACAAGCCAATGGCCTTGTGGAATGATTCAATGGTACCCTGAAGTCAATGCTCCAGGCGTTTGCTGAACAGCATGAGAGGGACTGGGAGAAATACCTTCCCCACCTGTTGTTTGCATACAGGGAGGTGCCCCAAGAGTCGACAGGGTTTTCCCCCTTCGAACTCTTATATATGGACGCCGGGTACGTGGGCCCCTAGACTTGATCCGGGAGGACTGGGAAGGCAAGCATGCCACCCAGGGAACTCCCATTGTGGATTACCTCCTTAGGTTTAGGGAAAGGCTGAAGCAGCTTATGGGGACAGCCCAGAGCAACCTGGCAGCTGCCCAACAGAAACAAAAAGTGTGGTACGACCGCAGAGCCAGAGCTCGCTCGTACATGGTGGGTCAGGAAGTCATGGTCCTTATTCTGGTCCAGAAAGACAAGATGCAGGCTGAGTGGGCAGGACCGTACAAAATGGTTAGGAAGGTAAATGACGTGAACTATAGTGTAGAGTTACCTGACCAAAGGCAGACAGAAAGGATGTACCATGTCAACATGATGAAGCCATATGCAAATAGGGCTGACATGGTGTTTGCAGTGTGTAGTCCTGGGGAGGGGACGGACGAAGGAGACCCCCTTCTGGACTTGCTGGAAGAAAGTAAGCGGGAGTCCTCTGTGGAGGTAGTAAAATTGTCTCTCCAGCTGGCCCCGGACCACATCCAGAAAGTAAGGGAGGTTTTAGCAGACTTTGCCCCATTGTTTAGCGCCAAGCCTGGACTAACCCCCTTAGCGACTCATGATGTGGAGACAGGGACACAGACGCCCCTACGGCGGACAGCATATCGGGTGTCAGAGGCTGTCCAAAAGGACACTGGGAGGGAAGTGGAGGAGATGCTGGATTTAGGGGTAATCCAAAGATCCCACAGCCCCTGGGCCTCACCCATAGTCCTTGTGCCCAAGCCAGATGGCTCAACTCATTTCTGTGTGGACTATCGTGGACTGAATGCAGTCCCGAAGTCAGACGCCCACCCGATGGCCCGGACAGACGAACTCCTGGACAAGTTGGGAGGGGTGACCTACCTTACACAACGATTGACCTGACCAAGGGGTATTGGCAGGTAGAGTTAATGGACAGATCTAGGGAGAGGTCGGCCTTCATCACTCCGATAGGCCTATTTGAATTTAAAGTAATGCCTTTCGGAATGAAGAACTCCCCGGCCACTTTCCAAAGGTTGGTGAACCAGGTGTTAAATGGTGCTGAGGAGTACGCCGTGGCGTACCTGGATGACACTGCCATCTTTAGTACCAGCTGGGAGGAACTCCTATCCCACCTTAGGGAAGTGCTGGGCAGGATACAGAGGGCCGGGCTCACTGTCATAGCCAGGAAGTGGCAGGTAGCCATGGGAGAAGTGGCATACTTCGGGCATGTGGTAGGCCGAGGACAGCTCTGTCCTAACCAAATTAAAATAGAGGTAATCCAGGCATGGCCCAGACCAGAAGCACAGAAGCAGGTCAGGAGTTTTCTTGGCACAGCAGGGTACTATAGAAAATTTGTACCCAATTACAGTGCCCTGGCCGCTCCCCTATCTGACCTGGTAAAGAAAAGAATGCCAAAGAAAACTACCTGGGACCCAGCCTGTGAGAAAGCATTTACCAGATTGAAGGAGGCACTGTGCAGTGCTCCTGTTTTGACAAGTCCTGACTATAGCAGACTCTTTATAGTTCAGACTGACGCCTCAGACATGGGTATTGGGGCAGTACTGAGTCAGACATCCAGCCAAGGAAAAAAAATCACCCAATAGCATACCTGAGTAAAAAGTTATTTCCCAGGGAGCAGACATACTCCATGGTGGAAAAGGGGTGTCTTGCCATAGTGTGGGCCCTAAAGAAATTAGAGCCATATTTGTATGGGCAGGATTCTGTGGTACAGACTGACCACAACCCCCTAGTTTGGCTGTCGCAGATGAGAAAAAACAATGGTAGATTGCTAAGATGGAGTCTTGTTTTGCAAGGTTATGAGATGACAATATTACATAGGGCTGGAGCCAAAAATCAGAACTCCGATGGGCTGTCTCGTGTCTACGAGGAATGAACTGATTTGGGAAGCTCATCCCATGCAGGGGATAGAGCCCCCAAATTCAGTCTAGGTGGGGAGGAATTGTGACACTCAGACAGCTGGTTCTGATTAATCTATGAGTTTTGTAATATAAAATGTGTTATTAAGTCTCTCATTAGACATACTGAAACATCCTGTGGAATGACACCCCCGGTTTTAGATACAGGGTGTTACCTGGAAGGCCAGGAGATAATTACAGGCTAGAAGAGGCCTAAGTTAAGCATCTCCTGTTTATCTAGCTTTATTGTAGCTTGCCAGCTGCTAGGCTAGAATCATAAACTTTTATGACCTTTAGAGTACGAATACAGGTTATGTCACTTTGGTACGAAGTCAAAAATGTTTCTTTGATGTCTGTGAAGAACAGGAAGACACTCTACATCAAAGGAGTCATATGAGAAAATGAGTTGTGCTGAGGTCACAGAATTTAATACTTTGATAAGACATCCTGTTTTGTATAGATATATTTTTTTATATTCTGACAGGGAAGAGCTAAGTGACCTCATGCAAAGAGGTGGGCAAAGCCAGTTTTTAAACAGTATTCTGTTTTCCACTTAGAACACAGATGTTTGGACTCTGAAAAAGCAACATCAGACACTGTTAGAAGAATATACCTTAGAAAAGACAATTCTAAGAGTACTGTGGTAGGTGATTTTGTTTGCACTTTTAAACCTGTTTTGTTTAAGTGATTTTTGTGCTTTGTGATATATTGTTCTGTATTTACATTTTACATTTTTATCTATTTTTGAGTAACATCTCAATTTTGAGACTGCTTGGTGTGCCTTTGAAATTCTTTTCTTTGCAAAGTGAAGCATACATGGTTAAAGTTGACACTGTACAAAGCTTACTGGTTTACCAAACTAGAAAAGGTAAGAGTTTATTCTTAAGTCTTTCATACAGTTTTAAGGGTTCATTTTGTACGCCTGGTTAGGTGCCCATAGGCAAAAGATATCTGGCCCCCCAAAGAGCAGAATTATCTGAGCCTGTACATTGGGTACACTAGCAAGAGGTTCACAGTCTGACTCTCTCCAGAACTTGAGACCAAAGTTTGATTCAAACCCACAAAACAGTCAGAAGGGTTACCCTGTTCTGTTAACTGTTCACAAGACTGCACTAGGAGGCTGGCACTGTGGGAGAAGAGGGCCTGACCTGCTGAGTGGGTTTGTGACACCCACCACTTATGATCCAGTCGCTCAACCCCTGTCCTGGCAATGACAGCCCACTTAACACTGCTTCAGTACCAACAACCCACACCCATTTCAGGTACCAACAGCCCCCACATCCCAGGTACTGACACCCTCCTCAGCTCATTACTGGCACAGCTCTTCAACATATGTTCAGGTGCATCTCAGCCTTGGTTCAGGTACTGAAAGCCCCCTTCCCCACTCCTTGTTATGGTACTAGCACCCCCTCTCCCACTCCATTACTGGTACAGTCCTTTAATCCTGGTTCAGGTAATGACAGCTCTCAATCCCAGTTTGGGTACTGACAGCCCTCCCACACAACCAGTTCAGGTATGGACAGCCCCCCTCAACTCAGTTCAGGTACTGACAACCCTTCCCCCAGTTCATATTGCAACACCCCTCACACCCATTTGCTAGTACAGTACCTCAAAACCCTGTCAAGGTACTGACAGCGCCCCACCTGATTAGGGGAAAGAGTTGACAGATCCCAGCAATTCTTACTAACATCCCACCTGCAACACTTGAATCAACAGCCCACCACCAGTACAGATAGCAACTGCCCACACCCTACCCCATTACATAAAAGGACAATATGCCATTTACAGGAAACAACCACCCACTCAACAGCATCATTACCATTACAGTCATCATCAAACCACACCCAGTGCAACAACCAACCTATACCCTCCCCACCCCAACCACTAATGTCTATGACAGGAACAATACCGCTTGTGGGAAAACTGTACTGACTGTGAAGAACTGGTCAGCGTGCGAAGAACTACAGTGACTTTATGAAAAACTGCAGTGAATGTATGAAGAATTGTTATGACTATGTCTAGAACCATAATGACTGTGAAGAAATGTGATGACTGTGAACAACTGTAATGACTGTGAACTAGTTTAACTCTCAAAGTACTCCTTTACCTGTATACTAACACTTTCACAACCAAAAATGTTGAAATATACAGGTGGAACATCACTCATTTTCATACCTTAAATTTTGGTTTGCCCTGTTGAGGGAAAAGAATGGTTGACAATTTTTTTTTAATTTCCCTCTACTGGTGTATGGATTTTATTTACTGTACAAAGGCTTTTGTTTGTATTACAAAGTAGTTTTGTTACTGTACCATGCATTTAGTGATGGAAAAGTTGATGGCTTTAAATAAAAAGAAAAAAAGAACAGATAATTATCGGGGATTATAATATAGATTGGGCATCCTAAAGTAAAAATGATAAAGTAAATGGGATGTTAATGTCAAGTGGTTTTAGTGATAATTGAGCAAAGTAGAAAAAATGATAAAACAGGAAGGGGACCTCTTATCGACTTAAGTAATAATGCATGACAGGGTGTGTGTTGTGCTTGGACAACGTCATGCCTCGGGTGAGGCCGCAGGCCGAGTGTGTCCAACACTCGAGAAGTGACGTTATCCAAGCACGACACACACCCTGTTGTGCATTATTGCCATTATACAAGGGCTCATCTGTAAAAACAAAGAGAAAAGTAAGAATTTTTTTTTTACATTTGTAATTCATTTTTTATATGTGGAGGTATATGAATTGAAAAAAGTCCATAATTTCAACTTTGTCCAGAAGGTGGTGCTGTTACTACAGGGCACTGTTGGTAACTGGACGGTGTCTCTCTTCAGGCCCCCCCTCCCATCTGTGCAGTCTTCTTCTGTCTCATTCCTGTTTGAAATACTTTCAGTGAAGTTTTTTGTCTTTGTTTTTTTTTTTACAGAACAGTTGCGAGAGGGGCTGGGAGCAGCAGTTATGGCTCAGACTGGGAGAAGTTTGACAGTAATCTTAGGTGCCACGTGCAAACTCCTCTCCCCTTTTCTGAATGTAAAAAAAACATTTTAGAGAAGAACCCTTCCACAGCTCTATGAAGAATTATCAATTATGGCCAGTCTGTATTTTTTAAATGAAAATGCTTAGTGTGGCAGTGGAGCTAATAGGTTAATAGTGCACGTTCTGCTCTGCTTCAAATGGGGACGCACTGCTCATCACCATCACTACCGGAACCAGTGATGGCTTTTTTTTAATTTATACTTTTTAGCACTGCTCCACAGAGCCAAAGGGTAGCTCTGGCTCTCCCTCGGAGGGACTTGTTCTCTGACCCTAATGTGTCGGGTCATCATGGACCCTGATGGCTCCCGGCCTTTTTCCCGCTTTTCTCCCCCGGGCACCTAAGCCATGCAATGGGCAAGGCAGTTGCCCCGGCCTCTGCAGAAGCAGCCATATGCCCTGGACAGTACACTCCCCTGTACTGGGTGATGTGCCTGTGCCGACACCCAACCACCGCTGGGTGTCAGTCTACAGTGTGCCGCACTATCCCCCCCCCCAAGGAAGAAGAGCTGTCTACGGACGTTCAATCCTTCCTCCTCCTGCCGACCCCAAAGTGACCCAAGTCCGTTCCCGAACCAGGGTCACCAGTGTGGTGCAAGATGTGGCATCCAGCGCCTCAACCCTCAGCGCCACCGAGCCCAGTGATGGCTTTTATAACATACAATGATAGCTTTTAACAGAAAGATTTTGCTTTTTGTAGGGGAAAAAGAAACCAGGGCTGGCAGTTGTAGCTGTACCGGGATGTTGAGCATAGGCGGTCATGCGCTGACTGTGCTTTCTAACAGTGTGGTGAAAAGTGAAGCAGACGGTTTGGCCGTAAGTAGTAACATTTTATTTATATATGCCACCCAATCCCGGAGGCTCTGGACACCACTACAGATAAAAGTAGGGTTAAATACAGCATAAAATAATTAATATATTTATAACAATTACATTTTTCTTAGCTTATTAAAATCAATTAAAGCCGTCAGAAAAAACTTTATTAAAAATGTAGGTCTTCAGGCCCCCCCCCTTTTTTTTTACTTTCTATTTTTGCCTCCTCCCCTGCACCGGAACCCCGCTCAGTCAGAAGACGCTCAGATGCCACCCTGCTTCACTTCCTTAACTGGTTCTGCGGCAGTCCCCCATGGAGCCGTGGTTATATCCACCAGGCAGGTATGAGGTGGGGCCCGAACACCCCGACGCTTCTAGTTTCGTTGGGTCCCCGTCAGTCCAGGCAGGAGGGAACCATTAGGGTCTGCAGTGGCACTCCTTCCCCTTGGCGTTCCGGCGCGTGTTTTTCCGGTGTTCTGTGGATGTCACGTGAACCCCTGATGTCAAGGTGCATAGCGCCAATGTCAGTGATGTCCTCCCCTCTCTTGTCTCTCAGCGTATGCTGTGCCCCAGATCTCCACCTGGTTCAGTCTTGCGCCGGGACCTTGTACCCCCTCCCTCCCTGGAGAAGGCGAGCTGTCCTGGGGATGCTCAAGCCTTCTCCCCTGGCCGGCCCTCCAGCTCCCCGGGCTCATTCCGAACCGGGTTGCCAGTGTAGCGGAAATCCAACTGCTGCGCCAGCGAACCGCCAGGTCCTTTAAATGCCTCCACCGATGGGGTCTCCCTCAGGGCTTTTGGCAGCGAGTTCCAAAGGGCCAGGCCGGCCACCTCAAAGGAGCAATCTCCTGAGGTTTTCAGCCTGGCTCTTGGAACTGCCAGGAGGCCCTCAGTGGAGGAGCAGAGGGAACGCATCAGGATGGCTGGAGTAAGGAGGTCAGACAGGTAACTGGGGCCCGGGCCTTATAGGTGAGCAAGCCCACCTTGAAGATAACTCTCCACCTGACAGGCAGCCAGTGCAGATCTCGTAGGACCAAGGTTACATGACAGGACATAGGCAGGCCGGTCAGCAACCTGGTTGCCACATTCTGCACTAGCTGCAGTAGGCAGATGATCCCTCCATTGACCACGAAGTACAGGGCATTACAGTAGTCCAGCCTGGAAGTCACAAAGGCGTGTACCAGTGACTGCAGGTCTTCTGGCAGAATCAAGGATCTAATTCGGGTGACATTCCTTAAGTGGTAAAAACCACTTCTGAAAAAAGACGACATCTGGGCTTCAAGTATCAGTCTGTCATCAAGGATGATGCCCAAATGTTTCACCCTGGGGGAAGCCATCAATGGAGTGGATCCCAGGACCAAACTTGTCCCCACTCTGGAGGCATCCCCATCACGCCAGTGACCAGGCTCAATCACCAACACCTCTGTCTTGCTGGGATTCAGCCTCAACCAGTCAGAGGACATCCAGTCCTGAAACTTGGCCAGACATTTATTTAGCACTTCCATGGCAACCTCAGTTGCAGGGTCAAATGACATATACAGCTGGGTATCGTCTGTATAGCAGTGGAAACCCAGACTGTATTGTTTAATGAGCTCACCCAGGGGCAGCATATATACTGCAAACAGCATCAGTGAAAGGACTGAACCTTGAGGAAATCCACACAACAGGGGCTTCGAGGAGGAGGAGAAGTTCCCCATCACCACTCATTGCCTCCTGTCAGAGAGATAGGACTCAAACCATTGAATGACTGTTCCAGTGAGTCCACCATACAGTCTAAGGTGATCCAAAAGCACAATGTGGTCCACGGTGTTGAATGCTGATGAGAGATCGAGGAGAACGAGAACTGACCATTCACCTCTATCTCTTGCTCTGAGGAGGTCATTTTGCACCCATACTAGTGCTGTTTCCATGCTATGCCTAGCTCTGAAACAGTACTGGAATGGCTCATAGATGTCAAAGGCCAAGAGATGTGCCTCGAACTGCAGGGCCACTGCTTTCTCAAAACCTTCCTTAAAAATGGGAGGTTGGAGATAGGTCTATAATTCGCCAGGACATCAAGATTGAGTGATGGTTTCTTCAGAAGAGGCTTTACCAATGCCTCCTTCAAGGCATTGGAAAGGCACCCCTCTGAGAGCAAACACTGGACTATCCTGGTGAACACTGGACCAATGGTCTCGACCCCTCCCACCAGGAGATGAGTCGTGCCAGGGTCCAGTTCACAGCATGCAGGCCACAGCTCCGAAATCACCTCAACAACCTCAGCCACTGGCAAAAACTCCCCCCAGACAATAGCAGTGCATGTGTTCCAACCAGGCCCACCACTGCAGGACAAATCACATCTCCCTGGGGAGACCCCTGCCTGAATGGAGGACACCCTGTCTGAGAAAAACAGAGCAAACTGCACAATGTGACTGAAAACACTCTTTCTGGCTGTAGACAGACTGGACATAATCTGTCCACAGCCCAAAAAAGCTGAGCTGGTCTGTTTTTCCCAGCAGCAATCTCCCTGGACAGGAACTCTGCCTTCTAATAGTTGATTGCCCCTTGATAATCATTATAGTGATTTCTCAAGGCCAGTCTGTCCTCCATGGACTGAGTCTTACACCAACAATGCTTCAACTTCTGACCCTTGGTCTTCATCTCCTTGAGAGCCCCATCAAACCATGGGGTCTCAAGCGAGAAGACCTGGGTCATATACGTACCGGTGCTATAGCGTCAAGTGCCTTGGCAATGGCCCCATTATAGGCCATCTCCACCTCACCCATGCTAATCACACATACAGCACTCACGCCAGAAAAGTCTACTACTGCCAGAAGTCCCTCTGGAGACAATTCCCTTAAAGGGCAGTAGCGGACCATCTTGACAGGGGAGGGACTATCGGGGGGGGCCCAAATAAGAAATTCACTGTGCAGTGATCTGACCAAAGGACCCAATCAATCTTGATGTCAATGACATCGAGCCACAGCAAGAATACCAAGTCCAAGATGTGGCCATGTTGATGGGTCGCAGAGGTAACCACCTGTCAGGCCCAAAGACGTCATCATCTAGAGGAGGTCATAACTAAATAATGAGGATTCATCATCAATCCAAGTGTTGAAGTCCCCCAGAATTAACCATCTGGGGGACTCCAACACCCATTTGGCAATGAAGTCTGCTACCTCCTTCAGGAATTCTCCCCCCCCCCCATCCCAGAGGATAGTAAAAGAGGAGAATTCTACAACCTGTACCTGGACCCGTATGCACTACCACACATTCAAACCATGAGGTAGAACCCACTGGGTGCAGGAAGTTCAAGCTGGATCTAAAACAGATGGCCACCCCGGCCCTGCGTTCCCTTCTTGGGCAGTGTACCACTGAATACCCAGCAGGGACCGATGCCTCCAATACTGGACCAGCATCTTACCCCAACCAAGTCTCAAGTGATGCAAGCCAGGTCAACTGAGGAAATCAAGTTCAGCATAATAGCAGTCTTGTTCCTTATCGATCTGGCATTGCATAGCACCGTCTGAAGGGGACTAGTAGAGACTGCAGGCCCTCTAGCTACCTGCCCACGTGGTCCGGTGGAGGCCCTGGGGACAGTAACAAGACATACTGTGCCTCTCTCCTGGTTCCATCTAACCCCAGGGTGTCTCCTATTCCTAACCACCCTGATACTGTTCACCTCTGATGTATCAGCAGTACCCCACCACATGTTCACCCATCCCCTATTTATGCCCACCTCCCAGCATCGTCTTACTGCAATATCTGGGAGGGAGAGAGCTATAAAGGGGCAGAGGTCACGCAACAGGGCTGCTGTATACATTGTACGAGGGGGCCTGAGACCTACACACATGTTCTAACTCCACTTAATGCTCTAAAATAAAAATTTAAATACTAACACAATATATAATTAAAAGAAAGAAAAAAAATGTTTCCGCTTTCTTTCCCCTTTCGTTGGGTATGAGACAGGGATGTCCATTGTCCCCGCGCTTGTTTAATCTGTATTTGGAGCCGCTTTTGGTTTGGTTAAAATTGCATCCAGATCTCCCAGTGACACGTATTGGGTCTATGGACCTTAAGTTATCCGCTTATGCGGATGATATTCTATTACATTCATCCTACCCAAAATCAATCATTCCCAAGACCCTGCATACTGTTCAAGAGTATGGTCTCTTGTCTAATTATAAGCTTAATTTTGGACAAAATTGCAATCCTGGCCCTAAACTCTCGAGTGTTTAAGGTAGACATTACCTCACTTGGGATGATTTGGTCTCCCCATTCCCTTAAATTTTTAGGAATCTCTCTTTCTAGAAAAGGTCCAAAATGATATGGCTTAACCTTACTGACTTACTGGCTGTCATTCGACAAGACCGTCAATGTTGGAGGACCTTGCCTCTATCGTTGCAGGGTCGAATAAATATAATTAAAATGAATGACTTGCCCTGCCTCTTTTACCCACTTAACATGTTAAACTTCTGGAGACCAATTTCCTGGTTTAAGAAAATTCATTCCATTGTGTCGGACTTCGTGTGGCTGGACAAACCCCCACAGCGTTCTTATTACAAACTGGTCACCCCTAAGTCTTGTGGTGTGCTTACACTTCCGCATTTTGGTTTGTATTATTGAGCCAGCCATGCCAGCAAATATTTACATTGGCTGTTGCTAACTCCTGATGTGGAATAGGGCTCTTACCTCCCTGTATGGTTATCCTTGGAACAGGAACTCATCCGTGGGGTAAGCCCATCTCTCCAGGCTTTGCTATATGTGGCCCCTAAGGATCTGCCCGCCTCTTACGTCACACTGTCACTAGGGTATCGGTGAGAGTTCATGCACAGCTATGTTTAGTCTTGAAATACAATCACAAAAGGGATCTCTCCCAAATGTTCTCAGGGATCCCCACTTAAAGATTGAGGGTAAGGTAATCTCAGAGGCATGGCTCCCTTCCTTGGCGGGCCTGGAGGCTGGTACTTTTTTCAGGGATGGGATTTGTATTCCCTCTATAGAAATCCTGTGTCAGCTAAGATTGCCCTCTGCAGGAATTTTCAAAGTGTACGAGGTTCACCACTCTATAATTTCCTGGTTCGGTACAGGGGTCCCTTTGGCTGATGAGGGTGAGTTCCTGCAGTCCTTAGTCTCTTTAGCTTCCTGTCAGCATTCTGTGTCTGGCATCTGTGCAGCTTTATACACCAGGGTCTTCCCCAAGTTAGACAGATCATTCATATATTGGAGTTCGCAGTTTCCACAGCTTTCCTTTGACTGGAGTAAGATATGGCATGATACGTACAAATATGTTACACAGGATCATTTGCGCCTTACCCAGTTTAACATTCTTAACAACTTAGATTGGCTAAGATGCATAGGATTGGGTCTCCTCTGTGTTCCCAGTGTGGGGCCTCGGAAGGAACTCCCTATCACATCTTTTGGGAATGTCTGAAGGTGGATGCACTGTAGTCAGCTATACAGAGGAGTGTGCAGATCCTTTATTGGGTCTCGATGAATGTTTCTCTCCTGAGGTTTGTCTGGTTGGAGACTACTCTGGTGTCACTATTAAAGAGCTTAGATATCATATTGCCCTGACGGTCAAGAAGCTAGTCCTCCGCCATTGGAGGGGTGTTGATCCTTTATCTTATACTGAATGGCTGCAGAGCTCCTTTTTAACCTTAGAGTTGAAAAGATGATCGCCAGCCTACATAATAATCTACGGCGTTATGAGATGAGATGAGGTAAACTGCATACACTATATACTATGTAACCTGGGATAAGGCACCCTCAGTACCTTCTAGCCATTATTTATTTATTTCTTTATCTAACCCCAATGCATCTGTTGAGATTATATAGGTATTGAGTGTTAAGCTCTGCTGAGGGGAGGGTATTTAGGGGGTGGGTAGGGGGGAATGGGGGGATTGTTAATGTTTTTGCTGATGTTTTCGTTCATACTTTATTTTCTTGTTGTATTGTGTTGTTACTACTTAAAATTCAATAATGTTTACTCAATTTCAAAAAAAAGAAAGAAAAAACCTAACCTAATCATACAGTCACCATCCACACTATAATACAAATAATTTACCTAATCATAAGCACTCCACTCTCATATGCTAACTAAACCCAACCAACCCAAAAGAAAATTGTTTAAAATAATTATTTAGGAGAATCCTACAATTAGTTGCAGAGGTAAATTATTTCAAAAAATAATTTCAACAGTCTTTTTTCATACGCAAAATTTTATTCAGGTTTTTCAACATTTATATACAAACACATTACATACAAGTTTTCACAGAACAACAATTGCAACATTAAGGTGTATACATTCTCTTAGTATTCATTTCATTCTTGTGTCTACTTAGTTACACAACCATTTATCTGTAACAGATTTCATGTAGGGTATGTCTTAGCTGTCTGGGGTATTTCTCTTTTGGATTTAAGTAGCCCAGGTAAGATTACCAGTCGGGTGGGGTACTTATGGTACAAATGCTGGGTCTCTTGCCATGGCATATAAGATCCAGCTGTTCCACCTCTTTCTCCCGTTCTCTAGCTGGTCACTCATCCTGTAAGTCATAATTTCATACTGCTAAATGTTGGAAATGACCTTTGGCCAGTCAGCTCTATTAGGAATTTTATTTGTGAGCCATTTCTGGGTGATACACTTCTTCACTGCTGCTATACCTATCCCCAGTAGATATTTAAGTACTGAGTCCTTAATCTCCAGGGGGTAGCTATGAAAGAGCACCATCTCTCTTGTTAGTTGTAGTTGCAGGGAAATAATCTCTCTCTTGTCTTCTTCCATTTCCCTCCAAAAAGGAGCCAATTTGGGGCATTCCCACATGATGTGTAAGTGGTTTGCTTGTGGCTCCCTACATTCCCTCCAGCATTGTGCATCAGGTGCTGTCTGCCTATGCACCTGTTGCACTGGGGTGTAAACAAATCTAATGGCGCACTTCCAGCTGTACTCCCTCCATTGTATTGAGGATGTCACCTTATGTATGTTTTGGCAGCCTGTTTCCCAATCTTCTTGGTCTAGGGGGTGGCCACTCTCCAACTCCCATTTCCTGAAAGCCCTACGTATTTCTATACCACTGATGTCTTGTATAACCCTGTATATTCTAGAGATCAGGTGTGGCAGCTCCTTCCCCCGCACTGCTGCCCTCACTATACCCATGAGTGTATTCACTCCCTTAGGTGTGGCTTTTCCCCCACTCAGCTTCCCCAGGTATGCCCTTGCTTGAAAATATCTAAATTGTTCTCTCTGAGTCAGGCCATACTCGTGAATTAGTGTCTGGAATGGCTTGGGACCCCCACTTCTCATCAACTGCTGAGGGTTTCTTATGCCCTTACGAGCCTATGTCTTGTATCCAGAGTCCATTGCTGCTGGGGCAAAATCTATGTGGAGGTGTAAGGGGAGGAGCCATAACAGCTCTCTTTCTGCACCACTCTTCTGTATCTATTTTTTCCAAATAGTCAGAGGAGTATATACGTGCATGGAGCCACATTTGTATATCTCTTGCATGCTCTTTGCATCCAGTACTCCTAGTTCTGGTGGGGATTTGTGTATATATTCCTGTTTTAGTTGGGCCCATTGCTGTCCTGGGGCATCATGGAGCCAGTAGATTATCGGCTGCAATTGTGCTACCTCTTAGTACTTTTTTAAGTCTGGCAATGCCAGACTGCCCAACCTCTTAGGTTTCATCAGTGCTGCCAGGGCTACTCTTGCTTTATATCCCTGCCAGAGGAAGCCCGAAATCCATCTATCCCACATTTTCCATGCCTTGGTTGGGATTGGAATAGCCAAATTCTGGAACAGGTACAGGAATTTAGGAAGCACCACCATTTTTATCACTGCCACTCTTCTCTCTAAGGTAAGGGGCGAGATGGTCCAGGCTTCCAGGTCTTTCTGCAATTGTTTCTGCAACGGGCCACAGTTTGTTTCGAATAATTGTTCAGCTGGTGTTGTTAGGTTAATATTCAGATATTTCATTTGTGTCAGTTCCCATTTGAATGGGAATTTAGCTTTCAGTGCTTCCTCTGGAGAGTATTGTATGGCTAATACTTCTGTCTTGTTTTGATTTAGTTAATAACCTCATATGGTGCCGTATTCCGAGACGAGTTCCCAGAAACTTGGTAGGTCTTGTAGAGGGTTTGTAAGGTATAACATTATATCATCTGCATACAATGATATGTGGTGATCTCCTCCGTCAGGTCCTATGAATCCAGTTATATGTGGGTGTGTACGTATTGCTTGGGCCAAGGGCTCTATGTAGATGGCAAACAGTAAGTAGAGGAAAGGTGTCCATTGACTCTCACCTGGGCTACTGGGGATTTATATATTTGGGCTATCAACTTTTGAAATTTATCAGCGAATTCAAAGTTAGGCTCAACTGGAGAAAGGACCAGGATACCCTATCGAATGCCTTTTCGGCATCTAGATTGAGGGCCAACAGGGGGGTGTTCAATCCGGTGGCTTGCTGTATTATTTCAAGTGATCTTTTAACACTATGAATTGTTTGTCTGACTTTTATGAAACCTGTTTGGTCCAGGTGAATTATCTGAGGGAGGATGTTGTCCAGACGTTTGGCTATAAGCGAGGTGAAAATGTTATAGCCCATATTTAGGACAGCTATGGGTCTCTATGACTCACATCTGTCCGTTGGTTTCCCTGGTTTTGGAATAACCAAAATTGTGACCCGATTCCATGAAGGGGGCAGTCCTTTCCCTTTAAGAAGAAAATGAGGGGCTGTACTTCTGGGGAAAATTTTTTATAGAAATCTGCTGTATACCCATCTGGGCCAGGGCATTTCCCTGTCTTCAGTCTTCTTATAGCTGCCACTATCTCATGCACAGCTACAGGTTTCTGTAATTCTACTTGTTCCTGTGTTTCTAGTTTCGGGAGTCCTAGTGTGGAAAAAAAATGTATTACTTTATCTGGCTGTGCTGGTTGATCCACCTGATGAAAAAATTACTCACCATAGTAATCTTATTTCTTCCCAGTGATGCTCAGATATTCATAACTTTATGCAGTAAGCCTGGAGGGTTGGACTGCCCGGAGAGATGGAACACATGCAAATGAGTAGAATTATTTGCACGTGAGCATCTTTCAAATACTGCCTCTACCAACTGTAGTGTTCTAACCTATTCAGATTTGTGAGAAGCCTGGAAGTCAGACATTAGGAAACTAATGTAATTAATATTATATAAAAGAGGGTTTTCCCCTAATTAAAGCATAAATTTAGAATAAGCCTCCAAAGGGAGGCTGACTTTAATAAAAACCAGATCAATAAAACTCTAAAAGAGAACATTGAAACTCCAGTTTAAAATGATTAAAATGGAAAAATGCAACAGATATAATATGGCTTGATGGCACCAGCATGCCGAGTGCAGAGGCTGAAGTTCTGGAAGGGGAGGAAGGGAGGGAGTTATGAATATTTGAGCATCACTGGGAAGAAATAAGATTACTATGGTGATTAATTTTTTCTTCTAACCCCAGTAATGCTCTGTATATTTATAACTTTATGCAGATTACCAAGCAGTACCACTGGAGGTAGGCACAGAACCTAGTTTGGAAACAGACTCTGCAGGACAGCTGTGCCAAACCTAGCATCACCCCTGGATAAAATATCCAGGCTATAGTGTTTTGTAACGGTGTGTACTGTTTTCCAGGTAGCTGCTTTGCAAATGTCCACCAAGGGAACCTCCCTGGCAGCTGCAAGGGTAGCAGCTGTTCCTCTTGTTGAATGTGCCCTCAATCCTGTTGGGGGCTCTTTACCTGCCTTAGTGTAGCAGAACTGAATACACTGGACTATCAACCGAGAAACTGATCTTTTCAAGGCTGGTTTACCCTTTTCTACATCCCCATATGTAAGGAAAAGTTGTTTTCCATTTTTCCTAAGGTCCTTAGTGGCTGTCATGTAATAGCTGATAGCCCTTTTCACATCCAAACTGTGTAATCTTCTTTCACCAGAACTGGTGTGGTCTGTGAAAAAGACAGGTAGAGTGATTGACTGGTTCAGATGAAAGTCTGATACCACTTTAGGGAGAAACTGTCTGTTAGTTCTGAGGACTACCTTATCTCTGTGAAATGAGATATAGTTCTGGTCAATGTAGAGAGCCTGGAGCTCACTAATTCTCCTTGCAGAAGTAATAGCTACTAGGAAGACTGTTTTCCAAGTGAGGTATTTCAAGTGGGCTGCAGTCATGGGTTCAAAAGGAGGGCCCATGAGCTTGGCTATACACACATTTAAATCCCAAGCAGGCACTGGTGCCCTGTGAGGTGGGTGTAAATGCATTAGTCCTTTAAAAAATCTTTTGAAAAGTTTATCAGATGCCACTGATACCTTGGTGCCCACAGAAAGGTAGGCAGATACTGCTGCTAAATGAACCTTAAGTGAACTGGGTTGCAAACCTTGTGAATGCAAATGAGTGAGATAGTCCAGGACTACTGAAACTCCAGCTTTTCATGGTATAAGGTTCATACTGGAACACCAGAGAGAGAATCTCTTACATTTGGAAGAATAAGTTTTCTGTGTGGAGGGTTTTCTATAACCCTTCAAAATATTTAGGACAGCTTCTGAAAGATTTAAATCTGCCTACTCTAATTCTTCAAGAGCCATGCTTTGAGATAAAGAGACCTGAGATTCGGGTACAGCAATGTTCTGATTGGAAGTCAGGAAATTGTGTCTGAGGGGCAACTGTATTGGTTTGCTGACAGACATAGAGAGCAGAAGAGAGTACCATGGCTGCCTGGCCCAACCCGGAGCTATCAAGATCAGGGATGCTGAGAGGGATTTTGGCTGCAGTAACACCCTGAAAATCAGTGGAAAGGGGGAAAAGTATACAGATGCCTGCCTGTCCAGTCCAGAACCAGGGCATCCAGGGGAACTGTGCCCTGCTCTGGCGGTCTGCAGCAATACTGGGGTAGTTGGTGGTTCTGGTGGGATGCGAACAAGTTTATCTTTGGAGTGCCCCACCTTCTGACATTAAGTTGAACCACCTGCTTATTCAGAGTCCATTCGTGATGGGCCCAGTTGATGCGGCTTAGTGCATCTGCCAAAGTATTGTCCTTTCCTGGCAAGTGAATTGCCTGTAAAGAGACCTTCAGAGAGTACGCCAGTGTCCAAATCTTCATGGACTCTATGCAGAGGAGGTCTGACCTGGTGCCTCCCTGATAGTTTATGTAATACATTGTGGTGGTATTGTCTGTTCTGATCTGAACCACCCTGCCCATGATCAGTGAAGAGAAAGCCTTTAGGGCTAGTAACACTGCTCTTAGCTCCAGTAAGTTTATGTGCTGAAGGGACTCTGCTGCTGACCAGATTCCCTGGGTTGTGTGCTTTCCTAAGTGGGCTCCCTAGCCCAATAGGGATGCATCTGTTATGAGTACCAAAGAGGGGTTTTCTTTCTGGAAAGGCACTCCTTGCCTTAAATTGGATTCCTGTTTCCACCACAAGAGGGCCCTTAATAATGGGCCTGTCACTGGTATAACTTTTGAAAAAGGATCTTTTTTTTCTGACTCCAGTGAGCCCTGAGGTGAAACTGGATGTCTTGCATGTGGAATCTGGATCCCTGGACTGTGCCTGTGGATGCAGCCATACAGTCGTGGCCAAAAATATTGTCGCCCTTGCAGTTTTTTCTAATAATGCACCATTCCTTTCAGAAAATTGTTGAAATTAAAAAATATTTTGGTATCCACATATGTATTTCTTTGGTTTGCAGTGGAATAAAACACAAAAAGCAGAAAAATTTACTAAGTCTTAGCTTATTCCACACAGAAATCCTTAAATGGCCCGGACAAAATTATTGGCACCTTTTAGAAGTAGTTAGAAATAATTAGATTTCAAGCAGGTGATTCTCCTTCACTTTGGAATTGAACTCACCTGTGGTGAGTTGCAGGTGCCTGCAAAATAAAAATCACGCATTCAACCAGTTTGAATAGAGAAAAGGACTCATTCTCCTGTTTTGTGTGTCTGTGTGTACCGCAATGAGCATGGAGAAAAGAAAGACAGCTAGAGAATTGTCTAAGGAGGTCAGACAGAAGATTGTAGCCAAGCATGGACAATCTCAAGGCTACAAATCAATCTCCAGAGACCTTGATGTTCCTGTTTCCACCATACGTAATGTTATCAGGATGTTTAAGGCCCATGGCACTGTAGCCAACCTCCCTGGACGTGGCCGCAAGAGAAAACTTGATCGAAGATTGCAGCGCAGGATTGTTCGAATGGTGGAGAAAGCACCTCGATCAACTGCCAAACAGATTCAAGCTGACCTTCAGACACAAGGTACGACAGTTTCAACTCGCACCATCCGTCACCAACTAAATGAAAGGGGGTTATATGGTAGGAGGCCCAGGAGGACCCCACTGCTGAGAGAGAGACATAAGAAAGCAAGACGGGGGTTTGCCAAAACACACCTGAACAAGCCAAAATCCTTCTGGAAGAATGTCCTGTGGACAGATGAGACCAAATTAGAGCTTTTTGGTAAAGCACATCATCTCTATGTTTACAGAAAACAAAATGAAGCCTTCAAAGAAAAGAACACCTTCCCTACAGTCAAACATGGAGGAGGTTCAGTGATGTTTTGGGGTTGATGTGCTGTCTCTGGCACTGGGTGCCTTGAAAGTGTGCATGGCACCATGAAATCTGGAGATTACCAGGCTATTTTGGAGCGCAATGTTGAACCCAGTGTCAGAAAGCTGGGTCTCCGTCGAAGGTCATGGGTCTTCCAGCAGGACAATGATCCCAAACACACTTCAAAAAGCACCCAGGAATGGTTCAAGACAAGACGCTGGACTGTTCTGAAGTGGCCAGCAATGAGTCCAGATCTAAATCCCATTGAAAACCTGTGGAGAGATCTGAAAACAGCAGTTGGGAGAAGGCACCCTTCAAATCTGGGAGAACTGGAGCAGTTTGCACAAGAAGAGTGGGCCAAACTGCCAGTAGAGAGGTGCAGGAAGCTCATCCATGGCTACAGGAAGCGGTTGATTGCAGTTATTTTGACCAAAGGCTGTGCTACCAAATATTAAGTCTAGGGTGTCAATAATTTTGTCAATGCCATTTCTTTTCATTTTCTGATTTAAAAGGATATATTAAATTCTGAATCAAAAAACAAAGGTTCTGTAATATTAACAGAGAAATAAAGAATTGTGGAGACCAAATACTGTACTGTTGTTAATTTCAACTTATGTTTCGAGGAATTGTGAGTTATTTTAAAAAGTGCAAGAGCACCAATATTTTTGGCCACGACTGTATGACCTAGTAGCTGCAGAAACTGTCTTGCAGTTTTTGAGCTGTTCAGGATGAAAGACTTTGCTATTGAGTGAAGACTTTGCACCTGCCTAAGAGTAAAAAGGCTCTGCCCTGAAGTGTGTTGATTTCTGCCCCTATAAACTGCAAAGTTTGAGCAGGGGTTAGGACTGATTTCTTTTCATTTATTATGAAACCCAGAGATTCCAACAGGACTTGGGTGATTTTTAGGGAGTTCCTTACCTGGTCTAGTGAGTTTCCCACCACCAGCCAATCGTCTAGGCAAGGGAAAAGTCACTTCCTGTCTTCTTAGATATGCCACTACAGCAACTAGGCACTTTGTGAACACCCTTGGTGCTGAGAAGAGACCGAAAGGAAGAGTTGAAAACTGATAGTGGCCTGAAGGGAGCCTGAATCTGAGGTATTTTCTGAAAGATTCCTTTATGGGGATGTGGAAATAGGCATCTTTCAAGTCCAGTGATGCCAGCCAGTCTCCCTTTTGGATTGTTGGCAATATTCGAGCAGAAGTGACCATTTTGAACTTTGTTTTTTTCAGATGCTTGTTCAAAGCTCTGAGATCTAGTACTGGCCGCAACTCCCCACTTTTCTTTGTTGTTAGGAAGTATCTGGAGTAAAAACCTCTTCCTCTCAGGGTGGTAGGGACTAATTCCACTGCTCTGAGATGTAACAACTTTTGGACCTCTGCTTCTAGCAATGCTCTCTCTGCTAGAGGAGGTGAGCAGTAAACCCTGGTTTTCTGAGGAGGAAAAGATCTGAAGTCCAAAGACAGACCCTGACCCACTATCTTCAGCACCCACTTGTCTGTAGTGATGCTTAGCCAAGCCTGGAAGAAGTGGGAGAGTCTGCCTCCAACAGGGAGGGAGGAGGTGGCCTGATTCTCAGGGGTTTTGCTTAGATTGGGGTTGAGGTTGGGTTTGAGAACCCCTCCTAGAGCCCCTTCTACCCCATCCCTAGAGTATCCCTGTTGTGGATACTGCTGGTACTGGGGCATGGTATTGGCTGGAAGAAGGGTCTGGTCATAAAAGACCTTCCCCTGCCCCCCCCCCTTCCATAAGGCCTAGTGGATGGTGAAGCACGCTCTTTAGCAGAGTTGCTTCTATAGGTGGCCTTATATTCATCTACTTTTTTCATGTATGCAACCATGGATTCCCCAAAAAGAGAGTTTCCCCCTCTAAGGGAAAATCCAGGGCCTTGGATTGAGTATCCTGAGTAAGGTTAATGGCCCTAAGCCAAGCAAACCTTCTCTGTGCCACAGTGTTAGCCATCCATCTGGCTGCAGTGTCGTTAGAATCAGCAGCCATCTGGAACTGATACTTAGCCGCCTCCAGCCTAAACCTGGCAGTTTCAGCCAGGTCTTCAGAAAAGGGTGAGGGGGGCTTTCATGGACATTTCCAGTACCGACTGCCACAAAGATTTTTGATACTGCGCAGCATAAGCTTGAAAGGTAGCCTGTCTCATGGCCAAAGAGGCTGATAAATACCCTTTTTTGGCCATGCTATCCATTTTTCTGGAGTCCGTGTCTGGAGGGTGGGAGGACAGGGGGACTCTGGCTTTGTCGCAGGCTGCCTGCTGTATGACCCCTTGATGGTCAGAGTGGGAGAAAAGAAAATTGACTCCCGTCCTGTCCAACTGATACTTTTGATACTTATTCTCCTATCAACAGGAGGAACAGAATTAGGGGTTTGTAGAAGTTTCAGGGTGTCCTTTTTGAAAAATTTGTAAACTGGCAAGAGGAGGGCTTCGGTGGGTGTCAAACCACCCATCATATTCAAGTATTCAGTTTCCTCCTCATCCTCAATCTGCTCTGTGGTAGCAATATCCAGAGCATCTGCCATTCTCTTTACAAATGTAAAATGGGATCAGTAATCCTCTGACACCATGGGAGGTGAACCAAAATCCTGCTCAGGAGAAACCTCTGGAGGAATAGGTTTATCATCCTGAAAAGGATCCTCCTCCTCTTCATAATACTGCTCCTCCTGTAAAGAAGGCAGCACACCAATGCTGGCCTGGGGACCCTGGGTAGGGGCAGGCTGCTGGGGAGCAATATTTTGCAATATCTGGATAATTTAAGGGTCTGGGCTATCTCTTGAGCCGAGGTCATGTCAGGCAACTGAGCAGAAGTCCCTGGTTTAGCAGGGGAGGATTCTGCATGTTTAGTTTTCTTAAGTTTCTTTGAGGGAACCAGGGAGTCAGCCAGTTCTTTCCCTCTTTTTGCCCCTCTCTAACAGCCAAGAAAATTCAGGGGTATACACACAGTACAAGTTCACAAACCCCAGAAAAGACAGTGGCTCAGTATTTTAAAAACTGAGCAATTGGTAATTGAAGGAGAGGGTCTGCAGTTATTTTTTTGAAGCGCATGGACTTGCTGTTTTTACAGTCTAGCCAGGATCGGGAAGGGGGGGTTAGGGCCTTTGTTGATTACAGCACTCATTTGTGGTCCACTACAGTGCTGATGAGGGGGGAGCACAGTGATATTTTTAAAGTTTGGTGTGGTCTTGTGTGCCAGACCTTCATACAGTGATGTTATATACTCAGATAACATCACTGGTGAAGGTGGGCACTGACCAATCAGAGCCCAGGACATTTTTTTGCCATTGTATAATGGGTGTTAACAAACAGGATTAATTTTTTAGCCAGCTCTGGGGTTTGGGCACATTTTATATTAGATCACTTTCCAGTCTATCTAATTAGGAGCAAAAAGAGAAGAAAAATTAAAGTTGTAATTAAAGAATGCTGGTCTTTTGAGAATTTAACTGACGGAGTACTTAAAGAAGTTAGCAATAATAAATTGCCCATGACTTTATACTATGAACCACATTGAAGAGGCTGTAGAAACAGACTTTGACGGCAGATAAGAACCGCTTGGCCCACCCAGTCTGCTCATTTCCCTATCTATTGGATAAGCTGCAGATCCTTGTTAACCAACAGCCTACTTCCTCCTACCCCCCCACAAGACTTGCTTTATGTCTGTCCCATGCATTCTTGAATTACCCCACTGTTTTTGATCTGACAACCTCCTCAGAACAGCTGTTCCATGCATCCACTACCCTTTATGTGAAAAAATACTTCCTTACATTGCCCCTGAGTCATCCCCCATCTTCAAATTGTGTTCCCTTGTTCTTGCACATCTCTTTTTCTGAAAGATGCTACCCTCTTGGACTTTATTGATTCCCTTGAGTTACTTAAATGTTTCTATCATGTCCCTCCTCTCCCTCCTTTCCTCGAGGGTATACATGTTAAGCTCCTTTAGACTCTCTTCGTATGGCTTCTGGTGCAGACCCTGCACCATTTTAGTTGCCCTCCTCTGGACTGCCTCCATCCTGTCTATGTCCTTACGGAAATGAGGTCTCCAGAACTACATACAGTATTCCAGATGGGGTCTCACCAACTGTCTGTAATTTTGAATGCAACTAATTTGGGGTTGCACCTGAAAAAGGGACATGCTGTCTCAATAGGTCTACTTGATTATAAAAACTCAACTAAATAAATAGATAATGAAAAAAATAAAATCAGTACATAGACATTGGTCTGATAAAATGGAGGGCTCAGTCTGCCTAGTTCTGAACAATACAAGGAAACATAGGTGTATTTTACAAGCTACAGATGACTTTTGTCCATTTGGAGCACTGTTAGACAGTAACCCAGAATGTACAAGAAAAAAAAGAGACCAGACTAGATAAAAAGACGGAAGAGAAAAAAAAAAGCAACAAAGAAGCCAGGAAATAAAAAGATGACAGTAACAACTAAACAAGAAAAAAATCAAAAGAAAATAAATGAAAGTTACAAACTTACTGTAACTGGATCTTTCAGAATATCTTTGTTAATGATTACCACTTACAGGTCTGGCCTGCAGCCAGAAGGACCACGCAGGAGCAAAGCTTTGGCCAGGGAGCCAGCAGTGGCTACTGGCAAGGCTCCAGTGCCCCCCCACAACATGGTGCTGCGTGTTAGCCAATAAGCATTGCTGGCCCTCTCACCAACCTCAGTTCTGTTGGCTAGAAGTTACAGAAACACAAGTGGGGAAAATAAGAGAGAGCTAAGAAATTCCCAAGCCCAAGGAGAGGATATATGAAAATAAAATAAAACCAACAGCCAACCTCTAGACAGAGAGCTAGTTAGGTACGGAGCCAGAGCCTCAACACCACTAGCCAGACAGTTGAGGGTAGTGACAGTAAGGCAGCAGCCCTGAAGCATGTGGCTCTAGCAGGAAAGTCAAGAGGAGTATGCCCAAAAAGTTGGGACCCCCAGGTAACTGAGATGCCACAAAGGTGCCCCAAAGCAGAAATAAATCACACACGAATCTCACTAGTCAGTGTCATGCTACCAAAGGGTGATCTGACTGTAATCAGTTAAAATATGCCCCAGGGAGGAAGGGAATAAAATTCTGGTGCATATGGAGCTGCAGGGCAGGATAACCAAAGGGACACAAGATGTGTCCATCTGCCCAGTTATCCCTGAACCTAGTGGGTGAACAGCCAAGCTGGCATAGGAGAAAGAAAAAAACACATGTCAACCAAGATTGAATAACAACCTGGCATGGCCAGGAGAACCCCATCAAAAACAAAACCAACCTGCCTCCCCTGTAACAACAGGGATGTACCTTATGTAAGAGACTAGCATAGGTTTATTCAATCTAGTGCACAGCATCCCTCAACAAACATGGCTATTGTCCAATGGAGTTAGATTTGGATTGTGCCCAGAGGGCACAAACTGCATTTATCAACTAACAGGGATATGCTAAAGAGAAGGGGATAAACCTTGGGCATGGACAGGGAGAAGAAAGACAGTAAAAAGAAAGGAAGGAGGGAGGGAGGGAGATACCTCCTTTGTTTGGTTGATATGAGGCCCTACAGAGGACCCTCTCCACAGTTTTATCTTCTTTTTTTTTTTGTGGAATAGTGCCCAAGAAAGGAACATCCGCCAGCTTGTGCTGAGTGTCTGCTGTGAAGGCCGAGATCCGCTGCTAAGCCCTACAGTGCATGGCTACTGCAGCTGCCACTGAGCGGGCACAGGAATCCTCCAGATCCAGAGCCGTTTGCAGTTGCTGCTTGGCCACAGCCAGGCCCTGATATTGGACCTGCTTGACTGTGGTCTGGAGGTCCACAGGTAAGTGAGGAATGACCTCATCCAAAGAGCCCAAGAGGGTGTGGGCGAAGTGTGCCATCAAGACAGCCGAGCTCACCTGATGGAGGCCGAGCAAGGAGGCAGCATAGACTTTTTCAGCTGCATGGTCCAATTTCTTGGGACTCCTTGTCCGGTGGCTTGTTGATATCCCTGTTATTGCCTAAGCACTGAAACACGGAGTCAGCCACCAGTCCCTTGGCCAAGGGGTGCTCCGTGAAACCCAAGAGGTTACCGATGGGCAATGCATACTTGCGGGCCATCTGGGCAGGCGGCGCAAGGCAGGACATGGGTAGCTGCCAAAGCTCCAGGGCTGGACAGACGATGGTCTCGGCCACTGGGAAAGCCTCTTTCGGAGAGTCCCCTTTGTCCAGAATCTCTGTGGGGGGTTAGCAAGCCTGCTTCTGGATGGGCTCCAGTTTCACCCCTGTGGACTCGGAGATGAGGTGGAGGATGCCTAGGATGGAAGTGGACCCTTCCGCCATCGAGAGAATCCCCATGGACTCCTAGTCAACCAGACGGGAGTGCAGTAAGGAATCCTCAGACTCGGAGGAGTTGATAAAGCGACCAGCCGCCTGAGTCACCTTCAGCCCTCCGCAGGCGGTCAGGTGTGATGGTGACCGACAGCCGATGGGGAAGCCCCTTGGCCGGCCGAGACTTCTTAGTCAGAGCGCCAGTCAACAGCTGCTTGTGTGATGGCTCCACCACAACTGGCGGAGAGGCCAGCTTTGGCTAAACCAAGATGGTCTTGACCAGCTCTGCTGGGGAAGGGACAGTCTCGACCGACCCCACAGGGGGGAGTCGATGTCGGCCTCTCAGGTGACAGCCAAGTGATGGCTGGTGTGTGGTAACTGGGGTTGGCTTCGTATCAACCAGCAGTAACTGTTGCCACATAAGGTCTTCATAGTGCCGATGCAACTTGTGTCAGAGCCTCTCCTCACTCGAGAAGGACGAAGATGAGGAATAGCAGTGGTGCCGCTTAGCGTGGCGCTGAGAGCGGGAGCGCCAATGATGGCGAGAGTTGCTCGACCCACTAGAGGAGGACTGAGGCCTTGACCTTGGCCACCGGGTATGCCGATGCAGGATCGCAGAGGGAGTAGGGGAATACTGTGGCTCCCCCTGGTCTGGGTCGGTGATCAGAGGGTTCTGATCAATGGATTAAGCAGCCCCTTCTAAGGTCACAGGCAGGACTGGAGTACTGAAGAGAGAGTTATGGGCCACTTCAGATGACAACTGGTTGATTGGGTCAAGGAAAATCCCGGCCGCATCATCAGCTGGGGTCTCCACTGACTGGCCCCATGAGGGCTCTGTGAAGCCAGCGGCCAAGGCCACGGTTTCAACTGTGGTCAAAACCTGGGAGTCCGGAGACTGAGAATGCTCCTGGTCCCAGGAATGTTGACGATGAGTCTTCTCTTTCTTTGACTCCTTCTGAGAGCGACAGCTGTGAGATCCAGAAGGACCCTGACTCTTAGTTGGAAGGAACTGGCACAGATCCTTGAAGGAGCCTGAAAAAGTGGAGCCCAATTGGAGCAGCACAAAGGCAGAAGCCGAAGAGGAATGAGCGGTGGCCCGAGCCGCCTCTTCCTCGAAGGCTGCAAGCTGTTCCAGCTGCTCGGTGGACCCACAGCTGTGGAGGCCACCCAACAGGCGACTTTAGATTTGACCAGCAGATGTCGTTTTTCCAGGTGGCCTAACTTAAGGCGGGCGAGGCTGTCCTCGAAGACCGTCGCATGAAAAGACCTACAAATATCGCAGGCCTGGGTATCATGTTCGTGGCCCAGGCAGTAAACGGACGTGGCGTGGGGGTTGGTACATGACATCGTCTGCCTGCATGGGCACCGGTGAAATCCGGGCATGAACTTGCCATCTATCGTAGTCAGGAAGCTCAAAGAACAAATACCGAGTGGTAGCAAAGATTTCTAAAGCAATCCAAATGGATCAAAAGCGCTAGGGACTACAACGTGGAAGCAAGAAGGAGGGAACCTGCTTCTTCCAGCGGAACGGAAGATCTGGCGTCATGAGGCAGAGCAGAGGGATATACCAACCAGGTGGGTGAGAGGAACCAGCTTAAAGACTTTCAGGCACTTCTTAAAGGGGAAAGGACACTACCAACAAGTGTGGATAGAACAACACATCCGTGTCTCTAGAACAGTCGTTTCATTGGGGCGAGTCCATCATATCCAGAAAGTCAGCTTCCTCCTCTTCTTCTACTACTGACTCATGTATGTCAAGGTTCAGGGTATCCACTATCTGTCTCACAAAAGAGTTGTGAGAGAAACAATCATCTGGACCCTTTAGAGGAGAACCAAAGCCCTGCTCAGGACAGACTTCTGCCTCTATCGGTTCTCCTTAGTCTTCCTCTTCCTCATCGTACGGTTCCTCATACACAGGAACTGGTTCCTGGGACTGTGGAACCAATGCGAGAACTGGAGGAACCGGAGGAACCAGAGCCGGTTGACGAAGCAATGGGCCGGCGGCCTGAAGGGCCTGCAGAACTTGTAGGGCCTTAGCAATTTCCTCTGCAGAGGGTATAGCTGGTCTACTTGCTGAGAGCGCCTTTGCTTATTCAGCAGGAGGTGCAGCGGTATATTTCTCTTTATGTTTCCTTTTGGCAATAACCAGTTCTGCTGCAGTTTCCACTGGGTGTTTTGATTTTGCAGAATCATTTGTTTTCAGTGGACTTTTCTGCCAGTTCTTTACTTTTATCCTTGTTTGAAGAGGATGGCTCCTTTGATGATTTTGGAGGGGAAGCCGAGACAGCCATCTCTTCCAATTTTTTGGCCCACTTTTTAAGTGTTTTGGGACAAAAAGTTTTACAAATATCACAGTTAATGAAAATATGACTGGTCCCTAGACAGGAAATACACAAATTGTGTGTAGCAGCTTTAGCCACTAGTCGTCCACAACTGGTACAGTCTTTAAATCCAATTATTCCTGTCCATTTCTTTTTTCTGGGCGTTTCTGACATAAATGTCAGGAAAGTACAGTTCTGCAAGAACTTACCGTAATAGCAGATCTTCGAGAGAGGCTCTTGCAGTAGGTAATTACCTTGAGGACTGCACCCCCTGGCATCAGGACCACACGGAAACTTTAGCTAGCAGTGTCTGATGGGGACCGCCCACCGACGTCATGAGACCAACGTCAGTATGACATTATATAGTGGGTGGTCCCCACACCTGCCTTCCAGTTCTCCTGCTGGAGACCTCCCAAGGGGGCGACAGGAGAACGGAAAGAAAGAGGTTCTTGAAGCCAACATAAAGTGAAAGAAAAAAGAGCAGCAGAAGATAGGGAAGGAGGGACGGAAAAAGGTTACCTACTGCAAGAGCCTCTCTCGAAGATCTACTGCTACGGTAAGTTCTTACATAACTGTACTATCTTACTTCAAGAGTGTTCATGCAGTAGGTAATTACCTTGAGGACAGAGTCCTAAGCAATGTGAATCAGAAGGAACTGAAACATGGGAGGCAGGAAGGGATCTGCTAGAAGGCAGAATGTTTAGGACAGAAGTCCTTGGAAGACAGCTAGGCCAAAGTCAGCCCTGCATCTAGAGGCAATGTCCAGACTGCAATGCTTTGTGAAAGTGCGGACAGAGCTCCAAGTGGCCGCAGCACTTGTCAGGGGCTGACACATTCCTGAAGCAAGCAGTAGAGGCAGCCATGCTTCTGGTAGAATGCCCCTTAACCTCCCCCGAGAGAGTTTTACCATACTTCTGGTAACAGAAAACAATACAGTTTGCCAACCATTTGGATAAGCACTATTTGGGAACTGCCACACCTTCCCTCTTGGATGTGAAAGAAACAAAAAGTTGGTCCGTTTTCCAGACAGACTTGGTTCTGTTAGTGTGATAACACAAGATTCTATGAACATCCAAGGTATTCAGAATCACCTCTCCCCAGTTAGAATGCTTAGGGTAATACACTGGCAGTTGAATCGACTGGTTTAATGTGAATTTGGAAACCACCTTTGGTAAAAACTGAGGATTGGTACGCAGATCCACCTGGTCTCTGAAAAATTAAATACGGCTCCTTACACATCAGAGCCTGGAGCTCGGAAATCCTTTGAGCAGAAGTGACTACAACTAAAAAGAGCACTTTCCATTGCAAATAGTGCATATCACAACTACCAGCCAGTTCAAAATGAGGCAGGGTCAGTATTTCCAAAATAAAACTGAGGTCCCAAGGTGGCACGGGACTGCACACCGGGGGTTTTAGGTGGAGCATTCCTTTCAAGAAGGTTTTGGAAACCTCCAGCTGAGCCACAGTTTTGTCTCCCACCAAGGTGTGGTAGGCAGAACTAGCCGACAGGTGGCCCTTCAGTGATGAATAACTCAGGCCCAGGTCACAGAGGTGTACGAGATAATCCATCACTTGAGGAACGGGGCATACGATAAAGGGTCCCAACCCTTCAAGGTGGCCCAAATGATGAAAAACGCTTCCACTTCATGGCATATGTCATCCTCACAGAAGGCTTTCTAACCTCTAACAGAACCTGCACCACTCTGGAGGAAATTCCATAACGTGAAGCAGCTATGTAATGAGGTGCCACATGTAAAGGTGAAGGAACTTCAGCCCTAGATGGACCGGCATGTCCCTCTCCTGAGTCAGGAGATCATGGCAGAGGCAGGGGAACCAGAGGCTCCACTGCCAGCTGCTGAAGAAGCGAAAACCAAACTTGGTGAGGCCAATACGGGACAATCAGAACCATGTGAGCCCCCTCTGCCTGAAGCTTCAGCAGCACCCTCTGCAGAACTAGAAAGGAAGGGGAAGGGATATAAAACCTTCCCTGTCCAACAGATAGCACGTCTCACCAGAAAGCACCATGCCCGGGAGCAAGCACGCAAAACCTGGGTAGTTTTGCATTGTATGGGGAAGCGAACAGCTCTAGGTCTGGACGACCCCATAGGCAGAATATGTCTTCCACCACTGCTTGCTTGCACCCCCACTCATGGTCTTAAACTGAAGACCTGAAGGTTCAGAGAACAGAACCACACGCCTCGTTCCAAGGATAGGATTATCTGAGCCAGAGTGACCATCCTGAAGGTCTGAGACCTTAGAAACGTGTTCAGGTCGTGCAGGTCGAGAATGGGGTGCCAGCCCCCGTCCGTTTTGGGACCAGGAAGTACCTGGACACAAACCCCGGGTCCGGAGGAGGATCCACCACCTTCCTGATCACCTCTTTTTCGAGGAGCAGGGCAATATCGGCTCGGCGAGCCGACAGAGAGGCTGCGGATCCTGTAGCCCCCCCGAGGGGCGATGGCCTGAATGGCGGGGCCTGCTCAAACTCCAGGGCAGGGCCTTCCTACCACCTCCAACACCCAACCGTCCGTGGTGATAGTGGACCAGGTGGAAAGGAAGTGGCGCAGCCGTCTCCACGGGGAACCTAGGGGAGTAACGAAGCTGGGGCGATACCCTCAACCCGTCACTGGGCAGTGCTTAGAGAGGACCCACCTAGGGACCTCCTGGCCTTTTACCTCCTTGCTTCCTGTTGGAGGAAGCCATGGGCTAGGTTTGGGATGCCAGACCTGCTGGCCCTGGTGCTGGTGGGCGGATGTGACCACAGGTGCAGAAGGACGAAAGGACTTGTGCTGCTGCTGTTGGCGGCCTTTGTCCTTCTGGGTGGAGGTGACCGAGTCCAGAGTGACATTGGACTTTTCGATCCACTGGAGGTGACCTTCCACTCCAGGGCCGAAGAGGTCGGTCCCCAAGAAGGGGACATCTGCCAGTTTGTGCTGGGTATCCGCCGTGAAGGTGGATATCCTCAGCCATGCTCTGCGGCACATGGCCACCGCGGCCGCAACTGATCTGGCACAGGAGTCTCCGATGTCCAGAGCCATTTGGAGCTGCTGCTTAGCCACTGCCCTACCCTGGTCCCGCACCTGCCGTACCGTGGTCTGCAGGTCGGCCAGGAGATGAGGGATCACCTCATCCAGGGAGCCCATGAGGGCGTGGGAGAAGTGTGCCATCAGCACGGCCGAGCTGGCCTGGCGGAGGCCAAGGGAGGATGCAGTGTACACCTTGCGCCTGGCATAGTCCAGCTTTTGGACTCCTTGTCGGGGCCTGTCCACATCCCTAGCCTCCGGAACGCCGGAAAACGCTGTCGGTGACCAACCCCGGCAGAGGGGTGTTCAAAACCGGCAAAGAGCTGATAGGACCAGATACTTTCTGGCCATCCTGGCCAAAGGTGAGCAGAGGGACCACATACTTCTGGCCATCCTGGCCAAAGGTGCAGGACAGGAAGCAGGCCACTGCCAGAGCTCCAAGGCTGGGCCAACAATGGCTTCAGCCACTGGAAAGGCCTCCGTGGGTGAATCCCCTCAGTCCAGTATCTCCATCAGGGGATACTTGGCCCGCCTGGATACAGGCTCGAGCTGCATCCCGGTGGACTTCGAGATGAGCCGAAGCAAACCCATGAAGGACGATGGGCTTTTGTCCATCGACTGGCCCCCGGAGGACTCCAGGTCGATGGGCCTGGAGAACAAGGAGTCGTCATCGGACTCAGAGGAGTCCACGAAGAGCTGCCTGGGGCCTAAGCCACCTCCACCTGCCGAGGACAGTCGGGAGTGAGGGTGACCGACAACCTGTGGGGCAGGCCCTGACCCGACCGAGTCCTTGGCTGGCGCCCATTTCAGGTTGTGGAGGCAGAGGTTCCACCAATCGGTGGGGCAGCTGGTCTCGGCCGAACAACCGGCCCAGGCTTGGGCACCTCGGCTACAGCGAGGGGTTGTTTCGGCCGCTCAGGTGGCAGCCACTTGATGGCCGGGGAAGGCGACAGTGTCGGCTTGTTCCCGGACAGGAGTAACTGCTGCCACATCAGGTCCTAGTAGCGTTGACGCAACTTGCGCTGAAGCCTCTCCTCTTCCGAGGAGGAAGACGAGGACACACGGCAGCGCCGCTAACCTCGGTGCCGAGACCGAGACCACCGGTGTCGGCAGGATCGGCTGGACCGAGACGATGTCCGAGACTGAGAGAAATCTCGCGCTTCCGAGGATGGGTCTGGAAGGGCGGGGACATCGCTCTTCCTCGCTTGAAGCCTTTAACCGGGACTGCGGCACCAGAGGCACAGGCAAGTCCTCGGTCTCCACCGGGGACTGGTGAAGAAGGGTTGTCATTTCACCAGTCGACAGTACGTCCGACGGGTCAAGAAAATCTTGACCGCTGCCGATGGGGAGTCTCGCTGGTCTGGCCTTGACGGGACGCCGTGAAGCCAGCGGCTTATCCACAACCTCAACTAAAGCCGAGTGTCGACTGTCCGGGGAAGGGGACCTCTCCGCCCCACGAAAGCCGGCGACGATCCTACCCTTAGAGTCCTTCTTTGGACCGAGGAAAGTCCCAATGGCCCTCTCCTTCGTGGAAAGGACTGGCAAAGCTCCTGAAAGAAGCTGAATACGAGCACCAGAGAGAGCGGATAAATGCTGCGACTGAGGAAGAGGATGATACGGCCTGTGCCGCCCTCCCGAGGGCGCATCATCTGTTCGAAAGCGTTCTCAGCCGAGCCAGCCACCATGGTAACCGCCCAACAGGCCTCCTTCGACTTAACCGCGGTAGCTCGGGTGCCAGCTGTAACCGGCAGCGGTCTTCCCAGACATTGGCCAAAACAACGGCATAACTCGTGAGGCTCATGGATCGTTCTAGGCCGCAGGCAGTAGACGACGTGAGCGCTGGTCCGCCTGACATCTTCTGCCCACAAGGGCACCGCCAAATCCGGGAGTTGATTTGTCCATTGCAGCCGTGAGGAAGAAACTTGACCAAGTCTTGAGAATTTTAAAATAAGTTTTGAGGCGAACCAAGAATTAGGATCCAGTCTACACACAGAGCGTTAAGGAGGAACCTGAGCTTCCAACGGTAAGGAAGATCTGGCATCGTGGGGTGGAGCCGAGAGTTTTACCACCCGGGTGGGTGGGAGGAGCCAGCTTAAAGACCTTCCGGCAAGATTTAAAGTGGCAAGGAACCTGCCAGACAGTGTGGATGAACAACATATCCATGTCCCTAGAACTGTCCAATTCCACACCTGCATCGCCACCCTGCAGAGGGGATATGAGCAAGTGCCCCCTTGTTTGCTGAGGTACTAGACTACACACATATTGTCTGACTAGACTAACAGTGGGCCCTGGCAAAGCAAATGTTTGAAGAGCATACTGCACTGCCCTCATCTCCAGCACATTTATGTGTAGGGAGAGCTCCGACTGAGACCACAGCCCTTTAGTCCTGTGGTTCTCCAAGTGAGTACCCCAGCCCATCCCCGATGCATCTGTAGTTAGGGTCTGGGTGGAAGCAGGGGACTGGAATGGGATCCCCTTGGCGAAGTTGTTGAGATCCTGTCACCACAGAAGATCCCGCTGCATTGAACTGGAGACCATGACCATGTGGACTAGGTCGTCTGACCTCTGATCCCACTGCGCTCTGAGCGTCCACTATGAAATTCGCATGTGGAACTTGGCCAGAACAGTGGGGATGGTCGCTGCCATAAGGCCAAGTAGTCGGAGAACCAACCTGCCCGTGACCCACCTGCTGGAGGCTACTAAACGAGCTTGCTTCTGCAAAGTTTCTGTCTTGTCCTAAGGGAGGAAAGCCATACCCTGGGCCGTATCCAGAACTACTCCAGTAAACTGAAGGTGCTGGGAAGGGGCAAGTTGCGACTTGGGAAGGCTGACAGTAATCACCACCTGCGTAAAAAGGTCCAGGGTAGCTGAGAGGGAAAGTTCCAGCTGTTCCCTCGATGGGGCTGACAGAAGCCAGTCATTGAGGTAGGGGAACACATAGTGGCCCTGGCACCTCACGGCTGCTGCTACTACCGCAAGGCACTTGGTAACTATCCGAGGTGCCGAGGACAGACCAAAGGTGAGGGCCTTGAACTGGTAATGCTCCCCCTGAAAGGCGAACCTGAGGTAGCGGCGATGGGCCTGAAAAACTTGGATATGCAGGTAGGCATCCCACATATCCAGAGCACATAGCCACTGTCCCTAGTGCAGGAGGGTCAGCATTTGAAATCGTTTGTACTCTATGTATAGTTTTAGAGCACTGAGGTCCAAAATGGGACACAAATCTCCCATTTTTTTTCGGGACCAGGAAGAAGTGGGAATAATACCCCTTTCTTACCTGGTTTGCCAGAATGGGCTCTATTGCTTCCTTTTGTAACAGGGCCTTGATTTCTTCCCTTAAGAGGGGAATGTGTTCCTTTGGATAATGAGATGCCATTGGAGACTTGTCTGTGGGGGGGGGGGGGGTTCTCTAGAAACTCCAGAGTGTGGCTCTGCTCGACCAACTGAAGAACCCACAAGTCGGTGGGGACTGCCTCCCATCCCAGCAGGTGACTGGCAAACCTTCCTCCCACTGGCTCCTCTGAGGGACAGGGAGGAAGGGGGCAGACCGCGAGTCAAGAGAGGGAGGGAGAGTCGCGCCTGAGGCTCTTTGAGCTTTGGTGGGAGGGGCGCCCGTTGCTGACAGTGCTCGACATTTTGTAGACATCTGGCCGTCTGCTGCTATTTCATCTGCCGCTTAGCCTGGTGACAAAAGGGCTTTTTGGCCTGAACTCTAGCACGGTACATAGTGTGGACCGACCTTAGGGTCTTGCCCTTGTCCTAAAGGCTGGTGATGATGTCTTGGGCATCACCTCCAAAGAGGACGGAGCCCCTAAAGGGAGCATCCTGAATGGCTGTCTAAAAATCCGGCGCCAAGCCAGAAACCCTTTAGCCAGGAATACCTCCCGAGGTTAACTGCTGTAGCAGTGCCCCTGCATCATACGTGGCCCTCAGCGGATGCTGACAGGCAACCTTGGCGGACCTGATGGTGTCAGCCAGGATAGTCTTGGACTCTGAGTCCAGCACAGATTCAATGGCAGGTTCCAGCTGACTGAGGAGAGACTTCGGGTAAATTAGCATGTGTGCCATGTAGTTTAAGGCACACATCGTCAAAATGGAGGAAGAATAGAATCTCCTCCCAAACTGATCCAGCTGCCTTGACTCCTTATCAGGAGGAGAGATGCTCATGTGTCTCAGCTTAGTGGACCTTCATGATCTCTGGCAATGACTACAGAGTCCGCCTTGTGGTGAACGTTAAGGTGATCTTAACCATCTGACATTCTATAAGTCTGGGCAGCCTTTTTGGCCACTGCTGGTATAGAAGAGGGCATCATCCATATAGTGGATGGCAGGTCTTCATGTGGCTCTAACCAAGGAGCTGTGCAGACGGGAGCTGCCTCCTGGATGTCCAAATGCTCAGCCAGTCTTTGGCACTTAGGATTTTGAGCATCAGACTTCCATTCATAGATCTCTGCAATCTTTTTCAGGAGGTCTGCAAAAGAAGGGCTCTCAGGTGGGGATTTAGGAAATTCTTTAGGCCTAGGCTCCTCTGTGGGAGAAGTTAAACCCCAACCTTTCAGAGGAAGAGGAGTTGGAATCCAAGTTCATGATCTTTATCCTCTGGCATTCTTTATATGTCCAGTCAGCCTTTTTGGCTACTGCTGGTATAGAAGATGGCATCATCCATATGTAGATGCCAGGTCTTCATGTGGCTCTTAACCAAGGAAGTGTGAGGACGGGAGATGCCTCCTGGATGTCCAAATACTCAGCCAGTCTTTGGCACTTAGGATCTTGAGCATTGGACTTCCATTCATAGACCTCCACAATCTTTTTCAGGAGGTCTGCGAAAGAAGGGTCCTCAGGTGGGGATTTAGGAAATTCTTTAGGCCTAGGATCCTCTGTGGGAGGAGTTTCAAACCCCAACCCTGCAGAGGAAGAGGAGTCTGAATCCGAGACCCAATCGAGGACTCCGAAGACCGGACGCCAGGCAAGATTTCCGAGAGCCAGGAAGGGTTTTGTCTGTTGATCGTCCTGCCGAAGGCTCTTTCAGCATTCCTGACATTGGCTGACATGCGTCTGGCATGGGGTAGACCTGAGCACCTGGTCCGATGGAACCTGGGTAACATCCCTTTGGGGGGTGAAGACTATCCAGCTCCGGCACGAGCTGGGCCTTGGTCTCTGACCACCAGGATTACAGAATAGCGCGGATGTCCACCTGAGGCTGAGGAGGAGGAGGCAGAGGCGGCTGGTAGGCTGGTGGATATCCCGGAGAAAACCCCAACATCAGGTAGCCTGGCGTATGGTAGGAGTGTGCCGGGTAACCTCGTAAAGGGTACGCGGGCAAATACCCTGGCATCTGACAACCTGACGGTGGGTAGCCTGGAGGAATGTATGCTGGTGGATAGTGTGGCGTCGGGTGACCCAACGAGGGGGGGCTAACATGACGGGAGGCCAGACGGTGGTGCTGAGGGGCCCAAAGGAGGGCCCTGAGGAGGCCTAGAACCTGGCCCTGAAGGACTCGGGAAAACTGGGTTGGATGCTGGACCAGCGGGAGGCAAGCCTGGTGTTGGTGCAGAGGATCCGCCGGGGGTGGGCCCAGAGGATTACCTGGGAGGTCTGACGTCAGGTCCGGAGATGAACTAGGGAAGGCGTCACCTGACGGACGACCCCTGTCCTCTGTGCCCCGATGATGTGGGGAGGGTCTTCCAGAGGAGAGGGGAGGAGGGGGTGACCCAGTGGGGAGACCCAAGGAGAGAAAGCCGTGGTAAGTTCAGCAACTGGATGTCATCGGGGCCCTTGCTGGACCCCGATGTGAGCTGGATCGGTCGGGTAGATGTCGGTGACCGGACGACTGGCTTATCGATTGGATTGGTCAGGTGGACTGATGACCAGCTTATCAACCGTGGCCTGGCGGGCACCAGAGACAGACTTCAAAATATGGGCCAAGCGCTTGTCGGAGGGTCAGATGAGCAGCTTACCAACCCCAACCAGACAGCTTAGACCCACCAGCTAAAAAAAGGGGCCCAACAGTGGCAGAAGCCTTGGATGTAGCTGAGGCACCTGCAGCCACTGAAACTAGTGGGGGCAGGGGATCCAAGGGTTGCTCCTGGGAAGGCGGGGCAGTCTTGGAGGAAGCAGTCAACTTTCCAGAGGAAAAGGGCCGCTGCTTGTCCAAGGGTGGCCACGGGTGAGAAGAAGACCTGTCTTGGTCCCAGTGTTTCTCTTTATTCCTCTTTTTCTTATGCTTGTGGGAGTCACTAGGAGAGAAGGAAGTGCTTCTGAGTTTCTGGAGTTCTTTTTCCATCATGGCCATCTTTTGCCATAACAAATGAACCTTGAGGGGCTGTTGGCAATGCTTCCACGTGGCCTGGCTGGAAGCTGAAATGGGCCTCACTATCTTTGACCTTGTGCTCTGGATCTAGGCAGAAAAGGCAGAGGGAGTGAGAATCTTTGTGTGGTAGTTGCGCGCCGCACGAACAACACTTATTTTTATGTGACTCTGTGGAAGATGGCAAAGACATGCACAAAATAAAAATACATTACTATAAGGTAGAAAAAAAAATGGATACTCATCCGAAGAAAAGTGGTCGAACTGCAGCGACCATCTCCATAAGGTCAGACGTGCTCAGGTCGACAGTGGGAAAGAACTGGAAGGCAGGTGTGGAGACCGCCCACTACACACAGTCATGCTAACATTGGTCATGAGACATCAGTGGGCAGTCCCCCGTCAGACACTGCTAGCTAAAGTTTCCGTGTGGTCCTGATACCAGGGGGTGCAATCCTCAAGGTAATTACCTAATGCAAGAGCCCTGTCGAAGTAAGATCGCAGTTACGACTCCCAAAGATATCGGTTCCCCAGATAAACAAAAATATAACCCAATATAGTTTTATAAAATGGTTGGTTCCCAAGCATAGAGTAAGCAGGAGAACTGAACAGAGTGCTTGGTTGCTGACAGGAAAAGGAATCAAGCAATTGAGTAAAACAATAAAAAAGTAAAACGGGGGGAGGCGCTGCTGAGCCAGAGCTCGATGGTTGTCTGGAACCACAGCTCTCTACAGAGATAAAATAAGAATTAAAATAATACTTTTTTGGTGTTTTGGCAGATAACTACTATATTTGGTTACCGGAACATCTACAGAACAGAGATGGGCAATCCGAAAAAAGAAAAGGGGCACCAGGGTGGAGTGAATATCAAAAGTGCTTCAGGACCCCCGGCCACGAGGTCCACTCAGGGATGCTCTGTTACGGAAGACACCACTAGTGGTGAAGAAACATTACAAATGTTGGGACTTAAAATAAATCACCTCATCTTTATGGTGTCAGGACTTTCAGAAAAATGTGACCGACGAATAGAGTCAATACTATTGAGTCTGAAGTCCAGGTATTAAAATGGAATTCCCGGGGTCCCTCAAGTGTTCTGAGGTGACCCTGGGAACTACAGCCTCCCTAATTAAGGAAAACATTCACCTGAGGTCCCGGCCTGAAACCCTTGAAAACCAGGCCAGGGATGCAAACCTCCGCATTCTGGGTATGCCCGAACAGAGCGAGGGGGATCATCTTGGCCTATTTGTTTTGGAGTGGTTGGAGCAGCAGCTGGGACAAGCATATGTGGATAAAGGCATCCATATGCGAAAGCCTACCGGGTAGCATCAAGGGGGTCACCAAGTTAATCCGGAAGCCCCCAGAGCCATAGTCGCAATCCTAGATGGCATCAGCTCTAGAGATTTCATCCTTGCACTAGCAAGAAAGAAAAAAACATTGCTTTAAGATAGCACTTAGGTTCATCTCTACCCCACCTGAGCTATGCCACTAGGCATAAATAGAAGAGATTCAATGGGGTTCGGGCCATCCTACGTGAGGAAGAGGTACCACACTACCTGCTTTTTCCAGCGTGACTTCAGATACTGCATGAGGGGGAAGGTCTGTATCTTTTCAGATCCAGCCGAAGCCCTGAAATGGGCCCAGCGACACGCTCCACTGTCGAGATGCAGGGCCACATCTGATCAGTCAGATCAGGATGACGCCAAGGAGGAAGAGACCTGAACCATTTATTGCAGGGCCAGGTATTCAGTTAGCTTTCGATAAACTGACACTGAAGAGAACATTTTGGTGCTCTTATGAAGTTGAACTATTAGCACAATACTGGTTTGGACATAATGAGAGGACTTGGCTCAAAAACATAATCATTTCTCCTGAGGGGATTTAATTAGCGGAGAGTAATTGCCGGGGAAATGTTTACTATACCTATCCTGTTTAACATTCACACTTGCTTAAAATCTTTATAATAAAACTGCTGGAATTAGGGGTGTGATTTTTTTATAGCCTCAGGGTAATCCCCCTACATTCATCTTCTCTTGTAGTTAGTTGTATGCTGCCATAGTACCAGATATAAGAGTATAAGAGGGTGGTTCTATAGAATTTGTATTTGGATGCTACCAGTAAGGTACCTTAACTTGAATTAGGCATGATTTACTCATTTCCTTCATGAAGGAGACGGAGCTCGTATTCCATTTGGATTTATATAATGTTTTAACACATCATGCAGCTTATGTAACAGCAATAGATATCTGAATATCTTAACTGAGTACGTTGTTTTTTTACCGATTTCCTCTAAGGTTGTATCTAATTGAAACAGTATGAAGAATGTATTTTAACCTGCGTGTATTAAGAGGGGTGGAGCCCTCATGGAATTTGTTATGTGATGCATCCTCATGTACTGTCTCCAGACACTTTTTGCTGTATGTCTATTGTAAGAGCAATAAAAGAACAGTTACGTAAGAACTTACTGTAACAGTAGATCTTCGAGAGAGGCTCTTGCAGTAGGCATTTACATATAGGACAAAGCCACCAGGCATCAGGACCCCACGGAAACATTTCTAGCTAGCAGTCTCTACGGGGACCCCCCACACATCAGCTGACCGCGCCCACCTATCGCATAAAGGGACGAGTCCTCCATGCCCACCTTCCAGTTCTTTCTGCCAGAGGCCAAAAGGCATGACAGGAGAGAAGAGGATGTGCCCCCATAGAGGAAGAGAAAAAAAACTTGGGGACGGAGGAAGGGAAGGCAATACCTACTGCAAGAGCCTCTCTTGAAGATCTACTGTTACGGTAAGTTCTTACGTAACTGTTCTATCTTACTTCGAGAGGGCTCTTGCAGTAGGTATTTACATATAGGACTGAGTCCCAAGCAGTTTGGAGCAAAAGAGAAAGGGAGGAGTCATCATCCACAGAATGATGGACAAGGCCGAACAAGGATTCAAGACAGAAGTCCCTGTAGGTCGGCCAATCCGAAGCCTGCTCTACGGCGAGAGGCAACGTCCAAACTGTAATGTTTCGTGAAGGTATGGACAGAAGTCCAAGTAGCGGCTGCACAGAGTTCTGCCACTTACACATTACTGAAACGAGCAGCAGAGGTGGCTACTCCTCTCATGGAGTGACCTCTGACTTGACCTGGAAGGGTCTTTTTGTACTTGTCATAACAAAAAGTGATGCAATTCGCTAACCACTTGGGAGAGGCCTTGCTTAGAAATAGCATTGCCTTCTCTTTTATGTGCAAAGGAAACGAAGAGTTGATCCATTTTTTCTGAGATCCTTGGTTCTGTTAGTGTAGTATCTCAGAATCTTGTGTACATCTAACGTATGCAGGAGGTACTCTGCATGATTTGAGTGCTCCGGAAAAAAGGGAGCGCAATGGATCGATTCAGTGTGGATTCAGCCACCACTTCTGGAAGAAACTTAGGGATGGTACGCATGGCCACCCGTTCCCTGTGGAAAATCAAATAAGGGATCTTGCACATCAGGGCTTGAAGCTCGGAAATCTTCCAAGTGGAGGTGATGACCACTAGAAAAAGTGCCTTCCAGGAGGGGAATTTTAAGTCTGCCTCCGCTGCCAGTTCAAAGAGATGTAGCGTGAGCTTCTCCAAAATAAAACTGAGATCCCATGGTGGGGGGCGGGCACGCAGGATTACAGATGGGGGGTCTTAAATGGAGAACCCCTTTAAGGAAGGTGTTAAGAGACTTCCAGTTGAGCAACTGTCTTGTCCCATAAAGGGATGTAGTAAGCTGAGATGGCTGCTATATGCACCTTGAAAGAGGAGTAGTTAAGGCCCAGATCACAGAGGTGCCTCAGGTAATCCAGGATTTTATTTGTAGGGCAGAAAAAAGGTTCCAAGTCCTTGGAACCAGCCCAAATAGAAAATTGCTTCCACTTCATTGCATAGGTAGACCTGGTGGAAGGCTTTCTGGCCTCCACCAAAATGTCCGCCTCAAGAGGCGAGACGCCAAAGCGAGCTGTGGCTACGTCTGCAGGAGCCATGCATAAAGGTGGAGCGATCCGAATCCTGGATAGACCAGGGTTCCTTGATCCTGGGTCAGCAAATCTTGAGGAAGAGGAGGTTCCCTCGGAAAACTGTTGCAGAACAGAACCAAACTTGCCTCAGCCAAAAGGGAGTGATGAGAATCATGCGTGCCTCTTCTGTCCGAAGGTTGTTTAGCACTCTAAGAATCAAGGGAATGGAGAAAAGGCATAGATGAATCTGTCCTTCCAACACAGAGACAGCGTGTCCCTCCAAAAAACGTCTTGCACTGGAGCGAGCGAGCAAAAGGTGGGACGTTTGGCGTTGTCGGGGGAGGTGAAAAAGGTCCACCTGAGGAGCCCCCCCACTGCTCGAAGATGTCATTTGCAACATCCTGTTTGAGTTCCCACTCATGAGACTTTACTGACAAGTGAGTTAAGAGTGTCTGCCAGAGTATTTTCCACTCCTGGCATGTGAACTGCCATCAAATGCAGGATGTGCTGGGATGCCCAGTACCAAACTCTCATTGCTTCCCGGCACAGGGGATAGGAAAGTACAGCTACGTAAGAACTTACCGTAAGGGACGGTCCCCCCTGCTTCCTTCCAGTTCTTTCTCACCAAAGGCCAAAAGAGGCAAGATGAGAGAGAAGAGTATGTGCCCCCATGGAAAGGAAGAAGAGAGACTTAGGGGGACAGAGGGCGGGAAGGTAATACCTACTGTAAGAGCCTATCTCGAAGATCTACTGTTACGATAAGTTCTTACGTAACTGTACTACCTTACTTCGAAAGGGCTCTTGCAGTAGGTATTCACAGATAAGACTGAATCCCAAGCAGTCTGGAACAAGAAAAAAATGGGAGGAGGATTGTCATCCACAATATAACCTCAGGGCTGAGCAGGTCTCACAAAAGGAGGCCCTACAGAACAGCCAACCCGAAGCCTGCTCTACGGCGAGAGGCAATGTCCAAACTGTAGTGTTTCGTGAAGGTATGGACCGAAGTCCAGGTTGCGGCTGCGCAGATGTCTGCCGCGGACACATTCCTGAAACAAGCAGCAGAGGCAGCTACTCACCTGGTGGAGTGACCTCTGACCTGACCCGGAAGGGTCTTGGTGTACTTATCATAACAGAAAGTGATACAATAGGCCAACCATTTGGAAATGCATTGCTTGGAAACAGCATTGCCTTCCCTTTTGTGAGCAAAAGACACAAAAGTTGATAGGTTTTCCTGAGATCCTTAGTCCAATTGGTGTAGTATCTCAGGATCCTGTGAACATCCAGAGTATGTAAGAGGTACTCCCCTTGACTGGAGTGTTGCGTAAAGAAAGCCAGTAACTCAATGGATTGATTCAGTGTAGATTTAGCTACCATCTTAGGGAGAAACTTAGGGTTGGTGCACAAGGCCACCCATTCCTTGTGGAAAATCAAATATGGGATTTTGCACATCAAGGCTTGGAGCTCAGAAATACGCCGAGCAGAGGTGATGGCCACTAGAAAGACGGTCTTCCATGAAAAGAACTTTAAATCTGCTTCCACTGTAGGTTCAAAGGGAGGCGGCGTGAGCTTCTCCAGGATAAAATTCAAGTCCCATGGAGGGGCAGGATTGCGGATGGGGGGGAATCTCAGGTGGAGAACCCCTTTGAGAAAAGTCTTCAAGACTTCCAACTGAGCAAAGGTCCTGTCTCCAAAGGTTATGTGGTAGGCCAAAATAGCTGCCATATGGACTTTTAAAGAGGTATGGCTGAGGCCCAGGTCGAAGAGGTGACGCATGTAATCCAGGACTTTGGTGACCAGGCATGAAAAAGGCTCTAAGTCTTTATAATATGCCCAGATGGAAAACCTTTTCCAGTTCATAACAGAGGTGGACCTGGTGGAAGGCTTCCTCGCCTCCACCAAAATGTCTGCTACTAAAGGAGAGACTCTGAAGTGGGCTTTAGCTACGTCTGTAGGAGCCACGCATGAAAATGAAGGGATTTTAGGCCTGGATGGACCAGGGTCCCCTGATTCTGGGTCAGCAAGTGCTGTGACAGAGGAAGAGGAGGTTCCTCAGAAAACTGTCGCAGAAGAGAGAACTAAATTTGCCTGGGCCAGAAAGGGGTGATGAGAATCATCCGAGCCCCTTCTGATCTGAATTTGTTCGGGACCCTCAGAATCAAAGCAACGGGAGGGAAGGCATAAACAAATCTGTCCCTCCAACAGACAGACTGAGCGTCCTGCCAGAAAACGTCTCGCCCTGGAGCGAGCGAGCAAAAGATGTGAAGTTTTGCATTTTGGGGGGAGGTGAAGAGGTCTAACTGAGGTGTCCCCCACTGCCGAAAAATGTCATTTACTACCTGCTGGTCTAGCTCCCATTCGTGGGTCCTGGCTGAGGATCGACTGAGTTAGTCTGCCAGGATGTCTTCCACTCTCGGAATGTGAACTGCGGTCAGGTGAAGGTTGTGCTGAGCTGCCCAATACCAGACTTTCATCGCTTCCCGGCACAGGGGATTGGAGAGTGTTCCTCCCTGTTTGTTGAGGTACCAGACTACACTTATGTTGTCTGATTGAATAAGAAGATGACCGGGAAGAAGAGCCTGTAGGGCATATAAGACTGCTCTCAATTACAGCACGTTTATGTTCAGTTTCTGCTCAAAAGGGGACCAGCTGCCCAGAGTACTGTGAGATCCTAGATGGCCACTCCAGCCCTCCCGACACATCTGTTGTCAACATCTAGGAGGGAGGAGGAGTGCAGAATGGAACTCCCAGACACAGATTCTCCTGAACCATCAACCAGTGCAAGTCCCTGCTCATGGGGTTGACAATAGCACCTCTTGGTCTAGATTGTCCAGAGTTTGGTCCCATTGCGACCGAAGCGTCCATTGAGAGATCCTCATATGGAGCCGAGCGAACAGAACTGTCAGAATGGCAGCTGCCATAAGACAGAGGAGGCAGAGGACTGACCTGGTGCCGACCCGTCTGCCACCGGACAGTAGACGAGCCTGAATCTGAAGGGTCTCGACCCTGTCCAGAGGCAAAAAGGCTTTGCCTAAGGTCATGTCGAGAATCGCCTCTATAAACTGAAGGCATTGGCAAGGGACCAAGTGGGACCTGGCCTGGTTGATGGTTATACCCAGGCTGGAAAAGACCTGCAAGGTGAGGGAAAGGGAATGCAGAAGGTCCTCCCTGGAAGGGGCCGCCAGGAGCTAATCGTCCAGGTACAGGAAGACCTGCACCCCCTGGGCACGCAGGTGGGCCGCTACCATGGACAGGCATTTGGTAAATACTCGGGGAGCCGAGGAATGACCAAATGGGAGGGCCTTGAACTAGCAGTGGTCCCCCAGAAAACAGAAACGGAGGTATTTGCGGTGGGAAGGGCATATGTAGGTAAGCTGGAGGAGGTTGTAGGGTCTAAAACTGTGGGAGAATTAAAGAATGTATGGGACAGACATAAGGCAATTCTTGTGGGGGGGGGGCAGAAGAAATAGGCTGTTGGTTAACTAGGATCTGCAGCTTATCCTGTAGGTAGGGAAATGGGCAGATTAGGTGGGCCAAGCAGTCCTTATCTGCCGTCAAAGTCTATGTTTTTATCCAGAGCACATAGCCACTGCCCCTGCCGAAGTAAGGGTAGAATGCTCTGCGGAGACAACATTCTGAAGCGTTTGTACTCCACGAACATGTTCAGGGAACTGAGGTCTAGGATAGGCCTCAAATCTTCCATTTTCTCTGGAACTAGAAAGAAATGAGAATAGTAACCTGTCCCCCAAAGATGGGTAGGGACTGGTTCTATCGCCGCCTTCGACGAAAGGGATAGGATTTCTTCTATGACCAGAGCAAGATGTTGCGGGTAGTAAGACAACTGAGGGGGTGGTTTTCGAGGGGGTTTCTGAAGAAAACTTCATTGAGTGTCCGGCCGATATAAGCTGGATTGCCCAAGCGTCCGATGTTACCCTCTCCCAACCTGGTAGATGGGAGGAGAATCTCCCCCCACTGGTTCCTCTGAAATAGCCAGAGGGAGAGGTTGGGAGTCAGAAGATGTAGGGCAGCGCAACAGCTGAGGCTCCCATGGATTTTTTGCTGGAGGGGCCCCGACGTTTGTTGGCACGCTTGTCTTGGTTAGGTTTTTGTTTTTGTTGGGATTGGCAACAAAAAGGACGTCGCTGCCCCTCAGGGGGCCTGTACAAAGTCTACACCGACTTAAGTGCAGTGCCCTTCTCCTGCAGTTCGGTGATGATGTCCTTGACATCACCCTCGAATAGCACCAAACCCCTGAAGAGAGTATCCTGAATAGCAGACTGAACTTCAGGGACCAATCCTGACACACAGAGCCAGGCATGACGCCGTAAGCCTACGGCGAAAGCTGAGCTCCTGCCAGCAGTGTCTACCGCATTGTACATGGCACGGAGCATGTACCTTACAGGCCAAATGAGCGGAATGGACCAGGTCTCCCAGTTCCTGCTTAGTCTGTGAATCAGGAAGGGAGTCCAGCTTGGATTCGACCTGGCTAAGAATGGTCTTCTGGAAATCCCCCATGTGGCTGACGTAATTCGAGGGCCCTGATGCCTAGGTTCAAAGAAGCATATATCTTCTTCCTGTACTGATCCAGAAGTCAGGATTCTTTGTCAGGTGGAGATGAGCTCAGGTGTTTGGGGTTGGCAGAGCGGCCGTGGGCAGCGCTGATCACGACCGAATCCGCTTTGGGGTGAAGACTGAGAAAGTCTTTACCCTCCGGAACCTGGTAAAGCCTATCCACCTTCCTCGGAAGGGGGGCCAACGCGGATGGTCATTTCCAAATAGTGGAAACAAGATCGGCGTGAGGCTCAATCCAAGGTGGAATCAGTGTAGGAGCGGTCTCGGGCAGATCCAAGTGAGCAGCGAGCTTCTTGTGCTGTGGGTCTGGCTCCACTGATTGCTACAGACAAGTCTCCTGGATCTTCTTCAGGAGCTCCAGAAAGAAGGGGTCCTCTGGAGGGGACTTCGTAGGGTCACTCGGCCTCGGACGTTCTGGAGTGTGAGGCTTGTCTCCATAATCAGAGTGATATGACTCTGATTCTGAGTCAGAAGGCCCTGAGGGAGAGGAATAAGACACCTCCTTGGGAGGGGGAGGAATGACCCCTCTGGGGGGCCCCCGGGGGTGCGTGTCCTTCTCACCCTTGAAGCCAGAAGGTTCAGCTCTGGCATCGAGAAAGGGAGATGGAGTCTCCCGTCTCCGACGTAGGGGGGTCCGGTATGGGGACTGGCATCGGAAGACGACTCTCTACCTCCTTGGTGAGCTGAGCCTTGGCCTCCGCCCACCAGGAGGCCAAGGTCTCCTTCAGATCCACCGGTGACTGCAGAGTGGGCGATGGAGGCAGAAGAGGAGGAGGAGGTGGGGGCTCGGATATGGGTAGTGCAGGTACCCGTAATAAGAGTATTCATAGCCCGATGGTGGGAAGCCCCGCGTCCAGTACTGCGGCGCCAGGTAATGCAGTGTTGGGTACTGCGGCATTGGATACTGTGCAGCCGAGAACCGTGGCACCAGGGGCCCTGACAGAGCAGAGGATCCTGGCAAAGGCCCTGCTGGCGGACCGGATGGAGGAAGCGTCGGTCCCGTGGATGAGACCCGGTATAGGGAGACCAGTGGATGGGTCCTACGGTCCTGACGGAGGAACAGGTCTTCCATTGGGCAAAGGGATGCCGGAGGGTGTCGTCAGATCGACTGGCGTCAGAGGGTCCGGCGTACGAGGGGGACCCCTGATGGCAGCATCCCTAGGTCGGTCTCCACTGGGGAAGGAGGCTGCAATCTTCGGATGTGAACTGAGGGGATGCGGGGACCTCAGTGGGCAATGGGGTTATCCGTTGCGGACAGCCTGGGACATCAGGCGTGACAGGACGGTCGGCAGAGGAGCTGGCGTCTGACTTATCGACTCCCTGTCCGAGGGTGGCCTTATCGGAAGGGGGGTGGGCTGGGCGATTACCCAAGGAGGTGAGCAGCTTAGCAGCCCTGTCCAGGCAGGCATCAGCAGGACTGATGTCCGACTTACCGGACCCTCTTGGACTGGAAGGCCTCGATGGAGGAGCAGCCTAAATGAAGCAAAGGCTCCATTACCCTGGAGATTCCTGAAGGGCCCGAGCGCAAGCCAAACAGGAAGGGCAATGCCTTCTTGGTAGCCACCAAGACGGCCGTCGAGGAGCAATCCCTCAGAGGGGATAATACCTGTAAGGCTGCGACTCCAGCCGAAGTTGCGGCTGCTGTGGATGACGAATCTCACTCCTGGTGCTTCTCCTTCTCATGCTTCTTTTTGTGGCCTTCGGGGGAGGTTAACACCTGCCTAAGCTTCTTCAACTCCTTCTCCATGGATGGCACTTTCTTGCTGAGGAGATGGGCTTCCAGGGACTGCTGCCTTCGCTTGCAGGTAGCCAAGTTGAATTTCTGGCAGTGCTGGCACTCCTCCATGGGGTGGTCTGGGCCTAGACAGAAGGGGCACAAGGAGTGGCCGTTTTTGTGTGGAAGCTGGGAACCACACGAGTCGCACTTGTTTTTATGCAATTCGGAGGGCGTCGGGGACGACATACACAGCAGATGGTATGAAGAAAAAGAAAGAAATTCAAGAAAAGGTCAAAAAAGTTGAAACTTTTTAACTGACAAAGTACTGATGAGTGCTGTTCTACCGCGAGGAACTTTCACAAGCCGACGGCGGGAAAGAACTGGAAGGCGGGCGTGGGGGACCGCCCCTTTATACCGACAGTCTGACGCCAGTCACCTGACGCCAGAGACTGCTAGCTAGAAGTTTTCCATGGGGTCCCGACGCCTGGTGGCTTAGTCCTATCTGTGAACACCTACTGCAAGAGCCCTCTTGAAGTAAAATCGAGTTTCTCCCTGTTTGTTGAGGTACCAGACTACACACATCTTGTCTCGATTGAACCAAAAGATGACTGGGAAGAATGAAGGGGAGGAGAGCCTATAGGGCATACAGGACTGCCCTCAGCTCGAGAACACTGATATGTAATTTCTTCTGGAAGCGAGACCAGTTGCCCTGAGTCTTGCGAGATCCTAGGTGGGCACCCCAGCCTGCTCCAGACGCGTCCGTCGTCAGAGTCTGGGTGGGAGGATCGGTGCAGAAGGGAACCCCCAGACTGAGGTTCTCTTGAACCGTCCACCGCTGCAAGTCCCTGATCATTGGGTCTGAGACTAGGACCTTGTGATCCAAGTTGTCCTGAGACTGATCCCATTGGGACTGAAGAGTCCACTGGGAGACTCATGTGGAGCCACGCCAAAGGGACAGTTGGAATGGCTGCCACAGTGAGCCCGAGAAGACGAAGAACCTTTCTGGTTCCGACCTGTCTGAGGCAGGACAGGAGGGGAGCTTGGTTTAGGAGGGTCTCAACTCCGTCCACAGGGAAGAAGGCCTTGCCTAAGGTCGTATCCAACACTGCCCCTATGAACTGCAGACACTGACAAGGGGCCAGATGGGACTTGGCATGGTTGACCATGATACCCAGGTTGGTAAAGACCTCCAGGGTAATGGAAAGGGAGCGTTGGAAGTCCTCCCTGGACAGTGCTACCAAAAGCCAGTCATCCAGATAAGGGAAAACTTGTACTCCCTAGGTATGCAGAAAGGCTGCCACTATTGCCAGGCATTTGATGAATACTCGGGGGGCTGAGGAAAGGCCAAATGAGAGGACCTGGAACTGGTAGTCAGCCCCCTGAAACCAAAAACGGAGGTGTTTGTGGTGGGAAGGGCATATGGGGCTATGTAGGTACGCATCCTGCATAACCAGAGCACATAGCCACAATCCTGGCCAAAGCAGGGGAAGAATACTCTGCAGAGAGAGCATTCTTAACGTTTTGTACTCCACATACTCGTTCAGAGAGCTGAGATCCAAGATGAGTCTCGGGTCTCCAGTATTCTTTGGTACTAGGAAGAAGTGAGAACAGCAACCTTCCCCCTGAAAGGGGGAGGGGATGGGTTCTATTGCTGCCATTTGAAGAAGGGAGCTGATCTCTGAGAGTACCAGCTGAAGATGAAGAGGGGAGTACAACGACAGAGTTGACTGTCTGTGGGGTGGTTTCTGGGTGAACTCGACTGAGTGTCCCGCTGACACCAACTGAAACACCCATGCATCGTGTGTTATTCTCTCCCAGTCCGGCAGATGGGAGGAAAATTTCCCCCCTACCAGTTCCTCTGGAGGTGCCAGAAGGAGAGGCAGAGTGTCAGGATGCTGAGGGCAGAGCAGCGGCAAGGGCTCCGGGAGTCTTTTTGCTTGTAGCTTTGGCTGCTGATGCGGCTCTGTGCTTGTTAGGACGCTTAGCCAGCGTGCGCTTTTGTCTTTGCCGATTTTGGTGCCGAAAGGGCTGCTTCTGACCCTGAGAGCATTTATACATAGTCTGAAATGACTTCAATGCTACCCTTCTCTTGTAGTTTGGTGATTATGTCCTCGACATCACCTCTGAACAAGACTGATCCTCTGAAAGGGGCATCATGTATGGCCATCTGAACTTCAGGGGTCAATCCTGATACAAAGAGCAAGGCATGTCGCCGTAAACCTATGGTGAAAGTCGAGCTTCTGCCTGCAGTGTCCACCGCATCGTAAGTGGCACGTAACGTGCCAACAGGCCGAATAAGCGGAGCGGACTAGGTCTCCCAATTCTTGTTTTGTTTGAGAATCTAGGAGAGTATCCAGTTTGGATTCTACCTGGCTCAGAATAGACTTCTGGTAGTCCCCCATGTGTCCACCATAGTTCAGGGTTCTCAAACCCAGGGTAGAAGACGCACATATCTTCTTACTGTATTGGTCCAGAAGTTTAGATTCCTTGTCAGGGGGAAGACTGATTGCCACTCATAAGCAACCTGGATTTGTTTCAGCAATTCCAGAAAAGAAGGATCCTCTGGAGGAGACTTCGGAGAGTCCTTAGCCTGGGGTTCTCTGGAGTATGTGGCTCATCTCCAGGGTTGGAGGGATCATAATCTGTATCAGAATCTGAAGGCTCAGAAGAGGAAGAGTCCTCCTTATGGGGTGGGGGAATCGACCACTCTGGGGGTACCCCTGGGGTGTGTATCCCTCCTGATCTGAAAGTCAGAGGGTTCTGCCCTGGCATCGGGTAAAGGTGGAGGAGTCTCCTGTCATCGACGTTGGGGCTCTGGTGTAGGGGCTGAAGTCAGCAGACGATTCTTTGCCTCCTTAGTGAGTTGGGACATAGCCTCAGCCCACCAAGAGGCCAGAACCTCCTTCAGATCCACTTGAGGTTGCGGGGGATGAGGATGAGGGGGACTCTGATATGAGTAACTGGGAAACCCGTACAAAAGGTACCCATAACCTGATAGCGGGAGGCCTGGTGTCAGGTGTTGAGGTATGGGTTACTGCGGTGTTGGTACTGTTGTGTAGGATACTGTGGCGTCTGGTATTCTGGCACCAGGGGCTCTGATGGAGCAGAAGGACCTGGTGTCGGTCCAACTGGTAGATCAGAAGGTTCCGGTGTCGGCTAGGAGGGCTTAGGGCTTAGAGTAGGAGGACCCATGGGGGGTCTGGGAAAGTGGGCCCTGCAGGACCTGATAGTGGGGAAGGTTTGTTGTCAGGAAATGGTACACTGGAGGGTGATGTCAGGTTTGCTGATGTCAAGTCCGGCATCTGAGGTTCTGGCGAAGGGGGGGGGCACCCCCGATGGCAGCGTCCCAGTCTCCTCGACCCCAGCCGAGGAGGAGGGAGCAGAATCCCCAGGAGAGTCTGGGGGGACGGAGGGGCCTCAGAGGGCAATGAAACTGGGGTTTGCTGTGGCGACTCCCGGACGTCAGGCATATGTTCAGTGCCTGGCGTGGGATTCGTGGTTGGGCATTAAGTCAGACTTGCCGGCGACCAGCTTATCAACCCGTGTCTTGGTGGGCAGCGCGGGCCAGGCCAACTTATCGTATCCACTCTTACCGGTAGGCGCGTGGAAGAAGTGACCTTAGCAGGAGTGAAAGCCTCCTTTGCCCCGGAGGCTCCCGGCAGACCTGAGCGTGAGCCCGACGCAGGCTTGGTAACCATCAAGGCGGCTGTCTGTGAGCGATCCCCCGGAGGGGAAGATACCCGGAGAGCCGCGACTCCAGCCGAAGTCGCGGGAGCTGTGGATGACAAATCCCGGTCTCAGTGTTTCTCCTTGTTCTTTTTCTTGTGGTGGCTTTCGGGAGAAGTGGATGCCTGCCTCAGTTTTTTCAATTCTTTTTCCATGGAGGCCATCTTTTTCTTTAGGACGTGGGCTTCCAGGGACTACTGTCTCCTCTTATGGGTGACCGAACTGAATTTCTGGCAGTGTTCACACTCCTCCATGAGACGGTCCAGGCAACTGGTAAGTTTGGCAAAAAAAGAATACTCATCTGAAAATGGCGGTCGAAGTAGCACTGTTCTTTTGTGAGGTACTTTCGCAAGCCGACAGCAGGAAAGAACTGGAAGGCAGGCGTGGGGGATCGCCCCTTTATACAGACGTAGGCAGACGCCGGTCAACTGACGTGGGGGCAGTCCGCTGCCAGAGACTGCTAGCTAGAAATTTTTCTGTGGGGTCCTGACGCCTGGTGGCTTAGTCCTATATGTAAATACCTACTGCAAGAGCCCTCTCTAAGGAAGATTATAACGTTAAAAAAAAAAAAAAAAGAAAAAACTAAAACGCTATGGTTCCAAGAGAGAACCAAGTGTTACTTAAAAAAAAATTAACAATAGTAAAAATTTACTACAGAAAAAGCGGTTCCTCACGGTTCCACAGAACTGAGAATACCGCTGTAAAACATTTATAAACCCACTGACTAACTAAAATACCTGAAATTAGGGGCAGCAATCGAAAATTAAATACTAAATGAACATCTCGTCAAATACACAGTTTGTGAAGAAGTTGAAAGCTCTCCGAAGCGTCCAAACTGAGCAGGTGGAGAAATTAATCTTAGCACTTCAGAGAGCAGCAGTTACTAGGGGCAACAGTCTGAAACTGGCATGAACCAATGAGAGTTCCATCATTTACATACATTCCATTCTCTCCGGAGCAGTTCAGCACTGAAGGCTGACTGCAATAGTTAAGCAGACTGAGCGATTCCTGGGGTTTGAACAGATGTTATTATAGGTCACTTCCCACTTGTGAGGGCAGCCCTGGAGGTATGCAAAAAGACCAGTTTGGACATACTGGAGAGGGGTTCTCCACAGCAGATGTTAAGCTTAGACTTGGGGATGAAGGAGCCATCTGACTGGATACGCAAACCCAAGTCTGGGGTTAATTGTTTTACAGACCAGTAAGATGTGGAGAGGAAAAATGAAGGATGAGATCCAGAGGGATGCAAGATATCTGGTGGTTTGCCTCCAGGCTGTAGAGACACACACCATGTGGATCTGTGGGAGACATGTTCTGCCTACATTGAATGCACTGTTTGGGTCCCAGCTTTTTGCATTCCAGCCTGATCACCATCAATGGAGCAGAAACCAGAAGATGAGAAGGAACAAATAAGTCAAAAGATTTAAGTAAAATATCATTAAATCGCATCTTTTTTTTATTCTTTGGTAACCATGTAAGGTCCACTAAGTACAATACCTGTGTTCAGGGGCGACCCAGGAGCATTGAGGAAGCTAAAGGGACACAAGTCAACTTTTTTTGCATAATACTGTTTCTAGTTGAAAAAACAAACATTTTATGACTGCTTACCATCTCTAAAATTCATCAATGTTGCTGGTTGTTTTATCTGCCTCTTTCCTTACAGTTATAACCAACCTTGTTTTGTTTAAAATCCTGGATCTATTCTTACTGCATGCTTCCTGAACATTAGAAACATCCCAAACAACGCAATCTTTCATTATGCAATAGTCTCCTTTACTTCTACTGCATCATAAATGGCTATACTGTGTTGGGGGTGTTCCTCCGTCTTGGAAAGATGCAGTGGGAGTCGATCAAGGAAAGTAAGAAAAAATTACTCACCTTAGTAATTATGTTTCTTCTAGTGGAGTCTTGCTGTATTCTGACCATTGCAGTTAGCCCCAGCCTTTAAACTGCCCCAGAGAACAAAGGGTTAACTTTTCTATGCATGGCATAGAATGTTCATCTCGAGCTCGGTTGAAGCCTCTGCCTATTGTTATTCGAACTGCAACCGTCAGATCTTTACGAGCAAAACTCAGTAGGTGTTCTGTGTGGAAACTGTAAAATTTTTAACTAGCCAACTGGCAGAAAAATAATGTTTTGGGTCCTCAAAGGAAGACTCAAGTCAGGAAACCCAAAAACAAAAACCAATCAAATGAAATAACATTCCACCCAAAGAAAAAAAGAGGGTGTAAAAGGGGGGCACCTGCCCACCCACATCCCAAACATCTAGGTTCTGAGAGGAGGCGGGGAGGTCAGAATACAGCAAGACTCCACTAGAAGAAATATAATTACTAAGGTGAGTATTTTTTTCTTCAAACAACAAGAAGTCTTGCTGTATTCTGACAACTGCAGACTACCAAGCAGTACCTCCATGGAGGAGGGACAGAACCTACTTTGGGAATAGGCTCTGAAGTACTGCTGTGCCAAACTGAGCATCACTCCTAGCCTGGATATCCACAGAGAGTAATGCTTAGTAAAAGTATGGACTGTTTTCCAGGTGGCTGCTTGACAAATTTCTAAAAGAGGGATATCCCTGGCAGCAGCCAGGGAAGCAGCTGTACCTCTTGTGGAATGAACCCTCAGGCCTGAGGGTGGAGTTTTACCCAGTTTTTCATAGCAGAATTGTATACAACAATCTACCTGGCAATAGATCTCTTGGTGGCAGGTTTGCCCTTCCCAACTTCTCCATAAATGAACTGGAGGGAGTCAAACCTGTGACCCTTGGTACGCTCTATGTAGTAGCTAAGGACTCTTTTAACATCCAAACTGTGTAGCCTCCTCTCTCCCGAGGAAGAATGATCAGTGAAGAAAACAGGGAGAGATATAGACTGATTGAGGTGGAAATCTGAAACCACTTTAGGCAAGAACTTTCTGTTAGTTCTAAGGACCACTTCATCTCTGTGACAAGAGATGAAATCAGATTCCACCGACAGGGCTTGCAGTTCACTGATATGTCTAGCAGAAGTGATGACTACCAGAAACACAGTTTTCCAAGTCAAGTACTTAAGCTCTGCTGAGGACAAAGGCTCAAAACGGGGTTGCATAAGCTGAGCAATGCAAACATTAAGATCCCAAGCAAAAGGGAGGGGATTGGTGTGAAGCGATCCCTTGAAAAACTTACAGAATACAGGAAGGGATGACAGAGAGGAAGACTTGCCTACTGACAGGAAAGCAGAAACAGCTGCCAAGTTGAGAGTAGCTGGTCTGAGACCTAGGCCACTGAGATGGACCATATAATCCAGAACCGTAGGCAATTCAGCAGAGTCTGGAGAAATATTCTTCTTAGAACACCAAATGCTGAATCTTTTCTATTTGGAGTTGTAAGTCTTTCTGGTGGAAGACTTTCGAGAAGCCGTAAGGATATCCAGAACCCCTTGGGAAAGATGCAGATCTGCAAACTCTAACTCTTCAAGAGCCAAGCCTTGAGATTGAGAGACTGAAGATTGGGGTACCAAATCCTCCCCTGAGAGGATGTTAACAGTTTGTAATTCCTGGGAAGAGACAGGGGAAGATGGACTGCTAGGGACAGCAACAAAGGATACCATGGCTGCCTGGCCCAGTCTGGAGCAATCAGAAACACTTTGCATGGTTGTGACCTTATCTTGACTAGCACTTTGAACAGGAGAGGGAAAGTGGGAAAAGCATACAGAAATTTCCCTTCCCAGTTCAGAATCAGAGCATCCGGGGGGACTGAACCCAAGACTGGGGGTCTGCAACAAAAAAGAGGAAGTTGGTGATTGTCTGGGGCTGCAAAAAGATCCATCTCTGGAGTGCCCCATCTTGAGAAAATCACCTTCAACACCAGAGGATCTAGGGCCCATTCGTGATGGCCCTGGGATATTCTGCTCAGTGCATCTGCTAGAACATTGTCCTTTCCTGGAAGGTGAACTGCTATCAGAGAGGTTTGCAAGAAATAAGCCAGGGACCACAACTTCATTGCTTCTGTGCACAAGGCCATAGACCGAGTGCCTCCTTGCTTGTTGATGTACAACATGGTGGTGGTGTTGTCTGTTCTGACGTGACCCACCTTGTTCTGTACTGAGTTGGAAAAAGCTTGCAGTGCCAGAAACACTGCCCTGAATTCCAAGAGACTGATGTGTAGAAGAGATTCCTGAGGCGACCACAGTCCCTGGGTGGTAAGTTCCCCCAAATGGGCTCCCCAGCCCAGAAGGGAAGCATCTGTGGTGAGGACCACTGAATGAGACTGAGTGGCAAATGGAACCCCTTGCCTCAAATTGTCCTGATCCTGCCACCATTGCAGGGCTTGGATCAGAGTTCGAGTCACTGGAATTAGTTTGGTAAGGGAATCCTTTCTTTGGGACCAAAAAGCTCTTAAGTGGAACTGAATGTCCCTCATTTAGAATCTTGCGCCTTGGACCACTGCTGTAGAAGCTGCCATGTAGCCCAATAGCTGAAGGAAGTACCTTGCTGGTCGAGACACCTGAAGGCTGAATGAAGAGGCCAGCTCCATGAGAGCCCTTGCCTTGTCCAGGGGAAGGAAGGCTCTTGCTTTTACCGTATCCAGCTCTGCCCCTATGAAGGTGAGAAGCTGCACTGGTTCAAGAACTGACTTTGGTAAGTTGAGAAGAACTCCTAAAGAAGTGAGCACTTGCTGGGTCACTTGCAGGTGTAACTTGACTTGGTCTGGGGACTGGCCCACTATAAGCCAGTCGTCCAGATACAGAAAAATGGAAATATTTTGTCTTCTTAGGAAGGCAATAACTACTGCCAGGCACTTTGTGAAGACCCTTGGGGCTGATGTTAGGCCAAAGGGCATTGCTCTGAACTGATAGTGGCCTGAGGGCAACTTGAACCTGCGGTACTTTCTGTGGGAGCACCTGATGGGAATGTGAAAGTAGGCATCTTTGAGGTCCAGGGAGGCTAACCAGTCCCCTGGCCTTAGAAAGTGAAGGATAATTCCCAGAGTTACTATCTTGAACTTTGGCTTTAAAATATGTTTGCTCAGGTATCTTAGGTCCAGGATGGGTCACCACTCTCCTGTCTTTTTGGGGGTTAGGAAGTACCTGGAGTACAATCCTTTGCCCTTGTGTAGGGTAGGCACTCTCTATATAGCTCTTAGAGCTAGAAGAGAAGAAACCTCTGCCTCTAGGGCAAGGGTTTCTGAGAGATTTGCATGTGGAAAAGATCTGGCTCTCATCTTGGGAAATTTTTGAAGCTGAGAACCAGTCCCTGGCTTACTACTTCCAGGACCCACTTGTCTGATGTAACAGACATCCAGTCCTGGACAAAGTAAGCCAGCCTGCCCCCTACTGGGATAGGATAATTGACCTGGGCAGACCCATCAGGGTGTCTGCTTGGCAGGGGCTTTAGGCTGAGGGGTGGATGCAGGCCTGCTCATCCCCCTTCTGCCTCTCCCTCGGAAAAACCCCCTCTGTGAAGATGAAGAAGAGGCCTGTGCTTGGTAAAAAGGCCTTTAGAAAGGCCTGCCCCTGGACTGCTGCCTTTGAGGAGCTGCTTGCCTTTCCTTGGCCTGAACACTCCCGTAAGTGGTCCTGTATTCATCCATTTTCTTCATGTAATTCTCTGTCTGCTCCTCAAACAGAGAATTACCCACTACAGGAAAATCCATGGCCTTAGCCTGGGTATCCTGTGAGAGGCTAGTACATCTGAGCCAAGCCATTCTCCGAAGAGCCACAGATGTAGCCATGACTCTTGATGATACATCACTGGATCCAACAGCAGCATGAAACTGAACTTTAGATGCCTCAATCCCATCTGCAGCCACCTCCTCCAGCTCCTTGGCAAGCTGGGGGGGAGCCTGTTTAGCCAGTGCCAGTACAGTGTCCCACCTGGACTTCTGGTACCTGGCTGCATTGGCCATATAATTAGCCTGCCTGAGTCCCAAGGATGATGCCATGTACTGCTTCTTTGCCATGGCATCAGTCTTCCTGGAGTCCTTGTCTGAGGGCTGTGATGCCAAGGGAATGCTTGCCTTATCACAGGCAGCAGCCTGTACAACCCCAACATGGCTGCACTGCTGATAAAGGAACTCCATATCTGAACCTGAAAGAGTATACCTTTTGTCCATTCTTCTGTCCACAGCAGGTATGGAATTGGGAGACAAGAAGTTTTTGTGTCTGTTTCCCAAAAGATTTGTGGAGGGGAACAGACAGTCTCCTGGACTCTGGGATGTCCATCATTTCTACATAGTCAGGCTCTCCCTGATCCTCCACTGCCTCCTCCACAAGAAGCTGGAGGGTGTCAACCACCTTTCTGTAAAACATGAAGTGTGAAGGGGACTCAGAAAGCCTAGGAGGAGAAACACCTGAGGGTCAGTCTGGGGAGATGTCCGGGTCAATAGGCACATCCAGACTTTCACCATCACCATTATCATCTTCCAATTCTCCTTCCTCCTCAAACTCCGGTTCATAAAATTCTTCCAGGGTATAATCCGGAACCGGGGGAACCGACCGAACCGAGCCCCTGCCAAAAGATACCGGATCAGTTGGAACCGATCGAAGCAATTCCACAATACGAATCGCTTTGGCTATTTCATTGGCGGTCGGAATATGAGATTCTGGATCCGAACCGGTCGACTTGTCTTTTTGGTTTCTTTTTGTTGGTACCGATTCCTCGGAATCGGCTCTCCTTTTGCCCTAAGAAGTATCGCCCTGGTCAGAGGGCACTCCTTCTGGCTTGGTCGGAACCGAACCGGGCTGGCCATCCGGGTCAGCGGACTTCTCGGCCTCCCTTTCCCTCAGTCTACCTAATCTCTTTTCCAGGGTAGATTTGGGAAAATGTTTGCAAATTTGGCAGTCTGAATCGAGGTGGTCAAACCCCAGACAAACACAGGTGGTGTGGGGATCGGCCTTAGCAAAGACCTTCCCACACACACACACACACACTGCAGTGTTGAAACCCAGTGGGCCCGTTTGTTTTCTTGGGTTTCTCAGACATGGCCAACCTAACCAAACTTATCCTTTTTTCAGCAAACGCCAGGCAAGACTCCCCTATCGGTTCCTGACCGTGTCATGGTCTTGGAAAAGCTACTAAAACCGTTTTTTTTTTTTTTTTAGAACCGATATGGACCGGTAACCACACACTAAAGTAAAGTACAAATTTTTACCTGAAAATGATCGGTTTAGCTGAACCGATCCACACTTTTACAAGTTCCACACAGAAAACAGAACAAAACTTATCTAGTACTCACGGTACCACAGACAGAGACTTGAATCGACTATGCAGAAACAACAATTTCAGCAGAAAAAACGACCGAAAAATCGACACTTCAACCGACTCTGAACCGAGCAGCAGGAGAAATCTCCGGAGCGACTGTTCAGTGAGGCGGAGTAAAGAATCTGATGGTTGCAGTTCGAATAACAACAGGCAGAGGCTTCAACCGAGCTCGAGATGAACATTCAATGCCATGCATAGAAATGTTAACCCTTTGTTCTCCGGGGCAGTTTAAAGGCTGGGACTAACTGCAATTGTCAGAATACAGCAAGACTTCATGTTGTTTGAAATATGTTTTTGTGTGGTAACACCAATATGTTGGACAGTCTGTTTTTCACTTTTTAAAAGAAAAAAAGAAATCAGAATCAAATACCAGTCACATCAGCAGTCTCTATAGAATGTGAACAATCATAGTCATAACATGTTTTTTAAACCAGGAGTACTTGTAGGCCTAAGGGATTGACAGTGTCCCTTTAAGTAACTTGCTCAAGGTCATACAGTATTCAAGTGAAGGTTGTGGGAATCAAATCCAAGTCATTCAGAGCTCGTTACGCTAGCCTCTAGGCTATACTGCTAGATCTGCATTAAGTGTCTGAAAGCTGAATCCTCACACTAAACTAGCCCAGTGGCGCTGAGGCTTGAGGTGCTGGATGCCATACCTCATGCCACACCAGCGACCCTGGTTCGGGAACAACCTTGGGCCGGGGTGCTGGCACGGGGGGAGGAAGAGAGGGGTGGACCAGGATCGTGCACCTAATGGCAGCTCTCCTCTCCTGAGGTGGTTGCCCCCCCAGAGTTCCACTGCTACTGGGTGGAGGTTCGGTGGCAGCGCAGGTGGGAAGGGGCAGCAAGTCAGGAGGGCGTCACGGAATGTGGCATGCGTGTCTGGGAATGGAAGCAGGCGAAAACGGGGAAAAAACCCACATAAAATACATAATGAAACCAAAAAAAAATTACTCACACCGCAAGAGCAGTGAAGGAGATCGGTCCTTTCCAGTGGAAAAAAGGTCAGATGTTAGATGAGATGGAAGAGCTGGAGGATGACACCAAGGGTGGTGGGAGAAGTCAAGCTTGAAGATGTCCAGTGACTAAGCTACATACAGCTGAACTGCTTAAGTATGTGTAACCCCCTTGTTACCCGGGGTTACTAGAATCCCAGTAAGACCTAGTGGTAGGCAGGGAAGGCAGCTTGTGAAACTCCAGTTAAATGGATTTCACACTGTCTCACTCTGTTCTCAGTCTCAGCTGAGACTGAGGGATGACATCACCATAGAAATATTGCAGCTGCATGAGCCACAATGGAATCTGCAGCAGGGAGTTGGAATAGAATGTTGGGAGGTTTGAACAGTAGTCTGTAGGTCAGTTGGTGTTTGGAGTTTGCTGAGGGAGCAGCACAGCAACTCTGGTTAGGCTCTTGGAGCCTCAGCCTACAGTCAGAAAAAAGGTGTGTGTTTCCACCTTAAGACAGACACAGAAGATAATTGTAAAGTGGTGGAGACCGCTGTTTTGGGTCTCAGTGCCCCCTCCCTCAGGGGATGGGGGCAGGAAAGGGTTTTCTGCATATTCCAGGGGTAACCCCGCTGGTTCTTCTACTAGTGTAGAAGCTGCCTATTTGTTCAAGAGTTTTTGGGACACAAGAAGATTTGTGAATTGCCTGTGGGGCACCTGCAACCGGAGGGCGAGTGTCTGCTCTTCCTAAAGGGCCTATGTTTTTTCACCCTGGGACTTGTGTGATAGTGGGGATTGGACTACTGAAATAGTGGGAGGCCTAGAGTAATAGGCTTAGCCAAAAGTAAAAGTATGTTCAAGTCCAGCACTTATGGGAAGTCAAGATATGTAGAGGAAATGTGACATACGTCTACCCAGTAATCTACATTGCCAAGCTTTCAGATAAGAGATGTTTAGTTTCCAGAGAAATGGCCGGGTATGGATTGTGGGAGCTGGAGGTGGGAGACCCCCATCTTTAGTTACCAGGTGAACCTCTACGGATTTGCTCTGTGGATTTCTACTTTGCCTCATGCACTTGGCCAGTGATGAGGGAAGTACCCAGACGTGGGATTGGAAGGAAAATTCTCTCTAGGAGTCGAAGGCTCTAAGGTGGTTTGGGGAGCCACAACAGGAAAACTGGTTCATTTCCCAAAATGGACCGAGGATCAAGTGGCCGGCAGGGGAGCCGGGCCCGTGGGGAAAACACAAGTAGTGTACAAGTCGGGCTGTGTACCCAAAGCTGCGTGCAAGTCCAGGCTGTGTGCCTGGTGGGTTCAGAGCCTGAGGGCTGGAAATAGTGAAGAAGTGTTTCTGTTGTCTCTAATCTGTATTACCAGGAATGTAGCCCCGTGGGGGTCCGTCTATGCTTTGTTTGTTCAGCTTGGATGTGAATAAAAGCCACACTGTAGAATCCCATTCCTGGTTCTGGACATTACAGTTATTGCTTCCTGTGTTCAGATTTACTTGGGTGCCCCTGTGCAGAGTAGCCAAACCTAGTCCCCTGTGCCGAGTAACCTCATGCTCCCCGAACCCAGTACCCACCAGGTACTGCTGTCAGCTTCAACAACATGCCACCTGTCGTTTTTGCTAAAAGGCAGGGGTGAGGGGTTACATATGGATAGTAACCTAACTCCAAGTTGGCAGAATCACTATTACCTCTAGGCACCTTCATATTTCCAGCTGCCTCTGAATAATGTCTTCAAAATGTCTACTACGCTCCTGCTTCACTGAGTGTGTTGTTTAAGGAATGAGTGTGCTGGGTAGTTTAACCTGAAATTTATAAGAAGCCTTCCCCTCTACACTAATTTTAGCGGTGCCCCCAATAATGCTATACCCTAAAGAGGGATAGAATTATACCAATAAAACGTATCACAGTGGTCCTGCTAAATATACTGTACTCACTTTACTACCGATCTCATGAAGTACAGTATGTCTCTGCCCTAATCAACTACAACTATGCTAGTATTACAGTACTTGGCTAGAACTATGGAGGTCCAGCTTTGTTAGCCAGTTATTGTACAACCTTATTTAGGCAATCACACTGTTCCAGTTCCAATCACTGTTTAATATTTTTTGCATAGTTCATACAAAGTGTACCTCAAAACACTCACAGTGAGATTCTCGACAGCTGAAAATTAGCAAATCTGATGGCCTAGAAAAAATTCCTTGACAAATAATTAGGCATAGAATGCTGTCAGCCAGACCAAAGAGATCACTGCAATTATCTGAGCCATTTTCTAAGCTGATAACTGTTGAGGGCATCAAGCACCTACATGCACTGAAACACTGTAAATGCTGCAGCATTTTGTTTGGTGCATTTACTGGAAGGCAGATGTATTACCCGAGTAATTCAGCTAACTTTGAACCCATGGAAAAAAGTATGATGATTCACTGGAGAAGGGATACGAGGTATAGTTACCATGAGGCAATCACACCTGCCATACTGAGCGATGAATATCACAAGAGGTAGTCAAATGCGGTTTGCAAAGGAGAGAATGACTAAAGGTAACACAGGCCCCCAGGTGCCTTATCACGATTTCAAAATGCAGAAATGTTTTTAAGCATTTAAAAAAAAAAAAAAAAAAAAAAAATTATTTGCACTTGTGAGGAAGTCTAGCTTTGCGCAAGAATTTTTCTGTGCAAGCATTTCAGTAGCAGCATGTGAATACCAGGAGTCGTTATGGCTGCCAGTGAACCAGAGGGCTGGATTTCTAGCTTATTACAAGTCTAAGTACTGTACTTCTGTATGTAGGTACAGTGGTGCTAGCCATGATGCGATACAGTAATGCTATAGAATATTACAAAATGCTGCAGTATACTGCAGGGAACAGTGCAATTCAATGGCAATTAAGCCCTTTTGTCAAACAGTGTTTTGTGATGTCATTTACTGCACGTTATTGCACTGCACTGTTGCTGGCTCCGGTGTGTGTGTGTGCGTATGTTTGCACAGTATGCATGGGTCTGTCAACTGTTGGTGGATATGGGGAAAAATAACAGACACAAAGTATGTGAGCTGTTGCAAGATCAGACTGGACTAGCTCTAAATCAAATGCTATGAAATGCTTCAACAGCAATACAGCAAGTTGGACAAATTCTTTGGAAAAGTTTTATTGCATTTTATTTTTCCATTTGGAAGTCGTTTAACATTTACATTTGTGTAGCATTCAAATGACATATGACAGGAACACTCAGAATGAATACTTTTAATTCTAGACAGGCAACAGAGCTGCAATATCAAGGTCTCCAATGCATAACACAGTTCAGAAACCAACTTAGCAAAGCAAGATCAACTTTGAAATGGGAAAAATATATACATATGTATGTGAATATATATATATATACATATATATTTATTTATATCAGCTTCACATTTGGAGGATTGTTTTACACTGATTATTCCAACAATTTGATATGAATGCTATTTGAAAAGCCTACCACCAAATTAAAAAGATTCCTATTAAAATAGTAAATCTGTGGTTTAATCCTGCTTAAGACCCCCATTTGTCATTATCTACCCCCCAAAAAAAATACCTGAAGCCAGGAACATCAACAGACTCTCCTTCATGACACATCACCTATTACAAACAGCACTGCTGACTGTGATGGTACACACGCGTACTATTTAGCAGCAACCTTTACATGAACAAGCTACAAGGAATTATTGTTACATCATGTTACTCCCATGTTGCTCTAAGCATACCAGGGTACAGCAAATGTGTAGGTTCATAGAAAAGCTAGGTTTTGCATGAAGTGCATCTTCCCTAAACCTAAGTGACCGATTTCAAAAACAGAACACAAGAAAGCAAAGTGGGGGCCTCATCTTTTAAAAGCAAGACAAATACATGTGACATAAGAATGCCAACCCCCAAGAGTGTTTGCAGGTGTGGAAAATATACATATTCCTGCTAAACAAGGCATTTGCTAAACCATGTTCCTGATTGAAACTACAGTTTATCAAGAATGTATAAATATACAGGCACAGTGGAGAAAAAAAAACTCTTGAATCAGACCTCAGTTGTTTCCTAATTTTGAATAAAAGGAAATACAAAAATCTTGGCAACCTGCTTTGTAAATACTTTGGTAACTGGATTACCAATCTAGGTTTTCCTGGGGTTACAATTTAACTAGAATAGCCACCTGAAAGTTCTTCCTCCTTTCTCCTATTTCAAACCTGGTAAAGGGATCCACTGTCCTCCCTCCCTGCCAACTGTCAGCTGGTATGCCATCCTTTTATGGAGCTGATGTGGGAATTCCTTGCTACTGCACAGATGCTAACATTCTTGCATTAAATGAGTGAGAGAGCACCCCTCAATCCCACGCGGCCACAGGCTGACAGTATCTCAAACCTGTGGGGGTTAATTAATAATTGAGCTTTAATGGAGAGTACAAAAGGTGATAAACAGGTTTTGAGCCAACAAATGCACAGACTGCAGGTGGAGGAAGCAATATGCTCTTGTGGCCCTTTTCTCATAGGTGTTTACTCTGACAAACCAAATGACTGTTCTTATACATTTCATTATACAGTACTGTGGATCATGTAACTCTTTATTTGAAAGAGTAGAAAGTTGTTCACATTCTGAGGCTGATGTCCGAGCTATAGTTCAAAGAGCAGGGAATTATTTGATCAGGAGAAACATTTTTTTCAGTTAGAGGTTTATAAGGCTCTGGAAGAGGCTACCAGGGGAAGTACTGGGCTAAGACAGCATATATGGGTCTCCGGGGGTAAACACTATTTCAGAATACTACTGTTAGACTAACAGGTAGGTAAGCAAAAAAGTCACAACAGAATGGGTATTGTGGCGAATCAATGCACGCTATGGATGCCTTCACCCATCTGGGAAGTGCGGCGATTCCCCAGCCCACACTTAAGTGGCTTCAAGCGCTTACAAAATGGTCTTTTCTTGCAAATTTGAGGAAAACAGAACACTTTTTTTTAATTAGTTAAGTAAAAAGTGAACTGACATATATTCACGTTGCTATGGTACAGCTGTTTCATCATTTTAGAATATACTGCAAGTTCATTCTTACATATTCATGTTGCTCTGACACTTAAGTTTAAGTTTGTTTGGGGTTGAGACACACTGCAACATCCCCAATTTATCTTTGCTACCACTTCTCTCCTTCTGTACACACTGCATGTCTCTCTTCCCATTCTTTAAAACCAGCTCTATATGTAACCATCCTACTTGGGCTATCATTGGTGCTTCAACCAATGCACATCATCAGTTGCAAGCTGCCAGTAGTTTCTGACACTGATACAGCTACTTGCGTGGGCTGCTATATGGATATGGAGCAGCTCCCTATGTGCCTAGCTTTCACTGAAGTAGCAAGTTGTGCGAGTGGCGGTATCAGCATCAGGACTAGACGACAGGTTGCAAGTAGCGTTGTAGCCAGTTTGAGCACCTTTAATGGCACAGGATGGGGATACAAACAGAGCTGGTTCTCAAGACCAGGGGGACCGAACACAAATAAAAACAAAACAAAGACACCATGGGAAGCACATATAAGTTGGGAATCCTGCAGTGCTTCTTATTCCCTTAGAAATACATGTGATTTGTCACTAATGAGTTCTATAGAACTGTCTGATTATTAGTTTTTACACTGCAGAGACAGAACTTTGTTTACACAGCTGGTTGTGGTGGGCAACTTTACAAAGATTTACTAATGCTCTTCATAATGTCACAGCTATTTCTGGACACACACACACACTTTAAAAATTAAACCAACTTGACAGAAACATACCTTAACACTAAACATCATGGGGCAACTATTCGTAGAACATGTTATTCTTTAAAATAAGAAAGCGCTACACATTTTGGCCATTTGCTCTACTTTTTAAAAGCTGGTGCTATGCATTTTAAAACAGACAGGCTGAGCGGTATGTGGACCAGTGGCCTTACTCTGTCTTGCTTCACCTGTGTAACAAGAAATTCGGGCTAAACCTAGAGTTTAATATAAGTTCAATTAAACAGAATGCAGAATTGTTGGCTTTTGAAATATAGAGTTCAGACTGGCAGACAGTGAAAAATATACAACTGATCCTGTTAATTTCTGGGTGAATAACCTTTAGGTATTCTGTATTTTGACTGGATGACTAAGACGTCTTGGTATGGAAGATAAATTAAAACAGAACTTATGCAGCAATATGTTGTTAATCAATCAATAATGGTTACTAATCTACAAATTAAAAAAAAACAAAAAACAGACCACTATTACTGATGTGCCGATTTTTAAAATATTTAAATCAACATCTGTGGCAATAATAATCCAACTAAGCACAGAATAAACCTCAGTTGCCCATGGTTATATCAAATATCCAAGCAAAGAGGAGGCGAGGTTCATTCACACTGCACAACAAGGGATGTCTCTCTACCTGGGCAACAAGGCTGGATATGTGCAATAAACCACAGGTGCCTATACTTGTTCACATTATAAAGACAAAATACTAAGTCAGCCCTACAAGGCCAGCTTATCCAGCTAGTATGGACGGTTTCTTCTGAAAGGTCAGTGGGTTGGCAAACCAGAGTGGATCACCTAGGATGCAACCTACTGCTCAAGTGCCCGTTTGTGTGCTTTAAACCTCCGTGTACCATCCTCTCCCTTTTAACTGAATAATTGTGAAGCAAAACTCTGCCACTCACTGCCAAGGAAGCTTTTCTTTTTTTAGGAAGAACAACAGATGATGGCGTGCCACTTGGAACCAAAATCCTCTGTGACACCAAGATGGACAGAAGGACATAAAGAATAACACGATGGTTTGTGGTGTTGCTAAATCACTACACTCCTCGGGCACATTGTAAGGCATGCGGCATAGCTGTATATCAACACCAGGGACATGCAGTAATTTTAGCAATGCCACACACCTTGGAGCTTGTTACTGTGCATACAAAAAGGCCCAGAACTATAAAAAACAAACAAGAAAAAAAACAATTAGACACTATATGCAAACCGCACAGTAATGTGAAATTTCTGAACAGTGATGTGATCTTATTAACCAATCGCATCACTTGATCTGTCCATCCCATGTCATAATTTTATATTGTTGGACATCCTGGTCCTTTGTGTCAAGCACACACAAGTGTAGAAGAGAACTGGGTAATATTTTAAATGGACATTTCTAGTGAACTACACTGGAAATTGTTAGTGTAATGGTAACTGTAATTATTGTGTACTGATACTACAAATCCTATGTACTATAAAGTACGTGTCACCTATTAGTAACAGTACCCATGCTGTAGAAAGTAATTTACAGCTACGCAAAAATATAACAGATGGAACGTAATAGGAACTTATTTGAAATACCTTACAACACCCACTTGTTTTTCCACTCAGTGATACCCACTCTTCTAATATGACCTGTCTTAGAAATGACATTTCTTATTTAATTTTTTTTTTAACTGGCTAAAAGTTTACCCTATACTCTTCCTTCTCTGTTTACGTCTAACTGTTCCTGTGCTTCCTGGGCATTTTATGATTTAAAGGTGGACTGCACTGAACCTGTATGTTATTTTTCCCCTGTAAAAGCTGATGTTTAAATTCTGGTTTCAATTCCATTACTGTTCTGTCTCTGCAGGCTGTTTTGATATCATGGTGAGTGTTTCTGATTTACACACAGGCAGCAAGTAAGTACCATCTGCGAACTGTTTGATGTTATGTCCTTGTTCAGCTCTTCCATTGTTGGCACAATAAACCCACATTCTATTACTGAATGTGGTGGCTAAAAAGGGACATAAAGCACATCATACAGTTCCAAAATGGTACATAACATCAGAGTGTAAATCAGAAGCTTCCACCCTGCTGGTAATAAGGACACCAAAGTTAGTCTAGACCCAGTTTAATTAAAGATTGCGACTGGCAAAAGAATAAGGGGGACAAGTGGAACTGTACTGTAATCTGTAAATGCAATTACTCTACTTGATGTAGACAGGTAATGTATACATGCTTATCAATTTTTGATTAAAGCGGAGTTAAAAAAAACAAAAAACAAAAAAAAAACACCCTGCTTACAAAAAGGCCCGTACAGGGGGAACAATAACAGAACAGGAACCAGTACATAAAAACAGCTACTACTGGGGAAATTGGCTTACAGGTTTGGCGCAGTTCTCCTTTAAGCATTAAGGCACGATCATGGTTGGGTTACTATCTGTTACTCTTAACTAAACCTAGGGGGATCATAAGGTACTAGGCAAAGTTGAGCAGCTTATGGCCATAGGGTTAGATCAACAAAGGTAACCTGACCCCTGGAGTACCGTAATGTTATTATAAAACTAAACTGTGGTTTGTCTGTTTTTAACTTAAATTAATGTTATTATAGCCAACATCTGAATGACTCTTTTGTACATGAGGCTGTCCAGTCAGAAGCATAACCCTTTTAGAATCTTGTCAGCCAATCAGAATGCCTCATTTCCAGCCACTGCTTTATGATGTCACACACACATTCTGCACTTCTGAGTGAACAGCACTGAATGGTGGAACTTGCCTCATATCATACCCAGGAAACGTAGCTGCAGAAAGCAGTAAACCATGAAGAGAGAGAATACTGTATAAGGCACACTCAGTGGTAGGAAAAAAGGAATAACAAATAATTTTAACCAAAAAAAAACAAACAAAAAAAAAAAACAACAGAATATCAGAAGAGTGAATATCATCAAAACAAGGTGGAATTTAAAACTGTAAATGTTTACGGCATAAACCAAGGGACTGAGTTCACTTACTGGCAAATAATATGAACAAATAATGAATTCCTGCTGTCTTTTTGTCAGTTTGGTGCAACTTTAGTTAGTGCATTATACAGCAGAAATGGATACAGCAGCAAATAGACCAGTCTTTGCCATAAAGTTATTACAAAAAGTTGTTAGAGACAGTAGAGTTGGGTGTTTCAAGCAGACAGAACAAAAAGCTATACAGTTGTTAAGTTCAGTATAAGTATACAGCTTCAGTATAAGAAGACACAGAAATAAAATATGCAGAACAGATCTTTTTCTCTGCAACGCTTGGTCACTGTTTAATGTAAAAAAACAAAAACAAAAAAAAAAAACATTTTTTAATGATAATGAAAAATGTACTTAACAGTAGTGCTACAGTTTTATTTCTTTCAGTGAAAGTGCTGGTTTGGAGCAATTCAGACCACATATTGGTATGGGTCTGCTTTCCCATGGTCTGGAGTAGCAAATGGGCTAAGCCATGCTATAGAAAAAGGGTGGCCGAATACTGCTTTCATGTTCATCCATTTTGTTTTTTTAGCCCATCTTCTCTCTTCTTTTTTCAACTGCTCTATGCCCTGGAAACAGAAACACCACAGCTTCAGTCAGTTTGATTTTTTTCCCCCTCAACCTTTTTCCTTTGTGGATTTGTGCGACTGAATCTAGCAATCATAGAACACAAGGGTTTGATGGGCAAAGAAAATGGAAGCTCTTTGTTTATCAGGCAGGGCCTTCATACACTGGTCTGCCAAGCCTCCTCAGGTTTACCCAGGATGGACACCTGCCCAGGTCGTCATTCTATCTCCATGCTCATTTAACTCAGAGACCCTTATAAGTAACCACTACCAAATTAAGCTAAATGGTGTGAAGTGGTTTTCTGATGTGAACTTTCATCCATTCAACAGGAACAAAGCTGGGATCAGCAAACTCACTTCACCTGTGACCTTAACACAAGTCTGGACCCAGTCTCCAGTGGTAGAAGCCTTTTGCATCATCATCTGCACCATTTATTCATTCATTCATTCATTTTTCTTGGGGGGAGGGAGGTTGGCCTGCTGGTGCAGTGGTAGTGTTACCACTCACAATGCTGGTGACCCAGGTTCAGGAACGAGCTTGGGGTACAGGAGTGCTGGCGCTGGGAGGATGGCAAAGAATCCCACTGGACGTTCTCATCCCTGGGGTGGGAGGCCAACTGATCACTGCTGCATAAGTGCCACCTGGGTGTGCCCAGGAGATGCATATCAATTGGGGATGGCAGTGGGTAGGGAGACAGATTGGCTTTATGGCCTGTGCAGGCTTGCTGCGCAGGCACATTGCAAGTTGGCAGCCTAGCCTCTTACAGGACAAGAGAACAAGTGAAAGACACCCCAGCACAGCAGGCTGAAGCACCGTGTGTCTGCCCGCCCATCACAACAGAGCTTTTTCCAAGCCACTGAACTGGAGCGGTGACCACAGGTGGACTGCTCCTGCCCACTGACAGCCTCACCCTGGGAGGGATCCCCATGGGAGAGGTAAGGGGGAAGCTCTCTAGGGCCTGGGATGGCAACAGGGCTGGGCAGTGTTGGGGCAGAGGAGGATAAAGACAAAAAAATGCATCTTTTTGGGGGCAAGGAGACATTTGTTTATGTACTGATCATTTGGATATTAATTACAATAAAACAAAGACAAGATTTCCCAAACACAAGGTGCAGCTGAAAATGCTGCTTGTTTTCGGACTCCTTGGAGTCATGTCTAGTTAATTTGTTCTCTGAACCTGAAAGACATTGGAATTCATTGCCAGGTTATGGCTCCTGCCTCACAGTTCGAGAACTATTCAGTTTATACCACTGATTAGCACCCTAAAGCTGGATGGGAACCACTGTTAACGTTTGCAGACAAAAAGCCTGTGCTGTCATTAGAAATTGTTAATTGAGAAGGGAATAGCTGTTGGTCAAGGAAGGGAACGAAAGTGAGGGACAGCTGCACAGAAACAAGACAAGTGAGAAAGAAAAGTACAGATATGTAAGAACTTACCGTAACAGTTGATCTTCGAGAGGATCTTGTACATCAGGCCACACCTATGGAACCATAGCTGCCAGGCACTAGGATCACACGGAAACATTTTAGCTAGCAGTCTAGATGGGGCCGCCCATGACGACGTCAGATGCAGATGTCCTCCCTATAAATGTGTATTGCCCCGCACCGTCCTCAGTTCCCTAGCCAGAGACCATATGCAGAGGACCTCCTCCTGGAGAACTGAGGGAAGAGATGGAGGTTCCCACCACTAAGGAAGGTGAAACAGAAGGTGAACCAACCTGGAGAGAGAGAATGAAGAAGCCTTGAGGCCAAGGGGACAGAGGGTGGGATGGCCTGGCCTGATGCAAAAGATCCTTTCAAAGATCTACTGTTATGGTTTAAGTTCTTATGTAACTGTACTAACTTCATTGAGGGTATCTCTTGCATCAGGCCACACTGATAGAATAAATCTCAAGCAGTATTGATAGAGAGACAGTCTGGTGGCTATAGGCTAGAAGCCTGCCCTTCTTCTAGAAGCAATGTCCAGACTGAAGTGTTTCGTAAGTGTCGACTACTCCAATTGGCAGCAGCCCAGATTTCAGTAGCTAACACATTCCTGAAACAGGTAACCAAAGTGACTTTGCCTCTGTTAAGAGTGGCCATGCACAACCCCAGGAAGTTTCTTACTACACTTACTAAAATAGAAAATAATACAGTTGGCCAACCATTTGGACAGGTACTGTTTAGAAAATGGTACGCCTTCTTTCTCAGGGGCAAAACAAATAAACAGCTGCATGGACTTTCTGCAGTCCCTTGTGCGATGAACATAATATCCAAGTATTCTATGTACATCTAACGTATGGAGCAATGATTCCCCCAAACTGGCATGCTCCAGATAATACACAGGCAGGTGGATGGCTTGTTTCAGGGTAAACTCAGACACCACCTTTGGTAGGAACTTAGGGTTGGTATGCAAAGACATCCTGTCTCTGTGAAAAACCAAATAAGGAGACTCTCACGTCAGAGCCTGAAGCTCGGAAATTCGTCTAGCAGAAGTAATAGCAACTACAAATAATGCTTTTCACTACAAAAAGCGTAGCGCGCATGTCGCGGCTGGCTCAAAAGGAGCCAAAGTAAGTTTCTCTAACAAGAAATTTAAGTCCCAAGGCGGGACTGGATTGTGATAGGAGGCTTCAAATGAAGAATGCCTCTCAAAAGTGTATGGGACACCTCCAGTTGTGCCACCGTATGGCCATCAATGGGCACATAGAAGGCTGAAATAACAGCCAGGTGCACTTTAATGGAAGAGTATTGCAGGCCAGAATCAGAGGGGCAGCAAGTACTCCAGAATCTGATTCACTGGACAAGTGAAAGGATCTAAATGGTAGGAATCAGCCCACAGAGCAAAGTGCTTCCACTTCATGGAATAAGTGGCCCTGGTAGCAGGCTTCCTAGCAGCCACCAGAACATCAGTCATCTTCTGGGATACCCCAAATCTAGCCATGGCTATGTCTTCAGGAGCCATGCATGAAGATGTAGTGACTTACGGTGTGGATAAACCAGGGTGCTCTGTTCCTATGAGAGCAAGCCTTTGCACAGAGGGGCAAGGGAAATGGGGGTTCTGCTGACGGCTGCTGCAGTAAGGGGAACCAGATCTGACACAGCCAGAAGGGAGCAAGAAGGACCATCATCACTCTTTCCTGATCAACACCCTCTGAATTAGCGGGGGAAGGCATATAGGAACCTCTCTTTCCAAGAGAGGGACAATGCGTCTCGTCAGAAAACTCCAGGCCCTGGAGTGAGGGAGCAGAAAAGCAGCAGTTTTGCGCTGAGTGGGGACATAAAAAAGGTCTAACTCTGGATGACCTCACCTGTCAAACAGGTCTTCTACAACTGAGGTCAGCAGTTCCCACTAGAGCATCTTGGATTGCGACCTACTTAGCCTGTCTGCCAAGACGTTTTGGACACCTGGAACATGGACTGCCGACAGTTCTAGACCGTGGTCTAGAGCCCAGTACCAGACCTTCATTGCTTCTCTGCATAGGGGGTGTGAATGGGTCCTCCCCATGCTTGCTGATGCAGTGCACTACACTGATGTTGTCCATCTGCACTAGCAGAAGCCCTGGGAACAAGTGGTCCTGGAAGGCTTGCAGGCTGTATAGAACAGCCTTCTTCTCTAGGACTCTTATGTGGAGGGAACTTTCCACTGCGGTCCAAGTACTCTGGGTCTGGTGAAACCCAGATGTACTCCCAAGCCCATCCCTCAGGTGTCCATGGTGAGGATCTGATGAAGGGAGGCAATCACGAAAGGGACCACTTTGAGCAAATTGCTGGGTTCCATCCACGACAGGAGCACTTTCTTTACTGGAGAAGTTACTAGAGCCTTCTGTTCTACGTCATCAGTGCGCTGGTCCCATTGGACTCTGAGAGTCCACTGAGGGATCTGCATGTGCAACCTCACCAGGGGAACCGTGACAATGGCTGCAGCCATCAAGCCCAGCAGCCGCAGGAAATGTCCTGGCTGTGACATACTGGGTGCTGTAAAGCAACTGGGCCTGTTCCATCAAGGACTCCACCCTGTCTTGGGGCAAGAAGGCTGCACCCTGGGCAGTGTCTGCTATATCCCCCATGTACTGAAGGCACTTACAGGGGCTCAAGGCTGACTTGGGCAGGTTGACCATGACCCCTAATACATGGAACAGCTGTCTAGTGTGCGCTAGGGTGTGGAGTGGCTGCTCCTGGGACTGAGCCTTGAGCAACCAGTCATCCAGGGAAAGGAAGACGTATAGTTCCTCCCTCCTGAGGGCTGCTGCTGCTACTACTACCGCCATACATTTGGTAAAGACCTGTGGTGCAGAAGATAAGCCAAAGGGTAAGGTCCTGAATTGATAGTGCACCCCTGGAATAGGAACCTGAGGGTACTGCCTGTGGAGGTGCCACAGATCTTTATGTGCAGGTATGCATCCTGCATATCCAGCGAGCATATCCAGTCTCCCTTGTTTAGCAGAGGCAGCAGGCCTTGCAGTGTCACAATTCAGAATTTCTTGCACTGGATGTAAAAATTCAGGTTTCTTAGATCCAGGATAGGTTGCAAATCCTCTGTGGATTTGGGGACTAGAAAGAAGTGGGAACAGAACCCTCTGCTCCTCAGGAACAGGTTCTATGGTCCTTTTAAGCAGCAGTGTGCAAATTTCCTCCAGCAGTACTGAAATGTGATCTGGAGGTAGCCTGGATTAACTGGAGGTAGATATGGAGGCTACTCCAGAAGCTTTAGTGAGTGGCCTTGCTCTATGAGCTGCAGGATCCAAACATCTGTTGTGATCTCCTGCCACCTGTCCAGGTCGGTGGGGGTCAGGCAAGGAGTCATGCTGAGGCGGAGCCAGCAGCCGGGGCCGCACCTCCACCTTTAGTGGCATTCCCGGTGGTGGAGGTAGGGGTAAGCAGGGCTTTGGCTACTTGGCCTGTGTTTATAGGAGACCTAAGGAAAAGGCCCTTTCTTTCCACTTCTTGGCTGTGTATGGTAAAGCGAGTGGACAGACTGCAGAGTCCTTCCTGAGGCTTGCAGGTCTGATAAGATGTCCTGTACATTGGCCCCGAAGAACTTATAGCCTCTGAACGGGACATTCAGGATGGACTACTGTACATCAGCAGCACAGCCGGACAGCCTGAGCCAAGAATGTCTTCGTAGGCAGATGCCCACTGCAGCTGCTCTCGTAGAGGTGTCAAAGATGTCATAGGCAGCCCTCAAGAGGCGCTTGCCCACATCTGTCCCAGACTGGAGAGCTTTAAGAAGCTCCTGCCTCTGGGGACACTCTGGCAGGGCCTGAGCTGCAGCTTTGATCTCTGTCCAGAGAATATTCTGGTACCTGACTATATGGGCAATGTAATTAATTCTGAGGGCCAGTGTGGCAGATGCATAGGCCCTCTTGCCCATAAGATCCAGCTTTCTGGACTCCTTATCCAGAGGAAAAGAGCCGAGGTGCTGGGGTCTCTTGGACTTATCATGGACAACATTTATTACCACTGAATCTGCCCTAGGTTGCTGCTCAGCGAAAAAGGCTTCCCTGGGGAAGCCTGGTTCAGTTCGTCTGCCTTTCTGGGCATCACGGGAAGTCATATTTGGCCTGTATCAGGCAGCCAGGGTGGCATCCTCAAGTGCAGCCAGCAGAGATGGAATGATCAGAGATGGGGAATCTGGCAATTCCAGATACTCTGCAAGATTTCTCCTGGTAATATCCTGCTCCTCAGCATCAAACCCCATAGCTGCTTGCAGCTGCCTCATCACAGAGATAAAGGAGGGATCATCAAGGTATACTTGAAGGAGTCCTAATCCTTGACCCCAGGCTCTAAAAGGGGCACAGAGGACGTCGATGACCATGAATGTGCAGGCCATGTTGACGTGAGGGGTTGGGGCAGGTCTAGCAGGCCCCAGCATTGATGGGCCTGGAGGAGGGGCAATGCAGTACATAAACTCCCAAAAGGTGGAGAGCATAGTCTGGACGTTGATGGTCACAGGCATTGCTGGAATGCCTGGTGGTGCCGATGGGAGGGGCTGGTTCCCTGGTGTCAGCGCGGGGTCCAGAGGTGTCGAAAGGCGAGGCTAGGACCCCAAAGTTGCTGAAGTGGCCCAAGCAGGCGACAGTGCAGGCAGAAAGCCCCACACTGATGGTCCAGGGCCTGCCAAAGTAGACCTGGCATACTTACCTGACTGTAGGGGCTCCTGAGGCATTGACGCAGTGGAGCGGGCGCTGAATTCCTGGTGTTGACGGGAGAGGCAAAAATCCCGATGTCAATGGGCAATACTGGCCAAAGCAGGTCCAGCAGAGCACCCTGCCCATTGCCCCTGAGCCAGAAGGGGTCTCAACGACAGGGGGTTGGAGCGTCGTTGGGGGTGTCAGGAGGCCTGACGTTGATGAGCCATTGCCGGTTGAGAAAGAACCGGCGGGAAGCACTGCCAAGAAAGGGTGTCGGTGGCAGTGAGGGTCGCTACCAAAGCGGTCGAGGACCCAGCTATGGTCGACGCCTTTGAAAGTGGCAACTGAGAGTGCACCAGAGAGGATTTCTTTTTACTCCGCTCCCTCTCCCGGTGCTTGTGTTGCCAGATGACTTGTCCCAGGCCTTGGAAGCTGGCAAGGCAGAGGTGCTTCTTGCCTGGAGCTCCTTCGTCATTTGGGCGACATTCTGTTCCAGAAGGAAGAATTCCAAGGCCGTTTTTTTTTTATTTACTGTGCTTTATGGGGTTGCCATCTCCAGAAGGCTTTGCCCCCACTCCTCCCGATGATTGCCCACCACTAAGGCATGCCCCCTCTGGGTGGGGCATTCAGATGGACATGGCCCCATGGATGTCCGAAACGGATCTTGGTGGGAACACCACTGGGATGGCCTCCCTAGCTTACCCCCCAAGAGTGGAGCTGAACCCTGCCGACAGAGACTGGTCACTCAGTTGCTGGCCAAGTGTCGCAATAGTGACAGAGTTGAGAGAGCAGGGTATCATTAACTGAGGTGGCAATCAGTTTCAGGCTGTAATCCCTGGGAGGCATGGCATGAAATGTGGAAGCGCAGAGGCGCAGACGTCCGGCATGCCTCTCCACAATTCAGTGTCTGTTGCTGCGGCCCTCAACCTCCTCCAAGGGTCGATCTGGCGCCGATCGCTCACCCACTCTCTCCCCCTCAGAGAAGGATTGTAGTCCATGGGATACTTAATCCTCCTTCCCCTAGCTGGCCCTTGACTCCCCAGGTCCATTCCTGAACCAGTGGTGTCATGAGCGAAGTCCAATCGCTGTGCCGGTGGACCGGCCTGTTTTAAGGCCTTCTGACGGCACCACTGGGCAGCCTGGTTGAATCTGTGGCAAACCTCGCAGGCCTTAACATCATGGTCTGCTCTGAGACAGCGGACGCAGAAGTCGTGGTTTTCCTTCTTACTGCACCTGTGGTATCCAAAGAGTTTCTCGAGGGTGGTCAACAAACGGCTGGGAAAATCACTTTAAAAATTAAAGTGATTTACAAACTAGAGTGAGAACATAAAAAATAAAGTAGGATAAAGAGACCTGGTAGGTGACTGAAGTGACGTTGTCTCCAGGAGGGCGCAGGGCCGTCCGCGTTTATATAGGGAGGACATTGGTGTCTGATGTCGTCCTGGGTGGCCTCAACTAGATGGCTAGCTAAAAAAGTTCTGTGTGGTCCAAGTGCCTGGTGTCTACAGTTCCATAGATGTGGCCTTATGCAAGCGATACCCTTGATGAAGATCTGTATTTACTGGAAGTACATTTAAGAAATATCACATCTATCCAGATAGTTTCTAGCAGGTTGGTTAAACAACTTCTTTATGGTCTCTGCAGTGAAAAAATGACCTCATCAACATAAATGATGTAATTTACAACAGGGACGTTGCTTACACAGGAAGAGCATTCTCTAAAGATATAGGAAAAGTGTAAACTCAGCTGCTTATCCTAATTTTGTGACCATTATTTGACAAAGAAAACTATAAACTGTTTTGTTACTCTGTTTATCCTTCCATGAACCTTACCGGCCAGGACTTGCTCAAGTTCACCACCAGTGTCTGCTTCCCATCTCTGGAACTTTCCCCGATGGTTGTCTGTCCCTGCTCAGCCATCAAACTGCTGTACCCCTCCCCCCCACCACCACCATCACTTGCCCCTTGGGGTGGGGTCTGGTCCGTCATCTCCTCAGCAGGCTAATCTACTAGAATGCAGCTGTCTACAATAAGGGAGGGAGGTGTTCTATAGTGCAACCTGGAGGCAGGAGGACTGCCTTTTTCTCTTATGTTGCCCCCCATTTGATGCCGGCAAGCATATACCTGCCTGTCTAACTATACGTAACCCTCCTGTTGCCCCGGGTTACTAGAATCCCACATAGATCTAGTGGCAGGCAGGGAAAGGCAGCTTGTGAGACACCAGTTAGATGGGTTTCACTGTCTTACTCTCAGCTGAGCAGGAGGGATGACATCACTTAGAATTCTCACAGCAGCATAAGCCACAGTGGAATGTTGCAGAAACATAGAATTTGACGGCCCACCTAGTCTGCCCATTTTCCTACCTAACAGATAAGCTGCAGATCCTAGTTAACCAACAGCTTACTTCCTCCTACCCCCTCCTAGGACTGCCTTATGTCTGTCCCATGCATTCTTGAATTCCCCCACTGTTCTCGACTCCACGACCTCCTCAAGGAGGCTGTTCCATGCATCCACAACCCTCTCCGTAAAAAATACTTCCTCACATTACCTCTGAGCCGCCCCTCTATCTTCAAATTGTGCCCCCTTGTTCTTGCACATCTCTTTTTTGAAAGACGCTACCCTCTTGGACTTTGTTGATTCCCTTGAGGTACTTGAAAGTTTCTATCATGTCCCCTCTCTCCCTTCTTTCCTCAAGGGTATACATATTAAGCTCCTTTAGTCTTTCTTTGTATGTCTTCTGGTGCAGACCCTGCACCATTTTGGTTGCCCTCCTCTGTACAGCCTCCACTCTGTCTATGTCTTTGCGGAGATGGGGTCTCCAGAACTGCACACAGTACTCCAGATGGGGCCTCACCACCTGTCTGTACAGAAGGATAACAACTTCCTGTTTTCTACTATTGATGCCTCTTCCTATGCATCCCAGTATCCCCCCAGACTTCCTTACTGCCTTCTCACATTGCTTGCCCACCTTTAGGTCATCTGCTATAATTGCCCCCAGGTCCCTTTCCATTTTTACTGTTGTCAGTATCTCACCCTCCATTGTGTACTCTTCCCCTGGGTTTTTGTTTCCCATGTGCAATACCTTGCACTTCTTTGCATTGAATCTGAGCTGCCAAATTTGACCATTCCTCCAACCTTGCCAAGTCCCTTCTCATCCTTTCCACTCCATCTTGTGTATCAACCCTGTTGCAGATCTTTGTGTCGTCTGCAAAGAGACATACTTTTCCTTCCAGTTCCCCTGCAATGTCACTTATAAAGACATTAAAAAGGACCAGTCCCAGTACTGAACCCTGCGGTACCCTGCTAGTAACCCTCCTTTCTTCACTGTGGACTCCATTTACTACTACCCTTTGCGTCCTGTTGTCTAGTAAATTTTTTATCCAGGCTACCACCTTGGGGCCCACTCCAAAGCTGGCTAACTTATGTATTAATCTTTTGTGTGGGACCGTATCAAATGCCTTGCTAAAATCTAGGTAGGCCATGTCCACAGCCCCTCCCTGGTCTACTACTTTGGTCACCCAGTCAAAGAAATCTATTAGATTCGTCTGACACGACCTTCCCATCATGAATCCATGCTGCCTTGGGTCCTGTGCCCCACTGGCCTCTAGGTACTCAACAATTCTTTCCTTCAAAGTGATTCCATCATTTTCCCTACCACTGAGGCCAAACTAACTGGTCTGTAGTTTCCTGCCTCTGTCCTGCTCCCACTTTGTGAAGAGAATCACATCTGCCCTCCTGCAGTCCTCAGGTACCAACCCATCCTCCCATGATTTGTTAAACAGAGTAGTCAGCAGTGTCACTAGTTCTACCCTTAGTTCTTTTAGAATTCTTGGGTGAATCCCATCAGGCCCCATTGCTTTGTCCACCTTCAATTTTATTAGTTCTTTTAGAACCCTTTCTTCTGTAAATGGACTAGTATCGACCCCCATCTTCAGAGTGTTTCTCTTGTTTGGTTTAGGTACCTCCACCTCCTCTTCCTTTGTGAATACAAAGCAGAAATATTTGTTCAGTATCCCTGTTTTTTCACTGTCCCCCTCTACCCACATTCCCTCCCCTTTATTAAGCCTCAGTATCCCTCCTTTGGTCTTTCTTCGCTCCCTAATGTACCTATAAAAGGTCTTATCCCCCTTCTTAACAGAATTAGCTATCCTTTCCTCGGTTTGGGCCTTTGCTATTCTGACTGCCTTCCCAGCCTCTTTCTGCTTTAACTGATAAAGTTCTCTGTCCTGCTCCTTCTGTGTTTCCTTATATTTCCTGAATGCTATCCTTTTCTCCTTAACCTTCCCTGCCACCTCTTTTGAGAATCATAGTGTTTTTTTCCTTCGTTGTGTTTTATTGATTTGCTTTACACAAAGGCTTGTTGCCTCTGTGATGGCTGTTTTGATTACTCCCCATTGTTCCTCCACCCCTCCTTCTTGCCTGTTTGCTAGTGCTTTTCTAAGGCACTCTCTCATTTTCCCAAAGTCAGCCCTCCTAAAGTCCAATACGCTTGCTTTTGTATGGCTGTGTTTATCGTGAACCACACTGTTTGGTGGTCACTTGTTCCCAGATGGCTACCCACCTCTATATCTGAGATTCTTTCTCCATCCCCATTTGAGAGTACCAGGTCTAAGACTGCTCCCTCCCGAGTGGGTTCCAGTACTAGCTGTCTGAGGCATGTCCCCTGTAGGACATCAAGAATGACCCTGCTCTTGGATGTGCTTGCAGCAAAGGTGCTCCAGTTAACATCTGGCATATTCAGGTCCCCCATCAACAACATCTCCCCTTTTTTTGCCATTCTAAGGAAGCCTTCTATCATTCCATTGTCCATCCCCCCCCCCCCGAGATGGGGGTCTGTATACAACCCCCGTGTGGATTGTGGTGCCATTTCCTGTCTCCAGGGTGACCCAGAGTGCCTCATCTGCTCCCTGTTTACTCTTTAGTTCTGTTGCTTTGATCCCTTCCTTTACATAGAGAGCTACTACTCCTCCTCCTCCTCTTTTACCCTCCCTGTCCCTCCTGTAGATTGTGTATCCTGGTATGTTGACATCCCAGTCATGGTTCCTCTGTGTACCATGTTTCTGTGACTGCCACAATATTCAGGCAACCCTCTTCCATCAAGGCCACTAGTTCAGGAGCTTGTTACACAGACTACGGGCATTGGTACTCATCACCCTCCACTTTTGATAGCCTCACCCCTTTTAGCCCCATTCCTGTCCTTACTGCCTTTGCCTTTTTTACATTTACCTCTGTCCTGCTCCTAATAACTTCTCTACCTTGGTGTTTACCTCACTAATTACCCATGATTTGTGGGGGAGGCTGGGATTCCCTACTCCTTTCAGTGCCTCCCTTGGCTAGTTTAAATGCTTGCCAATGAGCATTTAAACCTCACCTAGATCCTGGTTCCCCCTGGACAGATGCAGACCATCCCACCAGTATGGGTCTGCATCCTCCAGGTGGCTCCCAGTCCCAATGAAGCCAAAACCCTGAGCTCCACACCAGTTTTCAACCACTCATTGAATTCCTGGTGAGGTGCCCTAGCATCACCCTTGCTATAGACAGGCAGCACCTCCTAGAAGGTTACTGTGATGCCCTACTTGTCAAGGCCCCTCCCCAACTTTACAAACTCCTCTTGCACTGCTCTGATCCATTCCTAGCCAGGTCATTTGTCCCTAGGTGGACAATGACATCCAGCTCCCTCTGGCTGCAGCTCCTCCCGATCCTGAGAGTTCGCTTCCTGTCCCTCAAGCCGTGGCGCCACGAGAGAAACCTTACCTCCTCTCTCCTTCCTCCCCATTTCACCCCCCCTAATGATTGAGTCCCCCACCAGGAGTTGTTTCCTTCCCCTGTGGGGTCCCATGCCACCCTCCTGTGGGTCTCCTTTGTGAAGGTTCCCAGCATCCTCCTTTGTCTCCACTACAGGTGCCTCCATAAAGGAACCACTATCCACTAGAAGAGCGAATGAATAGTGGAGAGGTACAGCTGGAGGGATGCAACTCTGTTCCACCACCCTCTCCCTCCCTGAGCCCACCCTGGTCCAGCCTCTCCTCTTTCTTGGCAACCTCTGAGGTAGTGGCATTGGCTCTGGTGGTCCCTGGGTGGGGGAGGTGGTTTCACGAATCCTAGCCAGGTCAGTCTGGAGACAGGCAACCTCCTCTCTCAGACCAGAGAGGTGCCTGCAAATAGGGCAGCATCGCAATGTCCAGAATGTCTCCCGGAACACTGCCGCCCCACAGCCATTGCACTGCACCACTCCTATCATGTCTTATTTTGTGTCCCCCCTCCTGTTTCTCTGTATGCTTACTCTCTCCTCTCCTTACAACTCTCGCCCTTCCTGTTCTGGGACAGCAACTTCCTATCTTCTTTAGTAGCCTCCTTCTTCCTTGCTCAGTGTCAGACCACCAGCACCTGGGGTGGGAACAGTGAGCTACTTTTTTCCTTTAGGGTTGACAAAACCAATGTTTCTCTATGATCCTTCCCTTCCTACTGCCAAACAGGAAGTTCCTGTTGACAGTCAGATCCAGTGGCTATAAAAGTAGAACTGGCTTAGGGTGAGTGGGTGGGATGGAGGGCAATTAGTAAGAAAAAAAGGCTAGCAATAGGAAGTTGTAATTTGACTCACCTGCTTTTATAGTGTCTAAGCCACAACCCCAATTAAGCTCTCTTTCCTCCTACTGGTTTAGCAAAGTCAGCTGATATAATACCCTTCCCAGCACAGAACACACACTGACTTTCTTTCTTTTCCTTCTTTTTTTTTACCCTAAATAAGACCCCTTCTACTTCTAATAAAGTATCTGTCTACTTAATCTCAACAGACACTGACTCCTGCTGAGATATAAGTTTTAAATTAATAAGAAAATGTAGCCTTTTTAGTTAGCTGCTTTCTGCTCTACAAGCAAGGCTAGCAACAGGAAGTTGTAATTTGACTCACCTGCTTTTATAGTGTCTAAGCCACACCCCCAATTAAGCTCTCTTTCCTCCTACGGGTTTAGCAAAGTCAGCTGATACAATACCCTTCCCAGCACAGAACACACACTAACTTTCTTTCTTTTCCTTCTTTTTTTTTACCCTAAATAAGACCCCTTCTACTTCTAATAAAGTATCTGTCTGCAGCTGGGAGTTAGGTTAGAATGTTGGGGTTTTCAAAGTCAGTCTGCAGTAGTCTAGTGGGAGACTCAGTGGAAGGAGGAGGTGCGCTGCAGTTGGCAGCCCCTCAGAGCCTAGAGCTACCACAGAAAGAGGGTGTGTGTTCTCGCCTAGAGAAGGACACAGAAGAAACAAATAGAAGTGGTTGAGACTGTCCCCCAGTTTGTTCCAGTGCCCCATCCCTGAAGGGATGGGGGAAACGAGACCAGCTTTCAGGGGCAGGCTCCTGGCCCTGCTGGAAGAGGAAAAGCTGCCTGAAGAGAGAATTTGTACTGAGGTACCAGAAGTGTGTTTTTCTGTGAGAGAAGCCATGGGGCACCCGTGAACCATGGTGAGTCTGCTCTGCCAGAGAGCCTATGTTTTCACCAAGACAGCTGTGTAAAACATTTGCTACTGTGGGATCAGGAAAGGACAGCCAAGTACAATACTTTATGTGTATGGCTTGAAATGCATCTAACCGGGGGGGGGGCGCTACAGGGATGGACATAGCCACTTAGAGAACGCTGCAAGTCAGGACACCAGTTACAAGGGCAGTACATTGTTAAATGTGATATACATTTCGAGATGGCATTCTCCAGACAGAGAGCTTCAAAAGGAAAGGTGTTGACTCCAAATGAATGGCCGGTTATGGATTTGGGAACAAGAGGTGGGAGACCCCCCATCTGCAGTAACCCAGATTTACCTCTACCGATTCACTTTGGGCACCAATAGCTTTCTCCCAGGCACTTGGCCAGTGTCTGCAGAAAGTACCCAGACATGGGATTAAGGATGTGTGTTTTTCCCTTTAGAGCTAGAAGCACTCATGGGTGGTCGAGGGAGCCACCAATAGAAATGTCCATGCCATATGGAAAAGTGTCCAAGTGCTGGCTGAGTGCCATGCCAGGGAATCCAAGAGAGAGAGAGAACCAGTTCGGGCTGAGAGCCCAGTGTGTTCAGAACCTGAGGGTTGTTGTGATGATGGAGATGTGTTCTGACCTCTATAGAACTGCATAATCAGTGAGTGTAGACCCGTGGGGGTCCATCTTGCTTTGTATTCCTGTGTGTAAGTGAATAAAAGCCCCACTTTAGAATCCCACTCCTGGTTTTGACATTCTCAGTTCTTGCTTCCTGTGTCCAGAATTACTTGGGTGCCCCTGACCATAAGTGCAAACCTAGCCCTGATGCCAAGCGAATGTTTTCTTTCCGAACCCAGGCTAGCCAGGTAGTGGGTTATAAAAATGGAGGCACCAGGCGCTAAATAACAACACCCACCCACACCCTGGTTACATACATGTTACAGAGGTGTGGGAGCAGCCCTATATTAGGGTTGAGTAGGCACTTCTATGTCAAATCCCAATTTCTGCACCTTAATAACCTATCCATCCCTGGACAGATTAGCCCAATTTGTCTGCACAGTGTGTGCCAGGATCTATGGATCCTGTAAATTTGGTATTTGTTGGTTCAGTAGATTAAAAGGTCTAGAAGGTTGAAAATACACACACGTATGGACTGTAAGTTTTTGTTTCACCCACCGAAAGCACAAAAACTGCTGTGAGTTGAAACCTCAAGCACTGAAACATAGACAGTAACTACAGAAAAAGACAGATGGTCCATCCTGCCTGCCTATATTACCCTATTATATCCCAGGATCTTTTGTCTCTATGGGGTCCTTGCTTACACTATTACTGCTTTTGTTGTCTTTGTTTCAGCCCCCATTTCCCGCTGAGTAGCTAATGTCCCCTTGACTCTATCCCAGCTGTGTCTGAAGCCATTTATGGTTTTGGCACCCACCACCTCTGTTGGCGGACCATTCCATGGCTCAACCACTCCCTTTCTATAAAACAATACTTCCTCACATCCTTTCCAAACTTCCCCCAGTTAACTTCCACTTGTGACCACGCGTCCCATCTTCTCTGTACCCGATAAATAGCTCCTCACACTCCACTTCATTAATTCCTTTCAGGAACTTGAAGGTCTCTATCATATCCCCCTTTTCTCTTCTGATTTAGAGTAATTACATGTTCAGTGCCTTTAGTCAAACCTCATAGGATCCATTCTCCTGGCCCGGAATCATCTTGTTCACCCTATGTTGTACCTTCTCTTGCCTGTCCCTGTCCTTCTTTAGGTAAGGACTCCTGAACTGTGCACAGTACTCCAGGTGTGGCCCCACCAGCGACCTATGCAGTGGAAACAGTACCTCTGCCTTCTACTGTTGAACCCTCTCCCACTGCATCCCAGCATCCTGTTAGCCTTCTACAGTGCCCACAGAGACCCACTGGGCATGGTGCTGACCTGTAGCTTTTTTTGTACAGGGTCCTGTGGGCCCTATGCAAAGCAGCAGGCCCACTGGGCACAGCACTGGACCTATAAACTGGTTCACAAAAGGGCCTGTAGGCCCAAGGAGAAGTAGAAAACCAGTTGGGATGTCTGAAGGTTGCCATTTGGGTGGTCATAAGAGCAGTGGTAAGCAGTCCATCCTCAAAAGTTGGGCCTAAAATGTTAAACAGTGTTAAAAGTTATGAGTGAAAGAGGAAAAAAAAGTGAAAAAATTCCCCAAGTCCTGACACACGCCCAGTTTGTACACTGTGAGACTTAGGTTTTTTTAGGGTGTTTTTTTTTTTTTAATCTCCCATAACTGTCATTTATTTATATTTTTCAAGGGTGTTTTTCTCAATCACCCATAACTTTGTCATTTAATTTTTTTTTCTTTAAGTTTGAGGGTCAGAGTGTTTACCACTACGTTCATGAGCACACAGTTTTGCTGCTTACTTTGCAATTTTTTCCTTTACAGATAATTTCTTATGCAGCTGGTCCTGCAGGGCTCAGTTCTGGGGCCGATCCTCTTAAACATATTTATCAGCGACACTGCGGATGAACCGGAGGGAAAGGTGTGCCTGTTTGCAGACAACACCAAAATTGGCAACATGGTAGATAAAGCAGAGGGACAGTAAAGCATGGAAGCTGATCTCCAAAAACTGGAGGAGTGGTCCAAGACCTGGCAATTGAAATTCAAAGCCAAAAAATGCAAAGTCATGCACCTGGGAAAGCGTAACCCAGGGAAACTGTACTCAATGGGAGGGAAGGGGAGCAACTCGTGGCTATCAGGCAGGAGCAAGACCAAGGGGTGATCATATCAGATGACCTCAAGGTCAGTAGACAATGCGAAAAGGCAGCACTAAAGGGCAGTGGTATCCTGGGATGCAAAGGGAGGGGCATCACGAGCAGAAGGCATGAAGTAATCATGCCCCTGTATTAGTCCCTGGTCAGGCCTCAACTGGAGTACTGTGTCCAATTCTGGAGATCACACCTCAAGAAGGACATAGATAGGCTGGAGACGGTACAGAGAAGAGCAACACAGATGGTGCAGGGCTTGCATCAGAAACTGTACGAGGCAAGACTGGATGACCTCAAATTATACTCCCTAGAACAATGCAGGAATCGTGGGGACATGACAGAAACATTCAAATACCTTAAAGGCAACAACAGGGTGCATGTGCAAAACCTCTTTCAGGTAAAGGACTACAGCAGGACTAGAGGGCACAACCTTCGACTTAAGGGAGGAAAGTTCAGAACCAATAGGAGGAAATTCTTCTTCACAGAGCGTGTTGTGGAACCATGGAATGGCCTGCCGGAGGGGGTGGTGGGAGCCAAGACAGTGGGGGAATTCAAGCAGGCATGGGACAGACACTGTGGGATATACAAGCAGGCAGCTAAGTAGGGGGGTAGGAAGCCAAGGGCAGACTTGATTGATCGTACTGTCCTCATCTGTCGACAACTTCTATGTTTCTAAGACCACCTGTGGTCAAAACGTTAATTCTAACTCTATTTTCTATTCATGGCATTTTTGTTTTATTTTCAGCCCACACGCTTACACAGCATCTTACTTTTTGTCATTATGCAGCTGATCTGTAAGTGGGCCACAGGGCCATTCATGAAGCAAGTTACAGGTCTGGCGTAGTGTATGTCACTATGCTAAAGGTGTCGGGTGTTCAAAAAGTAAGGAGATTAACTGGAAAAAACTACGTTAATGCCATTTATTTGGTTTGAAGCACAAATTGTACAAAATAGGGGAAAAATGTCAGAAGTCCCTTTAACTTTTGCAAATCGGTGGTGTGGCGTTCTGGGGGGGGTGGGGGTTGAACGATCACATGATGCGTATACTCTAATAACAGCACTATCCTGGCACACAAAGTAACTGACACAGCAATGCCTGCATAGAGGGCTGCTGATATTAGGGTAACGTTAACACTGCGATGCATGATTGTTCAAACCCTAAGGCACACCACATCACCAATTTGCCAAGGTTCCAGGGACTTCTGATGCTGTTTTTTCATTTCCCTACTTTGTACGCTTGTGTTTCCACCCTAACACAGTAGACATATTAACATAATTTTCTGAAATGATATATATCTGTACTGTAGTGGTGTAAGTGCCACTGTAGTTAGGGCTGAGCAGGCACATCTATGTTAACCTTTGCTTTTTAGCTGCTTATAACCTAGTCATCTTAGGATCTAGGGATATGACATTTGGAATGCACACCTTTTGTGGCAGGTTCTATAAACCTGCCAAACATAAAGTAAATCAGTTCAGTAGTTTTGGAGATACAGAAATCATAAAACCCTAAAAAATATGAAAATTAAGAAATATTTTTCTGCTCACCAATCTCCAATAAGCCCAGATATGAAACTTGAAAGTTTCAGGTTCATGAGAGTTTGCCCCAGAATAGGGCCTTTTGCTGCTTTGGGAGAAAATTTTAGTTTTAAAATGTTAATGTTTAAAAGTTTGTTAATTTTTACAGCCATTTTTTTTGTCCCACATGTATAGTGTAAAAAACTATTGTGATTTACTGTTGCAAGTTAGTAAATTTTAAGTCGCTCTCAATCGCTTTTTGAAAAAATGTGTGATCTGTCACAAATGACTTTGAAAAGTTTAACCAGAAAAGAACCAATCATGATTTTTCTGTTGCCACTGACTTTAAGTCAGTCAAGATCGTTTATTAAAATACGAGATAATTTTCTGTCACACGACTGAAAATTTTAACCACAAAAATGATGTAAAAAAAAAAAAATCATGATTTTCCTTCACGAATGACTTAGAAATGTAATCACGACAGTAATGTTAAAAAACAATTGTGATTTTTCTGTCACAACTGACTTTCTAAATTTTTACCAGAAAAGTAATAATGCTAGTTCAGACGGTTACTTTACAAAGACAGTATTGTAAATCCTGGGCACTGTTTGTCACTGTCAGCCCCATTAAGAGTATCAGCTGGGAATGTCAATCCAGGGGTGCACATATCCTTTTACAAAAGTAAAGTAACTAATTGCAAAAAAAACACTACGCTAATGCATAAGTTAGGGCTGAAGTACACATTGTAAAAAGTAAGGAAACAAAATGTTAGTGGAAACGCTCCCTAAGCCTTGGTGAATCTGTGGCATGGCGTTCTTGCAGTCTGAATGATATGCAGCACAGCACTGTCTTCCAGGCGCAGAAGAAAAACACACACAGACGCTTTGAAAGAGGATACCAAAGTTAGGGTGATACCAATTGTTCATTTAAACCCAAGGCTCAGGGGACTTTTCCCCTAACATTTCAGTTCCCTACTTTTTACACACTGAGCTTAAATGGTAACTCGTGCATTAACATAGTTTCTGCAATGAACATACCTATCAAAAAACTATGATAATGCTTCTACAGGGCCTGCACAGACCCACTGGGCATGGGGCTGACCTACAGCTTGCTTTGCTCAGGGTCCTATGCAAAACAGTGGATACATCAGGAACAGCACTGGACCTATAGATTGCTTCATACAAGGGTTTGTGGGTCCAATGAGAACCAGAGGACCTGTTGGGCAGGTCTAAAAGTTACAAGGGAAGGAAAAAAAAAAAAATTTCCAAATCCTGATGCATGCTTAGTTTGTATACTTTGAGACTTATGTTTTTTTTTTGTTTTTTTTTTAAATGACCCATAACTTTGGCATTTAATTTTTATTTCCAAATTTGAGGGTCAGGGTGTTTTCCTTTTTTTTTGTGTGCAAGTCTTTGATAACCGGTTAAGGCCCACTAGGCACAAGTGCCTGTTTTCAGGGGCAACCTGGGAGGACAGGGCGGTTAAGTGACTTGCTCAGAGTCACACAGTATGCAAGTGGAGGTTGTGAGAATCAAACCCAGGTCTCGTCTTCTGGATGTACCAAGCTCGTTCACAGCTCATTACTCTAACCTCTAGGCTATACTGCCAGCCCTTGCTTATCACCACCCCTTTATAACCACACAATTCTGCTATTTGCGTTTAGCCCCAAAATACTTTTTTGGGGACATCAAATTCAACTTTTTTTCTGGCTTAAAAACACTAAGTCCCTCTATACACGCAGTACATTTTTTTTCCTGTTAGGACTTCGCTTTTTTAGCACACCGGGACAGAAGACTGTGACCAGCTGAGGTGGAGGGAGGGCTGTGCCAGTCTCCCACCTAGAGATCAAATGTACAGTATGTACTGGGATGGCCACTAGGGAAGGTTAATTTTTCAGCAGTGGCCTGGGTGTGGGACACTTTCCAGAAAGTGTTTGTGTTGGAGAGGAGAGACTGAGTGGCACAGTTGGCACCTGGCCATTTTATTGATCGAGGGGTGGGAGGTACCAGCAGAGGAACTGGGCACCTGACTGCTGGTATTTTCAGTGACCGAGGGTGGGTACCAGTAGTGAGGTTAGGTACTTAACTGCTAGCAGTTCCATTACCAGTAGTTGGGGTGGAAGGGGATACTGGCAGCAGCGTTGGGCACCTGAATGCAAGTGTCACTACAGTTTGGGGGACGCATGTAGAGAAAAATATAAGTTTTTGTTTGAAAGACTGGAACTCAATCATGAATGAAAAAAGTGGTGTTTTTCATACATTTTTTCCGTCCGTTTTTTGCATTTGCACATGTACACACTCTGTTACAGTTAGAACTTTTAAATTTGTCCTTTTTTCATCAAAAAACAAACAAAAGGCCCTGTTCTGTACCAATACCTAATGAACTTAAAAGTTCTGGATTTTAAATTGGTGTATTTTGTTTGCCATCTGTGGGCAAAAAAGTCCAACTTTGGGTGCATTTTGCTAATTTCAGGACATTACGATGGTGAAACTAGCAAACCAATTGTTTTGAAATTTACCCAGAACTTAAAGAGCTGCTGACGTCCTTCAGAAAACCTTTAAAAAAACATATTTAAGTACAATTCAGCTTGCATTCCATAGATACTCTGAAGCTTTCTCCTCCTTGTTTTTAATTATTACTGAGAAAAGTTGCATGAATACATGTTCTTTATTCATCAGAGCTCATCTGCCTCTACAGCTGACTCCCTACTACAAGTCATAATCCTCTGTTGTGACATCACAATCTGTTGCCATGGGAGTAACTGTGATGTCAGAAGCAGTGCATTAGGAGCTCAGGTAGGGAAAAGGCAACAGGAATAGATGAACTCTTCAGGTACAACGAACCTGTTTTCGTGCAAATTTCCTCAGTAATAAACAATGGGGAGGAGAAATACATAAGTAATATGAAATAGAAGCTAAACTGGGTCTAAACATTATGTTTTGTTAAAGTTCTCCTCAATGCATCAGCTGCTCTTTAACCTCTAGGACTGAGAGGATGCATGCCAGTTTTCAAAACCCTTAGGTCCTATGACAGCCAAGTTAAAGGCTGTCAGAATAGGTGTTCTGACACAAACACTAACTCAACCCAAACACAGTGGCACTATCACACCAGTATAATATATCTGTATATAAATATATGTGTATATAAATATATAAAATCACACATGCCCCCACAATGCAAAGCATCATGGGCTACATATGCAAATCACCACAGAATGTTATGCTGGTCCAACTTTAAGCAGAATTGCATGGTGCCGAAAGTCCTCTCACACAGTTTGCAAAAGGTCCTACCAGGACTCATCCAGTATGCCTCGATCTGTTTGACACCCCAGTGGAATGGACCAGCTACCCTTAAGGCAGTGTGCCTTGGATATATTGTGGTGAACCCATTAAAATAAAAAAAAAAAATTAAAAAAACAGACGAGGCATACTGATGAGTCCTGGTAGGACGAAACACGTGTCTATGTCTTCTGTTAGCACCCTTTGCAAACTGTGTGAGAGGCCTTTCGGCACCATGCAATTCTGCTTAAAGTTGGACCAGCATAACATTCTGTGGTGATTTGCATATGTAGCCCGTGATGCTCTGCATTGTGGGGGCATGTGTGATTTTGTATTTTCTTGAAACTTGGCTTCCCAGCCAAATGCCCTTTGGGGTAACCCTTGCCTCAGTGTTTGCGCACAGAGGTTCTTTGTCTTTTAAATGTTTTTTTTATTTTAGTGGGTTCACCACAATATATCCAAGGCACACTGCCTTAAGGGTAGCTGGTCCATTCCACTGGGGTGTCAAACAGACAAGGCATATTGATGAGTCCTAGTAGGACCCGAAACAAATTATCTATGTCTTCTGTTAGCACCCTTTGCAAACTGTGTGAGAGGCCTTTCGGCACCATGCAATTCTGCTTAAAGTTGAACCAGCATAACATTCTGTGGTGATTTGCATATGTAGCCCGTGATGCTTTGCATTGTGGGGGCATGTATGATTTTGTATTTTCTTGAAACTTGGCTTCCCAGCCAAATGCCCTTTGGGGTAACCCTTGCCTCAGTGTTTGCGCACAGAGGTTCTTTGTCTTATAAACATATATATATCATTGCAAAAAACTTTGTTAATGCACTAGTTAGGGTTAAAGCAACAAAAGTAGGGAAATGTGGGGTTAGGGTTTCCAACCCTAACACCCCACCCCCACCCTGCAGGCAGCAAAAGGTGTGGGGTGTGCCTTGGGGTTGTCAACCTAACACTCACCCACATTCCAGTGTAAACAAGTTGTGATGGGTACAGTGTATGAGAATGGGGTAAACGTTAGGGTTAACAACCCCAAGGCACACCCCACGCCTGTTGCTGCCTGTAGGGTAGGGGTGGGGTGTTAGGGTTGGAAATCCTAATGCTACATTTCTCTACTTTTGTTTGTTTCAACCCTAAACATTGCATTAACAAAGTTTTTTCAATGCGTTTCCTTCCTTTTTGAGGTAGTATGATCGTGTTATTTGCATGTGGGAGTGCAGGGCCTTCTGGACCCTACACTGCCATCAATCTGTAATTTTTTTAGATAGTGTAACCATATCTTTATTTGCCTGTGCTCCTGTCCCTCCATAGAGGTGTATATGTATGTTGCTGTGGACAGGCCCTGCACTTATAATTTTAGGAAATCTGCAACCAAATTATCACCATAGCCTTCTTATTACCCCATCTCATGAACCCAGTACTGAAAATTTCCAAATCCCTGCCACAACGTGATTCTGCGCAACTGCAACAGCATTCCATGCTAGAGGTACAAAAACACAGTTTGACCAGGATTTGAAAAATGACAGCTGGACGTTCATGAGGTGGTGTAAAAATGTGGCTATACTGAATATCTGAGGTCAAAATATTTAAAATTACCAGACTTATGAGTCAGCGTAGTAAAGTTTAAACGGATGTGCATAACTTTGGCATTTTTACATATTTTGACCCCAAATTTTAAACACAGCCTTCTTATGACCCCACCTCATGAACCTTTTGGGACAGATTTGTGAAATTCCACTGAAACTGTCCATGAGATGGGGTCCCCCAAAAGGTAATGCTGAAAATCTGGTGTGAAAACATATAAAAATGGCTAAGTTATGCATCCCTGTTGAAAACCCCATTGAAATACACTGAACTGCATTTACCTTCCTTTGTCATACTGCAGTTGCCGGTTCCAGCAGCAAGACATGTCTTCGATCAGAGAATGGATCTTTGCACCGTCACCTGTTCAGGTGAGTGAAGGTGTGTGGGGGGGTGAACTGGGGTGTGTGTGGTGGTGGGTGCTGAGTGGGAGGTGGGGTTGGGGGGTCAGATCGACAAGGGATCGTTTTCTTTTTTTCTAGGAGAAAAACAAACATTGAGGACAGTTTTCTTTTTGTGCAGGTACGGGGAACAATCAGTGGTTGGGGGGAGCCACTAGACACCACGGAAACAGAACAATAAAAGGGGGAGAGCGATCGGAGGGCGGGGGAAGGGTGCCACTAGACAACAGGGAAAGAAGAAAAAAACAGGGACAGCAATCAGAGGGTGGAGGTCCCACTAGGCCCTCCGAGGGAAATGGAAAACAAAATGGTGACAGTAATCGGAGTGTGGGGGTGCCACCAGGGAAAACAGAAAAGAAAAACCGGGAACAGCAACTGGAGAGTGGGGGTGCCACTAGACACCAGGGACAAGGGAAACAAAATGAGGACAGTAACTAGAGGGTGCCACTAGGCACCAGGGAAATGGGAAACAAAATGAGGACAGTAACTGGAGGGTGGGGGTGCCACTAGACACCAGGGACTTGGGAAAGAAAAATGAGGACAGAAATCAGAGTGTGGGGGTGCCACTAGACACCAGGAAAATGGGAAACAAAACAAGGCAGAAATCAGAGGGTGGAGGGTGCTACTAGACACCAGGGAATAGGAAAAGAAAGATGGGGACAGCAATTGGAGGGCGAGTGGTGCCACTGGGCACCAGGGAAAACGGGAAACAAAATGAGGACAGTAATCAGAGGGTGGGGGGGTGCCACTGGGCACCAAGGAAACAGCAGCAATTAACAGGAATGGTGATCGGAGGGTGGAGGGGTGACACTAGACCCCAGGGAAACAGTGTTCAGGTAATTGGGAGCTGTTTCCATGCCTTTTTTCATGCTCAAGTCAGGAATTCTTTGCTGTGTTCTTTTTTCGCAATTTGCAAACAAGGATTCCCAAGCATGAAAAAAAAAAAAAAGACACGGAACAGGATTTCAACCTGTTGAAAAAACAAGTTTCCAACTAATTTCCCTAGAAACCAACACCAGAATCGGGTGAAACAGCTCCCAGGAAGCAAAACACATGTGTTGGTTTCAACTAAACATCAATTTTTATTTTTTTTTTTTCATTATTTCATTTCGTTTCCCTCGCTAACTGAAAAACAAGATGCGGCAGCACAATAAAAGATTTTCCATTTGTGACACAGGATGACCCGTTTGCAAAAAAGGATTACTCATTTGTGAAAAAGGATCCTTTTTTTGAGCAGGACATTAAGTGGAGAGTGAAATCCCATTGAAAAATAATGGGAAACTTTAAAATGTAATAACTTTGGAATGGATTAATATTTTTTCACCAAATCTTCAAAAGGCACGTCTGTTGCCCAAGACCTTTCAACCCTAAATATTTCAGACCAAACTTCCAAACCAGTTTTGCACTGCGGTGTGACAAATGAAATGAGAAAAAAGGTAATTTTCACATTTTTTCACACTCTTCATCTCCCCACCCACACATCTGACCAGAATGAAACGTATTGCATCAAGAAATCAATGGTGCCTGATGGCACATGCAAAATGTCATGCAAATTGCTTGAATGGTTGCGGAGTTATTAAAGTGCAAAATTTCAAGTTTAACATAGAAGCAACTATTCAACCCTAGCTATAGGCGCGATTGCGTGCATATATATACACACATATACACACATACATACTCTACATGTATATATATATATATATACATATTCTCCATACAAGACTGCAACACTTATCTCTATCCCTGATGGTAGATCATATCCAAGACTGTAATTAAAAAAACAAAACAATAAAACCATAATCCCTGCTTTCTGTCACGGCAGTGCCAGTAAGCTACTATCCTTGGGCTTCAAAAGGTTTCAACCAAGTGACAATGTGTGGAAGTGGAGCACAAGCTTGGTAACTTTTGTAACTGTTGGGTAACAGTTCACCGTTACAATACTCAAATGTGGTTATAGTGTAGTATAATGTACTGTACTATATGTCAGACTGTAGCAAAAGCAGCGTAAGAAAATACAGAAATATTTTCTTTACAAAAAAAAAGTTACTCCTCGCAATTTGCCTCCTCCAATTTATAATTATAATAAAAACGCCTCTGTATTTACCATATTATCATGTCACAGGAGGTCAACATGGGAGTTTTTGACCGAAATAATCCCCCCTCCCCGACAAAATGTAGAAACAGCTTTTGTTATGAAATTAATAAATGTACGCTTTTAGAACGAAAACACAAACAAGTTTTGCTTACTACTCCACAAAAACTACCAGAAAGCTATAAGGATCAAAATACAGTTCTATCTTCTTCTGGTCTAAATATACAGTATGTGTATAATGTAATTTATATAGATAAAAATAGAATAGAAATACAATACTACTTATTAGATACTAGAAAAATCATAGGTCAACATTATACCATAAACAATTATATATAGCTCAGTATCTAACAGCTGTAATTTATAAATATAAAAAAAAATTATAGTATGTATAAACACAATATACTTGACATATGCAGGCTAAACCACAAATGTATTATCGTGTGTGTGTGTGTGTGTGTGTGTGTGCGCGCTAAACCACAAATTTCATGTAGTCTGTTTTTTGAATGTATTGGTATATGGCAAGATGCATACACGTGAGTGCTCAGTCATGTTACACAATATGAACATAAGAACATATGAACGTGCCAGCAGAAACTGACCATCCGGTCTATCAGTCTGCTTGAGTGTGCAGCTAGCACCCCTAGTTTGCAGCTGCCCCACCCCTCCCTCCCCTTTGTCATCCCACTGCCACTCCCCAACTTCCCCACCCTCACTTTCCCCTGTTCCCTGTCCCATACCGTTTTGAAGCTGTTCACAGATTTGCATGCTGCCACCCATTCTGGTAGTACATTCCATTTTGCTACCACCCTCTCTGTGAAATAGTGTCTCCTCATTTCCCTCCTAAATCCCCCCCCCTCTATTCTCAGCCCTTGCCCCCTTGTGTCCCTGCCCTCCGTAGCTTAAAGACCCCATCTGCCTCATCCTTATTGATTCCCCTCAGATACTGGAATGTCTCGATCATGTCCCCCTGTCCCTTCTATCCTCCAGAGTGTACATATTCAAGTGCTTTTCATGAAACACACAGGCAAAGCCCTTTGAATTGGTCCGGGCCATTCAGCCTTCTAATCTTTGGTTCCCAGTTCGCATCTTTAATCATGTTAGGTTGAAAGTTAACCCCCACCAACCAACACATGCACATTTTGAAAGCATACTGATAAATCCTTAAACCTGATAGGAAATCACACAACATACTCACCGTCTCATCAGTACAGATTGAGTGCACCTGAGTTCCAAACATCACAGATGTGAAGATGAGGAAAAGGAGACCCTCAAAACACAGTAAGATGAGGAGGATCACTGTAGCTGGTGGTGAAAAAGAACTGCATTCTGGGAAAACAAAGAACATATCAATGAAATGAAAAAGCTGAACTGCACTATAAGAAAAGGTTATCAGTATCATTCTCAAAGAGGTACGTAATTTTTAATTGAAAGACCAAGCAAATTTTTTTTCAAGAGGCTGGAAGGGGTGAGGGTGGAATAACTAGAAAATTCACTTGGTTACTGAGATACATATGTAGCATTTGATCCTTTAATGTTTAGGAGCTACCTTTTTGAACATGTGTGATGGGTTAACATTTAACTAAACAGAGACAATACTACATCCAAAATGCTCACCCTGGTGCAAGCTCCTCCCTGCAGTAAGAAGAGACACAGTGTGTTTTAGAAGAACTTTTCTCATTAGCCCCATGGGGGGGGGTGGGGGCAGCAGTGTGGAAGTTACATCTGGCCCCTTAGCAGGCCAGTAAGTAAAGCAACTGCTAGCTGGGACAGACGAACATGAAGCAACCCAGTCACATGCAAGAACAATTAATGCATGCAGACAACAGAGCACCGTCAAGAAAGGTTGGTGCTGCCGGCCCGGTGGCGCTGAGGGTTGAGGCACTGGACACCACAACTTGCACCACACTGGCGACTCTGGTTCGGGAAAGGACTCGAGCCGTCCGGGGTTGGCAGGAGAGAGGGTGGACTGAGCATCCCAGGACTGCTCTCCTCCCTCTGGGGTGGGTTAGGGGAAGCACGTCGCACTGGAGTGGCCCCGATGACAACCAGTGGCAGCACAGTTGCAGTGCAAAAGAAGGGGTACAGCATGGCAAGACATCCGATCACACGTAGCATGTCACTGCGCTGCTGGCTCCAGGGGAAAAACACAGAGGAAAAAAGGCTGGGAGCGGCCGAGGCAGCTTGATGGCCACGCTCCTGACGGTCGTGGAATCGCTCTGGGGGGTATGGTCCAGCTCGGCTCGGAGAGGTAAGTGGAGGCCCTCCGACGGGTTGGGGCAACTGCACCGGACCCCATCATGCGAGTGAGCCGGCTGCTCTCCGGGTCGGTGGGGGCTGGAGGCTGGATGCCCCAGCCGGTGGCGCTGCAGAGGTGCACAAATACAAATGTGAAAAAAAAAGAAAGGTTGGTACTGACACAAGAGTACAGCAGTGGTGGGTGAAACCCTGCTAGGCCGCACCCCTCAGGTTTGAACTCCATGCCCAAGACATCTCAACAGACTGGCATGATGAAGAATCAAGCAACCCAGAAGACACTCTCCTTCAGGAAGAAAAAGCTACAGCTACCACTGGAACTTTGCCATCGGCAGGAGCCCTTGCACTGCAGAAAGGGTGGAATAGTCTGAATGTTGTGCCCAGCACTACACCATGGCACCCCTGAAAGGGTGGAATAGTCTGAATGTTGTGCCCAGCACTCCAACATGGCACCCCTGAAAGGATGGAATAGTCTGAATGTTGTGCCCAGTACTCCACCATGGCACCCCTGAAAGGGTGGAATAGTCTGAATGTTGTGCCCAGCACTACACCATGGCACCCCTGAAAGGGTGGAATAGTCTGAATGTTGTTCCCAGTACTCCACCATGGCATCCCTGGGCTGCTTTCCCCCTCCCTCACCAGATTCATGTCCCAGATGGTTGGCCAGGAACATCTGTGAATGATTCCGGGGGGGCAGTGAACCCACAAAGACTGATGATGGAAAAAGGGTGATTCTGGATAGGAGTGGAGGCTCCCATCACTCCAGAAAATACTTGGGGGAGGGGGTGTTACACACTAAAGGTTTGATGAGATTTTGCAGTTTCATTATTGCTGTTGCTTAAAAGTATACAGAAAGTTGGGAAGATCAATTTAAAAGGAGCAACAATTATGCTCTTTAAAAAAAAAAAAAAACTCCCCCAAGCCCCTCTCTGGTGCCTAACATATACTTACAAATTGGTGGCTAGCGAAAGGTATCACAAGCAGAAGGAGGGAGGTGATATAGTCACTGTGTAGATCACTGGTGAAGCCAGAGCTGGCCTTAAGGAAAGCCGAACTAGGTGGCTGCCTAGGGCGCCCATCAATACAGGATGCTGAAAATGCATGTTCGTTTTAACAATATTTTTTGGTTTCTTTTTTTTTTCTGCAGTCTGTGCGAGTCTGACTCATGAAACAACTAATAAAAAGTTTTTGTAATTTGTCGGGGGGGGGGGGTGCCTGTGGAGATGAAGACTCTGTCCTGTGTGTGCCTGCCCCTGCTCATAGCATTACAGCATGCTGCGTGCGTGTTGACAGTCAGCATCCCTCTGCACCCCCCAGCTGCGCCTAATGAATTTCTATTTGTCGTCGAGGCACAGGTCAGGAAGAAGAATTATCATCAGCATTTATATAGCACTTTTCATACACAGTGTATCCCAAAGTACTTTACAAGCAATGTTGGACTGGTAGTGAAGTGACTAAATGTGTAGTGGCAGCCATATCGCACATCAACACCCACACACAGCCTGGATAATTGCATGAACCGGTTTTATGGGAAGGGGAATGCTGGCCAGGACACCAGGAATGTCCCCTACTCTTTTTTGCAAAGAGTGACCTGGGTTCTTTTACTTTCACCTGGACGCCCACCAGGACAACACCAGGATGGGTAGAAGGGACCTCGGTTTAACGTCTCATAATAAGGACGACACACCCCAGCAGTACAGCACCCCCCCCATTACTGCACGCGAACGCCAGCGTTTTAGGTGCAAATCCAATCCGAGAACCCATGACCTTCTGGTCCAGTGGTGGATGTGCTACCAACTGAGCACGCTGACACCAAGCATAGGAAGACCAGGAGCAGTTATAAAATTCACAAACAGCATTTTATTATCAATAACAGTAAAATAAAAAAAAATTGTTCAGTATAACTATGTACAAAGGCAGTACAAACCAAGAAAACAAAGTTCTTCATCTGGGAGTCTCTAATTTCAAGTTTATCTCTCCCCAGCAAACGACTGCTGCTCTTTTTATAACAAGTCTTCATCCTGAGCTCGTTAAGGAGACATCCTGTTTCTCGCAAAATGTGTCAAAATTTTTGTCAGTTTCTTTGCAGAGCAGACTTGCAAATAGAACAGTATCCAAAGCTGGCCTCCTGCTTACAGCTCTGCAAAAGTGTTTGCAAACAAGCTTGAGAGGAGCTGAAACTGCATCTCGGGTTAACCCCCTAAATTGTAAACAACTTTTTGCAATCATTTCAACAGTATAACTATATACATTTCAAACCAAGGGATCCCAGTTTCACATAAAAGATTCAAACATAGTATATTTTTATAACTGCATGTATGCAAGGGGGAAGAAATGACAGGACCAGCAAGTCAATCAATCAATTTTATTTGTATACTGGAAGGTATGTGAGCAAAAATGCCCCAGTGAAGGCATAGAGATAGTGAGAGGCGGAGAATCAAGGGACCGTGAGAGTGATCAGTTCCTACGTCTCACAAGAACATTTGGTTGTGCAATCGGACAGACAAGAGACAGAAAAGGAGAGGATAGAACAGATCCTTGCGTTTAACCCTTTCTGCATAATAAATGGCACAGGGCCTTATTCAACCTTGTCACAGGTGCAAACCACAGAGGACATCACATCAGGATAGTTGGGCCTGGGCCCAGGAAGATGAACTGGTCTGATGGGCCACATAAGCAGTCATGAGACCTGGCGTGCTACAGTGGGGTACTTCTTTGAGAATAATTTTTTTTTTTTTTTTTTATTTAGTTTTTGTTAACTGGGTAAGTGCACTAGACAAATCCTATCTATTTTCAGGCACGACCTGGGGGATGGGGATACAGATGAATGCCAACTGACCTTGAACCAGATTAAGCTGTTGGTGGTATTTTTCGTGAATGGGGGAAATTTGGCCATTGCACTGGGGAAACTCCCCTGCTCTTTTTCAAGAAGTGCCATGGGATCTTTAACATCCACCTGAACTACCACCAGAACAGGCAGATGACACCTCAGTTTAACGTCTCATCCGAAAGACGGCACCTCTGGAGTGCAGCACCCCCATCATGCTGCACTACAGTGTCAGTATTGGGATATTAACCCAAGTACCTGGTGTGGGGTAAGAACCCACAGCCTACTGATCTCCCTGCCTCAGAGGCGAGTGTGCTACCTGCTGAGCCACTGACTCTGCCAACTGATAGTATGCTGCCAAAGCTCTAGACATTTGGGGTAAGTCAACATTTCATCTCATTCCAAGGACGGGAGTATCTGTATGTGTTGGGATACATGAATCAGCCTGCAGTGCTACAGCAGGGTGTGTCTTTGAGAAGGATAAAGTACTGCCGAAGCTCTAGAGGTTTAGCGTAATAAAACATTTCATCTCTTTCTAAGGATGGAAGTGTCTATTTGAATGTGAACTGTTCATTTAAAAAAAAAACAAACAAACAAAAAAAAAAAAACACAACTTTATGATCCTGCTATGGAGACCTGAAGTAGCAGGTTTTTGTAGTTTTCAGAAATGCAGCGTTTATGTTTTGCAAGACTGTCTTCTGATATGTGAGCCCCCACAACCCTAATAATTTATCTTTCCACTCCCAGTTGGGTCCTTCTCCATTCTTGCAGCACTGAGCGTCACCCACAGAGAGGATGCTGTTCTGGTCCTGGAGGATTATGTAATGTCAAGAAGTGTGGTGGTGTTTAGCAAGTAAATCCCCCATTATAAAAAAATGTTGTAGAGCAAAGTGGTGCATGGTGAGTGACTCCAGTTTTGGTTTCTGAAACCCACTGTCTAAATACAAAGTACAGTGCAGGCTTCCCCAGATTGTGCAGCATTTACTGCTCCTGAGAGCTGAGGGACTTCATGCAGCGTAGACCACAGCACAGTTTATCCGAAGTGCCAGGGAGTGAGCAGAAGTTCCCATACTCGGTGATGTATTTAATGTTGGTTAGAAGTGCAGAACTGACCACACTGGAGGCTGAAGCCCTCCATTTATCCACATGGCCAGGTACACCATAGCAGGCAGGTACAGTGCAGGTTTTCCGACACTGCAATATATTTAGCACTGATGAAAGGTGAAGGGTTGACAGCACTGCAGAATGCAGCTGTCCATTTATCGACAGGCCACTTATGGTCAAGAAAAACCAGCAGCAGCTGTAACTCTTGTAAAAGGTGGGTGAGCAGTGATTAGCCTGAGCTGATAAAAGTGGAGTTACCCCATCAAACCACACAGAAAAGAAACATACCTCCTGGTAATCTACCAGCGCTGGTGCCATGTCGAGGAGCAGAGAGAATGGCTTAGTCATTCTATAACCCCTTACTAATATACAGATGGTATACCTGTGGTGGTTGTAGTTCTGGGGTGCACTGGTTTACGGGCATCCTGTCATCACTGCAGAGGTGTTGTGTGACTCTGAACTGACGTGAAGGGGTGCTGGGGGAGTGGGGATGGTACAATCTGGTCAGGTTTTCCAGTCACAACCCGCACCCTGCCTGGGAGTTTCCTTTTTCTTTTTATAAAGAAAACAACAAAAGAGAGTTGGCCCTTTCAGAGGCCTACTCTCACTGAAAAAAAAAAAATAAAAAAAAATTAAACAATAAAAATGGGATGAGGATCCCTTGGGGACCCCACACCCCAAAATAATAACAATGCAAAAAAAAAAAAAAAATGATTTTGCTATGGAAGGTAGACCCTTCCTCCTTTTATCATCCTTGTCCTCCTCCTTCCTGCCTCAGGTATATGCCCTCTGCAAATATATCCGTTAGTTGCTAAATGCAACATCTGTCCCTCAGCACTATCCAACCTAATTCCGCTGGCCAGCTGCTCTGTACGGTGCATGTGCGCGTGTATATGTGCGTGTGCGCTATGCACCTTTCCGGATCAGTATATTAGTTTTCACACAGGGTACATCCCTCTGGTTGCATGAGAAGCAGGTCATGTTGGTGTAATCCGTTCTCCGACTATGCAGACTTTTTGGTTGGTATGCCCCCCCCCCTTTCTTCCTTGTGTATCTGAGCCTTTGGTCCACTAACATTACATAGAAACATAGAACCCGATGGCAGATAAGGACCGCTTGGCCCACTCAGTCTGTCCATTTCTCTACCTAATGGATAAGCTGCAGATCCTAGTTAACCAACAGCCTATTTCCTCCTACCCCCCACTAGAATTGTCTTATGTCGGTCCCATGCATTCTTGAATTCCCCCACTGTTTTTAACTCTACGACCTCCTCAGGAAGGCTGTTCCATGCATCTACAACACTCTCTGTGAAGAAATACTTCCTCACATTACCCTCTGAGCCATCCTCTCATCTTCAAATTGTGCCCCTTGTTCTTGTACATCTGTTTTCTGAAAGATGCTACCCTCTTGGAGTTTGTTGATTCCTTGAGGTATTTGAAAGTTTCTATCATGTCCCCCCACCTCCTTTCCTCCGAGGCTATACATCTTAAGCTCCTTTAGTCTTTCTTCATATGTCTTCTGGTGCAGACTCCACACCATTTCGGTTGCCCTCCTCTGGACAGCCTCCACCTTTGTCTATGTCTTTGCGGAGATGGGGTCTCCAGAACTGTACATAGTACTCCAGATGTGATCTTACCAACTGTCTGTACAGAGAGACAACAACTTCCTGTTTTCTACTGGTGATGCCTCTCCCTGTGCATCCCAGTATCCCCTCAGCCCTTCTTACTGCCTTTTCACATTGCTGGCCCCCCTTTAGGTAATCTGATATGACTACCCCAGGTCCCTTTCCACTTTTTTTGTTGTCAGTATCTCCTCCCCCATTGTGTACTCTTCCCCTGGGTTTTGTTTCCCAGGTGCATTACTTTGCACTGAATCTAAGCTGCCATACTTCTGACCATTCCTCCAACCTTGCCAAGTCCCTTCTCATCCTTTCCGCCTGGTGTATCAACCCTGTTGCAGATCTTTGTGTCATCTGCAAAGAGGCATACTTTTCTTCCAGTCCCTCTGCAATGTCACTTATAAAGACATTAAAAGGACTGGACCCAGTACTGAACCCTGCGGTACCCCACTAGTAACCCCTCATTCTTCAGAGTGGACTCCATTTACAATTACCTTCTGTGTCCTGTTGTTCAGCCAATGTTTTACCCAGGCTACCACCTTGGGACCCACTCCCAGACTGGTTAATTTGACTACTAATCTTTTGTGTGGCACTGTGTCAAATGCCTTGCTAAAGTCTAGGTAGGCCATGTCCACAGCCCCTCCCTGGTCTACTACTTTGGTCACCCAGTCAAAGAAATCAATTAGATTCGTCCGACATGACCTTCCTGCTGTGAACCCATGTTGCCTTGGGTCCTGTGCCCCACTGGCCTCTAGGTACTCAACAATTCTTTCCTTCAGAAGTGATTCCATCACTTTCCCTACTACAGAGGTCAAACTGACAGGTCTGTAGTTTCCTGCCTCCGTCTTGGTCCCACTTTTGTGAAGTGGGATCACATCCGCCTTCTTCCAGTCCTCAGGTACCACACCATCCTCCCATGATTTGTTAAAAAGCATAGTCAGTGGTGTCACCAGTTCTCTGCTTAATTCTTTTAGAATTCTGGGATGAATTCCATCTGGCCCCATTGCTTTGTCCACCTTCAGTTTTAGGAGTTCTTTCAGAACCCTTTCTTCTGTGAAAGGACTGGGATCAACCCCCCTCTCCATAGTGCTTCTGTTAATTGGATTAGGCACCTCTCCCACTTCCTCTTTTGTGAATACTGAACAGAAGTATTCATTCAGTATCCCTGCTTTATCATGGTCACTCTCTGCCTACCCACCATCCATTCTATTCAGCCTCGCTATCCCTCCCTTTGTCTTTCTATGCTCCCTGATATACCTATAAAAAGGTTTTATCCCCCTTCTACTTTTCCTTCCAGTCCTTCTGCAATGTCACTCAAAGACATTAAAAAGGACTGGCCCCAGTACTGAACCCTGCAGTACCCACTAGTAACCCCCCTTTCTTCACTGTGGACTCCATTTACTATTACCCTCTGTTTCCCATTGTCCAGCCAGTGTTTTACCAAGGCTACCACCCTGGGACCCACTCCCAGGCTGGCTAATTTGTTTATTAATCTTTTGTGCTGGACTGTGTCAAATAAATGCCTTGCTAAAGTCTAGGTAGGCCATGTCCACAGCCCCTCCCTGGTCTACTACTTTGGTCACCCAGTCAAAGAAATAAATTAAATTCGTCTGACATGACCTTCCTGCTGTGAATTCATGCTGCCTTGGGTCCTTTGCCCCACTGGCCTCTAGGTACTCAACAATTATTTCCTTCACAAGTGATTCCATCATTTTCCCTACCATTGAGGTCAAACTGACAGATCTGTAGTTTTCTGCCTCTGTCTTTCTCCCATTTTTGTGAAGGGGAATCACATCCGCCCTCCTCCAGTCCTCAGGTACCATGCCATCCTTACATGATTTATTAAAAAGGGTAGTCAGTGGTGCTACTAGTTCTCTCAGGATTCTGGAGTGAATCCCATCAGTCCCCATTGCTTTATCCACCTTCAGTTTTAGGAGTTCTTTCAGAACCCTTTCTTCTGTGAAAGGACTAATTTCATCCCCCCTATCCAGAGTGCTTCTATTGACTGGATTAGGTATCTCCCCCTGCTCTTCCTTTGTGAATACTGAACAGAAGTATTCGTTCAGTATCCCTGCTTTTTCACTGTCACTCTCTGCCCAACTACCTTCCTCTTTATTCAGCCTCAGTATCCCTGTCGGTCTTTCTTTGCTCCCTAATGTACCTATAAAAGGTTTTATCCCCCCTCTTAACGAAGTTGGCTATCTTTTCCTTGGTTTGGGCCTTTGCTATTCTGACTGCCTTCCCTGCTTCCTTCTTCTTTAACTGGTACAATTCTCTGTCCTGCTCCTTCTGCGTTTCCTTATACTTCCTGAATGCTATCTTTTCTCCCTAACCTGGGGAGACAAACACATCTCGACTCCCTATGACTATTCAGTACTGCAGCTCCATATGCACCTAGGTTCCCCCTTTCTTCTTCCGTGATGTAAGAAAAAGAAACACGGTTAACTCATCGGTTCAATCAATTCTCTACCTGGTAGTACGGAGCTGCCCCTTTTTCCAGGAGTCAGTGTGTCTTTTTCCTTTTTGGCACAATGTGCCATCTCATTTGAAGGGGGTTCCTTTTCGTGGGCATCCCCCTCTTGTTTCTGCCAGAGCCACACGTTCTGGGCTTCTGGCGTATTTTTCTGGACCACTAACCAACTTCTTTCTGACTAGTGGTGTGAGGCTCTGGCTCAACAGACCCAACTACCCCATCTGCCACATAGTGTGCCCTGTTCTTATTCTAAGCTGCTAGTCAGGTTCCATTTTGTTGTTTATTTCCTATATCCTTTCCCTACCCCTTTAGGCTAGAAAGTCTCTCGCCCTCTCTTATTTCTCTCCACTCTGTTTCACTCCTGGCAAACAGAACTGGGGTACGTGATGGAGCCAGCAAGGGTTACTGGCTGGTGCCTAAGGCATCACGTGACATGCACAGGTGCAGTCAGTATCCAACATTGGCGTCCTCCTGCAAAAAATGTGCTCCTGCAGGTCGAGGTCCTAATGCCTCTGGCCCCAGACACAAAAGTTATAATCAATGGGGATGATATTCCAGAAGTTAACAATAATGCTAAATGCGTAATTGTCATTTTTGAAAAGAATCGTAATTCCTTGCTTTAAGGAGCAGGCCACCAGATCCTGTCCCCTTCCTGGTGCTGATTTCTGAAAGCATGGTCCCTTTGCAGTCCCTGCAAAGAGATGACTTGTGATGTATGAGTTTATAGCGTACAGAAGCACGTTCTCTTGATATTAATGGGGGGGTGAGTTTTAAATTGCTTTTTGTTTCATGTTTCAGCGATCCACTGGGGTCAAATTAATGTAACTGCTCAACTAAAAATAGGCTTGTTATTTGAGCGGTGACTTTGATTTGACCCCAGTGGACCTCTAAAATATGACAAAGAACAATTTAAAACTTGCCCCCATGAATAGCAATACAGCACACCCTTGTGCTCTTCAAATTCTTGTGTCACAAAACATCTCTGTGCAGGAGAGGGGGGACAGCACATGGGGTGTGCTTTCAGAAATCAGCAGCAGGAAGGGGAAGGGGTCTGGCACCCGGCTCCTCTAAGCAAGGAATCATGACTTCCCCTTCAAAAACTACAGTTCTGAAAAATTTAAAACATGGACTGTTTAAGTCCAGTTGCGATAAGGCACCAGTGAGAAGCCTGAAGAAAGCCCCAAAACGAGTGCTCTTTAAAGAGAGACTCTGGGCTGGCCCAGAGGTGCTGGACGCCTTACCTTGTGCTGAGCTGGTGACCCGGGTTTAGGAACGACCTTGGGTCGCCGTGGTGCCGGCATGGGGTGGGGGGAGGTTGGGAGCAGGACTGAGTGAAGGCTCTCCTCTCCCGGGAAGGGGTGGGGTTGCCCACCCGTAGTTCCGCCATCACTGGATGGAGGTCTGGAGATAGGCGCAGGTGGTCGGTAGGGTGGGGGTATCCCATAAGGTGAGCGAACGCGTGCCTCCACACGCGTGTGTCACATTGAGGATGCGCGGGAGTGGGACTCAAAGGGAAAAAGCCAAAAAGTATATATGGAACAACTAAAAAAAAAAAAAAGATGCTGGACAGGATTTCCAAAGGGCCAGGACGCTGAAAACAATAAGACCTCTGCCTTTCATCAGAATCCAGCTGACTGCGCCAAAACTAGATGACCCTATTTTCAAATGCCTCTGAATTTTTAGGACATTTCCGTGATTTGTGGCAACCTGTGTAACAAACCAAAATAAAAGTGCTGTCATTTTTTTAAATAAAGAACAATAATGTTTCTGCAAATTCACACACTGTTCAAACCTCGGAAGATGTTAAACCACCTAATGATCTAGCAGCATCTGAAGGACTGACACATTGGCGACGTGAAGGAACACAGAGGCTCTGAAAATCCCAGACTTGTGTTTCTTAATACATTAAACACTGCTATAAGAATCGTGCACTACCATAAAGGCACATGGCTGTCCAACTGGCTGAGATCTCAGTTTTGTTAGCTTTCCCATGTTACTGCTGGATCTCTATGTTTTAGAATACAACATGTGTATCGTGAGGCAGCTTGGTCTGGTGGTTAGACCACAGAGATCACAAGTTCAAACTCTTCTAGGGACATATCCTCAATGTGTGACCTTGGGCAAGTTACTTATACTCATAGTGCTCCAATCAACCCAGCCGCAGAAATGGGTAGAAGCAGGACCTCACCAGAAACGAGATACTGCATCTCATCTGGGCTATCCTGGGTAAATAAACTGTAAAAAAAACATAAATGAAACACAAAAAAGAATACTTACTTGCCCAGTCTTCTTCCAGGCAATATAGAAAGTGAAAGACCACCATGATTAGGGCATGAAGAGATATCAGGGCTATATACAACTGAAATACAAAATCAGGAATTTGGGTCAGATAACTAGTAGCACTATAACTAGGATATGGAAAAAGGGCACAGTAAAAGTTATACAAAAGGATATATAAATAGAGACTGTAAGTATCACTTTTCAACGGGCAGTAAAATGAAAATAGCCTAAATGTTCTGGTCTTCTAATTTCCTAAGTACCGAGTTCTACTTTTTTCCCCTCGATAGCAGGGTTACTCAGTGTGAGTAGGGGCTGATGTTCCTTGTAGCAGCAGAGGTGGACAAGATGGGCTCAGTCACTCCACCACAGTGCTATACTACTATGCATTTTTCCTAGAAGAGAGGCGACATCTTCCCGACAGCAGGGTGCTGATTCTCCCCAGAGTTACAGCTGAGAGGGACTGCAGCACAAAAGGGAGCTCAGGTGACTTGCCAAGTCAATGGCTGGCGTGGAAGAAAAAAATTATTCACCTTAGTAATGTTGTTTCTTCTAATGGAGTCTTGCTATATTCTGACATATGCAGTGAGTCCCAACCTTCGAACTGCTACGGAGGTGAAAGAGTTAACTTTCCATGCCAGGCATGGAACGCTGAGCTCGAGCTTGGTTGAAACTCTGTCTGTTGTTCTTCAAACTCAAACCGTCAGATCTTTACGAGCTAAACTCACTGAGGTCCTGTGTGAGAGCTGTAAACCTACACTAGCCAACTGGCTACTAAACATAAGAACACATTTTTTGGTCCCAAAACAAAGACTCAAGTCAGGAGACCCAAAAATGAAAAACAACACCAAGTCACCCCAAGAAAGGAGGGGTGAAAAACAACAAGGTGGGCACCTACTAAGTGCCAACACTGCACTGTCCACCCACATCCCAAAAACAGAGGTTCTGAGAGGGGCAGGCAGGGAGGGAGGTCAGAATATAGCAAGACTCCATTAGAAGAAACAACATTACTAAGGCGAGTAATTTTTTCTTCAAACACTATGAAGTCTTGCTATATTCTGACATATGCAGACTACAAAGCAGTACCTCCATGGAGGAGGGACAGAACCTACTTAGGAAATAGGCTCTGAAGCACAGCTGTGCCAAACCGAGCATCACTCCTAGCCTGGATGTCCAGGGAGTAATGCTTGGTAAAAGTGTGAACTGTTTTCCAGGTAGCTGCTTGACATATCTCTAGAATAGGGATGTCCCTGGCAGCAGCTAGGGAAGCAGCTGTACCTCTGGTAGAGTGAGCCCTCAGGCCTGAGGGAGGAACCTTACCCAGTTTCTCATAGCAAAATTGAATACAAGAGGCAATCCACCTGGCAATGGATCTTTTAGTGGCAGGTTTCCCTTTACCAACCTCACCATAAGTGAGGAACAGTTGGAGGGAGTAAAACCTGTGACCCTTGGTACGCTCTATGTAGTAACTAAGGGCTCTCTTCACATCTAAGCTGTGCAGCTTCCTCTCCCCAGAGGAAGAATGGTCAGTGAAGTACACTGGAAGAGATATAGATTGATTAAGGTGGAAATCTGAAACCACCTTAGGCAAGAACTTCCTGTTAGTCCTGAGGACCACCTTATCTCTGTGAAAGGAGATAAAATCAGGCTCCACTGACAAAGCTTGTAATTCACTTATGCGTCTGGCAGAAGTGATGGCTACCAGAAACACAGTTTTCCAAGTCAAGTACTTAAGCTCTGCTGAAGACAAAGGCTCAAAGGGGGGTTGCATAAGCTGAGCAATGCAAACATTAAGATCCCAGGCGGGGGCAGGGTCCCTGAATGGAGGGTTGGTGTGAAGCAATCCCTTGAAAAACTTGGAGAATACAGGGTGAGCAGAAAGAGAAGAAGGCTTACCTGCTGAAATAAAAGCAGACACAGCTGCCAGATGGACTTTCAGGGTAGGTGGCCTCAGCCCCAAGATATTTAAGTGGACCATATAATCCAGGACTGTGGGCAAATCAGCAGATTCTGGGGAAATATGCTTTCCAGAGCACCATATGGAAAACCTTTTCCATTTGGAATTATAAGTAGCCCTGGTGGAAGGTTTTCTAGAAGCCTTCAGGATATCCATTACACCTTGGGAAAGGTGTAACTCAGCAAACTCTAACTCTTCAAGAGCCAGGCCTTGAGATTGAGAGATTTGAGGTTTGGGTACCAAACCCTCCCCCTGAGCACAGGTTAACAGGTTGTAATTCCTGGGAAGACACAGGGGAAGATGGACTGCTAAGGACAGTAGGAGTGGATACCAGGGCTGTCTGGCCCAGTCTGGAGCAATCAGGATCATCTTGTAGGGTTGAGATCTGATTTTGACTAGCACTCTGAACAGGAGCGGGAAGGGGGGAAAAGCATAGAGAAACTTCCCTTCCCAATTGAGAACTAAGGCATCCAGTTGGACTGAGCCCAACACTGGGGGCCTGCAGCAAAAAAGGGGAAGTTGGTGATTGTCTGGGGCTGCAAAAAGATCTATCTGCGGGGTGCCCCATCTGGCAAATATCACCTCAAAGACCGGGGGGGGGTCCAGTGACCATTCGTGATGGCCCTGGGGAATCCTGCTGAGAGCATCTGCCAGGACATTGTCCTTGCCTGGGAGGTGAACTGCTGTAAGGGAGGTGTTCAGGGAGTAAGCCAGAAACCACAACTTCATTGCTTCGGTGCACAAGGCCGTAGACCGAGTGCCCCCCTTGCTTGTTGATGTACCACATTGTGGTGGTGTTGTCTGTTCTGACCTGTACAACTTTGTTCTGAACAGAATTGGAAAAAGCTTGACGTGTTTGAAAATCTGCTCTGAGTTCCAACAGACTGATGTGGAGCAGAGATTTCTGAGGGGACCACAACCCCTGGGTAGTGAGGTCGCCCATGTGAGCTCCCCATCCCAAGAGGGATGCATCTGTAGTAAGGATTAAGGAGTGAGACTGAGTGACAAAAGGAACCCCTTGTCTCAGATTGCTCTGATCCTACCACCACTGTAAGGCCTGGATCAGGGTTTGAGTTACTGGGATCAATTTGGTTAGAGGGTCTTTCCTTTGGGACCAAAAGGCTCTCAAATGGAACTGAATGTCCCTCATCTGAAATCTTGCTCCCTGCACTACTGCTGTAGAAGCAGCCATGTGCCCCAGGAGCTGTAGAAAATGCCTTGCTGGTCGAGACACCTGAAGGGTGAATGAGGAGGCAGAGAGACCAGGGTCCTTGCCCTGTCCAAAGGAAGGAGGCTCTGGCTTTCTCTGTGTTCAGCTCTGCGCCTATGAAGGTGAGGAGCTGGACAGGCTCTAGAACTGACTTTGAAAGATTCAGAAGGAAACCTAGAGAGGTGAGCAGTTGCTGAGTTATTTGTAGGTGTAACTTGACTTGGTCTGGGGACTGGCCTACTATGAGCCAGTCGTCCAGGTAAGGGAAGATGGCAATTTTCTGCCTTCTTAAGAGAAGCAACTGCTATTGCAAGGCATTTTGTGAAGACCCTTGGAGCAGAGGTGAGGCCAAAGGGCATTGCTCTGAACTGGTAATGGCCTGAGGGCAGCTCGAACCCGAGGTACTTTCGATGGAAGCTTCTGATGAGAATATGATTTCGAGCCCACCTCCCCCAGAGGAGCCGGAGGTCGCAAGGGCTGCCCTCCCTGCCAGGATTTCACCCCCCTCCCCTGAGGACCAGGAGGTCGCGAGGGCCAGACAGAAAAGCCCTCCCTGCCCTGAATCTCCGCTGAACGCCTCAAGATTTTGAGCCCCCCTCCCCCGGAGGAGCTGGGAGGTCGCGAGGGCTGTGCTGTACTGCCCTCCTGCAGGATTTCACCCCTCCCCCGAGGGACCAGGAGGTCGCGAGGGCCAGACAGAAAAGCCTCCTGCCCTGAATCTCCGCTGAACGCCTCAAGATTTCGAGCCCCTCCCCGAGGAGCCGGAGGGTCGCGAGGGCTGCGCTTGTACTGCCCTCCTGCCAGGATTTCACCCTCCCCGAGGACCAGGAGGTCGCGAGGGCCAGACAGAAAAGCCCTCCCTGCCCTGAATCTCCGCGCAGCCTCAGGTAATTTCCCAACAAGTGCCCTGCTGCAGTCGCACAGCGGGAGCTCTCCTGCTGTGGACTAACCTGCAGTCTGCTCTAACTGGGGCTTTGGCGCTTTTCCAAGCTCCGCTCTGAACGCCTCTCTTACAGTGCCAGGTGTCTCAGTTGGACTATTTCTGTATATTCCCTGTGCCTAGCTTAGCTAGCCTGACTAACTAATTTTTTAGAAAAAAAAAAAAAAGTAGCTAGTTTAAAGGAATCCAGGAAAGAGGGTATTGTGTTTAGCCTGTTGTAATTCCTGCTAGTCTTGCTGCTGCTGCGACACTATTCTTTCTCCCTCCCTAAGACTGCCCGCCCCCTCAAGCTAATCCCCTGTACCTGCCTACTTAACCTCGCTCTTCTCCCTCTTCCACAGATTTCGAGCCCCCTTCCCCCCGAGGAGCCGGAGGTCGTGAGGGCTGCGCTGTACTGCCCTCCCTACCAGGATTTCACCCCCCTCCCCCCGAGGACCAGGAGGTCGCGAGGGCCAGACAGAAAAGCCCTCCCTGCCCTGAATCACGCTGAACGCTTCAAGGTAATTTCCCACCAAGTGCCCTGCTGCCGCCGGGCGACTGCCGGGAGCGCCCTGGCTGTGGACTCAACCTGCAGTCTGCTCTAACTGGGGCTTTGGCGCCTTTTCCAGGCTCACGCTCTGAACGCCTCTCTCTTACAGTGCCAGGTGTCTCAGTTGGACTATTTCTGTATATTCCCTGTGCCTAGCTTAGCTAGCCTGATTAATTTTTTAGAAAAAAAAAAAAAGTAGCTAGTTTAAAGGAATCCAGGAAAGAGGGTATTGTGTTTAGCCTGTTGTAACTCCTGCTAGTTTTGCTGCTGCTGCGACACTATTCTTTCTCCCTCCCTAAGACTGCCCGCCCCTCAAGCTAATCCCCTGTACCTGCCTACTTAACCTCGCTCTTCTCCCTCTTCCACAGATTTCGAGCCCCCTTCCCCCCGAGGAGCCGGAGGTCGCGAGGGCTGCGCTGTACTGCCCTCCCTGCCAGGATTTCACCCCCCTCCCCCCGAGGACCAGGAGGTCGCGAGGGCCAGACAGAAAAGCCCTCCCTGCCCTGAATCTCCGCTGAACGCCTCAAGGTAATTTCCCAACAAGTGCCCTGCTGCAGTCGCGACCGTCGGGAGCTCTCCTGGCTGTGGACTAACCTGCAGTCTGCTCTAACTGGGGCTTTGGCGCCTTTCCAGGCTCACGCCTGAACTCCTCTTACAGCCAGGTGCCCGTCACCAGCTCTCGGCCCCACCACCACCCCCTTGGTCGGCTCTCTTTTATAGAGCTACTCATGGGGATCCAGAACCAATCAGTCGACTTTTCCCATTTGCTGGTTATACCATTCCAGCACTAGAGGAGCCTGCACTCAGTTCCTACTCTCTGTAATGTTGTATCATCCACAATTATGATCCTTGCTGTTCTGGTACTCCTCCTACCACGAGACCCACTGCTCACCCCTCACCCTTTTTATCTCCATCTGATCTGCCCCTCCGAACCACTATCCCCCACCCCAATTCCCTGTCTTTTCCTCAGCTTTTTGCACATCTACCCTCTGTCCATCCCCCTTTTCCATCCTGTACCCTGACCACCGCATCATTCCCCTAAATCCATCCCCAACCCTCACTACCACTCAACCCCCACCCACCCACACACCCCTGTGCGCTATCCCCAGTACCATGCACCCTTTCACACGTGGTCAATCTCCTCATGGCGTGTCCGCCTTCTCTCTTCCCATCCCATGCACATCCCTGGTGAGGTCTCGCTCCTGCATATGCACCCTTCCTCACCAACCACCACCCTGTGAGGCGCCTAATCGCTCTGCTGCTCCTGCCTCCGCAATGTGCACCCTAACCCTGGGCCCGCTTATGTTGCACGCTTAAGCCCACCTGTGGTAGCGGTCTCCGAATTGCTTTCATGAACATATGCAGTCTCCCCCAAAAATAGCTGCCCTCCAATGCTGGGTTACGCAACACTCCGGACATCCTCATGCTAGCAGAGACCTGGCTCTCCCACTTATGCCTGACTCAGCTGTCTCTCTACCAGGCTTTTCCCTGTTCAGGGCTGATAGGTTGGGCAGGCGGGAGGGGTGTGTGCTATCTATTCATCTGCGTGATTCTCGTCCTGGGCCATGCCCTCCCTACCCCTGAGCTCAACCACGGGCTAAGCCATTACCCTTAAAATCACCTTACTCCTGGTCGTGGCCCCTCTACCTAACCACTTGTTTACATACCCCCTATCACAAAAAACTTAGCGTCTCCTCCTCCTGACTATCTATCCTCCTTACCCCAGAAGGCTGAACAACTAATATTGGGTGACAAACTCCAACTGGCTCAGTTCCTCATCTGATACTATAAAGGATGAGCTATGCGTCCTTGACCTGTCTCAATTGGTCACCAGCCCACTCTGCCTTAACAAAGCAACGGAACCTGCTCCTCTTGACTGAATCCTTCTAACCGCCACATAAAGTGGTTTCCATACTTGTCCTTGCGGACTCTCTCAGCGACCACTCCCCGCCATCTGCCATTGGTCCTCTCCCACCCTCAGCCCTGTGTATGCACCACCCCCAGACGCAGGTTTCTCCCAGGGGTCTTGACAACCTCAAACGCCACCTTGCAAGTCAACTGGACCCCAGTGGCCTGTGCTCCAGACAAAACTCTGCACTCAACCTACCTCACTACTGCCTTCACTGCTCAGATCTGTTTGCCCCATCTCCACATCTAGGAAAAAAGCGTCTGCTGCTTGGATATCCCCTGCTCTGATCCAGCAACTAAAAAAGCGGATAACTCTGGCACATTGCAAAATGACTCTGGTAGAGTGGCTGACAGACAAGCCTACAGGGCTGCCCGAAACCAGTGCACCTGGGCCATCAAGCAGGCAAAAGCTAAATACTATCAGGCTCGTTGACGCCACCTGGGCTCATCCAGAGCCTTCTGGGACAACATTAAAGAACTGAATGGTAAACCCGCCCCCCTGTCTCAGATTGACATAAACGGGCTGTCTCGACTGACCTAACATGTATTGCTGACTGCCTTAATAAAACCTTCACGGACTTATGTGCAGTCCTCCCTGCCCACTTTTTGACCTGGTTACCACGTCCCACCTTCTCACACATCTCAAGGCCACTTTTCTGCTTCCAGACGATCTCATCCTGTAATGCCAAACCTTTTCTCATAAAGTCCTCGCCTCCCAAAACCCTAGTAACCCACCCTCTTGACTCCAAGATACTCCGCCTTACACTGGATGTCATGCTAATCCCTCACGCTTATCTTAAACAAACTTATGTTTAGGTCAATTCCCGGATGCTTGGAAGCACGCTGAAGTAATCCCCATCCATAAGTCTGGGATCGCATGCTACCAAATAATTACAGGCCCATCTCCGTCCTCCTCCCTCCCCATCCAAAGCTTTAGAAAAATAGTATCCACACAGCTCTTAGAATACCTATCTAAGCACAACCTTTATGTCCGGAGCAACATGGGTTTCGCCCCTCCACAGCACAACCACCGCTCTTCTGGAATTCTCCCACCACTTACACTCCACACTTGACAAGGGTTGTCTTGCAGGGCAGTATTCATAGACCTATCTAAGGCTTTCACACGTGTGCCACCCCTGCTGTTAAACTCCTATCCCAACTGGGACTCTCATCTGGCCCAATGAATTGTTCTCTAGCTACCTGCAAAACAGGTCCCAAAGAGTTATACTAAATGGGACCTCTCCTCCAACCTGCCGGGTTCTCTCAGGGTCCCATGCAAGTTCCATCCTCGGACCCACCCTCTTCAGTCTATTCCTAAACTCTCTCCCAAACTCCTGCTCCAGCAAAATACTGCTCTATGCTGATGACGAGTTATCCTAGCATCTCACCCTGACCCGCTTCCTACCCAGGCACTCTGCAAAGCGCCTTCCTCCAAGCCGAAAAATGGTTCAATAATCATCGACTAGTCATGAACCTGAAGAAAACTAAGTCCATGCTGTTCTCTCACTGGCAAAACAGTGCTAAGAACACTCTCCTTCTCATCACCACCAGCAAGCTCCTTACTCTAGAACAGGTAACATCCTATAAGTACCTGGGCATCACCTTTGACCCTGGCCTTACATTCCACGCCCACTTAAAAACCCTGTCATCTGCCATGAACTCCAGGATCGGGCTCCTCTACCGCCACAAAGATTGCCTCCCGGAATCTGTGTTAAGATTAGCCATTACCTCATCGGTGCTGTCTCTGGCCGACTACGGACTTCCTATTTACGCTGCGGCTGACCCCACCTCCTTATCTAAGGTACAGACCTCTATTAACAAAGCCTGTAGGCTCCTTACAGGTGCCAACAGCAGAACTCACACCTGCCTGCTATACTCTACCTCCAACTTACTCACTCTTGATGAAAGACTGAAATACCATACCTGCCTACTGGCTAAAAAATCCTTGTCAGGGCTTTGCCCGCCAGGGGTCTCTGCTCCACTGCAGCTGGCTGTCCGGCCCCTGCCTACCCGTAACTCCATCGCAGCCACCTTCATAGTTCCCAGGGCTAGGACCTCTCGCTGCCAAAGATCCTTCCATCATAAAGCCCCCTTTGGTTTAACTCCTTCCTGAGGCTATCTCTAAGATCCCCGTGATAGGCCGGTTCAAAACTGCCCTCCGTCAACACATTATTGACAGTCGATGCTGCAATGTCGATAGCTGACCTAACTCAGCCCTTTTGCCCTGCCCCTGGTTCCCTTAGTGACTGGATACTGTCTGTAACTATGTTGTTACTAATTGATGTGTAATATGATGTATAATATGCAAGTTAACTTATGTATATTATTCAACTTATGCTTGTACTTGTATAGTTGCTGCCTGTAACTCCAGGTGTTTTTGTATCTCACCTGTATGTAATCCCTGTCCTAAAACCTCACTATTTGTTGTCTCCCCCCCATTTTGACGAGGTACCTTTGTAAACGAGTCGCTGACTCAAAGGTTGTAAATCTGATTCTTCAATAAATAAATAAATAAATAAATATGGAAGTAGGCATCCTTGAGGTCCAGGGATGCTAGCCAGTCCCCTGGCCTTAGAGAGGGTAGAATAATTCCCAGAGTCACCATTTTGAATTTTGGTTTTAAAAGCTGCTTGTTTAAGTATCTGAGATCCAGGATGGGCCGCACATTCTCCTGTTCTTTTGGGGTAAGGAAGTACCTGGAGTACAACCCTTGTTCTCGCGAGGGGTGGAACCCTTCACAGCTCTGAGAGCTAGGAGGAAGAGACCTCTGCCTCAGGGCAAGTGCCTCTGGTGGATTTGCAGGTGGAAAGGATCTGGTTCTCATCTTTGGAAACTTTTGAAGCTGAGAATCAGTCTCTGGCTTACTACTTCCAGGACCCACTTGTCTGACGTCAGGAGACCCTGTCCTGGACAAAGTAAGCCAGTCTGCCCCTACAGGTAGCTGAGAATCGGCCCTGGCAACCCCATCAGGTGCCTGCTTGGCAAGGGCTTTGGGCTGAGGGGTGGAAGCAGGCCTGCTTGTACCCCGTCTGCCTCTCCCTCTATAGAACCCTCTCTGGGCATAAGCAGAAGAGGAGGCCTGGGCTTGGTAAAAAGGCCTATGAAAGGGCCTGCCCCTGCCAAGCTGCCTTTGAGGAGTGGCCTGCCTTTCCTTGGCCTGTGCACTCCTACAGGTGGTCCTATACTTATCCATTTTCTTCATGCATTTCTCTGTCTGCTCCCCAAACAGTGAATTACCCACAACAGGAAAGTCCATGACCTTAGTCTGGGTATCCTGTGACAGGCTAGTACATCTGAGCCAAGCCATTCTGCGAAGTACCACAGATGTAGCCATGACTTGATGACACATCATTTGAGTCCACTGCAGCATGGAATTGCACCTTGGATGCCTCAATACTATCAGCAGCCACCTGCTCCAGCTCCTTGGCAAGCTGGCCAGGTACCTGTTTTGCTAGAGCCATAACAGTATCCCATCTGGATTTCTGATATCTAGCAACATTAGCCATATAATTTCCCTGTCTGAGTCCCAGTGATGCTGCCATGTACTGTTTCTTTGCCATGGCATCAATCCTCCTGGAGTCCTTGTCCGGGGGGTGTGAGGCCAAGGGAATATTTGCCTTGTCACAGGCTGCAGCCTGCACTACCCCAACATGGCTGCATTGTTGTGTAAGGAACTCCGTATCAGAGCCTGACAATGTGTATTCTCTTATCCACAGGAGGTATAGTGTGAGGAGTTTTTAGAATTTTAAATGTATGTTTCCCAAAAGATTTATGCAAGGGAATAGACAGTCTCCTAGACTCTGGGATATCCATCATTTCCACATAGTCAGGCTACTCTTGATCATCCACAGCTTCCTCCATAGGGAGCTGGAGGGTTTCAGCCACTTTTTTTTATAAAACATAAAATGAGAAGGGGACTCAGAAAGCCTAGGAGGAGACACTCCTGAAGGTCTGTCTGGGGAGATGTCCGGGTCAATGGGCACATCCAGACTTTCAAATCCACATTCACTCTCCTCATACTTCTTCCCCTCCTCTGGTTCATAATATTCCTCTAAATCATACTCCTGTACCGGTGGAACCGGCCGAACCGGTGCTTACCTGATGGTGCCGGTTCGGTCGGAACTGGGGAAAGCGACTGGACAATTTTAATCGCTTTGGCTATTTCTTCAGCGGTTGGAGAGGAAAGTTTTGGCTCCACACCAGCTGATTTCCTAGTCCTTTTTGCTGGAACCGACTCCTCAGAGTCAGTTCTCCTTTTGCCCGAGGAAGTCTCGCCCTGGTCAGAGGGCACTCCCTCTGGTTCGGTTGGAACCGAACCGGCTGGCCATCCGTTCAGCTGACTTTTGGCCTCCCTTTCCCTGAGCCTACCAACTCTTTCCAGGGTAACTGCAGGAAAATTCTTACAAATCTGGAGTCTGCATTGAGGTGGTCAAACCCCAGACACAAACACAGGTGGTGTGGGGTCAGCCTTGGCAAAGACTTCCCACACACACTGCAGTGTTGAAACCCAGTGGCCCTGTTTTTCTTTTGGGTTTCTCAGACATTATGCCAGTCCTAACCAAACTTACCCGTTTATGGCAATCCGCCAGGTAAGACCCTCTTATCGGTTCCCAACCGTGTCACGGGTTGTGGAAAAAAACGTAATAAAATCTGTTTTTTTTAGAACCGGTAACCACACACTAAATCACAGATTAAGATATTTTAAACAATCTGATCGGTTCAAACCGAACCGATAAACCGTTTACAAGTTCCACACAGAAGAGAAATAATATAAACCTATCTAGTACTCACAAATACCACAGACAGAACCTGAACTGACCGGTTGCGGTTTAAATTCGGTCGAAAACTGAGAAAAACAATACTTTAACCAACAAAATGAACCGAGCAGAAGGAGAAATCTCCGGAGCGACTGTTCAGTGAGGCGGAGTAAAGAATCTGACGGTTTGAGTTTGAAGAACAACATACAGAGTTTCAACCGAGCGCGAGCTCAGCGTTCCATACCTGGCATGGAAAGTTAACTCTCTCACCTCCGGAGCAGTTTGAAGGTTGGGACTCACTGCATATGTCAGAATATAGCAAGACTTCATGTTGTTTGAATTTGCACTGGGGATCTCCCAGTTCATTTCTCTGCCATGTAGCAGATTAGAGCCCTGGAAGAGCACTACATGTAAACAATACAACACAACAGGGTGTTGGTAGTAGTGCCATGAACGCATGCCCAGGGACACAGTAAGGCACAGGGCCGCAGGCAGAATGCCCACTGCAGTACTTAAGTATGTACACATGCGGGATACAGTCTTCAGTCAAGCAAATCTACAAAAAGTCAATGCTGCATTTACTCCTGGTTTATATAGCAAAATGCTATTTGTTTTCAGACATTGCAGTTAATTCTAAAAACCATAAAGTTAAAAAAAAAAACACATGGTGCAAAATTTGAAAGGTATAAAAATATCTATATTGTGCAGAATAGCAGCTTGGCAAAAATGTTACTGAGCTCACACAACTACCAACCCTATGCCCCACTGCTTTATCAGGCAGCCTCTCACCATTGTGAGTTTTTTTTTTTTTGCTTTACTTGGCTAAAGCCAGTATTCAGAGTGCATATATACTTAGTGCTTGTGAGTGGGTGAGGGCTGGCCACCCTGATGTGGACTGGGCCCTACTGAGAGTATGCAGAGGTGTTGCTTATAGTGATATGGAGTGCTTTCAGCCCCACAAAGTGCTTTCAGGGCACTACTACAAATGAACTAGTGTCTTATTGCACTTTTGGCAGTATTGTAATTACGTATCGCAGGCAGTCAATCAGAATGCCACATTTTCCTTACCCATTTTATTAAAACAATTCTATCTAGTTACTTACAGGATTCGTTCTGACTCCCTACATATAAACACTTATTAAAAATCTATATTGATCAGCAGTACAAAATACATACAGCCATCATGGTTAACTGCAACCCTCATTATCAAGTCCACAATTCAGCTTTTGACATGCAGCTCACAATTTCTTCAGTGGGGACATGTGTTTCTAATGTTTCACCACTTGATGGCCTCTACCAGTACCACCTTTGTTTGCCAGTGTATTGTTATGTTGCTACTGCACTACTGTACACTGCTGCTGTTCTGGACCATTGACTCATCCTACATTTTTTGTATACCTGATTCATGGTACCCTATTGCCTATTACCTCTACGCCAGGATGCACCTGGCTTAGCCCACTTTCCTGTTCCCAAACTGTAACTACATTCTGCCCTTTAGATTGCCATTATCTGTAAAATCCTTGACAGATATAGTACATCACTACCACAGCCTTATCCACTGTGTATCCATATGCTCTCCTTGTCCAATTCAAGTTGCTCTTAGTGATGCAGCAAACCGTAACTTCGCCAATGAAGATGGTGCAGAGTCAGGAACTTCACGCTATGTGCAGCAGAGTAAAGTTTCTCAAACTCATCCCAACTTTGGGTGGCAAAGTTCTTTTTTTATTTAAAAAAAAAAAGAGACACTTCAAAATAAAGACACCATAAAGCCGGCATGGTGGCACTGAGGGTTGAGGCGCTGGACGCCACACCTTGTGCCACGCCGGCGACATGGGTTTGGGAACGGACTTGGGTCGCCGTGGGTTGGCTGGGTAGGAGAGGGACTGAGCGTCTGGACTGCTCTCCCTCTCCAGGGGACAGGGTGTCCAGTGTCGGTGTGCTGCTGGCTCCTAGCGGAGGCTAAGGGTGGTACACCTCCGCTGCATGTAGAGGGTGAGAAGGCAGGCGCCAGAGAGAGGTGTGCAGATAATGCAAAGCGCCTCCCTCCACTGGCATCACTGCACGCCTCTCTCTGGGGAAACAAGGCCCCAGGTTATGGCGGCTTGATGGCTGTTTGAAAGGTGCCTGGCTTCGGGGACATCGCCGGAACTGAATCTGGACTTGGTGGTGAGTGAGGAGGGGCTCCCACCACCTCGCTGCACGGGGCAAGCTGCGGGAATTTGCCGGCCAGGCTCCTAGGCAAGCTGGGATCCAGACGGTGGCTGGAACCAGAGATGCATGGACGAGGTAGCTGACCAGGACACCAGGTAGGAGAAAGCACATAGCTGTAAAAAATAAATAAATAAAGACCCTTCTCCCACTGTGGCATTTTGTTTGCCCAACCCCTCCCACCACCCAGGAAAGTTTTAAACAGCGTACAACCCCCACGCTCTAGCACCCACCTCCCCCAACAATCCCAGCAAAGTCTGTTACATTTATACTAGCTGGTTGTCTCTGTATACATAATGTAATGAAGAAATAACCCTTCCTCTCCACTTGCGCACATCACCTACCATCCACCTCCCCACCTCATCCCTGCTCTCAATTAGCCACACTCCCACCCTACCACCCTCTAGCACCCAATTTCTCTTCTCCTCACCCAAAGCCCTATAAACAACTGCCATCAGTAACAATAATAAGGTGCCTGTACTGAAGAAAATTATTCCATGCTGTTCAGTGGCCATGTCTGAATGAACAAAAAAGTTTCCCTACAGTGACACATGACTGGCCACTTGTCAGCCCATCAGATGCTACTATGGGAAGATGTCACTGTTCATTCATTTGGGCATGGACAGTGAACAGTGGACCGGTTTCTTCTTTACAGGTGCTATATTACTGTTACCAGCAGTTAATGTTCATAGGGCTTGGGGGGAAGTTGTGCAGGTACAGCTAATTAAGGACAAGGATGGGGTAGGGGAGGTGGGTGGTGTAGACAGAGTGTAAGGTATGGGGTTGGGCGAAAGGGTTATTTCTTCATCATATTATGCATATAGAGCCGGCTGCAATGAAACGATCAAACTTAGTAGGGATGGGGGTACTAAAATGTGGGGTGAACTGTTTGAAAGGTTGTGGGTGGTGGAAAGGTGTGTGCAAAGTATGCAAAAATGGGTGGAGATGGGTTGTTCATTTTAAAAGGCTGTGCTTTGGTTCCAAAAAAATCCATTATGCATAGTCTTCACTGGGCCAAGGTGGGTACTTCGCCAGGCAAAAGCTACATGATGTGCAGCTGTGGCCAAAGTGAAGTCAGTGACCCTTCAAGAAGTTACTTCACAAAGTGAAATTCTCTGACTTTGTACATCACTAGTGGCTGTCCAAGCTATCCTGGCCATGTTTAAGGAATAAGGCCTAATGGGGTGTGGTGTGGGATTAAGTCAAACCTCAGCTTTGCCTGGTGTGTTATGTACCTGAGAAGTGCCATTATTGTACAGTTACACACACTCAGGAGTACTTTATGTGATTTTCAAATGGCTCAGAAAGTAAATATTTCTGACTTGTGCTGCAGTGGTGGAATAATTCAGTTATGCAATCGCACATGACCAGTCACATTTCTGGGTTTATCTTCCTCATTCTATAATTTAATTGAAAAAAGCAACTGGGCTAAAGGTTAGGCAGAAAACCCACCAGCACTAAATGATGGCACACATCAGCATCTATAATCCAATGCATCATGGGTAACACATGCTAATTTCTGTGAAGGAGCAAAGACTGGCTAGGTGTAAGCACCATAAGGTGCCAAATGACCTATCCACACATACTGTAACAGGCTTCGCCTTTGGTATTAGTACTTACTGTAAACAGTACAAAATACTTCTGGTTAGTCTCTCCTACACAGTTATTAACCCAAGGGCAGTGGTGGTCCATCTTCCGAATGCATCTTTTGCAAACACTGAAAAGAAAAGCAGTTTGTTTATTGCCCCCCTTCATGGTGGCTAGCATGCTACTCGAACAGTCAATCCTACAGAACCACCTAAAATTGCACAGCATCCACATTTTAGTTAACGTATATTAATAACTTGTAGTCAACGGTTGTAGGAAGAAATAACAAGTGGGTCAAACTGCTATATATAACATCTACGCTGAAACTATAAGGTAGTGTTTTTTGCAAGAGATGGTAGTAGGCATAATAAAGATAATGGTAGCACAGAAGAAAACATTACTCACCATAGTAATGTTGTTTCTTCTAATGGAGTCTTGCTGTATTCTGACAATCTGCAGTTCGCCTCAGCACTTGAACTGCCCCAGAGAGGAAGGGTTAACTCTATGCTAAGGCAAAGAACATTGCGCTCGAGCTGGGTTTTCAAACCTCTGTCCCTGGTACACTTCAGTGTAACTGTCAGATTTTTACAAGCACTAATACTAACTCATAGAATAGAAATTGTTTCCATGAAAACTTTTAAAAGCCAAAATCAACTACAACTGGGGTCCGAAAGGCTCAGGTCAAGAACCCCCAAAAAGAAAACCTTATGTAGACGGTGATAATAACCAAACACTGTAATAAAACAAGAGAAACCAATCTAAGCAGAATGGGATCCAAAAGGTACACCTCTGGGGTGCAACACTGCACCTGCTAACCCACAACCCAAAACACAGAGGTTCTGGGGTAGGGTGGGAGGTCAGAATACAGCAAGACTCCATTAGAAGAAACAACATTACTATGGTGAGTAATTTTTTTTATTCAAACAACATGAAGTCTTGCTGTATTTTGACAATCTGCAGACTACCAACAAGCGATACCTCCATGGGGGGGGGGGGGGACTACAGAACCTACTTGGGAAAGAGGCTCTGCAGCACTGCAGTGCCAAACCTAGCATCACTTCTGGCTCAGGTATCCAGACAATAATGCTTGGTGAATGTGTGAACAGTTTTCCAGGTGGCTGCTTTACAGATTTCCAGGAGAGGAACATCCCTAGCTGCTGCCTAGGAGGCTGCAATACCCCTGGTAGAGTGTGCCGTCAGGCCTGAGGGAGGCTCTTTGCCCAACTTAGTATAACAGAACTGGATACAAGAAACAATCCATCTGGCAACAGTTCTCTTAGTGGCAGGTTTTTCCTTGCCCACCTCACCATAAGTGAGAAACAACTGAGAACAGCCACCTCTATGGACCTTGGTATGGTCAATATAATAATTCAATGCTCTTTTTACATCCAGACTGTGCAACCTTCGCTCACCTGAAGAAGAGTGGCCAGTGAAAAACACAGGCAGAGACATGGTCTGGTTAAGATGAAAATCTGACACCACTTTAAGGAGAAATGTTCTATTTGTCCTGAGGACCACCTTATCTCTGTGGAAGGAAATAAAGTCAGGTTCCACTGACAAAGCCTGTAACTCACTGATCCTCCTGGCAGAAGTAATTGCTACCAGGAATACAGTCTTCGAAGTCAAGCACTTCAGCTCAGCTGAAGACAAAGGCTCAAAGGGGGGGCTGCATAAGCTGTGCAATACAGATATTCAGGTCCCAAGCTGGAGTTGGTTCCCTAAAGGGAGGATTGAGATAAACCAGACCCTTAAAAAAAATTACTGAACACAGGGTGAGAAGCTAGGGAAGATCCCTTCCCTGCTGAAAGGAAAGGGGAGACAGCTGCTAGGTGAACGTTAAGAGTAGCAGGCATGAGGCCTAAAGTGCGCAAATGGACTAAATAGTCCAATGCTATGGAAATGCCAGCAGAATCTGGCTGTATATTCCTCTGAGAACACCAAATGCTAAACCTCTTCCACTTAAGAGTTAGAAGCTCTCCTGGTAGAAGGTTTCCTAGAAATCTTCAGAATATCCAAAACACTTCGTGAAAGGTGCAATCCTGCATACTTTAACTCAAGAGCTAAGCTCTGAGTCTGAGAGACTGGAGATTGGGATACCAAATCCTCCCCTGGGAGGAAGACAGGAGGTCGTGCCTCCTGGGAAGACAGAGAGGGACTGTGAACAGACCCTAGGATTGGGGGGTCTGCAACAGAACAGAGGAAGCTGATGATTGTCTGGGGCTGCAAAGAGATCTATCTCTGGAGTGCCCCATCTCTAAAAAATGATCTGCAGGATTGGACAGTTCAGGGCCCACTCGCGAGGACCCTGACAGATCCTGCTGAAGGCATCTGCTAGCACATTGTCCTTCCCTGGCAGACACACTGCTACCAGGGAGGTCTGAAAGGAGTATGCCAATGACCATATCTTCATGGCTTCTGTGCACAAGCCCATGGATCGAGTGCCTCCCCGCCTATTTATGTACTACATGGTAGTGGTGTTGTCCTTCCGGACCTGCACCACTTTCCCCTAAACTGAGGCTGAGAATGCTTGAAGGGCCAGAAGCACAGCATTAAGTTCCAGGAGATTGATGTGAAGAAGAGACTCCTGCTGAGACCAAGTACCCTGTGCAGTGAGGTTCCCCAGATGAGCTCCCCAACCCAGGAGGGATGTATCTGTTGTGAGAACAACTGAAGGGACCTGGGGAAGGAAAGGAATTCACTGTCTGAGATTTTCCTTGTCTAACCACCACTGGAGAGCCTGGGCAAGAGTGAGTCACTGTAATCAATTTGGTGAGTGGATCCCTTCTTTGGGACCAAAAAGACCTGAGGTGAAATTGAATGTCCCTCATTTGGAACCTGGCTCCCTGCACCACTGAAGTGGAAGCTGCCATGTGGCCCAGAAACTGAAGAAAATGCTTGGCTGGCTGAGACACTCGAGGTTTGAAAGAGGCTGCTAGGTCTGTGAGGGCATTCACCCTTGAAAGAGGTAGGAAGGCTTTTGCCTGAATGGTATCCAGCTCTACTCCTATGAAGGTGAGTAGCTCGACCGGTTCCAGTACTGACTTGGAAAGACTGTGGATAAACCCTAGAGAACCCAGAAGCCTCTGGCTAATAGCCAAAACTGACTTGACTTGGTCTGAGGACTGACCTACAATGAGCCAGTCGTCCAGACAGGGAAATACAGAAATGCCTTGTCTTCTGAGAAAAGCCACTACTACTGCTAGGCACTTTGTAAAGACTCTGGGAGCTGAAGTCAGGACAAAGGGTATTGCTCTGAACTGGTAATGACCTGAGGGCAACTCGAACCTGAGGTACCTTCTGTGGGAGCATCTGATAGGGATGTGAAAATGGGCATCTTTGAGATCCAGAGAAGCTAGCCAGTCTCCTGGTCTCAGAGAGGGAAGAATGATTCCCACAGTCACCATCTTGAACTTTGGTTTTAAAAGATGTTTATTCAGATACCCAAGGTCCAGGATGGTTCGCCACTCCCCAGTCTTTTTTGGGGTAAGGCAGTACCTTGAGTACAATCCTTTGCCCCTGTGTACTAGAGGCATATGCGCCACTGCTCTTAGGAGCAGCAAGGCTGAAACCTCTGCCTCTAGAGCAGCTGTTTCCAATGGTGAGGAAGACTTGAAGGACCGTGCCCTTACTTTGGGGAATTCCTTGAAACTGAGAGCAAGACCTTGGCTTACTACCTCCAGGACCCATTTGTGTGTTGTTACAGACTTCCACTCCTGGAAGAAGAAAGTCAGCCTGCTCCCCACTGGAACAAAGGAGGCGACCCGGTCTGACACAGCAGGGTGTCTGTTTGGCAGGGGTCCTAGCCTGAGAGGTGGATGCAGCCTTGCTCATCCCCCTTCTCCCACTTCCTCTAAAGAACCCCCCCTGCTGCAAAAGTAGAGGAAGCCTGAGCCTGGTAGAAAGGCCTGTGAAAAGGCCTGCCCCTGCCAGCCCTAGACTGCTGCTTTTGAGGAGTGGCCTGCCTTTCCTTGGCCACTGCACTCCTGTATGTGGTCCTATACTCGTCAGTTTTCTTCATGTATTTATTGTTTATTTATTTAATTTTGTTTACCCGGTAAGCCCACTGGGCCTACACATCCCTTTTTCAGGGGCGACCAGGGGGAGGGGAAATACAGTTGGTAAGCAACTGAAATTGAACCAGATAAAGCTGTTGGTGGTATTTTTAGTGAATGGGAGAAATTTGGTCAGGACACCGGGAAAATTCCTCTACTTTTTTCGATAAGTGCCATGGGATCTTTAATATCCACCTGAACTACCACCAATCCAGGCAGATGGGACCTAGGTTTAATGTCTCATCCGAAAGATGGCACCTCAGAAGTGCAGCACCCCCCTCATGCTGCACTACAGTGTCAGTATTGGGATATTAACCCAAGTGCCAGATGTGGGAACTGAACCCACAGCCCTCTGATCTCCCGGCCTCAGAGGAGAGTGTGCTACCTACTGAGCCACTGACACTGCTATACACTGTACTCCTTTGTTTGCTCCCCAAACAGAGAGTTCTGAGTGACAGGAAATTCCATAGCCTTAGCCTGGGCATCCTGTGAGAGGCTAGTACATTTGAACATGGCAAACCTCCTTAGGGAGACAGACGTGGCCATGACTCTTAGAGACACATCATTTGAGTCTACAGCAGCATGGAACTGAACTTTAGATGCTTCAATGCCATGTGCAGCCACCTGCTCCAGCTCACTGGCTAGCTGGGGAGGGGCATTCTTGTTTAACTCCAGAATTGTATCCCACCTTGACTTCTGGTACCTAGCTACAGAGGCCATATAAGAGGCCAAAGGGGATGCCAGGTACTGTTTTTTAGCCATGGCATCCACTTTCCTAGAATCATTATCTGGGGTGTATGAAGCCAATGGTATGTTAGCTTTATCACAGGCTGCAGCCTGCACTACCCCAACATGGCAGCAATTTTTTATAGAAGAATTCTGTCCCTGAGCCTGACAGCATATACCTCCTGACCATCTTTTTATCCACAGGAGGTATGGAAGTGGGGGCCTGTAAAATGTTCTAAGTCTGTTTCCCCAAAGACTTATGAAGGGGAATAGACAGTCTCTGACTCTGGGGCATCCATCATCTCTACAAAGTCAGGCTCTTCATCCTCATCCGAGGCTACCACCGTTGGGAGCTGGAGGGTTTCTGCCATCTTTTTATAAAATAAAAAGTGTGAGGGGGACTCGGACAGTCTGGGAGGAGAAATATTGGTAGGCCTGTCTGGGAAGATGTCAGGCTCTACTGGCTCATCTAGGCCACCAAAGTCATCGTCATCATCACCTTCATACTCTGGATCTCCTTCCCAACCAACCTCACAGAAATTCTCCGGATCATATTCTGACGGGGCTGGAACGACCGTCTTTCTGAACCGGTCGGTTCGATTGGAGTAGGGCGAAGCGACTGAACTATACTAATCGCTCTCACAATCTCTTCAGCGGTTGGGATCTGCAGGTTTGGATCCGAACCGGCCAACTTCTTCCTATGCTTTGCAGAACCCGATTCCTCTGAATCGGACTTTCTTTTGTCCAAGGAAGTATCGCCCGTGTCAGCAGGCACTTCCTCACGTTCGGTCGGGACTGAACCAGGCTGGCCATCCGGTTCAGCAGATTTTTCGGCCTCCCTTTCCTTAAGTCTAGCTAGTCTCTTATCTAGTGTGGACTTAGGGAAATTCTTACATATTTAGCAGTCTGTATAGAGGTGGTCAAACCCCAGACAATAAACACAGACGAGGTGGGGATCAGCTTTAGCAAAAGCCTCCCCACACTCGGTGCAGTGTTCAAACCCAGTGGGACACGTTTTCTTTTTAGGTTTCTCAGACACAGCCACAACTATTAAGTTACCCTTACCAGCGTTCAAGCCAGAAAACAACAAAAACTTTCAGCCACCAACCGGTTCAGTGGTCGTGGAAAAAAAAAAACAGAATAAAAAAAGTCATGTTTTTTGAGACTGAAAGATACTGGACAACACAGCAAAGCAATAAATAGACAACAATGACGGATTAAGTCGGTTTCGAGCCAGAACGAAACTGAGGAAAACAAAACAATTTCTCTTCTTCAGAAAAACACCACTATCTACCACTAAACACTATACTGTACCATGGACAGAAATCTGATGACCGAAAAGAAATAAATCGGATAAGATTACCGAGTGATTTACTGTACCGAGCAGAAGCAGCAGGGAGAAACTCTCTGGAGCGTCTTCACAGTAGGGCGGAGTAAAGAATTGGACGGTTACACTGAAGTGTACCTGGGACAGAGGTTTGAAAACGGAGCTCAAGCTCAACGTTCTGTGCCTTGGCATAGAGTTAACCCTTTCCTCTCTGGGGCAGTTCAAGTGCTGAGGCTAATTGCAGATTGTCAGAATATAGCAAGACTTCATGTTGTTTGAATTAAACAAACATGCTTCAAAGGAAGGAAAAAAATGCTTTAGTGGGAACTTTTGGTATCATCTTGATACTGCACGTGAGGAAGCCCTATACCATTTACACTGAAGACACAGGTATACAGTATATCAAGTTTGAACTGCCCTCATCCTCTTCCTGAAGCCTGTGTTGTAGTCTTATTGCAAATCATTCATTTACTTTAAAATTGGCGACCAGGAAAGGCACAATGAGCCGAAGCTTGTTTCCAGGTGCGACCTGAGGGAAGGGGTTAAGGAGGAACAATGAAATCATTACATAATTTGTTGCCAAATTGTGACATAATTATCAGCCAATCAGGACTGTTTTTGTCCAACAGTAAGAGGTGGTTGTGGGAATCAAATCTAGGTCCTTAGGTTCAGAGCTCTGCGCTCTAACCACTAGAATAAAGTGCCTCCCAGTCGAGGCTAGTGTAGTAGTAGTTTAGGTGGCTCAATGCAATTCTTGCATCCCTGAGTTCTGATCATTGTCTCCCCTCCCTTGAGTATTTAACTCCACACCCCAGCCAGACATCATGAATCCAGGGTCAAGTGGTCTGATACCTTTTATTGGTTCAACACAGGTGTCCCACAAAGAACAAAGTGCTTACGCTTTTGGACTAACGAATTCCTTCTTTGGAAGATTATAGTCTCACAGTCTCAAACAACAGGGAAGCCACAGACCCCCTAATATAGAGCAGCCAAGGTCACCGAGTGCTTAAAGAACATGTTTTTTGACAGATGATAACAATTGAAAGAAATGTAGTAATTCAGAAAAAACCTGAAAAAAAAAAAGACCAATATTCAGCTTGAAATAAAAAAAGAAAAAAATCAACAAAAAAAAACTTTGTGGTATAGAGGGTAGTGATTTTGCTGTCACATTCAGGTGTACACTATATGTGTAGTTAACATATACACCACCGCTACCTCTCCTAAGGTAGGCTACTGCTTCATTTGGCTGCAAAAACCCACCATGTCTACATAACTCACACATATGGAAAAGACCTTCTTAAGTGAAACTCTACCATGCAGTTAAATTTTGTCTTCAGAGCCATTTATAAGCTAACCTCTCATAAATTAAAGCTGAAGAGAACACAGAGATATACAAATATTTTAAAATACCCGAGGGCTGGATGGCCCATTGCTCACAGAGCTTTTACCTTGTAGGTGATTGGACTGACCAGCCCAAATTGATAACAGCTGCAAGCTACATGTTCACTGTTCGGTGATCAATCTGAAATGAGTTTTGGTGGTGGTTTCAGTACAGACTCATGTGAGGCCTAGGACTGGCTAAGTAATAAGCATAAGGTCTGACCTGCTCTCTCAGTATGAGGTGGTGCCTCCATCGTTGGCTTGATGTTCATTTATTTTATTACATTTAATATATTTGAAAGTTGGCAACCATGAGAGGCACACTGAGCCAAGGCTCATTTCCAGGTGCGACCTGGGGAAGGGGAACAGTGGAAGAACAGCAGCACAGTACATGGATGCAAAACAGTGGACAATATTAAGTTAAAAGCTTGTACAAAGTTAGAATACACACAAAAAAGTGTTATGTGCAGAGAATAAAGTGTGGTACAGCTCACTAAGAATGCCTAGCAAGTGCATATTCAGAAGTGGCAGCAATACACCATGAACAAGAACAATACTGACTATAGGCGATTGACCTGTAGGGTGAGTTATTGGTCGACCTAATAATGGAGGGGGAAAACCATATTGGTGTGGTAGTGAAACCAAGACAGTAGTGGGTACCCAGCCGGCTGCTTACCGGGATGGTTAAGATTTAGCTCAGGAGGAGAGACGACAGGAACAGATGGGGAGGGTTTGGAGTTTCAACTGGTGCCTGAGAGAGCCAGGGGAAGGGGAGAGGGAGTTGGTTCCAGAGCGAGAGAAGTTTATAGGAGAAGGTAGGCTGCCCAGCTGAGGAATGGCAAAAGTGCAATGGTCCCTAGAACAAAGGGGACAGGAAGCAGGAAGGAGCCGGGAGAGGAAAAGTAAGAGGGAAGGGAACCAAACCAGTCTTTGGATATGAAGAACGTACAGTGAGACTGGCAATGTGAGGGTAAAGGGAAGATGGACAGGGAGAAATACAGTAAATGGTGTGTGTGTGTGTGTGTGTGTGTGAGTTTGTAATAAAGCGGCAGAAGGAAGCACAGAGGGTGTCCAGTCTGGTGAGGGATGTGGGGGTCCACACTGACCAACTCCATGTAAATGAAGACAAGGAGCATAATTTTGGTAACAAGCTCTCTGCAGACATGCAGAGATAAGCAGTCTTTGTTGTGGTACAGGACACTAAGCTTGGGACGGAGTTTTGCATGGATGGCATTGACGTGGGCTGAGAAGTTAAGCTTACTGTCTAGTCATACTCCAAGGTACCTGAAGGACTGAACTTCTTCAAGAGCTGCACCAACCAGAGTGGTGAAAACAAGTGGGGTTGTGTGTCTGGCCAGTTCCTGACTGGTAATAAAAGTCATGGACACTGTTTTTTAACTGTAGAGTCTGGGCTGGTTGGACTGGAACCACTGCAGAACACTGCTGAAGTCCCACTGGAGCAGGTTTTCCACAGCTATGGTGGAAGAAACGGAGGTGAAGATTACTGACATCCATATATATGTGTATTTGAGAGTTGGCACAGGCAGAGGAGAGGTTGTGCAGGAAGATGGAGACAAGGATGGGACTCAGGATGGAGCCCAGTGGGACCCCAGTCTGGATAGGAAGAGAGGTGACAGGAAGCCTCCAATCTGTACCAGTTGTTGCTGGCCCATTAGGCAGGAACAGAACCAAGAAACAGCAAGAGTTGAGGCGCCAGCAGACCTCAGCTCATCTAGGAGGCGTGAATGGGGCACTGAATCAAAGGCTTTGGCCAGATCGATGAATACAACGGCCGTAATGTGCCCCTGATCCATCCCAGAGAAGACAGAATCAGTGACACACAGCAGGGAGGAGATGGTGGAATAATGCTTCCAGAAACCAGACTGAAAGGGTGAGAGGAAGTTGGAGAATGAAAGGAAGTCAAGAAGTCTAGAATGGAACAGTTTCTCTTGCAGCTTAGAGACGGAGGGAAGGAGGGAGATGGGACTGAGTTGCCAGGGGAGAAGGGGTCACCCCCTTTATGAAGTGGAATAACTCTGGCCAACTTCCAGGACTGAGGAACAGTACTGAGGGAGTAGGAAAGGTTGAGTAGGTAAGAGGAGCTGCAATGGCAGGAGCTGAAGGGTGGAGGAGCTTTATGTCCAGACTGTTAAGGCTGGACTTTGATGGGTTGAGGGAGGAAAGAGCAAATGGGATTTCCTGGACGGTGACGGGGTGGGGGGGGAATGGAATCCCAGAGCCTGGTGGGGGTAGGGGAGCAGGAGTGGAAGGATAGGAGCCTGGAGGTGGAGAAGAAGGAAGGGCGCAGGTTGTGAAGAATTTATTGAAGTGAGAAGCAAAAGAGGTATGGTCAGACGCAGGTGAACCATGTATTTTGGAGTCGAAATGAGAGGAAGCTGGTGAGTACAAGCAGCCTTAAACAGCATGCCCTCAAGTGGGGGTAGGGTGTGGATAAGGGGAAACATTACAAATCATTACTTCACACAGAGAATGGTTAACGTGGAATAGCCTACCAAGTAACATTGTGGAAACTAGCACTGTTCTGACTTTCAAAGCAGGACTAGAGAGATTCCTGAAGGAGAATGGTATCGAGGGCTACACAGCATGAAACAGATATACTGAGATTGTTGGCAGAAAAGGACCGCTTGGCCCACCCAGTCTGCCCAGTTTTTTCCCCACCTATTCTGTCCCAGCAGACCATAACTGAAATTCGGCGACTCTCTTACCCACCCTTTTTATTCACTAGTATTCTCCTATGTCTGTCCCATGCACATTTGAACCCCCCCACACCCCAATGTTTTTTCTCTTACTACCTCTTGTGGCAGGCTGCTCCAGGCACCCTACTTTTTCAGTGAAGCAGTATCAGTGTGTGCATGCACTGAGTCCCGGTTTCACTTTTCAAACAACAATTTCTTATGAAATAGCCCTCGATTCTAAAAATGACCGATACTGCAGAAATCAGTGCAGTTAGCATTGTGCATCAAGCTATTTGGATTATGTGCCTCCAAAATTGCCAAACTCATTTATGCATGAGTTTGGCATCATTCAGTGCCACACCTATGTCGGGGGTGCACGGGAAGGAGAAGGAGCATTAAGGTCGGGATGAGTGAAAATCTTTTTTTATGAAAAACTAACACTAAATATAGCAAATATGCCTCTGAAATTTAATCACAGCAATTACTGGGGAGAGCTCTGTTGATGGGCACAACTAAAATTGGTTGAAAAGCTGACACTGTCCCTTTAAAGGAAGAAACATCAAATCTGTTGGCAGAAAAGGACCGCTTGACTCACTGAGTCTGCCCAATTGTTCCCTGCCTATTCTGTCCCAGTAGACCCTAAGTAGCCTCTGGCGAAACCCCCCACCCTTTTATTTACTAGTACTCCTCTGTGTCTATCCCATGCATGTTTGAAATCCCCACAGTTCTTGCCCTTACTACCTCTGCTGGCAGGCTGTTCCAGGCATCCACCACTCTTTCAGTGAAGTAGTATTTCCTCATATCCCTCCTAAATTTCCCTCTTCCAGCTTCGTTGCATGCCCTGTTGTTCTGTTGCACTTCTTCATCTGAAACAAGTTCCCCTCCTGCACCGTTCATCCAGTAAGGTACTCGTAGGCCTGTATCGTGTCCCCTCTCTCCCTCCTCTCCTCCAGGGTGTACATATTGAGATTCTTCAATCTCTTATTCTTCAGTCTCTTCTCGTACAGTTTCTCACACAACCTATGTAGCATTTTGGCTGCCTTCCTCAGGACTGTCTCTACCCTGTCTCTGTGTTTTCTGAGATGCGGCCTCCAGAACTGTACATAATATTCAAGGTGTGGTCTCACCAATGATCTATACAGTGGTTACATCACCTCCTTGCTCTTGCTTGTGATATCCCTCCCTATTCACCCACGCATTCCACTGGCCCCGCCCACTGCCCTGTGACTGTGAGGTCATATAACTCCTAGGTCCCTTTCCTTCTTAGTGATCGACAGTTCCCCCTCCACCCCATTTTAGTTACATCTTTTTGCTATTTGCTGGCTTATCTCCGGGAGGAAGCCCCCAGCCCCGTCCCTCGGCATCCACCACCTGGCACTGGCCCGGCCCCAGGGCTTACCCCAACCCCCACCAAGGACCGGATTCAGTGGGCCAGTGTGGTGGCTGACCTGGAACGGAGCCTGCGAGGTGCCCTCCACCATTTTGCCACGGCAAGTTGGTTTCCTGGATTTTTCTCTCAGGAATTGAGGTGTGCAATAACACCTGCGGAGAGGAGCACGCACACTTCCACATGCACTCCCTCCAAGCGTCTGCCCCAGCTCCTCCTTCTACAGCATGGCGCCCTGTCCCCCAGGCTCCCTAGGGAGCAGACAGGTGCCAACCTCTGAGACCCCCCCCTCCCCAGAGAAAGAGAGCAGTCTGTCGGATGCTCAATCCTTCTCTGCCCCTGCTGACTCCCAGTGGCCCGTCCTCGTTCCACGGGTCACTGGCATTGCGCAAGATAAGGCGTCCAGTGACTCAGCACCTCTGGGCCAGATCCCTCATCCCATTCTATATTTGGCTACTGGGTTTCTATGCCCCAGCTGCATGATTTTACACTTTTTGGCACTCAACCCCAGCTGCCATTCCTTGACCGCTCCTCAAGTTTCACCAGGGTCCGTTCTCATTCTCTCCACCCCCTCCAGAGTAGTCACCCTGTTACAGATCTTGGTGTCATCTGTAAAAAGGCATATCTTTCCTTCAAGCTCTTCTGCGATGTCACTTATGAAGACGTTGAACACTAACATTTTATCTGTTAAGCTGGACTGTGTGTGCATACTTAAACTGGGTGCAGTCACTGCCACATGGCAGGAGAGGCGGACCTCTTCTGTCATCATAATACTATGTTACTATGTAAGCTTGCACTGCAGCTGCCTGTGCTTTTATCAGTGACATGGATAGACCGTCAATTCTGTGCCTCTCGCCAGCACCAAAATTAAAATGTATAAATGGCTTGGAATAAAGTAACTGCAATACAAATGTGACCCCAGTTTCTCTTTTTTGTTTCTGAATAATACGTTACCAACTCCTTCTTTAAGGTCTAGACCCCCCTCTAGACTCTTGGGTGCCCCCCCCCCCACACACACATCTTACACTGCAGCCATGCCTAGGACTGGGAAATTATTTTTGTGTATGTGAATAATGATAGCTAACTGACAGCTCAAATGATTAAGGTCTATATCTAAAGTTGTTTATGCTACCCCACCCCCGCGATGTACCAAAGGAGAGGGAATGTTTCAAAGTACTGCTGTTTTAGTAGCTCTTCCAATGTGTTAATCACAGGTCCTTTGTGTTAACAGAGTGTTATGTATGTATTCAGACTGGTGAACCATGCTGTATCTTGAAAAAGAGTTCAATAAATAATATATTTAGAAAATAAAAAAAATAAATTAAATTTTGTTGTTCTTGTGAGGTGGAAAAAACTAATATGGGTTAGTACTGATCTTCCAAGATTCCATCTTCTCCATAAAGTACTACTCTTTGGTTTTGGAGATGGAGGAGACAGGACCACGTGGGAACTGGAACGTTTGGGACCAGTGGTGCCGGTGCCTAGCACTGACACAATGTGTTGTCTGCACACCTGCACGGTATATGGTGGCTGTGGCCACAACCACCCTGTTCCCCCCACACCAAAGTGCAGTGCTTTCCTCATCAGGGGTCAGAACATCAGTTTGCAAAAAGACAACATTCTAGTCAAGTTCATTATGTTTCTATCACCTTATTTAATCAACTTTGTTTTGTAAATGTTTTGGTAGTTTAAACATTACAATTTCTCACAGCCCTACCATATTTAAAGATGTTCAAAAAATACAGGTTACTCACCTGTAACAGGAGTTCTAGGAATGGTATATGTTGTTCATCCACACTTATTGGCAGGTTCCTTGCCGCTTTAAATCTTGCCGGAAGGTCTTCAAGCTGGCTCCTCCCACCCACCCGGGTGGTAAAACTCTCGGCTCCGCCCCATGACGCCAGATCTGGCCCGCTGGAAGCTCAGGTTGTGCGTCGAAGCCGGGGAGGTCAGGTGGGTCGTGTGGTTGAACAACATATACCATTCCTAGAACTCCTGTTACAGGTGAGTAACCTGTATTTCTAGGGACATGGATATGTTGTTCATCCACACTTATTGGCAGACTCCTAGCAGTTCTCCGGGAGGAGGGAGGCAAGGCGCACACCCCCTACTTAGGGAATAAAGACTGGAGAACCGAGGCCCCAAAACCAGCATCCCGTCACTCAAGGTCGATGTGGTAATGGGTAATAAAGGTGTATGCTGACTTCCGTAGCAGCCTGCAGATTTCCTGGATAGGGACGTCCTGAAGCAGCCACCGATGCAGCAGTATGACGGGTAGAATGAGCTCTTATCCCTCTGGGAGGCTCCATGCCCGCCAACTTATAGCAGAGATCTATGCAGGAGGTGACCCACCTGCTTATCGTCCGCTTGACTGCAGGTCTGCCAGGTGCGGCTTCAGCGTAGGTGACAAACAGCTGGCGAACCTCTCCCCGAATTTCAGCCGTACACTCCTTATAATAAGCGAGAGCCCTTCTAGGGTCCAAAGTATGGAGCCTGTATTCGGCCTCCGAGGTGTGACTGGGGTAGAACACCAGCAGAGTCAACACCTGGTTAAGGTGAAACTCCGACACCACCTTCGGAAGGAATTTCGGGTGGGGGCGCAGGACAACCTTGTCCCTGTGAAGATCAAGTAAGGAGACTCAATGCAGAGCGCCTGGAGTTCTCCCATCCTTCTGGCTGACGTGATAGCCACCAAGAAGACGGTCTTCCACGACAGGCGAGAGAGTTCACACCTGTGCACTGGTTCGAATGGCTTGCCCATGAACTTTGCCAGTACCAGCAGTAAATCCAACGGAGGTGGAGGTTCTCGCGGAGGAAATGTGATCAAGGCCTTTGAAAAAGCACCAGACCACCTTTTCCCTCGCCACGACTGCTCCCCGGCCCGCGCCCGGTAAGCAGAGATGGCTGCCAGGTGCACCTTAGGTCGTCTACCTAAGCCCTTGACTAGAAAGGGACCATAAATAGTCCAAAATGCTTGCCAAAGAACAGGAGGAAGGGTCCAAGCCCTTGCCCTGACACCAAATGGAAAATCTCTTCCATTTGAAGGCATAGCATTTCCTGGTCGACTCCTTACGGAACGCCTCAACAACATTGAGGACCTCGTCGGAAAGACCCAAGGCCTGGAACTCTAGCCGCTCAGGAACCAGGCCGTCAGGGTGCAGGGATTGAAGGTCCGGATGGAACACCTTCCCTGATTGACTGAGAGCAGGTCCGGCGAGCTGGAAGCTGCCTCGGGAGCCTGGAGCTGAGGCTGAGGAGATCTGGGTACCAGAACTGGCGGGGCCAGTCTGGGGCTATCAGAATCACCTGCGCCTTGTCCCTCCTTGCCTTGAGAAGCACCTTGTGAATCAAGGGAAATGGGGGAAAGGCGTAAAAGAGGCCTGGGGTCCACAGCCTCGAGAAGGCATCCCCCTGCAGCGAGCCCTGCTGAGGGGTGCGGGCATGAAACAGTCTCAGCTTCGCATTCTCCCTGGAGGCAAATAGGTCCACCTGAGGTGTGCCCCAGTGGGAGAACAGATCTTGTACTACCTCCGGCAGGAGAGACCACTCGTGAGATGCAGCCCCTATCCGGCTCAGGGCATCGGCCAGGGTGTTGGAGGCTCCTGCCACATGAATGGCTAGGAGATCCGCCTCCAGGCTGCGCACGAGTGACCAAATGCGGAGAGCTTCCTTGCATAGAAGCATGGAGCGCGTCCCGCCCTGGCGGTTCAGGTAGTACATGGTCGTGGTATTGCCCGTCTGGACTCGGAACACTTGACCCCGGAGAAACGAAAGGCGGTGAGAGCTAGGCGGACCGCTCGGAGCTCCAGCAGGTTGATGTGGCATCGGGACTCCCGCGGGGACCAGAGGCCGTGCACTCGGTGTTCCCCCAGATGGGCACCCCAACCCATCAGAGAGGCATCGGTCGATAGAGAGACCGTCGGCTTGGGGCGGACAAACGGATGCCCTCCTGCAGATGAGATGGAACGGTCCACCACTGGAGAGCTGCCCACATCTCCTAGGTCACCATCACCAGCTAGTCCAATGGATCGCAGCGTTGTGACCACTGGCTGGCCAGTCCCCACTGAAGGGGGCGCATGTGCCAGCGCGCCCAACGGACCACGCTGGTACAGGCCGCCATGAGACCCAGGAGGCGCAGGAAGTCCCGGGCAGGGCGCGATTGCCCAACCAGAAATGATTGGGCAAAGGAGGTAAGAACCTCGGCCCTGTCCGCCGGGAGCCGTGCTCTGGCTCGAAGAGAGTAGAGCTCTGCCCCGATAAACAGAATCACCTGCTTCGGCTCGAGTTCCGACTTGGCCTCATTGATGAGAAGGCCGACTTGAGAGCAAACCTGGAGGGCCAGATCTCTGGACCGCTCCACCTCCTGTCTGGAAGGGGCTGCTATCAGCCAATCGTCCAGGTAAGGGTACACCCGAACCCCTCGGCACCGCAGGAAAGCTGTCACCACTGCAATGCATTTGGTGAAGACCCTGGGAGCTGGAGACAGGCCAAAGGGCATGGCTCGGAACTCGAAGAGGGATCCCTCCGCTCGAAAGCGAAGGAATCTCCGATGTGACGGACGGATAGGGACGTGAAAGAACGCGTCCTGCAGGTCCAGAGAGCAGAACCACATGCCGTGTTCCAGAGATGGTATTATCTGCGCCAGAGTGACCATCCTGAAGGTTCGATACCTTAGGAACTTGTTCGAGTCGTAGGATTGAGAATGGGCGCAGCCCCGTCGTTCGAACCAGGAAGTACCTGGACACGAACCCGGGTCTGAAGGGGTCCTCTACCTCCTGATCACCTCCTTTTGGAGGAGGAGAGCAATGTCGGCTCGACAGGCCGACAGTGAGCTCGGACCCCGAGGCCCCGAGTGGCGACGGCTCTGGAAGTGAGGGCCTGCTCGAATTCTAGAGGCAGGCCTTTTCCCACCTCCAGTACCCACCTGTCCGTGGTAATAGCGGACCAGGCGGAAAGGAAGTGTCGGAGCCGTTCCACGAGGGAACCAGGGTGAGGTGACGGGATGGGGGGCAGCACCCGCCCGTCACTGGGCAGGCTGGAGGAGGGACCGGCCGAGGGACCTCCTGGCCTTACCTCCCTGCTTCCTGTTGGAGGAAGCCAACAGCTTGGGTTTGGGATGCCAAGCCCGAGCCTGCTGGCCCTGACATTGCTGTCATGTTAGCTATAGAAGGACCTAAAAGGGCTTAGGGCTGTGGCTTGCGCCTTGTCCTTCTGAGCGGAAGAGACCGAGTCCAAGGTAGCACTGGACTTCTCGATCCTCTGCAGGTGACCTTCCACCCCAGGGCCGAAGAGGTCAGTCCCCAAAAAGGGAACATCCGCCAACTTGTACTGGGTATCCGAGGTAAAGGTGGATATCCTCAGCCAAGCCCGATGACGCATGGCCACTGCAGCCGCCACAGACCTGGCACACGAGTCCCCAATCTCTAAAGCAGTCTGGAGCTGCTGTTTGGCCACTGCCCTGCCCTGGTCCCGCACCTGCCTGACCGTAGTCTGCAGATCCGCGGGAAGATGAGGAACGACCTCATCCAGGGAGCCCAACAGGGCATGAGAAAAATGTGCCATGAGGACGGCCGAACTGGCCTGATGAAGGCCGAGAGAGGACGCAGCATAGACTTTTCACCCGGCATAATCCAATTTCTTGGATTCCTTATCGGGAGGTTTGTCCACATCCCTGGCGTTCCCGGCGCGCCGGAAAACGCTGTTGGTAACCAACCCCTCAGCAGAGGGGTGTTCCGAAAAACCGGACAGGGAACCGGTAGGGACTGCATACTTCCTGGCCATCCTGGCCGAAGGCGCAGGGCAGGAAGCAGGGCACTGCCAAAGCTCCAAGGCCGGATCCACTATGGCCTCGGCCACCGGAAAGGCCTCCGTAGGGGAATCCCCTCGGTCCAGAATCTCCGTGAGGGGATACCTGGCCCATTTAGAAATGGGTTCAAGCTTCATCCCGGTGGACTCCGAGATGAGCCGAAGCAACCCTAGGAAGGACGAAGGGCTATCGTCCACTGACTGTCCTCCTGAGGACTCCAAGTCGAATCGCTTGGAGAAAGGGAGGAATCATCCTCGGACTCTGAAGAGTCCTCAAGAGCTGCCTCGGCCTGGAGCCACCCTCCACCTGCTGAGGTTTATCGGGAGTGAGGGTGACAGACAACCTATGGGCAAACCCCGAGCCGACCGAGAACTTTTGGTTGGAGCCCCAACTAATGGCTGTAGGGCGGAAGTTCCACCAAAATCGGTGGGGCAGTTGGAATTGGCGAACAACGGCTGGGAACAGAGCTCCTCGGCTAGCGAGGGTTGTTCGGCGCTCAGGACAGCCACTTAATGGCGGGGAAGGACGACTGGGTCGGCTTGTTCGGTCGAGAAGGAGCTGCTGCCACAGGAGTTCCTCATACCTCTGACGCAACTTGCGTCGAAGCCTCCCTCGTCGAGGAGGAGGAAGAGCAGCAGCGCCGAGACCGAGACCGCCTATGGCGCCGTGGGACCGGCTGGACCGCCAAGATGTCAGAGACCGAGACTCGGCTAGGCCGAGGAGCGGTCGGGAGGTGTCGGAATCGGCACTCCTCGGTTCAGACAATTCCACGAAGGCTCCGGAACCGGAGGCACAGGCGAGCCGATGGGATCCTCAACTCCCACGGGAACCGGGAGAGGAGTTCTCAGCTTCTCCAGCCGACAACCCGTCTAACGGGTCGAGAAAAATCTCGACCGCGTCGGCGGGAGTCTCGGTCAACTGGCCTGACGGGGACACCGTGAAGCCAGTGGCCGAAGCTGATGGGTCGACCGAAGTCGACTGTCGACCAGGGAAGGGGGATCTTTCCCGCTCCCAAGAGCGTCGACGGTGAGACTTACTTTTGCTCTTTTTGGACCGAGAAAAAGGTCCAGAAGAAGTTGGACCCTCACCTTTCGTCGAGAGGGTCAGACAGAGCTCCTTAAAAGAAGCCGAATACGAGGCACCAAGAGAGAGCGGACAAATGCGCAGTTGAGGTAAAGTGGCCTTGCGCCTCCTCTTCGAGGGCTTATCATCTGTTCGAGCTGATCCACGAGCTCCGCCACGACACCGCCAACCGGCCTTTTAGATTTAACCGGAGGAAATCTTTCTCGACGCCCCATTTGTAAGCGGGCAGCACGGTCTTCGAGGGCGTGGGCGAAAAGGAAGAAACACAGGTGGGTACTCAAGGCCCAAGCAGTAGGCATGCGTGGAGTGCGGATCCGTCCGGGACATCTTCTGCCCGCAAGGGCATCTCTGAAACGGGGTCGATTTATCCATCGCGGCCCGAGGGAGAGAAGACAGAAGTCTTTTAGCAAAACTTTTTTTATTTTCGAAGATTCGAAGAATTAGGGACCAGTCTTATTCGCAGAGCGTTAAGGAGGGAACCTGAGCTTCCAAGCGGTAAGGAAGATCTGGCGTCATGGGGCGGAGCCGAGAGTTTTACCACCCAGGTGGGTGGGAGGAGCCAGCTTGAAGACCTTCCGGCAAGATTTAAAGTGGCAAGGAACCTGCCAATAAGTGTGGATGAACAACATATCCATGTCCCTAGAACAATTATTGCAGGTGAAGGGCCTAATAAGATAGATGTTTGCTCCAGCAACGATGTTGTGTCCAACCACCATTCCTCTCTGGCCGAGTATTCTGGTACAGGCAATTCTCTGACTTGGAGGCTGGGCAGTCCTATCACAGTCACAAGAAGAAATAGTCCCCACCCTGCTCACACTCGGCTGGTTCCATGGATTGTTCCACCCAAAGTCCCAGAGACTGTTCCACCTTGACCTTCCACAGAAAGAAAGAAAGAAAAAAAAACAAAACAGAAGGGATAGCAGAGGTCTAGATCAAGTTCTTCCATTCTTCCCTGAAGCAGCCCTCTCCCTTGGATGTGAGAATTCTGCTGTCCTCTCCTTTGTCGTCACACACAAGGAATGATACAACACTGGACTTTTAATGCCCTCAGAGCAGTCTCCTCCATCTCCTACACCCCTTTTACCCGTTGGGGACGTTTTGGATAAGCAGTCTGGCCGATGGACAGCTCTCATGCAGCAGTGGCTTTTCTGCACCCTACTGGAGCCCCTTACAGTGCCGGGGACACCTCTAAGTGTAGCTATCTCAGGGTTGGCAATGCTTTCAGTACCAGCACCGGTACAGCCCTCTTTGGTGCTGATACGATTCCCCTTTGGGATATCACTTCTGGTGCTGAGCAGGTCTCTGATGGATGGGAAGTGCCCCTCAGATCCAACGTCATCACCTGTGCATGGGCACTTGACTTCATCTTGCTTAGTGGAGGATGGGCAGGAATATAAGCCAGATATCACTAATAATGAGATAGAGGATTATGAAGAGTATATCAAAAAAATATGTTGCAATCCAGCCAGACAGAATGGTGCTTACTGAAGGGCAGCCAGCCCTGTTTAAAGTACAATCCACAAACAGTGTCACTCAGATCAGGTTTGAAATAACAAATCCATATACACAGGTAATCCATTTATTGAACAAATGAAGAAGCCAGCAGAAGAAGGCCATTTGGCCTATCAAGTCTGCTCGTGTTGCAAGGTTCACAGTTTGAGCTACTGTCCATGCCCCCTCTCTTCACTCCTCCCATCCTCCCGACCCATGACACTTACCTTCCCCCTATACCTGTCCCAGCCTCTCTTAAAGCTGCCCACTGTCTTCAACGAGAGTACCTCTTCTGGCAATGCATTCCAAGTGTCCACCACCCTCTCTGTGAAGAAGTGCTTCCTGACATCCCTCTTAAACCTCCAACCCTCCAGCTTAAGACTGTGCCCCCTCATGTTACGGTTGCCACTCAGCTTAAAGAGACTCCTTATCAATCTTATGTATCCCTTTCAAGTACTTGAAGGTCCCTCTCTCATTCTCATTCTCTCTCTCTCTCTCTCTCTCACACATTCTCACTCTCTCTCATTCTCAGTCTCACTCATTCTCACTCTCACTATCATTCTCTCTCATTCTCATTCTCTCTCTCTCTCTCTCATTCTCTCTCTCTCTCTCTCTCTCTCATCTTCCAGGGAGTACATGTTCAGTGCCCTTAACCTCTCCTCGTATGCCTTACCCTGCTGACCAGCCATCATTTTTACAGCCCTCCTCCGGACCTTCTCCAGCAGGTTAATGTCCTTTTTGAGATGTGGCACCAGTACTGAACTCCATATTCTAAATGCGGCTTTACCAGTGACCTGTACAAGGGCAGTATAACCTCCTCTCTCCTACTACTGATTCCCCTAGATATGCATCCCAGCATCTTGTTTGCCTTTGCTGCTGCTTTCTTGCACTGCGTGGAGTGCTTCAGGTCTCTAGTGATCATCACTCTCAGGACCTTCTCCTCCTCTGATGCAGATACCTGGACTCCACCCAGGTAGTACTCTGTCCTAGGATTGACTCCAATATGCATAACTTTTAAATGAATTTCTTGGCATTGAAGCCAAGCTGCCAGATCCTGGACCACCTCCCTAGCTTTGCCAGATCTTCCTGTAGGTCCTGCATCACTTCAGCTGCATCCACTCTCTCACAGAGCTTGGTGTCATCCGCAAATAGGTGTTTTGCCCTCCCTTAATGCTATCTTTAATGTCACTGATGAAGACATTGAACAACACCGGCCCCAGCACAGAGCCCTGCGGGACCCCACAGTTACTTCTCTGGTGCCAGATGACTCTTCCCCCTACAACCACCCCCTGGGTTCTGTCCTTCAGCCAGTTTTCCACCCATCTGGCTATCTTTTCCTTAACCCAAGATCCACCAACTTTCTCATCAACCGTTGGTGGGGCACAGAGTCAAAGGCCTTGCTGAAATCAAGACAGAGGATGTCTGCTGCTTGGCCCCTGTCTACTGTCTTAGTGACACAGTCAAAGAAGTCAATCAGATTTGTCTGACACGATCTTTCCCATCCATGAACCCATGCTGCCTCGCATCCTAGAGACCATGCTTCTCTAGATATTCCACCAACCTTTCCTTTAGTATGGTCTCCATGAGCTTGCCCACAATGGAGGTCAGACTGACTGGTCTGCAATTCCCTAAATCATTCTTGGGACCGCTTTTGTGGAGCGGCACTACATGTGCTGTTCTCCATTCCTGTGGTACTACGCCAGTCTCTAGTGAACTATTAAATAGGTCTGCCAGTGGCCCTGCCAGCTCCTCCTCACTCTCTAACATGCCAACCGACCACCCACCGCTTCAAATGCCTTGTGAGTCTTCCTCAGGTTGGCGTGTTATAGTGTACCTTCAATAAATGGATTATCTGCGATTCTCTCTTGATATGGATTTATTATTTCAAGCCTGGTCTGAGTGACACATTTTGTGGATTGTGCTTATGAAGAGTATACTTTGAATCTAGAGATAGCTCAGCCTGCTCAGACAGTGCAGAGTCCTCAGAAGGTTCTCTCATTCCAGTTACTGCTGAAGAATACACACAAGGCTTTGAACTTCGAGGCAGTGGTTGTAAATAAAGCCAAAAAAATTAAAGATGAAGTATCCTTATACACCCCCACTCCCTGTATCTCTGGTGCTACCTATCTAGATTGCCCTGGAGACTCTTATAGAGGCATCTTGGAGAAAACCAGCTCTTATTCCAGTAGTCCCCCCCCCCACCAAACAAAAGTACATGGCACCCTGGACCAAACTGGTTTATCATACCCAGTCTATAGCAGACACTATTATCATCATAGCTAATAGTAAATCAATTGCTCCAAAAGGAATTCACTGCACAACTTCCTGGCAAAGGGCTCGTAAGACTGACATCATGAGAAAATGGGTGTTTGCTTCAGCTACTTTAGGCCTCTGATTTGCAAGCTACCAATCCCATATTTGGAGCTACGACTACTCTCAATGGAACAGGTTTAGAGAGATATGGAAAGTCTCCCAGAGTCTTCCTCGAAGCAGGACCTTTTGGCTATTACACAAGGGTTTAAATTCTAACAGCTACCAATTAAGGGCTACTCTGGATACCTCAAATGCAGTAGCCTGTGCAGTCACTGCTGGAATTTATATCCAGAGACACTCCTGGTTGAGAACAGCAAAGTTCACCTCAGACATCCAACAGAAGATCATAAACAGTCTGTTTAATGTTTTATCTCTTTGGACAATATGTGAAGGGGGCCATTAAGGAGTCTGATGAGATGAAAATTACCCTAAGTATATAAGTAACATCCACACACCTTATCAGAGAGGCAGAGGACATGGCTTATTCTGCTGGTAACAACCATTTTGTGGCAAGTCTGCTCAGTGAGGTTTTAACCAACAGTTCAAACTTAAGACCTTCCAAAAGCAGCAGGTGACAAAAGTTACAGCAGCAGGAGCAAATGATGAAGGCACCCAGCACGACCCTCTGATAAGACAGTAGTTCCATGTCCACCTCAGCTGCCCAATGTGGATCGTTCTTCTTTATTTGGGGGGGTGACTAGCACTGTGTTACTAGTAAATGGGGGACCATTACCATGGACACGTGGGTCAAAAAAAAAAAAAAAATTATTCAAGACGATTACTCCTGGGAACTGACAGTTTCCCTGGAGTGGTCCAGAGGTTACTCTGTCAATTGACAGGCCCAATGGCAGACCCTGCTCCCCTGGGGTTAGCAGAACTCCTTCAAAAGCAGGACTCCTTCAAAAACAAGGTAGTAGAGAAAGTACTGAAGTCAGCCAGTGCAGGGCTTCTACTTCAGGTGTTTCCTCGTCATCAAAAAGACTGGTGGCTTACACCTGTTCTTAGCCCTCAGATCACTGAACAGCACAAGAAATTCAGGACAGTATTACTGGAATCTCTTTTACCATACCTAAGGCACCAAGACTGGTTGGCGCTTCTGATATTCACGATGCATATGAACACATTCCTGTCAGAACTGGCCATGGCAAAGTCCTCTGTTGTTGTGTAGGTCTCAATTATCAGTTGAGAGTCCTGCACTTTAGGTTTGCTTTGGCACTGCATGCCTTCACAAGTGTCTCACAGTGCATGTGTCGCACCTCAGAAAGAAAGGAATGAAAGTCTTCCCTTGGCTGGATGCTTAAAAAAAAACCCACCGGTCTAAGCAACAGACAGAGATGGCTGTGACCTCAAATTGTCAATTTTGGATGTCCATGGGAGTCAAAAAAAGAGATGATTCTCTCTGGGTGCAGTCTTGGATTTTACGTTAAGTAATTCTAGTTTAAAATATGGGACAAGCAGTAGATTTACTCTAATTCAGTTTAAGCAAGGCATTTGATTTGGTGTCCCACAGAAGGTTGCTGAAGAAGCTACAGGATCTAGGCATGATGAAGGTGATATAGGTAGATGGGTGGGTAGTTAGTTTGGGGATACAGTGGAGGACAGTGGTAAACAGAGTTAAATCTGGGGAAAGAGAGGTCACAAGTGGGGTGCCACGGGGTTCAGTCCCAGGTCCAGTTCTTTTTAGTATGTTCATCAGTGACACAGAAGAAGGAATTCAGGGCATCACATGTCTCTTCATAGAGGACACTAGGCTCTGTGGTAGGGTAGACAGTGAGGAAGGGGTAAGGGAGTTGCAGAGGGGCCTGCAAAGGTTGAAGAGGTGGTCCAAGGTGTGGCAGTTAAAATTCAAAGCTAAACAGTGCAAGGAAATGCATATTTGGAACAGGAACTCCAGGTCAGACTACTAGGGGTTAAGCTGGACACTACTACTAAGGAAAGGGACAAAGGAATCATCATAAGTGACTCCCTTAAACAATCTAGCCAATGTAACAAGGTCTACAGCATACAGTCAGGAATGCTGGTTTTATTGGGAGGGGATTTTTATAGCAGGAGAATGGAGGTATTACTACCTCTGCATAGATCACTGGTAAGGCCACATCTGGGGTACTGTGCCCAGTTCTGGAGCCCTCACGTGAGGAAAGACAAGGACAGACTGGAGATGGTGCAGTGCAGAGTAACAAAAATGCCATGGCCCGCAGGACATATTCTACAAGGATCGGCTTAGGGCACTGAACGTGTACTTGTCGGAGGCCAGAAGGGAAGAGAGCTGTATGATAGAAATCTTCAAGTTCCTGAATGGAATGAACATGGTAAACTACGAGGAACTATTCAACAGTAATAGTGAATCTAGAACACAGGGACATGAGTGGAAGCTGGCAGGAGGGAAATTCAAGAAGGAAATGAGGAAGTTCTTTTATTACAGAGTGTGTGTGTGTGGCTGAGCCATGGAACAGCTTGCCAGCTGAGACGGTGGGTGTGCCCATTTGAGCTTGTAAGTTCAGTTTGTTTTCCTAGAAGTCTGTTTCCCCTTACCCCTGCCCTCTAGAATTCCTTTATGTCTATCCCATGCATTCTTAAATCCCGTGATTGTTTCAGCCCCCACCACTTCCTCTGGCAGGGTGTTCCACTTGTCCACCACCCGTTCTGTGAAGAAATTCTTTCTCATGTTTCCTCTGAATCGTCCTCCCTCCAACTTCATCCCATGCCCTCTAGTCCTGAAACATCTTTTTCGCTTAAAAATAGTGTTTTCCTGCACCCTGTTCCTCCCTGTAAGATACTTGTATGTCTCTATCATATCCCCTCTCTCCCTCCTCTCCTCCAGGGAGTACATGTTCAGTTCCTTCAACCTGTCTTCATAGGACTTGTGATGCAACCCATGCACCATCTTTGTTGCCCTCCTCTGAACCTTCTCTACCCTGTCTATGTCCTTATGTAGGTATGGTCTCCCAGAACTGTACACTGTACTCCAGGTGGGGCCTCACTAGTGTCTTGTATAGCGGAATTATGACCTCCCTTTTCCTGCTGGTGATGCCCCTGCCTATACATCCCAGCATCCTATTTGCTTTACCTGATGCCTTGTCACACTGTTTCTACCTTGAGGTCATCAGAGATGACAACCCCAAGATCCTTTCCTGCTTGGTGCATGCTATATCCTCACCCCCCAACTGATATATTGTGCCAGGCTTTTTGTGCCCCATATGCATTATCTTGCACTTCTTTGCATTGAATTTCAACTGCCAAACCCTTGACCATTCTTCAAGTTTCTGCAGGTCCCTTCTCATTCTGTCTACACCCTCTGGTGTGTCTACTCTGTTACAGAGCTTTGTGTCATCAGCGAACAGTGAAATTCTGCCTTCTAGATCCTGTGCAATGTCACTGATGAAGATGTTGAATAGGACCGGTCCCAGCACTGATCCCTGTGGTACCCACTGGTTACTCTTCCCTCTGTGGAGTGACAGCCATTTACCACCACCCTCTGTGTCCTGCCACCCAGCCAGTTACCTACCCACACACTACTGTCCTGCCCACACCCATATTCCCCAGTTTGTGTAATAGTCTTCTATGTGGCACAGTGTCAAAGGCCTTGCTGAAGTCCAGATAGGCCATGTCCACTGCCCTCCCCTGATCCACCTCCCTAGTCGCCCAGTCAAAAAATTCAATGAGGTTGGTCTGACATGACCTCCCCCTGGTGAAACCATGCTGCCTTGGGTCCTGTAGTCCATTGACAGTGAGGAGGGAAAACCTAGTAAGAGGTTCTCATTGGAGGATCATCACAGGAAAAGAGCGAGCCAGAGCCACAGGTGACTTTAACCATGGACACTTCCTTTGTGGGTAGGGTGCACACTGTCAGGGTCTTCAGAACCAAGGAGCTTGGCTGGACTCAGAATGCTCATCTCCACAAAAATGTGCTAGAGATAAGAGCAGTTCTGTATGGACTGTAAGCCCAGTTGGACGTGGTATGCGACAAGGTAGTTCATCCCCAGACAGACAGCAAATGTGTCATGTTTTACCTTAACAAGTAGGAAGGGACTCACTCCTACCCTCTCGGCAGAGAAGTAATGAAAGTCTGGGAGTGGTGCTTGGAGCACAAGATCCTTCTCCAGACAACCCATCCACCTGAGGTAGAAAATGTACTGGCAGATTATGTCAGTCAAACAGTAGCAGATCCTTACGAATGGTCCCTTGCCAACATGGTTCGTTCCCTATTTAATGAGTATAGCATGCCAGAACTGGGCCATTCTGTGTCCCACCTCAATGCAAAACTTCCATGTTTCTGCTCCACAAATTGAGAGCGCGTCGTCTGTTGTACAGATATATTCAGGTTGCAGTGACAAGTTGTTTTCTTTATGCCTTTCCAATGCTTCCCCTCATCCAAAGGGCACTTATTTCTCAAGCTGCAAACCCATACTGGCAAAATAATATTGATAGCCCGGTGCTGGACAAGACAGATATGGCACCAGTTGCTAAATTAACTGGTGATTCCACACAAGCAGACTTTACCCTCCTGGATGAATCTCACGACCCAGTTTCAGGGTCAGCAAATACAACCGGACCTCCAGTCTCTGCATTTCCAAGCATGGTTCCTGAGGGAAAAAGAAGTGGGCAGATTTCAGGTATCTTAACGGGTCTCCCATTTCCTTTTGGCAGCTCAGAAGCCTCCCACAAGGAAAGCTCATGGAGTGACCTGGAAGCGTTTTTCCATTTGGCGCTCTAAAGGCTCAAAAGATGCTTTCCCCACCCTCCAGATAGAGTTCTCCACTGTCTCACGAACATTTTGAAGACAAGCCTCCAGTTATCGTCAATATATGTACACTTGCTGGCCATCTCGGCTTATAATAAGCTAATCGGGACTCTGCCCTTAACTCAACTCCTTCTCTTCAGGCTATTTCTGATCAGTATCCTGCACATGAGACCCCCATAAAGAAACCTGTCATCAACAGGGATCTCAGTCTGGTGTTAGACATGCTCACCCATAAGGCCTTTGAAATGGAAGCTTACAGGGACCAAAGAGCTATAATCTGTAACTAGATGCCAGACAGATAGTTAGCTAGTCTTCCTTAGTGAGAAAAAAAAAAAAAAAAGGTACTGAGCTAGTTGGGACCATCACCACTATATACCTGGTGGGTGCAAGCATGATGCCATGCATTGGTGCTAGGCACCAAACGTTCTGGTTCCCACGTGGTCCTGTTGCCTCTGGCTCCAAGACCAAATAAAGTTACTTTACGGAGAAGATATTCTTTAAGATCTAGAGGTACAGTACTGTAAGTAAATTTCCTTTTTCTAACGAATACCAATGTAATGGTAACATTACAAAATCGAGATTCAATGCTATGTAAATAGAACGCTTACAGGCTCCCAACACAGCAGACTGTGATGTACCTGTATACAACAAAGGAAAATAAAACTTTTGTGATGTCTTTCTGCACTAAATCTTGGACACCTGAGAATCACAGAGGTAGCAGGGAGATCAGAGAGACAAAAGAGCAGACAAGTTTATAGGCAAATAGTATAGAACTGGGGTCCAAGCTACACACAGGCTAGCATAAATGCAATTCTTTGCACATCTGGAGTTTGTTTTTTTAGTTGCTGTTTATGCTCCTTCTCTTACTGATCTGCCCCTATCAACAGGCTTTCCCATCCCCATCTCCCACCTTCCTCCAGTCTTACCTCCATCTTCCAGGGGCTTCCCTCTCTAGACTGACTGCTGGGGTGACCTGAGCACCACCAGACACTGAATTTAAATGGAGAGTTGTATGTTGCCAAGGCTGACACTGCAGGGTCTGTGGGAAACCTGCATCATCCAATCTGATATTTCAAATAAATAAATAAAAAACAGTCGGGGTCCTGTCTCCACTTTTCTTAACCATATCCCTGCGTCATCAGCAGAAAGAATGCATAAGCAGTGCCATCTGCATTTCCACCTATGGCCACAAAGATGGCACTCGCACTGTGGCTAACCGTCACCCACCCTCCTCAGACAGTGCACACTGGGACACTGGATTCTTCCTCCCCCAGACAACCCTGGCTCATTTTGTAATCCAGTTTTCCAGCATCACAAGCAGTAGCGCTACTGCTGTGCTGCCGAGTCAGCCACTGCACACCCTGATTTCAACAATGTGCCAAATAGGAAAAGGATAGTAAAAATACAGGTTACTCACCTGTAACAAGAGTTCTAGGAATGGTATATGTTGTTCATCCATACTTATTGGCAGGTTCCTTGCTGCAAGGTCTTCAAGCTGGCTCCTCCACCCACCGGGTGGTAAAAACTCGGCTCCGCCCCATGGCATGAATCTAGCCACGCTGGAAAGGAGGTTGTCGTCAGCCAGGGAGGCGGGTGGGTAGGTGTGGATGAACAACATATACCATTCCAGAGGCTCTTTTAGAAGTATATTCAAGGACATATGGATATGTTGTTCATCCACACTTGTTGGCAGACTACTAGCAGTTCTCCGGGAGGAGGGGAGGCAAGCGCACATCCCTACTTAGGTACAAAGACTGGAGAACCCGAGGCCCCGACCAACATCCGGTGTGACCCAAGGTCGAGTGTGGAAGGAAATGGTATAGCCTGCTTCAGGTAGGAGCCCTGCGGATATCCTGGACAGGAGTATCCTCGGAAGCAGCCACCGATGCAGCAGAAGGCGGGTAAAATGAGCACTTATCCCTCTAGGGAGCTCCATGCCCGCCCACATACAGAGAGACCTATGCAGGAGGTGACCATGCTCGTTGTCCACTTGGCACAGGTCTGCCAGGTGCGGCTTCAGCGTAGATGACAAACAGCTAGCAAACCTCTCCGAACTTCAGCCCTCACTCCCTGGGTAGGCGGGCGTTAATAAGTCCCAATGGCTCTATATATCTGACCTCGAGGCGTGAATGGGGATGAACCCGGCAGAGACAATACCCGGTTAGGGAAAGACTCCTCCGCCGCCTACAGCAGGAACTTCGGGTGGGGTGCAGGACAACCTTGTCCCTGTGGAAGACCAGATAAGGAGACTCGAAGGAGTGCCTGGAACTCTCCCCTCCTTCTGGATGGCAGAGAAGCCCCAAGAAGGTGTTCTTCCACAACAGGTGGAACAGGTGGGGGAACTCGCACCTGTGCAAAGGTTCGAACGGCTTGCCTGTGAGCTAAGCCCATACCAGTGAAGATCCCACAGAAATGGGGATACTCTCCCTGAAGGGGAGGTGTGATCGAGGCCTAGAAAAGCGCCAGACCACCTCTTCTGCGCCACCGACTGCCTTCCGGCCCACGCCCGGAAGACAGGGGTGACCAACAGAAGCACCTAGAGGGTCGTCGGCCGAAGCCCTAGTTTCAAAGAAACGGACTCCAGATGGTCCGGAATGCTCGCCGAGGGATGGGAGAGAGGCCCCAGGCCCTATCCCAACACCAGATGGAGAACTCATCCATTCGAAGGCGAGCATGTTTGGCCAACTCCTGGCAGGACGCCTCACAAATGTCGAGGACCTTGCCGGAGGATCCCAGGCCTGGCCCCTAGCCGCACAGGGACCAGGCCTTCAGGTGCAGGGATTGAAGGTCGAAATGGAAAACCTTCCCCTGAAAACAGAGATCAGGGCCGGGTGGGCTGGAAGCCGCCTCGGGAGCCTGGGGCAGAGACTAAGGAGAGCTGGACACCAGAGCTGGCAAACCAGTCTGGGGCTACCAGCATCGCCTGCGCCTAGTCCCTCCTCGCCTTGCCCGTGGGTCAAGGGAAATGGGGGAGAGGCATAGAAGAGGCCCGGGGTCCGCAGCCTCGACGGCATCCCCTACAGCGAACCTTGCTGAGGGGCCGGGCATGAGACAGTCTCGGCATCGTATTCTCCCTGGAGGGAAGGAGGGAGAAGATCCTGTGCTATCTCCGGCAGGGAAGACCACTCGTGAGGTGCAGCCTATGACCGGCTTAGGGCATCAGCCAGGGTGCTGGAGGCTCCTGCCATCGAATGGCTAGGAAAAACGCCTCCCGGCTGCGCAAAAGACCCAATGCAGAGAACCTTCACCAAGGCAAGGGCTCAGTCTGAACCTAATGGGATTCAGTAGCACATGGTGGTGGTGTAGTCTGCCTGGACTGAAACCACTAGACCCCGCACAAGCAGACAAGTGCAAGCAAGCAGACCGCCTAGAGCTCCAGCGGGTAGGAAAAGACATTCGGGACTCCCGAGGAGGACCAGAGCGGAGCCTCTGTATTCCCTAGATGGGCACCCCACCCATCCAGAAGCATCGGTCAGAGAAGACCGTCGACTCAGGGCAGACGAACAGGATGTTCTCCTGCAAGAGCCGGAATGGTCTGAGGGAGAGCGTTCCCCTAACTCCTGGGCTGTAGTCATGAACTGGTCTGAAGGAACGCAGCACCGTGACCGCTGGCTGGCAAGTCCCTGCAAGGGGGACGCATGAACTAGCGAGTCCGACAGACCACGCTGGAGCCGGCTGCTGCGAGGCCCAGAAGGTCCCGGCAGGGCGCGATCGCCCAGTCAGACCCGACTAGGTAAGGGAGGAAGAACCTCAGCCCTGTCCGCCAGGAGCCGAGCTTGGACTCAAGAGTCGAGCCTCGTCCCAAAGGGGGATCACCCGCTAAGATACGAGTTCCAACGTGGCTCCGATAAAAGGAGGCCAATCTGAGAGCCAGAATTCTGGATCGTCCCCTTCCGTCTGGAAGGGTTGCAGTCAGGCCGCCATCCGGGTGGGGTTATGCCCAGACCCCTCGATCCGCAGAAGCTGCTGGGCAGAGACCGAAGGGCCTGGCCTGGAACTCGTAAAGAGATCCCCCACTTAAGAAAGGGAGGAGTCTCCCAAGAAACGGACGGAACGAAGGTGCGTACATCCTAGAGGTCCAGGAAGAAGCCTCATTCTGAGGATGGGATATCTGAGGCAGAGAGACCATCCGGACTGCGGAAAAAATGGGGCCCAAGCCCCCCGTCCGTTTGGGACCAGGAATACCTGGACATGAACCCAGGGTCTGAAGGAGGGTCCGCAACCTTCCCGATCACCTCTAATTAGAGGGTCAGGCAAGTTGGCTCAGCGGGCCGACAACTAGGCTGGACCCCAAGACCCCCGTGGGAAAACGGCTCGAAAGGGTGGTGCCTGCTCGCAATCCCGAGGCAGGGCCCTCCCCTAGCACCTCCGACACCCAAAGGTCCAGGAAGCGGACCAGGTGGAGTCTGATGCTGCTGCTTCGCCACCGCCCTACCCTGGTCCCACACCCGCCGGACCGTGGTCCGCAGGTCGGCCGGGAGCACCTCGTCCAGGGAGCCCAAAAGGGCGTGGGAGAAATGTGCCATCAGTGCAGCCGAGCTGGCCTGTCGGAGGCCTAGGGAGGACGCAGCAAAACCTTACGCCCGACGTAGTCCATCCTTTTGGACTCCTTGTCAGGGGCCTATCCACATCCCGAGCGTTCCCAGAACACTGGAAAACACTGTCGGTAACTAGTCCCTCAGCCGAGGGGTGCTCCAAGAAACCAGGCAAAAAACAGACAGGGACAGTGTACTTCCTGGCCATCCTGGCCAAGGGCGCAGGGCAGGAAGTAGGCTGCAGCCAGAGCTTCAAGGCTGGGCCCACGATGGCCTTGGCCACCGGGAAGGCCTCCGAGGGTGAACCCCTTCGGTCTAGAATCTCCGTAAGGGGATAAGGGGCCCGTTTGGACATGGGCTTGAGCTGCATCCCGGTGAATTCCGAGATGAGCTGAAGCAGACCCATGAAGGACGATGGGCTGTCGTCCACAGATTGTTCCGGAGAGGACCCCAGGTCCTCCCGACTGAGGAACATAGAGGGAGTCGACATCCGGACTCGAGGGTCCAAAAGCTGCTTCAGGCCTGGAGTCACTCTTGCGTCGCCGGGGCAGGCGGGAGTGAGGGGACAGACAACCTGCAGGACAGGTCGTGGCCCGACCGAGTTCCGCCCGAGGCGGTGGGGCAGCAAGGATCAGACAGACAACCAGCCCGGAGTGGGCACCTCGACTACAGCGGCGGTTGAGTCGGCGATCGGGCGGCAGCTGCTTGCTGGACGGGGAATGAACGATGGTCGATTGATTCCCGGACAACAACAACTGCTGCCACATGAACTCCCTCGTAGCGTCGGCGCCATCGGCATCGGAAGCCACTCCTTATCCGAGGAGGAGGCGAGGGAAAAGCGATAGCACCATAACGGTGCCCTGACACGGGAAACGCCAGTCGTGAGCAGCAAACCGAATCCTCGGGAAACCAAGGCGGGCCTGGGAAGGGCGGGCGTGCTCGCTCCTCCCTCAGCTTCGGAAGAAAGGGCGAGTCTGTCGACCCGAAGGAACAGGCAGAATCTCAGTCTCGCCGGGGAACCCGGCGAAGGGATGGCGGCTCCAGCAGAAGACAGTCCATATAATGGTCGAGAGACTCAGCGTCGATGGGAGTCCTGGCCGGCTGACCTGATAGGGACACCGTGAAGCCAGAGGCCTGACAGCACCCTCAACTGAAGTCGAGCGTCGGCCCGGCGGGAGGGACTCTCTCGCTCCCTCCAGCGCCGACGATGGGACTCAGCCTGCGACTCCTTGGACTTGGGCCGAGAGGCAGGTCCCGAAGGTCCCTCTCCTTTCGAGGAAAGGGACTGGCGAAGCTCCTTGAAAGAAGCTGAATGAGGAGAACTCAAGGAGAGCGGGATAAGTGCCGCGACCGAGGAGGAGGGGGCAGCCGCCCCCTCCCTGGAGGAAAGAAGATCGAGCTGCTCAGCCGAGACTGCCGGCCAGCGGATACTGCCCAACGACTCTTCAAGGAATTTTCCGGAGTGGAAAAGGTTTCAGGTCGCCCGAGCTCCGAACGGGCCGCACGATCCTCCAGTGAGCTGGTCGAAAGGGCACAGCAAAATTCGCAAACTTGGGGATCATGATCCAAGTCGAGGCAGTAGACGCACGTGGAGCGCGGGACTTTCCTGGAGGAATTAACCAGGCGCCTCCGGGAGCCAGAAAACGAATGATTCATCACCGCAGTGAGAGAAGAAGATCGAAGTTTAGAAAAACTTCCAATTAAATTCGGAGAGACCGAAAATGTCAGGAACCAGTCGAAAACGCAGAGCGCTAAGGAGGGAATCCGAGATTCCAAGCGGTAAGGAAGATCTGGCGTCATGGGGCGGAGCCGAGAGTTTTACTACCCAGGTGGGTGGGAGGAGCCAGTTTGAAGACCTTCTGGCAAGATTTAAAGCGGCAAGGAACCTGCCAATAAGTGTGGATGAACAACATATCCATGTCCCTAGAACAACAAAGTTCTTTTTTATAGAGGGGGGGGGCTGACAAGGGAGATGAAAAAATTACTCACCTCAGTAATGTTGTTTCTTCTAATGGAGTCTTGCTATATTATGACAATTGCAGTATGACCGCAGGTTAGAACTGCTCCGGAGGTGAAATAGTTAACTTTCCATGCAGGCATGGAACTTAGAGCACGAACTCGGTTGAAAACTCTGTTGTGCTTCAAACGCAAACTGTCAGATCTTTAAGAGCTAAAACTCACTAAGGTTCTGTGTGGAAGCTGTAAACCTACACTAGCCAACTGGCTACTAACATAAACACTCATTTTTGGCCTAAAACAAAGACTCAAGTCAGGAGACCCAAAAATGCAAAAACACAACACCAATTCACCCAAAAAGGTAGGTGAAAAACAACAAGGTGGGCATCAAAAAAAAAAAAAAAAAGTGCCAACCCTGTACTGCCCACCCACATCCCCAAAACAGAGGTTCTGAGAGCGGCAGGCAGGGAGGGAGGTCATAATATAGCAAGACTCCATTAGAAGAAACAACATTACTAAGGTGAGTAATTTTTTCTTCAAACAACATGAAGTCTTGCTATATTATGACAATTGCAGACTACACAGCAGTACCCCCATGGAGGAGGGACATAACCTACCTAGGAAGTAGGCTCTGAAGCACAGCTGTGCCAAACCGAGCATCACTCCTAGCCTGGATGTCCAGGGAGTAATGCTTGGTAAAAGTGTGAACTGTTTTCCAGGTAGCTGCTTGACATATTTCTAGAATAGGAATGTCTCTGGCAGCAGCCAGAGAAGCAGCTGTACCTCTGGTAGAGTGAGCCCTCAGGCCTGGGGGGGACTGCCAACTTCTCATAGCAGAATTGGATACAGCGACAATCCACCTGGCACTGGATCTTTTAGTGGCTCGCTTCCTTTACCAACCGCTACAGGTGAGGAACAGTTGAAGGGAGTCAAACCTATGACCCTTGGTACGCTCTATGTAGTAACTAAGGGCTCTCTTCACATCTAGGCTGTGCAGCATCCTCTCCCTAAAGGAGGAGTGGTCAGTGAAGTACACTGGAAGTGAAATAGATTGATTAAGGTGGAAATCTGAAACCACCTTAGGCAGGAACTTTATGTTAGTCCAAAGGACCACCTTATCTCTGTGAAAAGAGATAAACTCCTGCTCCACTGACAACGCTTGTAATTCACTTATGCGTCTGGCAGAGGTGATGGCTACCAAAAACACAGTTTTCCAAGTCAAGTACTTGAGCTCAGCTGAAGACAAGGGCTCAAAGGGGTTGCATAAGCTGAGCAATGCAAACATTAAGATCCCAGGCAGGGGCAGGATCCTGAATGGAGGTTGGTGTGAAACAACCCTTAAAAACTTGGAAAATACAGGATGAGCTGAAAGGGAAGAGGATTTATCTGCTGAAATAAAAAGCAGACACAGCTGCCAAGTGCACCTTCAGGGTAGCTGGTCTCCAGCCCCAAAGAATTCAGGTTGACCATATAATCCAGGACTGTGGGTAGATCAGCAGAGACTGGGGAAATATGCTTTTCCGAGCACCATATGGAAAACCTTTTCCATTTGGAATTGTAAGTAGCCCTGGTGGAAGGCTTCCTTGCGGCCTTCAATATATCCATTACACCTTGGGAAAGGTGTAAATCAGCAAACTCTAACTCTTCAAGAATCAAGCCTTGAGATTGAGAGATTTGAGATTCAGGTACCAGACCCTTCCCTGGGCACAGGTGAAGAGACTGTGATTCCTGTGAAGGGACGGGGAGGATGGACTGCTAAGGACAGCAGGAGTGGATACCAGGGCTGTCTGGCCCAATCTGGAGCTATCAGAATGACTCTGCATGACTGGGATCTGATTTTGACTAGCACTTTGAACAGGAGAGGAAAGGGAGGGAAAGCATAGAGAAACTTCCCCTTCCAACTCAGGGCTAAGGCATCCAGTGGGAGTGAGCCCAACACTGGGGGCCTGCAGCAAAAAAAGAGGAAGTTGGTGACTGCGGCTGCAAAAAGATCTATCTGCGGGGTGCCCCATCTGGCAAATACTACTCCCAAGACCAGGGGATCCAGTGACCATTCGTGGTGGCCCTGGGAAATCCTGCTGAGAGCACCTGCCAGGACATTGTCCTTGCCTGGGAGGTGAACTGCCGTAAGGGAGGTGTTCAGGGAGTAAGCCAGAGACCACAACTTCATCGCCCGGTGCACAAGGCCGTGAACCCGAGGTGCCCCTTGCTGATGTACCACATTGTAGTGGTGTTGTCTGTTCTGACCAGAATACTCTTGTTCTGAACAGATTTGGAAAAAGCTTGAAGTGCTAGAAAAACTGCTCTGAGCTCCAACAGGTTGATGTGGAGCAGAGATTCCTGGTGAGACCACAGACCCTGGGTGGTGAGGTCACCCATGTGAGCTCCCCAGCCCAAGAGGGACGTAGCTGTAGTAAGGATTAGAGAATGAGACTGAGTGACAAAAGGAACCCCTTGTCTCAGGTTGCTCTGATCCTGCCACCACTGTAGGACTTGGATCAGGGTTCGAGTTACAGGGATCAGCTTGGTAAGAGGATCCTTTCTTTGAGACCAAAAAGCTCTCAAATGGAACTGGATGTCCCTCATCTGAAACCTTGCTCCTTGCACAACTGCTGTGGAAGCAGCCATGTGTCCTAGGAGCTGCAGAAAATGCCTTGCTGGCTGGGAGACCTGCAGGGTAAATGAGGAGGCCAGGGAGACTAGGGTCTTTGCCCTGTCCAGGGGGAGGAAGGCCCTGGCTTCCTGTGTGTTCAGTTCTGCACCTATGAAGGTAAGAAGCTGGACCGGCTCTAGAACGGACTTTGAGAGATTCAGAAGGAAACCTAGAGAGGTCAGCAGTTGCTGCGTTATCTGAAGGTGTAAACTGACCTGGTCTGGGGACTGGCCTACTAAGAGCCAATCGTCCAGGTAAGGAAAGATGGCAACTGCTACAGCCAGGCGTTTGGTGAATACCCTTGGGGCAGAAGTGAGGCCGAAGGGCATTGCTCTGAACTGGTAGTGGCCTGAGGGCAGCTCGAACCTGAGGTACTTTCGATGGGAGCTTCTGATGGGAATATGGAAGTAGGCATCCTTGAGGTCCAGGGAAGCTAGCCAGTCCCCTGGCCTTAGAGAGGGTAGGATAATTCCCAGAGTCACCATTTTGAACTTTGGCTTTAAAAGGTGCTTGTTTAAATATCTGAGATCCAGGATGGGCCGACATTCTCCTGTCTTTTTTGGGGTAAGTAAGTACCTGGAGTACAAACCTTTGCCCTGGGTAGGGGTGGAACCCTTTCCACAGCTCTGAGAGCCAGGAGGGTAGAGACCTCTGCCTCTAGGGCGAGTGCCTCTGATGGAGTTGCAGGTGGAAAAGATCTGGTTCTCAGCTTTGGAAATTTTTTGAAGCTGAGAACCAGTCCCTGGCTTACTACTTCCAGGACCCACTTGTCTGATGTTAAAGACTTCCAGTCCTGGACAAAGTAAGCCAGCCTGCCCCCTACAGGTAGAGGAGAATCAGCCCTGGCAATCCCATCAGGGTGCCTGCTTGGCAGGGGCTTTGGGCTGAGGGGTGGAAGCAGACCTGCTTGTGCCCCGTCTGCCTCTCCCTCTAAAGAACCCCCTCTGAGCATAGGCGGAGGAGGAAGCTTGGGCTTGGTAAAGGCCTATGAAAAGGCCTGCCCCTGCCTCTAGGAAGCTGCTTTTGAGGAGTGGCCTGCCTTTCCTTGGCCTGTGCACTCCTATAGGTGGTCCTATATTCAACCACAGACAGAGCTTGAACCGACCGGTTGCGGTTTAATTTCGGCTAAAAACCGAAAAATAATACTTTTAAACCGACAAAATGAACCGAGCAGAAGGAGAAATCTCCGGAGTGACTGTTCAGTGAGGCGAAGTAAAGAATCTGACAGTTTGCGTTTGAAGCACAACAGACAGAGTTTTCAACCGAGCTCGCGCTCTAAGTTCCATGCCTGCATGGAAAGTTAAGTATTTCACCTCCGGAGCAGTTCTAACCTGCGGTCATACTGCAATTGTCATAATATAGCAAGACTTCATGCTGTTTGAATACTGCTTTACCACATGGCCACACTCCTCCCTCCACACCTGTAGGTCCCCATCCCCTTGAGTTTTACACCTCACAGAAATGCTGTTTTGAGACTAGGGAAGCTGTAAGGTCTCGTCTAACCATGCCTAGCAATGCTTACTAACTACAGATGTATGGAATCAGTAATGCCAGCTCCAGTATGACATCGAGAAGAATCCTCCCTTCCCTGGCATAGCTGAAAATGCAAACAAGCTCTGTGTTCATGTTCCCAGCCACAAACCTGTTTAGTCACCTACTGTGGTAGAGAACAGTGAACCAGATATATTTGCTGGCTTGTATGTTTGTCCCCTTTAACAGGACTATTCTTTTACCAGTTGTTTTCTGATAAGCAAAGAAGATTAGGGGTTACTATAAAGGAGAGTAAAACGTTCCCAATACAAGTGAGGGTGTAAGAAGAATGCATAGTAGGTTGAAACTACACAGTTGTAAAAGAGAGACCCCGCTCTATTCCAGAGGGAGAAAAGAACTCCCAACTCTTGGGTTATTTTCAAAAGTATAAAAACATCTTTTATTTGCACAATGTAAAAAGACACAGGTACATCCCCCAGCAAGATTTCCACAATGCTCTGCACTTGTTCCAGTCCAACCAAAGGTCAACACTGAAAAATCAGTGTCCATGATCTTTGGTACCAGCCAGAAACTGGCCAGGCTTGCCCCTCTCCCTGCCTTTTCCACCCTGGATGGCACCCCTTAAAGTGGTTCCCTCTTTCAAGTATGCTGGTGTGTGGCTTGCTATTAGGACTGACTTCTCTGCCCACATCATTGCCATCCACATACAAGCTCCGTCCCAAGCTTTGTGCCTTGTACCGTAACAAAAAATGCCTGTCCCCGAAGGTCCACTGTGAGTTGGTTACCAAGTGCTCCCAGTCTTCGACTGTGCAGATGTGGTCTATGATACCGCTCCCTCCTACTGCCTCACCAGACTGGACACCCTCTGTAACACCATCTGTCATTTTGCTACCAACACCACCGTTGTACTCACCATTGCTCCCTTTACTCCTTCCAATCTACTCTCGCGTCTCCAGTCCCACTGTGTCTCCTTCATTTTCAAATGCTGATTTGGGTCCCTACCATTCTACTTAGCCACATCCCTCTCACCCATTCCCTCTGCTTCATTCTCCCACTGCTCCAGGGATTCTAGCATCTTCTCCCTCCCCCTACCTTACTCCTCTGTTGGGCAAGTCAGCCTTCTCCTATCACCTTCCCTCCCTCTGGAATCTGCTCAACCCCCCAGCCCCTCCCTGGTGTTTCCTTTAGGCACCAACTCAAGTTCCTCCCTCACCCTCCTACCTGACCTATCCTTGGTGCTATTTCTACCCCTGCTATAGCCCCCGGGTCTGTACCTGTTCTTACAACTGGTGCACTGAATTGTTTCAACCTGCTTTTGTTAATTTAATTGGGCACTGGTGCTGCTCATAGAACCAACTTCTGTTCACCCTTTTATTGTTATTTGTAACATACTATGTTGAATTGCCCACTGCTGCCCTTTAATTTCTAGAATGCTTCTTTACTGGTGTATGTAACCTACGGTAAGCCCTTTCCCTTTTCCCTGGGTCACACCTGGAAACGAGCCTCGGCTCAGTCTGTCTTTCCTGGTTATCAATTTTCAAATAAATAAATTCTGAGATTGTCAAGAAACATTGCAAAACATACTCATATTCTGTTCTCCTTAATCGTAGTAAAGGGAGACTGCAGTGGTATTGGTCCTTGAAAAACAGGAGTTGTATAATTTGTTACCTTTTATTGGGTCAAAATATGTCTTGTACAAAGATGGTATCATACACAGGTTTTTGAGCCACACAAGCCCCATCATCGGGTGTAACAGCAATTTTTTTTTGTTGTAAATTAGTACTTTATTGGCCCCCTCCTTCTTTCCCAGCAGCCAACTCCTTCAGAAGTCCCAATGAACCTCCACAAGACCCTATACCCCTGTCCACCTATTCTGCTGGCCCTTTACATAGCCCTGGAGGGGTCAGGTGAGGGATGTACCCCCGACAGAGGTTGTTTGTCAGGTGCCAGCAGGGTGGGGGCCAGACATATGGAGGCCTGTCATCTATGACTGCCGAGGCCATTTTCTGCCCCCTCCCGGATGCGGCCCATGACATTACTCTAGCCACTTGCAGCTTCACCTGTAGTCACTCAGGTGGTGCCGTGCGGTGGTATCACACCCCCGGAGACAGCTTCCTCTGGGAAACTCTGTCCCCAGATGCGGCTCCATGACATCCTCTAGCCCGCAGCTTCACCTGTGGTCCTCCCAGGTGGTATCACTCCTCCCTCTCTCCCCCTGGAGGACAGCTTCCTCTGGGACACTCGGTCCTTCTCCCCCCTCCCGATGCCAGCTCCATGACATCCTCTAGGCCATCAGCTTCACCTGTGGTCACTCAGGTGGTATCACCTCCCTCTCTCCCCTGGAGGACAGCTTCCTCTGGGACACTCGGTCCTTCTCCCCCCTCCCGATGCCGGCTCCATGACATCCTCTAGCCCGCAGCTTCACCTGTGGTCACTCAGCTGGCGCTGGTGCGGTGGCATCACCTCCCTCCTCTCTCTCCCCGGAGGACAGCTTCCTCTGGGACACTCGATCCTCCCAGTTGGTTTGCGACCCAGGCTTGTTCCAAACCTGGATCACTGGCATCCTGAACAGAAGTCCTATTGCTGTGCCGACAGGTGGACTGGCCGGTGTAATAACATTCTGTATAGAGGAAGATGAATTTATAACTTAGGTTACATTGTTTCACAATAATTTACAACAGAATAGTTGAAGTATGGTGAAAAGTGTTAGTAGGGAGGATGGGTAGACAACAGAGGCAAAAGTCTCAGCAGCGAAGTAATGCCTTTGAAGGACACACTAACACAGAGATTTGTACGAGAGCGGCAGGCCAGGTGGATTGAAGGGTTTATGAAAGAGAATGCGAAAGGTTTCATATTCTTTTTCATTAACACTTCAATGCACCTATCCTGCCTCCCTCATACGAATATATCTCAGCACTTCCTTCAAAGACATTCCCTCACTGCTGAAGAGCGGTTTAAATTCTATTGTTTACTCACCCTCCCTACTAATACTTCTCTCCTTATATAAACAATCCTGTCATAAAATATTTTTTAAACAAAACAAATATAAATTCATTTTCTTCTGCTATGCTATGGCACCTGATGAAGGGACCTGTGTGGCCCCGAAAGCTTGAATACTATGCCATCTTTGTACATAACATATTATGGGTCTACAAAGGTATACAACTCTCCAGCTTCTCCTGTTCTCCTTATTGACATTTTTTTATGGTAGGCAAGATGTCAAGTATCCATTAAACAGCGGTAAACCCCAGAGCAGTTGTTAAACAATTCATAAGATGCATGAGGTTAATATACACCTCAGAATGACAGCAAACAGAGACGGTCATGTTCAAGGGATTGTGAAAAATTTAAACCTGTCTCCAGAACAAAAAGATTAAATGGGGATCGGGGGATGAAGTGGGACTGCAATGTATGGGTGTATCTATCTGCAAAATCAGGTATAAATGAACAATATATTTAGACTTGTGTAATGATGTATTCAGCAGATAGCATTGCAGTTTTCTTGGACTTCATTTTAAAAACATTTTGTTTATATATTTATTGTATGTGTTTTATCAAAAAGATATGATAAAAGGTGGAGTAATCATCACATCATGTCATGAGATGTATGTATCTAGTCTACTGGTCCTCCAGTGCGTCAAGTTTATTTACTGGATTTTAAATGAAAAAAAAAAAAAATCCTCCACTACTCCTTATGAAACGTGCAATGGATCGCTACAGACTGGCAGAGGAAACCTCACTCTCACAGAAATTACCCACAAATGTGCCACTCCATGGAAAGAAAAATAAAATACCAAGGATTTATGTTTTTTGAAGAGAAACCAGATGATATCTGGTTTACTGGTTCTGTTCATTGTATCGTTTTGTTCTTAATTCACTATGTTTTTTGTTCTGCATTATACTGTCATTTGCATTGTCACTGAGTGTTTTCTATAGCACTGTTTTACTGCTTGATCTACCAGGTACTTCTTGCTAAATATCTTCTTTTGTACTCTCTGAGGTTGTGCCTGTAGGTAAGCAGTTTCAACTGCCTAGTGTACCTACAGTGGAGCCCACCAGGATGAAACAAAAATACTACAGCCAGCAGTGCTACTGTAATAAACAAGACAGTTTCAATGGCAGTTAATCCCTTTTGTCACGCAGCAACCTGAGACACTCTGTTGCATCCTGGTGGCCTCTACTGTAGCTGGTAAAACCTACATAAATAACCCAACCAAATCAATACTATACACACACACATATCAATAAATGAACGTATGTATGTTATGGCACCACCTCCATCAAAACAGCAGCCCAGTGTACTGTACTGCAGTACTACGAGTGGGTATTCCAGGCCCAACTCCTCAGTTAATAGTTTACTGTTCTGAGCATTTCTACAGACACACAGAAAATATCTGCAGCTAATGGTCTTTATTTATTTCAGTTTAGGATTAATACCTTTGAGCCAGGGGCTCATTTACAAAGGCTTCAAGTCAATAGTCAAACAGTACACAGCAAGACATAACAGTACATACAGGTGAACATAAAGTAAATCGGCAAGTAAACAAGTGCTTTTACAGCAGAACAGTATTACGGGATAACAATTCCTGTGTGTAACAGTACAGGTTCGCCAGAGCAATATCTCAATCAACACACTAGGAGAACTAGGTCCCAAAGCGTTGAGAAATACTAGGGCATCCTGGCTGAGGGAACCAGGCAGCATGTTAGCAGCCAGAGGGGAAGAGAATGAGTCAGGAAGTAAGGTGGGAGCAGCCAATGAATAGTCTTGTCCAACTGAGAGGTGGGGGCGGGAGGTGGAGGGGAAGAAGAGAAAGACGATAGAAGCTGCCAGAGATAGCCATGTCCAATTGCAGTGTGGTGGGAGGAAGGGGGGAAAGGGTAGAGGGAGGTGAGATAGGGGGGTGGTGCAGGTCTGTTCACCCACATAGTCTGCCCACCCCTGCCTAGTCACCAAACTGTGCCCTTACAGTTTCCTCCCCCACTGCACTTTTCCCATGTGTCTATCCCATCCACGTTTGCCCCCCCTGTTTCAGTCTGTTCCATTTCGTCACCACTATTTCTGTAAAAAAGTACTTCCCGACTTCCTTTCTGAACCTCCCCACTGTCAATTTCATGGAGTTTCCTGTGTGTTACCACTCACTGTGACCAGCTTCCTACTGTCACCCTTATTCTGTGGAGGGACTTAAATGTCTCAATCAAATCCCCTCTCTTCCTCCTGCCCTTTAGAGTGTGCATACTGAGATCCCAAAGACCTCCCTTGTTGCCCTGAATCATTTTGGTAGCCCTACTCTGTACTGCCTCCAAGCCTATCCCTGTCCTTTTTTCAGGCGCAAATTCTCAAACTGCACACAGTACTCCTACCAATGATCTATACAGGGCAGTATAACCTCCCTCCTTCTGTTAGTAATCCCTCTCCTGACGTGTCCCAGCATCCATTTTGCCATCCCCATAGCTCTATTAGTATTACATTGTGCTGACACCTTCCGGGTAAACACTGTGCCGACACCTTCAAGGTAAACATGTTCATCACTCCTGTGTTCCTTTCCTCCGCTGTGATATCCACCAGCACGTCATCCAGTCTGTATTCCATTATTTATTTTTTAGCTACTAAGCTATGCTATCGTATGTTAATAATTAACATAAAGGTTTATTGTTTAATCAGGTAGTAAAGTGGCATTCAAACTCTCATATCAGTGTGCTCAGACCTTTCAACTTCAACTCCCCCCCCCGCCCCAAAAGAGGTTTTTCTCCTTTCCTACTGGAGAGCTGACAGTCTCAGAGAGTATTCATCGGCCTCTCCCTACCTCAAGTGTCAGGACTTGGCAATATGCTACCCCACTGCTTCTGAAATTCCCCGCCCAAAGAGTTGTGCCAGGAATCACTGCTGAGCATGTACTGCATTACAGGCCACGAGAAAACAGAGAAAGGAAAGAGAGGAAAAGGTTTAGGGGAATTCTGGAGCAACCTTCCTACCTACTGTACTGAGCTCTAGCAACTCGTTACACTGTCGCAAGTTTCAACTACACTGGGCCAGCGTTGCCAGGATTGCAACACCAGACCATGGGATTAGCTCAAGAGTTGCCCCACCAACACCCACACTCACACAGTCAGCCCCGAAGGTGACTCACAACAGCCTTTACTGCACTACATCATTGCACAATAAAACTTGGCTGAATTTGCTCATCCCACCTGCAGTGATGTGCTCGGTCAGGTTTGATGCTGCAGCACTTGGGACACTTGTACACCACCTGTCCTGGCTTCAGCTGTAAACTCTCAATGAACTCCTTGGTGGCATTCCCTTTGGGGACAGCTCCCTGGAACGAAGAATGGCAAATATAAGAAAGTCCAAAAGTCTTGACTAGTATGAAGTCAAACATCCCACAGAAACTGTACTCCATCCCCCCCCCCCCGAATCCAGTTCATTACAATTTCAGAAAGTTATTCGAGTAGCAGGTAAACTCAAGTGCTAATGAACTTCTCAAGTAAATCACCTAGCAACTAAAGTCAAAATTCAATACAAACCTTTTAACCTTTCAGAACATCAGGCTACAAATACCGCAACTTGACTGGCTACACTGGGGGGTCCTTAGTGCACCAGTGGCAGCTTTCACAGCCTGGGGAGGGATGGCATCATCTTCCTCTCCCCAGCAGCCCCCTGAAGTGGGCTGGGGAACTGAGCATACGAAGGCTGTAACAGTACTGGGCATGACGTCAGGGAAGGTGGGTGGGGAAACAAAGGGGAAAAAAGGCAGCCAGAGGGGACCATCCCACCGGTGCAGCGGTTGTGCAACCACTTGTGACGCCGGTGTCCTGGGTTCGGAAGCAGGCTCTGGCAACCGGAGGGCCAGCTGGGGGTGGAGGAGGATAAGTGTCCAAGAAACAGCTCTCCTCTTTGGGGGTGTTTACTGTGCTCGGTGCACGCCTGGCCCCCTAGCAGTGTACTGGGGAAGGGTCACCTCAGCCTGCCGAGGACTGGGTGAAGTCGGCTTGCTGGTAAAGGGTTCAACATCTTGGCATCACTGCACACCACATCCCTCCTGGAGAAAACTACTACTAAGAATAACCCACCCATGCCTAAGGACCTTCTGGCTCAGCTACTGGTCCCACACATTCCTGCTGCAGGGGTACCCTGACCATTACTGTCCTTCGGTATGGCTCCGCCACGAGAGGGTGAACTAATGGAGTTGGAAGTCCTGCAGCAGTGCAGTATTCGGGAACTGGAGCCAGCTGTGGGCAAAACATCTGCCAGGGAGGTAAACAATAAATTGAGGGGGGAAAAAAAGGCAGCCAGCCAGGGGCAAAGCATCTGCCATGGAGGTAAACAATAAATTGAGGGCCAAAAAAAGGCCTCCAACAGGATGATGCCTCCAGTCACCGAAGGCTCCGCATCACCCACTGGGCCCACAACCTCATCTGGATTGTGCTGTTTTTGTGTGTGTGGGGGGAACGATCCATGGGAGTCTGTTGGTCCAGGTATGTCTAGGAGATGTGGATGATGGGGCTGGGTGACTGGAAAGCTGAGTAGGCCTGGACTACCAGATGCAGCATTAACAATAACAACGCTAGCTCCTTGGCACCGAGCGATGGGGTGTTGCCTGGCATGCTTGTGACCCGGGTTCCCCCAGGATGACACGAGCAAATGCTGGCAGGGAGGGGTTTAGAATGTCCCTGGGACACTTCCCTACCGGGGGTGGTTGGTGCTGGTGCTGTGCTGCTCTTCTAGCACCTCCTAGTGGTGGGTGACACAATGTTCTAGGCGGTGTGGGAAAACTCACACAGCCGGGCATCCCCCCAAATGATACACGCTGCAGCAAGCACCGTCATGGGTGGGCGGGGACCATAAAAATGGAAAATGGGCTATGCAACCCTGCCGGATGACAGCCGCTCCTCCCACCATGCAAGGTCCCCGGAGCGCACCTCCTCCATCTCCTGTGTCTGCCCCGGGGGCACCGTACTATTAATTTCCTTCCCCCGCCTTTCCAGTAGGATTAGTGCTGGACCCCCGAAGTAAAGGGTGCACATGACCGATTGAGAGAGGCAGCAGGGGTTAAGACCCGCGGGCATACGGGATATTGTGCATCCGAAAGAGTGGCGGGCTGGGGCTGTGTGTTGGAGCATAAAAAAAAATTAAAAAAAAAATTAGGACTGGAAATATATATCAATAAACATTAACAATGATAGATAATGAATTATCAATAATTGAAAACTGTATCAATATAGCTCCTCTATGATAATACCCAGACTAAAAGCATTCATGTAAGAACAAACTCGTTTCTTGTCTTAAAGTTTAAAAATCAAACGCTTCTAAAGATAATTTCTTTGAAAAATGTCTAACTTTGGAAATGTTAGGGCTAGAAATACATACATCAATAAACTTAATACATTATAATTGAATTCATAATGCTGCAACTCTTCTGCAATGTTTTTCTGACTCCCAAGTTTGATTTGATTTTAAACCATTCTCTTTAAAAAAGGCCAACTTTGGAACCACTAGCGCTAGAAAACTTCATTTAAAAAAAATAAATAAATGCCTGAACTCATGTGAACACAGAAACAGGGTGATGTAGTTTACAATTATTGAATTTTTTAAAATAATTTTTTCTTTATCCCACATAGCTTTCGTACCTCCGCCTCTCTCCCTCTCACACATGCTTACGTACCACAGCAATCTCCGGGCCAAACCTGCTTCATTTTCCTGGTTCCTCCATGGCTTGCCCCTCATGGTGGAGCCTCAACTGACCTATGTGTAGCTAGCTGCAGAGGAGAAGCCATAGTCAGCGGAAGCAGAGCAGGACACGCTGCCGTTCAGCAGCACTGAGGTAGGTGGGCAGTGGAGCCATCATTCAAAAGGGGTGGACCTTTTTGGACCAATAAGGACATCCCACCACCCTCAGCATCAGCCTATGGCCACCTGTTACACCATTCTTTGGGCAGTTGGGTGTCCACTGCTTCTGGGGGTGCTCTTGCTGTGGTACCCAGCTCCCTGCCCCCAGCATTAGTGCTCCCTTCTCTCAGCTTGTTTGCTGGGGGTGTTGGACTCTGAGCGTGACTTTTTGTCTTCGCACAAAAGCTGATTGGTTTTGCATCTGTTTAATTGGGGAATCTGCCAGCAGGGTTTATAGGAGTTCCCAGGTGTACTTTAAGTGCTGTAATCAGCTATTTACTCTAGCAACTGCCAGGATTCAGTCTGCCTGTACCTGCTAGCCTTAGCACTGTCTTTGTAGCCTGTTTAGACCTTATGGACAATCAACTGCAGAGTTTCTTACCTGTTGTTTCATTGCACTGCTGGTATCTGTACTGTATTTCTGGCATCTCACCGCCATTGTGCTGGAATTCCTGCCCATGTGCAACAGGGCTCATGTCCCAACTCTGAGCACAACAGTTCGCGCATGCACAGTATGGGGCTTTAGTCCCCGATAGCGTTCCACTGCATACTAATTGAGGCCTTTGTCTTCCTCCCATATAGGCCTCTGGAATCCCACCCCCCACTTGAAACACCAGCCAGCCACAGCATGTCACAAGGGGACTGGAACTTCCACGGTGCTGCAAGAGGTAATTCTGCCTCCCTTCTTTCAGCTTGTTTGCTGGGGGTGTTAGCGCTGCCGCTGAAATTACGAAGTGCACATTTCTCCATTTGCAGCTTATATTACCTGTCCACTAGAGGGAGCTTGCCAACCTAGACGCTCTGCTGGGCTTGCCTCTCTAATCTCCTCACTGCTCTCTACACCCCTATAGACACTCACTCCCAATCCTCCTCTCAGCTGCCTAGATATCCCATTTGTTGATACTCGCTCTCAGCTGCCTGGCTATCTCTGCCTCTCCTGCTTGCCAGCCTCCTCCCTGCCCATCCCTCCTCTGGACGCTGCAGTTCAAACTCATCATTGCTCTATCTCGTGACCTTGGTTGGTTATCTCCTATGACCAGGCTAATTTTTTTTTGGTTATTACCAAGTGCATGAGGACATCTTCTCACAATACTCCTCTGCCCTTCTTTCTGAGCTTGTAACGGTAAAAACTACAAATGGGAAGTTACAGTCGTCTAACAGTATTGTTTTCCAAACTAAAGTTTGTAGATCTAAGATGGGATCCAAAGCTTTTTCCATTGCTGTTCCCAATTATTGGAACAAGTTGCCTGATTCAGTTTGTGAAGCTTGCTCATTTGATGCTTTTAAACCACATTTTTTACAACATCTGCTGGAAACAGGTTACTGTATCTGTAGCGGGTATGTCTATTATTTCTGTCTTTTTTATTTATTTCAATCTAGGATTACAGCAATACCTTTGAGCAGAGGCTCTTTTACAAAGGTTCCACATCAGGGAGTACAGTATACAGATTTTGTAACCAGTAACAATCAATAACATTTAACTAACAAGACATGCAGTTTCAGGGCACAAAGGAGAGCGGGGAAAAGGGACAGAGGTAGGACTCGTGGTATAGGTGAGGGGAGAGGAGACTGCAGAGTGAAGGGGGTAGGAAGGAAGAAAAGAGGTAGGAGGTGCTGGAAGAGAGGGGGAGTAAGGGGTGGTGGGGGAAGGAGGGGGCAAGAAGAGAGAAGGAAGGGGCGGTGAAGCATGGGTGGGTGGTAGGGCAGCCTGGGGGGCCTTGTCATGGACAGACAGGTGTAAGTGCTAGAAAAGGGGCAGAGTTGGAAGTAAATGCTAGCTGAGGAGGTGTGGGCAGCAAGGTGTAGGTACTACTTGGATGAGCAGTCACAGGAGCTGGAGGCAAGCAGTGCGAAGTGAAGCCTAGACTTAAACACACCAAGTATGGGAGCGGTGGCGATGCTGCTACCAAGGGAGTTAAGCCAGCTGGGTGCCTGAAAGGTGAAAGATCTTTGTCCTTGGGTTGTGCGACACCGGGGGATTTGCAGAGAGTGAGATTTGGACCTCCTTGTATTGACGTTGCTGTGTCTGGGTGTAAGGAGAGCACAGCCTCCAGGAGGAGCAAGACCCATTGTTATTTTCTTGGCTGTGATGCAGGTTTGGTATTTTATGCGACTGTCAAGTTGCAGCCACCCAGTTTGAGAGTAGAGGTCACATGTGTGAGTGAGTGAGACGATGGGATCCTGTGATGAGTCGACAGGCTTTATTTAGGGAGATAGTTACACGTTTGAGAGAGGTGGCAGAGCCATAGATGATAAGTCCGTAATTGATAAAGCTTACAATGGAGCTTTCGACGGCGACTGATAGTGCTTTAGGGGTTAGGTGTTTCCTGTGCCGGAACAGTAGGCCCAACCGGGTACTGGGAGACTTTGCAACAATATTGATGTGGGCAGCACAGGACAGATGGGAGTCGAGGGTGATGCCAAGGTACTTGAAAGACTGTGTTTGTTCAAGAGTGACTTTGCTTGGTTTCAATGGAGAGGTGGTATTGCTTGTTTTTGTTGTGGGGGTTGCTGAAAATCATGGACTTGTTTTTTTTCTGATTGAGGATCAGTTTATGACTTAAGAACCAGGTCTTAACAGATGAGAAACCCTGCTGGGGTTTTTTTTTTTGCAATAGTTTAAGGTCGTGGTATGAGGCAAGGATTACTGCATCATCTGCGTAGAGTATGATTTGTTCAGAGCAGCAGTCTGGTAGTGAGTTTAGAACAGGCTAAAGAGGAGGGGTCCCACGATGGAACCCTGGGGGACACTCAAGCGGACAGGTCTGGGATCGGAAAGAGTATCAGCAATTCTTACTCTTTGGGTCGGATTGTCTAGGTAGCTCTTGAACCAACCGAAGGAGTCAGGTGAGAGCCTGGCATTTTGGAGCTGGACTAGAAGGAGGCGATGGTTGACTGTGTCAAAGGCTTTTGTTAAATCGATGAAAATGCAGCCAGTTTGCTGACCAATGTCCAGTGAGTTATGGATGGCGCCGGTGAATTTGAGTAGTGCCGTGGAGGTGCTGTGACCCTTTCTGAACCCGTGTTGTTGCTTGCACAGGATGTTGTGCTTATCCAGAAAGTCTGTAAGCTGGTCAGAGACAATACGTTCTAGCACCTTGGGGAGGGGAGGTAGCATGGAGATTGGTCTGAAATTCTCATGGGCAGTTTTGTCACCACTTTTGTGGATCAGAGCGACAGTGGCAGATTTCCACTTATCCGGGAACTGGCTAAGGCTGAGGGAGAGGTTGATGATCCTGGCCAGAGGCCCGAGTACCTCTTCTAGGGTGAGGGACAGGAGTTCGAGGTTGAGAGAGTCACTGCTAAATCTGGATTTGCTAATGGCTTTGATGACATATTTGCAAACTTGATGAGCCTTGACTGCTTTAAAGTAGAAATGTGGTTGATTATTTGAGGTAGTGTTAGTGGAGGACATCAGAGAGTCATCTTCCTTGAAGAAATCAGGTGGTAGAACTGAGTTGAGGTCAGTAAAAGCTGTGTTGAAGGTGTCTGCAATGATTTTAGGGTCAAGCGTGTAATTCCATTTATGTTGAGCACTGATGGGGGAGATTTGGACCATTTCCCAGTGACTTCTTTTATATTTTTCCAGAAATCTCTTCTGTTACCCCAGGAGTCTGTGAGGGCATTCTTAAAGTAGGCTGATTTCTTTTGCCGGATAGATTTGGTGCAGTCATTACGTGCATGTTTGCAGTTTAGGACGTCGTTTTGCCTACCGGAGTTTCTGGCCAGCTCCCAGAGGTGATCCCCTGTTTTTAGTTGCTTAAGGAGGTCTCCTGTGAGCCAGGGGTTACAGACCATTTAAACTGACCATACTTTGTATGTGCCTAATTTGGGACAGGTCGAGCCTGAACAAGGACCTGGGGTCCACTGCTCCAACACGGTAAACATATTTTAAAATAAAATAAAAAAAATTGACGTTCGGCTGACGCCCAAAGTTGAATCATGACATGGTTGTCCAGCCGAAATGTGCCCCCTATCACAAGTTTGCTGACAGTCCAGCGGTTCCGCCCTCTACCCCCCAACTGGCTATTCTCCCTGGTGGTCTAGAAAATCATCTCATTCCTACAGATGCCACTATCCAGGATGATGAAGTGATCTCCCCCCTTCCCCTAACCCCACTGCACTGAAGCACCTGGTGGTCCAGTGGTCTACAGTATTGCATCTGTATTACCACTTTTAGTAGATGATAAACAGAGGACAACATAGCACAGTGCAACCACCATAACTTTCAGAATGACCATGAGGCCATCTGTATGGCAGCCCCTGCTCCCTTTCCCCATGGGTCAACAATAGCCTTTGTAGGCCTAAGGCAAAGGGTCATGACCCTGCTGAACATGGGTCAACGAGGTCATAATAAAGTGCTAGCACTAGCTGGTCTTTGTGACCACTTAGAGTCAGACTTAGTGGCTGAACCTTGCGCCCATGATATCCACCCTATTGAGCTATCTGCTCTTAATATTTACCTGTGCCCGATTTCTAACTCAGCCCCTACTTGTTCCTAATCCCTTACATGGGGCCTCAAAGTGCCCAAGGATACAAATGATAATAACACTTGTGTATTTCTTGCCTTATTTTATTCGTGTCTACCTCTGTATAAAAAGTGTGCCTATGCCATCCTATAATCATGTAAATCTTATGCAAATTTATTGTAATTTTCTTTAATTTACTTACATTGCAACTTTGTTCAACCTCTGTGATATTTTCACCCAGGTCGCACCTGGAAACGAGTCTCTGCTCAGTGTGCCTTTCCAGGTCACCAATTTTAAATAAAATAAATCGTCACCTGTGTGTGGCATCATAATTATTTCCACAGCAACAGAGAGCTAGGTTGAAGCAGATGATTATGACTTCAGGACTCCAATGGTTAAAAGGATTTTTACTGAAGCTGGAGTTCCAGGGGGTATTGCATCATCCAGCCAAACTAAGGGGATATTTCAATGGAAATCTTTCATCAATGAACCAACTTCTAATGAACCTTTTGATCAGAAGCTGCATGCTTGGCCACTGGAGCTCATTTCCAGGTGCATCATGGGGATGACTCTTTTGCATGTATCTTCATTCACTGATTACTTACTAAATGGCTGGTGTGTAACAGATTAGTCATTGCCGGGTCTGTTATCTTACTGTGTTTTATGCTTTTGTTAATGCAGGATGCCAGTGTAAATAAACCTTTGCTCTGTTTATGAATGCTGAAGAAAAGGTTTGTCAGGTACCAACAACAGTAGATTTTCAAGAGAATCTCCTCCATAGAGCCGCAGCTTTGGAAGTGGAAGAGTCAGCAAAATAACCACCTGGGAATGTTTGCCAAGCTGGGGTTCACCATGCTGTATACATGTGGCATCTACATAACATGAGCAGCCTTTCCCCCCACTGGAGACAAGCTCAGAGTTGTATCATAAAGCCCATAAATGGGAGACCATAACACCTAACTAGGCCAACCAAAAGAGGCAGAAGTTCCGGAAAGAAAAAGCCAATTAGAAGCAGGCAGAGAACAGAAGGCTAAGCTCACAGTATTGAGTACATCTCCCAGAATACAGCACCTAAAAATACAGAGTGGGGCAGGTGGGAATGTGAACTGCAGCTCTTCGGAGGAGACTGTCTTAAAGATAGTACAGTTATGTAAGAACTTACCGTATCAGTAGATCTTCGAGAGAGGGTCTTGCAGTAGGTATTCACTCATAGGACTAAGCCACCAGGCATCAGGACCCCACGGAAAAATGTCTAGCTAGCAGTCTCTGGCAGGGGACCGCCCCCTGACGGTATAAAGGGGTGGCCCCCCCCACGCCCACCTTCCAGTTCTTTCCCGCCAAAGGCCAAAAGAGGCAAGACGAGAGAGAAGAGGATATTTCTCCCCATGGAAATGAAGGAAAGAAAACTTTGGGGGACGGAGGGCGGGAAGGCAATAACCTACTGCAAGAGCCTCTCTCGAAGATCTACTGTTATGGTAAGTTCTTGCGTAACTGTACTATCTTACTTTGAGAGGGCTCTTGCAGTAGGTATTCACATACAGGACTGAGTCCCAAGCAGTCTGTAACAAGGAAAAGCACTCGGGAGGAGGACTGTCATCCACAGCATGGAACCTCAGGGCTGAACAGGTCTCATGAAAGGAGACCTTGTAGGACAGCCAACCCTGCTCTACGGCGAGAGGCAATGTCCAAACTGTAGTGTTTTTCATGAAGGTATGGACAGAAGTCCAAGTTGCGGCTACACAGATGTCTGCCACTGACACATTCTTAAAACAAGCCACAGAGGCAGCTACTCCTCTGGTGGAGTGACCTCTGACTTGACCCGGAAGGGTCTTCTTGTACTTGTCGTAACAGAAAGTGATACAATGTGCCAACCATTTTGATAGGCATTGCTTAGAAACAGCATTGCCTTCTCTTTTGTGAGCAAGAGAGACAAAAAGCTGATCAATCTTCCTGAGATCCTTAGTCCAATTGGTGTAGTATCTCAGGATTCTGTGAATGTCCAGAGTATGCAAAAGGTACTCCCCTGACTGGAATGTTGTGTAAAGAAAGCGGGTAGCTCAATACGTTGATTCAGTGTAGATTCAGCCACCACCTTAGGGAGAAACTTAGGGTTGGTGCATGGAGCCACATATTCCTTGTGGAAAACCAAATACGGAATTTTACACAACAAGGCCTGAAGCCTTGGAAATGCACCGAGCAGAAGTTATTGCCACTAGGAAGAGTGTCTTCCAAGAAAGGAACTTTAAATCAGCTGATGCTGCTGGCTCGAAGGGAGGCAATGTAAGCTTCTGCAGGATGAAATTCAGGTCCCACGGAGGAGCAGGAGTGCGGATGGGGGGTCTCAAATGGAGAACCCCTCTGAGGAAAGTCTTAAGAGACTTCTAACAGAGCAAACATCCTGTCTCCAAAGGGAATGTGGTAGGCCGAGATAGCCGCCATGTGGACTTTCAAAGAAGAATGGCTGAGACCCAGATCGAAGAGGTGACACATGTAGTCCAGGACTTTATTGGCTGGGCATGAAAAAGGCTCAAAGTCTTTCGAGTTTGCCCAAATAGAAAAACAGTTTCCACTTCATGCATAGGTGGACCTGGTGGAAGGCTTCCTGGCCTCCACCAAAATGTCCGCTACTAGAGGAGAGACCCCAAAGCGGGCTTTAGCTATGTCTGCAGGAGCCACGCATGTAGATGAAGGGATTTAAGACCTGGATGAGGAAGTGGAGGTTCCACTGAAAACTGTTGCAGAAGAGAGAACCAAACTTGCCTGGGCCAGAAGGGAGCAATGAGAATCATTCGAGCTCCCTCCGATCTGAGTTTGTTCAGGACCCTTGGGATTAAAGGAATGGGAGAGAAGGCATAAACAAATCTGTCCCTCCAATTGAGAGACAGAGCATCCCGCCAAAAAATGTCTCTCCCATGCAGCGAGCGAGCAGAAGGAGGGAAGTTTTGCATCTGGGGAGAGGTGAAGAGGTCTATCTGAGGTGTTCACCATCGCTGAAAGATGTAGTTTATGACTTGTTGATTTAGCTCCCATTCGTGGGACCTGGCGGAGGACCGACTGAGTTCATCTGCCAGTATGTATTCCACTCCCGGAACGTGAACCCAGGTCAAGTGAAGGTGACGCTGGGCTGCCCAATTCCAGACTCTCATCGCTTCCCAGCACAGAGGGTAGGAACGTGTTCCTCCCAGTTTGTTGAATACCAGACAACGCACATGTTGTCTGATTGTATGAGGAGATGACCGGGGAGGATGAAGGAGAGTAGAGCCTGAAGGGCATAAAGGACTGCTCTCAGTTCGAGCACATATATGTGCAGGTTTCATTCGAACTGGAACCAGCTGCCCTGAGTCTTGTGAGACCCTATATGGGCACCCCAGCCTTCTTCTGATGAATCTGTCGTCATCGGGAGAATCTATGCAGAAGTGAACTCCCAGGCACAGGTTCTCCTGAACCATCCACCATTGCAAGTGCCTAATCATGGGATCTGATACTAGTACCTCTTGGTCTAGACTGTCCCTGGTCTGGTCCCATTGTGACCAAAGCATCCACTGAGAGATCCTCATATGGAACTGAGCGAACGGGACTGTCGGAATGGTGGCCGCCATTAGCCCGAGGAGGCAGAGGACAGACCCGGTTCTGACCCTCCTGCAGCCAGACAGAAGACAAGCCTGATTCTGAAGGGTGTCTACCCTGTCCGGAGGCAAGAAGGCGTTGCCGGTGGTCATGTCCCTATAAATTGGAGGCGTTGGCAAGGGACCAAGTGGGATGTGGCCTGGTTGATGGCGATACCCAGGCTGGTAATAAATCTGCAGGGAAAGGGAGTGCAGGAGTTCCTCCCTGGACGAGGCCGCCAGGAGCCAATCGTCCAGGTATGGGAATACCTGTACTCCTGGGTACGCAGGTGGGCCGCTACCACCGACAGGCATTTGGTAAACACTTGGGGGGCCGAGGAAAGACCAAATGGAAGGGCCTTGAATTGGCAGTGGTCCCCCTGAAAACAAAACCAAACGAATTTGTGGTGGGAAGGGCATATGGAGATATGCAGGTAAGCATCCTGCATGTCCAGAGTGCATAGCCACTGTCCCGGCCGAAGTAGTGGTAGAAGGCTCTGCAAAGAGAGCATTCTGAAGTCTTTGTGCTCCACGAACATGTTCAGCGAGTGGAGGTCTAGGATGGGCCTCAAATCTCCCATCTTCTTTGTAAGTAGGAAGAAATGGGAATAGTAACCTGTCCCCCAAAGATGAGTGGGAATGGCTCTATCGCCGCCGAGAGAAGGGAGATGATTTCCTAGGACCAGAGGAAGACGCTATGGAGTAAGATGACTTGGGGGTGGTCTTGGGGCAGTTTCTGCAGAACTGTATTGAATATCCTGCCGATATCAACTGGAGTACCCAAGCGTCTGATGTTATCCTCTCCCAACCCGGCGGATGGGAGGAGAATCTCCCCCCTACCGGTTTCTCTGGAACCTCCAGAGGCAATGGGAGAGGCAGAGAGTCAGGTGGTGTGGGGCAGCACAGCAGCCGCAGCTTTTTCGCTGGGGGGGGAGTCTTGGTTGCTGGAGGGACCCGACATCTGCTGGCACGTTTGCCCTGCAGCGTTTGTCTTTGTTGGTTTTGGTGGACGCTGCTGCCCTTGAGGGGGCCTGTACATAGTCTGGACAGACTTGAGTGCAGCACCCTTCTCCTTCAGTTCAGTAATGATATCTTTGACATCACCCCCGAACAGCACCGAACCCCTGAAGGAAGCATCCTGTATAGTGGATTGTACCTCAGGGACCAAACCTGACATGTGGAGCCAGGCATGATGCCGTAGGCTTACGGCGAAGGCAGAGTGTGCCAACAGGCCGAGCGTGCGTAACGGACAAGGTCATCCAATTCTTGCTTAGTCTGTGACTCAGAAAGGGAGTCACAATTTAGATTCCACCTGGCTAAGGATGGTCTTCTGGAAATCCCTCATATGTGCAACATAGTTAAGGGCCCTGATGCCTAGGGTAGAAGAGGAATAGATCTTCCTGTACTGGTCCAAAAGCCGGGATTCCTTATCAGGCGGAGACGAGCTCAGGTGTTTAGGATTGGCAGAGCGGCCGTAAGCGTCACGGATGACAACCGAATCTGCCTTGGGGTAAAGGCTAAGAAAGTCCACACCCTCAGGAGCCTGGTATAGCCTGTCCGCCTTCCTCGGAAGGGGGGGGGCTAATGCAGAAGGTTGTTTCCAAATGGTGGAAACAAGATCTGCGTGAGGTTCTAACCAGGGTAGGATCAACGTAGGAGTGGTCTCGGGCAGATCCAGATGGGCAGCAAGTTTTTTACGCTGTGGGTCTGGCTCCACTGACTGCCACTGATGTACTGCCTGGATTTTCCTTAATAACTTCAGAAAGGAAGGGTCCTCTGAAGGGGACTTTGGAGGATCCCTCGGCCTGGGGCTCACCTTCGTGGTCAGAGTGGCTGGACTCTGAGTCAGAGTCAGAAGTTTCTGAAGAGGAAGAAGACTCCTCCCTTGGAGGGGGAGGGACGACCCCTCTGGGGAGTTCCCGAGGGCTCTCCTCTGGTGTCGGGCAGGGGGAGGGAGTCTCCCGTCTCAGACATAGGGGATCTGGTGTCTGGTACGACGTTGGGAGATGACCCTCAACCTCCCAGGTGAACAGAGCCTTGGCCTCAGCCCACCAGGAGGCCAAGGTCTCCTTCAGATCCGCCAGCGGCTGAGGAGTGGGTGGCAGAGGTGGGGGATAAGGGTATTGAGGGTACCCGTAAAAAGAGTATCCATAACTTGACTGCGGGTAGCCCGGCATCTGGTACTGCGGTGCCAGATAATGCAGCGCCGGATACTGAGGGACCGGGTACTACAGCACCGGGTATGCGGTGTCGGGTAACCAGACGCCAGGGGATCTGATGGAGCAGAGGGACCTGGCAAAGGCCCTGCGGGTGGGCCAGACAGTCCTGATGGAGGAACAGGTTTTCCGTCAGGCAAAGGGATACCGGATGGAGTCGGGTCTGGCGTCAGAGGGTCCAGCACAGGAGAAGAGAGCCCTGACAGCAGTGTTCTGGGGTCCTCAGTGATGACCAGGGAAGGAGGGTTAAATTCCCCGGGTGTCAGTCAAGGGGACGCGGGGACCTCAGTGGGCAACGTGGTGAGATGTTGCGGAGAGCCTGGGGCGTCAGACTGGTCGATAGGGTCTGGTGCAGGCTTTTGGCCAGTGGATGCTGCGGAGCCGGGCGTCTAATCGTCGGAGACTCCCTACTCAAGAAGGTCATGGGCGAGAGGCAGCCTTGCTGAAGGGGTTTGGCTGGGCGCCACCGAGGAGGTGTGCGTCGGCAGAACTGACGTCAGACTTATTGGACCCGCTCTGACCGGAAGGCCGCGAGGGAGGAGCGGCCTTATTGGGAGTGGAGGCCTACCTTTGCCCTGGAGGCTCCTGAAGGGCCAGAGCGCGAGCCCGACGGGAGGGGCGACGCCTTCTTGGTAGCCACCAAGACGGCTGTCAAGAAGCGATCCCCCGGAGGGGATGTTACCTTGAGGGTCGTGACTCCAGCCGAAGTCGCGGCTGCTGTGTAAGCCGATTGCCGCTCCCAGTGTTGCTCCTTGTCACACTTTTTCTTATGACCCTTGGGGGAAGCAGACGCCTGCCTAAGCTATTTTAACACTTTTTCCATGGAGGCCAATTTCTTCTTGAGGATATGGGCTTCCAGGGACAGTTGTCTTCTCTTGCGGGTAGCGGAGCTGAACTTCTGGCAGTGCTGGCACTTTTCCACGGGATGGTCTGGGCCCAGACAGAAGAGGCACAAGGAGTGGCCGTCCTTGTGTGGAAGCTGGGAACCACACAAGTGGCACTTGTTTTAATGTGATTTAATGTGATTCAGAGGGCGCCGGGGACGACAAACACAGCAATTGTCGAAGAAAAGTTGAAAAATAGAGAAACAGGTCTAAAAAGTTTGAAAACTTGAAGACCGATGAATGACTGACAAGTGCTGTTCTACCATGAGGAACTTTCACAAGCCTACGGCGGGAAAGAACGGGAAGGCGGGAGTGGGGGACCGCCCCTTTATACCAACGACATATGACGCCGGTCACCTGACGTGGGGTCGGTCCCCAGCCAGAGATGGCTAGCTAGAAATTTTTCTGTGGGGTCCTGACGCCTGGCGACTTAGTTCTGTATGTGAATACCTATTGCAAGAGCCCTCTCGAAGTAAGATCTACCGTTACTTGTAAGTAATGAAGCCATCTTCTTTGAAGACATCTCCACCATGAAGCCATACTTTTGCAATGATTCCCAAGCAATACTAGACTGCAAATCATGAGGAAGACCAAACAAGAGGACCCATATGACAGCAAGCCTTGAAGAACAGCAAGGCTGAAGCCAGCCCATCTATGAGACACCAAATCCAGAATGCAGTATTTAGTATAAGGATGGATCAAAGTCCATGTGGCAGAACAGGATATAGCAACTACCAAAATGGAATTGAATGGAAACAAGGCACAGATGGGTCCACTGTACCATGGTACAGGTGGCGTACCCATGCACAAGGTCAGGAAGTCTCCAGACAGGCTTCCAAAAAACAAATGAAATGCAAGATGCCAACCACTCCAGAATGGTACGATGGGGTACCCAGCATCCTGGTGGCAAGCAAAACAAAAACACAGTAGGAGTGTGCATAGTCCAATGTGTGGGCCAGATAAAAGTATATGGCTCTACTGGCATCCAGACAATGTAGGTTAACTTATACCTGTATTCAGAGAGGAAGAAACTAAAATACAAGAAGGTGGACAGCCTGATGCCGTGCAAAGGCAAACAGCACCGAAGGAAGCAAGGATGGGTAGAGAGGGAAAACCAGATCCCAGAGAACAATAATGAATGGGGGAGTCACAACCAATGTCAGCAGGCCCAGATTCAGGTGAGCCAGGGAAACAACTACTAAAGAAAATGTCAGGCAGGCAAAGAAATGCATATCATAAATGATAGCAGCTCAAAATGTAGCCCATGGAATAGACTCCAGGACCAAGGAGGAATCAATGGAACATAACTGAGTTAGAGCTGTGCCCATTGGGAAGGCATGGATGGCAGAACAGGCCAAAGAGCGGATCTGCACTGAAAATCACTGGAGGTCAGACTCCTGAAGAACAAAGTACATTTGAATGGACAGCAGAAGGGGCCAGAGAGTAAGACGCACTAAACACTCAAATGTGGCCATAACAAGGAACACAGATGTCAAGAAGACAGCGACTAAGCTGCCAAAAGTAGGTCTGAGCTAGCAGGGGAGATCCGCAAACAGGACAGAGTCACAGTGGTAGGTGGCAGGCATGACACAGCACTGATGCAAGGTCTTGGAAGCCATAGGCAACCTGTGGTTGAGAAAGAACCTCCACCTATAGAGGAAGAGAGGGGAAGGGGCTTGACTGGGAGCATTCACAGTCATCACTGGATCAGGGCACAAAAATCAAAGCAGTCAGTTCTATATAGAATGTCACAAAAATCTCTAGGAGCACAGGATAAAGAACACATCCAGGAGAACAACAAGATGCCTCTGAGCCAAGAAAACCAAAGGCTAGGAAACAAGCTGCAAAAGGCCTGGACCAGAAGTAATATGGACATGGACCAGCAGCAAGGAGACACTGGAATGTGATCTGTAAGATCCATTATGGCCAGCTGCTGAGGAGACCAGTGGCTGTCATCTGGTGTAAAGGAAGGCCCAAGAAGGGAAAAAGCCCACATACCAGGAGCAACTGCTACATCATAGGAAAATATGGAGCAGTAGCAGCTGAATTCATAAGACTCTGCAGGATCAGGGTATGTGAGCAACCCCCTGTGACAAGAGGAGAAGGAGCAACCACTTAGAATCAGGTAGGAGGCAACAGTCCCATACAAAATCCTAAAGTTCGGGCCGGCCCAGCGGTTGGATTTCCGCTTGCGACGCCGACAAACTGGGTTTGGGAATGAGCCTGGTTCGTCAGAGGGCCAGGCGGGGCGAGAAGGATTGAGCATCTGTAGGACAGCTCTCCTTCTCCGAGGGGTGGGGGTGGGGGGGACTTGCGTTCAGTGCAGGAGCGACACCTAGCGGAAGCTGGGTGCATCGCCCGGTGCACGGTCAAGGAATCTCTGGGGCGGGGCAGACGTAGGCGTCACTGCACGTTTCTGCCCCAGCCTATAGGAATAAAATCCCTCCATGCCAGGCCGTCTCTATGATGCCCTGCCCCGGACTTCAATTAGCCACCTGGCCGAGGGCTCTCCCAACTAGATACAGATACACGGCACCGATACCTGCCGCGGTGCTGTCCCCTGGGGGCTAAGCCAGGAGTAACTGGGAGAGTGAGGGGCTCAACAGGCAGTGGAAGTCGTGGGGGCACCTTGACCAGGGCGGAGCTCTGACGGTTAAGGCAGGAGGACATAAAAGTAAGCCAAATATTTAAAAAAAAAAAAAAATCCCAAAGTTCCTGGATTAAAACTACCAATCCCACACTGACGGAGGGAACCAGTAGGGTGAGAGGTGAGAAGGAAGCATATCTGTGAATAAAAGCACACATACCCACCTGCAGGGTAGCATCAGGGAAAAAAGGGGCAGGCAGGGTGTAGGATATCCACCACTTGAGGGAAACCTAACCTCCAGCCAAAAAGTAGGAGGCTGGAAAGGGCAAGGCAGCACCAACAGCCAGGTCAAGGCCGTAAAAGCAGGGATGGACACCAGCAGCATGAGCAAACAGAACCTGGGAACCACAGGGACAGTAAAAAAAAACATCCAATGAGGTGAGAAGCAGGTGGCAGAGAAAAGGAATACCAACTACCAAGTCATGGGCAACAATGCTGAGAGCAAAGCAGCAGGCATGGATGGGTTATCAGGCAGGCCGATCACAAGTGGAGCTGAAGCCAGAAACTGACACTGGTAACTGAATGACTAAAACCAGGAAAAAACAGCCATACAGAAGACTATGCAGCAAAAGCAAAAAGGCAGGCACCTAACTGAATCAAGATACCAAAGGTCACAACAGGGCATGGCACACGAAAATGAGGCACTACAGAGCTATTAAAAGCAGCCATGAGAACCAATGATCCCGTTTCAGGCAAGCGTCTGCGGAAGGCAGGACAGTATAAATCTGCTGGCTCTGAACCACTGGTAAGAAGTAAAGCACAGAAACCACCACAACTGGAGGCTACCATAAGACATATCAGACTCATGCACAACAGGAGATGTGGCCTACAAAGTTCAGCCCACTGAGGCAGGTGCCACATTCCAAACCTCATTATCAGGAAGAGGGAATGAACAAAACCCCAACTGCAAATGGGGACAGAATGGATTAAACCACACACAACGAAATAATGGTGATGGGGCTGAGCTGATAAAAGTATGGTATGGCAAGTGGGTCTGGAGTCTTTGGATGTATGCAGAGAACAGAAGCAAAAAACAGCAGTACAGAAAGCACCAGGGACAATGTCTGCAGCATTTTCTTTATGCTCCCCCCTGCCAGATCCTGTATCCCCTGTGTGAATGGCCTACTTCCATGCTGCGTTGGATCAGCCTTCTTGGGCAGCGTAGAAGGCAGCCCCCAACCTATGTAGTACTCATAAGGCTGCTATGCATGGGGTCCAAGACTAGTCCTCCTTCAGTTCATCGAGGTCCATCATTTTCCAGGCAGCAAGTCCAGTTTTCTTGGTCTCCTCCCATCCCCACTGACAGTAGCACTCAGGACAGATCTTAGGTGCATGTGCATGCAAAGTGTTCGTTCCGCACTGGAGCTTCGTCCTGCATCAGCCCCTCCCACAATGTCCTCTGCTGCACTGCCACCTGTGGTCACCCAGGTGACAGTACTGCAGTGAGGAAGGAGACCCATCCACCCTGGAAGAGGACAGCATCCCCTGAGATGCTTGATCCTTGTCCCCCCTCCCCACCCACTGACTCAAGTTCGTTCTCAAACTCTGGTTGTTGGCATCGTGAATAGTAGCACTACCGCTGTTCCGACAGGCCAGTCAGACAAAGACAGCATTGATAATGGTAACATTGACAATGAGCCCAAAGAATGGGCAATGGGCCTGTAATAGTACCAGAACAGGAACTGGCAACTACCTGGTAAATGATGGTGGTACACCTGAATGAGTCACTAGTAGTAGTGGCAGCAGTGTGAATCATAATGGGACCAAAGGTCCACAAGGCCCCGAAACAGAACCAACAAACTACAGACCAATAGCGCTCTTGTCTATAGTCTCAAATATTTTGGAAGCCCTGGTTCAGAAGCAACTATAAGAATACTTGGATAAATATTCACCAATTTCAAAATTTCAGTCTGAATTTAGATGCGGGTACTCCACGGACACAGCACTCACCGACCTGGTCGACATGGTTGTCACGTCTTTAAATGTCAGCCGGGAGGTGGGTACAGTGTTCATGGATTTAGCCAATGCTTTTGATATGGTGGACTATGAAATTATGAGGGACAGATTGCTGGAAATTGGGGCTACAGAAGATACTTTACAATGGTTCAATTCATATTTAAAAGATCGGTATCAACAGGTCCTGGTTGGAAATGCACTATCTAAGAAACTACAAATAAATAGGGGTTTTCCCCAATGGCCCTACACTGTTTTTGGTGTATGTAAACCAAGTGGCCCAACTCATGGAAAAAACAAATCTCTGCTTATATGCAGATGATACAGTTCTGCTAGCAACTGGTAACACAATACAAGAAATGGAAAAACATCTTCAACATGATTTTTGGGTCTTGTGTGACTGGTTTACAGACTCCAAATTGGTTCTTAATGAAAAAAAGTCTCAGACTATGGTGTTTGGTTCAATCATGGAAAAACCAAAGAAATCAAAAGAAGAGAAAATGTGATTCTGGAACAGGTTAATGTATACAAGTATTTAGGGATCTGGATGGATGCATCCCTGAGTTTTGAACATCATATAAACAATCTAATTAAAAAGATAGATATTAGATTAGGAGTTCGTAGAAGAACTAGACATTGTCTACACTATAAAATGAGGATGTCTGTTATACAACAACTTGAAATCCCCATCTTGGATTATGGGGACCATATACTGTATATACTTTAATAAACAAAGACTAACTTATTAAAACTAGATAGACTACACAACCGTGTGGCAAGGTTTATCCTGAAATTTAATTATCTCATGCATCATTGCATAATGTATACAAATTTAGACTGGTTAAACTTCGAGAATAAATGGAAGTTAAATGGATATGTTTGATACACAAAATATTTAAAACGGGAAAGCCTGAGTACTTACTTGATAAACTAGTCAAACGAGAAAATAGTTATAATCTTAGAAATAATAATGAAAATCTTTTCTTATCTCAAAAGATTTAAAAATTTGGAACCATGACCCTTTCGTATAACGTAAATAAATAATCGGCCCTTAATTAAAAATTATGACAACGCACTAGGGATGCATCCAAAACCTTTTCGAAGACATGTTAAAAGGGACCTAAAAATCAAACTGCTCCTGTTACCAGCTTAGTACATGGGAATGAGTGTCTGAAATTGTCTACTTCTAATTTTATTGTGATCACATGACTGGAAAACTCTGTACTATTATGGTTCATATTTAGATGAACAGTATGGTGGCCTATGCTTCCTCAATTACAGTAAATGTTCTGTTTATTGAAAAAGAACAGCTTGAAAACAGGACTTCGGTCCTAATGGTTGTATTTCCATCTTCCTGTATAAAAATAAAGATTTTAACTAACACAGCAACAGTAGCAATGACAGGGCAGTGCCAATGTCGAGAACAGACAATGGCAAAGGTTGTAGGGGCCCGACAGAAACCAAGAATGGGGTCAGAAATTACAACCAGGCAAATGACCACCAGGCCAGCGGACCAGTATCACAAGGACACCACAAGCGGGCTGCCACCCAGGAAACCCCAGGCCATCTGCTGCCAAAATGACAGGAGAAACTGCTACCAGAGAATGGCAAGCCACTACAAGCACCATAAACAGCGCAGGTATGAAGCTGATGACAAGACTGGCAATGGTAAAGCTGTCCCCTGTCCCTGTAATAACATACAGAACAGCAGAGCAGGACTTGCATTAGTACTAGGAAAAGGGGGGGGGGTAGCTTGACCCTCTGCCTAAAATGCCAGGGATCAGCCCAGAACATCTCAGGGTCACAGATTTGCTGGAATGTCTATCTACTGCATCACTATACACTTTTTCTGGTAATAATCCTGGCCCAACATTTTCAAAAAACATGGTCAGTGCTGAACCACTGCTTTTATTTATGTGCTTAAAATGCTCAAAAATCCAGTCTGTGGACTTCAGTAGGGGGTCAATGCAAACCCTGGCAGAGAAAGCAGCAGGAATAGCTGTGAGGGGAAACCCAGATGATGATCAGTGAGCAAAAGGTGGCTGCATAGTGCTAGGGCTTGAGTCAGAGTCTGCAGCCACAAGCAGCATGAGCAGGGTTGACAGAGTGTCGACAGTGAGGATGGCAACAGCCTCTGGAGTAAAACACAGAACAAGAGCCAAAGCAGTGGCAGACATGTCAAAAGTAAGGCCAGGCAACTATCAGCAAGTAAAGAGCAACACGACTGTGTGAGGGGCCAAGCACAAAGTCAGCGACTGACCTCAGGGTCATAAAGACAGGCGACGTGGCTGAAGCAGATGAGGAGAACACTGCACCAAAGAAGGGAACAGTCTCTGGAGTAAAACACAGAACAAGAGCCAAAGCTGTGGCAGACATGTCAAAAGTAAGGCCAGGCAACTATCAGCAAGTAAAGAGCAACACGACTGTGTGAGGGGCCAACTAACAAGTCAGCGACTGGACCCTGAGGTCATAAAGACAGGCGACGTGGCTGAAGCAGATGAGGAGAACACTGCACCAAAGAAGGAACAGTCTCTGGAGTAAAACACAGAACAAGAGCCAAAGCTGTGGCAGACATGTCAAAAGTAAGGCCAGGCAACTATCAGCAAGTAAAGAGCAACACGACTGTGTGAGGGGCCAAGCACAAAGTCAGCGACTGACCTCAGGGTCATAAAGACAGGCGACGTGGCCTAAGCAGATGAGGAGAACACTGCACCAAAGAAGGGAACAGTCTCTGGAGTAAAACACAGAACAAGAGCCAAAGCAGTGGCAGACATGTCAAAAGTAAGGCCAGGCAACTATCTGCAAGTAAAGAGCAACACGACTGTGTGAGGGGCCAAGCACAAAGTCAGCGACTGACCTCAGGGTCATAAAGACAGGCGACGTGGCTGAAGCAGATGATGAGAACACTGCACCAAAGAAGGGAACAGTCTCTGGAGAAAAAAAAAGAGAACTGAGCCAAAGACAGCAGATGAATCAGTGGCCTGGCAGAGCCAGGAGACAATGAGCAAACAGGGAGCCACAGGCCTGCATTAGGACCCCAGCACAGTGCTAGCAGCTGTCCTTGGTGTCACAATGGCAGCTGGAGTGAATGGCGAGAATGCTGACTGTTAAAAGGTAACAATTCCAGTATTAAAACAGAGATTACTGCTTTTTAACAGTCAAAAGGCAACACTCTCTGAAGTACAACAGAAAACTAAGCCAAAGATAGTTGCAGGAATGTTGACAAGGCAGAGTCAAGTGATGACCAGCAAGCATAGAGTTGTGTGCCAGTATAAGTATCCATGCCCTAGTACCAGCAACCAGCCTTGACATAACAAAATGGCTGGAGCAGCAAAAGAGGTTGAGGATGCAGTAAGAACTAAAAGGAGAATTCTGAAGGGGTTTGAGGGCTGGAAAGGAAAACAAACGTACAAGGAAATGGAGGCAGACAGACCTGTTGCAGTCTTGCAGAAGAAGAAAGAACAAGTATCTGAGAAGCAGAGAGAATAGGAGGAAGGAATGGGAAGAGAGAGGACAGATAGGAAGGGTGGGAAGAGAGAAAGTATTTGCAAGAAGAGAGCACTGGAGGAAATGTTGAGATGAAAGTGAAGGAAATGCAAGGTTAAAGTAAAGGAAGCAGTGATAAGTGGCGGGGGGTTTGAGTACAGTGGCACAAGTGGAAAAGAAGTCCACTCTGGCTAAGACAGATCTGGGACCACTTCCACACAGTCAAACACTGGCAAGACTATCTTAAAGAGGATGTTACGGCAAACTGGGAGGGGAAGGCAGAATTTGTTGCAGTACAGTGCAAACAGCATATGGAGGACTTTAGTGTGCATGTGCATATGTATGAAGAAAGGAAAAATGGAATTGTCCAAGCCCAGATGCTGATCTTGCGCTCATGGTATGGAAGTGTCCCGATCTACAACAGATATAGAGATAGATCTGAAAAGTTTGCACCCCAGTGTTGGGCTATGATATCCAGTTTAATCCAAATATTTTTATTTTAAGTAGTATTACTTCTCTTCTCTCACTGAATATTTATAAGAAAACTTGGCTCCTTTTGGCAGCCTCAGGTCTAAAAAGATTGATTTTGTGTAAATCGAAAGACTCAGCTGCTCTGGTTAATACTTACCTTAATGAAAGAATGAGCTTCATAGTAGCCGAGAACTATTCAAAATGTAGCTATATCTAGGCTCCATTTTTTGATTGGTTAAAATCTGCCCAAAACTATACCGTCTGCCATCATCTGATTTAGAAGCATGTTTCAACACATCAGGTAAAGTAAATATGAACTCTGTTTACTGACTGTATAAAAATGTTTATTGACTAATGCTTAGCTTCAGTTGTCACTACACTACTTTGTATTATTACTGAATGTCAAGATCACCCTGTTTTATTTTTTTTTGTACAACCCTTCTTGTAAATATATCAGTGCAATGTTTTATGTTCAAATCTTCAACACAAAGTTAAATTGAAAAACCAAAAAAGTAATGAAGTTTTTGATACAGCCACACGCCAAGATTCCTGAAGTGGGGTACATCTTCAAATTGAGAAAAAAAAAAAAAAAAAAAAAATGCTACACTATCCAATTAGTCCTCCCCACATAAAGTTTTTCTCACCGTCATGCAAGTCCTCAGGATATATCCTTTTCAGATCAAGAACCCCCTTGGGTGAATGCCTCTTCTCTGCTGATTTCTCCCATGGAGTGGCTCAAATGGGAGGACATTTCTCCACCCAAAGCAGTCCAATACGCGGACAAGGACCCAGTGTCAACAGGCACTAGGACCCAATGGAGTCCAGGGACATAGCTAGTCACAGAGACGAACATGGGAATTTCTTTACGTTTTTGCTCCTCCCTCCTCCTATGAAGTGAGAGCAGCTTTTCCTGATGATCTCATGTACATACTGCAAGTTCACTGGCCCAGCTCCAGGGATTGCTGTGGGGGGGGAACCTGCTGTCAATCCTCCCTGGCTGAGGCACTGTGCCACAGGGGCAGTTACCCAGGTCTGGCCTACCCAGTGGAGTAACTTTGGTCTAACAGTTGTGGGCGACACAACCATAAAAGGATTTTACAGTAAGTTATTCAAGACTGCAATGATGAAATGTTTGGGGGGGGGGGGGCTGTCCCCCCATTCCCCCTACAATTACGCCCCTGGGCCACCTACCTCCTGATGGGATGCCTGCCCCAAAAGACCCTATTTCATGCCCTCATATGAGGCTGCTGCAACCCAATGCCCATTGTCTTCTCCAAACAGTCAGGGCTGCTGCACCTTGTTGCCTCCTGCACAAAAAGTTTAGGCTGCTGCACCCCACTACCCTCTGTCCCCCACCCTATAACAAAAGATTAAAGTAGTTATTGTATTTTCTTTTGGGTGGTTTTGGGCAGTGTACCAAAGGATCTGACTCTAGTGGCAGGGACCAGGATGGTGTAACAACTCTAGCTGTGGAGGCAAGAGGCGCTACAGTGCAGCAGGGCACAGTGGTGTCAGGGGACAGAGGACAGCATGGTGCAGAAGCTTTGACTGTGGTGCAGGGTACAGTGAGACATCAGGATACAGCAACCCTGACTGTGTGACAGGGTGCACGTGGTGCAGCAGCCCTACCCATTTGGGGCAAAGGAAGTGGGTAGCAGGGTGCAGTAAAAACCCCACCTTTGGTGGCTTGGGGCAGCAGCCCAAACTGTGAAGGCAGAGGCCCTGGGACTGTAGGGCTTAGCAGAGTACAGCAGCCCTGTCTGTGGAGACAGGAAAAGGGGGCAATAGTGTGCATTAGCCCTGACTGTGGGGGTGGGGGAACAGAGTGAAGTGGGGTGCAGCAGCCTCAACTGAGAGGCAGGAGACAGAGGCACCAGGATGCCACATAGTATTTCTAGTTATACACATACATGATGTATTTTCACACAGAATCCCACAAAGAATTGAATTTTATGAGTTCATACAGTACATGTTCCTGAAATAGCAGTGTGTGACATAAAAACAAAATTGTTCTCGCGTGAACCTATTTATTGATTCTACATCAAAGACACACTGCATCTATGAGTTAAAAGAATGCAGATTTATTTTATATCCATTAAACAACGCTGTGTTATATAGCCAGAATAGAATGCATAGTTTTGATGACCGAGAACTGACATCTGTGATACAGACAAGGTAATTTCTCACAGACTTTCATTCATCCCTCTTCAATTCAGCACTGAACTCCAAATGATCAACTTTTTATGAGAACAGAAAGATAGATTTTAAGCAAATCTCTGTAAACACAAACCAGATGGGTTAGTAACAAACCCTAAGTGAAAACAATTAGCTCTACAGACTGCTCTAACTAGGAACTGCAACAGCTTATTCAGTCAATCAGGGATTTAACTGCTGAAGCAGCAGGCTGGACAGGTATGATGTCATTGCTCACTGACAAGGACAGAAACACCGTCACTGTAGAGCACATTAACAGATGCTGATTTTAAAGAACACCACAAAACCAAACAGCATGATATTTTCAGAAAACACTAATCATGGCACAGGAACATGAATTCAAGCTTTTTATGAAACATGTGTGCATTTGATCTTTAAACAGACTAGTGGTGGCTTCACTGACATATCCCCCTAGTGTCCTAAAAGGAGCAAACTACCTGGACTGCTCCCTCCTTAAGAGCTTTGGACAGGTTTAGTATCGGCCTGCTATGTGGCTAAGGGAACACTTGGGTGCACAGTTCCCTGAAAGCACTCCATAGAGACAAGGTGCAGAAGCAAGCCCAGCAGGCAGCACTTTGAACTGGAAGGATTGCTGGCTCACACATAGTTTTAAGGCACCAGCGGTGGCTGGGCTGGAGGGTATATGCTCTAGTACGCATCATTAATGTTCACAGATACTAGGTAATACTGTTTCTCATTTGTGCAAGTATCTCCTTGTCATTGACCTCTGCTGTAAATTACTCACACCAATCTATGCCAGTAGTGAGTGCAGTACCCACTGTTGGGAGGCAAGGGACTAGATATAAAAAACATGGCCTTTTGTGCCACAGGGAACTACTGACTGTCAGACATCATCAGTGAAGCCCAAAGATACATTCAGTGACCTCATCACTGGCCAGTTACTCACTGGCCCAGGCTGCTAGGCCCCAAAACATCCACCCAGCCACCAAAACACCACATTTTCATTGGCGTTCTCTATAAGCAGTAGCACAACAGGGACTCAGGAAGCCGAGTCCATACTGCATGTTGGAACACACTAGTGGCTGAAATGTCACTGTAAAGCTGTCAGAGAATCTCAAATGAGTACTGGCAGATGGCTCAACATGCACTACATGGAATGTGTGTGCACGCTCGTCAAGCAGTGAACCTCTTCCTACTGGAGAAGAAGATTAAAGATCCTGACTACCAGATGCAACCACCCCACAGACATGCTGCTTGAACAGATTGTCTAGGTAAAGGAAGAACTGCAACACTGGGCTGTCTGCACTGGAAAGCATCCTAGGCAGAGACAAAGAAGGAAGTCCCCGAAATGACATGACGTGATTGCAGATGAAGGAACCCATCTAGAAAAGTCCATAAGTACGGTATAATGGTCACAGTGCCAGCAATACAAATGAATAGTGCTAGTGACCACCTCTGAAGGGCATACATAAGCTCTGAGAAATTGCAGTACTTGCATGTGGTGATACATTATAATGCTAGTGTGAGGAGCCAATCATCCCGTTTTAGGAATGGATGAGTCCAATATCAGCATGGATGTATTGTCACCAGCAGATTTGGCCGAGACGACCAAATGTGGCTTACAGACAGACCATTACACTGACAATGAGGGTCAGGTGTGCCATGCCGAGAAATGGAAACTCATGGGAAAACTGCAGATATTCTGTGACATTTTATGGAAAACTTGGCACATATGTCAGAGTAAATAGTACAGCTGCTGTCAGTACCAAGCTCAGAAGTGACCACGATAACATCCTTTGCAACAATGTCATATTATGGCACGGGCATGGAGGACAGATGCTGAAAATCCAAAACACAAGATCTGGGGCTATAAGAGGAGTGCTGTGTACAGACACTGGTACCATGCTACCTCAGTACCTATTTCATTACTGCTGTCTTTACTGACATCACTTCAGGGTGTGGACATGGACGACTGACACTGAAGGGCCTCTGCTGCTACAACGGTCTCAAAAGAGACTCTGCCTAGCCCTCCTCCCTGATCCTTCAACTCACAGAAACAATGCTGGGACATAGACAAACACAACACTCACAAATAGACTTTTGGAGCCAAAAGGAGATGTCCATTGCTGAAATGCTATCAACAGAGTTGCAACAGTGTTCACTCATGGACAACGGGATATGACCCGAAAAACTAACATCCAAGTTTTACAACAAGGAGACCGGTGCTGGGGAGTTTTAATTGCAATGTAACATGTAACTGTAACAAGATGTGGAATAAAAAAAAAAAAAGGCTATTTATTTCCTGTATTTTTTGTCTGTGGCTAAAAATGTCAGTCTTGCGAAGGTCAGTTGAGCCGCGTTTCAGTGCCACCTCAGCAGCGCATCAATACTTAGCAATTAGACACTTTCAATAGAGCATGCTAGGAGCGCAGGTAACCCTGCTTTTATTCTGGCACAGGACTGGGAACGTTTATTGCAGCGAGCCTATTATGTGGCAGTGTAAATATGCTGTGATGCTCGCTCCAATAAAAAGCAGATGCTCCCAAACTTCTCCACTGCTCCCAACCCACCCCCAACAGCCCCTCTCCAGCACAACCTGCAACAGCGCAAGGGAGAGCTGTGTGACCACTGAACTGACCCCGCTGAGGATATTGCAGCAGGAGCACAAAGGCACATATGTTACAGCACTGCAGCCATGTAAACATGGCTCTTAGGTGTAGAAAGACACTGTTCAAGTGTAATCTAGCACTTAAGTAGCCTAAAGACAGAAAGTGGCTTCAACCAGCCAGTTTACAATGGAGACCCCTGCTGTGTTTCCTCCCAGTTCTACAATAGCTAGCAATTAAAATAACTGGTTTGCTAGTCTAGTGTGAATTCTTAATTAGCAGGGCTGTGGCACAAGTTAATCTGGTTCAAAATGGTTCTTGGGCTTGTAGAAAAGATTGGTAATCTTCCAGAAGTGGCTGAACCCTTTAAGTGATGTGGCAAAGGGGACGAGCCTTCAAGTTATATCTCAGGGAGTTTTTTGCCATAGCTCTCAGATGCATTTCGGAAGGCTAGATATTGACCTGAGGCCCATCAAGTGAAAAGGGTCGTCTGGAACTGTGGATCTCAAGGCCTGGGTGACACAAGGTTTCTGATTCCTCAGAAGGCCTGTGAGGAAAGGACACATTCTTAAGTAAGAGTTAAATAATTATTTTTGTTTAAAATTCTTTTTTTCTTGAATTTCCTAATGTTGTTGTATGTCCTTTAGTTTGCTGTATATATCTTGTAAATTTAGCATAAATATTTTTTATATTTAGAAACAGACGACGGCAGAAAAAGACCAAAGGTCCACCTAGTTTCCCTTGAGTTTTCCATCTTCCTCTGGACCTACTGTCCATATAGTGTTTCAGCCCTACTGTCCCCACCCCACCCTACTGCTACCAACCTTAGGAAAACACCATACCCTTCACTCTGTCCCAGCCATGCTTGAAACCATTTACAGTCTTGGCCCCCACCGCTTCCTAGGGTATTAAACAAGTTGAAAAAATTTATTAGCAATTTTGTGCGATAAAATGGTAATCAACTCTGAAAATGCATAGCACTTGGCATAAACTGATTAGCAACATTAGAAATGTGTAATTTTTGGGACGCGCTAGAGAGTCAAGCACTGGACAGGTTGCGTTTTGCATCAGCTCCTGCAATATTACAACATTTTACCTTATAAACTTCTTCAATTGAAATATAAACCTAGAACTCTTAGCAGATTTAAACTCAGTAGATTCTGGTGAATCGATTGCTACCAAATTTGAAGATGGGATGTCTGAAGAGAGCAGTGGGAGGACAGCTTACTAAAATCAACACCGACCACTGTGCAACAACCAGGCCCAAGCCAGGCTACTACATCCTCGGAGCCAGCACCCTGGGAAAGGGTATTAAAACAGTGGGCGACAATAAGAAAGTAGAAAACATCCTGGAACGCCTAGGTATGCAGAATACCAAAACAGAGACTGCCGTTACCACCGCTAAAGAGGCGGATGATTGTTCCATGAGGACGTAGGCAGCGGTGGTGCAATTAATGACCGAAAATTCTTAACTTTGGTCTCGCTTGGAAATTATGGAGAATTCAGCCAAGGTTACGCATCTCCACGTGTTCGGCCTTCCAGAAGACACTGAGGGAGAGAACTTGTTATCCTTTTTGCAACACTGGTTAGTGGACATGGTTCCAGAAGATGTCGAAATGGACTTTACAGACATAAAAAAAGCTAACCGGGTGAATTTTAGAATCCGCCAGCTGAACCCAGAGGTTCCACACATCATACTAATTGTAACTGCGGGTATGGAAGTGAGGGATCGGTTATTGAACTGGGCCAGGCTCCATCACCCACTCCAATATGAAGGGGTGGACATCCAATTGTTCCCAGACTGGTCTTTTGCGACTAGGAGCTGCAGAAAATTGATCGACCCCCTCAGGCAGAAACTGAGGGCTTTGGGGGTGGTCCACTCCCTTCTTGCACCAATGAAACTCAGGATCACCCTACGGAGGAAAACGCTCCAATTTACAGACCGAAGAGCTCCCCCAAAAGAAAGTTGACAAGATAACGGACAAGTTTTGAGCAGCAACACCAGATGTCAGTGTTAAGGACGCCAATTCAGAGACTAAATCGTAAGAAGTATTTTCTTGAATCCATCAGTTGAAGGAGCATTAAAGGTAGAGAGATTTACCTTCCTGAACTTGCAGCTAAGGCCCTGACCCTTATTTCATGCTTTATTTCCAGAATGCATCTGTGACTGTATTATCCTGTCGACTGGGGTCTGTGGGCAAGGTTTTGGTAGTCTGCTATGGTCTTGATGTTCTAACAGATTTGATGTTTGAAAAGTCTGTATGGTTTAATAGTGCCTTGATAACGAAGTTAACATGCACACTGTATAGAGTCACGCTACTTTAAAATGTGTCTTCTTCCTTATTGATGTCTCTGTTTGTTGAGATGAAATCCTCGCCAAGCAACACTAATTTTAATTGACATGGCGCTACATGGACTTGTTTTAAATTATCATCTCATTTGTGATTTCAGCAGCTAGAGACATACATTAATATCACAAAATGTTTACGTTGTTACTATATCTACTAGGCACAATGCTGGCATAATTTTGCAGGAGTTTTGACAGCAAGACAATTTCTCCCTTATCATAGAACTATTATGTGGAACCAGTGACTTACGTGTGGTCACATTAGATGCATGATGTACGTCCTAAGTGTTGTTTTGTTCTGTTAGTCATGGCTTGGTGAGCACATCTGTAATGTGATTGAGAAGATTTATTCATTTATACGGATTACCCCATATGCTGTACCTAATGTAATAGATCACTAAACCTGGGTGCTAATATGATACTGTATTATTTTTCTTTTATCCGAGATCTATTCCTGTATGTTATGCTGTTTTTTCAGTGTTTTATACACAAGAAAACTTAATATAAATAAAGTAAAAAAAAAAAAAAAAAGTGTAATTTTTGTTGTATCCTGATTGGGTAAACCTGAATAAAAATATAAAAAAATGTTTAGTAGTCTAGTGCTATGCGATTCAGAAAATGGTTAGCAGTACCCTTTGATTTGCATAGTGTTTTGCTATGCTATACCAGCTATTTAATACCCCGCTTCCGCTGGTAGACAGCTCCACCACCCTTTTCATAAAACAGAACATCCTCACATCCCTCTTAAACCTTCCCCCTCCAGCTTCCACTTGTGACCTCGGGTTCCTGACTGTACTCCTGCTAAATATGTCCCCGCAGTTCACCTTTTTTATTCCCTTCAGGAAACTTGAAGATTGTAGTCATATCCCCCCCCTCACACCTGGTCTCTAGAAGGTACATGTTCAGTGCCTTCAGACAATCTTTATAACATCTGCCCTGCTGACCCTGAATCATCTTGGTCACCCTGCACTGAACCGTCTCCAGCCTGTCCCTGTCTTTTCTTAGGTGAGGACTCCAGAACCGAGAACAGTATTCCAGATGCAGCCTCACAAGTGACCTACACAGAGGTAGTAGTATCTCCTTTTGCTGCTATAAATACTCCTTCCAATACATCCCAACATTCCTTACTACAGGGCTTGTTACACTGGCTTGATAGTTTGAGGGGATCACTAATGACGACGCCAGTGTCCCTTTTCTCTGCAGCAGTACTCAATTTAACCCTGCCCATCTGGTACTCTGACCTGTCTCTCCCCAGAGTGCATAACCCTGCATTTTTTGGCACTGAATTTCAACTGCCAAACCTCAGCCCACCTCTCCATAGCCTTTGTAGATCACTCTGCATCTCCCTCATTCCTTCATCATTATCTACTCTACCACAGAGCATCATGTCATCTGCGGAGACACAGCTTGCCTAGGATTCCCTCTTCAGTGTCACCGATGAACATATTGAAGAGGAGTGGACAGAACCAAGAACAGAGCCCTGTCGCACCCTACTCATGTCCTCCCTCTCTTCCAATCTGATCCTGTTTACTACCTACTTCTGCTGTCTCTCCTTCAACCAGTGTTCTACCCGTCAAGCTATGTCCCTAGCTATGCCCACATCCTCCAACTTCAGTGAAGCACCGAATCAAAAGCCTTGCTGAAATTAAGTACAGTAAATACAATGTGGCCCGTATCTACTACATTTGTTACCCACTCAAAGAAAACTATCAGGATGGTCTAATAAGACTTCCCTGCTACAAACTAATGCTGTTTACTATCCTGCAGACTGTTGCTCTCTAGGCAGGTCACAAGGCTCTCGATCAGTGATTCCATCAGTTTACCCACTACTGAGGTAATTTACGGCTGCGAGGTCTAATTACCTGGTTGCTCCTTGTGCCCCCCTTGTGTAGTGGACTACGTCTACTACCCGGTGTCACAGGATAAACCCTCTAATAATTACACTGTATAATATCTGTGTTATAAATAAATGTGTATGTGAAAGTCTGCTTAGGACACTGTAGCCAGCAAGTAAGCAGGCTTGACCTTATGACCTCAAAGTGTCAGTGTGCTGAGATAGTTGGCTGTCATAAAACTGGCAGAGTGGAAACACTAATTGGAGACTTCCTTCCAGGGAACAGATTGTAACAGCTTGTAAAACCTTTCTCCTTTGAAAGGCAGAGAGCAACAGAAAATTGCATCTTTTATGACATCCTGAGAAGTGACAACTTGTAACAGCTACATGTTATCAGGATGTGGGCTTTTGAGCCATCAAAGAGGACTGCTTGATCAAAGGGACTATATATACATATATATTATTTTATTAATTGGTAACTGCCAATTTCCAGCCAGCAGTAAAATAACATCCTTTTGGATTTTCATACTCAGATTACAGAGTAATCACAGGTCTAACAGTGACCTCATGGGTGCTGTGACATCACAAGGAGGTGGAGAGACTGACTTTCAATTTGTCAAGCATCTGAGGGAAAAGGCGCTTTTATTTCTGGACTCTTAAGAGGAGTGAGACGCACTTCAACCTCTGAACTCCAAACAGGTACTTCTGTTAAAAATTAGGTAACACCCAACTGGAACTTAGTTAGGCGAGAACTTTAAGTATTCAGGCGCTTTTTGTTCTGTAATTTCCAATTTAGTTCTGACTGTAAGTATTCATGTTATACTATATATTCTGTGTTTTGTATTTTATCTATTTTAAATTTATAGTAAACACTATTTTCCTTGAAATTCTGCCTGTGCCTTCTCAGTTTCTTTTGCATGTGAATGCTGGAAAAGTGTTAATAATTCTGAAAACTTAAGGGCTTAAACAAAAGTGTTGTCTATCTTGCTAAGGTGAGAATATACCTAGGTCTCAAATTGAGTCATAAGGCTAGACTTTTGAACCTAGCAGGGTGCCCACTGGGTGAAGTACTGTATTGCATTTCCCTGAAGAGAATACATATCTGAGCCTGTTAACTGGGTGCACTAGAAAAAGGTTCATATTTGACCCCGGACTCGAGCCTAGTAGGTGATTTGGACCCAAAACAGACAGGATGGTTACCCTGTTTGTCTCATGTTCACATATTGCACTTTGAGGTTTCAGCCAGTTCTGCAGCAAATTCCTTGAGCACACTTGCATTCATCCCATCTGTCCCTGTGGCTTTATCTATGTTTAGGGCTTTAAGTCCCTTCTGGACCTTTCTCTGGTTAATGCTATCTGCCTCATTTAAGGAATGCTCCTGACAGATGTCTTGATGCCACTTTTAGGTAGGGGCCCACTGTAGAAGTAATCATTAAGGACAGCTGATTTATGTTCACATTCCTCTACCCCCTGTAGCGTAGCAATATCCTCACACTACTTTAGTCTTTCATATAGATAGATTATATATATAATACATAAATATTTTAATATTAGAGGCAAAAAACTCCGTTTAATGCGTTAGGGTTGTTCCACAGCGACAAAAGCGAGGAAATTCGGTGTTAGGGTTAAGCACCCTTGTGCCCCCGTCCACACCCCAACCAGCATCGTGGGTGCGTGTTGGGCTGTCAAGCTCTAACTCTCACCCCATCAGATGTGAAGAAGCAGAGGTATAGGAGAATGGGGTGAGAGTTAGAAACTGAAACTCCTAACGCCAAGCATCATGATGCTAACAGGACCCATAAAGGGCAAGTGAACATGGTAGGTCCGTTATTGCTAGGGTCTCAGTCCCTTGAGAATCAGGCCCTTAGTGTCGAAATGATCTAAAAGAAGAAAAGGATTAGTAGGTGTAGACAAGCAGCATAGAGCAGATGACTTCCAAGAGACCAAGATCCAGAAATTAACATCTACTGATTGGTTTTCAAGTTTTCCTTGAGCTGACTGTGGCTCTTTCAGCAAATAGCACAGATAAAAGGGAATCACAGCAGGATGCCATCAGTACCTAAGAAGCAAGTACTGCTGGGTATATTATGCTGTCAATACAAACCCAGTGTGAAATCACTGTAGCAGCACTCAGATCTAAATGCAAGCGATGTCTTTAGGCTAAAAGCATTGCATTTCTTGAAACATCAGTTAATCTTACTGTGACAAGGCTGGATAAGGCCCTGTCCCATTTGTTATGCAGAAAGAGTTTGAATGCAAGGATCTGTTCTATCCTCTCCTTTTCTGTCTGGTTGCACAATTAAATTTTCTTGTGAGACCTAGGAACTGATCACTCCGACGGTTTCGCAATTCTTCGCCTCTCACTATCTCTCTGCCTTCACTGGCTGTTTTGTCTTTTCTTCCCCTAGCATATCTGCAGTTATAAAAATATATGAGAATCTCTGTGTAAAACTGTGTGTGATACTGGGATACTGGGATCTCTGTTTAAAACTGCATAAGTTATACTATTGAAATGACTGCAAAAAGTTATTTGGAACTCAAGGGGTTCACCAGAGATGCAGTTTTTAAGCTTTTTTGCAGAGCTATAAACAAGAGGTCAGTTCTGGGTCACTATGTTCTTTTTGCTGCACCTGCATTGAAACTGCCAAGAACATTCTGTAAACTTACAAGAACATTCTGTGAGAAGCAGGCTCTTACCGAGTTCCCAGACAAAGACTTCTAAAAAGAGCAGCAATGCTTTTGCTAGAGAGACGAGGAGAATGAGAGACTGAAACTTGGAATTAAGAGCTACCTTCAGAAGAAGGACTCTATACTGCCTTTGTAAATAGTTATACTGAACAATTTTTTTTATTTTGCCGTTACTCAGAAAAAACACTATTTGCGAATTTTGAAACTGCTCCTTGTTTTTCTATGCTTCCTGACCTGTGCCTTGATGACACAATTTAGTTTATTAACTCAAGCTGCTATTCTGTGCCTCTAAGATGATGTTCACCCCCCCCCCCAAAAAAAAAGCACGTTAAGGAAGCAGAAAAAGTACACAGAGTCAGGGAGCTGCAGAAAGCTACTGTATCCCAGATGGCTTATTTTACGGGGCCTGACCCAATTTCTTTATTCGATCAGATTCAGTGATTCAGAGTTAATTTAAGCTACTGATTTCTGCAAAAGCTGTCTCTCTTAGCAGCACAGAAATATAGAAGTGGATGGCAGATAAGAACCGCAAGGCCCATCCAGTCTGCCCATTTCCTTTTCTACCTTATGAATGTGCCATAGGCCTTTGCTCTCTCAATGGTTTATCTATTCATACTCATCTGTATTGCTCCCTTATGCCTATCCCATGCCTGTTTCAAGCCCTGCACTGTATTCATATCCATCACTTGCTGAGGTAGGCCGTTCCATGCATCCACCACCCTTTCTGTGAAAAAGAACTTCCTCACATTACCCCTTAATCGGCCTCCCTCTAATCTCATGCTGTGTCCTCCTGTCCTGCTATTTTTCTTATATTGAAACGTTAGACTCTTTCACCTTGTTAATGCCCTAAAGGTGTTTGAATGTTTCGATCATATCACCTCTCTCCCTCCTTTGCTCAAGGGTATACATATTGAGCTCCGTTAATCTGTCCTCATATGTCTTCTGATGCAGGTCGCCCTATCCCCTAGAAGATCCCCTCTTCGGCAATAGAGGATATAATCCCTTGCCTGCAGGTATCTGAAATGGTCAGCATTGCGCAGGCTGTGTTTTCTGCTCAGAGTTCTAAAGTCCGCCACCTCTCCCCCTTCCTTAAATTGCCTAATATAAGTTAAACCTCTCTTCTCCCAGGCTCTAAAAGTGTGATCTAAGAGGGACGGTGTAAAATCAATGTCCCATGACAACCTGTGCAGCGGCCATAGAGAAGTTTTTAGTTTGTATTTCTACCAAGCCCTACGGGTGGCTTTTAAGGTGTCCCTGGCAGGCATTAAAGAAGGGGGGGGGATGTGCTCTAGCCATACTCAACTGTATGGTGCGAGCTCCTAACAATGGGCCCCGTTCCTCCTCCTCCAATGTCTCCATCTCCTTCCAGTTGGCTGCATAGGTAGGAATAGACCACTGCAACGCCCTCTTAATTTGTGTGGCAAGGTAATAATCTTCAAGGTCCGGTAGGGATTTACCCCCTTTTATCTTGGCCAATTGGAGAATCTGGGCATTTATTCTAGGTTTTTTGTTATTCCAGACGAACTTTGTGATCATTCTATGCCAGTCATGAAAATAGGTTCTAGATATAAAGGTTGGCAGGCATTGAAACAGGTACAGAAATTTAGGCAGGATATTCATAGTAATGGAGTGAATTCTCGAATAAAAGGGGAGGTTCAGCAGGGACCATCTGTCTAGATCTCTTTGCACCTGGTTAGAGAGTGGGGCATAATTTGCCCTAAAAAGGTGGGAATTAAGTTTAGTAAGGTAAGCTCCTAGATATTTCATTTTGTCCGCCTCCAGTTAAGTGGCAAAAACTCCCTTAACCTATAGGAGGGGGAATAATAAAAGCACAAAACCTCAGTTTTGGCTTTATTAAGAACATACCCCGAATATTTGCCAAATTCTGATAGAATTGACCATACCTGAGGGATTGCGGTCTCTGGATCGACATACAAAGTAAACATCATCTGCATATAGTGATATTCTCCGTTGCTGTCCTCAGAAACCTCGATTCCCTGTACCCCAGGGAGAGTCTAATTGCTTCAGCAAGAGGCTCTATGTATAGAGGCCGAATAACCGAGGGGACAGAAGGCAGCCCTGTCGAATTGCCCTGCTAAAACAAATCTATCAGAGCGCCCATTTACTCTGACACGCTTGTAGCCAGAGTATAGGGACTTCAAGCTATCAATAAAAGACTGGGAACCCCATCCACTCCAGAACCGTGAATAAAAAGGCCAGGAAACCTTATCGAAGGTTTTCAGCGTCTAGACTCATGAGGCAGGCAGGGGCGTGTGCGGTGAATGGCATCAATTATATTAATACTGATCTAACCCCATCTGGGGCCTGTTCGGCCTGGGGCCGAATCCCGACTGGTCTGGGTTGATGAGCTCTGGGAGGATTAGGTTCAGTCTAGATCTGAGAATTGAGGTAAAGATCTTATAGTCAGAGTTCAAGAGTGAAATTGGTCTGTATGATTCTCAACGGGAGGGGTCCTTGTTTTCTTTTGGTATGAGTGAGATTGTGGCGTATTGCCATGATGGGGGAATTGGGTGCGCCTCCTGCCAAACCCCCGAGAAGACATCCACCAAAATAGGAGCCGTTTCTGTGGCAAAGGCTTTATAGAATTCGGCCCCAAAACCATCTGGCCCTGGACACTTCCCACTCTTCAGGCCCTTTATAGTTTTTAGTATTTCCGCCTGTGTGATTGGTCTGGTCAAAAGCTGGCCCTTTTCCCTTGGGAGCTTAGGGAGGGGGAGGGTCCTCAGGTACTCCATAATTGCCTGGGTGGATGTCTGTTTCTGTGGGGTGTATAGCTTAGTATAGTAGGAGACAAAAGCCTCTGTAATCTGCTTCGCCCTATTAGTCATCTGGCCTGTAGTCGGAGATATAATTTTAGTTATTGTAGCCCTGGCTCTAAAGCGTCTCAGGCGAGCCACTAATAACCTAGTGCCCCTGGGGCCTCCCTCATAGTATTTTTGTTTGAGGAAAAAGATTTCTCTCATCTCTCTCTTTTGCAACTTCTGATGTTCTGCCTCAGAGACCCAAGTTCTCGATCTCTCTGCTATCCCAATCCGTTTTTGTCTAGCCTCCAGCTCCCTCAGGTCTGTCAGCAACTTTTTGTTGCCTCAAAGACACTCTTTTTTTTTTCCTGGGAGGCTATCTGATAAATTGTCCCCTGACCATGGCTTTCAGTGTATCCCAAATAATCTGTGGGACATCCGGGGAGTAGTGTTTTCCTGTAACGTGTCTATGATCTGTTGTTTAATTTTACTTAGGACCTCTTTGTCCCTGAGTAAGGAAGTATTGAGCCTCCAATGAGTTATTTTCTTGGGCAGAGAGAGGGCCACCTCTAGAAAGATAGGGCTATGGTCCGACAGGGTGGCAGTACCCACCCACATCGAAGGGAAGCCATCCACTCAGTCTTTAAAGGTGAAAAATGTGTCAATTCGAGAGAAAACCTTGTGACGAGGGAATAACAGGTGTAGTCTCTCACTCTTGGGTATCTTTCTCGCCAAATGTCCACTAGCCCCACCTGGTGTAGAGCGTGTTTGACCTCCCTAACCTTATGCTGATCAGTGGCCTGAGCCATCGATGTAGTGTCTAGGTTTCTATCCCATATCAAATTCCAGTCCCTCCCCATGATCAGCAGGCCCCTAGACCTCTCTGCAACCAATCGATACATAAAATGCTGTGGGGGAGCCTGGAGGGGCATAAACATTAACTAGAGTTACAGGAGTAACCTGTACTCTACCCACAACCATAATGTATCTAGCTCCAGGGTCAGTCACCGTCTCTTCATGCTCAAATGGGAACGAAGCCGCGAGCATAACGGCCACCCCACCTCTTACGGCCCGCATCAAGGGACGAAAAAAAACAGATGAGGGTGTGATTTGGTCTTCAGTTTTAAGGTTTCAGATGGTGACAGATGAGTCTCCTGTAAGAATACCACCTCACAGTTTTGTCTGGTGAGGTACTTCTGGATTTGTTTTCTTTTAACCGGAATGGAGCAGCCGTTAATGTTGTAGGAGAGCACTTTCATATTCCTATCACTCATTTGCATTTGTCTTGACTAACTTATCTAAGTAAAGGACTGATACAAACATGTCTGGTAAGCGCACCTTGTCCCAACTGTAGATGTACCCGTTTAACTTTTCTAACAAATTAAGGTTAAAACCAGTGAACAGTAAAACCAGTAATTCCCAACCGTGGTATCGGAATACATGCGCAGGACTTTCCTCACATGAGGGCCTGGGCATAAGTGATGGCAGGGTGAGTGAGTCCCTTAGCATTCTCTCATCCGTGCTTGAAGAAACTGATGATGTACTTCCAAGGGAGGGCTGGCTGTAGGTCCCCAGCCGTAGGGCAATTGCAAAGGCAATATTTAGAAGGGGACTCCAGACTAGTAGGATTCCACCCTTCCTTCCCGGGGGGGAGGACCCCTAGAAGGGACACCCTACAATCAGCGACCTGCAAGCTTCAAAGCCCCCCTCCTCGTTCTAGGATCCATACAGATCAACAATATAACATTTATCATCACCCCTTGAAGCTCCTAAATAACCAGCCAGAGTGAAATGAGATAAAGAAAGACAGAACCCCCAGCCCAGGATACAATACGTAAGTTTTGAGCTGATAGCTCAATGTCTCAGGGTGTTCAGTTCCACTGCAGGCATAAATCCGAGTTGTCTTCTGAATAAATCCTGGTGGGGAACCTCTTCCCTTACAACCATGACCAAAAAGGTATGATTAAGTCAGTGAGCAACTGATGGGGCCAAGTGGAAGCCAATATTGGATCGAAGATCAGATTAAGGCCCAGTAAGCTGATTTAAAGTACCTTATGTACTTGTTTAAATCCCCCCCCCCTGTCCCCCAATCAGAGCATAATGTTATCACGTTTAAGGTTTGGCAAGGAAGGAGGAAAAAAAAAAAAAAAAAAGGAAAAGGCAACCTCTCACGTTGGCCGTCCAAGTATGGTTCTGAAGAGTTTGTGCCCCCCTGTTTAGGAGGGTTTTCAGCTAGGTCCCAAACGGAGTCCTTTAGCCCTTCCAGACGCAACTGTCAGGAAGCAAAGTAGAGCGCTCGTCTCGTCGCGGGCAGGCAAGTTGCGTAGAGCTCAGAAACCAGGAGCCGCCAGGGAGCGTCTCTGAACTGCAGGGAAAGTCCCTGTGGGAGACCAATAGAGGAAAGAAAGAAAGAAAGAGAAAGGAGGGGAGGGTTCCACCATCACCGAAGGGCCTCCGAGCATGGAGTTGGGGGAGGTAATTCCAAAGGAGGGTCAGACTTGGGCCAATGAGGGCCGTGTGTAGATCGAAACTTTTCAGTCCTGCATTCCATGTTCAGGTCTCTGCATTGTGCTCTAGTTCACTGCTTTGCAATGATCCCTCACCAGCCTCGTGCAAATGCGAGGCCTTCTTATCTGATTTAGCAGGGTCTCCAAATTGTTTAACCAGCACGGAGACATCTGCACGGAGGGTCGTCTGTTGGATTCCCCGGACAGAACCTCTTCGGGGGGCCCCCTTCTGAGCGACACTCCAGGCCGAGGTAAGTAGATCCTTTTCCAGCTTCTCTTTCGTCAGGGGTGGGACAGTTATCCCTAGCGAGTCAAGAAAGGCAGAGGCAGCAAGGAGATCCTGAAAGATTTTCGAGCCTTTATCTGTGACAACTTTGAGATGGGCTGGGTACAAGACCTGTGCTTTAATATTGCGGGCCCTCAATTGTTTCATTACTACAAGAAGCTTTTCTGGCCTCCTGGGCGCGTGTCGTGTGGTTGTTGTCAATGTTCACTCGGTTGGCCCTCATAGAAGGCGTTCCGCTTCAGGCCACTCGAATTATCTCCTCCTTTACCTGGTAGTTAGTCAGCCTTTTCTACTGATGGAACGAGGCCTCGCCTCTGGGTTTTTGGGCCGTGGGACCAGAGATCTATGTGCACGATCCATAGTGAGGTCCAACTCTTGTGACAAAGGGAGTATTTGTTTGAGAGTTGCCTGGAGGAAGTTTATGACACTTTGGTAATTGTCTTCCGATCCTTCTGGGATCCCATATATTCTTATGTTATGCCTTCTACTTCTGCCCTCCAAGTCGTCTAGTTTGTGTGTGAGTTCTCGGTCCCTAGCCATGAGGTACAGCAAAAGTCTGTCGTGGCGGTCCATTTGTTCAACAGTCTGGGTCATACATAGTTCAAGTTGTTCCGTTTTATGGTTTATTTTGCTCAGATCTGATCTGAGATCGCCCAGAGTTTGATCTATTTTGGCAACTGTGCATGACGTTTGTATGATTATTTCTTTTAGGTTTGCTGGGGGTTTGTCTGAAGTGGTCTCTGAGTGTTGTAGGCCCTCCAGCACCTCTTCCTCTTGAACGCTACATCTGATTTCATCTTGTATCATTTCTCGTAATTTCTGCATCGGAGTCGATGGGGGTTTACTCGCTTTGTTTCTCTTGATCTTGGCCGGTGAAGACATGCTTTTTGTGGGTGATGGAGCTAGATTTTGTTCGAGGAGGGGACGGAGCCGCCGCACTATGCTGCCATTAGGTCGCTGATGTCACCAGAAGCATTATATTTATTTTTAATTTGGCCACCAGAAATGCCCCTTAATCCTGATGGGCTGTACTGGAGGAGGTAAAATTTAAAAGGAAGTTATTTAAACTATATGTACATTCACATGAGTGGATGGGCACTCAATTTAGGACGGAGCCAATCATCCAGGTATTGCTTGCCAGAAAGATACTCTGTGCCCTCAATGTAGACAAGAAGCGTGTATAGAGGGCAAGCTCCATACATATCTCTGTGCCACTGCGGTTACAGTGCTGGTAGTAAGGCTGTGCTCCACGGCAATTTTTTCAAATTCGAATAAAATTAGTAAGTAGCCAAAGTGAAATTCCAGGTAGTCGGTCAGTCAGTCAAATCACTGCCAACATTTTTTTTTTTTTACACCAATTATATAATAAAGCCACTGTGACTTCAATGCACAGGATTCGGACCTCATTTTAAACTACATAGTGCCCGTGAAAGATCAAGGCCTCTGATCCTCTCACCTTGTGGCCAGTGCCATTTCAGTAATGTGGAACTGAGCTCAATAGTCAAAACATTTAAATTGCAAAACATTTTAAGCAGCTTCAACAGTTTGTGCACAAACGGGAGACATGCCCAACCAGTGGTAAGGAGAAAACAGTGTCCACATATTGTCTCTGTAAAGTATAGGCTTTTTAGTCTGATTGAGGGGTTATTTAGACAACTGTCCACATACTGAGTTACCATTCATTACTTACTCCCTCTCAATCAATGCTTCAGATACCTCAGCTCCGTTGTTGGGTGCTCCACAATATTCAGCCACTGCTGAAGTGCCCACTTACCACCCTCTTTCAGGTTGATAAATTGATATGACTTACCTCCATATGTGACCTGAAGAGGGACCTGCGCTAACAAGAAGTGGACGATGCGTAGTCTTCTAAGGTGTTGCCTTACAGCATCAAGTTGCTTTCTTTTGTTTCTTGTAGCACATGTCTAGTCTGAGAACAAACGGATACCTCGATCCTCAAACTGGATTGGGTGCTGATTCTGTGCTGCGGCAAGTAATGTGTCATGCACCTCCAGCCCTGGTGTTACTGTAAGCATTGTTCAAGGCTGGGACCTATTGCTTTGGGGAGTGGCGTGAGTTGATTTGGTAGGCTCTCTGAATCAGCAAGTAGTCCCATTCTTTCATTAGATGCATCGTATCTGGCAACCAGATTCTTAAAAAGTCTATCAGGCTGTCTCCCTCAGCCCCTTCAGGGAGACCAACCATTTGCACATTCATCACCCTTGCTCTGTTCTCCAAAGCCTCTAAGGGGAAGCAGAGGTGCAAGTTTTCTTGGATCAGTATACTAACGACAGTCATCTTTTTTAAATCCATCACCTGCAGCCAGCCCGTTTGCGCAGCGGCAGCGCTACTGCTTGCGGCACCAGTGACCTGGGTTCAGGAACATGCCTGTGTCATCAGGGACCAGCTTGGGGGGGGGGGAGAAAGAGTGTTGCATCCTGCTGCAGCACTGCCTCCTATGGATGTGTGGGACACAGGGTGGGAGGAACACGATGTGCTGCATATTGCGTGAGTGCGCAGATTCATGCTCACATCGGGGGGAAGCAGTCCCAAATGTCTGCGACCCCACAAGGAGTGGCAGAACGGCACAGCAAAGGGAAACAGGAAGACAGAAAATACCCTGGCAGGCAAGATGATTGACAACCTCCGCAGGCCCCATACCGATGACCCAGATCTGGATCTACTGTTTGGTGGGTCAAAGGACTCCTTGCCATGAAGGTCAAGCCATGGGTGACTCAGCGAGAGGTAAGACCAGTGAAAGGCTGGGTGACGGTGATGGGAGGGTCAGTGGGAAGGAGGGCCAGCAAAGAGTGTAGTAGGAAAAAGAATGAATGAATAAATAAATAAATAAATAAACGATCCATCACCTGCTTCCTTAGCTGTGCATGTGGTAATTTCAATTTCAGCCTCTTGGCTTTCAATGTGATTGAGAATTTTCTCATCTTTTTATCTCACTCCCTCATGGCCTTGAGAACTGAGTCCCATGGGGATGAGTCTTCCTCTTGATCACAGTTGCTGGCTTCAGTGCTGCCTGGTGGCACCGATAGACCAGTTGCTGATGTGCGGTCCATATCTTCCCTTGTCAATCTTCACCATTCATTACTTCCTGGGTGTGGCTTGGGCGGCGCACCCGTCACGAAGGCTTTTTTTTAGAGTTGCCTAACGGCCCGCCCTCGAGAGCGGCGTCATGCGTCATCGCGAGGGGCGGCCAGTTAATAGCAACGACTCCTCCTCCAACTCAGTTCTGTTTCTCCACCAGCCGTGCAGCACCTGTTTTAGGCGTCCATTCTCCCACTGCGTCGCGACTCCTCTTTCCACACACTCGGCGCGATCGGTGAAGACCGTTCTTTTTCTTTCTAAAAGCGGCGGGTGTGTTTTCCTACTGTTTTTTCTTGTTGATTTCGCGTTATGTCCGGGTCCGGAGCTAAACGTGTTTCGAAGACGGGCCGCGCCCCTATGCATCGGTGTTACTGTGGCCGGCATTTCTCCGTCTCGGACCGGCATGACGTTTGTCTTCGTTGCCTGGGACCCAACCATGACATGGATTCGTGCGACGCCTGTTTCTCCATGGACCGCCGTGTCCTCGAAGTCCGCGCTTCAAGCTCGGCAAAGCCCGCCGACCTTCGGGACGACGTCGCTCAAGGATTCTCAGGTAAGGTCTCAGCCCTTCCCGGGTCCCCTCCCGGCCTATACGGTCTGAGGGAGGGGTCTCGTCTTTTCTTGCCGAGGAGGAGGCCTTCTGCGGTGTCGGGAAGCGTCGTAGTCCCTCCCGGGACGTGGCGCCGACACCCGCCTCGGCAATCACCTCTTGAGTGCAGGCTCCCCGATGGCGAGGCCCTCGTCTTTTGGGCTAAGCCGGGTGGACCCTCGACGCCGCCTTCAGGCGCGCCGTTTGGATCCTGGTGCGGTGATAAAGCCCGGCGCCGTTTTGAAGTCCAGCGCCCGTAGCGCCAGCAATCAAGCAGCGCCGTTGGCGCTTCGCTTAGAATCCCAGCGCCCGTTCATGTAGCGCCCGGTGATCGAAGCGGGCGCGTTAGCGGTACCGCGCAGACGCGCGCGTTCAGGCGTCCGGACAAAGCGGCACTGCCGGTGGTGCCGCCTGCGCCTTCCGGCAGCGCCCGGCGCCGTAGGCCTGGTCCTTCCTCCAGGCGGTGCAGCCTGCGCCCGGCGCCGTTGAAGGCATAATGAGCTAAGCCTGCTGCTACCGAGGCGTGAGGAAGCGGCGGCGCCTCCCGCTGATGCGGGGCGTTCGCGGCCCGGCCTTCGAGGACCCCTGGGGTGGCCAGCATTGAGGTCCTGCTGGTCTCCGTCCTCCTCGGAGGCGATGATTCAACGTGGACCCATCCTGACACCCCACTCTTGAGTCTGGGTCCCCGGTGGCTAGAAGTGCCAGGCGCAATGAGCCTCCCTCTGTCCCCCCCTTCGGCGTCGCCTCCTGAGGGTTCCCGGCTGGGGGTGGCGGGAGCCCCTGGGGGCAGGCAGCGGGGGGTGGCGCGGGGAGGCTCCCTCTGGAGGCCAGTGACAGCTACCTTAGGGGTGCTGTCACTCTCTCTGGGACAGGGGCGCTGTGGTCGGGAGGAGGGCCCTCTCGAGTCGAGGTCGAGGGCAGGGGTCTGCTGCTCGGTCTTCCTTGACCACCTCAGGGGGTGGCCAGGGCCAAGTGCAGAGCCTCGCCCCTCCTCCAGGGTTCTAGGGTCCTTGGCCGGCGTTGAGTGCGGACTGCCCTTCTGGATCCATGCAGTCCGAGCGTCGTCACGGGAGGTTCTCCCCAGGGCTCTTCCAGGCTCCGCTTCCCCAGAGTTTCGTTCTGCGGCCTGGTCTGATATCCGGATCCCCTTTCAGGGCTCCTTTCCCGGATTCAGAGCCCTCGCAGAAGCAGTTGCCTCCCAGCGAGGTGCCCCTCTCCATCTCTGCCTTCATGCCACCCCTCTCCCAGGCCACGTCGGCCCTCTCAGGTCCGTTATCCTGGGAGCAGTTCAGGGTTCCTCGCGGCCTTCCCCTCATACGTTAGGTACATGCATGGCGGGTCTTTCGACTCTCCCCACCGCCCGCCAGGAATCCTCTGGGCATTCCAGTTCCCCATCATCCTCGTCTCCCTCCTCCGAGGAGAGGAACCCTAACTCATCTGTCCTCCGATGCTGATTTCACAGAATATCAGCGTTTCCTCTCGAGGATGGTGAGGGATCTCCAGTTTCCTACGTTCGAAGAGACAATACCGAGCAGAGGCGCGTGAATTCCTTGGTGAATTCAGTGCCCAGCATCTGGTGGTACCTTCCTGGCCTATCCCTTCCAGGAGGCGTCTATCCGGTCATGGCAGTCCCTGCCGCTTCTTCCCAGCCCAGCGGACTGCCAGCGTAGGTATTGTGCCCCTCTGAGTCTCTAGGTTCCTTCCAACCCGTCCCTCAGGTTTGGTATACCTGGATACTCCTTCTGGGCGCCGTTGCCTGGCGCACGACCGCCCACCAGTTCGGACTCTCTCCAGTTCGGGACCGTTGGGCGAAGAGTGTTCTCTTCTGCAATGAGAGTGCATGTATTGCATCACATCAGGCTCACCCGCTGCCTACAACCGGCATCTGTGGTGATGATGTCCCAGCTGCTGGCATCTATGCCTGATACGGAGCAAACCAGACAAGCCGTTTGCCCTCTCCGCGGTAGGCCTGGAGCTGGCAAGACGCAAGCAAGGCGTCTTATGGCGCCAATGGGTGGCTTCCAGGCTTGCGGGACAGCGATCTGCATCAGGCGGACGGCATGGCCTGTCTTTCCAGGTTGTCACCCTGGCCCGGCAAGGTGATTTGCTCCGCTTCGGGGGATCCGTCTTTTCTCTTCCAGAGCTAGAAGACTTTTACAGGGGCTCCCTCCGTCTCCTCGTCCTCGGAAGGCACCTCCTAGCTCGTCTCCCTCTTAGGCTTTCTGAATAAGCCAGGGTCTTCTCCTTCTGTTTCTCACCAGCAGAAGGCTGGGGGTCTTGTTCCCTCAGGGTATGGCCTCTTCCCCTCCAGGGAAGAGGAGCTTGAAACTCACCCAGGAAGTAATGAATGGTGAAGATTGACAAGGGAAGATAGGAAAGTACGTACACCGTAATTCTTGATCTTCTTGTATCTTCACCATTCATTACTTACACCCGCCCACCATCCCCTCAGTGCCTCTTCCTGTGGCTTCTCCACCTCCCGTCTCCTTCCTCTCTCTGCATTTATATAAAATATAGGGAAAATTCCTTAAATTTAAAAAAAAAAAAAAAAAAAAAAAAAAAAAAAAAAAAAAAAAAAAAAAAAAGATCTTTCTTAAGGGGGTTCTAAAATCCAGAAAAATTACTTACTCTAAGATTCATGGGCCATCTCGTGGATTGCATTGGCGATCAGACTGCACAACTATCTCTTGCTATTCTTATGGCAAGATACCTCTGGAGTTTTTGGCCTGGCTCAGGCTATTCAGTTTTGATCCTGCAATCCCGTGTTCAGATAGTTGCCCTGAAATCTGTTTCCCCTCTATTCTTACCTTGCAGAGCAGAGGGAGCAGTACGTCTGTTCCTTTCTCTTTAAAAAATAAAAATGCTGAGGAACTCTCTCCGACTGCTATAGGCATCTTGGTATCTGGGTCATGCATCTAGTTAAAAAAAAAAAATTTTTTATCTGTAAAAAAAAAAAAATGGACAAAAAAAAAACAAGAAGGCAAATGAGAAGGTAGGCTATCCTTCTCGCTGTTTTGCTAGTGGTTTCTCCCTTTAAGTGTCCTCCTGGACAGTCTTTACAGTAGAGCTCTGCTGACCATATCCAACCTTAGCCAGCCTTAGCCAGTCAGTCTGAGTCCCATTTCTATCTTGAAACGCCTGAAAGCCTTACATTTTCTATTTCTAAACCCCTGAGCAGCACTCTCATACTGCTGGGGTTTTATTCTTCCCTCCTCGGCTGTCCTCCACTTAAAGGCCCTCCGCGGCCAGGAGCCGAGGTGGGTGTCAAGAACAATGGCATGTTGAAGATGAGGACTATGCCCTCCTGAGTCTGTCTAGCGGGTTCGGTGAACCTTCTCTTCAGCTCCATCTCCGGGGATTCTTGCTTCCCCTTTAGTCGAGCCTTCAGCTACAAGCTATCATCTTCTTCTTCTTCTTCTTCTTCCTCTTCCTCTTCTTCTTCCTCTTCTTCTTCTTCTTCTTCTTCTATTTTCTCATTTCCTTACTCATCTCTCCTCCTAGAGTCGCCCAGGTAAGGAGGCCCTGCACTCCCTAGGCTAGGGATGTTCTTATCTCCTCTGTCCTTCCTCCATCGGCTTATTCCTTTTTCAGTTCATTCTTCCTTGCTTTTGCTATCCCTCGGCTATCTTGCCTCGCCATCTATATTTTCTGCTTTCACTTTTGCCTCTCCGGCTCACAGAACTGAGTTGGAGGAGGAGTCGTCGCACTGACCGCCGCCGCAAGATGACGCAGATGTCGCCTCCGAGAAGGCAATAGGGCAACTTCTAAAAAAAAAAAGCCTCGGTGACGGGTGCGCGCCTCCGGCTTACACCCAGGAAGTAATGAATGGTGAAGATACAAGAGAAGATCAAGAATTACGGTAGGTACGTAATTTTCCTTTCTGACTTGCTGCTCCTGACCCTTTTGAACAGTCAATCTTGCTAGAACTGCTCACCCATGTCCTCCTTACCAAACTCAAGAAAAGTAAGTTTAATTCCATTTTCAACTAATTTGGAAGGTTAAGTGTTGCTTCGGCTGGAGCTGACATGAAGTGAGTCTTCTCTGTAGTGTGGCTCTCTAGCACCCCGTCCACGCTTTCTGTGAAAAACTGTCTGCTGACATCCTTCCTGAATCTTCTCCAGCTTTAGAAAATTCACCCTAGTGCTTGTGTTCATGCTTAAGATCTTTGTATGACATCCTGTTTGTCCCATGTAGGTATCAGTACGTCTCGATCATGTCTCCCTCTCCCCTTCTAGTCCCCAGGGTGTACATATTAAGGACACAGTCTTTCCTCATACATCTTCTCCATCCCCTGAATCATTCTGGTTGCATGTCTCTGTACACCCTCCACCTTTTCACAGTCCTTTTGTAAGTACGGGCTCCAGAACCTTGAACAGTGCTTCAGATGTGGGCGCACCACGAATCTGTACAGGGGAAAGGTCACCTCCCAGTTTCTATAGCTGATCCCCTTCCTATGAAACCCAGCATCTGGTTTGCCTTTGCCACTGCCTTGTTGCACTGCGCTGTAGATTTCACACTAACCAACATCATAGATCATTTTCCCCTGCTGTGCTCTCCACCACTGCTCCCCCATCAAGTACTGCATTTTTGTGTTTTTGTTCTCGGTGTGCATTCAAACTCACTTACCAAATCTTGGACCATCTATCCAGCCTTTTCAGGTCCTCCATCAATGCCCTGATCCCATCCTTGCTGTCCACCCATCCGATGATCTTACTATCATCCACAAAGAGGCAGATCTTACCCTAAACACTCACCCGTATGTCACAGATGAATATGTTGAAGAGGACGGGCCCCAGGACCGAGCCCTGTGGTACCCTGCTTATTACCTCCTTAACATCAGAGAACTCTGTTCACCACCAACACTGTTTACCCCCTTAACCAGCTTTTGACCTATGTTACCATCCTTTCTTCTACTCCTAGATCTCTGTTTCTATACCAGCCTCCTGTGAGGAACTGAATAAAAAGGCCTTACTGAAGTCCAAGTACAGTATGTCAACGGCCTGTCCTGTGTGGGCTGCTCCATTAACCCAGTCGAAGAACTTGATCGGATTTGCCTGACATGAGCACCCCCCCCCCCCGTGATGCTGTCATCCCGTAGTTCATTTACCACAAGAAAGTCTACCAGTCTCTTAGTACAGACTCCAGCAATTTTACCACTACAGATGACAGACTGACAGGTCTATAGTAACCTGGCTCATCTTTGAGCAAGGGAACCACCCTGGCAGTCCTCCAATCCCTTGGGACCACCCCAGTGTTTAGCGAGCAGTTGAAAATTGTGGCCCAAGGTGCTGCAATCACCTCTCCCATAAGTATCCTTTGGCACATCCTTTTCATCCCCATTGAATAATGTACACATGATGCCCTCGGCATACTTTCTTTCACAATGAAAAAGTTGCTGTTAGTGGCCCCCTACCTCCTCTTTTTGGCCTAACTCCACAATCCGGTAGTGGACCTTCCTCCTATTTGGTGAATAACAAACAAACATACCGATTCAGTATCTTAGCCTTGCCACTTTCCCCTTCTCAGCCTCACTATACCCTCTTAACTTTGTGCTTCTCTCGAATGTATCAGAAAAACACCTTGTACCCCTGCTTCATGCCCCTCTGCTATTCTCAGCTCCGCCCTGGCCTTTACATTTCTGACCATCTTGCTGGTCTCCCTAGCTGCCCTCATCCCTTTGACTTTCCTTGTACTTTCTAAATGTCTGTTTTTCTCTGTCACTGCTTTCCTCACCTCCAGTGTGGACCACAGTGGTTCCTTAGCCCTCCCTCCTTCGCTTACTCATTCAATACAACAAGCCACCACATATGCAACTCTCGTCTTGAATTTTCCCATTTCCGCTCCACTCTCTCAATCCCTATTCCACTCATGCTGTCCACTAATAATTCCCACATCCTCCTAAAATCCACTTTTCGAAAGTCCAATTATTTTCTTCTGACTGCTCACCTTGCTGGCTTCCAACTGGACCTCCATCCACGCAACCCTGTGGTCACTTGACCCAAGCAGTTCCCGGACTGTGACATTGTAGACCCTCTCACCACTGGTGTGTACGAGGCCCAGAATGACTCCCTCCTTTGTTGGGGCCTAAACTAACTGTGTAAGAAACGTTTCCTGACATGCCTTCACCAGGAGCCAATTTCCTGCATTTCCCATGACTAGGACACTCCAGTCCATGCCTGGCATATTAAAATGCCCTAACAATGTCTGTCCAAACCTGCGCCCCTCCTTATAAACTCCCCAAATTCTCCGTCCCTCTCCAGGGCTTGGGATGGTAGTGTGTACACCACCCTTATTTTGATTCGTTTATCATTACCCTTGGCTACCTGTACCCAAAGGGCTTCTATTTATTCCTTTAGAGACCCTCAGGTTATTGAACTTTGTGGCCTCAATACCTTCCTTTATAGAGTGTCACTCCCTCACCCTTGCCCTTCACCCTATCTTTACCAAATACTGCATAGCCTGAAACAGTCATGTTCCAATATTGGTTCTCTATAACCCAAATTTCTGTGACAACCACCAAGTCCAGCTTTGCTTCAGACACTGGCAACTGCTGCTCTAGGATCTTGTTCAGCAGGCTTCTTGGGTCAGCGCATCCCACCCTCCAGCACTTTGTTACCCCTTTCACTCATACCTCCCTTCTATGGTTTATCCTATCAATATTACGCTTGGTGGGGAAGGCCAATAGGGCCACACTGAGTTTTGTTAGCGTTCATGTTACTAACTGAGCTGCCCCTCCCCAGACCTATATTTAAGCAATCTCTGATGTGTTGTGCAAATGTTTTTCGCAACACCCAGCTGCCCTCTTTACTGGGATGCAGGCAGTCTCCTCTGAATAGCCTCCATCCCCTCAGAGTTGGGGTGCAGTCCCGGAGGAAATTAAATCCCTTTTACCTTCCTCACCCTTGTAGCTACACATTTAACTGGAACACATGGAATTACCCCCTTCTTTAGCTGCAACTGTGGTAGAACCACTGAGAAGATTACTGCCACTACTCTCTCCTTAAATACCTGTCAGAGCATGGAATCTTGCTTTAACCTCCTCCGTGCTCCCCATAAGAAAGTATACTGTAAGGAATTGTGTTTTACAAGACACCTGTTGTAAACAGTACACAATGCATGTCTGTATGAGAAGGGATTGCAATAAAGATTTGAAGTTTAAAACAATAAAAATAGGCAGATCGAGTGTTCCTAAGTGAACTATCAGATCTGGTTTCCCTACCTCCCTCTTCTCCCGTGAGGTCCATCAGCCTGGACCAAAGTCTGTCTGCTGTCACACCTGAGTAACGGCACAACACTATTTGCCCACCCTGTGTGAGACCCACTTCCCTCCCAAAGCCCCTCACTATGGAATCACGCTTTCTCTTACCCCTTCGGGGCCGTCCTTGACATGTCCCCATCTGACAATGCCTACCTAGTGGGCGTACTGGACCCATCCTCCCTTGAGTGGGTTACCTGGGTCTCCTCGGATTGCAAGGACGAGCACCTGTTGCTTCTTCACAACCCAGGTTCTGCAGCTATAATTATCTTTTTTTTTTAAATCTAATTTTTATTAAAATTTCCAACATATTTTGACATACAAACAAACAATGACAGGTTTGTTGATATAGAATGAATTAATTTGTGTGTTACCAGATAGACAGCAAATATAGTTCAGATCAGATAATTAATAAGAGGAAGTCTGTTCCTTACTAGTATAACAATATTTCATCTTTCAATGGCCATCTGAGTCCTTCCAAGAGGAGCCCACCCTACCCCTCCACTCTACAAATGTCCCCCCTAGTTCTTGGATGTCCTGTAAAGTCAAACCTGGCAAGTTGATACAGCCTATTATCTGAACAAGAGCCCCCCCCATCAACAAGGCATGTGGCTGCCTCAGACTAGGGATTATGGTTTCTACCTATATATAGATTCCCTTCTCAAGGTACAAAGATGTTATCATGTGACATATAATATAATTGCCAGTGTGACCACCTGTCAGAAAACTTCGCTTTCATTTCATTCAGCCCATGAGTAATTTGCTCCATCTGATAGATTTGTTTGATAATACCCCACCATTCCTGAATCGTGGGTATGTTGTCTGTCAGCCAATGCTTGGTGACCGCTTTTTTGGCTGCAGTAAGCAATGAATGTAGGAGGTATCTGGTGCTTGGGTTTTTATATTCCCTTGGGGTATCCAGGAAGAGATACATTTCCCTGGTCAATTGTAGTTGGGGATCAAATACCTCTCTTAAGTGTTCCTGTAGTTGGTCCAAAAAAGGTTTGAAGGCCCTAGCTCTAGTCTCTCCACATTGTCTCCAACACCTTGCCGAGGCTGATGGAGAGTAGTGACTGGTCACTGTTGGCGTTCTGAAATATCTCGTTAGATTCTTCCACGCAAATTCACGCCATTGATGGGAGCATGTGACTCTAGAGGCATGCTCGCAGGCTCTTCGCCAGTCATCTTGTGTGAAGGAGGAACCAAGTTCTTCCTGCCATTGGGCACATATGGACCCGGTATATATCGTACCCAGAGTGTTAAGGGTTTTATAGTAAAGGGAAAGTAGACGGGATCTCTCTGAGCCCGTATTCAGCTGAGTCTGAACCTCCAACAAGGCGGGGTGGCTCTCCGAATTATGGGATACCTCAGGGAGCCCTTGAATGTAGTGTCTTATTTGCAGAAATCTGTAAAAATCCCTGTTTGGAATATTGAATCTTTTTTGCACTTCGCTAAAGGGCCACAATTCCCCCTGAGACATTATCTGCGTAAGATACCTCAGCCCATACCTCTCCCAGGTCTGGAAACCATGGTCCAGTCTGTTTGGGGGGAAGTCAATCAAATTTGATATTGGGCATATCAGTGCCAGAAACCGGGTTCAGGGATTGAGTTCTTTTTATTAACTGCCATGCCCTAATACGAGCTCTGAGCCAAGGGTCTGGTGGAGGCTGAGGGACTAGCCTAGGGATGGAACCATATAAGTTCTGAAAGTAATCTTTATTTGGGAAGAGGGCTTGTTCTATTTGTAGCCAGTGTGGCTCACCTATCTTATTTTGTCTTGCCATAATATGAGACATCATTGCCGCCTGATAATATAATTGTAAATCTGTATGTCGAGACCTCCGTCCCCACGAAATAAAATATCCTCATTCGGACTCGGGGTTTCTGCCCACCCAAATAAATTTGGAAATAAGACGGTTCCATTCCACAAAGGTTTTCTTTGCTATGAATATTGGAACAGTCTGGAATAAATATAAGGCTCCTGGTAGAGTAATCATTCTTATGAGTTCTATCCTCAGCTTAGAGTGAGTGCGTGGCTATTTAACCCCCAAGTCCGTTTGAGTTAGGTTGTAAAGGGTTCGTAGTTATTTTTGAAGAATTCATCATAGTTCTCTGAGATAGATACCCCTAGGTACTTTAGTTTTGTTAGGTCTCAATTGCGGGAAGATGGAGTTTATATGTGCGAGGAGAATAGTGGAAAGTGAGAATTTCCGTCTTTAGTAAATTCAGCTTGGCGGAAACCTGACTGAATTGGTCCAAGTATCTTTATAACCGGCAGGGTTTGCTCGGGGTCAGGGAGATACAATAGGACATCGTCCGCGTATAACACTATCGATGCTCTGTGTCACCCATATTTACTCCAGTAATGTTTCCAGCTTTCTAATGTATTGTGCTAAGGGTTCTATAAATGCCGCAAACAAAAGGCGATAACGGACAACCTTCTGGTTCCCGTTTAGCGGAAAGTATTTAGAGTGATGGCCTCCCACCTTGGCGCAGGCCTGAGGGGACGAATAAATGTTTTGTAGGACCCCAATTAAACTGCCGGGGATACCCAGTTTATCTAGGACCTTATAAAGAAAGGGCCATGCTACTCTGTCGAATGCTTTCTCAGCATCAAGGCTGATGAGGACAGATGGAACATCACTCATATGCATCTTATGTACAATGTGCAGTGTACGTTTGATGTTGTCCGTCTGGTCCTGATCTATCAATATGGGCATTATCTTATCTAAGCGGTGTGCTATTATGTGCGTGAACATCTTATAGTCCGAGTTTAGTACTGAGATAGGTCTATATGAGCCACAGTGCTGAGGATTCTTCCCAGGTTTCGGGATTACCGAAATCGTTGCGAGTGCCCATGATGGGGGCGGAGGATCACCTTCAAGAATAGAGTTATACAGAGTCAGGAGGTGGGTGGATATTTGTTGCCTCATAACTCCATAGAACTCACTCCCTGCCATCTGGGCCTGGGGATTTTAATGATTTTGCTGTGGAAATCGCTTCTGCAATCTCCTGCTCAGTTATATTGGAGGTCAAGGTTTCGCCTTGGGCTGTATTAAGACAAGGTAATGTTATCCCCTTCAGGTACTCCGTAATTTGGCACTCTGTGGGGGAGTGTTCTGGGGTGTAGAGATCAGTGTAGTACTTTGCAAATGCCTCTGTTATCTCATGTAGTTTAGTTAGAGACTGACCTCCTGTTGGGTGTTTAAGAGCGAGGTAATCGTTGAGGCTTTCCTTTGCCGCCAGACCTGGTACCCCAACAGTCTAGTGGCACGTGGTCCCACCTCATAGTGTCTCTGCCTCAAGAATGTTAATGCTAGCTCGGTCTGTTGAAGAGCCAGATGATCAAGTTCTGCTTTGACTTCCTGAAGCCGGGGCATCCCCGTGGAGTCCCCGCTCTTATGTGCAAGCTGAAGAAAGTGCAGGTTCTCCTCTAGGATAGTTCTGCGTTCCTTTCTTCGTCGGTTCAGCGCAGTGTGTTGCATGATATGGCCCCTAAGGACCGCTTTGATAGTGTCCCACTGAATTGCAGGCGTGGTATCTGCAGGAGGGTTGAGTTCTAGTATCTCGGTTAATTTGTCCGAAATGAACTCCCTAAACTGTTCAGAGCGCAGGTAGTAGGGGTTAAGCCTCCAGCGCGTGTTCTTGGGTTGAAGCCCCATTTCCCATGTCGTGCATACGGGAGCGTGGTCCGAGAGGGAGATGTCACCTATTTGAGCGTCACCCGACCAGTCCAGGAATTCGGTCTGTGTATAAGTTTGGTATATGTGAGTATATGTCCAGTGTACCGAAGAGTAATGTGTATAGTTCCTGGTTCGGGGATGTAGGTGTCTCCAGACATCTGTCCATCCTACTTCTTTAATGAATCTCCTGAAGAACTTTTGTGCAGGTGTTTGCTTAGAGATTCTGGGATTGGTAGAGTCTAATGAAGTATTTTGTGTCAAGTTAAAGTCTCCAGCAAGTAAGAGTATGCCTTTCGTATTCTGCAAAATTTTGTCCAGCAGTGTTTTCAGCTGCATGACAGGAGTGGCAGGGGGAAAATAGGCATTCGCTAAGGTAACCTGCACGCCGTTCAGGATGCCTTGTATTATTATCAACCGACCCTCTGCATCCCTGATGGTGTGCTGATGTTGAAATGGAGTACCTGCTGGTATGATTATTGCTACTCCTCTTCGTCTACCCGAACCACTGGATGAGCTGTACAGGGTTCCCCTGCTGAGTCTGGCAAGCTTGAGGTGCTCCCCAGGGTTCAGGTGTGTTTCCTGGAGATATATCAAGTCCGCCCGACTCCTGCGGAGATATGTCAGAACTCGTGACCTCTTTATTGGTGAGGTTATCCCATTAATATTCAGGGATAACAACTTAACCCGGGAACTAGTCATAGCTACTCACAGGTGGTCCCGCCTGCTTAGGGAAGTTTTCCCCCTTTTTCTCAGTCTGAATACAATCAGCGTCTATCAGTTCTGTTCCTGTCACTCCTAACTGATTACAATCACACCAACCTGTGGATGTAAAACATACCAACAACCATACAACTAACCTGGAATATAAAAAACTGGTACTTCCAACTATGGGGAACTGATACAGATCCCTTTGTATGGTGATATCCATACCTTGAGGATTCGTCACTTAGGCGTGATGCCCCTGACACCTGCAGTGTCTATTAAGGCGTGGGAAAAGGAAAGTGGTGACACCCAGAATTTGGAGTGTCGCATCCACCTAATTCAACTAGTGTAATATAACGATGAGTTAAGCATAGGTTATATTGACAGTAAGGCCTTCTGATCCCTACTTGTCCAGTCTGTTTTGTGATGAAAAGGCCCTCTTACCCTGTGTGGCAGACTGAGGGCCTATCCCATATAGTTTCCGTCTCTGGTAGCAGCATGCAGTTGAGCTTCCGTCTGCTCTCCCCTCTCTCTAACCTATCAGTCCCATTCAGTCCCCTGTGTCCTAGCTAAAGGAATTCTTGATTGTCCCAATCCATGGCACACCCCCCCCCCATCCCCTCAAATGAGGGGAGCCTAAGATGGGCATATTATTCCAGGGCTTTCAGTAGAGGCCTGCCCCTGACCTCTCCATCAGCACGGGGGGAGCTGAGACCGCCGCAGTTATCACTGCTCCAGAATTTAATGCTGGGGCTTCACTATACCTTGCCCACATATGTTAGTCGGCCCCCACCGAGACGCCCAAGTGGGCCTCCCTGTCTGTTCTCCCTCCCAACTTTGCAGGAGACCTACATTGACTAAACCGTCCACTCCATGGATCAGATGATCTTGGCTGTCAGTACCCCTATATTTCGGCACTCTTCAATCCAAAACGAAGGGGAGCATGATTCCTCTCCATTAAACCCTCTCAGCTCTAGTGTCTCTAAGTTCGCCCAAAACAGTAAGTCTGGAGCTGGTGCCACATCCACTATTCCATGCCTGTCTTCACCACGGTGTTGAGGCACGGGATCCTAGAGTCTTCCAACCAGCAGCTCCCCCCCTACGGACCTCAGCTCTCCCCCGACTCTCGGTTGACATCCCATCCTATAATGAGGCCCACCTTTTAGTGGGATAATTAACCAAGCTCCCCAGTCTTCAACACCCAACTGACAGAGTGAGTGTTTTACTTAAGCCGTTTGTGCAGAATTAGTTCGGAATAGTACTTTAACATTATTCCTCATAAGCGAACCATGTATCAGGTTACTGTGGTGCACTCAGCTCTCATTACTTTCCCCTTTAACATTACTATATATTAAAGAAATTAGTTGCAGAGTCTGCGGGCCTCGATCACCCCTGATGTCGCTCCTTGAGACCTCACCGGCCCCAACCAGAGGATAAACCTGATAGGGATAGCACATATATCCAATTTATAGTGCGAGTTTAATATCCGAACCATGTCCCGCCCTCCACAGACACAACCATTATGAGGGGGAATCTGGAGGTTTATTTGGGGATTAGCATTCGTACTATTCCTGATTAGGCCCCAACCCGCCACTAGTAGTAGGCGGCTCTGCAAGTTGCACCCGCAGTCCGAAATAGAGCACAACTGCCGGAGTCAAGGAGAAAAGGGGAAGGTAAGCACACATCAGCAAGCAGGCCTCCTGCGCCTTCTTCATCTCTGAGGCAATGTGTTCGTGGTAATCCAGCCCTCCACGCGTTCCCAGCCCATAGCGCCCTCCAAATCGCAGACAGATGGGTCATTAAGGAGGCCGGTCTACCCCAATGGGTTAATGACGCAAGCCCCATACTGAGGAAAAGAGGAGAGCCCCCTAGGAGGGGCCAGCAACTGAAACAGAAGGCATAGGAAGCCCGGGGGTGTGGAGGAGAAGAGGTGGAGAAACGACCCCTGCAGCGACTCCGTTGTAACATGAGCCAGGGATCCCGATCCCCCCCAAAGGAGTCACCAAAGGCCCCGCTCTGCCACGCCCCTTCCAAACATCCAGATTGAGAGTAGTACCTTTAAAGGAGAAACATGGCACGGTCCAACCAAGCACTCATATTCAAACAGCACATTTCAACAACACTGGCCAGCCCATTACATCGATCAAGCATTACACTTCAATTTTATAATGAATTGGGCAGTAAAAGTAAAAGGGTGCGAAGAGAGGGTCCGCCAGCTCAATCAGGTGCAGATTTGTGGGGTCCGCTAAGCTGTCAATCCCCTCCCATCCCACCCTGCATCGGGGATCTAGCTGCGGTTTTTAGCATGGGAATGAATGACGGCGGCCCAGCCTGGCCTCTGCAACACCAGAGTGCGCCGGTCACCATCCACCCCCCAGTTCTCAATCAGGTGCACCACATCCCCCACCCATATCAAAACCCCTCTTTGTTCTAGCCATGGCCTGAGAAGGTAAAGTCCCCTCCCGTAGAGCGGCCCCCCTCCACTCCAGCCATGTTTCAACCTTAACGCCAGTGGTTGGTAAAAATGTGCCAGGACTCTGCATTAATGCTTCCCCGATTCTTTGATTCAGCTCCCCGCAAAATTCTATGAATACATCTCACTCCCAACGCCTGCATCGATTTCTCCTCCCCCTCCCCCCCGGGGCAATAATTAATGTTTAATTTGCAGTATGAACCCTTGAATGGGAAGGCCCATCTCGCCCCTCTTCCCCCTCCCTGGGCCCATGATCTAACTTACTCAAGATACAGCCCAACGTTCACACTGCCCAGAGTCATTTCCCCTGCGCGTGGTTTCATTGCCAGACAGTGTATTTGCGGTTTTCATCCTTCAGCTCCCTGATGTTTCGCTCCGCCAGAGCCTGAGGAGGCCAGCTTGTTCAGAGCTGCTACAATGTTCTGGATCGCCTCGGCTCCCTGCCGCCGTCTTGCCTCTCGTTGTCCGCTGTTCCACACTTTAAGGGCTAGTTTGGAAGCAATGGAAGCTCCAGGATTAGTTTGCTGCAGTTGCACATCCAGCCCCTGCTTTCGCAGCTCCTGTGCAGTGGACATGCTGTTGTCGAAAGTCAGAGGGCCATCCTCAAAGAGGACGGCGAGCTTCGCTGGGTACGGGGATCTAAAGCGAATACCTTTAGACTTCAGGGCCCTCATCAAAGGGATACAGGCCTTGCACCTTAACATGAACTCTGGAGAGTATTCATTATCGAAATAGAGTCTGCTTCCTGCTAGCATAACCGCTCCAGCTTTCCACGTGGTGTGCAATACCGATTCTTTGTCTTGAAATCTGAGAAAAAGAATCAATATTGTTCTGGGACGAGCACCCGGAGGAGGCCTCGGGCCTAAGGTTCGGTGGGCCTTTCAATTTCCAGAGTCACGGTTGGTGAGGGCGGGCAGCTCTCTTACGGTTTTGAAGAAATTAAGCATTTCACCTCCTCCACCCCTCCGGATTCCAGAGATCCGAACATTATTTCTTCTATTCCTGCTTTCTGCATCCTCCGCTCTGTCTTGGAGGGACTTAATATTACTGTGAAGTTGTATTATGGCTCTTTCCGTCTCAATGATTCGGGAATCTGTTTCCTGAGCCTGCGACTCAATTTCTTCTTGCCGCTTCTCGAGTTTTTTCATATCCGTGCGTAAGGCTGCTGTTGTAGATCTGATTTCCTTCCTAAAGTCCCTCAACTCATTAAGCATAAGGGACATCTGTCACTGCAAGATAGAGAGCGGGATTTGGCTGCACTCCGCAACGTCTCGGGAGGAGCTATTTGAGGCCTGTGAGCCTTCACTCTCAGATCCGTCTTCTTGTAATCGTTCTGCATCTGGTGGCTCAGTAGCTCTTTTCTTCGCTCGATCGTTTTTTTTAGGTATACTTCACCTCCCGCTGCACTTTTCTCGAGTTTTGGGCTTTATTTAGGTAGAATTAGGAGGTTTATCCCGTGGATCACGACGGAGCACTCTGGTTCAAGCTGCCAACCCGGGCATGACCGCAGCTATAATTATCAACTGTGACCCCAACAGGGGGGGGGGGGCAGGAATGTTTTAAAGCATATTCCCATATATAACAAGTGTTCATAATTGAGCCCGCATTAGCTGCATGGACTGGCCCCAAAATGTCAGAGAATCATTATGTATTGTATTGAATAATCCTAAGAAGCCATGTGAGGTAAAGTCCAAGTGTAGTAATTCACAAAATAGTCTGAGCACTAACTTAAGAAATCACAGACAAGAACAATTTTCTCTCTGGGCATACAACATGCAAATTAAAAAAAAGTAACGGAACTTGAGCTTGAATTTCTATCAAGGGAGAACAACAGCAGAAAGAAAACCTACTCCCCAAAATAGGAAAGAGAGAGGAAGCTACAGATCCACATGGTGACAACCATTTTAGAGACAATTTTAAACAACCAGAAGTAACTGAAACAAAAATGAGTTCCAACTAGTCATAACGTTATAAATCAGGCCTACCATATCGTGGGCATTAAGCACAATTACTGTAAATAGTGTACCTCCCAGAAAAAAAAAAAAAAAAATTCAGCAGTAACTATAGTTATGCATATAAATACAAATCAAGTATTCACACAAGAGTATTGTTCAGAGTCTGCTTCATTACCTCTGGTGCTAAATTCTTCCCCACTTTGCCTACCAAATTCTTCCTTAGGATCTCCAAAAGTAGATTATCTTAGCGTAAGAAATTTACCACTTAGCTGGAAGCTGCAACAAATGCATGGACCTCATCTCGTGCAAGCCTCCATGCACCACATCAAAAAAAAAAAAAAAAAAAAAATAGAGAGGGTCTCTCCTCCCTCATGACGAAACTCAGATCAGAAAACAGATAAAATTGTTCCCCTGAAATCAAGCTCAACCTTGCCTTTGGCGTGTGCTGCAGTCAGCTGATCTTGTCCAATGGTGCCCACTGTAATCAAGAGAAGGCACCCTGGTCAGGCATGGCAATTCCTCCTGAACCACCATGATTCTAAATGTTCAAAGCACTTGGGCTGGGCTTCTAAATTCAGCAGGTCAGTTAGAAACGGCACTGCAGGAGTCACCTGATGCAATGTGGTGGGTAACAAGCCCTCAGTTATAGCTCTGAAGTGTCACACCTTGTTTTCCACTTAAAATGCTCTTAATTTCTATCGCAACACTTTCCACTTATGAAAATACGAAGTGGTGAACCTGTAAATACAAGCAACGGCCAGAATTCATCAAGGGCAGATGAGGATTCCATTAATCTGGGCACCAGAAGCTACTAGTCCACCATTCCGATCAAAGATCTGCTGCAGCAGCAGAAGTGGAACCGGCCCTCCAACCATCTGATCTCCCCAGCAGCACAACCACAAGCACTCATCTCAGGATGGAGAGATTTATGAAGGAGCTACTGGCAATCAAAACAACCATCCTTGAACTCACAGGTGAGTTGAAACTGGTGAAGCTGGCACTGGAGAGTAAAACAGACACAGCAGAGATGTGGAATCCAGAATAAGCTCATTTGAGGACCCATCCAAAAAGGAGAAGGAGGTTACCCCACTGCATCGAAAAAAATCACCAAACTGGAAGAGAGAGTTGAAGACCTGCAGGGCCACAGTACAAGATACAACCTTGTAATTGTGGGACTGCATGAGAAAGCCGAAGGGGTCAGATGCGGTAAAACTGGAACAGAAGATTTGTGAAAAAATCCAGGCCCCTCGCTGAATGGCCCTATTTAAAATCACTGAAAGGACCCACAGAGTGCTCCAGCCACTTCATTAGGAGGAAGGGTACCACTGAGTAATATTTTTTAAGCTACTGAATTATCTGGACATGCTGCACCTACAGAACAAGGCTCAGGAGCTACAGTACATAGAATGGAACAAGAAAAGACTATCATTAGTGACTTCAGCCTACAGGTAAGACAAAAGCAGGCTGAATACAAAGAAATGAAAAGTAAACTACACGCAGACAGAATCAAATTTAGGACTGTATACTCTGACAGACTCATCATCAGTGCTAGTACGAAGTCTTTTTAATTTTTTTTATCATTAAATACTTTTTGCCTTTGATGCCAGACAGTCCCCCCAGCCCCTGGCCTCCCGGAATAACCAGGGCTTACTTATGCTCGGCTGCAGAGGCTGTGGGGAGTCTGTTGCCATCCTGCCACCAGCAGAGATTTTCTCCTCCTTTTACGCCCAGGGGCCCCAGAAGTGGGTACACATGCGTGTGGAGGCACGCATTAGTCTCACGGCCCCGGTAACAGCCCCTTTCCTCCCACCCCATTGGCCTAGCGCCTGGCTCCTCCTTGGCCCGTGCTGTCCCCAGCCTCCACCAGGTGGCAGCCATCAGCCAGAAGAAGCCCATACACCTCCCCGGAGAGGAGAGCTTGCCTATCGGCAGCTCCATCCGCTCCCCCACCCCCACTGCCAACCTCCGATGGCCCAGGCTCGCTCCCGAATCCGGGTCGCCGGTGTGCCGCAAGGTAAGACGTTCAGCATCTCAACCCTCAGCGCCACTGGGCCGGCTAGTACGAAGTCTTATCAGTTCACATAGGTGGAGCCAACAAAGTGGGAGCTGCCCTCACTGTTCCCCAACTTCTTTACTGCCAAATCAAGGAAGAACAGGGGAAAACACCAAACCCAAGTGCATCCAGAAAACACCAGCCTCATCACCCACACACAGACATCAGGGGTTACAGAAACTAGCCAACACACTGCTGTAGCAGAACAAACGCTCTCCTTAACAAGCCACCATCTACCTACCAACCTGGCAGGTTAAGTAAAACACAATGGAATGAGGTTTGTGTTTCAATTTCCTGCTATGCTGGGGGTGTGAGGGTGCAGTTGGCAGCAGGCCTTAAATTTATGAAGTTAAGATTAAGGTTGTTGCATGCTTTCAATCCTGTGGCCCCACTCATGAAGCCCCTTCCCTTAAACACCTGGCAGCACCGCCCCTGCGCGACCGTGGAAGATAGAGAGATTACCATAACAGACCGGTGATCAGGCCCGTAAGTGTTTTATAGCAAAGCGACTCAGTACTGCATAGAACCAGACAAAGTGCAGGTGTTCTGGGGGGTGGGGTCAACAGACCCATGATCCCAACAAATGAACTGGAGATGCTTATATGGTCCTGTTTGTAACCTCCGCCCTCTTTAAGCCTTGGTCGCTCCTAAAATAGAAAGCACCACACAAACCCAAGGCAATGGACCACTAGCGGATGGAAATAATCACAATCAGACCTAAACACCTCTCCTCATAGTAAATACAGCAAGGAAAGGAGAGCTTGAGGAGGTGCATGGTCAGGAGACTCCATTTCTTTTATTTTGTTCATTAAAATGATAGATTTTTCTGCTCAACAATGCATGCAACGAACCATGCATGTTAAGCAATACCTCAGACGATATCTACTTAACAGTATAAGTGAAAGCAGTGCCTACTGACTACAAAAGGCGTGAGAAAAGCAGCCCTGCCAGCAATAAAGGCATTTATAACATGGTGCTGTTATCCAGTCTTCTTTGTGTTGTCTTTTTTTTTTTGTGTGGGTTCCTCTGCCAGGTATCCGCCCTGGTCACTGCCCCGGTCTTCCACCTGCTGTCACTTGCTGGGACCCCAGGTCACCCCCAGCTTTCCCCCCAGAGAGCGGGGCTGCGGAGCTGGGACCCCCTATCCAGCCCCCGCGGAAACAGTAACTAGTTGGGGGACCCCAGTGACAGTGGCTAATTGAAGCCCCGAGGAAGGCTTCATAGAGGCGGAGGTACCCTAGCTTTTCCCCTCTTAAGTCATTCCAAAGAATCAGACGTGCAATGATGTCAGCGCACCGACGTGCAGACGTCCGCCGACTCTTCCCCCAATGTAGATGCCAGCGTTCTGCCGAGCACCCAGCCTCCGCTGGGTGTCAGTGCAGCGCGGAGCATGTCCCTCACCCACCCCGAAGGAAGGAGAGCTGTCGCAGGACACTTAATCCTCCCTTCCCCCTGCCAGCCCTCAGCGACCCGAATCCATTCCTGAATCCGGGTCGCCGGCGTGGTGAGAGCTGTGGCATCCAGCACCTCAACCCTCAGCACCACTGGGCCGGCGTTGTCTATCTTTTTAATCGCTATGCAGGTGAGAAGGGGGCAAAAGGTGGTGGTGGGGGTTATAATGGGGGCTGGGACAAGGGAGAGGTGGGGGTGGTGGGAAAAAATGAACATATTGTACTTAGTTCCATTTGCTTAGTATACATCCTGAACTACAGTTAATTAACCACTAAGCCCTACTGCTTATATAAAAGGTAAACAGAACTCACTCACAATTTCTGTAGAGTGTTGAGAATTCAACAGTCCTTCAGCACTGTCTACATAGGTTGCTAAGATCAGCTGTTCAGTTAATTTTGCCTTGCTTGGGGTGGGAAGGGTTAGCTACTTAGATTGAGCTTTACTGCCCAGGGGGTGTGCCAGTTCCTATTTTAAGTCTCGACAGAATTTTCAGGGTTGTCATCAGGGACTGTCAAAATAGTGCCCAAGTTTTGAAATTTTCAGAGGTACAGTATGCATTCCTGGCTCCTCTGAGGTCATGGGCCAATCATTCCAGTCTCAGTACTTCCAGTTTATCTGTGAGCCATTCCTGCTGTGTTGGCGCCCTTTTGGACTGTCCAGAGTTTTAATATTTGTTTCTTAGCTACTTCCACTATTAGGCTTATGCTGATGTGCAAACAATACTGGACGCAGGCTGCAGGGTTCTCAATATGTGCAGAGAGGGGGAAGATGAGGATCGGCTATATGAGCTATTAAACAATATTTTATGTAGTAGTAGTAGTAGTAGTCAAGCAGCAGTGGTATTTTATGTGGCTATCCCACTGGGGGATACAAGTAAAGCACACTGGTAAAAAGAACCCTAAAATGGACTACAGGATGGGAGGGGTAAGGGTGGTGCAAACAACTGAGGAGAGACACATGGGGGTCATTAGTAATGACAGTTTCAGTCTTGAGTTCACTGCTCAGAGCAGCAAAGAATATGGGAAGGCAAACAAGATGCTGGGATGTATAGAAAGAGGATCTGATAGCAGGAGGAAGGAAGTGATACTGCCCCTCTGCAGATGTCTGGTGAGGTCACACCTGGCATACTGCATAGAGTTCTGTAGTCCCCACCTAAAGAAAGACAGGGACCACCAAGAGACCATACAAAGAAGGGCCACAAAGATGATCCAGGAGCAGCAGGGGAGATCACAAGAGAAAAGGCTGGCAGACCTTAATATGTATACAGCATGTGACAGAAGGGAAGGGAGAGATCCGACTGAGACATGCGCGTTTTTGTTACAGGATGCCAGAGTTAGAATGTTTCTGCCAGTTCTGGAATCTGTATCGTAAAGGAGATGATGCCCCCCTGACGAAGGGTTTGTACCCGAAGTGCCGAGGCAAGTGGAGTGTGGTGTGTTCCAACCTCGCACACTTGGCTATCATTCAGCAATAAAGCGGTTGAAATTGCTATATGGAGTGGAGTGAGTTATTCTATGTTCTTCTGGAGCGCTTTACCTGTGGATCCACTAGTTGCTGTTAGGGCTGGCAGCCCTTGTTTAGCACCCCCACCTTGAAGTGTTCGCAGACCTGTTCTTGTAGATCAGTAAGGAAGATGTAGACAGACTTGAAAGAATAAGGGGAGATCTGACTGCGTTATGTGGTTTCTTGAAAAAGCCAAAACTGAATACTGAATTGGGACTGAATCTAAAAGAGAATGAAAGTACAACTCAGGGCAATAATAAACAATTTTAAGGGGAAATGTTTTTTGGGTGAGAAAAAAGTATTATTTCTCACAGGAAATTACTGGAACTCACTCGAAAGTAATATGGTCAACTTAGAGGGTCTGGAAACTTTAGAAAGGACTGGATGTACATTTATGGGAGGCAAATATAAACAGGTATTACCACTGAATAGTTGGGGCAACCTTGATGGTTGACTTGCCTACTTCCATCCTAAATTTCGTATGACTCAACATGCTGGATTATAAAGACTTGTAAATGATGGACACAGGCACACTGACTAGAGGATGACAAAGGTGGAGAGACAGGTGGGGAGGGAGAAAATTCAGAAGGGACATAAGGAAATTCTTCACTGACCAGGTGGTGGATGAATGGAATAGTCTGCTCAGAGTTGGCAGATGCCAAGACTGTGGCAGGCTTTAAACTTGGGTGGACAGATATAAAAGAACAGTGGGACCCACAGGCAGACAAGGGGAAGGAACATTCAGTCAATCAGAAAAGACGTCACCATTCATTCATGTTGAGAGACAGACACTGAACCGAGTGGACGCTCTGCACTGGGGAATTGTTTTCTTTATTGCAGGAAGATGTTTGTGGGTGCTGGTGGGGGAAGAGGCCAGTGGGGACCAGGAGGAGGTTGAGTGGGGAACTCGGCTGTTTGATGTGAGACTCTGATAAGTGATTTACTTGGTGGGACTGGGGTAGGGGGAGGTGTGTGTGTGTGTGTGTGTGTGTGTGTGTTTCACATGGGTGGTGGGAAGTGTATGGAATGATTACTTTTTGGTCCGATTCTGCACTGTAGTATTAGCAGCCTGTGCAATACACCAGATTTAAGCGTTTAACCAGGAAGGCATGCTGCTCGATTCCAGATTGGGGGGGGGGGGGAGTAGGGTGCCAGCAGGGGTTGAAGAGGAGGTTGGGAATCAATGATTGTATCTTTTTTTTTTTTTTCTGTTTTTTTTGAGAGGGGTGCTGTGGAGCTTCTAACACGGCAGACACCCTTCTTTTTGATGCAGCTGGAGCTCAGTATAAATTGTAAATTTTGCTAACTAGACTTACTCGAACCTGCTTTAGTTGGTGACAATAGTTACTTTATTGCCAGAGAGACCTGAAATGGGTCCTGAAAGAAATAAACACACAGCGCAGAGCTTAGATGCCTACCTTTCCTCGGCATCAGGCTCAAGAGGTGCAGGATGCAGGCTGACTACCCCCATAGATGCGAGGCCCTTAGACACACCGAATCCCCAAATTATGGCAATGCTGGAAAAGATCCAGGCAACAGGGGAAGACACAAACCGCCGACTGGCTGCAGTGGAAGCTAGATTCACAGAGCTCTATACGTGGGTGCGAACCAATGTATCACATACTGCCGAGCTCACTTCTGAAGGGACGCATCACCGGGACAGAAACACAGCCTTTGTCCAGGACTTCTATTTTCTCCAGGCTAAGGTAGAGTCTTTGAAGAATGCACAGAGACAAGTGAACCTTCATATTGTGGACTTCCCTCCTAGGTTGGCGGGGAGAAAGGCGATCCTGCTGGCGGTAAAGTGCCTTATTTTCACAGACCTGGGCTTGTTGCCTGAAGATTCTGGCATTTCTGTTATAAAGGCCTTCGCTATCCCTATCACAGCCAGACCTTGGAGTACCGCTGAGAGCTCCCTTTGACGGCTATAGTGCAGAGTATTAAATAGGCCGAAAAAACTGATTAGCAGTTTTTCACATGAAAGTGCTAATTAGCTGTAATAATGCATAGCACCTGGCACAGAACGATTAGCAAAATTAAAAAAAATATATATATAATTTTATTAATTTTGTCTACTGTGCCACAGAGTCACTGAAGAAAAAAAAATGGTTAGCAGTCTACCGCTATGCATTTTTAAAAATGCTTAGCATTACTCTCTGTTTTGCGTTGCATTTTGCTGTGCTGTACCAGCTATTCAAAACATTGTAGTGACACTTTCGAGCTAGGAGGCTCGCATTCCTTCATTGCAAACTGCCCGGCAACGTGGGGATCTAGTAAGGGAGGGCAGCAAAACAGCCTTGTTTCCAGACATTTCTCCCCAAACTCAGAACCAGAAAAAAGCTCTACACGTTACCAAGAAAACTCTTTTGGAAAATGGGATTTCTGCCCAACTTCTATTTCCTGCTTGTCTGCAAGTTTGGCATGCCAACAAAACTCATATTCTGACGGATCCTGAAGCTGCAGAAGCCTTTGCCTCAAAATTACTCACTGTTCAACATGCTTCTAAAGATAATGAGGACGACGCTGATTCTGATCTAGATCCTAATGACTGAAGCTGCTCAGTGGGGGGTTTGGACTTCTCCTTTTTGCTATTCTGCCTACTTATAGCCTCTTATGTCATTGTTCTGTTTGAATTTTCAAAGCTTGCATTTTGCTGCAGTATGCCAGATTGTTAAAAGTTTTTAAGCCATGTTGGATTATACTCTAGTGATATCCTTAGTGTTTTATATACAGTTTACCACCTTACCCATAATGGAGACCAGTTCATAGTGAGAACGACAGAATGCTACACTCAATTTGTGAACTATTAATTATACTTCCTGTAAATAGCCTGTTTCCCTACCAGTCATTTGGTATGTGCTTTTGTGGTGAGGGTGCTATTCAACGTAACTGAGCCCAGAACTTCTGATATGATTCCTTCTATGGTTTCATTGGGTTCAGTCTCCCAACATATGTTATCTATCCTGCGAGTGGCAAGAAATTGTGACTGCTATCCTGTAAGTCATAGAATAGGTGAAAGTGGTCTCTTCTACAACATTATCTTGTTGGACTTTACTCCTAAGACGTTCCTGGCAGTCCAGGTGTAATCAATGGACATATGTTTCTCGTACAAAGTGCTGAATGACAGTCTGTACATTGATGCTATGGACTGTCTGTTCTTTACTTGAAGTTGTATTAAGCGTGCTGTATTTCATAAAATACTATACATAAAAAGTTACAAAAAAATGATTGTATCGTTTTTGGGTGGGGGAGGAATGTAGCATGCAATTTGTGCTGGTATTAGCCCACAAATTTGCCATTTGCATCAATTCCCCACACAAATTTGGCCAATTTGCCTGGCCAATAACAATGTGAACTGTGGTCATCAGCTTTGGGAATTTGCCGAAATTTGTGGATTTTTTCATGGAGTGAAGTTTGGCTACTTCATACAGCACTAGTATCGGGCTAAAATAAAATTACATTTAGAAAATTAGCAGGTCTTTCTTATTAGACATTTGACTGTTTCACATATCTTACTAGCCACTTACTGAGACTTAAGGTGGTGAACAGAAAATCAATACTGTATTATATAAAGTACTCAGTTTTGCATTGTTAATGCACAAGACCATTTCACGACCTCCTTGAGAGGTGATGGACTAAAAAAGCACTACACTGTATGAACATACCTGTTTTTGAAAAATAAAACAAAATCTATAAAACATTGTTTAGAGTGTATTTTACAAGAAAAAGGCATGCCTGCAGACTTACAGGATCGGTTAGCATAGCTCGTGTATGTGATGCCAGTGCCAAGAATGCAAGCATGTTAAACAGCAAGCCGTTGACTGTGCTGTACACATAGTCTCTGGCGGGAACTAGCATGACAAAAATGACCACAAACTCAGCATAGAGGACTAGTAGCCAGGTGATGACAGCACAGGCGATACCACAGCCATCTCGGATGAACCAAATTCCTTCCATGGAGCCCCAGGGTGGAGGAGGAGCACACTTGTCAAGCTGGAGGTATTCTGGTCTCCTCTCAATATCCCTACTCCGGTGGGTTGGTGTTAACATTATTGGAGACACAGTCCATGCTTAAACCTGAAAGGGAAGCCAAAAAGGAAGAAAATTATTTTCACCTTCTGTGTAGTTGTGCTTCACTACTACAAATCAGAGATTAATTAATTTATTCAAATCTTAGTTCACTGGGACAGCCCCATGAGATTCAACAGCTCATTTTCATGGGGTATCAGGGGGTGGTATCAAAATAATTGTGTGTTATATTACAGACTGTGATGTGGTCCTCTCATTTACTACCAGGCTTGCACCAGTCTGTTGCAAACTCACACTCAACTGTTCCTTTCCCATCGCACTTATGCACTTGCCCACATAGCACAAGGCATGGACACAGGAACACCGATTTGCTTCAGACACTCCTGGCCCCTGCTTCTGGCTTTTAAGCAGATTTACTCAGAAATGGTTATGTGCTCTTGGAGATGGAACACAGAGTGGACAGCAAAATATGTTACCTGTACCTTTTAAAACAAGTTCCGTTACAAATGGATTCAATATAAATGATAAACTGGGAAGGGAAAATCCTGTTTTCGGATAGGCTGAGACAGGTTGGCAGCTATACTTTTATTTCAGCGCAACAAACAGTGAAAAACAAAGTACAGGGCCTACCTGCTCCATTACCCAAAATATCAATGGGCCAACTTCAGAATGTTTATTTTATATGGGCAGCCATTTACCTGTAGTAAACATTTTGTAAACACCACTGTAAACTTGTTTCACAATCATCTTTCTATCTGTTTTCCTCTTTCTCCTGTATGCTGTATTTTCCTTTCTTGCATTTTTTTTTTCTATATAGATTATTCTTCCAAATGATACTCATATTACAGGGGATATACTCTATTCCTAGCAATATACCCTGATCAGGTTGAGGGGTTCTCAGCTGTCACATAAACGGCTACCGGGGTTTCTCTTCCCTATGTTTTTGTGCCTTCTTGCTCTCCTGGTGTGGGAGATTCCTCTGCCGGCCTCTCACATGCACAGCTTCTCTTGTAGTGGAAGCAAGCTCCCTGGCTCAGCCATAACTGTGGTGGTGGAATCTGCTGCCAGCCCTCCCCAGCTGAGACTCACTGCCAAGCAGCAGCTGTCTCAGCTTGGCCTGCCTCTTGATGTGACGCCTCGGTTTCTCTCCCGAACCAGGGTCGTCTGCACAGCAGTGCATCACCACTAGGCCATCAGAGTGGTCTCTTGCACTATGTTTTAATACCCAATACCTTACCTGCTCACCAACTTGCACCACTGTCTGCTAAATGGCATCATCAAAATACACATCCCTAAAAAACATACTTTAAAATCATTAGTTTATTTGTTAATTAAATCTTGGACTTCTCAGATCATCTCTGCTACTCCATAACACCATTTGTGCTATCACGAACCAAAACTCATACTTAGCTGCTTGCTTGTCTGCCAACTGCCAGTCTGAACCCCCCAACCACACTCGGTTTTCTCTATTATCTTTGCCTATATTTTTCAGAGAGCTTTTCTGGACAGAAAATTTGTGCATTTAATATAAACGTCTTGACTCTGAGATACTGAAACACAGTGCAACCGTGTTTTCATTAACACATTGCTGGCTTGCTCTGTTACTGTTGTGCGTCCTATGAAATGGGACCATTAAAACTCAAGAAGAAAAAAAAAATGATAAAAACACAAAGTTGAGTGATGAAACAGATTACACAAAGTTTAAAATATTAAAATAAAACAGCATAATATGAACATATAAAAGTTGCCAACAGATGTTATCACATGGGACAGCAAGAAGTGTAGGAAAAAGGAAAGCCATAAAAAATTCAAACATGGCGATCCCCAGTGGCTGTAACCTAGTAGGCAAATTTAGAAAAACTTCTCCTAATGGCAAGAAAAGGAATGGACACAATAGGCTACACACACAAATCAAAACACTCTGCACAACATATGCTTTTGCAAATTTTGACTGTAGTTCTCCTTTAAGGACTCCATTCATATGTAAACATGAGACATGGTGCTCTGGCTGAGATGCACTGTATCTCCCTACCCCAAGAGACTCACCCTCTGCCTTCTTTTATCCTAAAGATCATTGGTCTGTGTAACAATTCTCATCAATTAAGTAGTCTATGCATCACCTGCAGGAAGACCGCAATGATCCTGCCCATCAATGCCACCTAGGTGTGAGGAAATCTCAGACTCTGGGATTGTTGCTTTACTTTGTATGCAGGCTTAACACACAGAAAAACTGCAAACAATTAATAACACCCACAATATCGTTTTATTCCATGGAGGTTAAGGGTGTCATGCAGACACAATTCATCACAAATGTAGTCACTGATAACAAGTAACAAGCTAGAACATTGAAATTACAAGCTCGTGAAGATAGGAAAGTACACTGTACACATTCCAAATCAGCAGCAAGATGGGGCCCACCTGATGGCATCATGCTCCCACACCGGTGACCCAGGTTCAGAATCAGATTCGAGCTGGGTCAGCCATCTGGAGGCTGGGGAGGTACTGGTGTATGGCAGCACTCCCAGCCAGGAAGGCGATGGTGCCAAGGTTGTGCCACTGTACAGACCCCTGTGGTGGGTCAGGGAGTTTGCCTTCTCCACTGGGTGCTACTGTGTGTGTGTGTGTGTGTGTGTGTGTGTATGGGTGCAAGGACTATGCCTCAACACTGAGCGGAAGGATTTGCAGAAGAAACCTGGGGAAGGAAAAAACCCACATGCCTTGGGCTGCCTGACTGCTGGTCATCACACTGTACTCGAAACTGGGCCTAATCAAGGATCTGTATAAAGGCCTTGTAATGGGTAATGACACATGACTAGGGGCAGTGCTCCGGATAATTTTAGAACTCAAGGGTAAATATACTCACCATTTTTGACATTAGGTGAGTAAAATATAACTATGATGAGTAAACGTGCTTTAAACTTGGAAAAACTGTGCCTTTTAAGTACACATTGAGAATTTCCAAGGGTTGGTATGAATATCAGTACTCATCAAAAATGTTTTCAGAGTATTTCTGAAAACTTGGGGAGTAAAATAGACTAGTACGGGTCTTATCTGCCACTTCTGGCTGGGAGGTATGTTATTGACAAACACTAACTCACCCCCCAAAATATGAATACGCAAATCAAACAGAATCACATAATCTCCACTCCTTCCCAGCAGCCCCTCAAAGAAAACAAATCTCCTAATACACACACTATTCTTTATGGTAGCAAACATAGACCCCCCCCCCCGAAAAATAAAACTAACCAAATGTTTTGAGCATCTCCAGGCCACATAATATAGCTTCATCAAACCAGTACATAGCTCTCAAAAAACAACACAGAAAAACAAACAACGAAACTGAAGCTTTTCAGTTGATGATCTAATAGAATAAAAATCTGAACTCAGTCAGTGCAGCTGCTCCCTTCCTCCACGGAATCAAAATTCAAAAGGAGGCAAGCAGGAAGGAAGTCTCCTGACATAAGTGAGCGTTATTTACTGTTTGTAAGCTTACTGAATCAATAGTTTATTCATAGAGGGTAACCTTACCTAGTGTTCATTTTTAAAGAGACAGTAAAATTTCCCTTCACCACAATGCAAACTCAATACAAATCACACAATTTTTTTTTTACTACAAAATCCATTCTCTAAGTGAAACAAGTCACTCGAGAGAGTGTTATATCCTGTCAACATCTGTCAGATGGGGCTCCCAAAGCCAGTTTATACCCACCACTTGAGCTCTTAAGAGAGGAATAACGTATTCTCTCTTTTACGTCTTATTCCTTACATAAGTGACCTGGAGGTGGGTACCCTTAGTTGGCTTGACCAGGTTTGCTGATGTCAAGATGGGAAGAGTAGTTACACCAAGAACAACAAGCATTTGTCAGTGTTTGCTAGCAGTGTAATACGGCTTTAAAGAGTGCCTGATGTCGTTGGGACAACTTTGAAAAATACAATAGTTAGACACAATTTAGCTTATATTTTATGCTTGTTTGTAATTACCACCCTTTTTTTTTTCTTTATTACTACAGACATGTGCATGGAAACAGGATCTCTGCTCTGTCTGCTCGTCTACTCCCACAGTCACAGTTCTGTTCAGGATAGTCTAATCTGTTGCTGTGGAGAAAATCATGATGTCATAACATATAGATTATGCACCTGTAACCATAGTTCTGTTAGGGGTATTCAGTCCACATCTATATTCTGGCAGTTCTGCTGGAGACTGCGGAGTCACTGACGTCTTTAAAGCTATGCTCCTTTCACCTCCGGCTCCACACTATGACATCAGATATTTTGCATGTTGGAAGCAGGGATCTGGGTGCCACGTGCCCAGGGAGGTTGGATGGGTTGTGGGGATGTGAACTGACTACTACTAACAGAAATATGGTTACAGTTGAGTAACTTATTTTTCTAATAACATAGATTCATTTCACTATCCACACTCTGGCAGATTCCAAGAAGTCCTCCGGGAGTGTCAAGGTGCACACCCTTATTTGTCGAACAGAGACTGGAGGATGGAGGACTCAAAAGCAGCATCCCAATGACTCATTATGTCAACGTTGTAATGGAAGATGAAGGTGTGTGCTTTACTCCAAGTTGCAGCCCTGCATATCTCTACAATGGGGATATCCCCGGAAGCAGTTACCGAGGTAGTAGTATGTCTAGTGGAATGAGCCTTATGATCCATGACTCCCTACCAGCCAACCTATAGTAGAGGTCGATGAAGAATGTTATCTACCTAGCAATCGTCTGCTTCACAGCCAGTCTGCCAGGCGCGGTGTCGGCGTACGTCACAAACAGCTGGCGAGCCTCACTCAGAACTCCAGTTGTATGCTCCTTATGGTAAGAAAGAACCTCCGCAGGTCCAGGATATGGAGCCTGCGATTGGCCTTTTAGGTCACATTAGTAAAGTATACCAGTAAGTTATCACCTAGTTAAGCTGAAACTCCGTTACGACCTTCGGGAGGAACTTCAGGTGCGGAAGAAGGATGACCATATCCTTATAGAAGACCAGATACGGAGACTCCACCAAGAGTGCCTGAAGGTTTCTGATACATAAACAGCCCCTCTAACGAGCGGGGCACATTAGCATTTATATGCTGGAGTAGGTGTACCTCTGGACAGAGGTGGTGTTCACAAGACCTATGTATATATAAACTGTACCTGATTGTGTGATATATACCTTGTATTTAAACTGTTGTCCTGGTGCCCTTCTCTTAAGGGTGCTGTCTCTATTACAGCTGCTGGGGATTGTGGGACACTGGAGGGCTAAATCCAGGTCTAGCAGGGCCCAAGTCTATCTAGCCATCTAGCTAGCTGTGGGGCACAGGATCAACAAATTCAGCCCTATAATTAGGTTTGAGGTGCCTGTAGCACTTGTATAGTGCAGTCCACAGGCTTTTTTTTAAGCTTTTAAAGTTAGTGACGAAACCGGAAGTAGACGGCCACTAACTTCTGGTTTCTGGATACATAAACAGCCCCTCTAGCAAGCGGGGCAGGGCCGTGCGCAGAGACACGCATGTCTGCTGTGTCCGCTGGCGCAGCAGGGGAAAGGGGACCAGGTACTATATAAATTGAATTAAAAAGTTTGAATAAACTGACACATACAGTAATATATGAAATATGGATGTTCCAAACAACTACTGCTCCTCCTGCCAGATGTTTGGTTGGGGCCCTCAAATCACAGACTTTATCTGCGATAGATGTTTGCTGTTGCAGACTCTGCAATCTGAAATATTACAATTACAGTCAGCCAGAGCTACAAGTCCAGAAATTGAAGCGCGGGAAGACCATATAGATCAAATGTTGGGCCAAATAGTTCCCCCTGAGACCATTAACATCCTACATGAAATCCCTGGTTCAGTAAGAAATGCCTCTAATAATAATCAGCCCAACAATGAAACAGGCAATTGGTCTGTGGTTTCCAAACATAAAACCAAACGCAGGGGAGGACAAATATTCCACAGTGCACCCCTAGTACCCTTATCCAACAGCTACGAAGCCCTGACTATAGAGTCTACAGAGTCTCCCCAAACTGAGAAGATTTATGACCCCTTGGGAACCAATACTGCAGCTTGCCCGCCACTAGATAAAAGTCTCGTAAGAAAAAATAAAACAAAGACCATAAGTCAAAAAATGTCCAAACTTAATATAGAGAATAATATATGGGGTGGTGTGTGTAACGAGATTTTACACACACCAGGTTATTCAGGATGCTACATAAACCCGAGGCGGAAGCCCGGTTTAACTGCATCCCACAATGATAATGTTAAAATCGAGATTTACACTACCCCTCATTTAATATATAATTGCTGGCATGCGCTTTTTTTGCCTCAGTAATCATAGAAAATAAAATGATCTGCTTTCAGGCAACCACAGAGCAGTCAAAAGTCTTAGTGTTCTGTGGTCTGACAAGTTCTAGTACTCCACTTATGTGAGGTAACAAGTGGAGAAAGATACAGTAGCTGTGTGTATATTTTTCTGTTTCCGGTATTCTTACTTACCGGCAAACAGCCGATTCGGAGCTAAGGTGTTCTTCGGTGTGATGAGGAGAGACCCGCCAGCTCTCATGTCTGGAGAAGGAAACCAGACGGTGTGTTCCTTTTCTGCTGGTTTTTGTTTATGAGAATGTCTTTGTATTTGGAAAAAAAAAAAAACGCAGGCAGCGAGCGGCATTGCTTCTCGGAAGAATGAACACCGCCTATTAAAGGAACACTGTGACTGGTGCATGCTTGATCAGAGGGAAACCTGGTGCGTGTTTGCCGTTATAACCAGCCGAGCTGGTTATAATGGCAAATTATAACCGGGTTTCCCTATGAGAAAAAGCGCCTGCCAGTAATTATATAGAGATTAAATTTGTCCCAGTCACCGAGGATGATTTGACTCCAGTAAGTGAGAAGACCATTTCCAAAACTAAAGATAAACAGATCTATGTTATTGGTGATTCCATAATTAAACACCTAGATTGTCTAATCTGTAATGTGGAAAATTTAATCGAACCTGTACTAGCCTAAGAGGGGCAAGAGTTACAAATAGTACTACAGTGGCTAAGGAAGTACTAGTAGGGGCAGGTGATAAACCTGTGTTTGTTATACATGCTAGCACAAATTATATCAATAGATCAAGTCTGGCAGACCTCAATTATGATATCATTGCACTTAACAACATACTGTCCAACAGGGATAGCCTTGTCTGCTTTTCAGAAATTCTGCCTGTACCAAGGGCAACAACTGCAATAACAAACAAAATAAAAACCTTTAAGGACTGGCTTAGGAGATGGTGCCTCCAACAGCGCATTTTGTGTCTTACTCACTGGGAACAATTCTACCAAAACAACCCCTTGCATTGCTGGGATGGACTACGTCTCAGTAGACGGGGTACTTCTTTGTTGGGCAAGAGTATTCTTTTAGCTATCGATAAACTTTTAAACTAGAAGCTGGGGGGACAGGTTTTTCTCCTGTCCTCTAGAAAGTTCAAGTAGCAATAACACTACTTATGAGATTCTTTCACTGAATGCAAGATCATTAACTCAAGAGAAAATGGCAGAATTAGAAGCTAAATGCATATTGACTAATTATGCGCTCATATCAGTAACTGAAACATGGTGGGACCCTGACTCGATATGGGCAACAAGACTACCTGGCTATAGGTTTTATCATAAAGACCGGGTAGGTCAAATGTGTGTGTGTGTGTGGGGGGGGGTTTGTTTATATGTTAGGGAAGATATAACTTCCTTTCAACTCCCTCCAACTAATGACATCGAAACCATATGGGTCAATATTAAGCTTAAGGGTCAACCACAAATAATGGTCGGTACTTGTTACAGACCTCCATCAGCAAATGCCGAGTACAACTTTATGCTCCATAAGGAAATATCTGATATACATAGATACATAGACAGTGTCGGCAGATAAGGGCCTATGGCCCACCTAGTCTGCCCATTTGAGCTTGTAAGTTCAGTTTGTTTTCCTAGAAGTCTGTTTCCCCTTACCCCTGCCCTCTAGAATTCCTTTATGTCTATCCCATGCATTCTTAAATCCCGTGATTGTTTCAGCCCCCACCACTTCCTCTGGCAGGGTGTTCCACTTGTCCACCACCCGTTCTGTGAAGAAATTCTTTCTCATGTTTCCTCTGATAAGTCCTCCCTCCAACTTCATCCCATGCCCTCTAGTCCTGAAACATCTTTTTAGCTTAAAATAGTGTTTTCCTGCACCCTGTTCCTCCTGTAAGATACTTGTATGTCTCTATCATATCCCTCTCTCCTCCTCTCCTCCAGGGAGTACATGTTCAGTTCCTTCAACCTGTCTTCATAGGACTTGTGATGCAACCCATGCACCATCTTTGTTACCCTCCTCTGAACCTTCTCTACCCTGTCTATGTCCTTACGTGGTATGGTCTCAGGAACTGTACACTGTACTCAGGCGGGGCCTCACTAGTGTCTTGTATGGCGGAATTATGACCTCCCTTTTCCTGCTGGTGATGCCCTACCTATACATCCCAGCATCCTATTTGCTTTACCTGATGCCTTGTCACACTGTTTCCCTACCTTGAGGTCATCAGAGATGACAACCCCAAGATCCCTTTCCTGCTTGGTGCATGCTATATCCTCACCCCAACTGATATATTGTGCCAGGGTTTTGTACCCATATGCATTATCTTGCACTTCTTTGCATTGAATTTCAACTGCCAAACCCTTGACCATTCTTCAAGTTTCTGCAGGTCCCTTCTCATTCTGTCTACACCCTCTGGTGTGTCTACTCTGTTACAGAGCTTTGTGTCATCAGCGAACAGTGAAATTCTGCCTTCTAGATCCTGTGCAATGTCACTGATGAAGATGTTGAATAGGACCGGTCCCAGCACTGATCCCTGTGGTACCCCACTGGTTACTCTTCCCTCTGTGGAGTGACAGCCATTTACCACCACCCACTGTGTCCTGCCACCCAGCCAGTTACCTACCCACCACACTACTGTCCTGCCCACACCCATATTCCCCAGTTTGTGTAATAGTCTTCTATGTGGCACAGTGTCAAAGGCCTTGCTGAAGTCCAGATAGGCCATGTCCACTGCCCTCCCTGATCCACCTCCCTAGTCACCCAGTCAAAAATTCAATGAGGTTGGTCTGACATGACCTCCCCTGGTGAAACCATGCTGCCTTGGGTCCTGTAGTCCATTGACAACCAGATGTTCCACCAATCTCTCCTTCAGTAGTGCTTCCATGATCTTTCCCACTACCGAGGTGAGGCTGACTGGTCTGTAGTTCCCTGCTTCCTCTTTGTTCCCACTTTTGTATAAGGGACTACATCTGCTGTCCTCCAGTCTTTGGGTACCTCCCTGTTTCCAGTGATTGGCTGAACAGGATAGCCAGAGTTCAGCCACCACCTCTCTTAGTTCTTTAAGGACCCTGGGGTGCACCCCATCTGGCCCCATTGCTTTATCAGCTCTATTACTTCCAGTTCCTTCAGGACCCTTTCTCGTGTAAAGGGACTTGTGTCCATTTCTGCACCATTCTCACCCCTTGTACTCCCTTCAGACCCATTACCCCTCTTCCTTAGTAAAGACTGAGCAGAAATACCTGTTCAATATGTCAGCTTTATTGTTGTCATCCTCCACGGCTCCCATCCTCCCCTTCAGTCTCACTATCCCTCCCTTTGTCTTTCTTTTTCACTTATGTACCTGTAAAGGTTTTGTCCCTTACCCACTGATTTTGCAATGTGTTCTTCTGTCTGAGCTTTGGCTTCCCTTACTGATTTCCTGCCTCCTTTGTTTCTCCTGGTACTTCTCCTTATCCCCTTCTGCCTGTGTCTTTTTGTATTGCCTGAATGCAATCTTTTTGGCTTTCACTTTCTTTGCTACCTCTTTGGAAAACCATAATGGTCTCCTATTCCTTTTCCTCTTGCTAACCTGCTTAATGCAGGTTAGCAAGTAAAGGTAATATTCTAGTATTAGGAGACTTTAATATGCCTACCATCAACTGGAGCTCGCTATCTGGAAAAAAATCATAGTGAAAAGGATTTAATATCACTTATTGTTGATTTAGGTTTGGAACAGTTTGTTACAGAACCAACACGGGGAGATAATATATTAGAGCTGGTCATAATTAATATAGGGAATATAATATCTAGGGTATGTGTTAGTGACCCCCTTAGTTCCAGTGACCATTCTTCTATAACTTTTCACTTACTGTTAATACTGTACAACACACAAAACACACACAGTTCAAAAATTATGCTGATTTTGATATTATTAAAGAACATTTAAATAAAATTTATTGGGAGGAAGTTTTATCCCTCTATCTCTCGAAATGGCCTGGGAATATTTAAAAAAATAGGATCTATGAACTTGAAGAACTTTTTGTCCCCCCAAAAAAGAAATATAACAAAAAGGGAAACATTCCATTATGGTTTAATAAAATTAAGAAACAAATCAGAAATAAAAAAAATTATATTCTCTCAAAAAAAAAAAGTGAAGGTATCGATAAAGAACATTTATTAATACAACATAAAAATGCATTAAAACAATCTATTTTACAGTCTAAAAAGAAGCTCAAATTTAGTCTGGCTCACTGTAAAGACATTAACAAATCACTTTTTTCTTATCTTAATAATTAACAAGCATTTGTCAATGTCGAGTGTTGTCGCGCTGGCACTGGCGAGCTAGAGACACATAATAGGAATGGCAGTGAAGTATTGAAGTGACGATGACACCAACCCACCCCACCCACCCTGTAGAAAAGCAACAGGCATTGGGGTGTGCCTTTGGGTAAATCAGCTATAATGCTCATGGCATTGTACCTCACCCTACCCTGTAGACACTGACAAGTGTCGTGGTGTGCTTTGGGGTCTTTGGGCATCATACTTACCCCATTCCATAAGGAGATATGGTGACGTGGGTGCAGCATAGGAGCGCGGAGTGAAGTTTGTGGCCGAACAGTGCAAGACACACCATGATGCCTGTCAGTGTCTGCAGGGTGGGCATGGGATGTGGAATAACGTGAGCATTATTTATTTATTTATTAAATTTTGATAATCGGGTGAGCCCACTGGGCCCCGAGAGTCCCTTTTTCAGGGGCGACCAGAGGATTACATAGATTATTACATGGGATTGAGTGCAACAAAATACATAACATGTGTCACATAGATACATTACAGAGTAAACATGGTAGCAATATAACAAGTTCCAACGGTACAGGAGTTGGACCACAGAGTATTGGCTAGCGCTTGGGAGTCCCTTAACTTAACAGTTGCAATTTGAGGAGGTAGTCAGGTGCGCCTTAAGCCTAGTGCGGAAGTTGTAGGAGGAGGAGGTTTCCTGAATACCTTGTGGCAAGGAGTTCCATAGGGTGGGGGCGGTAAAGGTGAATGACTTCCCTCCCGCCTTAGTTCTCACCCTGGGCACCGAGAGGAGAGTCCTGTCAGTCGTACGGAGTTGCCTTGGGTTGCTCTTAATGGAGATGAGCCTGGCGAGGCTGGGTGGGGGGGGGAGGAGTGGAGTAATTTGTGGGTGACGCACAGCGAGGGGTAATGAAGCCTGTCCTCCCAGGAGGGCCAGTTTAATAGAGACAGCGTGTCACAGTGGTGAGTCATCAGGCCCATTAATGTGGCGAAGCGGGCCACCTTATGTTAGAGAACCTGTAGCTTGTTTAGCTCTTGCCTAGCTGCTCCCTGGATGACAGGGGCAGCGTAGGTGATGGTGGGGAGCAGAACGCTTGTGGCGATGGAGACCCGGGCCGCTGGTATCAGCTGGTCTTTCAGCCTGTAAAGGGTCCCGAGTTTGGAGTGGATATTTTTGGTTACTTGGTCTACGTGCTCCCTTGAGGGTGAAGCCGTGATCCAAGGCGAGACCAAGGTATTTTATAGAAGGGACCACCTCGAGCCTCTTGCCTGATGTGGTCGTAAGCTGGAGGAGTTGGCCTCTATCCCGATTGAAGGATCTGGGGCCGAACAGCATGGCCTTGGTCTTGCTCGGATTGATGACCATTCTATTGGTGATTAGCCATTCCTCAAGGGATTCCAAGTCATCTTGGAGCCCTGAACATAGTTCTCCCATGTTGGTGGAGGGCCGGGTAGAGGACTGCGTCGTCTGCATACTGTACCACTTGAACTCCCGCCACAGTGGTTGCAGAGGTCATTGGTGAAGAGCGAGAAGAGAAGGGGTCTGAGTATTGACCCTTGAGGCACCCCCTCAGTGAGAGGAAGGGGCTCGGACAGGGAGTCATTCCATTTTTACCTTCTGTGACCTTCCAGTTAGGTAGCTGGAGAACCATGACAGGGAGTGACTGTCTAGTCCAACCTCCCTCAATTTAGAGAGCAGCAGGTTGTGGTTGATGAGGTCGAATGCTTTGGATAGGTCTATAAAGACTGCTCCAGTGGGGGTCCCCTTGTCCAGTTCTCTGAGTACATCTGTAGTGAAACTGATGAGAGCAGTGTCAGTCCCATGACTGGTTCTGAAGCCATGCTGCGAGGGGGCTAGTAGTTGGTGGATCTCTAGGTAGTCTCGGAGTTGACTGTATATCAATCTCTCTTGGATCTTACCAAGGCTACAGAGTATGGAGATTGGCCTATAGTTGTTGGGTGATTCCCTTGTTCCACCCTTATGGACAGGGACTATGTGGGCCATTTTCCATGTACCAGGGATGACCCCTTCGAGGATGGAACGGTTGAGGAGCCAGGTTAGGGCCTATCGATGCTGAGGCCCCTTCCTTGAGAATTGGGTATACCGCCGGGTCCAGCGGATCCTGCTGCTTTGAGGGCTTTTAGTAGTGGGAGGACTTCCTTAGGTCTAACTAGCCTGAAGTGGAAGGAGGGATGGTCTCTTATGGTGGAAGGGGGGTCGTAAGGGCCTGGGGGGTGGGTGGGCCGACCCGCTTTGATCTGATCCAGATTAGTGAACTGTCGGTTGAGTGCCATAGCGATGACTGAGTAATCACTCGTTAGATGGCCGTTCACCTCTATGTGGCCATGTACAGTCTTTCCACTGCCCTTTAGTAACCTGTTTATGTGGGCCCAGAAGAGTCTGGGGTTACCTAGGTTCTTCTTTTGTAGGTTAGTGACATACTCTCGTTTTGCCACTTTTATGGCCAGTTTGCATCTGTTTTGGAGCGCCTTATAGGTTGTGAGCTCCGGTGCTAATGAGGACAGTTTATATTTCTTCCAGGCTGAGTCCCGGTGTTTCATGAGATATTTCACATTGGGGGTGATCCACTTATAGCAGCTCCCCTTGGTGCGGAATTTCTTCATGGGGGCCAGCTGGTCAACCACCATGGTGATTGCTCCTTGGAAGAAGGCAGCAGCTTCATCCAGTGTGGGGAGTAGTTTGATGGATTACATCCGATGATCCCAAGGCACAGCCCTGACGCTTGTCAGTCCGTACCGGGTGGGGTGCTACAGTTGGAAACCCTAACACCGTAGGCGTGTAGGGGTTGTTTCACTCCACATTTTCAACATGGGCTACTTCTCAGGCCACCTCACAAAAAGCGGCACAATCACTGTGTTAGCTGAAATGTGGATTTGCACAGCAGCTGTGCCATTTAGCGACAAAGGGACGAAAACACAGTTTTGGGCAGGATGTGGAGAATGACAACTGTATTGTTCAGAATGACAACTGTATTGTTCATGAGGAGGCATAAAAAATGGCAACGATGAAAATCTGGAGTGGCAGTATGAAATACTGGTGAAGCAATGAACATGCATACAAACTGCGCAACGGATGTCCGCAACCCAATTATCTGTGGGAGTTTTTTAGGCACATTTTCAACATAGGTATTTTGGGACCTCCCCTCATGAACAGTAACGCTGTGATTTTGTGAATGTGTCCCAAAAGGTGATTTCCCACAGTGAGCGCGCCATTGTGCACCACAGTTGCGGAAACACGTTTTGGGCAGGCTGTGAAAAATGGCAGTTGCACTGTTGAAAAGGAGGTGTGCACAAATGCCAGTGGTGAAAATGTGGCATGGAAATATTGCAAATTTATGAAGTTACAAGGCTGTGTGTAAACTGCGCAATGCACGCTTGCAGCACAGTCATTTCATGGACCTTCAGCACCAAATTTTCAACAGGCATTTTAGGACCTCTGCTCATGAACAGTGTCATCGTCATTTCCGAAAACTGTCCCGAAAACTGATTTCGCACAGCGGCCATGCAATTCTGCACTGGACGTGCGAAAACACATTTCAGCCAGGATATGTAAAATGACAGCTGTACTGTTCATAAGGAGGTGCAGAACAATGGTAATGTTGAAAATTTGGAATGAAAATATTATAAATTCGCGAACTTATGAGCGTGCATGCAAACTGTGCAATGCACACTTGTAAAAGTCACGTTATGGAGTATCATCACCAAATTTGCAGCATACACATTTTTGGACCTCTGCTCATGAACAGTGTAACTGTCATTTTCATAATTTGTCCCGAACAGTGATTTCCCACATCGACCGCGCTATTCTGCACCGGATGTTAGAAAACAAATTTCGGGCAGGATATGCAAAATGACAGCCGTACTGTTCATCAAGAGGTGTGGAAAAATGCCAATGGTGAAAATCCAGAGTTAAAATACTACAAATGCACGTTACGAGCATGCGGGCAAGTTGGACAACGCACGCTCGTAACACAGTCATTTTAAGGAGGACCGTCACCAAATTTTCAACATAGGCATTTCAGGACCTCTGCTCATGAACAGTGTCACTGTCATTTTTGTAATCTGCCCCAAACACTGATTTCCCACAGCGGCCATGCTCTTGTGCGCTGAAAATCTGGCATGAAAATAATGTAATTCTGAGATTACGAGCATGCGTAGCAACTTCGCGATGCTAAGTAAAACAGCCATTTTTGATTTTTCCACCAAATTTGCAACATAGGCTATTTGAGACCACTCATGAACACTGCCACTGTCCTGTGTTCATCGGTCCGAAGGTGATTCCGGCAGTGACTGCGAAATCACCTTCCGGGACCGAGTAACATCATAACAGTGACAGAATTCATGAGGAGGGGTCCCCAAAACCCCCATGTTGAAAATCTGGTGCAAAAACTTCAACAAATGCCTGAGATATGCATCAAAGTTGAAAACCCCTATCTATCCCATTATACAGCTTACCGGCATTTCCTCAGTTCGCGGTCGGCTTTGAAGAGTGCAGACGTGTTCCCGGTCCACCGAATATCATCGCACCGAGCTCCGGAGGTAACTATGGGGTGAGGGGGTGTGTGGGGAGGCAGGATGCGAAGTGGGTGGGTGCGAGTGGTGGTTAGGGAGACTACGAGGGACCGTTTTTTGTTCACAGGCTAGAAATATATATATATTTATTTTTGCAGCGTATTTGGCAACACTGGGGTGGGCTCCGAGCGTGCCACCTGTTTAGGGGCGGGGGTGCTGCTGCTGACGGGGATTGGGCACCCTCGTTGGCATACAACAAAAAGGTGCTAATTTATACTGACAGGGATTGGGCATTACGTTGGCACACAAGGAAAGTGGGGAGGGGCAATAGCGGAGGGGATTGGGCACCCTCGGCATACAATAAAAGGGGGTGTGCTAATTTATACAGACAGGGATTAGGCACCCCGCTGACACACAAGGAAAGCGGGGGCAAGAGCCGAGGATTGGGCACCCCCCGCATACAACAAATGGGTGTTTATGCTGACGGGAGGTGCTCCCTGGCCAGCACATGCATTGGGGCACGGGAGTCGGCAGGGGATTGTGCACCGGTTGGCAGTTACGCGCCGCCATGCTTGCAATGTGGCAAGCACATAGGAAGGGCCTGCTGTGTCTGACGAGCTTTGCTCGGATTGCAGCGGACTTTTCCTTAGATGTGCTCGCCACATTATGTATACATGGTGTGGCGCCGGCATGCAGGCTGATTGGGGAATGAAGGACGCACCTACTGATGTGTGCCCTGCATTTGCTCAACAGTGACCGCGCCTCCAAAGCTGCACTACTCACAAGATGTTGGCTGCGCAAGCGCGCCAACGTAAAAAGGGAATAATAAGTACATTAGTCCCCTATTTGTAAACAATGAGTTAATATCTAACGATAAGGAAATAGTCGATGTCTTCAATACACAGTTTTGTTCTGTATTTTCCATAAAAGACTATCCCAAAACAAACCAGGGTCCAAACAGTATACCTACAGATTATCACATTTCTGATATTGATACATTGGTAGCTTTGCCATCCCTCAAAAAGACATCTAGTCCAGGACCGGATAAAATTAGCACAAGATTCTTAATAGAAACAGCAAAGGTTATTGCTAAACCCCTGGCACTAATTTTTAACAAATCTCCTCAACAAGGAGTAATACCTTATGATTGGACAAATGCCACAGTAATACCCATTTTTAAGAAAGGCAATCATTCAAACCCAGAGAATTACCGCCCTATAAGCTTAACATCTGTAGTGGGGAAAGTTATGGAAAAAATTATTAAAACAATTACTGGAAGGGGAATCAATTACTAAGAACAAAATTGATCCAATACAGCATGGCTTTACGCCTGGGTACTCCTGTACAACCAACCTAGTTTCCTTTTATAATTATATAAGTCTAGGACTTGATAGTGGGACTCCTATGGATGTCATACTACTTGATTACAGTAGAGCCTTCGATAAGGTGCTGCATGGTATGCTCCTTGATAAAATGTCCAACTTAGGATTCTCTAAAGTCCTAGTTAGATGGGTGTCTGGCTGTCTGTCAAATAGACATCAGCAAGTTAGTATAAATGGGTCCCCATCAGATATAGGGCATGTTATCAGTGGGATCCCCAAGGGGTCAGTCCTTGGACCCACCTTGTTTAATGTTTATATTAGCGATATGAAGGTCAGTACTGAAAATCTTCTCTCTAAATTTGCTGACGATACTAAATTAGGTGGGGCAGTATTAACAGAAACAAATAGAATTATTCTGAACAACTTAAAAACTATAGAATCCTGGGCAGCGGACATTGGAATGTTTCTCAATTCTGATAAATGTACCGTGTTACATTATGGGAGAAACAATCCCAAAGTTATGTCCTAAACAATCGGCTTCTTAAAGCTTCCTCATCAGAAAGAGACCTTGGAGTTATTGTTAATAATAAGCTTTCATCTACTGACCACTGCAATAAGGTAGCCAAAACTTCAAATGCCTTACTCACTCGTATCAAACGAACGTTTGTAACTAGGACCTAGGAATGTATTATTCCCCTCTTTAGGACCCATGTTAGGCCACACTCTGACTATGGGTCTCCTTTTTGGAACCCATACCAGAAATATAATATTGATAAAATCAAGAGGATTCAGAGAAGGGCAACAAAATTAGTACCTAGATTAACTAACAGAGATTATCACTTTAGACTGCAGGAAACTGGACTGCACTCTTTACAGAGTAGAAGAACTAGAGGTGATTTACTACTTTTGTACAAAATTCTTAACTCTCAGGATCAAATGGATCAGTGTGGCCTAAAATTTACTAATAGAAGGAGCTCTCCAAGGCTTAACAACAAACAGATTGAAATAAGAAAACCTAATACTACCAAGAGATTAAACTATTTTACTGTAAGAACTCCAACACTGTGGAATACCCTTCTACAATATTTACAGTGCCTTAAGAAAGTATTCATCCCCCTTGGATTTTGTCGCATTTTGTGATGTTGCAAACTCAAATTAAAATACATTTATACGGAATTTTTTTGTCACGTATCTACACAAATTACTCTATAATGTCAAAGTGGAATGAAACTTCTGGAATTTTTTGTACATGTAATTTAAAATTAAAACCTGAAATGTCTTGATTTGATAAGTATTCACCCCCTTTGCTATGACACTCCAAATTGAGCTCAGGTGCATCCAATTTCCTTGTGAGATCACTCTAAAACTTGAATGGAGTCCACCTGTGGTCAGTTCAAATGGTTGACATGATTTCAGAGGAAATACACCTGTCTATATAAGGTCCCACTGTTGACCGTGCATGTCAGAGCAGAAACTCTACCATGAAGACCAAGGAGCTGTCCACAGAACTCCGTGATAGAACTGGGAGGAGGCATAGATCTGGGGAGGGGTATACAAACATTTCTAGGGTGTTGGAAGTTCCCAGGAGCACAGTAGAGTCCATTATTAGGAAATGGAAAGATTACGGAACCACCCAGACTCTTCCTAGAGCAGGCTGTCCTCCCAAACTGAGCAACCAGACAAGAAGGACCTTGGTCAGGGAAGTGACCAAGAACCCAATGACCACCCTGACAGAACTACAGAGTTCCATGGCTGAGATAGGAGAACCTGTCCAGAGGACAACAATCTCTGCAGCACTTCATAGATGTAGCCTCTATGGGAGAGTGGCTAGACGGAAGCGACTCCTGAGAAAAGGCCACATAATAGCATGCCTGGAGTTTGCAAGAAGGCATGGCAGACTCTGAGACCATGTGGCAAAAGATTCTCTGGTCTGATGGAACAAAATTGAACTCTTTGGCCTGAATGCAAATGCTATACCTGAGTGACAAACCGAACACAGCTCAGCACCCGTGTAACACCATCCCTACCATGAAGCATGGTGGTGGCAACATCATGTTACGGGGATGCTTTTCAGCGGCAGGGACTGGAGCACTTGTCAGGATAGAGGGAACAATGAATGGAGTCAAATACAGGCACATCCTTTAGGAGAACCTGCATCAGTCTGTAATAGACCTTGGACTGGGGCGAAGATTTACGTTCCAACAGGACAATGACCACAAGCATACAGACAAAGCAACACTGGAGTGGCTTCAGAACAAGAAGGTGAATGTCCTTGAGTGGCCAAGCCAAAGCCCAGACTTGAATCCCATTGAGAATCTGTGGAAAGACTTAAAGATTGCAGTTCACAGACGCTCCCCATCCAGCTTGACAGAGCTTGAGCAAATCTACAAGGAAGAATGGGCGAAAATCCCCAAATCCAGATGTGCAAAGCTGATACAGACATACCCAAGAAGACTCAAAGCTGTAATTGCTGCCAAAGTATTGACTTGGGGTGAATACTTAAGTAAATAAGATATTTCAGTTTTTAATGTTTCATAAATTTTTGTTACACAATAAAAATATTTTGGCCCCTTTAAATTGTTGAGTATGCTGTGTGAATCAAGGGGGAAAAAAATAATTTCAATGCATTACAAATTCTGGTAGTAACACAACAAAATGTGACAAAATCCAAGGGGGGGGGGTGAATACTTTCTGAAGGCACTATAGTGAATAGCCCTTCGATTTCCTCCTTTAAAAAGAATCTAGATCATTGGATGGAGACTAACACATTATTGGTCTAACCAATTTCCCACCATGGTGGTGGGGGACAATCTCGATGGGCCATTGGCCTACTTTTGTCCTATAAGAAAGCAATAAGACATGACAGGGTATGGGTTGTTGATTGATAAGAGCATGCCCCCAGGTGCATTGTTAGGCATGAGGCGCTTGCGCAGAGTGACTACAGCAGCTGGGTAGTGCTCTTATCAATCAACAACCCACACCCTGAAGTGTCTTATCGCTCTTATAAAATGGTTAACAACTATTTCTATAACAATCAAACAAAACTCTGAATGCATTTTTAAAGATTTAATAATAGTATGCTATTTTATTTAAATATGGTGAAAAATAGTCCCCAGACTTGGGCAGAGGAGTGGTAAAATTGATTGAACAGCAACTCACTGAAAAATGCAAAACCAGTGAGCTGGAGGAACAGCAATGTATTATTTGAGCAGTTTGGGTCTGCCTCTGTAACTGTGTTTTCCCACCTTTTCTTTGTTTATAAAGTATTACTGTATTCACCATGTTTTTTTTTTCTATTTTTCCCTCATTCAAGACGGAATGTTTATCATGGAATGTTTACCATGGAATACAGGGATTCAAAATTCTGCTCAGTTCTGCTGGTAGAATGTTACTCTCCCAACATACTGTACACACAGACAACAAAGGCCTGTTTTAGAGCCAGTGACTCAATTATCTCACGGTCAAGGCAAGAAGAAGAGATTTCCCTGATAAGCAGGTAAAGACAGAAGGGGAATTTTTCACTGTTAGTAAAGAAACAGTTGTAACGAAAACTATAAACAATACTTAATGTTTCTAATTTGTTTATGTGTGTAAGCAGAGTATGATGATCAGGGAAACGTTTACTTAATTTGTTTTATTTTTTATTTAAGGTAGTTTTATTTTTAGGGCCCAGTTGAAGGTTTTTACAGTGTAAATATAGCAGCCATGTTTGTGGTGGAAGATCAGGTTCTGGTTGCAGAGGGACTGATGGAAGATATCAGTTGCTCGATGATATTGCTGCCCTTTCACCTATGGAGGTTAAGGTATTAGGAAAGTAGTGCCACCTTTCAGTTTGTTGACAGGTAAGGACATGCCTTTTGACCAATCAGGGTGAAGGATTTCTTTTACCCATTTTATAATACCAAGTAAACCAAGTAATCCTTCTGGCCAACATGATGGTCACCAAGAAGGCAGTCATCTTTGACAGATGTGCTGTCTCGCACCCATGAACTGGCTCAAATGGCTTGCCCAACACCAGCAGTAGGTCCCATGGAGGCATAGGTTCGCACATCTGAAGGGATAAGTGATTCAAGCTGTAGGAAAAGCACCTAACCACCTTCCCCTGAGACACCACTGGCATACCAGCCCGTGCCCAGTATGCAGATATGACTGTTAGGTGCACCCTTCAGAGTTTTGCTCGCAGTCTCAACTCAGAGAGTTGCTTAAGGTAGTTTAAGATGCTTGCCATGGGGCCAGTAAGGGGATGAAGTTCCCTACCCTGAAAACAAATTGAGAACCTCTTCCACTTAACTAGTCAGTTCCTTACGGGATGCCTCCACAAGGTGGAAGACGTCTTCTGAATGGCCCAGAGCCTGGAACTCTAGCCGCTCAGGAACCAGGCTGAGAGGTGCAGGGATTGAAGATATAAGTGTAGGACCTTCCCCTGGTGTCTGGTCAGCAGACCTGTGCTGAGTGGACACTTCTATGGAGGCCTGCTGCGGAGGCTGAGGAGATCCAGACACTAGAACTGCCCGTGTCAGTATGGGGCTATAAGGATCATCCACACCATGCCCTTCCAGGCCTTGATCAAGACCCTGTGGAACAAAATGGAAGGCGCAGCACATGAGGCCTGGGGTTCAAGGTTTCAAAAACGCATCCCCCAGCAGTATCCGGGATGGAGAGGGGCTAGCACACAACAGCTTCAGTTTTCTGTTCTCCTAGAAGGCAAACGGCTTCACCCGAGGGGTACCCCATTTTAGAACAGATTGCTTACCACCTTCTGATTAAAGGACCACTCCCGCAACATCTCTTCGATCTGGCTGACAGTGTCCCCCAACTGACCGTGTTCTCCCATGACATGGATCACCAGAAGAAATGTACCCAGGCTCCGGACTGTGCACAAGTGTCCAGGTGCAAACAGCTTCCTGACACTATGGAAGGGATGGTGTCCTGCCCTGCCTGTTCAGGTAGAACATGGTGGTTGTGTTGTCCATTTGGACCTGTACGATCTCACCCTGCACCAATGGAGCAAACTCCAGCAGAGCCAGGCGCACTGCACAGATGTCCAGCAGGCTGATGTGGTGATGGGACTTCTGGGGTGACCAGAACCCGTGGGCCCTGTTGTCTTCCAGGTGTACCCCCCCCCCCGAGATGCATCTGTTCTCCATTAAAAAAAAAAAATATGTATGAAAATACATGAATTATAGACCGAATTGTGCCTAAATCTCACAATTTTCAAAGTTATCAAACTGGTATCAGGGGCTCTTTAAAGGGAATTTAAAGGAACATTTTTTGGTGATTTCTGTTCATCACTGATATGCTGTTAACATATTTGGTGCTATTATATTTGCATTTTGCATGCCAAGTGTGTTTTCCCACTTTGTTAAGTACTTTCAAAGAGATGTTCTCCAGAGTCCTGTTTGTAACTAGGGGAAAACAAAAACACGCACGAGCGCACACAGAGTAAAGCTTGATGTTTATCTTTAAAGATTTATGATGAAGTATTTTAGCTGGTTAATGGTCGGAAAACCAGTGTGACCAAAGTTTACGCTCGTCAGCCAGCTGACCACTGTCATCAGCCTTCTCAGCACTGGCTTTTGAGTGGCAAGCCTCCTACATTTGTACACCCATTGGCTTATACAGCACACCCCTCACATGCCTCCTCTTTTTCTCTTCCAGGGTGTACATGTTAAGACCCATCTGTCTCTCCTCATAGGGCTTTTTGTGCAAACCCTGCACCATTTTAGTTGCCCTCCTCTGAATTGCCTCCACCCTATGTCCTTTTCGAGAAGCAGACTCCAGAACTGGACAAAATACTCCAGGTGGGTTCTCAGCAGTGAGCAATACAGTGGCAACACCATCTCCTTCCCCCTGCTGGCCCCCGTACAGGCAATCTGAATACCATGTTCCATCACACTTCCCTTGCTCACTTCAGTTAAATATCATGTATACTTTGCCTATGGCTTATGAATTATCAATATATATACACACACACACAACTGCATTATTCACGTATACCTTGTCTGTGAACTCAATAATATTTAGTATATAAGCTGTTGTACATCATCCTGGTTAAGCAACAACGCATTTATACATATGTACTAAGGCACTATGCGGTTAATTGTAGTTGTGTTTATGTTATCTTATGACCACGAGTGGTTGTGATTATGTAATGGCACTGTTCTCACATGGCCATCTGGTAGTATGTGCTGCTATGAACTGTTAGTTATGTGCTATGTATTATGAACTATGTGTTGTGTATCTGATCCCAGGTCCACCTTGTAAAAACGAGTTCTTCCCAATGGTGTTCCACCTGGCAAAATAAAGAACTGATTGATTGATACCACTCCCTATGCACCTTGAGAATCCCATTAGCCCTACCCACTGCTTAGTCACACTGCCCTGCCACCTTGAGGTCCTCAGATAAAATAAACCCCAGGTTCCCTTCCTGTTTAGTGTCTATCAATGCCGCATTCCATACTGTACTAAACTCTTAGGTTCCTATGCCCTAGGTGCATGATTTTACACTTTTTTGACATTGAACACCAACTGCCAAGCTTGTATCCACTTCTCAATTTTCGCCTAGATACCTACGGATTCTTTCCACACCGTAAGTATTCACTCTATTGCAGATTCTGGTATCGTATGCAAAAACATATATTTTCTGGCTTCATTGTCAAGTGTCAGAAGTAACCCTGGAAAAGGTTTTGAGACCCATGCAGGACTTCCTATGTGGTATCATTTAGCAAATTTGCATCAGAACAGGGAAAGTTCAGGTTGTTGGTGCATGGATTCAGATCTATTAAAACAGCTACGGTGTGCCATGTTCCAAAATCTTATGCCTTAAGTAGATAATGTTGTAAATGTAACTGGACACAGGTGGGAGTCAGTTTAGCACAGACTCGGTGATAATGGTGGGTTTGTTGGTCAGCCATTAAGGCAAATCTGCAAATTTTATTATAAAGCGAAGTTTTCTTTTGAGCATGGTGGCAGGAGCAAGACTGCAAATTATGGACCTGTAGTTTGATAAGGATTGTAAAGTGCACTAGGTAGTCCCAGAACTCTAGGCAGCCCTGCCTGCATTGGGATTATCTTTCTTGTGGCACACCATTTTGAAAATGCCTTCCACTTAAAAGGAGCACGCTTTCCATGTTGTTGGCTTTCTGGAAACCAATCGTACCCCCAGCACATCCGTGATGAATTTAAACTAGGAAATTCTAACTCTTCAAGAACCATGCCCTCATGCATAATGTTCTGAGGTCTGGGAATGTTATTCTGCCCCGAGACAGTCAGCAGGTTGTATCTCAGTGGCAGGTTGACTGGAGTCCTGCTCAACAGGGTTAAGAACACTGAGTCCCAGGCCTGCTTGGCCCAGGCAGGAACTATGAGGATCACTGTTGCTGGCTCTCTTCTGATCTTTATGAGCACACTCTGTTAGTGGGAATGTATACAGGAATCTGTCCAGTCCAGAACGAGGGTGTCAAAACAAAAAAACAAGCTGAAGTGCTACCTCATGGAGGGCTGCTGTACTAAGGCTTACATTATCGGATAGTGATGCAGAAAAAAGTATGGCACTCACGTTCTATATGCCACAAAAAGTGTTCTTTTATTAGCCCAAATACTAACACTTTGGCGGTCTGAGGCACAATGCCTCTTTTTCCTGAAGAAGAAGCAATTTGCCTTGAAGCGCCAGTGTTTGTATGCATTTGGGCTAATAAAACAATACTTATGTATTTGGGCTAATAAAAAAATCACTTATGCAGCAAAACGTAACATGAGTGAGCACTGTACATTTTTCTGCATTGCTGTCAGAACTAGGGTGTCCCCTAGGGCTGTACCCCTTGCTGATGGTCTGCAACAAAACTGTGGGAGCTGCTTTCCTCTCAAGGGGCAAAACAGATCTAATCCTGGAGTGTCCCATCTTCTGAAGACTGAGGCCAGCACTTGGTGGTTCAGGGTCTACCCGTGGTTTCCCTGGCTGATTCTGCCTAGGTCGTCTGCTAGGACACTGTCCTTGCTTGGCAGGTGTGCTGCAGAAATCCTTGCATCTAAGGAATAGGCTATATCCCAGATCCTCATGGCTTCTGTGCACAGTTTTGAGTATCTTGTTCTTGCCTATTGTGAGGAGACGTCACGGGAATTGCTGGAAAATGGAATGCCCTCACTGAGGTTCCTTTCCTCCTTCCACCACTCTTGTGCCTGCACAAAAGGTCTTTGTGAGTAGCACAAGCTTGGACAGTAGATCCCACCTTTGAGACCAGTGGCCCCTTTGGCGATACTGAATGTCCCTCTTCTAAAATCAACTGAATGTCCCTCTTCTGCAATCTGGCCCATAGCACCACTGCTCTGGATGAGGCCACGAGGCCCACTAACTGCAGAAAATACCTTACAGGTCTTGGTTGGCCCAGTGTGAAGGATTCTGCAGTAGCAATCAGATTTGATGTCCTTTCTTGTAGAAGGAAAGCCTTCCTCTGTATGGTTTTGCACCTATGACATCCAACAACTGAACCAGTTCCGTCTGGGACTTCTGCAGATTTATCAGGAAACACAGATTTTCTAGGGTGCTCTTTACCCTTTGAATAGAGCACCTTGCATCTTGCTCCATTTTCTGAGACTAGCCAGTCATCAGGTGTGCTAGGCACTTTGTGAAGACCCTCGATTGGTGTTAAAGTGAGGCCAAAGAAGAATGAAGGCTATAAACTGGTACTAGTAGTTTCCCAGACTGAGCCAGCGGTATTTTCTGTGGATGGGTCTGACTGGAATGTGAAAACAGGTATCTTCCAGATCCAGTGACCCCAGCCAATCTCCTGATTGTAAGGATGGCATCAATGTGGCCAGTGTGACCATCTTGAATCTTTCCTTTTTGATATGTTTGTTCATACATTTTAGATCTAAAACAGGTCACCACTCTCCATTTTTCTTGTGGGTCAGGAAGTATCTTGAAAACAGGCCCTTGACCCACTGTGAGACAGGGACCTTTAGCTGCTTTTGCTTGCAGTGTTTTCCTTACTTCCATTTCCGGCAGAATTCTTTCTGTTGGTGAATGAGCTGGAATGTTTTTGGGTCTCTCTGGTTTTGGAAACCTCTTGAACTGCAAAGACCATCCCTGACCCACCACTTCCAGGATCCACTTGTCTGTGGCAATTTTTAACCATTCCTGGAAACAGTGGGCCAGCCTTCCCCCCCCCACTGACAATGGTAGGGTGACCTGGGCGGAATTGCCAGGGGTTTTGTTTTGGCTGTGTCTTTGGGGCTGATGCTGCAGCGGCACGTCTGGTGCCCCTCTTGCCTCTCTAGTAACCTCCTTGGGGTTGGTACTTACAAAGGGAGTAAGATCTTGGATAGTCCTCCTACCTCCTCTTCCATAGGGTCTGTAGAACGTGGAAGCCTTTTCCTTTCCAGTGTTATTTTTGTAAATGGTCTTGTACTTGTCCACTTTTTTCATGTATGCCTCGGTTTTGTCACCAAATAAGAAAATTACCCTCAAAGGAGAAATCCACTGCCTTAGTCTAGGTGTCCTGGGAAAGGATGGTAGTATTTAGCCAGGAAAACCTCCTCAATGCCACTGCATGGGCTATGATCTGTGAAGCAGAGTCACTGGTATCGACAGCCATGTGAAGCTGCTTAGTGGCATCCAGGACTGACTTTGCCATGACAGCCAGGCACTATGCCAGCTCACCATCCACTTTATCACTCAGTGCCAGCACTACATTCCACATTGCTTTGTGGTACTGAGCTATATGAGCCAAATAAACTGCCTGCCTTAGGATCAGGGAAGCTGCTGTGTACACTTCTGGCCACAGTATCCAGTTACCTGGAATCCTTCACAGGAGGCTGTGCGGAGAAAGGCACCTTAGCCTCTTCACAAGCAGCTGCCTGGACCACTCCTTCCTGATCAGGTGCACGTACAGGTATTCCACCACCAGTCTGTCCACCAGATACTCCTTTTCAACTTTTTTTTATTGATGTCAACAGCTGAATTAGGTGTGGACATGATTTTTGAAGTAGCTTTTCGGAGTGATTTGTAGATGGTAACTAGCAGCTTTCTTGTAGGGGCTAGAACCATCATATCCATGAACTCCACTCCCTCTTCGTCCTCCTCTGTTCCATCAGAGGGAATGTTGATGGTGTTCACCATCTGTCTGATAAAAGGAGTAAGTATAATCCTCTGTAGGCCTAGCAAGAGAGCCAAACTCTTGTTCAGGTGAATCATCTGGTTCTGTATGTTCACCTTCCTCACAATACATATCCTCCTCCTCCTCCCCCTGGGTAACTGGTATGGGACCTGAGCCGGTTGGGGGGGCTTATTGAGGAAGTTTACCACAACCTGGAAGGCTAGGAAAAACTGCCATGCTTTGGTCATGTCCTCTGCCTGAGGGCATTTGTCTTTTCCTCCACTGCCTGCTCTTTTTCCTTTGCAGGAGGAGTGGCATGGACATGCTTCTCTTTTTGTTATTTTTCTAGACAGGAACTGGTTCAAGTATTTGCACTGAGGCTGGTTTATTTGTATTTTGCCATCACTGGACTCAGGGTTCCCCTTTTGGACACCCTGTTATGTGTACCATCTTTACCATGTCTGTCTGATGGCTGAACAGTTTATCTTTTTTTTTCTCTGGTCCCTGGCCCAAGTTGTTTGACCAGCACCATTTTCAGAGACTGGTTTCATAATGACTTTGTGTCCAGTGTCAGACGATTTTTAAGAAACAAGGGGAAAATGCCTAAGACACTCCCTGTTGCTCGACCAGTGTCCTACCCATCCTAGTGCTGATGAACTGAGAGATCCTGTGATGGCATGATAACTATTCTGTACTAGCTTGCCAGCACTATGGCAGGAATGTAACCCATGAACAAGGGCATTATTGCCACTTTAAAAAAACTTTATCGGAAGTAGCTTTTTCGAGAAATCACTTCTTGGGACACAGGATCCGAACTTGTGGGGTTCTGGAAGGGCTGCATGCTGAAGGGTATATGTTATGTTACTGCCCAAACCTGGGAACAAGTGAGAGCACAAAAAGTGCAAAACTGCTGGTGTGATGCTCGGGGTCCGATATTCAGCACACAGCAGAGTGACCCATAGACGGACACAAAGGCTGAAGCTGAGGCAGAACATGATGCCACATTTGTCAGCGATCCTGACACTCTGGACACAATAATGGATCCTGAGCAAGTGGAGAAATGGCTACATATAGACGACAATTGCCCAGTGACAGAACCCCTTACAGAGAAGGGCAATGTGATTGAGGTCCTTACTGATCGCAGATTAACAGTACCTGAAAATGAGGACAAGGAAGATGTCCTGCTACCTACCTGTCAGCATGATAGAAGGCATTGCTGGACTACAGACTGGGCTGCAATTTCTTGAGACAGCCATATGTCTCATCTCTGCTACTCCTATAACTAAAGCAGATGATACTGCTAGAAAAGGCAGAACAGATAAAAAAACAAATCCAGACAACTTTACACAGCTTTTTAAAGAAAATGTAATACAGTTCTTTGCTGTATGTTTAAAAAAAATTACAAATATTTTAAAGTAAATTAAAACATATTCAAATGTTTTTCATACTTTTCTATACTGTATAAATAAAGCAATTGATAAATCGGCAACTATGTCTTCTTGCTTTTTGTTCTCTGTAAAAATTACTATTCACTCCGATGGAGATCCACCTATAGCAAACCCCTGCTATAACAAACAAAACGGGCGGCTCAGGACCTGGTCATTATAGTGAGGGACCACTGCAATATTATCTTGCTATGGTGGGTCACTGTGACATACCTTACTTCACAAGATAACATTATCTTATTATGTTAGGTCAAGATAACCCTTTTTTGTACAATCTGCATAGACGCAAATCCAATGTTATAAACATATTATCTCCAGATATGCATGATAAATTTTAGAACTCAGAATTTATGACACATAAGTTGGATAAACACTGCCTATTAATCATTCCCCATCACAAAAAAATACCAGCCTATTATATAAACAGGACATGCAATGGGGACCTCTATGGTACATTATCTGCATTTGAGCAGTTTGACCTCAGGCATATCGCTCGTGGCTTATGCCACTAGTGAAGTTACCTGTAGTCAAACTGCTCTTGTGCAGATAAATAATGTATCACACAGGTCTCCACTGCATATCCCCTATTTATCAGTACACATGTGGTATATGACTGTCTACATGTATATATTTATATGTAATTACATATGCACATAAGATATATACGGCTATATATGTGGCCTTAAAAAGCTGTTCTCTCATACGTTGAGAAATGAAAGTTACGTGCTTACTGTATCATCACCATTGATCACCAGTTATGGGCCTGGGCTGGAGGCACAAGGACACTGCAGGACCAAAACATTTGCCAGGGGCCTGCCAGAGTTACAGGGAATGGTGCCTGTGCACCCCTCATATGGTCCTGTGTGCCAGTCAATAACCGTTCCTGGCTCCCTCATTAACCTCAGTTCTGGTTACTTGGAGAGAAAAAAAATGGGAAAAAACAAGAGGGCTAAGAATTTTTCTAGCCCAAAGGGATAGGGAGAGAATACAGAAATATAAATAAACAACAAAATGAAACCCGACTACCAACCTTTGGGTAGAGAAACAGGGCACACTAAGTGGCACAAAGGGGGTAGCTGGGTATGTAACCATAGCCTCATACCAAAAGCCAGACAGGAGACTGATAGTGATCTTAAAGGCAGCAGCCCTAAAGCATTTGGCTCTGGCATAAAAGGCAAGAGGGGAATGCCCAGAATTGGGGCCCCTTTGCAACTGAGATGGCATAATGTGCCAAAAATAGAAATGAATCACACAGACTCCTGGAAAAACCAAACCCCATGCTACCAGACAGAGTAGTCACTGGACAGTCAGTTAAAATATGCCTTTTTTTCTTCAGGGAAAAGAAAAAAGGGTATTACAGGTGCATGTGAAGATGAAGGGCTGAATACCGGAAGGAGTCAGAGACGTGCTCGTCTCCCCAGGCACCACTAAGCGGAGTGGGCTAACAGCACAGCTAGCATAAGAGAAGATGAAATAGGGCATACCAACCAAAAATGTAGTTTGGCATAGTCAGAAGAAGAAGAAGAAAAAAAAAAAACAAAGCATCAAAGAAAATGACCTGCATCTCCTGCAATAACAGGGATGTACCCCATGTAAAAGTTTGTGTACTCAATCCAGTCCAATTAACAGCACTCGTCCATAAATAGTGCAAGTGCCAAGTGGAGTTAGACTGGATAGTGCCCAGAGGCATAAACTGCATTTAGCAACTAACAGAGATATACTCCGAGAAAGAGATATACCCAGGGCAGGGAGAAGGAGGACAAGAAACAAATGGGAAGAAGGTAGTTGCCTTCCCCCTTCTTTTTTCTCAGTTGGTATGAGGGGCCTTAGAGGAACTTACCCCAGTGTAAAAGCTTTCTTTTTTTTTTTTTTTGTTAATAACTACTCCATAGGGAGTACAACTAGGGACATGCCAAGGTGCTAAGTGGTGCCGGCCAGTACAGTCAGGGTCTGCTGCCCTGAGGTCCTAGCTCTGTTAGAGCAGGTGATGATGGGCAGGTGTGGTAATCAATGGTGAAGATATTCTGGAAGATCCAACAGTTACGTTAAGTACGTAACTTTCATTTCTTCTAAGAATCAGTCTTCATCATTGACTTCCACTTACAGGTCCAAGTACCACACTTTCCCCTCTTTCTGAGAGAGAAGCTGGCACACCCTGAGGGTAACAGATACCCTCAGCTCTCTGCGTGGGGGAAAACACCTGAGGGCAGGGGCTCCTTACAGGTCTGGCGACACCGGAGACTGGTCTGCAATACTTCCAAGTCCTGAAGAAGGGTGAGGTACATTACCAGCAGACCCTGTGGGTGCACCCTACTGAGTGAGGATGTTCCGGGGAGAGTCGAGTTGGAGAAGGGATGCCACCACACTGTCTTGGATGTCCCCTCAAAGGTTCTAGGCCATAAAGAATGACAGAGGTACCAAGACTAGGAACACTAAGATGTCCCAATGGCAGGATTGCCAGATTGCGGCTTGTAAAAGCATGTAAGTCAAGTGCCTAGAGCATCTCCACCAAGAACTGTTGGTCCAAGGTGTACACAGCAGCTGAAAGAAGGTAACCAGATTTATTGTCATCCAAGGAAGACGTCGATGCTGACATGGCACCAACTCCGGGAACAACTGCTGTTGGGGAGAAGGGCCTGTACTTGGCACTGTCAGACTCCCTACTACAGCTGTCTAAGGCACCAAGAAAATCCTGGTGCTGTTCTCATGTAAACAGCCCCTTGGGGCCTATGACCGTGGGCACCTCTACAGGAAATGGTGAGGCCCTACTCGAGTGGGTCAAGACTCCTGGTCTCCAGGGCCTCAGCTTGGACTGACCTGCATAGGGGGGCCCTCACCTGAGTGGAGGGCCTAACAGATTCACCTGAAGGGTGTCCTCCTACATCCCAGAAGTGGCACGATCAGTGCCCATGAGGGAACCCCCCCATGAAGGTCCCACAGGGCGACGCCAGTTACCACTGAAGACAGTGACATCCAGTGGCTCCAGAGAAAACTTCATCTCTGCCACCTGACCCCGAGTCAGCACCACCACTGACACCAGTTCAGGATCAGGATCAGGATCAGCAACGTACCATTACCATGGCTGACACTTCAACACTGCTCGGTGCTGACCTTGACTTCAACGCTGCTCCCGGAGCATCACCCTCCTTAGTATTGTGAATTACACCACAGTCCGGAATGACCTCAACGATGACACTGTCATCAGCACTTCACCCAGAGTCAGACTCAGGACCAGCACCATTGCCACTGCTGCCCCATCACTGTGTCTCGAGTTGTCACCTTCCTCAGTGTCACTAGCGACATCATGGACAGTGACAGCATCTGATCTGGCAACAGTGTGGACAATGGCCCAAAAATGTCAGGAGGCGGCCTGGCATTGTCATTGGTGTCACCCATTGCATCGTCACCATGAACAGTGACAACAGTACAGGTGACACCAGACGACGATGTTGAGGTCTCCACTGGTATAAACCAAGCTTAATAGCTGTGGCCTCACCACTGGGGGCTTCTGCAGCTCAGGGATGGTGGACTGTAGAGGGTTTGCAGTCAACTGCCAAGAAGGAGTAAACTGTCTACCAGACCCATCCACCCGTCTCCAATGTCTCAGCACAGTGAGGAGAACTCCGTACTTCCACGGAACCAGAGGTCCCGTGAAGAAGCCTGGGGAAGGCCTAGTGACTTGTGCTTGTATACACACATGCAATGCCTGCCTCCCAAGGTGGGGAATCGGGCAACCCCACTTCAATGTGTGGTTCTCTAGGGTATGGCAGTCCATGGAGAAGCAGGCATTGCACACATCTATGCCGTGCTCCGGTCCAAGTCAGGCCGGACAGGTCTCATGCCTGTCCGGAACAGCCATTGGTTTCCCCACAGGAGCAAGGATGCATAACAGGCAGCTGTTGGACTTTCTTCCATGATTTTGCCCCTTTCTTATTGGATTTTGGCACTACAGCAAAATAATTAACACAAACAACACGGCAATAAAGCAGACAGAAAAGCGTGGGGGTGTGCACGCACCATGCCCAGTAGCCGTGACTAGCCCTGTGGCAAAAGCTTTGCTCCCACTGGGTCCTAGTGCCTCCAGCCCAGACCTATAAGTGGCAATAAATGATAAAGATACATTCTTGGAAGATCAACTGTTTCAAAAAGTTTAGAACAACTTAGCTCAGCTTCTGTTATCACAGCAGTGCACTCACTATAGGGCTAGAGCTCACCAGAACTCAGCTGCAGTCTCAGCTGCATCAATCAGAGCCACTTGATCTGTAAAACCACCCTTTCATTTGTAAAAGTGTTTGAAATACTCACATATTCTGACTTTAGCATTAAACAAACAAACAAAAAAAAAAACTACAAAAAAAAATCATAATGTTAAGAACTCGCTGGTTCACACATATCTTTGGTCCTGTAACATCATTCACTACATTTACGTGTACGCAGTTATCTGGTAACAGCAGCATTTCCGGGTATCCCTTTTCTGGAAACAAGTTCACTGGAAAACACTGGTTACTGGCATACTGTGGCTTACATGTAGTTCTCATTACTGGCAGGGTATGAAATTCATAAAAAAAAAGTACATGCCCAAGAAACTATTTACATGCCACCCCTTGTTTTTTTTTATATAATTTGAATTTCGTATGCACTGGACCAACCACTGAAGTATCTGTAAGAGATTTTCTTTTTAAAGTTTAGGTAGTACAGCCCACAGGCACCATCAAATCCTTTACAGGAGGTTTTTATTTAGTTTTTAGCTACCTTTGCTCTCAGTTGTTCTTTAGGCTTTAAAGAAATTTTCTATTTAGATTTTAGGTAGTTCCAGAGTATTTTTTTTTTAAAGCCTCTTAGTTTTAAGCTCAGTAGTTCCCAAATATCTATTTAGATTTCAGCTAGCTTTGTCAGCTTCCATAAAATAGCTTTTCATTTATGAGGGGCAGCCTAGGCAGGAGAGTAAGAGATGCCACTGTTTTCCTGATTTTAGCGGAGCTCCAAGAAACTGTGACTAGCTGACTAGATAAAGGGAGACTACTGCAGACTACCAGAATGGCTACCTACCTGCTAATTTTAGCTTCCCTCTGGTGGTCGATTCCCCCCACCCCCAGTGCTTTTTTACTGTCTGTCTGTCTGTACTTATTCTTTACAGTGCAACAGCACCAGTTATTTTGTTGAACTCTGACATTAGCTCTACCAACACCCTCCTCCTAGCTCAGTATTGTTTACAAAACCTCTCTTAAAACAGCTCTGAGTGCTCTTTCTTTGTTCCTAAAGTGCAAGCCTGTTAGCTTTGAATCTTCTAACTCCCAAGAGTAAGAGACTCTCTTCCCATCACCCTCCCTCTCTAAGTCGCAAGTTGTAGGGTAAGCCTGTGAAACTGGAATGAAGAACTAAGGCTAGCACTCTTAAAAAAGCTTTAGATTTTTGTTCTTGTAGTTAGAAGAAAATCAAGACTTACTAGGGGGATCACGAACGCCGGCTGCAGTGTGGACCGGAATGCTTTTTCTCCACTCGGTAAGAGTGGCACGCTTTTCAGGGACTAAACATTACACTGTGCAACTTGCTAGTGGGATTAGAACACTGACTGCACGTTGACGGGCAATCTCCTCTCCACTAAGAATAGTGCGCTTTGCATTTCAGCTGTTGTCTTGCAACTGCAAGCGAACTCCTGCCCATTAACCTGATCCTCACGGTTTCATTTGCTGATCAGGCTGTCGATCAATGGAGGGACATTCAACCTGCTGGTTGTCGTCTGCCTCTCAGCCTCCCTGTCAATTGATCCCGCGAAGGTTCGTCTTGTGATTACGGCTGTTGGTGCTCCTCCAGCAGCCCCTCCCACCTCACACAGATAACGATGCCGACGTCCAAAAAAAAAAAGAAATGGGGGAAATGGACAAAATGAGACTCGGTCGCTGCACAGCTACCTTAGGTGTCCCATGGGGCAGGCACTAATCAGCAGTAGGTGTCCTAAGACAAAAGTGCCTGCCCTGGGGCACCTAAGGTATAGGAATTTCGCACCCTGGTTACTGGGATATACCCCAAAAGCATTCATGCAAACCCCCAGGAGCTACGTATCTTTGAGTGTCTTTTGACCCAGGAATGTCATTCTCTATGCCCCTGGAGGACTGGGTCAGCTGGTCTGACTGGTTGTTCTATGGGGGATGAGTCAACTGCTTGTGGCTGGGGAAGCTGAAGGAAATTCAGTCAGTTGGTCAGAGGTGTACGTCTGCTCCCATATCCTGAAATTTCTCTATAGAGTCTGGTGTCGAAAAGTACTGATTCGTGGCAGCTGCCATTGGCACCAGAGCTCCCCCTCGCCAACAGAACAGTGAGGAAAAAAAAAACAACAAAAAAAACTAGTGCCTTGCTGAAAGAATAAGAAAGGAGAGACTGTGACCAAAGGGATTTAGGTGACATCAATTCATTTTTGACTGGTACGTAAAGTGACTGTGTTTGCCATCCTGTGGTGCCCTCCCTCCCAGTGTGTCAGAGGGTAATTTTATAAGAGGGCCCTGGTAGTGCTTTGGCATATTTTACACTGCCTTTACCTGGGTACGCATCACCCAGTGACTCTTAAGCCCTGCAAGACATACTGTAGGTGAGAGTAACCCACCAAGTGAAGGTGGGAAATTATAGCCCATGGTATTTGGGGACTTTACCCGTGAAAGGAGCTTGGAAAAGCCAGAATTCCATACAGCAGTTATGTGTCAGAATTCTTAATTGTGCTGCACCTCAGAAGCACTTGGACTTTGTTTTGGCTACCAGTTTGGAGGTAGTAAGGAAAATGGGTTTGTATAGCCCAGAAGGTCCACATCTTTGCTGCGTGGGATGGTGGGCTCCTAGAAAGATACATGTTATGTCTCCACTGGGGCCAGCGATCATCTTGTTTGTACCCAACAGGGTTACCTTCAACCCAACAGATGTCTGGACTTGTCACCCCTTTGGAGACCACCCATAAGACTGTGCTGGCTGAATGACATCCAATATGAAATTGCAAACTGTGACCATCTGCAAATGTGTGAGCTCACAGTCGAAGAATAAAAGGATACTAGTTTGCTACTCTCAGTTCGGACATTCCTGTTTATTGTGTGGCAGGTTCTGCTAATCCCCATCTTCTGTAGCTTCAATTGCCCTGCCATGCCAGAGACGTCCTGGAGGTTAAGCCTCAGCTTGGGAGGTCAAGTAAGTGAAAGGCTGGTGGTTTGTGTGGGTGCCCTCCCTGAAAATGTTGCTGCCATCAAAAATATTCCTAGACCAGGGAGGAGGGCTTATATTCAGTCTTCTCGAGAACCAAAACTGCAGGTAAACGTAGTGAGTTGCACTCAACCTTTGCTCTCATGGCAAATGATGTCACACCAAGTAGGTGTATGTAAACCAGCATGTTCTTAACACTTTGCAGCACCATTTCCTCATGTGTATCAAATATTTTGATAGAATGGCTCTACGTGTCAACTGTTCCACACTACTCAAGCATGACCTTTAACTCCATTTAGATACAACTGAATTCAATCTAGTAAATGGAATTAAGGGTAGGACACACCAGTGCGGGTGGAGGGGATGGTGGAAAGAAAGAGAAGGGACCTGGGCAAGCTGGAGGATGGGTCAAATGTATGGCAGTTGAGATTCAACACAAAGTACAAAATTATGAACTTAGCTCATGGGAACCCAAGACAGGAGTACTCAATGGGGGGGGGGGGTTACTGTCAGTCACCAAACAGGAGAGGGATCTAGGAATAATTATATCTGAGGACTTAAAGGTGGCTGGACAGTGTGAGAAGGAGGTTAGAAGGGCCAGCGGGATGTTGGGGTGCACAAGAAGCGCCATCACAAGCAGAAAAAGGGAGGTGGTGATGCCACTATGCAGATCATTATTAAGACCTCATCTGGAGTAGTGTCCAGTTTTGGAGGCTTCATCTCAGAAGGACATAGACAAGAGTGGAGGCAGTCCAAAGAAGGGCTACTAAAATGGGAGAAGGACTGTGCCAGAAGTCATATAAGGAGAGGCTGAAATACCTCAATATGTATTCTCTAGAGATGCGAAGAAAGAAGGAGCCATAATAGAGACGTATAACTACCTTAAAAGGATCAATAAGGTACAGGGGGGTAGCACCTTACAGAAAAGAAGCTGGACAAGAACTAGGGGACATGAGATGAAGTTGGAGGGAGGAAGAATCAGGGGTAATGTTATGTGAGGAAGTATTTATTTACAGAAAGGGTGGTGGATGCTTGGAACAGCCTCCCTGCAGGGGTGGTAGGGCCAAAAACAGTGGAGGAATTCAAAAATGCACGGGACACACACAAGGGAACCGTAGAAAAAGGAACGAATATGAAAAAAGCCGCAGATCAGCTACAGTCTGCAGCATAAGTTAAAAGGCAGAAAAAAAATGATCAGACTAGACGGGCCAGGCGGTCCTTATCTGCCGACAAATTATATGTACCTATGTATAACCCACGAGCTCGGCAAAAATGGCAGGAACTGTACCAATTACAAGGATACACTCGGATATCATTCTCACGAAACAACGGTTTTCCTGGTTGTTTGGGGCCTGGAAGTCAGATTACGTCCCACATACCTTTTCCTGCTGTAGCCAGCCTGCCCTGCAGGTGTCCGAAAGGCAGGTATCCTGTAGCTCTAAAGAGGTACAGTAGTACACACCCGGCTGCGCTAGTACTACAGCCGCTGGGCTCGCCCTGCCTCTCAGCCACTTCTTCTCCCCCTCAGCAGATCACAGCAGGCCAGCCAGGACTTCCCCGAGAACCGCCGTCCGTCCGTCCCTCCGGCTCCCGTCTCTGCCCAAACCACATACTCTGCGGATGGGCAGCTCCGTCCTCGACTAGTCCGATGTCCAGGCACGAGTAGCTGCTGTTATTACTGTTACTTCTGCGGAAGACCGCTCGCCTAGTTCGGGTGCCAGTGACCGCCACTCTGGGAAACAACCAACCAGGAAGTGATGAGCAAGGCTGACTTCCTGCTGCTGCTGCAGCTGCCCTCCCACCGGGCTAGCTGGATATGTCCAACCTCCCCCAGCAGTCGGTAGCACGCTAGAATAACGTGCCTACCACATACTGTAGTTCTAAATATTTAATACATACTCGTTTCCACTGGTCACGTGAAAACACTGGTTCAATAAATGTCCATCTTAAATAAGTGCATGGCATCCATACCTCTCAACCTCTTGCCTCAGAAATCAGGAACAGGGCTTACAAAAATCAGGGACACATCTTAAAAATTGGTAATATTCACCAAGAAAGCTGGTAGAATAAGGGGATTAGTGTAAGATACATTTTCTGAAGAACAGCAAGTGTATAACTTTAATGTTTGACATTATTTTGTGTTTACAATCGCCACTGTTCAGTCATAAAAACACTAATTTTACGAGGGACTCAAAACATTTTGAGGCAAAATCAGGGACAGTTGAGAGGTATGGTGACATCTAGAAAGAGGTCCGCTAAGTAACCAATACAAATTGAGCGGCGAAAGAGGCAAAGGCTTTTTTTGTACCCCGGGAATCAAGTACCGCCCGTAATCAACACTAAAAGCAGAAAGGGGACTGCAAAACCACCAGCTAGGCGATATCAGTAGAGCGCTCGTTTCGTTTTCTAAAAGCAACCAGCACGGACCTGCCCAGGCAGAGCGGACTCTGTAACGCAGAACACAGTTTCTGGTGACATCTTTTCGTGAAGGGGACGTTAAATCTGGGCTCTTCTGGATGACGTATACTGTATGAGTCTGTGAGTTAGTTTGTGCATCACAGTGGAAAGATGGCTTCAGTATCAGTTAGCGAAGCAGAAAAAATCTATATTATGCATGGAGTGCAGGTAAGCACGGCTTTAAATAATAGCTCAATGTATATTTTGGAGGATACTGACAGTTCTGACTCGGACGTCCCCCCCATAGGCGGCCCTCATCGTATTAAGCCTTGGCTCCGGTTTAAGAGGCAGGCATTTTCACTGTTTTCTTCCCTGTCTTCAAGAGAGACTTCTTCAGTAAGGTGACACAGATGGTAGTACCATCGTGGTACACAAAAGCCAGGCAGTGAACATCCTTTACCCTGACTTGAGAAGTGGCTGGAGCCTAATTCGCCAGGAAAATGTTTCATGGCATGCCAGTCCAGGTGCCTGAAACCTGCCAACTACGGTAGCATGCTAGCCACTTCCAGTAACATGCTGGTCAGGTACTGGAAACCTTGCACCTGCAGCAGCATACTGGGTACTTCTAGCCGCATGCTGGCCCAGGTGCCGGAGATTAGGCATCCAGACCGGCATGCCGCTGTAGGTGTAAGAAACCTGGACCAGCATGTCGATGAGACATGCTATTTCTGGAACATCCTTTTTTAATGCATTTAAACTATTTATTTTTGTTTTCTTTGGCTGTTATTTTAAACAGCAATATGTGAAACTTGCTGTATGATTAAACTAGAACTGTAATTGGAAAAAAAAAAAATAAAGGCTCCACCCCATGGATTACATTAATGGTGTGTGGTTCTCCCTCCAACTTTAGATTTAAAGCAATCAATTTAAAGTTTCGAACACTGTTGAAATATGCTGCTATTTTGTATGTCACAAAGTATTTTGAAATGCCGGTCTGCCGGCACAGCGGTGGCGCTGATGACCCGTGTTCAGGAACGATCACGGAGTGTTAGATGGGGAGATAGGATGAGTGTCCCACAGACGGTCTCTCCTCGGGGTTGTATTCCGCATGCAGCGACACCAAGTGGAAACTGGGGATGGGATATTCAGATGCACCAAAAGATGCGACAGCGAGGCGGGCGCAAGTCGATGCGACATGGCGCAACGGGCGCCGATATTCAAACCATGCGCAGGCCAAGGTGCGCCTGTGCAACGTAGCTGAATACCCCGCCCAATGCGCCATAGCGCAACGAGGGTTGCACAATGGAGCAGGGCCGACACGCATTAGCACCCCTAGGGATGCGCAGGGACAAAGACAGGAAGCAGCTGTGCACCAGCCATGGATGCACCATGTGCAGAGGAGCATGCAGCAGGATAGACAGACCACACCCCCCCCACTAGGGCCAGGCCCCCATGAGCTGCACAACCAGACGTGAGCAGAACAGACCACCAGCCCATGAATCCTGGCGCCGATCCAACAGCAGACATGGGCCAGCAGTCCCCACCCACTGGCAAGGCGCCCCTGCACTGTCCCCCGGCAAACGGAGACCGGAAAACAAGGATAGCCAGGACCCACCCATGCCATGGCACCACACCAATGCTGACCACCCCCAGTACAGCAATCCCGAGACACCCAGCCCAGAAGCATGACCGAACAGTGCATGGCACTGAAGGTATGCCACCACCACCGAGACAATGCAACCCGTTGCCCCATGGCGCCATGTACAACATCCCCACCGTGACCCCTCCCCGCATGTGGCGACACCATCCACTGACGCCACCACAGCACATACAAGGCTCTCCAGCGTGGCCCCAACAGAGGCACATCAAGGAGGTCGACCTGGCATCAGTACCCGAGGGACCCTGCACGTGACAAGGCCCACCCCGGACGCCACCCCCAGCAGGAAGGCACCCCGAACACCCTCCCATGCACACACCCCGACCCAGCACTGGCCCCACCAGACAGCACAGCACCCTACTGTGGCACACATGGAGGCATGCGCCACACAGGAGGCAACACAGGGCACATACAAAGCCCCCACCCCAGCACAGTCTCGAGAGTACTCTGTCAAACAGCCACATATAGCGGAGCAACAGATGCTGCCGTCGTGAGTCCCATGGTGCCCTGTACCTACGGCCTGCACACCACCATGGTGCCGGTGAGCCTGCCATGTGGTGTGCGTACCATGAACCAGGCCACTGCCTGCATGCAGCAGGACCCCATGTGACATTCACCAGACCACAGGCACCGCCCCAGACACCATAGACTGCATGGAGGGGGCTAATAACAGCACCACCCACAGTGGCAACAGAGGCAGACGTGTAATAGACCAGGGGTCGGGATGCCAGCTGCCAGGGCGCCGTGCCTGGAAGGTGGCTGGTATGGACTGCCACCGATGTCATGTCAGCATCCATGCATGCAGTGGTGGGGTCAGCACGACCGTATGAATCACAGACACCCAAGGGGCACAGCCGCACAGGCACGGCACACACCGCCAGGGGTGGCTGGGACGTAGCACATGCACCAAAACCCGCTGCACACAGGCAAACAGTGCACAGGGCACACCACACATACCCCAGACAGAGCCCATGGCCCCCACCCACACCAGTGGAGGATCCCTGGGAGACACACCCACGGCCAGGCCAGCACCACTCCACAGTTGCCATGCACACCACTGCAGCAAGGCACCATGCGCCCGCTGCAAAACAGAGACCGACACAGACATAGTTGGAAAAGCACGTAGTAAGTAACTATAAACATCAACAGAAACTATGTACAACGATATATACAGTGGGGGAGGGATGCAAGGCCACAACAATGGGGGGGGGAAGGGCAGGGGACAGTGGGAAAGGCAAAGGTGGGGGACATAGGGGTGTGGGGTACAGTCCAGTGAGGGAATGGTACAGTGCAGGTGCTGCAGGCCCTACTGGCGGCCCCTGTCATCCCTGTCCTCCCTGTGGCGCCTTCTGTGCCATGGATGGTCACCCCTATCCATCCACTGCAGCAGCTCCAATGTGGCCCGGGTGACCTGCAGGATGTCCTGGATGTTCCTTTCTAGGGCTGTCCAGCGTGGTCCACCTAGGACAAGGGAGCAGAATCAGTATGAGTGACTGGCCAGACCAATGTAGCCCACCCAATGTGCATGGCGTACATCAGTGGCCTGCGCCCCTGGGATGGCATGCGACCACCCACAGTGGATGCGCCCACGTGATCCACCTACCGGGGCACCCGCAGCCATGCAAACCGCTGCACACCCCCACCGCCCATGCACCGCACAGCACCATTGTGGCCGTCCGGTGTCATGGCAATGCAGTGGGATGGCAGTGGCACAGCCAGGTGCCCAGTGCACACACAGCCCACCTGCGACACCCACCCACAAGTGCAGACCCACAGGACGGTGCTGAGGGCACCGTGGGATGTGCATGGCAGTAGGAGCCATGTGCAGGGGGCCATGCCTCACCACCTCCCCTGCAACCCACCACGCACAGTTGTAAAGGGAAACATGGCACTCATCTGCGTCCCGGTCAGCAGGGCGCTGCTGACCCCCGGCACCACCACTGTGCCCTGCCTGCATGGCCACACCACCAGTGACGTCCTGCCCTCAACACTCTCGGGCCATCCGTTCCCTACGGCGATCCTCCGGGCCTAGTGTGGAAACATGGAGAGAGTCCCATCAGTACACGTCTGAACCATAGCCCCCCCATCAGTATGCATGCCTGCACAGCCTGTCTGTGCCATGGTGGTGCAGGGTGTACTCGATGCACCCCCACAACCGGCAACACAGGTACTGGCCCCCACCCCCCCGGCGGCATGGCCTGCCGATCACCGTGCTACCAGGACAGACGGATATTACTAGTGTGGTGAAGGAGCACCTACCTGGCTGTGGCATGGCTCTCCGCCGGGCATGCACTTGCAGTCTTCCTAGGCGGTCGGGTCATGCCGCTGGAGGTCCCTATAGTGGTGGCGACACTGCTCTGCGGGCCTGCTGCTCCCTGTGGCCTCCTCAAGGCCCTCTGCCACCTCCTGCCACACCGCTGTGCGTGGCCTCAGGAGGGGAACCTGCCCAAACAGGGCACCTGCATGGGGCTCCTCAAGAGCCACCAGGTTCACCAGTTCCACCAAGGTCAATACTGGTGCTCTGGTGCGTGGCATATTGCAGACAAAGGCGAACTTAAAATGGCGCCCGGTAGCGGACGTGCCCCACGTGCAGAGGCACTGTGGTACTGCGCTGCCAGTCACAATCGCGCTGGCACCGGACTGTGCAATAGGGGGGCAGCCATGCGGACACATGGTGCCTAGAGGGCAAAGGGCTGCCGCAGGGTCAAGGGTCTGTCCAAGCACAGAGCGCCACAGCGCATTTGGGAGGCCCCTGCGTGGAGTGCGGTAGGGTGCATGTGTGTGACACCAAGCAGTGGCCTACCGCGCTGAGGCGCCATGGCGCCCACGGCGCACCATGGCACATGCGCCCCATTGGACATATAGTGCACGAGCGCCACAGGCACAGTAGTGGCAGTGCCCTGTACTGCTTCCCGCGCACAGTGCGTCAGCTGCACAGCTAGCGTAGGCGTCAGCACCGCGGGCATGCGTGGTGTGGTGCCGATTGCGCACGTCACAGTGGTGCGCCACAGCCTGAGCATGCTCAACACCATTGCGCAAGGCACAACAGCGCGATATTCAGCCAGGTTATGCTAATCAGCTCATGAGCCATTCCACGGTGCATCCATTGCATTTGCATCCTATTACAGTTGCACCTGCCCTCATTTGCATGTGATGCGCTATAAAAGCGACCTGGGAATGCATAGGCCATGGATCGGTATTGCAGTCTTTTGAGGTAGGTGCCATGCTGTGGAGACGTGGGGATAGTGGTCTGGGAGGGCTGTATGGGACTGCACAGTCCATGGTAACACCTGTCCATCCCTCAGGCACAAGCATGACCGAACGAGAGGATGAAGAGCAGGGAAGGGTGTGGAAGAGGAGGCCCAACTTCACCAGGGCGGAATCAGATGCCCTGTTCGAGGCCTATCTCGACAGGGAGCCACTGCTCAGTGGACAGAGGGGCACACCACAGGCCCGTACGGCGGCGTGGGGCAAGGTGGCACGTGCCGTCAACCAGCAGGGCAGCCACTAACGTTCCATGCAGGAGTGCAAGAAAAAGGTTGGCATGGACAGGAGGCGGATTAAGGATAAGGTGGCTGCCATCAGGGCAGCGCGTCCTGCCACTGGTGGGGGCCAGCAGGACGTTCCCCGCCTGACGCCACTGGAGGAGCAGGTGGCCGCAGCATGCGGCGTAGTGCCATTGAGGGTGTTCCAGCGGAGGCTTCCAGACCAGCAGCAGCTCATCACTACATGGTAGGACCGTGCTGGCAGTGTGTGGGTGGCGGGGCGGCGGCCCAGGGCCAGGTGGAACCACTAACGGTACTGTGTTCCTTTACAGCTCCTGAGCGTCTACATGGGGCAGCGGTGGTGGGTGTGTCCGCCGAGGGGGCGGCCCTGGACCCGGTGGAGCACCCATCCACCTCCACAGGTGTCCGAGGGACCGACCATCTGCAGCCCTGCACATCTGTCTGGACTGATGCCAGTGGTGCGGGTGTGGATATGGCTCTGGCTGTGTTCCAGCGTGACGCCGCTCATGGTGTCCTGTGTACTGAGACACAGATCAGGGCCGGCTCCAGCACTGATGATGACGTGACGCATGTCCTGGACAGTGTAGTATGTGGGACACAGGGAGATCCCACGGATGGCATCCGCCCAGGCGGATCCGCAGGTAGCGCTGACGTGGTTGCCTGCACAACAGCCCTTGTCCAGGCTGCGTCTGCGGGTTCCAGTGGGGCAGCACTGGTATGCGGCCACGGTAGTGGGCTGTTGTCGCCGCTGCAGCCACGCCAGTGGTGCCTGGCGATCGACAGCTGGGGGGGCAGCATCAGCAGCTGGACAGTGTCAACGTGGGGACGGGCCGGGGGGCAGCAGCAGTGCACTGCGTGTGGACGTACCCCAGGAAGGCAGCGCTGTGCGGCGCCCACTGTCGAGGGGCGCTATGCAGCAGCGCCAGGAACACCACGGGTGACAGCATGCTGGCCATGCAGATGACACCTTGGACGACCACAGCCGTCTTCTCCAGGCCTCTGTGGATCAGCAGGTGTGGCTCGTGGTGGCAGTGGATGCACTTTGTGTGGCACTGTGCCAGGCAGAGGAGCGGCGAAGCAGGGACCATGCCCTGCTCCTGGCAGAGTTGGCTCAACAGCGGGCGGATGTGACCACAGCCATTGACAGGCAGACCACTGCAGTGGCAACGTCGTCGGCTACACTGGCCAACCGGCTGTGCCCAGCCGCGCACTCCCGCAGAGTGCTATGGCTCCACCCTGTTCTTGGCGCGGCACACCCCGCCTGTTGGACGCCGGTTCGCTGTGGGCATACCTAGCACGCCTGGTGCAGGCATGTTCGGTGGCCTGCAGACCCCTATGCGGACATGGTCACGTTCACGCAGCGTCACCCCTGGGGGCCCTTCGGTGCCACCCCATAAGGCCACTGGTCAGCCTGGTACGGCTGGCAGGTCTTGGCGGGGCTGCCCACGCATCCGTGGTGGCCGTGCTACTGTGCTGCATGACTGACCCTTCCCCCTCCACAGCCACTTTCTGCTGCTGCCCTGTGTGCACTGTGGTGTTCTATGTGCGTTGCATGGGTGTGGTGCCCTGCCCTGCACACACTAGGTGTGGTTGTGTTGGGTCCTGTGGGGGTGTGGGGGGCCTGTCAGGGTGGGCGTGCATGTGGCCCTGTGGGCATGGGTAGGGGTGTGTGTGCGTGCCGCGTGCAGCCCTGGTGTTCCCTGCCTTTGTGTGCGGTCCCCTGCCCATTCCCACGCCCCTGCTGCAGTCCTCCCCTGATGTCCACCCCTGCCTGTCTGTGGGCTGTGCCCTTGCCCTTGGTGGTTGCACGCGGCCCTGTTGACCTACCTGTGTTGTCCAAAGTGCTCCTCTGCGATGGTGTCCCGGTGTTGCTGGGCCATCCGGGCCAGCCGGGGATCCCTTCGCCCAAGGGGTGGCTGCCCAACACCAGCTGGACCAGCATCCTTATCGTCCCCACCACTGTCCCCCTCCTCGACCTCAGCGGCTATCTCACAGTCGGTGGCCATGTTGTGCAGGATACAGCAGGCCAGGAATAGCCCACAGGCCTTTGAGGGGCTGTACTGTAGGGCACTGCCTGACATGTGCAGGCAACAGAACCGTGCCTTCAGCAGCCCAAACACCTGCTCGATAACATTCCGTGTTGTGGCATGTGCCTCATTGTACTGTTGCTGCACTGGGGTTGAGGGGCGCCGGTATGGTGTGAGCAGCCAGGGCAGTAGCGGGTAACCACTGTCACCTGTGTGTAGAGGGGTTTTGTTAGCATGGTGGTCTGCGACACTGTGCCATGGCACCCCTGCCCATACCCCCACACCCCCCCATCTGCGCCTATCGTCCAGCGTACTATGCATACTCACCTACCAGATGGCCAGTGGGGATGTCCCCACTCTCAAACCTATGGCACAGTGCGGACTGGTGCCAGATTAAGGCATCGTGTGCTCTCCCAGGGTGCGTGGCACAGACATTGATTCTGCGCCCCCTGGCATTGCACACCGCCTGGCAGTTGACACTCGGGTAACCCTTGCGGTTGATGTATGCCGCCCCCTCTGGGCCAGGTGGCATGCGGATGCCTACATGGGTGCAGTCTATGACTCTGAGCACGCCAGGCAACCATGCTACCCTGTGGAACTCCTGCATGTTTGCTATGCGTGCCGCCTGTGTGCTGGGGAAATGGATGTACTCTGCAGCATGTGGCAGCAGTGCGCTGAGGAATTGTGTGAGTAGGCATGACGCGGCCGACTGGGTTATGCCTGTCATGTCCTCTGTTGGTCTCTGGAAGGTGCCCGTGGCGAGCAGGAACATGACAGCTGTGATCTTAGTCTCCACGGACAGCACATGACTCCGTCATGTGGGTGCCTGCATCTCCTCACTGCACAGCTCACAGAGTCGCCTCAGAATTGCCTGGTTCAGGTGGTACCGGCCCACGATCTCAGTGTCACTGTACAACTCGAAGCTGACGCGGGCACGGTACAGCCTGTTCTGGGCATACTGCTGCCGGGCCCTTCCACGGCCAGGCCTCCCTGCTGCCTGCCTTCTCACACCCCTCATTACCACCTCCATCTGGAAGGTGGCACTGACCATATCCCTGGTTGGTGTTCTTCCCCCCTGGGCGGCTGTCTACCTGGCCCCCCCCTGACTGTGTGCTGCTGGTGCTGCCCCTGCACCGGGTACACCCCTGTCTCTTCACCACTGTGTGCCCTGCCTCTTAACCACTGCCCTCCACCCTCTGTGGCATGCTCAGGCCCTCTCGCTCGCGCACACACACACACACACACACACACACACACACACACACCTTCACTCACTCGTTCACACCTCCAGTGGCCCCCTCGTCCACCTCCTGGCCACACCGGCCCCCTGCTTCTTGGATTGCCTCCCTGCCACACTGTCTCCACGCTCCCCCACTATGGCTCCTCTGTGGTGCATTCATCCTCCCCTCACTTGCTTCCTTTTGTATTGGCTCATTTCCACTTTCGCGGAACTTCCGCTTGCTCCACTATTGCGCACGTCGCCTACTGTTGAATATCGCATTGTGCACATTATTCCTGGTTACCCCTGCACTTGTGCATGCATTCATTGCTGTTGGCTGTGTGGCGCATTGGGTGAGGGGCGCGCAGCCACCCTGCTGAATATCGCACATTGGCGCATATCCGCTGTTGCGCCGGGGCATCCCTATTGCGCATGGCGCATCTGCTCTGAATATCCCACCCTAGGTGTACATCAGCCAGGACCACCAAAGAAGTGGGCAGAGATGACTGCAGACACACCTGACCCACACTGATGTCATTGCAAGTCCTTGTCCCTTGGGGGAAACTTAAGGGAAAAACTCTTGTGCCAGCAGGCCCGGCAGCACAGTGAAGCCCCTGGACCTCCAGCCGAATGAAGCCCCAGGTGTAAGCCTCAGCTGGGGCTTCAGGTGGATCTCGATCTCTCCCCTTGGGTAACCCTGCCGCAGGGGGTAAGTTGTGGGCCACCCAGCCTGGGCAGCCTGGTGGGGATGCTAGGTGGTGGGTCCAGGCACCAATGAAGTGGGTACATCCCCACCCGTAGCCTGAGAGGCATAAGCAGAACTAAAAAAAAGTACTTTTACATTTTTTTTTTTTTTGTATTGCATTGTACTGTAGAGTCTGAAAACTCTGCCGCATTGGGCACTCCACCAAAGACAAAGTGTGGGCATCCCGTCAGTAGCTCTGGCTGCTGCTTTCACTGTTTTTTGTTTTTTTTTCTCGATTATTTATTAAAGAAATAGATGTGTGGGTGATTAAAGGGGTTGGGAAGGATTGTCTTTATCTTCCCTGACCTCCCTACTCTGTTAATTGAAAGTGCTGCCCGCAGGAGTCCCGATCTGGTGGCTCCTGCGGTGGCATGTCAAAGGCTCCTGCTGTGAGTGATTCAAAAGCAAAACGGCAGTTAAAGCTGTTGGGGGTAGCATGTGCTGGGGAGGCAGGGCGAGGGCTGGGTAGCAGCTCTTGATGCTGATTGGTTATGCAGTCAAGCCCTTGATTAGCATAACCGATCAGCACTGCGCCCCCCTTGGCCATCCAGTCAGGGGGTCCCTTGGGATAGCCACGTGCCCTGACATAAGCGTAAAAGGAGACTACCAGAAGGGTCAGGACAGTCTAGAAAGGGAGCCCAGGAGGGGTGTCCCTGGAGGAGTGCCCCAAGGGAGAAGGAGCTCACTGGAGAAGGCACCCCTGGAGAAGGAGCTCGCTGGAGAAGAGCTCCTGGAGAAAGAGTTAGATGGAAAAGGAGTTTGGAAGAAGAATTTGAGTGAAGGCTGCAGGAGGGACCCTGAAGAATAATTCCAGGAAGGAACCTCATGGGACCTGAAGGGGCATCTGGGAGAGCCCTGCCAGCTTGGTAGCCTTTCTTACTTAAGGGGCTTGCAGCAATCCTTGGCGGAGGTGTGGTACCCGGGTAGGAAGCCCTGGGGTGGTGGTGTAATAAAGCTGTTGCTAGTGTTACAGTGATAAGTGTTTTTTTTTTCGCTAAAATGACAGTGATAAGCCCTTTTGTCGCTAAAGTTATAGTAGTAAGCCTTTTGTCTCTAAAGTTACAGTGATAAGCTTTTTGTTGCTAAAGTTACAGTGGTGAGCCTTTTTGTTCTGCTGCTAATATTAGTGATAAGATTTTTTATACCGTTTATGATACAGTAATAAGTTTGGTTGTACCAAAAATATTGTATGTCTTTTAATAGTAAATTATTTATTTTACTAAATTCTGTCTGCGGATGGTTATTTTTAGTAGATCTTGGTGCCGCTTTTTAGTCTGTTGCTCTGGGTGGTGGCAGTGGTATCTTTTCTGGGGGCACAGTGTCTCCCTCTTATTAAGGCACTTCTTTGCTCCTGCCAGTGGCTGGCTCCGCACCACGGTTTGGGCATCCAGCAGTTGGGCCGAACAACCTGACACTGTCACCTCAGTCAGTTTAAACCCGCTACCTTTGACTGAGGGTGGCGCCACCAAGGAGGCATCTTGGTGACATCAGCAGACAGGTAAAGTAAATATCTTCTTCCAGACAATCTCTTGCAGCAGGTCATAACACATGGGATATCTGCTGTCGGCATCACTTCCTCTGGATGACTTCTCAGAAGTCGACCCTGGGACCTCTCCCTAATGTTACCACATGGTGTCAGTATGGCATGTATAAAAGGGGGAGGTCCCAGCTACTCCTCAGTTCTTTACAACCGCAACCTGCATGCAACAAGTCCTCCTTTAGAGCTCTGCTTATCAGTTGTCGACAAAGAGTTCTATCGACCAAACGTTCATTCTAAACAGGTTCATCCACTGATGTCTTCGGATCCCTTATTCTGAAAGTGTACATGTGGTCACAGAATTGCTACAGAGGACCTCCCCGATGTCTGTGTTCAGTGCCTTGGTCTTGAACATGACACCAGGGACTGCATCCTCTGTAACCGATTCTACAAGGCCACAAAACATCGACTGCTTCAGCAGCTTCATGAGTTCCTCATGGAGCAAAAGGTTGCTCTTCAGGAGCAGCAGCAATGCTCCAACCCTAGGGAGTCTTTGATGCCCTCCTTGGGGTCTCACTGCTCTGTGGGTGAGCCCTCCTCATCGTCTGGACAGGGCCCCAGTAAGAAACATGCCAGTAAAACGAAGCACGTTTTTGCTGCGCCCTCATCATCAACAACGAGTACCCCGATCTCTACCAAAGAGGTAAGTACTGAGAAGAGTGCCACTGTAACACAGTCTTCTACACCATCGACGATTGTGGTCTCCTCTCTTCCCTTGTCGACTGCTCTTCCATCGACGGTGGGTTCCAGGGTGATGTTGCAGCTTCCACTGCTGCCTCCCCCCCCCATGGTTTCCAGCCATTGTCCATTGATGATGGCTTCTGGCCTGTCGATGACCGGCCTTACTTCACAGGGCTCTATGCTAGTGCTCTCATCGATGGTCCTGGGGTCTTATACACACCCCATGTCAACGGCTGCTCACTTGGTTCCACTGCCATCATCAGTCATGTCAGTGGTTCCTATTTATTCAGTCCATTCTACCCCAGCTACTTTGGCTGGGCAGATGGCCATGATTGATGTCCAGGCCCTAGTAAATACTGTTCTGGACCTTACGAAGACCCCTCGCCCCTCTAGTGATGGGTCGGCTCTGGTCTTTGCTTCCTCACTGCTGTCCTCTATCCAGAGGACGGCCAGCTCTTCCCCTGTCTCCCTGGATTTTTAACCTCCGGATGTGGACATGGATGACTCTTTCCTGCAGGACTGGGATTTGGCTGACCTGGATGCGGACGAAGGTATGGACCTGGAGGAGTCCCCACAGTGCTCTTCGGCCGCCTCGTCGGTGCAGGGTGAACCTGCCCCTGAACTACCATGTTCTCCGCCTGATGATTTTTCGGACATTATGATAAGTCTCCAGAAAACTTGTGGGTTCCAGGGTACTGAGCAAGGTGCTTCACGAAAGAAGCTGGCACAGTATTTGGGTGTACCGGAATGCCCCACTCTGGTTGTCCCCCTTTGGAGGACGCCTTTGAAGAGGGTATCTGGGCTGCTTGGAAGCAACCCTTTAAAAATTCCCTCCAGCCCTCGTACAGTTGATAGGCTTTATCAAGCCCCGGTGTACCACCCCTACTTTATGTCTCCGCCTCAGGCAGATTCTGTGGTGATCAATGCCGCTTCATGTGATAGGTCCTCTAGACCTCAACACGTGAGTGCGCAGCCCCGGATGAGGAATCCAAGAAATTGGGCTGGCAGTATAGCCTAGATGTTAGAGTAATGAGCTGTGAACAAGCTTGGTACATCCAGCAGACCAGACCTTGGTTTGATTCTTACAACCTCCACTTGCATACTGTGTGACTCTGAGCAAGTCACTTAACCGCCCAGTGCTCCCAAGTCACCCCTGAAAACAGGCAGTTGTGCCTAGTGGGTCTTACCTGGTTACCAAAGAATAAAAAAAAAAAAAATTGGATGTTATTGGGAAAAAGATTTATGCCGTGGCTACTATGTCTCTCTGTATATTCAATTACATGGGACACCTCCTGAAATAGTAGGAAGAAATCCTAAAAGCCTCCCAGGCAACGGTCTATTCCCTCCTTGCGGATTTTACCCAGGAGGATCTGTCAGCCAAGATGTCTACTGTGGCGGAGGTATGCCACCACCTGCTCAGGGCCACCTATGATGCTGTTGATACTGCGGCCCGTACGTCCTCTGCTGGAGTTTGTCTAGGATGTCACGCCTGGTTGAAAGAGTCAGGATTTTCACAGGATGTGCAGCAATCTGTCCTTAATGTTTCTTTTAAGGATGATCAGCTTTTTGGTCCACAGACCCAAGAAATGTTGAAGGATTTACAAGACTTGGGTCGTACACTTCAATCGGTCAGTACCCTGTACCATCCAGAAGCAAAACCAGCCTACAGGGGATCCTCTAGGGGTCGCCCCTATAGGTCGCATCCCAACGCTCACCGACCACCTGCCATCGAGTGTAAGCCTCAGTTGACATTGCCTGGTCTTAGAAATGTTCCAAAAACATCCTGTTATGTCCCTGCTGCTCCCCAGAAGGGCCAGCCTTCGGCCTGAAGGTCTTCCTCCGATCGTGGGACCAGAGACTCTTCCCACGACCATTGGGGTAGGTTTTCCCTGCACCTACAGGGGTGGCAAGCCATCTCCGACGACCTGTGGCTTCTGCAACTGATCAAATCAGGACACACACTGACGTTCACGGAGATGCCCTCGGTTCTGCCACCAATGGTCTCTCATTAACCCCCAGACCAAGCATTGGTCTTACAGAATGAAATCAATGCTTTGCTCCCAAAATATGCCATCAAACCAGTTCCCCTTCCACAGAAGGGTGCGAGATGGGATTTACGCCCCATTTTGGATCTAAGGAGTCTCAACCTCTATATCAAATACCAAAAGTTCAGGATGGTGTTTCTCCCGACACTTCTCCCATTCACTCTGCTGTCTTGATATGAAGGACACGTACCTCCGTATCCAGATGCACCCTGCTCACAGACGGTTTCTCTGTTTTTTGTTCCAGGGTCATCACCAGTTCAGAGCCCTACCATTCGGCTTTTCCTCTGCCCCGAGGGTGTTTCCAAAATGCCTAGCGGTGGTCACAGTGGCCCTCCACAGGGACAGCCTGTATGTCTTTACTTACCTGGACGACTGGCTCCTGAAAGTGTATTCTTGCCACTGGCTGCTGTTCACGCTTTCTCAAACTCTTCAGTTGTTCGCCCGGGTGGGGATAGCTGGAAACTATCCGAAATCCAAGATGGACCCCACGAAAGGCCTCCTCTACATCAGAGCCATTTTAGACACCTCCTTGGGGATGGCATTTTTGCCCAAGGCTCGGGCAGATGCCCCAATTGCTTTGGCGTGCAGACTAGATAGAGTCCAGCAGATTGGTCCAGGCATGAGACTACGTGCACCTCCTGGGTCATTTGGCTGCCGTGATTCAGACAATCCCCAATGTCAGGCTGAATATGAGGGTCCTTCAGTGGTCCCTTAGAGTCCAGTGGGACCAGTGGGAGGACGATTTCGATGCCCCAGTCCTGATGTCTTCCCTGGCTCTTCGAGCCCTGCAAGGGTGGAAGTCCATGGCCAACTTAATGCGAGGCATGCTGTTTTTGTTCTCCTGTTCTGTGTCTTATTTTGACTACAGACATCTCCTTGATGGTGGGGTGCTCATCTCCTGCACGTCTGATCCCAAGGATCCTGGACGCCGGTAGAGACCCGTTTCCACATCAGTGTGTTGGAGATGAGGACAGTCCTGTATGCCATACAGGCGTTTGAGACTCTTCCTCCCCCCGGTTGCCTTCAGGTGCAATCAGACAATTCTGCGGTAGTTCACTACCTAAACAAGCAGAGAGGCACCCATTCATACCCTCTAAGTAGCAAATCGATGAGGGTCTGGTACTGGGCGATCCAGAGAAGTATCCATCTTCTGGTGGTCCACATCCCTGGAGTGTCTAACACCGTTTTGGATGTCCTGAGCAGATCCACTGCTCTGGCCCGTGAGTGGGAAATCCTACTGGACATCATAAACAACATCTTCAGCCAGTGGGGCCGACCGGAGTTGGACCTGTTTGCCTCTCCACAAACGTGAAACTGCCGCTTTACTGCTCTCTCGAGCACGGTCCTGGAACTGTGTGGCAGGACATGTTATCTCTTTCCCGGACAGGAAAATTTCTTTATGACTTCCCGCCCTTTTCTCTTGTTCAGAGAGTACTACTCAAACTGGTTCGGGACGAGGTGTCTGTGATTCAAATAGCACTGTTCTGGCCAAGACAGATTTGGTTCCCTCTACTTCTGCAGCTTTCGGTACCAGATTCCCTACCTTTGCCGATTTTGCCAGGCTCTGTTGTCCCAGGCGCAAGGCTCCCTGCTTCACCCACACCTTCACTCCCTCCATCTGCATGCCTGACTGCTGAGGACAGAGTCCTCTCACGCTTCAGGGTGTTCCCAAAGGTGGCAGAAGTCCTCTGGACTGCCAGGAAACCATCTACACAGTCTTCCTGTTCCATGAATTGGAAACGCTTCTTCATTTTGGGCATCTACAAAGGACCTAGATCCTTATGAGTGTCCCCCTCAGAGCATCTTAGATTATTTGCTCTCCTTGTCGGAGAGTGGACTGAAATATTCCTCTGTAAAAGTCCACCTTTTGGCCATTGCTGCATTTCATTTACCTGTGGACAACAAATCGTTGTCCTAGTTACCTTTGATTCGAACCTTTTTAAAAGGTATTCTGCACCTTCATCCCTCTATCTGGGATCCAGTCCCTGTGTGGGATTTGAATTTTGTGTTTGAAAAATTAATTATGAGTCCTTTTGAGCCCGCTGACTCCAGCGAACTCTGTTATCTTTCTTGAAAAATGATATTTTTAGTTGACATTACGTCAGGTAGACGTATTTGAGTTACAAGCATTAATGTGCAAACCTCCCTACCTGCAATTTGATAATGATAGGATATGTTTACGCACAAACCCATTGTTTTTACCAAAGGTTGTTTCTGAATTTACTTTAAATCGGGCAATCCATTTACCAGTGTACTATGCAGAGTCTGCAAATCTAGGGGAATCCCTGCCTCATACTCTCGATGTGCACAGAACATTGAGAATTTATCTTCTCCACACTTTACAGAAACCAGGGCGTTCAGATTTTAAAGCAGTGCTTGTCCACATGGTTGGCCAACTGCATTTCATTTATCTATACAAAATACGACAAACCTCTCACAGGGGTTGTGAAACCCCATTCTACCAGGGGCATGGCTGCCACCGTGGCACGTTTCCGGGGCATCTCTGCCATAGAAATTTGTGACGCCGCCATGTGATCTACTGTACATACATTCACGAAACATTACAGTTTAGACATCGCTTTCAAGAAGCGGGCCACTTTTGGATGGGCTGTTCTACAAGGCCTCCTGTCCTAAGTCCTAATGGTTCACTTCCTCCTCCTCTTGGCATAATAACTGCTTGGAAATCTTCCCATGTGTTATGACCTGCTGCAAGAGATTGTCTCGAAGAAGATAGTACAGTTGCCTAAGAACATACCGTAACAGTAGATCTTCGAGCATATCTCTTGCAGCATGTCATGCTGCTGCGCCCACCTTCCCCCTTGCTGTTACTTTAGAAGGGTGCCTTGCTCCTGTCTGTTTTATGACTCCACCAGCTGCTGCTGCCTTATGTCCCTCCTCGGCTCCCATCGGAGGCCTGAGAAATGGTTTCTCATTCGGTTGCTAGGATAGAAAAGAACTGAGGAGTAGCTGGGACCTCTCCCTTTTATATGTGCCATACTGACACCACGTGGTAACATTAGGGGGTGGTCCCAGGGTCGACTTCTGAGAAGTCACCTGGAGGAAATGACACCTGCAGCTGATATCCCATGTGGTGTGACCTGCTGCAAGAAATACTCTCGAAGATCTACTGTCTCGGTAAGTTCTTAACACAACTGTACTATTTTATACAATACTCACAGTTTTGGGTTAGTATGCATTTAAATTGTGATTTTAAATTTATTTCCATTTTCAAAAGCAGTGCATTGTGAGAACAGTGGGGTAGAGGCAGATAAAGTTCCTCCTCCCCTTCCAGTGTGCACCTAAAGGGAAGGATCTATGCAGAGAAAGAGAGAGCAGAGGGGTTTAACCAGCTAAAGCTTATGAAGTTTTGTGGGGAGCAAGTCAGTTGCAGGAACTGTGGGCTTCTCTGTTCCAGGGTTATGCTCTGGAGGAGAGGTCACTGCACCTTCTGCAGGATCTTTGCAGAGCTCCATGTTCACCTAGTAGCAGCGAGGGAAGAGATAACAGTCCTGCACTGATACACCGGCTCAGCTGGAGCCACCAGCTGATGCTCACACCCTCACTCCCCAGAGTCCCACCTTGTCCGTAGAGGTGGATAGTGGTGGGAAGGATGGCAGCTGCAGCCACGAGGAGGTCAGCCAACCCCACACTATCCTGATGGCAAATCGTTTTGTGCCCCTGGAGGAGACGCTACTTACACTCCCACCGGGGCCTGGGTCAGTTATGGGAAATGGGAGGATGACCCGGTGGCACCCAGGAATGAGACTAAGAAGCAGGCAGCTAGAAGAGTCTTAGTGGTCGGTGATTCTATGATCAGTGGAGTAGACAGAGTGGTGGGTGGGGGAGAACAGGTGGAAATGGTCAGGTGCCTTGCTAGGACATCAGAAATCCTGGACATAGAATAGGGAGGATATCGGAGAGGGAGGAGGAACTTGGTTTACTAGTACACTTGGGTGGCAGCGATCTGGTGAACCAGCCTGTAAAGAAAGTGAAGCAGAACTTTCAGATGCTGGGGGACAGATTGCAGCCACACTTGGCCTCCTGGCCTTTCCTGACGTCCTCCCTGTGTGGAGTGAGGGGAAGGAAAGCTAGATTAAGGAGAGGAGGGAAGAGATAGAGGAATTAAATAGGTGGTTAAAAGGATAGTGTCTGGAGAGAGAGTACCACTTAGTGGGGGACTGGGAGAATTTCTGTGACAGGAGGTTCTTGAGAGGTGACGGCCTTCACCTGACAAGAGGGAGGGCCACTGCACTGAATAGAAGTTTGACATCTACATTAGACCGTTTAACAGACTATGGGGGACACTGAGGATATGGAAACCATGGTAAAGGGAGTGAGGGAGGGGAATCTAGTTAGTGATCCCCCCTGTACAGGGATCTGGTAGCAGTAAGGTGGGTAAAAAAATAAGGTTGAGGTTCAAAAAGGTGTAGTGGAAGAGGCAAAGGGAGGGAAGACTCTCAGGGTCTGCATGCAGTAGGAAAAATACGAAGGCAAGGAGAACAGGAAGGAATGCAGGTGTAGGATCACAAAATGGCAAAAGAGGATCTGGAGCTAGTTGGAAGGGGGTTGGCCTTATTGCCAGGAGTCGGATAATAAAATCAGTGTGTCTGTGGCCAGCAAAGAAACTTGGGCTACAGAGAATAAAACGTGTTAGTCCCTGGTTACATAATGTTTAGACAGAATAAAAGGAAAGGCAAAGGGGGGTGTAGCCTTATATGTCAGGGAGGGCACAGAGGCTGTGGAGGACAGACACATCGGGGGAAGCAAAGGGGAAACAGAGTCGCTGTGGGCTCACCACACGGTGCCCCTAGGCAAGAAAACATGGGTGGGGGTGATCTGTAGACCACCAGGACAAGGGGAAGAGAGAGTTGGGGAGCTCAGGGAAACTGCTGGATCTCATCTGGGACATTCCAGCAGCCAGATGCACCAGAAGTCAGGCCCTATTGGATACATTGCAGGACTGCCTGCTGGTTAAGAAACCCACTAGACAGGTGGCCATTGTCAATTTGGTGCTCACCAACTCGGAGCCAGTGAGTGGAGTAAAGGTAGGGGAGTCCCTGGGGTCCAACAACCATTGCTCAGTTTGGTGCAGGCTGGCACTTGGGACCAGACTGCCCCTATTAAAAACTGACATCCTAGATTTCAGAACAGCAGACTTCAACTGGATGAGGGAGCTAGTCCGAGACAAATTGACCAGTATGGACAGCATCAGAGGTGTGGAGAAAAGATGGGGCAATCAAAGGGACCATTCTCGAGGCAACAGTCATGCACCAGAATTGTTACAAAACAAAACAGGTACACGAGACCAATATGGTTTTCATAAGGGGTCAGAGAAGCAGTGAGGGCCAAGAAAAAGGCATTCACCAGATACAAGGAAAAGTAGAAGGAGAAGGAATGGGGAGAGTACCAAAAAAACCCTACGGATTCCCTACTCCAGAAAGCATTGGCATTGAAGAGTAATGTACCTACCATTTTTGACATTAGGGGAGTGAAACATAATTTTGAAGAGTAAAAGTGCTTTAAACATTGGGAAAACTGTGCCTTTTGAAGTATCAGTGGAGCATTTCCAAGTGTTGGGATGAGTATTGGTACTCATCAAGAAAGATTTCAGAGTATTTCTTAAAATATGGTGAGGAAAATAGGTCAGTACTTGCCTTGTCTGGAATACTGCCAGGGAAGCAAAGAGGACGACGGTTGGGGAGGCAAAGGCAAACATGGAGCTGCAAATTGCAGAGGGGGTCGAGGGTGGGAAAAAACAATTCTTAAGCTATATCAAGGAAAAATGGAAGCCGGAAGGGGGTATTATTAGGCTATTGGGGTGTACAAGAGGCAGATGAACAAAAAGCAGCCATCCTTAATTACTTCTGCTGTGTCTTCACATGGGAAGACCGTGGACGCCTGCCTGAAAGTGACATCAAGACAGCTGCCAGAAGCATTCCGGAGTTGGGTCAGCCAGTATTTACCAGAGAAAGGATCCAAAAGGGGCTTGAAGCCCTAAAGGTAGACAGAGCCCCAGGGCCAGATGGGAATCACCCAAGGGTGCTCAAGGGATTGGCTGCAGAACTGGTTGAGTCCCTAGTAGGGCTGTTTCATACTTCAATTCAGATGGGGTAGTTCTAACAGACTGGAGGGTAGTGGACTTAGTCCCACTACATAAGGGGGGGAAGAACAAGGAGCAACCAGAGAATTACAGACCTGTCAGCCTTATCTCTGTAGTGGGTAAACTGATGCAGTCACTGATAAAAGAGGACCTTGTGGACTGTCTAGAGAGCAGCGGTCTACAAGATAGTAAACAGCACGGGTTTGCGCCAGGGAGATCTTGTCAGACCAACCAGATAGCTTTCTTTGACTGGGTAACAAAGGTGGTAGATAAGGGCCATGCTTTGGATATACTCTGCTTTGAATTTGGCAAGGATTTCTACCTGGTGCCACACAGAGAAGCTTGCTGAAGAAACTGGAGGACCTAGGTGCAGTTAGGGACATAGTTAGATGGGTAGGAAACTGGCTGAAGGAGAGACAGCAGAGGGTAGTTATAAATGGGGTCAAATTGGAAGAAAGGGAGGTCCCAAGTGGGTGCCGCAGGGATCTGTCCTGGGTCCTGTTCTCTTCAATATGTTCACCAACACTGGAGAGGGTATCCGGGGCAAGTTATGTCAACAAAGGATCAGGGAAATTCAGAGGGATCTACAGTAGCTAGAGAGGTGGTCTAAGGTTTGGCAGTTGAAATTCAGCACCATGAAATGCAAGGTTATGCACCTATGGAAAAAAATATGACAGCATACTGGTTGGGAGGGATTAAACTGAGCACTTGAGCAGAGGAAAGGGACCTGGGAGTCTTCATTAGTGACTTCTTCAAACAATCGAGCTAGTGAACAAGTCCTGTAGTAAGGTTAATAGGCTGCTGAGGTGTATCAGAAGGGGTGATGTCGGTAGGAAAAAGGAGGTATTACTGTCTCTATATAGATCAGTGGTGAGGCCCACCTGGAATACTGTGCTCAGTTCTGGAGCCCTCGTCTAAGGAAGGACAGGGACAGGCTGGAGATGATGCGGTGCAGTGTGACCGAGATGATTCTGGGCCAACAGGGCAGATCAACTTAGGGCACTGAACATGTGTTCACTGGAGACCAGGCGAGAGAGGGGGATATGATAGAGACCTTCAAGTTCCTGAAGGGAATAAACAAAGTGATCTGCGGGGTACTATTTAACAAGAGTACAGAGTCAAGAACCTGAGGTCACAAGTGGAAACTGGTGGGGGGAAGGTTTAAGAGGGATGTGAGGAAGTTCTATATTACAGAAAGCGTGGTGGAGCCATGGAACAGTCTGCCAGTGGAAGTGGCGGGTGCCAAGACCATAAATGGTTTTAAGCATGGCTGGGACAGAGTGAAGGGTTTGGTGGTTGCTTCGGTTGGAAGCAGTAGGGAGGGAAGTGGGGGGAGGGGGTGAACCTGGATGGATAAAACCCATAATGACAGTAGGTCCTGAGGCAGAAAGGGAACTCTGGGCAGACTAGACGGACCTTTGGTCTTCTTCCATCATCACTGTCTGTGGGACTGTGTTTCTGTATTTTGTAAGTACATTGTTAAAATTTTAAAATAAAAAGATGTTGTTTTCCCAACAAGCCATGCTTCCTGAAGAAGTTTCAGTGGGAGGCGAAGGGCCAGTGCTCTTTGGTATCCTAGCCTATCCACAAGTTGCCAAATAAATGACTTTGCATTGTAGTTGGGATTTTTGTTTAATGATTTTCATCTGGAGTGCTGTTCTTGTGTGTTTCCAGGTGCCAGAAATAAAGCACCTGCAGCAGCATGCTGGGCACTTAGTGTCATGCCACTCCAGGCTACAGATAAGACATGAGGCACAGTGTGATAAAGTATTGTTAACAACACTGCTGAATAGCCGTCCTGGTGGCACTGAGGGTTCAGTCGCTAGACGCCACACCTCGTGGAATGCCGGTGACCCAGGTTCGGGAGCGGACTCGGGCCATTGGGGGCTGGCAGGGGAGACGGAGGATCGAGCGTTCCACGACAGCTCTCCTCCCTGTGGGTTGGGGAAGGGGTCCACGTCGCTCTGCAGCGGCAACTGGTGGAAGCCAGGGGCACTGCTAGTCGCGGTGCACATTGATGGTTGGAGTGTAGCAGGTGTCGGCACGTCATGCACAGACATCATTGCACATCCGGCTCCAAGGGAGGAGAAAATCCAGGCGGAAAATTGCGGGGTGGTCATGGCGGCTGATGGCCGTGCGCCACACCCCTGGATATGACAGGTGCGCCCTCCAGGTCAGAGGATCCAGGTTCCCCAAGGGGGGGGGGACTCTGCGTGTCGACCTGCATGGAGGAGAGCTTGTCACTGGCCAGACCAGGTCTGGGGGTGCAGGTGCTGGCAGCCAAAATACCTGTCGCCCACTCCGCAGAGGTAGGAGAGAAAAGAATATCGTGATTTAGAGAGAAAAAAAAAAAGGCACTGCTGAATGGTGCTGGTGGACAGAGCAGCATGTCGATCTGGAGTATACACACACCAGCAGTGATCCAGAGAATGTGTGCCCATACCTCCACTTCATGCACACTAACTGGAAATGACATAAAAGTTAAATTCTGTTTGTTTTTTTAATTAACAGTGAGCAACAGTAATGCAGAGCACACATTCCCCTTTACGTACACAGATTCAAAATATAATCAGTGAAATTCTTTTTTTTTTAAGTAAATATAGTTTGCTTTCCCTACATCTAGACCACGTGTCCTCCTCTTTCACTTGCAGAGACAAAATAAAAACAGTTAAATAACTTTTAAAAAATAAATGCTGCCCGATTCCCTAAATCCCGAGCACACGTTCCCCCTTTCATTCACACTGTCGAAACAAAAACAACAGTAAATTTTTTTTTTTTTTAAATGAATACAGTCTGATTCACTACCATTTTGGCATGCCAAAATGAGGAAATGCTGAATTGTCAAACTATGACTGAACTGTATGCAGCTGTTTTATGCCACACCAGCATCTTAGCAGAGTGGCATGCCGGCATGCTAGAGCAAAACTGAACACTCCCTCAGAGTTTTCCGGCATGGTGGCATTTGGAAGAGTGGTATGCCAGAATAATCTCCAACTTCTATTGGAACTTGGTGCCACACAGGAGACTTAACCAGAAAATAAGGCAAGTGAGGCTCGGAGAGCAACTAACAAGATGGATAGGTAATTGGTTGTCTGACAGGACCCCAAGAGTAGTGGAAGCCCCCCCTCCCATTTTGGGGGGCTTACCTGTGTGCTCATAGGCCCAGTGCCTGCCTCCTCTAACCACTCTTGTGCCTTTTCACTCTCTGGTCCTCACGATGAACTGGATTGCTGTGGCGGGGGACTGGCGGGGTAACGAGCTACCAGCCAGCCAGGAGCCCCTGGTGGGATTTGGCCTAGGCTCCAATCTTCATCACGGCTCTTGCCACACTCAGACCTGTGCTTCTGGTCCCCAGGACTGCTTGGTGGGGCTGAGACTGGGTGAAAGATGTCATTGGGAGCCTGTACAGAGCACCCATGACCCCAGGGAGGCAGTGGAGTCGAACGGAGGGAGATCAGTGGAGCTGGAGCGAGCACTGCTTCGTTTGTGCAGCAGCTGAATACCAGAGCTCTGAAACAAAAAATGTGTGGTTTGTCTGCAGTAAATGAGGGTTCTGGCATCCAGCGGAGCTGTTACCAAGCTAAAAGGAGTGCCATCAAGAACTAACAGTTCCTGGTCCCAGGACATGCAGTTTGGCTGGGAAAGGAGCAGCATTCACAGTGAGTGCATGTTCCCCCAGCAGCAGGGAGAGCAGCTCCAAGGCCACCTCCCACACCAGAGCCCCCGACTCGGGAACAGGCTAAGTGCCCAAAGAAAGGGACAGTCCTGGCCCAGGGCATGACGAAACAACCCTCTCATCTACAGATAAAGCAGCAAGGGGCTGCTGATATTTGAGCAAGACACTTGAAGCTCTTGAAGGAAATGTAAATAAAAATGGTGTCACCAAACAGTTGTTAAGCCCTCCCACCCTACAGAGATTGCTGGAAAGGGATCAGAAGTGAACTGTTTTACTGCCCATGAATTTGGGCTAGTCACAGGCCTGCTTTGCCATGGAGACTGCTAGCAAGCCTAGCATTGCTGGGACAACATTCCAAAGCCTCATTGGCAGAGAAAATGACTGACCAATGAGATGTCAAGCTTCAGCTCACAGGAAAGGGACTGCTACCAGGATTCTGAGTTGTGTTTGCCAGTGTGAAAGTGAAAGGAATCTGTGAGCCGTTGAGCCGCTGCCTGCCAGGAGCTGCAGGCCTGCAAACAAAACGAAAGATTGCACTCCTCATAGGAAACCGAAAGGTGCTGTTGCTGAGATCAAGATTCCAAAGACATAAGCAATGCACACACCAAGATTCCCAAAATACTGACAACGTTTATTTAAGAAATAGCAGAGACTGACCAGCTACTACTGATTTCCCCTGCGTAGTGCCTCTATGTGGAGAACTGCAGGCCTGGCAGGCCAAAGAAGAATGGTTACCTAGCAGCTGAACTCGCTTTGACAGAGAAATAAAGTTTTACACAACTGACAGGAAAAAATAAAAAGCAAAAAGTGAGATGGCATTTTCCTGTCCCAACAGTGACATTCCCCTTTGAGGGACAAACTTCACAGATAATCATGTGACCTACTGAGGTCACTGTCTGCCACAGGGTCCCTGGACCTCTTGCACCTGCAGTGGAAAGACTGACCAAGAGGAGACCAGACTACCCCAGGAAAGCCTGCTGTCCACCTGGGAGCAGGTCTAGCCATCTCACCAGCTTAGCTGTCAGAATACTACAAGTATTTGTGACGCTGCAGAACCATGAGTAGCCACCGGGGCTTCAGCCCTGCAACTGGGATGTTTATGATTGTGCCTAGGACAGAAGGAAAGAGCCCTGTGCAGAACTGTGTTAATTTGATGGGTCCAGGCAGAAGACCTATAGAGGTCATCCAGCCACCCACTTGTGTGGATTACAAATAAGGGCCCCTTAGTTCAAGTTTAATTGTTCAGCAACAGTTTAGGTTTTGCATTACATTGTTAGTCTGCAACAGTTTTAAGTGCACCACTGAGCCACCTGCCCTGCTAGCAGCAACTCTGTGTAGAGAGTGTAGTGGAGAGAATCCCTGAAAGTGTGTATGGGGAAAGGCCACACCCACCAAGCAACACACCACTGCCAAATTACAGATGGATGCAACTGAGCTGGGGGCTGCACATGAAGTAGCCGGTGGAGTACGTAAAAGCTTTGGGGACAGGGCATTAACAGTGGACGAGAGTAGACTCCAGCCCCCTGGAGGCAGACCGGGCTTCTAGATTTTCTCCTGCATTTGGCATGGATCCCAAACTTCACCTCAGCTCAGGGACAGTGTGTTTTGTCACAGATGTGGGCAGGGTGGACAGACAGCCTCTGGATTATTCATTAAGCTAATCCACAGCTTGTGATTCAAAACTGGAGAAAACAGCAACCCCAGCTAGGAAACAACATTGGGGTCCAATGAAGGAGGGGGTAGATTTGGAAATAGGAAAGGAGGGAAATAGGGAGGTGAGGTGCCTACCTGGCACCTCGACTCAGAGGAATTTAAAACAGATCCTAAGGATCGCAAGGGTGGCGGGGCAGGAGGGGGACCCACATGTCATTGTCCACCTGGGGAACAAATGACTTGGCTAGGGACGGGGCTGGGATTGTGCAGGGGAATTTTAGGGAGTTGTGGAGGAGTCTTAGGCAGGTAATATGCTCAGTGGCTTTCTCTGAGGTGCTGCTTGTCTGCGGCTGTGTGTGTGTGTGTGTGTGTGTGTGTGTCTGTGTGTGGTGTAAGTAAAAGATAAGGACCTTTGCACCACAAGCTTCAAATCGTGGTTGTATTCTACAGTTGGGATTTGGGACCAACCTGGAGGGATAAGGGCCTATGCAGGGGTGATGGCCTGCATCTGTCTGAGAAGGGAATCACAGTCCTCAGTGGCTGGTTTAAATGTTTCATTAATGAACATTTAAACTAGTCACTGTTATTCACTCCTGAATGGAGTTTTTGTTGCCTTGTACTCACCTATTTTGCCATGTAATTGTAATTTTGTTATGTGCTACCTCTGATGTAACCTTTTAATGTTGCTTCCTCTGTAAAGTTCTTCTTCGTGCCTTGTGGCCCAGGTTGTACATGTAAACAGTCCTCTGGACCAGAGTACCTGCCCGGTTATCAAAGTAATAAATAAACTACACCCCCCAGACTGAAGCAGAGAGAAACGAGGACTTGAGGGGAGGGAAATCCCTGGAGTGCAAAATGAAGAAAAAAGCAGTATGGTTGACATAAAAGGGGAGGGAACACAAGCTGTAAAAAGAGAGGGGAACGGGCAGGGCAAAAAGGAAACTGGGGAGTAGGAGACAGGGTGGTAACAAAATGTGGTAGGCTATGTGTGCAGTCTAAGAAATAAACTTTCAGACCTAGACGCCGTTCCCGCTAGGATTTTCAAAATGTTAGCCACTGTGGCTAAAGTGACCCCAGACTGTTTAGCCACTATGTTAAATCATGAGCCGCACCACAATATACACTGCCAAATTAGTTATTCTAAACCATGTACTATGTTATTGCTAAAAATGACATGAATAGAAGGTTTTAGCCTCTGTGGCTCAGGTAACTTTAAAAATCGTTACAAATTTTAGCCACACGCTAAAAACCTTCCGCGGTGGTGACGTGGTGAGTGGCTAGTGGGAACATAGCTAGGGGTCACCATGGCAGAGGCAGACCTGGATATAATGGCCATTACTGAGTCGTAGTGCACAGAAAACCACCACTGGGACATGGTCATACCAGGCTGTTCTCAGTTCAGGAAAGCTAGGGTGAGAAGGGAGGGAGGGAGGAGTGGTGGTGCTGTATGTAAGGGAGGGTACCAAAGCAACAGAGATGCAGGGAATCCAGGGTGGAATGGAGTGGTTTGAGGTACTGTGGATCACCTTGGAGATGAGAAACGGCATCATTGTTCGCACTGGCGTGATCTACAGACCTCCAGCACAGGGGAAATTTAGATAAGGCAGTGGTGGAAGCCATTGTCACAATGGCAGAAAACTGGGAGGTGCTGCTGGTGGGAGACTTCAGTCTGCCGGAGGTAGATTGGAGCCTCCCAGATGCAGCTTTAGCTAGAAGCAGGGACATCATGGACTCCCTGCAGGGCACATTTCTCAGGCAACTAGTGAGGGAGCCCACTTGTGATGGGGCAGTACTGGACCTGGTACTCACTAACAGTGACAGTATTGTAGACGTCCAGGTGGGAGGCCATCTGGGGACCAGTGATCACTGTACAGTGTGGTTTAACATAAGGATTGCAGTGGAAGCGAACCACATAAGGATGAGGGTCCTGGGCTTCAAGAGGGCAGCTTTCAAAAAAAATGGGTGAATGCCTCAGAGAAGACCGGGGGGGTGGTGGTGACCTGGGTGGGGTGGAGGAACATTGGGCTAAGGTAAGGAAAGGAATAGTGAGGGCAACAAACTTTTGCGTAAAGGAACTGAGCAAAAATGAGGAAAGTGAGACCGCTGTGGTTCTCAAAGGAAGTGGCTAAAAAGGTAAAGGCTTAAAGGGTAGCTTGCAGGAGGTATTTAGAGATGGAGACTGAAGAGGACAGGGAGGTGCATCAAGAGAAAGCAGTGAGGAGAGCAAAAGCACAAACTGAGGAAAGAATTGCCTAATGGGTAACGAAAGGGGATAAGATTTTTGTAGGTATATAAGTGAAAAGAGGAAGATGAGGTGAGGAATTATGAGGTGAAGGGCAGGTGGGGACTGTGTAGAGGAGGATCAGGACAAAACAGATAGCCTAAACAAATACTTTTGTTCAGTCTTCACAGAGGAAGGGGAAGGGGATGGGCAACATAAAAGCAACAGGGGCTCTGAAGAGGGGGAGGTAGACACAAGTCCCTTTACAGAGGAGGGGCTCTTGAGGGGACTTCCTCCAGAAGATGACATTTCTGGGCCTCGCACCAGTGGTTGCTTCTGTGACCCACTGCCATGGCCACGCGTGGACTTAGTATTTTCACTGGGGCTTGAGATCACTGATCTCAAAATTGATCTGGTTGGATCATTGCACAGTGAAATTCTTGTTCGGGCCCTCCCTTATTGAGATGGTCCGTTACCAGCCTTTAAGGGGATTGACCCCAGAGGGACTGCTGGTGGTGATAGACTTGTCTGGTGTGAGTGATGCATGTGCAACAGGGTTGAATGAAGCAGTGGCAGCGTATAATACCACTGTATCAAGGCATTCAACACTGTTGCACCGATCCGTTTGCAACCCAGGTCTTCTTGCTTGAGATCCCCTTGGTTTGATGTGGCTGTCAAGGAGATGAAGACCAGGGGTCAGAAGCTGGAGCGTTGCCAGAGGAGGGCCGGGGCAGTGGACGCCAAACTGGCTTTGAGAGTTCACTACAGTGATTATCGTAGGGCAATCAATCATAAGAAGGCAGAGTTCCTGTCCAGGGAGATTGCTGCAGGAAGGAACAGACCAGCTCTGCTCATTCGGACGGCAGACAGGCTTCTCCATCCAGCCTGCCTGCAGCCGAAAAGAGCAACTTCAGTCAGGCAGTGCAAAGAGTTTGCTCTGTTCTTTTCTGACAGGGTGTCCTCCATTAGGTCCGGGATCTCACCAGTGGAGCAAGATCTGTCCCGCAGTGTTGAGCCTGGTGGTGACAGAGACACTCTGTATGTCTGGGATGAGTTTCGGCTAATGGCGTCTGAGGTCGGCGAGTTGATTTTGAAGCTGTGGCCCACTTCTTGTGAACTGGACCCAGGGCCGACATGTCTACTAATGGGATGCGTGGAGTCCGTTGGTCCAGTGTTGGCCGAGATTGTCACGTGCTTGCTCTCAAGGGAGCTTTTCCCTGATGCCTTGAAGGAGGCGTTGATGAGGCCCCTTCTGAAGAAACCATCACTCGTTCCTGACATCTTGGCAAATTACAGACCTGTCTCCAATTCTCCAATCTTGAGGAAGATGCTGGAAAAAGTGGTGGCACTGCAGCTTGAGGCCCACCTGACAGCCTATTTATGAGCCACTCCAGTCTGGCTTTAGAAGAAAGCACATCACTGAAGCCACATTAGTTAGGGTGTAGAATAATCTCCTTAGGGTGAGAGAGGAGAGCGGTCAATTCTCATTCTCCTCTATCTCTCCTCAGCGTTTGATACCATGGACCATGTGGTGCTGTTGGATCGTCTGAGAGAGTGGTGTGGACTCACCGGCATGGTCATCAGCTGGGTTGAGTCCTTTCTGACAGGGAGGAAGCAATGGGTAGTGATGGGAAATTTTTCCTCCTGCCCGAAGCCCCTGATCTGTAGAGTACCTCAAGGGTCGATCCTGTCGCCCATGTTTGCGGTATACATGCTACCCCTAGGGGATATCATTAGGCGTTATGGTTTTATGGTAGTTTTTTTTCATCGTTTTTTACCCCATCTGCCCGAGGCCCTGGAACACGGCTGTGGATGTGGAGGCACGTACACCGTTGTGCAAGCTCAGCCCCTTCTGCCCTCCTGTCCTTGCTACCCCCTCCACCTACACGTCCCACTGGACTTCCACCCAATGAGAGCAGAACTATGGAAGGGCGGTAGCCCACCCCACCACCCTCAGGAGAGGAGAGCACCCTACTGGCTGCACTGAGCCTGCTCCTCCCCCACGCTCACATCCGAGACCTGAGGTCATTCCCGAACCTGGGTTGCCGGCGTAGCGTGAGGTAAGGTGTCCAGCACATCAACCCTCAGTGCCACCGGACCGGCACGGTCTGGGTTTTCACTACTACGCAGATGGTACTCAGCTGCATATGTCCTTTGCCCCCAGCACAACAGACGCTGTGGAGGTGCTGAACAACTGCTTATCCAAGAACCAGACTTGGATGTCCTCTTAACTGGTTGAGGCTCAACCTGGGCAAGACGGAGATACTAATGATTGAACCAGGTCGTTGGCAGGATGTGACTGCCACTGGAGCAGGAACAGGGTTGTTCCTAGGTACCACTGTTTTGAAGGTGGCCACTAAGGTGCGCAATCTTGGCATCATTTTTGACGACGGCTTTGCAATAGAACATCAGGTGTCTGCTGTCGTCTGGAGTGGTATTTACTATTTAAGAAATGTTCCCTGGTTTCAACCCTGAATCCTGTCGGAGGACCTGCCATCATTGGTGCATGCTTTTGTTACGTCCAGGCTCGATTACTGTAATGCTCTTTACTTCGGGATCAGTGAAGGTAACCTTCGTCGGCTGCAGCTGGTGCAGAACACTGCAGCCAGGTTATTGATGGGCTTTCCGAGGTCTGCTTACGTAACCCTGGTTTTGCGTGAACTGCACTGACTGCCAATCAGGTGGAGGGTTACCTTTAAGGTAGGCTTGCTTACCTATAAGGCCCTATATGGCTCATGTCCAGACTACCTGACTAACCTAATGCCTGCCTGCCCAGTGCGCTCATTCCGGTCGTCCATGGAGTGCCTCCTGATGGTCACAAGGGCATGGCTAAAAACATCTGGGAACTGCGCCTTTGGAGTAGCTGGGCCGGTTTTATGGAACTCCTTACCAAGAGTTCTGAGGGCGGCATCCTCCGTGGATGTGTTCAACCGTGGCCTAAAAGCCCATCTTTTTAATCTGGCAATTGATCTACTAATTTTAATTATTTATGACTAGTTTTTAATATTTATGGGTGGAATGTTGTATTATTTATTGCATGATTAATGTTGATTTTAACTGTTTAATTTGTATGTTCCCATTATCACCTGTAACCCCTCCCCCCGCTACTTTACACAGTTAGCTTCCCCCGGTACCCTTGACTAGGCACAAACTACTTCAGCAGTTGGTACCATCCCTAGCTTTGGGAATGTATACCAGGCTCATTACTTCTAGAGGTCGGAAAACAGGGTTGGGGTGTACAAAAGCAGATAACTTATGACCAATAACCCAGGTCCTGAGGAGAGAACTTTTTGCTAGGGCTGTGCTAGATCTATGCTTCTGGAGGGATACCCAGTAACTCCACACGCAGGAAGCAAAAACATAATTGTCCAAACCAGAGTTGGGGTTCTAGAGTGTGACTTTATTCCAAAAGATGTTCTCTAAAGCAAGGGTGGACCCCAAGGTTTACATAGCATGGCACAAGGCATTTGCAGAACAACAAAACAACTATCTGACAGAAACTCTACATATTTCCGTATTTCGTAGGACATTGAATTATTTTAGTGGCAATGGCCGCAACTGAACACACATTTCTTCAAGTGGCAACTGGCCACAACGGAACCATGTCTTCTAGTGGCACTGGCCACAGCTGAGCACACTGGGGCTCATTACTAGCACAACCCACTCCAGGGGGTAACCTTTTTTTCCAGACATTGACCACCATGTCCTGAATAACCAGGCACCCTTAAAGAACCTGTAGGGCTCAACTGGTTACTCCAGATGGGGGCTGCCCACCCTTCGCTTCCAAATTCAAACCCAGCCATTCTTTCAGAGTTGCACCTTAAAACTTCGTGAAAACACTTAGGTAAATGCATCTTTGAATGAACTTTCACACCCAGCATTAGGAAACACTACTCTGGCAGTGTAGAACATTAAAGTCCTGAACGATGGGTATTAGTCTGCCTCTGAACCCCATGATTGTCAGCCAAATTCAAACTGAGAAAAGTCTCAAACTCAGAACATAACTGGTGTACTTTTCCCTTTTAGTCTGAGAAACACCAAAACACATGTACTTTCTTCAGGAAGCACAAAGTCAAATCTACTCACAGAACAGTACAGGCAGCTTCAAATTGTCCTGGATCAAATAGGGGATTGCCTCTATGGTCCATTCTTTAGCAGTCCTTTTCATTCCTCTGGGGATGAAAATAAGGAGATCCTGCTGTAGACAACGGTTTCTGCCACTTCTCTTGGCAGGTAGGTGACTTTCAGGACTAGGGTGATAAAGTAGGCTCTCCTGTCAGAGCCAACAACAGCTGTCACTCCTCACACTTCAACAGCTACAACACAGAACTACTCTCTGACAGCTGACTCAGAACTAACCCAAGATTCTAATACTTCCCACTCACAGCCAGCTGCTGTGGCTTATGCTGCTACGAGAGTTCTAAATGACCTCATCTCTCTCATCTCAGCTGAGACCAAGTAAACAAGAGAGTGAGTAGGTGAAAAACCCATTTAACTAGTTATTCACCAGCTGCCTTTCCTACCTAGCACTGACACTGACGGGATTCTAGTAACCCCAGTGGACTGGGTGGTTACACACCTCTTTGTAAAGTGCCTAGAGCGCCAAGGATTAGGCGCTGTATAAATAAAGTTTGGCTTGACGTGACTTGCAAATCTGAAAGTCGACGAAGCTCTGGGGCAAGATGGGGTACACCCAGTGGTACTTGGGGAGCTCAGGGAGGTACTGGTTGCAGCTCTGACAGTTCCTTCTAATAAGTCGCTGGAAACAGGAGTGGTTCCAAAGGACTGGAAGAGGGCAAATATATAGAGCCAGTGATTTTCTGTTTTCAGAGACGGCCAATTCCAGTCTTAAAATCCATTTTTTCCTCCAAACAGAGGGCAAATCAGCATGTTTTTAACAAAAATCTCAAAATGGAGGGGCTTGCCCAAAAATCTGGTACAAAGTAGTTTGTTTTGAATGAAGTGGTGCAAATAGTTTTTTTTCATGAATTCTTTATTCCTATGTGCTGGTTTAAAATAAATCCATTTTTTGCCAGTGCTTTCAGTTGAAAACCGAAAATCATTGGCCGTAGATGTAGTCCTGCTTCACAAAAGCGGTAGCAGGCTGGCAGCTGTAGACTAGTCAGTCTAATATCGGTGGTGGGGAAACTAATGGAGTCACTTCTGATGGAAAAGATTGTGGAGTATCTTGAGTCCAGTGGGTTACAAGACCCAAGACAACACAGGTTCACAAGGAGGAGGTCATGTCAGACAAATTGGAGAAATTTCTTTGACTGGGGAAATAGATCAGGGTGGGGCAGTGGACATGGCCTACTTAGAGTTCAGTAAGGCTTTCAACACCATTCCATATAGGAAGCTCATAAGGAAACTGGGCAGCTTAGGGGTGGGTTAAAAAGTGGTAAACGGAGTAACAGATTGGTTAAGTGGTAGGTGACCGAGGGCTCAGTACTGGGATCAATCCTCTTTAATAACGTAGAAACATAGAAGTTGTCAGCAGATGGGCACCATGTGATTCATCAAGTCTGCCCATGGTGTCCTACACCCCACCCTAGTTAGTTGCTTGCTTGAGTTTAATGTCCCTACGAGTGACATTGCAGATGAGCTGGAAGGGAATGGTCTGCCTCTTTGCAGATGACACCAAATTCTGCAATAAGGTGGACAAGAGGGGTGGAAAGAAGTGCAGAGACCTGAGAGAACTTGAGGAGTAGTAAGAGGCATACGCTAACAGTTCGAAAAAGTGCAAAATCATGCACTTGGGGCACAGAAACCCAGAGGTGGACGGAATACAATATGGGAGAAGAGGTATTAACTGTCACCAAACAGGAAAGGGACATGGAAGTAATCATATTTGATGATTCTAAGGTGGCAAGGCGGTGAGTAGAGCCAGTAGGATGTTGGGGTGCATAGGAAGGGTATCACCAGCAGAAGGAGGAAGGTGGTATTGCCACTGTATAGATCCGCTGCTGAGACCCCACCTGGAATACTTTGTCCAGTTCTGTAGACCACATCTTGGGAAGGATATAGACAAAGTGGAGGCAGTCCAGAGGAGGGCAACTAAAACCGTGCAGGATCTGCATCAGGGGCCTTATGAGGAGAGACTGAAGGACCTCAGTATGTACAGCCTAGAAGACGGAGGAGAGGGGGATATGATGAAGACCTATAAATACAGCAGCAGTGAGCAGCTTTGTTTGAGCTGACCTGTAAATACATTGCAGAGTAAATAAGGTATAGGAGGGGGGTATTTCTTCGAGGAAGAGATGCACGAGAACAAGACCTGCAATAAAGCTGGAAGGGGGTAAGTTCAAGAGCGATGTGAGGAAGTTCTTCTTCACTTGAAAGAGTGGTGGAGTTCTGGAACAGTCTTCCAGTGGAGGTGGTGGGGGTGAAAATAATGATTGGCTTCAAGCATGCATGGGGATAGGCACAAGGGAATCTTAGTGGGAAGCAAAGGGGTGGAGGGAGCTAGAGATCAAGTAGGGTCTGTGGTTACCATATAGGCAGGGTAAAGATGGGCAGACTGGGTGGACCAGATGGTCCTTATCTGCCATCAAATTCTGTGTTTCTGTGTAGGAGCAGGCTGGGGTCCCTGTACAGACATATGCCTTGAAGACTATTGTCCTTACTGTTGTGCTGCTAAAGGAACTGGACACGACCTTGCCCTGGTGTCTGTTGGAACCACAGGGTCGACACATATCAATAAGTAGTCTGACTGCATGTGTTACAGCTGTGCTGTGGGAGCACAAACTTGACTCAGAGGTTATTTCGTCATTTGCTGCTCAGATGTGATGAAAATGAAGATCGGCTGCTTGAGAATGCCCCATTGCTCCTTGTTTACGAGGCACAGCCTTTACTGAAACAGACAGAGTGATGGCAACCCCTGTAGAGGTGAGATGGAGATTGTGATCCTGACAACTAAAGGAACTGAAGGAAAAAAATTGGAGAATGGAAAGCAGGTTTTGGACTGAGAACTGATGACTGAGACAGAGGAGAATCCTTTTTTTTTTTTTTTCCCCTCCGGTTCACAGTCTGAGGAGCCTCTCTTGGGCATCCAGCCAGATCCTGCCCAGCCCGAAGTTCGCTGGTCTGATCCTCCTCTCTCCTCCCCCCTCACCTCGCAGCTGGCACCCCCGGCTTGACCCCTCCGGGGTGGGACCACCTCTCCTCTATGGGCGCACTTACATACACAGACTCCAGCTGCGGGTGCGGGTCCTGAGCGGAGGAACATGAGAGGCCAGACAGAATGGCCCCTGGCTGTGGACATGGGGGTTGGTGCCATCGCTTACCCCAAGGACTGGGTTTTTCCTTTGTTCTGTGGTCTCCCCCCCCTTGCGTGGTGCACGCCCCGATGCACTGGCATACAGCAACCCAGCCTGCGTCGGCCGTGGTCATGTGCTGCCTGGCATGCTGCAGTGCCCCGGTCTCCACCGGGGCGCATGCATGCGGACCGTCTCCCCATCCCAGGAGAGAGCACCACAAGGGCACTTGATCCTCAACCCCCTTACCGACCCGGCGCCTAGGCCTCGCTACTTAACCCGGAGTGCGCGGCGCGCGCGAGGTGTGCGTCAGCGCCTCAACCCTCAGCGCCACCGGGCCGACAGGGAGAGTCTTGAAAGGAAAACGCCAAAGACTCGGAGTCGCACTCGACAGAGGAGAACTGGGTCACCAGCACCTGACACAACTATCATGGATGCTGGATCTGTGCAAGAGCCAGCTGAGAACGGTTCTGAGGAGAGTGATGATTCCATTCTGTGTTGCACTAGACTACCTGACAAACCCCAGAATGAGCAGTTGGTGATGATGGAATGTAGATTTTAAGAACCACCAACTGAGAATCTCCTATTAAGGAATCTGCAAGTAGTGACCTTTTGTGCGCTGTGAACCTGGATGCAGCACTTTTTGTATGGGAAGACTTGGCGCTTAAACCATCATAAACTTGCATTTATGGACAATGATGTGCCTGAATTGGAGGAACAAACCTCAGAGACCAATGTAATTCTTGCCCTCCCTGACAATGCCCTTGTGCTAACACATCACCGGAAGAGGAAAGTGTACACCACTTCCTGAGAAAGAAGCCGTATAACCCAGGAAGTCTGGATGTGAGTTTAAGCCAGTATTAAAGCTCTTCTACGACACTCTTGGTACTTTCTCTGACACTCTATCCATGTTATTCATAAGCGTATTGCCTCTGTAACACACCTCCCATTGTGCTGCTCACAGGTTCATTTGGGGAAGTGTATTTCCATATTAGTTGCTTGCTCTGGGTAGATAGGCCTCAGTTGTCTAGTAAGAAATGTAATGATGTGTAAATATGTGTAAAGGCACTGATTAGTTAGGCATCAGGTGTTAGATAGAACTGTGTGTATTTTGATTTATAATGCTGATGCCACTGCCAATGGACATTTGCACTGTATGGACATTGTCTTGACGTGGACATGAAGAGTGGCTAGTGCACTGTGTAGTCCCCCCCAATTTGTGGGGCTTACCTCTGGGCCCTGGCCTGCCTCCTTCAGCCTCTCTTGTGCCTTTTCACCCTGCAGTCCCACCAATGGACTGGATTGCTGTGGCGGGGGACCGGTAGTGCAGCAAGTCACTAGCCAGCCAGGAGCCTCGGGGAAGGCAAACCAGGGCTCCAGTCTTCATCGCAGTTGCTGTTGCCACACATCAGACCTGCACTGTTAGGCCCCCAGGACTGCTTGGTGGAGCTGAGACACACCAAATGTACCCCAGTCATCCCTGGTGGCCTAGTGTGACCCTCACCCCCCACTCGCTTGTTTACACATAGCTATACATTCCCTGATGTCCACTGGTTCTCTCCCCGCCCACACTTCCATTTACACAGAGAAATACATGCCCTGGTGTCCAGTGGATTTTCCCCCTCCCGATTACCTGTGTACAATATTACCACTGAACACTTGAGGTCCAGTGTGCCCCTCCCACCCAATCCACCCTCTTGCATACCACCTCCCCGCACTCCCTTTTACCTGGGTGGCTGGCGCTGCTCCAAGCTCGATATTGCGACTGCCACCGATCTCCTCTCACCTCAGTGGCTGTCCAGCGTATGAGCACACGTATGTGAGCAGATGAGTCGGGTGGGGGGGGGACGACACTGGACCACCAGTGCTTAGTGGTAATATTGTAAACAGGCAATCAGGAGGAGGATGGGGGGAACCCGTGGACACCAGGAAATGCATTGCTAAGTGTAAACGGATGAGTGGGGGTTGGGGGGGCTCACACTAGACCACTGGGGAATGTAAAATACACTCTGAGAAGTGATCGGGCGGGTCATACTAGACCTCCAAGGTACTGTACAGTATGCTCAGAGGAGTGATTGGGGAAGGAGGGGGTCACACTAGACCACCAGCGTACTGTACAGTACGCTCAGAGGAGTGATTGGGGAAGGGGGTCACACTAGACCACCAGGGTACTGTACAGTACTCTCAGCGGAGCAGTGGGGTAGGGGAGCACACTAGATCACCAGGGACTATTTCAGCACTTGAACAGGAGTGCTAGGGTGCGCAGCTGCAGTACAGTTGCCCTGCCTTCGGGGGTGGGGGTGCAGTCTTAGCGCCCAGTTCAGAGGTGGTTTTCAGCGGTGATACACGGCGCCGCTTGGGGACTGTTTATCGCTGCTGCAAACCTTTGAATATACCACTGTGCTGCTACGAATAAGTGAACCTCCACATTTGCATAGGAGCAGCAGTATTTTATCGCTTTGTGCTGCCAGATTTTTGGGGCACTCTCAGGGCTTCAGAATATGGGCTGGCTGGGAGCGCTCATGCAAACCCTGTTAGTCAGTGCGCTAACTTTTCAGTATCTGGCTCTTTTTCCTTAAAACTACTATACTGTTAATCCTTCAGTATATGGCTGTCTCCATACTGTGTGATCAGGTTTAACATTTTAGTACTTTGATACTGTATATTTGACATTTAGCTAAGTTTCTGCTGTACTGGTCTAGGTGTATCCCATCCTCTTTGGGCTGCCTTCATATGGTTTGCCAAAGATCTGTTGATCTAATTAACTTTAACACAGGTGTCTTAGTGCTTGTTTTCAATCAGTTTACACAAAAGAGGATAATGTGTGGGTCACTGTGCACAACAAGACTGTGTTGGCATCACGAAGTTGTCATGACAGCTTTCAGACCTCACGAGTGCTGTGCTGGTGGAATGTGCCACAGGACTAGAGGAGGCTGTGGTGCCCTGTAACAGGGCTGCCAGGGTGGCCATCAATAACATGGTGCCTACCCATGTGCCGCCTTTGGTTTCAGGCCTTGACTCATCATTCTGTTGATGGTGAGCTGAGGGAGATGAAGGCATTAGGGTGGAGGTTGGAGTGTTGTTGGTGGAGAGTCAGGGACCAGGAGGACAGACTAGCTTTGAATATTTACATCAGTGAATACCAAAGGGTAATCACCCGGAAGAGGGCAGGGTTTCTGTCAAGGGAGATTGCTGCTGGGAACATTTGACTGACTTCACTTTTTTTTGGACTGTGGACAGGCTACTCCATCCTGCCTATCTGGAGTCCTCAAGAGTTTTTTCACATGTGAAATGTGAGGAGTTTGCTTGATTCTTCTCGGACAGGGTATGCTATTTGCGGGCTGGGATCTCTCTGAGTGGGCTGTGGTAATCAAGCAGCGTCGAGTCTATACTGTTTAGACCTACCCAGCTGTCATGGGAAGAGTTTAGACCAGTGATGATAGAAGAGGTGAGTGGGGTGATCTCTTTGCCGCAGCCAACATTCTAGATGCATGCCTGACGAGATTTAATGGTGAGTTGCATCAGACAGCCGGGCCTGGTGTTCGCAGGGATTATCCGGTGCTCGTTGTCAGAGGGGGATTTTCCAGTTGAATTGAAAGATGCACTGGTAAGGCCCATTATGAAAAAAACATCTTTGGACCGAAAAATCCTGGCGAATTACCAACTGATCTGTAACCTGCCTTTTTTAGGGCTGCAGTGGGTATAGCCCTGAAGACCTCTTGCTATCAGAAAAGGGCAGCTGTATTCCTTCCGACCGAACAGTATGTTGGAGTTGCAACACAGTTGCCTTGTCTGTGAAGTACACTCCCCTCACTGTCTCCATAGGCAGTTGCACTGCACTATTTTAACTGTTGGCGATCACGGCGGAACACGGCACACACTGCTGTGTCCAAGATGGCAGCCAAACCGTATTTGCACATGCGTGACCACTAGCACATGCGCGACCACTAGCGTATATGCAGTAGAGAGAGGCATCCATCTTGGTCACAGCGAAGTGTGCTGTGATTCGCCGTAACTGCCAATTTTTGTTTAAAAATATTATGGATATCCCCAAAGAAACATAACAATGACACTGGGGTGTCAATCTCCTAGTGTCACGATTGTGCTCCCAATGACCTTTTCTCTTTTTAATACATATATTTTGTTTCTCCCCCACCGACCCTCCCTCTCAGTACCCCAAAAAAACACATAACAGTGACATGGGAGGGGGTGCCCAATTCCCCAGTGTTGGGATGGGAATCCTTGGTCCTGATATTTTTTTTTTTTTTTTTTTGGACACACCTGTAAAAAGAAAATCTTCCATCAATGTCTTTTGCGGCCGTTTCTGACCTTCCGCCCGACCCTTCCACTCAGCTCCCACCACCTCACACTCCCTCCAGCCTGTACTTACCCATCGGAGGTCCAATGCCGTAATCCTCTCTGGACCGCAGACGCGCCTTCACTCTTCAAAGCAGGACCGCAAACTAAAAAACAGGTGTGCGGTTCAGTGTATTTCAATGAGGTTTTGAACTTAGTGGCCTAACTTAGGCATTTTTGCATACTTTTGGCCCACATTTTCAACATGCTTATTTTGGGACCCTGCCTCATGAACAGTTGTACTGACATTAGGCAAATCTAGCCCGAAAAGTGATTTTGCGGTCCCTGCACGAAATCACATTTTGGGCAGAAGTTGAAAATTTTCTCTGCCCTTATTTATGAAGTGGGGTCATAAGAAGGCTATGTTGAAAATTTGGTGTAAAGATATGCAAAAACAATAAAGTTATGAGCCTACATTGAATTTTGCAGACGCAAGCTTGTAACTATGATAACTTTCAATATTTTTACACCAAATTTACAACATGGCCATATCTTTATAGCACCTCATGAATGTGACTGCCATCATTTTTCAAATCCTGACCGAAATGTGTGTGTTTTTTTTTTTTTAACACCCCGAAAGGTGATTTTGCTGTCCCTGCGTGAAATCGCCTTTCGGGCAGGAATACAAAATTTTCTCTGCCCTTGTTCATGAGGTAGGGTCATAAGAAGGCTATGTTGAAAATTTGGTGTACAAATATTAAAAAGCAATAAAGTTATGAGCCTATGTTGAATTTTGCAAACTCAGGGTCTTGGTAATTTTAAATATTTTTACACCAAATTTACAACATGGCCAGATCTTTATAGCAACTCATGAATGCAACTGCCATCATTTTTCAAATCCTGGCCAAAATGTTGCTTTACATCATGAAAGGTGATTTTTTCGGTCCCTACATGAAATCACCTTTCGGACAGAAATTACAATTTTTCTCTGACCTTATTCATGTGGCGGGGTCATAAGAAGGCTATGTTTTAAATTTGGTGTAAAAATAAATATATTTAAAAAAAAAAAAAAAAAAGAGGCTATGTTGAATTTTGCAAATGCAGGCTCATAACTTTGGTAATATTTAATATTTTGCTCCAGATTTTCAACATAGCCATTTCTTTACAGCACCTCATGAATGTGACAGCTGTCATTTTTCAACTCCTGCCCAAAATGTGTTTTTGCATCCCAAAAGTTGATTTCGTAGTCCCTGCGCAAAATCACCTTTAGGCCAGGAGCTGAACATTTTCCCTGCCCTTCTTCATGAGGCAAGATCATAAGTATATGTTGAGAAGTTGGTATAAAAATAATATAAAACAAATGTTCAGTATTTCTACCACAAATTCTTCAGCGTTTGTTGGTTAGGGTGATTGAATGAGAAAGTGTTTGCACTGCAGCTTGAGACACACTCCGCTGCCTTTGACATCTGTGAGCCTCTTCAGTCTGGTTTAAAGTTCAGGCATAGCAAAGAGATCGCACTGGTCAGGGTGCAGAGTGACTTTCTCAGGGTGAGGGATAGGGAAGAGTGGTCAGTTCTCATTCTTCTCAATCTCTCATCAGCGTTTGACACTGTGGACTATGCTCTGTTGCTAGATCGGCTAAGGGAGTACGTAAGACTCACCGGCAAGGTCATGTGCTGATCTGAGTCCTATCTCAGGGACAGGACACAGAGGTTGTTGATGGGGAATTTCTCTTCATCCCCAGTGGCGCTGCGCTGTGGCATACTCCAGGGCTCAGTCCTCTCACCCATGTTGTTCGCCATGAATATGCTGCCCCTAGGAGGGATCATTGCAGTATGGACTGGAGTTTCACTGCTGTGCAGATGATACCCAACTCTGTCTTTTGCACCATGGATGCCTGGTGTAGTGGTATGCTAAATAAATGCTTGGTCAACACCTAGGATTGGATGTCATCGAGCTGGTTAAGACAGATCCCTGATAAGCCTAAATTGCTAGTTGTTGAGCTGGGCCAAAGGAGAGTGGAGAGAGGGAGGGAGGGAGAGGGAAGGGGAGAGAGTGGGAGGAGGGAGGGACAAGGAGAAAGTGGGAGAGAGGGAGAGTGAAGAGAGTGGGGGGAAGAGTGGGAGGAGGGAGGAGAGTGAGAGAGAGTGAGTGAGTCAGGGCTCTGACTCCGTTTCTCTAGGCTTTTGACTTCCACTAAGGTGAAAAATCTTGGGGTCATTCTGGGTGAAGGGTTGGCATTTCAAACTCTGGTGTCGGTAGTAGTCTGGGTTGACTTTTACCATATAAGGAACATCAATCGGAGTAAATCCCTTATCGCACCCCGGGGACATGGTGACACTGGTACACATGTTTGTGACGTTTAGGTTGGACTACTGTAATGCTCTATACCTCAGGGTTGGTGGAGATACGCTGCAGTGCCTGCAGCTGGTGCAGAACGCAGCCGCCAGGCTGTGGACCGACCTTTCTAGGACATGTCATGTACCCCCTGCACTGTGTGAACTGCGCTGGCTGCCGGTAAAGTGGAATCTCTCTTTCATAGTTGGCTTGCTAATGTATAACACCCATACGGGTTGGACCCTAGCTGTCTGGTGGATCTTCTGTACCATTGTGTGTCTTCGCGCTCGCTTCGCTCCACTGAGGTGGGCCTCCTTGCAGTACCAAGGGCAAAGTTAAAAACCTCAGGGGGCTAGGCCCTTGAGGTGACTGGCTTCATCCTATGGAAGTCTCTTCCGAGGGCCATGAGGGTGACCACATTGGTGGAGGTCTTTAAGAGGGGTTTAAAGACTTATTCAGTTAAGCCTTTGGGGAGTAACATCTCTTATACTCGGCTGCCATCCCAGTTAAATTTCTTATCTGTTTACTAGTTTTATGCTGACGTATTTACCAATTTGAGCTGTCTGTGTTGGTTTTTATTCTTATATTTTATGTATTGTTACTTCTGCACTGTATGTAAGGTGCCCAGGGCCTCCAGGAAAGGGTGCCAAATAAAAGGACTACTACTATTAAATATACCTGGGGGGGAGGTTCTGGAGATATGTTTTCTCATCATATGTTGCATTTGTACACATTATTTTACAGGAGCAGTCATTTCCCATTTTGCTTTTGAAACTATCAGGTTTTTAATTTAACTCTTGGCCCTGAGATCCCACCCCCCACCCCACCCCATTTCCACCACTGCTGCTGAAGGTTAATCTGCTCAGCCAAATAAGGCAGTGGGCAAGGCCAGCGGAATACAATTTTCCAGCGAAGTAGTCTGTGCACAGTCAGTGGTAGGGTTCCAGCATACGTGTGGCAGACACATGGGTTTAGTGGAGTGGGGGGGGGAACGAAGAGAGGGGACAGAAAGGAGGGTGGAGACATGATGTTATCACTAGGGAGCTCAGTTTCATAGGTTAGGCAGGAATTAGGACAGACTGACTAGACCCACAGGCCTTCTTGTGTTGCCAATTTCTGTTTCTATATTTTTAAGTAAAAAAAAAAAAAAAAAATTACTTTCATCATGTTTAGCCAGAAATTATTGTTGCACTACGAGTGGATTGTGTTTTAGTGAAAAATCTGTTGTCGTATCAGGGTAAAATGCTGTGTGGGCCAGTAGCATTGTATGCAGCCTGTCGATGCAGTGGCAGTGCTGCTGCTCGATGTGCCGGCAGCCTGGATTCAGGAATAAGCGTGGGTTGTTGGGGGCAAGGTTGGGGGGGGAGGCTATTCAGGGTGGGTGTGGGGTGCCTTCCAGTGCAGTACTACCACATGAATGACCATAGATGTGTAGTCAAGAGCCCTGTCACGCATTGGGTTGGGAGCATGCGTGAACACTGGCATGTCATGTGTGATGTGGCCCAGCACTGTGCCTTGAGCTCATGCAGGTGAGGGCAGGATTAAACCATAGATGGTTGTGTAGTGAAGAGGCCTGCACGAATTGGGTTGGAAGCATATGTGAACGCTGGCATGTCATATATGATGTGGCCCAGCACTGCCTTGAGCTCATGCAGGTGAGGGCAGGGATTAAACCATAGATGGTTGTGTAGTGAAGAGTCCTGGCATGCATTGGGCTGGAAGCATGCGTGAATGCTGGCATGTCATGTATGATGTGGCCCAGCACTGCTTCGAGTGCATGCAGATGAGGGAAGGGATTAAACCATAGATGGTTGTGTAGTGAAGAGGCCTGGCACACATTGGGTTGGGAGCATATGTGAACGCTGGCATGTCATATATCAGGTGTCCGCGTGGCTCAGTTGGTAGTACATCCACCTCTGGACCAGAAGGTCATGGTTTCTCGTCCCACACCAGGATTGAACTTGCTTCTAAAACGCTGGCATCTGAGTGCAGTATTGTGGGGGGTTGCTGTACTGCTGGGGTGTGCTGTCCTTTGGATGAGACATTAAACCGCGGTCCCTTCTACCTATTCTGGTGCTATCTTGGTGGGTGTCCAGGTGGAAGTAAAAGAAACGAGGGCATTCTTCGCAAAGAGTAGGGGACATTCCCAGTGTCCTGGCCAACATTCCCCTTCCCATAAACTGGTTCATGCAAGTATCCAGGTTATGTGTGGGTGTTGATGTGCGATATGGTCGCCAGTACACATTCAGTCACTTCAGTACCAGTCTAGCATTGCTTGTAAAGTGCTTTGGGATACACTGTGTGTGAAAAGTGCTATATAAATTATGATTCTTCTTCTATATGATGTGGCCCAGCACTGCCTTGAGCTCATGCAGGTGAGGGAAGGGATTAAACCATAGATGGTTGTGTAATGAAGAGGCCTGGCATGCATTGGGTTGGAAGCATGCGTGGATGCTGGCATGTCATGTATGATGTGGCCCAGAACTGTGCCTTGAGCGCATGCAGGTGAAGGGAGGAATTAAACTGGTAAATGGGTGTCCACCATCTAGATGGATGAAACTAACCCCCGGCATACCATGGCCACTGCTTGTTTAGACTCTCCCCAACACCTCTGTCTGCCCCAGCCAAAGAATCTCTCTCAACAGTTGCAAGTTAGATGTAGGTGTGTTACAGGCCTGTCTCTGGAGCAGTGACTATGGGGCCAATACTCCAGATTCCAAAAACCTGTGGAGGCACTGGACTGTGGGAGGGAGGTCTTGGTGGAAGCATAGTTTGTGAGGAGTGGCTGCAAGTAGTAAAAAGTATGTTAAAAAAAACAGCGCCAAATGGGGGAAGTAATAGCTTCCTATCTGGCTGCTACGCCTGATAAATGGCTCTGTGTACTGAAAGCTTGTGTTTTGTAAATCTCTTGTTGGTCCAATAAAAGGTATCAGATCATCCACTTTGTTTATCTTACAGTAATTCAGAAGCTTCATGTCTTACAACAGTAGTGGAGAAATGAACAGTTCCAGAAATCAATAAACACAGAAGTATTCTGCGTTTTAAGGAAAATCCCCATCAGTACTGCTCATTTCAGGAGTCTGATTTCAGTTTAAATGCTCTCAGATTGAAGTCCTGCCTACACCACTGAGATGACTGAAATTCTCTGTCTGCTAGCATAACTTTCTTTTATGGTATTTAGGATGACTTGCGAGTAGATGGTCGAAGCTGTGAAGATTACAGAAATATTGAAATAGAAACCGATGTTGTATCCAACACAAGTGGGTCTGCAAGAGCAAAACTGGTAAGTATATAATTTTGATCTTAACTCATTTTTAAGAATGCATGCTGATTGAATGGCAGGACTCAAAATATATTATTTGTATTTAAGGGGTCATGAACCAGCATAAAGCGGCACGAGTGGTGAAACCAAGAGTAAATTATTAAAGTCCTGCTCTCTCCCTTACAGGGGGAGATAATGTATTTTGATTCATGCCATGTGTTTGTTTGATATAATATAAAAAGTTATAACGGTTTAAATCAGCTGTTTATCTGAGGATTTAAGTTTCAGTTTGAGTTCAACAGCATTGGAAAAGCTGGTCTCTTTGGTTCTTGGATTGGGAACAATGACTGTTGTATATCTTACCTCAAGTTATGTTTTTATTTAGAGGTTGTGTTTCTGCTCCTATGGGCAGGCAGTTGTTGGTATGGGCTGTCTTCTCTCAGCTGGGACAGATTGAAAGTCCTGAGAGTGTAAAGATACACCCCTCCCCCCATCCTGTTACCCTCAGTCTTTCAATATGTTGTAGCTAGCTGGTAGAGAAATCCCTGCCTAGCGGGGAAGGTTTTTCTTCTTTAACTTATTTGTTTTCTTCTGTTTGACCAACTTGTGGCATCTCCATCAGCTACAGATCATTCTAACACCAAAGAGGACCCTTCAAGAACGGCGGTGCTGCTGGGGATATCGGAGGATGGAGCCCAGGGCTGCAGTGCCTGGTAGGGGTCCTAGAGCCCCACTTCCTTTGTATCAGGAGGCACAAGCCCCCTCGTTGAACCCAGGTAGAAGATGGACCTTTTTTTTGCAGTTTTCTCAGAGGAAGAGGGTGCTTCCCAGGATCTGGTTGCTGCAAGGGGGTCAGCGCAGTCAAGCAGATGCGTTCCCACACTACAGACCACACAGTCACAGTTGTGCCATGTTGGAGGTCTCTTGTGCCACAGTGTCTGGCTGGCTGGAGGCCATCTTGCCCAGGGCAGCATGTGCACCCAAAACAATGGTGGCCATCTTATGCACGGTCATGTATGCTCTCAGGAGGGCGGCGGCCATCTTGCGCAGGGCTGCTCAAGCACATCCCTCAGCACGTCGGCTGTTTTTGAGTGTTTGGCACATTTTACACAGTTGTACTTGAAAGCTGCTGCTGGAGAGACTCTCAAATGGCAGTCGGGATATCCGGAGGCCATTAATGTTCGGAATCAGCCTCTCTCTCTCTCTCTCTCTCTCTCTCTCCAGGAGGCAGAACTATGAGGTTTCTTCCTTTTGACATTATCCTGTTGCAGAACCATAAGTAAACTGTCTCCTTTTACTGCTTGAAGACTCCGGAACCCCCTCAGTCTGCAAGCAAGGATTTCTTGCACCCAAGGACAAAATTCCTTAGGGGCCTTGCTTAGTATTGGAAAACCTGAAGTGATGTATATCTAAACAGAAATAAAGACTACGGTAATTTGGAAGGTATCTTTGCACTGAACTGCATCACTAAAGAAGGTCTCTGAAGCATCTGTGAAGGACAGTAGATCTAGGGTCCCAAGTGTAAGAAGTACCATGCTAATCTCGACACCATGGTGGCAGACTCCTACTGCACTTCCTGTAACAAAGCATCCACTCGGAATAACGAAGCTCAGAACCCCCCCCTCCTACCTCCAAAGAAAATAAGGAACATGGAGGTTTCTCAGAGACAGTATCTGTATGTAGACAATCCAGATCTCAGGATACCTCTTCATCTGTGGCATCAGACACTCCTGCTCCTCTAACTATGGCAGGAACTCACTGTGCTCCCCCCAGAATTGGGACGACAAAACGTGGCATCATCTTCAAAAACTTAACCAATGTGGTGTGCCTACTTATGGGCCAGATGGCTGAGCAGAACACAAACAAAAGAAAACACCTGACCAATGTGCCTTTCCCAACCCCTCAGGCATCCATTTGGTTTTGTTTTATAAATTCTGTTTATCCCTCCTCGCACCATTGGATGAGACCTCTTTTTGCCATCTCCAGTGCCTGTATCCTGTCTGGACAAGACACTCCTGGTCATGATACTGGACTTCCCTGGTCCACCCACAATACACCTGGTGGCAAGACCCCTCGGCTGGCCCCCTGAGGTGGGTTGCCTTTAGAACCTCTGCAAACTCCCCCATACCGTCCAGTTTGGACACAGGTGGCGGTGAAGGCTAGGGGCAGCCAGCCCAGAACAAGTTGGATCCGGTGGAGTAGGCGGTGGACAGGAGCGACATCACCCTATCATTGGACGGCCATTTTTCACCCCGGAGGAGAGGACGAGCAGTGACATCCTGGTGAAGCCACAGACATGCTCCCATGTCTGAGGTGCTGACATCTGCCTCTCCCCATTGCCCTTGTTCCTGTGGTCTCTGGCCTACTGACCCCCAGCCAACGCCAGGGGGTGGACTATTGTAGAGTGCTGCAGCCCACCTGCCCCAGAGGATGAGAGCTGTCTGCTGGAAGCTTCTTCCTCCAACTGGGTTGCTGAAGCTCCAGGCTCCTTCCTGAACCCGAGTCGTCAGCGTCACAAGCAGTAATGCTACCACTTGCGCCAGCTGGCCGGCCATCCACTCAGTTTGTCATGTTATGCCCACAGAAACCGCATAGACCCAAGGGGCCATCTCCTGTGACCTTCAGTGAAGAAGATAGGGAGTGATGGTGGCCAGACACAGAATGAAGGATCTGGTTGCTGATAGTGCAGTGAATCTGAAAATGCTTCAGTCCCACTCCAGCAGCGTGTCCTTCACGGCCGCAGGGGGCTGCCCTGAGCACACTGCAATGTAGACTAGGATGAGGAAAGCTAACCCAGCTAAATACTGCCTCATGCTAAAGTAACTAGAAACAGAAACAGTGAGATGGAGTGCCTTAAACCTATCCCTGTGGGGCAAGATATAATAAGTGCAATGGGAAAAGCTGGGCACCCGTGGAGAGGAGTTTACCTTGGAATAAAAAAATTCTAACTCAGAGCTCCATAGAAATTCATTTATTGAGCTTTTACAAAGAAATTCTAAGATATCACAAAAAGAGGGAAAAAAACAGGTCAGTGACTACTAGACGACCCAGCACTTCAGCTGTAGTCTTCATCAGGGGGCGGTTCCTCTTTTTGTAATACCTTAGAATTAGGATCCAGCATGGTCATGTGAGTGACCTTGACATCCGTGTATATCTCCAGAGCCAAAGCCTACTGGCTCACAGATGTATCCTTTGATTTGCCTGCAGAATCTGAGATTTCAACTCAAATGTCACTCTTGGCCTGGGGTGCTGCCTTCCTTGCAGATGCATCCTATAGATCACTGCCAGGTAGTCGCTTCACTCTGTGCTGATCAGACGGGAGCATTGGCTTCAACTATGGGTGGCTGACAACTCCTCAAAAGCATCCCTATTTTTTTTTTTTTTTAACTATGTTTACACCCCCAGCACCGGAACTCTCTCTGGCCGCTTCGCTCACCGGATCTGCTCTACCACCTGCTGTGGACCCTGCCTTCTTCAAAGTCGTTAATGTCTCCCCAGGCAGCTATGGGTTCCAGGAGACTGAAGGGGCTAAAGCAGGGAACCAGCGTTGGGTGTGTGGCAGTCCAGCACTTGGAGGGCCGTCGCTTATCCGGGCTGGGGGGGGGTGTTTCCGTGATGGTCCCTGAAAGCCACTCGGTGGCTCCCCTGGCACCATGGTGTATAGCAACCGGCGTCTGCCATGCTCACCCTGATGTCGTTCCACATCCTACCGCGCCCCGCTCTCCACGGGGTCACTGGGATGCTAGACAGGCCACTACCCACTCCCTGGGAGAGGAGCGCAGCCTATCGGACGCTCAGTCCTTTCCCTCCCCTGCTGACCCCCGGCGCCCGAGGTCGCTCCTGAACTCGAGTCACTGGCGTGGCGGCCAGTGCCTCAACCCTCAGTGTTACTGGGCCGGCAAAAGCATCCCTATTAAACATGCCTTTTCAAGGTGACCCATTCTTTGGACCAGAGTTGGAAGCATCAAGCATGTTTCAGGCTCTTAGCTGAGACTGCCCCAAGACATAAAACCAGCAGGATGCCATTCTTTTCGTGACACAGGACAGTAATATCAAGGAAGATGTAATTTCTCCCAGGACAGGTCATAAGATTCTTTTTTTTTTTTTTTTTGTTATTTTTGTGCCTGAGCTCCCCTAACCCCTCGGTGGGCTCGCCAAGCTCCGGCAACCAACTCCCTCATACTCAGGGATGCCCCCCCCCCGAGTGGGGCCACCAAGGCGGGACTGTCGGGGCCAGAGGGGTCGGTACCGGAGCCAGCTCATTAGCGGGCAGCTGGCGTTTTCTAATTTTTCCCTTTCCCTTGGAGCTGAGGGCGTGCAATGATGCAGGCAGAGGAGGAGCCCACACTCATCCGTGCACGCTCCCCTCCATGCGTCTGCCCTCAGTTCCTCCCTAGCTGTCGCATGGTGCCTTTGCCCCCCAGCCTCCCTAAGGGGGCGAACGGGCATCAATACTGTGCCTCCACCCTCCCTGGAGAAGGAGAGCAGTCCTCGAGACGCTCAATCCTTCTCCTCCCCTGCTGACTCCTGGCAGCCCGTGCCCGTTCCCGAACACGGGTCGCCGGCATGGCGCGAGGTGTGGTGTCCAGCGCCTCAACCCTCAGCTCCACTGGGCCGGCTGAGGTCATAAGATTCTTACAACCAGGGCTTCTTTCGCCTGTACAGAGGAAGCAGGGGTCGATGCAACCTTTGAGACACCCGAGCCCGTAAGAACTATCAATAATTCTGAGATTCGTATTGCCCTCAGTCCGGCCCCCAATCTGGCAGCAAGACTGTTGCAATTTGCAGCTCAGTGGGTGAATACTACCAGAGACTGATGGGTATTAGAAGTTGTTTCCAAAGGCTATTCCATAGAATTTCTACACACTTCAAGCCAACACTTTTTTCTTATGTCTTCTGTGTCTCACAACCCTATCGAGCAACAAAGAACGCAAGGTGCAGTACATCATCTGATAGATACTGGAGCCATATAGCTGGTCTTGACCTTGCAACAAGGGTCAGGTGTATACAAAATCTTTTTCATTGTCTCGGGAAGGGGATGGTTCAAGCTGTATTGGATTTGAAATACCTCAACAAATAGATGAAGGCAGCACACCTCATGATGGAAACCCTACATTCCACTGTTGCTGCAATTTATCTGGCATCACTGGATCTGAAAGATGCTTATAGAATATCCCTATTCAGCCATCACAAAGCCAGTACCTCAGATTGTAATACTCGTCCCTGTCATTTGGACTTTTGATGGCATCTTGAATGTTTGTGAAAGTAATGTTGGTGCTGGCTGTACAGTTGTGGGAGAAAGGATTTCATGTTCACCCCTATGAGGATGACTGGCTTATCCAGGCATGCTCCCTCATGGAGGCACAGTAACAATTACCGACATGCTACTACTACACGATTGGATAATCATCCATGAGTCTGAGTACCTGCAGCATTTAGGGGCACTGTTCAACACAGCAGCGCTAAACCCGGACAGAGTCCACTTGCTAGCAGAGGCATGTGAGAGACTTGGAAGAAAACTGGTAGAGATGACCAAAGACATTCTTCTTGTGCATGGCCTCATGGCAGCATGCATCGCCCTGATACAATGGGCCAAGCTACATTTGTCCACTACAGCTCCTGCTTTGTCGCTCGTAAAACCCCCACACAAGGTTGTTCATGGACAAGAGTCAGTTAACCCCAAGGCCTCTCTTACCAGCTGGACTCAACATCACAGCCTATCCAAGGGAGTGTCCCTAAAGGATGTTCGATGGACCTATATGATGCCAGGTACTAGCCTCACTGGATGTGGTACAGTGCTTGGTACAGCTTCAGGCATGGTGCCTGGACCCTGATAGAAAGCTGCCAGTAAAGATCTTCAGGATGTGGGTGGTATTTAGAGCAATGCTTTCCATCAGCAACAAGATTTAAAACAAGGATGTACTAGGGCGATCAGACAACTCTGTGATAATAGCCTACATTAGGAAGAAAGGAGGTACGTGGAGCCAGGCAGTGGTAACAGAGGTATAAAAAAATACATTGCTGGATGGAATCGCATCTCTTATCCCTATCAGCAATCCATCTTGCAGGGACTCTGGACATGCAAGCTGAAGGCTCAGCCATCTGGTCCTTCATCAAGTAGAGTGGGAGCTCAATCAGGAGGTCTTCAGCATGATCTGTCAATGATGGGGCACTCCACTTCTTGAGCTCATAGCCACCAAGGTGAATATCAAGTCCTCAAGATACTTTAACCAGTTTTGAGAGAGTCAGTCACTGATAATAGACTGCCTGACTCTATAGTGGCTGAACACACTGTAGTGTGCCGCCCCTTCCAATGTCCAGTGATCCTAAAAGGTTCTAAGGAAACTGTAAAGGGATTCATCAACATTAGATTCTCATCATGCGAAAGTGGCCCAAAAGAGCATTGTGCTCAGAACTGAGCAACTGTGCCTTATGTGAACCAATTCTGCTCCCACACAGGCTGGACCTTCTTCGTCCGGGAACGATAACTGTACCCAGATCCTCCAGAAGTTTCAGGTACTGCCCTGGCTTCTGAGCACAGAAGATACATGAAGACTGGATATTCCCAAGGTATGAGTCACACCCTGATGCACTCTAGGAAGACGTCTGTGAACCAGACTTTCTGTCTCAGACACGTACCGCTTCTGGGGCCTTATGTTCAAAGATGGTGAAAGTCTTACACGGTTGGCAACACCTATATGCAAGGGGGGCTTCCCTTGCACACCCGCAGGTTTTATCTCATTTTCGTACGTGGAGTCGGTTTGCAACCGGCTTTGTGTGATTTACGGCAGCTTGCGGACATTTTTCATGTGAACCTGCATCAAAATGCAATGCTTGATAGTACTAGGCGTAACATGCTCCACAGCTGCGCCTTCCACCTGTGCACATCACAGGCTGAAAATTAGAATGTCCGCTGATGCTGGGATTTTTGTTTCTGTGCCGGCAGTCCGCGACACGGGACTTAGTCCCTGGGCCATCTTCAAGCTTTTGAAAATCCATCCCCTGGTGTTCACCCTTGGGGATCAGACCCTCAGCCACCACTCTGATGTTTTATAGGTTTCTTAGGTAATACAAGCAAAAGAAGACTAATTGCCTATATTAATTGCTCAGTAGTTATATTCTGATATAGCCCAAAACAGCTTGCCACAGTGTGGTGTGCTAGCTTAAAAGACTGAACACTGTAGCACAAAAAAAAAAACACCATCCCCATCGAAAAGCCAAACACATACCATTCCTGATGATGCCTTAGTGAAACTGGTTGGAGTTTTCTTGTCCTATCTGGGGTCTCCAAATGACGGGTTGACCACTTGTGTACCAGATGATTGAATGGATGTTTCATTTTTGCATCTAAAAATTGTGAACGCAGTCATTTTTGATGGTACGTATTTGACTTTTGGACAGGGTTGGTGCTGTTTTTTATGCTAGCATAAATCTGAGCCATCCCTTAAGAATTTGTCTGCATATCTTTAAAATATATATTGTTTCTCTCTCTCTCTCTCTCTCGACCTACATAGTAGATAATTCCACATCCTAACCACCCACTGTGACAGCCAAGCTCCTGTCTTAGCTGATTTATATCTTTCTCCCTTTTATTTACTTGATATCGTCTGTAAATTGAGTCCTCCTTGTATTCCAGCCTCAAACACCCCTACAGATCCATATTTCTAGTGGCTCAATAGACTAAAAACATATCCTCTCTAGAGAGAATAACTCCAGTGCATGCATTCTACCTTCATATGTTTCCTCTTTCATTCTACTGACCATTTTCATCACTCTATGCTGTGTTCTTTCAGTTTTTAAGAGTACAGGTTGGGGAACCACTGGGTTCAAGCAGCCACAGTGCTGTGTGATTTGAGGTGGCAATGGTCACCTCTAAGCCCTTGTCTAAGGCTGGCGTACTAGACTTCAGGAGTGCAAATTTTAGTCACATGAGGGAAATTGTGCTGAACAGGTTAGCTGGGATAGACGACATCAAGGGGTGGAGGAAAGATGGGGGTGTTATAAAAGGGTCAGTTTCTGAGGGGAAAGCAGTTCTTTAGGTATATAAGGGGGAAAAAAGAAAGACAGGAGTGGGAATTGTCAGGCTAATGGAGGAGGCAGGCTAATGGAGGAGGATGGGCAGAAAGCAATTGTGCTAAATGACTGCCGCTCAGTATTCACTGGGGAGAAGAGCAGCCCTTGCCGGAATGCAGCATAAAGGCCCTGGAACTGGATGGGATGCGTCCCAGGGCGCTAAGGGAACTGGCATCGGTGTTAGCTGAACGTCTGGTGGGGCAATTCAGTAGCTGTGGGCAACAGGGTATGGCTCCTAGGGACTGGAGGATAGCGGACGTGGTTCCACTGCACAAGGGCGTGGACAAGGAGCAGCTGGGAAGCTATAGACCTGTCAGCCTTACCTACATGGTAGAGAACTGATGGAGACACTAGTCAGAGAAGATCTAGTGGAATACCCGGAAAAAATCGGACTTCAGGATAGTAAGCAGTCAGATCTGTGACAGGGAGGTCTTATCAGACCAACCTGATAGTATCCTTTGACAGGGTAACAAAGGTAGTTGTTAAAAGCCGTGCTGTAGATTTACTTTATTTCGACTTCAGAAAGGCATTCAACCTGGTGCCTCACCGAAGGCTGCTGAAGAAGATTGATCTGGGAACAGCTAAGAAAATAGTAAGGTGAGTAGGGAGTTGGTTGAAGGGGAGGCAGCAGAGAATTATGGTAAATGGGGGTCAGATCAGAGGAAAGAGTGGTGGAATACCACAGGATCTGTTCTGGGCCTGGTCCTCTTCAGTATGTTCATTAATGAAAAGAGAGAGAGAGGGAATCCAGAAAAGGCTGCGGCCTATTTGCAGGTGACACTAAACTCTGTGCAGCGCTTGAGATAAGGTGCGTACATGCTGTATTTACACTGCCGAAAGTGGCTTCTATGTAGCTTTTTTCAGGTGCCTGGCATACTAAATACGCACATTAGGCTGCAGTCCAACACTATTATTGCTCCCCCCCCACCCAAGCACCTTTCAGCCAGAGTTGTTTAGTTCTGCTTCTTCCACTCCACCACGCGGACCATTTGACACATAACAAAAAAAAAAAAAAAGAACCTGTCCACAATCATGCACGCGCCTTCCAGCTCTCCTGACAGATACGCTCACACTCACCAATTGTAGCATGCAGTGTCAGATATTTCAACAAGTGTGGAAGCATGTGGCACATTTAGAGGACCTAGTTAGAAGGGCAGGCGTGCGACCGGTGGTAACAGCATGTCTACCGTGTGGTAAGCAGCTGAGTCAGTGGATAGAAAACCGTCCGACAGAAACAGGATCTGAGGGGAGAGCATTTGAGGTTAGGAGCTTTACTGGAACTGTTGTGTTGTGTTGGGCGGCAGGCGGGAGGGAGGCAAGGAATGCACATTAGGGTGGCTGATATCAGAGTTCTTTACACTGACTTTAAAAGGATTACTTAAAATGTAAATATTATGCCTGGCTCAGAGACTGTGCACAGTTTGTTCAGGCACTTTAAATTTAGTAGCCAGCCCAGCAGGCATGTAGTCAAATTTCCTTAACAGTGCCGTCACTAAGGGAGAATGTGTGTGTGTGTGTATGTGTGTGATGAAACTTACACTGCAGACTTTTTTATGTTGCTTGCACGCATATGCAAGAAACATAGTGCCATCATCCGAGTTTTCGGAGGTGTGGCAGCCCTTTTCCAATTTGGTCAGTGTGTTTGCAGGCGCGGCCGCAGTTCTCCAGTGGCTGCTGGAGCTGTCTATGACAGCAGTCAAAAATGCAGTGGAGTACAGTTGAAAGGGGAGCTACACTTCAGTGAGCAGTGATAAAATGCTCGCCTGCTCATGCGCGCCTACACACTGCCGCGATACTGCGACTCGCCCCTCCCACGCACACACTGTATAGCGACGGGGTACCCAATCCCCCGCCGGGCTGTGCTGCGCCTCCCCCAAACAGAGCTCCACATGCCACGCTGGGTGCCCACCCCAAGCGTGGCGGCTACATCGATATAGCCCGGCGGGGATGCCCAATTCCCCCCATCGGCTCCACTGTCCCCCCAGAGTAGCAGGGTGCCACGCTGGGAGCCCACCCAGCGTGGCAACAGATGCTATCGCCGATGGGGTGCCCAACTCGCCTGCTCCATGCCCCCCCAAACAGCCGGCCTCTGTGCCATGCTGGGAGCCCACCCCAGCGTGGCAAATGTCCCGCGTCGTCCTTTTTTTTTTTTTTTTTTAAAACAACAACCCTGAAACACAAAAGCGGTCCCTCGCTGTCTCTGCCGCCCACCCACTGCGCACCCTGCCTCCCAACACCCCCCTCACCCCATATTTATCTCCGGACTCCGGCGCGACGATCTTCGGTGGACCGGGAACACGTCTGCACTCTTCAAAGCCGACCGCGAACTGAGGAAATGCTGGTAAGCTGTATAATGTAATAAATAGGGTTTTTTCAATTTTGCTGCATATCTCAGGCATTTTTTGGAATTTTTGCACCAAATTTTCAACATGGGGTTTTTGGGACCCCTTCTCATGAATGCTCTCACTGACATGGCGTTAATCGGGCCCGAAGGGTGATTTCGCAGTCACTGCACGAAATCACCTTTCGGGACTGATTATTGAAACAACACTGCCAATGTCCATAAGGTGGGCTCTCAAAAAGCCTATGTTGAAAAGTTGGTGGAAAAATTCCTAAAAATGACTGTTTTACGAAGGTAAGGGCTAAAGTGAAGTTCCTACGCGATGCTCACTGTAGTCTTCATGAATTTTCAATATTTTCACTCCAGATTTTCAACATTGTCATTTTACCCACCTCCTTATGAGCAGTACAGCTATCATTTTTCACATCGCCCAAAGCGTGTTTCTGCCCATGTAGCGCACAGTGGCGCAGTCGGTGTGCGAAATCACTGTATGGGACACATTAAAAAAATCACAGTGACACTGTTCATGAGCAGAGGTCTTAAAATGGCTATGTTGAAAATTTGGTGAAAAAAATCCTAAAAATGACTGTTTTACGAGCCTACGTTGCGCAGTTCCTACGCATGCTCATAAGTTTGCGAATTTTCAATATCTGCACTCCACTGACTTCCAGATACCTACACAGCACATACAAGCAAGCAACATTCGGCATTGACAAATGCTTGTTATATTAATCTTTATAGGTGTTCTCCTCCAGCTCTCTCGCACAACAGAATTAGCACTTGTTTGTATTTCACTTAAAAAATTAAGTTAATAAAAATGTACTCTTTAATGTAAGAAGTTTGTCATTTGTATGCATCCAAATTTGATTTTATTCACCTCACTTTAAAACTGAGGTGTACGATACTCATCCTATAAAATCTTATTTGGAGCCTTGACTCTGTGGTAGGGTTGACAATGTGGAGGAGATAAGGGAGTGGCAAGAGAGAGGCAAGAGAAACCTTCAAAGGCTGGAAAACTTGCCCAAAGTCTGGCAGCCGAAATTCAGTGTCAAAAAGTGCAAAGTTATGCACTTGGGGAACAAAAACTTAGAAAAAAGTATTGAAACATAGAAACACAGAATATGTAGACAGAAAAGGACCACTTAGCCCATCCAGTCTGCGCAGATGACACTGCCTAGTCTGTCTCCACAGATCCTAACTGGTCTCTGGTGATCGTCCTTCCTTCCTTTCTGCCTATTTACTAATATGCTGCTATATCTGTCCCATGCATGCTTGAATCCACTTACTGTTTTCACCTCCACCACTTCTTCTGGCAGCCTGTTCCAGGCATCCACCACTCTTTCAGTGAAGTAGTACTTCCTCACAAGCCTCTTAACTCCCTCTCCCAGCTTCACAGTATACCTTCTGGTCCTGGTGCTCTTTTTCACTTGAAACAGTCTCCCCTCCTGCACCCTGTTCATCCCCATGAGGTACTTGTAGAGCTCTATCATAGAAATACAGAAACATAGACTCTGTTGGCAGAAAAGGACCAAAATGCCCATCTAGTCTGCCCTTTTCCGATGCCTCTGGCCCTATTTGGTCACTGGCATCCCTTCCTCCCGCTTCCTCTACTGTATTTGCCCTGTGTCTATCCCACACATGCTTGAAGCCCCCCACTGTCTTTGCCCCACTACCTCCTCTGGTGGGCTGTTCCAGTTGTCCACCACCCTTTCATGAAGAAGTATGTCCTCACATCTTTTCTAAATTCCCCTTCAGCTTCTTTGCATGCCCCCATATTCTAGTGCCTTCTTTTCACGGAGACACCCCACTTGCACCTAGTTCACTCCTGTGAGGTACTTGTAGGTCTCAATCATGTCTTCTCTCACTCTCCTCTTTTTAGGGAGTATATGGTGCAGCCTTTCCTCATATGCCTTGTCATGCAACCTCCGCACCATTTGGTTGCCCTTCTCTATACCACCTCCACCCCGTCAATGTCCTTGAGGAGGTGTGACCGCCAGAACTGTACACAGTACTCCCTCACTAGTGAACAACACAGCAGGAGCTCCATTTCCCTCTTCCTGCTAGAAATCCCCCTCCCAGTGCATCCCATCATCCCACTAGCCTTTCCTACTGCTTTGTCACACTAACCAGCTACTTTAAGGTAATCAGATCAGTTCAAGTTTACTTGCAGGAAAACTCCATTGAGCACGCTCATTTTACAAGGAGGTCCTGGTAGGACAACTTTAAGGTATACACAATATTACAATACAGCGTAGCACAATTGTGATACATCAAGTTTGAACAGTGTTGAGACAGATAAACAATGTACAGTAATACAATATAACACAATTGCAATGCATCAAGTTTGAACAGTGTTGAGATTGGTAAACACTGTACAGTAGGAGGGGAGTTTCATAGGTTTGACAGGTTGTACGAGTTTGAGGGCGTGCCCATGTTGAACTCGCCACCGTGATACCCAACGGCGGAGAAGAAGTTTTTTGTCTACCATATAGAGATCAAGTCTGTTTTTAAATGGTTCAAAATTTTCACTTGTCACAATCTCCACTGGTAGTGTGTTCCATATATGTGGAAGTCTGTGTGTTATAAAATGTTTCCTACGTATGGTTTTGCACAAATCAGCAAATACCCTTTGTTTATGTGATCTTGTGCAGTCTAGGGGTACTTGTCTGACCATACAGTTTAATTCAAACAGAGTTGGATCTCTAAATGCCTTATAGGCCCAACAGAGTTCTCCTCTCATTATTCTGTAGTCCAGGGAAAATAAACCTAGTTTTTTTTTTAACCTGTCCTCATATCCAACGGATTGTTGGTTTTGGATATTTTTGGTTAGCTTGCGTTGGACAGATTCATGAGTTGTTTTGTCTCTAATTACTGTGGGTGAGCAAAAGGGAGCACAATACTCCATGTTCAATCTTACTAAGCTGGTGTATAACGGAATTATGACCTCTGGTTTACGACTTTTGATATGTTTGAATATACATCATAAAATCCCATGGCATTTTTTTGCAGTTTGATTTGTATGAGTACTAAATTTCAAGTTATTAGTAATGGTGACCCCAAGATCTCGTTCTGATGTTGTAGTTAGCAGTTCGATATTATTTATAGTGTAACATGCTTGCTTATTATTTTTCCCAAAATGCATCACTTTTTACATTTCGTGATATTAAAAATCATTTTATTTTCTACTGCCAAGGTGTAAAGATTGTCCAGGTTTTTCTGTAGTGCATTAATAGCTAGGTTATTGTTTACTATGCAACCTAATTTACTATCCTCTGCATATTTCTGAATCCGTACTCCCTCATTCGTTTGCATACCGGCAGTCATGATATTGAACAAAGCTGGTCCCAGGACGGATCCTTGAGGCACGTCACTGGTTACAGTTCCCCACTCAGACTTGTGTCCTTTAAGGATAACTCTCTGTTGTCTTTCATCCAACCATGAATTTATCCATTTTATAATTTGCGGGTGAATGGTAAGTTTTATAAATTGTTCCACTAGGATTTTGTGGGACACAGTGTCTAATGCTTTCTCGTCATAATCTAAATATATCACATCTACAGGTAAGTTGTTGTCTAGAGCTTTGCTAACAGGCTCAGAGAAACTAATTAGGTTACTTGTACAGGATCGTCCCTGAATAAACCTGTGCTGTGATATGTCATGTACCCCCTGAACTGTTTAGGTGTGCAATTATTTTGTTTTGTAATAACCTCTCCATTATTTTGCCTATACTTGAAGTTAGACTTATAGGTCTGTAGTTACTAACATTCTGTTTAGATCCTTTTTTATACATTGGAGTAATATTTACTACTTTCTAATCTTCCAGTACTTTACCCTCATTGATTGATGTATTGAACAATAATATGAGGATCCCGGCTAATTCCTGTGAGTGTTTTTTAATAAATATTGAGGGAATTCCGTCTGGTCCTGATGCTGTGCTAGCTTTGGAATTATGTATAGCTGTTATTACTTCCTTCAAGGTGAAAAGGAGCTGATTTTCAGAGGGTTTTAGATTGTTAAGGTATAGTTTTTCTTTAGTTTTAAATACACTGATGAAATATTTATTAAATTCATCTGCCATGCCGGCCCGGTGGCGCTGAGGGTTGAAGCGCTGACCTCACACTCACACCACATCGCGCACTCGGGTTCGAACGCCCCGGTAGCTGGGGGCGAGGGGCAGGAAGAGATTGAGCGCCAGGAGGACAGCCTTCTTCCTGGGGTGGGTTAGGGCTGCGGTCGCTCAACGAGCGCCCTCTGGCGGAGGCTGGGAGGTGAGCCGAACGTAGCATCGTGTGGTGTACGCCAGGGGTGGAGCTACGGCTCCAAGAAACGTAGAAAAAATAGAAAAAAACCTCGCCACTGATAGGCGAAGGCGCCTTCCCTCCGCATTCCACACTCCTGTAGTTGGGCCTGAAGTCCTCTCCGCTTTCCTCCCCTCTCCGGCCTGGTGTCTCAACCCTAATAGAAAGAGTGCCCTGGTCGGGGGTGGCCCTTCCGCTGAGGGTAGACCCGGGGGAGATGCCTGGTGCCGGGGAGTAGCAGAGGAGGACACAGTAGGACCACGCAGGGAGGTAGAGAATGTGGCAAGGTAGGGTCGTTGGAGAGAGTTCAGTGGTGTGAGAGAAAAACAGAGTTAAAAAAAAAAAAATTCATCCGCCAAATCTTTCTCATCAGCGATAAGAGAGTCCTAGGAGATAAGTGTTTTCATTTTAGGGATCCAATATAATTAACACATTTTTTTTGTTGTCTGTGGTATCCTTAACTAATTCTAATTCTAGATTTTTTTAGCTTGTCTTATTAATGTTTTTTTATAGTATTTGAAATTTAACCATGATTTATTTACTGGAGGGATCCTTTTTATAGCGGTGGAACACCCCCCCCTTTTTTTTTTTTTTAAAATACTCCTTTTTATTCCACCATATAGGAACTTGCTGTTTGTTATTACTGTATTTAGTACGCATAGGGACCCATGTTTTTATACAGTGTTAAATTTTTGTATTAGTAATTCTCCACGTAGTAGTCCCATCAAGTCCTTGTAATTCTTCTTCCCAATCCCATTTACTGAAGAAATTTTTGATTTGTATATAGTTAGCTTTATTGAAATTTCTGATTTTGGTTTTTCCAGATACTTTGATTTTAGGGTTTATAAAACTGAATAAGACAACATTATGGTCGCTATCTCTTGAGGGCTTCTGAATTTGGGGACTGGAGTTATGGCTACATTTTTTTACATTTCAGGAACTAAACTAACAGGCAGAACAGGAAAAATGGGGGAAACATGAAAGAAGTTTACATTCAAGTGCTTTATGAGACTATAACAGTTTATCCGCTAGGAGGGCTACTAGGTGGTTTGGCAGTGGCAAATTTCCGTAAGTGCTTTATTGTGCCAGGGTTTTACATACGTTTAAGGAGGCCGTTTCGGGAAGTTTTAGTGTGGCTTGTACTGTAGTTTGTTCCAGGTGGACGAGATTACATGGCTGAACAGTTTTACCATAAAGTGTGCGGAATTTGGGTACTTTTAGTAGTATGAAAGCATTTTTTCTAAGGACGTAGGAGCTATCATGACGATGAAAAAGGGAGATGATGTAGAAAGGGACTTTGTTCTGAAATGTTTTGAGAGCCCAGATACTAATGTGTAGCGTCCTTCTTGTGGCCAGGGAAGCCCAGCCTACAGCCGTATAAAGGGCACAATGGTGGTTTCTGTAGGGTGCGTTAGTTATAAAGCAGATTGCGGTGAAACAGGATATCAAGCTTATGAAGGTTGGTTACTGTGGTACTATTAAAAATGATATCCGCGTAGTCGAATAAGAGAAGAAAGGTGACTTGAAACAGCCTTTTCCTAATATCTAAGGGAAAATGGGATTTGTTTCTGTAGAAAAAGTCTTATTTTTAGTTTCCTAGTGAGGCATTCAATGTGGTGTACGAAGGATAGTTTGTTATCTAACCATACTCCTAGGTATTTGAATTGATCTACTGACTCTGGTAAGTCTCCTAGTAAGGTTAGTATAGGCGCTGGTGTGGCCTGTACACGTAGAGAAGTTGGGGGATGCGGGGTAAAAAGTACATAATTTTAGTTTTTTTTTTGGCATTTAATAATAGTTTTGATCTTGGCAGATTTTGCTCCAACTGACTAAAATCAGACTGTAGTTCTGTGACGATGTCAGACAATGAGGGTTTGGATGTATAAAGGATGGTATCGTCTGTGAAAAAGTGGAGTCTGGAGTTATGGATGTCACTAAAGGATTTGATGTAAATTGTGAATAACGGGTCCAAGAATGGATCCCTGGGGTACACCTCTAGTTATTGGTAGGGAAGAGGAAAGGCGTGTGTTGGTTTTGATGCATTGGAGTCGACCAGTAAGATAGCAAGTGAACCAGTTTAGTGAGCAGTTTTTCAGCCCAAGGTCTTTGAGTGTGGCTAACAGAGTGTCATGATCGACCATGTTGAAGGCCTTGCTTAGGTCTAGCAAGACTGCTCCAGTAGAGTTTTTATTATCCAGGGCAGTCAGCCAGTCATTTGTCACTTTGGCTTGAGCTGACACCGTACTACAGTTTTGCCAGAAGCCGGATTGGAGGGGGTTAAATAAATTAGATTTTTCGAGGTGATCCTTCAGCTGATTATTGACTAACTTTTCTAGGAGATTTGACAGGACGGGCAAGATGGAAATCTGTGTGTAATTATTAAGGTCACAGGGTCTCCTAATTTAAACAAAGGTAGTATATAAGCTGTTTTCCAGCAGGATGGGACTGTTCCAGATGTGATTGCTACATTGAAAATATGTGCTATGGGGGCAGTTAGAAAGTTGTACCCTAGTCTTAGGAAGAAAGACTTGATTCCGTCTGTGCCTGCACTTTTTTTCGTATCTAATTTTATTAATAGGTCCTCAACTTGCTTGAAAGTCACTGGTGAGAAACAGAAGGGAGTCGCGAGCCCGAGGTGTCCAAGGGGGCGTCATTGGGTGGTGAGCGGTCAACTAGCCCGGCAGCTGAGAAGGACTCAAACGATAGGCCTGCTGTCACAAAGTGCTCATTTAGTGTTTCTAGAATGGTGCCCTGGTCGGAGATCGTGGTACCTTGTGTTATAATTTTGATGGGGATTGCAGGCGGGGTTCTCTGTCCTTCGACAGCTTTGATGGTTTGCCAGATCTTGGCCGAGTTACCTATGGCACCCTTGAGAGTTTCCATGTAATAGGTTGATTTGGCTGCTCTAACCAGCTCTGCACCTCAATGAGTTTGATGTCTCTTTCTTGCTTGGAGACTACTTCTCTCCATCTTGTTGTACGCAGCTTCTGGGTTTCTCCACCCTAGGTGCATGACCCTGTACCTTCTGGCATTGAAACCCATCTGCAACACCTTAGGCCACTACTCTAGTTTCCCCAGATCCCTTTGCATTCTCTCCACCCCTTCTTTAGTGTCCACCCCATTGCAAATGTTTGTATTGTCTGCAGAGGTACACCTTCCCCTCTAGTTCCTCAGCAATACCACTTATGAAGACATTGAAGAGGACTGGTCCCAGTACTGATCCCTGTGGCACCCCACTAGTCACTCTTCTGTCCCCTGAGTGTCTGCCTCCTATCCTCTAACCAGTTAACTACCTAGCTTACCACTTTCAACCCCGCTTCCAGGCTGCTTAGTTTCTTAAGTAGCCTCCTGTGTGGTACAGTGTCGAAAGCCTTACTGAAGTCCAGATAGGCCACATCCACTGCTCTCCCTTGATCCACCTCCCTAGAAACCCACTCAAAGAAATCTGAGATTTGTTTGACATGACCTCCCCACTGTGAAACCATGCCTCTAGGTACTCTGTGAGCCTCTCCTTCAGTAGGGTCTCCACGAGGGGTCAGAATAATTGACTGTCTGCCTGTCCTGGACACCCACTTTTTCCCAGGGATAGCTTTTTTGTTTCCCTGCCTCTCCCTGGGACAGGTACCACATCAGACGTAATCCATGTGTACTAGGACCCTGGAAACCACCACTGCCTGTGAGATTGTACCCCACGTCATTTGGTAAGGGGATGTCCTAACTAACATCATATGATTTCCTTGCTGTGATTGGTTTCTGCAAGTAGGTGGCACACACAGAGTTGATTGAGGACTGTGGACTCCATATATACCTTGCCATGCATGCATATCCGTGGGTCCAGTGGTGCTCATCATGTTGTAAAACTCATTTTGCCCTGTGCTGTGTTTGAGAAAACAGCGTGCAGAGTGTGCTTGATGGGAGCGAAGTCTTTCGGGGGCAAATTAAAATCCCTACAGTACTGTCTGACTCAGAGGTAATGTTGGAGCGGATTAGGGAAACTTATTGAAAACCCTTGTGGGGATAGAAAAATAGACTTCTAACATTTAAAAGATTTTCTGGTCAGGCAGCAAGAGGGGGGAGACTGTGCCAATGTCCGGAGGGAGTGGGAAAGGGACAGAACATGGATAACCCTACTCGAATAGGTTAGCCACCCGCTGTACCTGAGGTTCTTGTGTGTGTGTGTGTCTCTCTCTCTCTCTCTCTCTCTGGAGGCAGGAGGTGTGTGTCTAGCTTAGCCATGCCCTTCCACAAAGGGCAAGCTTGTGGGGTTGAAAGTCAGAGGGGTAAGTGCAAGGGACACAGGGGGATAGTGATGGGCTCGACCCTGAAGATAGGGGAGAAGGAAAATAAAATGTAAATCATAGTCAGAAATGTAAAATTAATAAAAATAAGGACAGGTGGGTCTTCTGTGGGACAGGCAGAATTTACATTCCACCTGCCCCTTGGTCAGCTATCCCCCCACCAAATTATTTGTAGACCTGGTATCCATTAATTCCCCCACCACTGATGTTAGACTCACTGGACTGTATTTGCTGGCCTCCTCCCTACTGCCTCTTTTGTGCTGATGAACCACATTAGCCCTCCTCCAGTCCTCTGTACTACCCCCCCCATCTCTAATGAGGTGCTGAAAAGCATTGCAGTAGGGGTGATTAGCATTGTGCTCATTTCTTTCAGGACCCTTAGTTGAATCTTGTTTGGCCCCATCGTCTTAATTCTCCTTTAGGGCTTCCAGCCCTTCCGGAATCTCTCTCTGAGAATTGACTTTTGTTCACTTCCCTCTCCTCTTGGTGCTTGCCTCTACATGCTGGCCTGTCTCCCCAAATTGTGAAGACCGAGCAGAAGTAATCATTTGACATTTCAGCTTTCTCTTGATCTTCTTGTGCACAGTCCCCACCTGTCCTCCTGATTCTCACTGTCTGCCCCCTTGTCGTCGTCTTTTCACTCATGGACCTGAAGAAGGTCTTGTCCTCTTTTTTGACTTCCTTAGCTATTTTGTCCTCTGTCTATGCTTTAGCTGTCTTCACTATCCTTCCTACTTTCCCGTGCTTTATCAGATATACTTCCTTGTCTGCTTCCATCTCAGTCTCTTCGTACTTCCTAAATGCTTTTTTCTTCTCCTTCACTGCTTTTGCCACCTCCTTAGAGAACCACAGCAGCCTCTTTCTCCTCCTTCCCTTGCTCACTTCCTTCAAACAGCATACCATTGCCTTGGCTATTCCCTCCATAATCCTTCCCCATTGAGTCTTCACACCCCTCCCGACCATTCCCTCTTCAAGGTATTTACTGAGACAGTTTCCCATTTCTTTAAAATCTGCCCTCCTGAAATCCAGTACCCTCATCTTAGTGTGTTTTTTCTGTTGTCCAGTCAGTATGCTAAACCACACAGTATGGTGATCACGTGTACCCAGGGGATTACTCACTGTGACATACTTCTTCATGAAACGGTGGTGGACATTGTTTGTATCATGTCGGAGTCATCATCTGGGACTCCCTTAAACCAGCCAGTGTAACAAGGCCTTCAGCAAGGCTAACAGGATGCTGGGTTGCATCAGGCGAGGGTTCAACAGTAGAAGGTAGGAAGTACTGTTATCACTGTATAGGTTGCTGATGAGGTCACACCTCAATTACTGTGCCTAGTTCTGGAGTCCCCACCTAAAAAAGGATTGAGACAGGCTATGAATGTACAGTGTAGGATGACCAAGATGATTCAGGACCAGGAGAGCAGATCCAATGAGGATCGTCTAAAGGCACTGAACATGTAGTCACTTGAAACTGGAAGAGAAAGGAGGGGGGATGTGATAGGGTCCTTCGGGTTCCTGGACGGGATTAATAAGGTGAACTGTGAGGAACTATTTACCAGAAACGGAGAAGATGGGACAAGGGTTACGAGTGGCAGTTAACGGAGGGAGGGAAGGGGGTTTAGAAAGTATCTGAGGAAATAGTATTTTATAGAAAGAGTGGTTGATCCATAGAATGGTCTGCAGGCAGAGGTGGTTAGTGCCAGAACCGTAAGTGGCTTCAAAAATGGCTGAGATAGAGTCAGGGGGATAGAAACTACTCAGCTGGAAGTGGGCGTGGAAACACAGATAACAAAAGGAGGAATAGTGTAAGGGAAGACCTCAGAGAAACAATAGATCCTGGGGTGTGATAACGTAATATGGGCAGAATAATATGATAATATGGGCAGACTGAATGAACCTTCGGTCTTTTTCTGCTGTCATCTATATTTCTGTAAGCGAATATTTCACTAGATTTTGGAGCAATCCATGTAGTTATTTTCCTGACGGTTCAGTGCTGTATGTATATATGCCTCTCCTGTTGTGTACAATAGTAATTTTGGAATATAGGTAGTGTTTTCACTAGGTGTTCAACATGTTTTTCTGGTGTGAGCAGCACTGAGGTTTTTTGAGTTAAGTATGAAGTATGTTTCTTCTAAGTTTTTTGATAGATTTCCTTGGTAGTTTCTGTTTCAGGAGCCGTGTTGCCGTGGAGGGGTGGTAATTTTTGTCCGGTGTTTGTTATTTGCATGATTTCCTTTTGATGTTGCTGGGTTATTTGAATTGCGTTGTGAACTTTTTTGACCCTGCAAGTATGTAATTAGCATATTGACCTTTTTGACCCCATCAGGCTGTTCTGTTGATTAATGCACCCCCTATCATACTTTGGGAGCAGGTGTATGTGCTAGGTTAAATAAGTGCCATGTGATGGGATCCTGACCAATGTGCAGGATCCCTAGTGCTCTGCGGCAGAATTTTCAAATTTCTGCGGCAGGGCTCCTAGGCTTCTGCAGCAGCATTTTCTGATTTCTGCTGCATGATTTATTCATTTCTGTGGCAGAATGCAGTCCTACCACTGGCTAAAATATGAAGTGATGTCATAGATGACATCACCTGCCAAGCATAGAGGAGGGGCTTCAGGATAAACAAGATGGGTACGGGAGCATGGCACTATGAAAAAACTATATTTTTGAATGAAAGTTCACCAAAAACAGTGAATTCTGCGGCACTATATGAATTATGCGGCATGATGCAAATTCTGCAACCGCAGAATTCAAGGGGCCTTGCCAATGAGGAGTCAGAATTGACTAGATTCAGGTTTATAAATAAGTTTATACCATAACAATTTTCAAGTAAAATTTGTAAATAGGCCCTTTACTAATGATTTGATTACCTCTATTTGAGTTTTGCCACTGACGTTCAAATGCAGCATAGAAATGCAGGGTACCGGGTCAATCTGCTGTATGTATAACAGCAAAGTCAAAACCGCACACCACATACAGTGCGGGGAACTACAGCGACAGGGTACAAAACCCCCAAGACACTGATGTAGCAAGCGTGGTTTTGTACCCTGTCGCTCATGGCTGGTGGGGAGGAGTGATGCATAGGTCAAGACCTCTGCTGTGGAGGTGGTCCGCCGAGTAGCTGCCATGGCTGAGAGAGATGAGCCGTGGCAGTACAGGGCAACTATGCATCTGTGGACCGGGGCTCAAATCTCGGCCCCAGACATTTGCAAACCACATTGTGCATTTTTTTCTTGCCCCCACCGCGGTGTTTCTCATAATCAGAGTTTGGACCCCGGAGTTGATTATATTAATGGGGGGTTCGAGCATAACAAATAAATCCTTTGCATTCTTTGCCGATTTTGCTTTCGGTATTCTTTTTCAGCACTGGCAATGTATCCACTGTATGTACAGTGTGGTACATTGCTGTGCTGTTTTTGTTTACAGGAACATGACCCCGTGCCGAAATGCAGGGGATGTCATCAAGCACTGTAAAAGCTGCTCTCTTATTGGTTAAATATATCATTCAAACACCATGAAGTCTTGCTATATTATGACTAATGCAGTTAGCCACTGCACTTGAACTGCCCCGGAGAGGAAAGAGTTAACTCCAGGGAGTCTGGAGTTCTACAGCGCGAGAGCGCTTATGCCAAAGCTCTGTCTGGGCAGTTTCAAATGAAACTGTTAGATTCTTTACTCCGCTTCATTGAACAGTCGCTCCGGAGATCAGCTCCTTCAGCTCGGTTCATTTCTCGGTTCAAGTTAGTATTTCGGTTCATTTGAACCGCAAAGTATTTATTTTACCGCATTTCGTTAAAAGCTCTATCTGGTAAACCGAAGTATAAAATTAAAGTCTGTGTGGAAATTCAGTTATCGGTTCGGTTTTGAACCGATCGGTTTGCTGAAATTAACGTTTTAAAGTGTTGGTTGGGCTTTTAGAGTGCGGTTCCCGGTTCTTATCGGTTCTAAAAAAACCTTGCTTTAAAATTAGGTTTTTTCAAATACCCGTGACACGGTTAGGAACCGATAAGGGTGTCTTGCCTGGCACTGCCATCAAAAGGGCAAGTTTTTGGTTAGGCTGGCATTATGTCTGAGAAACCCAAAAGAAAACTGGGCCCACTGGGTTTCAACACTTGTGATGTCTGTGGGAAGCCTTTGCCAAGGCTGACCCACACACCATTTGTGTTTATTGTCTGGGGCTGACCACCTCCTGTCAGACTGCCAGGTGTGAAAATTTCCTGCAGCCACCCTGGAAAGAGATTGGGCCAGCTCAGGAGCGAGAGGCCAAAAGTCCGCTGACCCGATGGCCAGCCCGGTCCAGCACCCACTGGACCAGAGGAGTGCCCTCTGACCAGGGCGAGACTTTCTCGGGCAAAAGGAAGGCTGGTTCAGAGGAACCAGTCCCAGTGAAAAAGAAATCAGTAGGTTTGGAGTCCAAAATTGTCTCTCCAACTGCTGCAGAAATAGCTAAAGCCATACAGATTGTCCAGTCACTGTCTCAGGGTCCTGAACCACCATCAGTTGGTAAAGGGTTGGTTCGTTCAGTTCCAGTGGTTCAGGAGTATGATGTTGAGGAATTTTATGAACCACAGGAGGGAGGAGGAATTTGATCAATATATATGTGGCTGGGAGGGTCTGGACGTGCCCATTGAACCGTCATTTCTCCAGACAGACCTTTAGAATCTCCTCCTATTCTGTCTGAGTCCCCTTCTCATTTTATGTTTTACAAAAAGGTTGCAGAAACCCTCCAGCTTCCTTTAGAGGAGGCTGTGGATGAGCAAGAGGAGCCTGATTACGTTGGATATACCAGAGTCTAGGAGGTTGTCGATTCCTTTGCACAAGTCATTTAGGAAGCAAACAACAAAGATTTAAAAAAAATCCTCATTCTGTCCCTCCTGTAGATAAAAAAAAATGGACAGAAGGTATACTTTGTCAGGCTCTGATACAGACTTCCTCACTGAGTGGTGTAGTCATGTAGGTGTGGTTCAAGCTGCAGCCTGTGACAAGGCTAATATTCCCCTGGCCTCACATCCTCCTGATAAGGATTCCAGGAAGATTGATGCCATGGCGAAAAAACAGTATATGGCAGCTTCTTTGGGACTCAGGCAGGCAAATTATATGGCTTATGTAGCTAGATATCAGAAATCTAGATGGGACACAGTATTGCAGTTAGCCAAGCAGGCACATGGCCAGCTGGCTAGTGAGTTGGAACAGGTGGCTGCTGATGGCATTGAAGCCTCTAAAGTTCAATTTCATACTGCTGTTGATGTTAATGATGTTTCCTCTAGGGTCATGGCCACTTCTGTAGCTTTCCGTAGGTTGGCATGGCTCAGATGCACTAATCTGTCCCAAGATACTCAGTCAAAGGCTATGGATTTTCCTGTAGTGGGTAATTCTTCCCCAAACAGAAAACTATATGAAAAAGATGGATGAATACAGAACTACCTACAAAAGTGCCCAGGCTAAGGAGAGGCATGCCACTTCACAGAGGCACGCTCCCAGAGGTAGGGGCAGGCCTTTCCAAAGGCCTTTTTACCAATCTCAGGCCTCCTCTGCGTTTGCACAGAGGGTTTCTTCAGAGGCAGAGGTAGACGGGGCACAAGTAAACCGTCCCCCCCCTCAGCCTAAGGCTACTGCCAAGCAGGCACCCTGATGGGGTGCCCAGGGCCGATTCTCCTGTACCAGTGGGGGGCAGGTTGGTTTATTTCAGCCAGAACTGGGTGTCCCTAACTTCGGACAGATGGGTTCTGGAGGTAATAAGCCAGGGTCTGGTTCTCAGCTTCAAACAGTTTCCAAAGATGAGGGCCAGACATTTTCCACCTGCAAATCCTACAGAAGCCCTTGCTTTGGAAGCGGAGGTTTCTTCTCTTCTGGACTGCAAAGCAGTAGAAAGGGTCCCTCCTTGCCATCTGGGCAAGGGGCTGTACTCAAGATACTTTCTTACCCCAAAAAAGACAGGAGAATGGCGGCCCATCCTAGATTTAAGGTACCTGGACAAGCATCTTTTGAAACCAAAGTTCAAAATGTTAACTCTGGCAATGATTTTGCCTTCCCTGAGGCCAGGGGACTGGCTGGCTTCCCTGGACCTCAAGGATGCCTATTTTCATGTTCTGATCAGGCCTTCTCACCGTAAGTACCTCAGGTTCGAACTGCCCTCAGGCCACTACAGTTCAGGGCAATGCCCTTCGACCTTGCCTCTGCGCCAAGGGTATTCACAAAATGTCTAGCTGTGTAGTGGCTCATTTAAGAAGGCAAGAGATTGCTGTTTCCTACCTGGACGACTGGCTCATAGTGGGTCAGTCCCCAGATCAGGTAAAATCCCACTTGCAAGTCACCCAGCAGCTTCTCACTTCCCTGGGATTCCTGCTGAATTTACAAAGTCAGTTCTGGAACCAGTTCAGGTACTAACTTTCATAGGTGCAGAATTGAACACAAAGTTAGCCAGGGCATTTCTTCCCTCGGAAAGGGTAGACAGGCTCATTGCCCTGGCATCCTCCTTTACCTCCGCGGGTTTCTCGACCAGCAAGGCATTTTCTGCAACTCCTAGGGCACATGGCTGCTTCCACAGTGGTAGTGCAAGGAGCAAGATTCCAGATGAGGGACATTCAGTTCCATTTGAGGGCCTATTGGTCTCAAAGGAGGGACCCCTTTCCAAATTGGTTCCAGTGACCCAAACTCTGATCCTGGCTCTACACTGGTGGCAGGATCAAAGCAATCTAAAACAAGGGTTCCTTTCATTCTCGCCTCCCACTCCCTCACCCTCACCACGGATGCCTCCCTGTTAGGGTGGGAGCTCACTGACGACCTGTCCACTCAGAGTGTGGTGTCTCTCAGGAATCTCTGCTCCACATCAACCTTTTGGAACTCGGAGCTGTCTTTCTAGCTCTTCAGGCGTTTTCAGCTTCTGTCCAGAACAAAGTAGTTCAAGTCAGGACAGACAACACCACAACAATGTGGTACATCAACAAGCAAGGTGGCACTCGGTCATCAGCCTTGTGCACCAAGCAATGAAGTTGTGGTCTCTGGCTTACTCCCGAACACCTCCCTGATAGCAGTTCACCTTCCAGGAAGGACAATGTCCTGGTGGATGCCTCAGCAGGATTTCTCAGGGCCATCACGAATGGGCTCTGAATCCTCAGGTGCTGGGGTCGGTTCTTGCCAGATGGGGCACCCCTCAGATAGATCTTTCGCAGCCCCAGACAACCACCAACTTCCTCTTTTGTTGCAGGCCTCAGTGCTGGGCTCAGTCCCCTGGATGCCTTTCAGTTGGATTGGAAAGGTAAGTTCCTGTATGCCTTTCCCCTTCCTCTTCTTTTCAGGGTACTAGTAAAAATCAGATCTCAGCCCTGCAAAGTGATTCTGATTGCCCCAGATTGGGCCAGACAGCCCTGGTACCCACTGCTTCTGTCCTTGACAGTTCACTCCTGCCCTGAGCTTGCCCAGAGTCCACGACTTGCTGGCCTGTGCACAGGGGAGAGGGTATCCGACCTCAAATCTCTCCATCTCAAGGCATGGCTTTGAGGAGTTAGAATTGCTGACTTACACCTTTCTCAAGGTGTTCTGGATATTTTAAAGGCTTCAAGGAAACCTTCCACTAGGCCACTTACAATTCTAAGTGGAAAAGGTTTTCCATCTGGTGCTCTGAGAAGTAGATTATCCCAGAATCTGCTGATCTGCCCATTTTACTGGACTATTTGGTCCATTTAAATTCCTTAGGCCTTAGGCCAGCTACCTTAAAGGTTCATCTGGCAGCTGTCTCTGTTTTTGTGTCAGCAGGAAGCCTGCTTCCTTTCTTCTCACCCTGTGTTTTCCAAGTTTTTAGGGGTTACTCACACTAACCTCCTTTCGAGAACCAGCTCCGCCTGGGACCCGAATGTTTGCATTGCTCAGTTAATGCAACCTCCCTTTGAGCCTCTGTCTCAGCAGAGCTCAAGTTTCTAACTTGGAAAACTGTTTTCCTAGTGGCTATCACTTCTGCCAGACGATCAAGTGAACTACAGGCCCTGTCAGTGGAAGAAGATTTTATCTCTTCCACAGAGATAAGGTAGTCTTCAGGACTAACAGAAAGTTTTGCTCAAAGTGGTTTCAGATTTCCACCTGAACCAATCCATATCTCTTCCAGTATTTTCACTGAGCATTCTTCCTCAGGTGAGAGGAGACTGCACAGCTTGACGCCAAAAGAGCCTTAAGCTACTATTTGAACGCCCAAGGGTCACAGGTTCGAACCCTCCAACTCTTCCTTACCTATGGCGAGGTTGGCAAAGGAAACCTGCCACTAAGAGGACAATTGCAAGGTGGATTGTCTCTTGTATCCAATTTTGTTATCAAAACTAGGTAGAGAACCCCTCAGGACTGAGGGCTCACTCCACCAGGGTACAGCTGTATCTCTAGCGGTTGCTAGAGATATTCCCATTCTGGAAATCTGTCAAGCTGCTACTTGGAAAACAGTTCACACTTTACCAAGCATTATTCCCTGGATATTGAGTCCAGGAGAGATGCTTCGCTTTGGCACAGCTGTGCTTCAGAGCCTATTTCCTAAGTAGGTTCTGGACCTCCTCCATGGAGGTACTGCTGTGTATCTGCATTAGTCATAATATATTAAGACTTCATGGTGTTTGAAGAAAAAATTACTCACCTTAGTAATTGCTTTTCTTCTCATGGAGTCTTGCTATATTATGACCACCCTCCCTCCTGCCCCTCTCAGAACTTCTACTTGGGTAGGGGTGGCAAATTAGTGCAAGCACTGTGTCCTGCCATTGTAGTTTTTTTCCCTTACCTTCTTTTATTTAGGGTTAGGGAACTAGGTTATTTTATTTAGGTATATATTGGCCCCCTTCCTGGACTTGAGTCTTTGGGGAAGGGGGTCCTAATTGCTTGTCAGGGGTAACTAATAATACTATTATTCATTGTTATTATTGTTATTGTTGTTTATATTGTTGTTATTTCTACTAGTAGGTAGCCATTTGGCTAGTGTAGAGCTTTCCACACAGACTTGTTGCTTAGTATTAGCTTGTAAAGATCTGACAGTTTCATTTGAAACTGCCCAGATAGAGCTTTGGCATAAGCGCTCTCGCGCTGTAGAACTCCAGACTCCCTGGAGTTAACTCTTTCCTCTCCGGGGCAGTTCAAGTGCAGTGGCTAACTGCATTAGTCATAATATAGCAAGACTCCATGAGAAGAAAAGCAATTACTAAGGTGAGTAATTTTTCCTTATGGCTGCCACCTTTGTGGCACTGCTGATGACACAAAGTTATGTGGCAGGGTGGCTAGGGAAGAGGGGGTGAAGGAGTTACAGATGGATCTGGAAAGACTAGAGAGATGGTCAAAAGTATGGCAGTTGAGATTTGATGACAAGGAGTGCAGGGCAATGCACACAGAGAAGAGGGAGCCCATGGACAAAGTATTGGATGTGAGGGGTGAGGCTGGTCACTGCAACTGAGGAAAAGAACCTGGGAGTCATTATTAGTGACTCCCCAAACAAACCAATCAGTGTAGTAAGGCCTACAGCAAGACAAGAAGAATGTTTGGGGGGGGGGGGTGGTAATGGCATGGTTTTTGACAATAGGTGAAAGAAAGTGATATTACCCCGCCCTGTATAGCCTGCTGGTGAAGCCCCATGTGGAGTACTGTGCCCAGTTTTGGAGTCCACATCTGAGAAACTCGAGCAGCTTGTGTCATTTGACACAACTACTCTTGTTTCCCCATGCTAACATACTAAAAAGCCAGCAGATTATGCCCTATGATCTATCGAGTCTGCCTGGGGATCAGTACCTACCCTGGGCACTGTTAGCCCTTCCCTACAAGGTCCCCCATACTAACATACTGACAAGCCATGCCTTAATTCCTTGTGCTTTGACCCTTGTAACCTGCCTTATTATTCTGGCCCTTTTATTGTTTGGGCTACTTATATGGCAGCTTGTGTTGCTAAACTCTGCCCTTGAAAGACGTGTCAGAGCAAGGAAAGCACCAGTGCATTTGGCTGGCTGCTTTTCCCCAGCACAGACACTTTGAATTGCTATTTGTACCTGTAATAAACTTTACACTGACACATTTCAAGTGTCTGCTTTCGCTTGTTGAGTGCACAGTGCTTCTTTGTTTGTTGGCACACCTGAGAAAGGACCGGGATAGACTGGAGTAAGTGCAGCAGAGCATTAGCAAGATGATTTAGGGCCAGCAGGGCAGATCCTGTAGGGAACGGCTAGAGGGAATAAACAGAGTGAGCAATGAGGACTTATTTAACAGGAGGAGGGTTGTAGTAATGAGGGCGCATGAATGGAAGCTGGTGGAGAGAAAGTTCAGGGGGGATGTGAGAAGTTCTATGTCACCGAGAGGGTGGTTGAGCCATGGAACAGTCTGTTGGCAGAGGTGGTGGGGGCTGGGACTATAAATGGGTTCAGGCACAGCTGGGATAGGGTATGGAGATGGATTGTTCTGCCAAGGGGAACCAGGAAGGTAGGGGATTCAAGGGAAGGGACAGAGTAGAAACCCTGTCAGGTCACGGAGGTGAGGAAGTGATACCTGTTCGGGCAGGCTGGATGGATTGTTGTCTTTTTCTGCCGGTAGTGTCTATGTTTCTTGTTTGGTTTCCCTGATGGCTCAGGAAGTGTACATTAGTGTGAGATAGGACATTGCAGTGTTTGTGTACTGAAGGACACTGCCTTGTTATCCTAACCTCAGGAGTCCTGACTTAGATGACTGTACCTGACAGTCCTCTGGAGGGAGAATAGCAGAAAATGTTGTGGTTGTGGTGAGCAGATAAGTCCATGCAACCCATTTTGTGCTTAGGTAGTACCATAGTGCACCCCTTGGATTTGTTCCCCCCCCCCCCACGCCACCATATGAAGTGAGGGAGAAGCCACTGGGACAGCTGGTGGCTGGAGAATCTCCACCATTGTGGAATAGTTTCCAGGAGTGGAAGAGGCTCTGTAGACAGGAGGAGGACCTGCCAGGTTGCTGATGAATGGGAACATAAAGTGTGAAAAAAATGTAAAAAATATCATGGCCACCTGGTGGCCCAGAGTAGCACAACAGACTGCCGTGTCAGGACCTGGGTTCAAAAGTAGACTCTGGAAGGTTGGGCAAGTGCCATGGCTGTGGAATAATGTTGCCAACAGCAGCACTTCCCAGCCCAGTGAGGGAGAGGGAGGCTGTTTATCACAGTAGTGACACTTGTGGTGGACCATGGAGATTGCTTTCCCACAGGATGTTCCTTGCCCCATCCGAGGCTACCAAGAAAGCTGTGGTGCCCTCTAGTGGGGAGAGAGAGGGACTGAAAAAGAGGAGATAAAAACGGGGCTTGGTTGAGCTCAATGAAGCCCCCCCCCAGTCCCGTATCTTCGACCAAGCTTCCCATCTTTTCAGCAGTTCGGACCCTGGAGAAGGATGCCTATAGAGACAGGGTAAGTTCTGGAGGAGGTGAGTGATGTTGTAACAGTCGTGGAATGACTGTTCCACAGGAGAAGCTAAACTGGGTACCTTATATGTAGGAAGGTCACCTGGTGGGAGGTTCAGCCTGGGAGTCTGCCAGGAGAGAGGGTAGACCCTGTAAAATAAGCAAAAGAATAGCTGTGAGCGTATTATTAGTTCTGTAGGTGTAAGCTAAAGGCAGGTAAGTGATTGCCTACCCCCTTGCAGAACGTCACACACATATGCTGACATTAGTAGAAGTAGCCTGTCACCCCACAGTAATGGCAATAATGGGTGCAGGAGTGGTAGCCAAAGGGCTAGTAACTGGTTGTCCTGGCTAGTAAGCACAGCCCTAGAGGTCTAGTGAATTTGGGGCCAGCCTGGGTCAAACTCAGACAAAATGTAACTTTTTCTTTATTAAAAACAAGCTTGTGCTTATATTTAATGGTGTCAGTCTGCTGCTTAGTTAATGTAATGCAGAGCCGCAGCTGTGAGGCGCCAAGGAGAGAGAGAGAGAGAGAGCGCCAGAGAGCAAGGTAGTTGGAGAGCTGAGCCAGCTCCGTAGCGTAGCGCAGGTGCTTAGGAGGAGATTCCTCACAGCAGCCGAGGAGCGTAAGCAGGTGAAATCATGCGGGTCGCGGAGCAGGCTAAGGTCTACCAAAGCGTGTTGAGATCGAGAGGGAGACGTGGTAGGGACTGGCTACTATTAATTTAATAGTAATGAATAAAATACAAGGGTACACACAGAATGAAATGGGGATGGGCATACGTTGCTTGAGCGCAAGCTGGGCGCCATGTTAGAGCGACAGGAAGGCTGTTCGGGGGAGAAAATAAGTTTGAAATTCTTTGAGGAAATTAACCCAAAAGAGGATTAATTCAAAAAAATAAAAGCCACAGGGGGCTAGATAACAGTCCAGAGGACACACACGTACCATATGTGCAACGAAAATGTATAGTTTTAAAAACAGAGCTATGTGAAGTACACTAGAGGTGTGAGAAATGAATTGGCCTAATTTAAACTGCAGTAAGTGTGCAAGTTATTTTCTAATGGCACTACCATGGCATTTTAAGTCTGTTTTGCACTGAGCTTGGGAGAGATGTAGAGTAAGGTATGCTCTACCAGGGAAACTTTTTGTATTTATTTTTATTTTATTCTTTTGGTAACTGGGTAAGGCCTACTAGGCACAGGTGCCTGTTTTCAGGGCTGGGAGCACTGGGTGGTTAAGTGACTTGCTCAGTTACACGGTATGCAAGTGGAGGCTGTGGGAATCAAACCCAGGTCTGTCTGATGGATGTACCAAGCTCATTCACAGCTCATTACCCTAACCTCTAGTTTTATTGAACTAAAAGTTTAAGAAAGAGGGGTCCCTAACCTGGAAAGGTGGAGTGACTGTAGTTTAGAATCCATGTTGCAGGGAGGCAAGGTGGAAGAGGAGTCAACAGAAGGTGTGGGTGCTCGGGCAGGAGATGTTACAGATGCCCATGGGATGGCTCCAGGGAGGAGTTTAACACACAAAAAAAAGAATATTTAAGTTATTTGGCCTCCAGACTAATGCAGAGAAGTCATTTAAAGGGGAAATGGCTTATTTTGGTTGTGATTTAGTGTGGAAAGTCTCGCACAGAAAGCTGTTTTTTTTATTTATTTTTTTTGCTCACAAAGTAGGGAGCTTTACGCCATAGCGATCTTAGGTTCTTGTTAATCAATCTCTTAGAAAATATATTGGAGAAAGTTAGGAAAGGGAGCTTTCAAATGGGAAAGGTATGAAAGTGCTTAAACTTTGTGTTACAGTAATTTATTTATGCTAAATGTTGTGTATTTATTACATTGAAATTCAGGCTGACAGAACAGAGCAGTCTCGGAATTTTCAGGAAGGCAGTTGAGATTCAAAATTAAGATGCCTGAGCTGGCGGGTTCACTTTTACTAAGCTCCTGAGTCCCTGACACTGGGGGCCGGCATGAGCATTCAGGAGGCACCCTACAGGGCCGTGACTGGCTGGTCAGTCAGCTGGGGAGATGAGCAAGGTAAGCCCCACCCGTGGTGGGTGTTACACTTCTTATTTCAAGGACTACTGTCCCGCTCCAGAAGGACTGAATTTAAAGACTGAGGAGGGAAGTGTATTGCAAATGCTATGTGATGCAAAGTAACTGTTAATGTGAACTGTGTAGCGTTTTAACTGCTTAAAGCATTTAAGTGTTTTAAAGTTAAAATACAGTGTTAGATACCAGGGAAGGGTATCTGGTAGTGAGGGGTGAGTGGGCTGACTGAGGTGAGTAAAGGCTTAGTAGCCACTGCACACCCGTAAGGCTAAGTAAATTGTATGTGCAGTGACTGAGGTCCGCGACACAGCCTAGTGCTAGGGTAACTTTTACATATCTGGTAGTGAGGGTTGAGTGAGCTGATTGAGGTGGGTAAAGGCCTAGTAGCCACTGCACGCCCTTAAGGCTATGTAATTTGTATATGCAGCAACTGAGGCCTGAGGCGTGGCTTAGTGCTGTGTAGAGTTATAAGTAACTGGAGGGCTAGTGGAAGGTATGTTAGCCTGCAGTTTCCAGGGATTTGGGGATTCAGACCGATGGGAACAGAAAGGTATTATTAATAAAGTTATTTGCTAAATGTAATGTTTATGCGAAGTGAATGTGTTGCTGTTACTAAAAATTATTGCTTTCTTTTATGCTAACTGTGCTTGTAAGTTAGCAATTCTGCAAATATATGAATACTGTTTGCTATTCGTTGTTTGGTATGTAACAAAAAACTTCTGTAACCTTCTGTCTATCATATTGCATTTGTATTGCTATCTATGTGTTGAATCCACTTGAACTGACGTGGAGCCTTTGGAAACAAGTCCTTGACTCAAAGGGTTGTAATTTCTATATGTATAACAAATGAAATAAATACCAGTTCAGTTCAGTAAAGCTTACCTTAACTTTTATGTTAAATTAAGTCAAGAGTCTTGCTTTGAAGTTGTCTGAGTCTCACATTCCTGTGATCTCCTGGGTCAGTCCAGTGCAACCCCTCCTCTCGCACACAGATCCCGCAGCTCTTCACTTTGGGGGGGGGGGTAATTTTAAAGGCTCTTGTGTGTACTCAACTTAGTGGTTGCAGGCGGGAAGGAGAATCAAAGACCCTACTAGTGATGCTACCCTGTTTATTGTCTGTTTAGGTGCTGCATCTACTTGGTGTTACATAGGTATGGGTGGTATAATACCCCCCCCCCCCGAATGTTATAATGGAACAGGAGCTGAAGGGGCAGGTCAGCTGACGAAGACAAAAATCTCTGTGAAAAAACAAAAAGATGATATGACAGACATACAGTGCTAATTACAAGGCTGCATGCATGCCAGCTATAACATTGGTGCAACTTTGATAACATCATGGATGGAAACACAAGTGATGTTGACGAGTAGTAGTAGTTATACTTGGCTGCAGTGTTTTTTGGGCTTGACGTGACAAAGCTAGCATTAGCCACAATAGTAGGAGTGCTCTTGTTATGGACAAGACCTGGGCATCATTTTCTGGTTTATAAATCATTGTCTTTTTAGTGAAGTCAGGATTACTTGCAAACATTCTGGGCACTCCTATAACCATTATAAGTCACCATTGCTGATTCAACCAGTCAGCTCTGACAAGTTACGTTCACGTGAGGACCTCCTATAACCATGATAAATCAGCGCTGACACTTATCTGCGTGTGTGAACTTTTATGAAATAAATAATCCTGATTGGCTGAGAATGAGGTCATAATTTATAATAACCATTATAAATCATCAGTCAGCACTGAGAAGTCACCTGTATAACCATTATAAATCATCTGCGCTGATTCAGCCAGTCAGCACTGAAGATGTAAGAACCACCTTGTATAACCATTATAAATCATCTGCGCTGATTCAGCCAGTCAGTACTGAGGATTTGCCTGCATGCAAGAACCTTGTATGACCATTATAAATTAACCATGCTAATTCAGCCAATCCACACTGAGGATTTGCCTGACTGTGAGAACTTTAAATAACCATTAGAATTTATCACCACTAATTCAACCAATCAGTGCTGAGAATTTACCTGTATGTGAGGACCTTTTATAACCATAAGTGTTTCAAAACGTGGAAAGTTCCATTTGTCAAATGGGAGTGTTTTTTATATATTTAAAAAAAAAAACAGGCATTTTCATATTTTAAACATACAAGTCATCGCATATTGTTGGATTTATAATATGCTTATAGGGCTCCAGGACTTAAAGTCTGCAAGAAAGTCAACTCTTACATTCTTACAGTGCCAGAGGTGCTCACCTGGGTGGGGTTTGCAGTTCTCTCACCAAAGAAAACGTGAAGAAAACAAGTAGGTATTCTTATAGATGTACCAGACTGTCCTAGTACACTAAGATGTCTACTGAAGGGGGGGAGGTTCAAGAGAGATGTGAGGAAGTTTTACTTCACGGAGATGGTGATAGATTAATAAATAAGTTAGCCAGCCTGGGAGTGGGTCCCAAGGTGGTAGCCTGGGTAAAAAATTGGCTGGACAACAGGACGCAGAGGGTAATAGTAAACAGAGTACAGTCTTAAGAAAGAGGGACTACTAGTGGGGTACCGCAGGGTTCAGTACTGGGACCGGTCCTCTTTAATGTCTTTATAAGTGACATTGCGGAGGGACTGGAAGGAAAAGTATGTAACTTTGCAGATGACACACAGATCTGCAACAGGGTTGATACACAAGGTGGGGCGGAAAGGATGAGAAGAGACTTGGCAAGGTTGGAGGAATGGTCAAATGTATGGTCGCTTCGATTCAACGCAAAGAAGTGCAAAGTAATGCACCGGGGAAACAGAAACCCAGAGGAAGAGTACACAATGGGGGTGAGATACTAACAACAACAAAAATGGAAAGGGACCTGGGGGGTAGTTGTATCATATGACCTTAAGGTGGGCAAGCAATGTGAGAAGGCAGTAAGGAGGGCTGGCGGGATACTGGGATGTATAGGAAGAGGCATCACCTGTAGAAAACAGGAAGTTGTTATCCCTCTGTACAGACAGTTGGTGAGACCCCATCTGGAGTACTATGTGCAGTTCTGGAGACCCTGTCTCCGCAAGGACATAGACAGGATGGAGGCAGTCCAGAGGAGGGCAACTAAAATGGTGCAGGGTCTGCACCGGAAGCTATACGAAGAGAGTCTAAAGGAGCTTAACATGTATACCCTCGAGGAAAGGAGGGAGAGGGGGGACATGATAGAACATTTCAAGTACCTCAAGGGAATCAACAAATTCCAAGAGGGTAGCATCTTTCAGAAAAAGAGATGTGCAAGAACAAGGGGGCACACTTCGAAGATAGAGGGGGGACGGCTCAGAGGTAATGTGAGGAAGTAGTTTTCATGGAGAGGGTTGTGGATGCATGGAACGGCCTTCCTGAGGAGGTCGTGGAGTCAAAAACGGTGGGGGAATTCAAGAATGCATGGGACAGACATTAGGGAATTCTAGTAGGGGGGGTAGGAGGAAGTAGGCTGCTGGTTAACTAGGATTTGCAGCTTATCCAATAGGTAGGAAGCAGTCTAGGTGGGCCAAGCGGTCCTTATCTGCTGTCAAAGTCTGTGTTTCTGTGAACAGTTGAACAGACTGCTGAGGAAAGTGGTGGTGGGAAAACTACCCTAAATGGGTTAAAATATGGGAAGGACAAGGCAAGGGGACTCGTAGTCCCTGAAAATGGGAGGGGAGGTGCAACATGGGATTGAGGAGGACGGTGACAGTGCTGGGGAGTTTAAAACATGAGTCAAATTGGACCCACTGGTGTAAGAAATGTGGGTCAAAAGAGGAACCTACTGGGTCAAAACATAATCGGTGGCAGATTTTGAACAGTTCACATTCCCTTCCTTTAGATACTGTTATAGAGTAGGTGCATCAATTTGGACCCACTGGCAAAGGGAAGAGGGGTCAGTTTTGGAAAGGATGCAACTTTTGCCCTTTTAGTGCATGTTAGCACTGTCACTGGAGGAGAAAAGGAGTTGGGGAAGAGGGAGACAGCCTGCCAGTACAGTAGGTCAGTAGGATGAGGTAGTCTAGTATGGGCAGACTCAATGGACCTTACCTATCCTCCTGCCATCAGATTCTATGTCTCTTGCTAACAGTTCCAAAATGCTGAAAATCTAAGCTCAATTTGTGTAGTCCATCTTCCCAGGCAGGGATTTCTCTAACTTTCTACAAAGTAAAACGTTTGATTTTAAAGTCAGTTTCCTGCCGTGGCTCACTGTGCCTCTCCCGGTTACCAATTTTCAATTAATAAATTAGATTTTTGTCACACAGAAGTCTTTAACACAATGTCTGATATGTTTATATTTACATTCTCTGTTTCTTCAGGGGTCGAAATTAAGTTTTGCAGCCACTAGGCAGCAGGGCTACTGACTAGAAAAATCCATTAGCCCCACAGACTTTTCCACTGGCCCAGCTCATGCAGCTGTTAAAATGTTACCTTTTCAAATACAAGCCAGCAGGGCTAGTTAAAGAAAACTTTTACTAGCCCGATACACGATCTACCAGCATTTGACTAGTGGACTGGTGCCAATTTTGACCCCTTTTCTTGTATTGAAAGGCCTGCTTACAGCACTCTTGTGGGTTTAAGAGTGATCTCACACGCATTCTTACAGTGTAAGTTCATTTGTGATTCTGGCACCCTAAGAATGCAGGTGAAACTGCTACAATCCTAACATTGTTGGTGGTGGTGGAAGGGGGGACTATCATTTTAAATTAAAAAAAAAAAAAAAAAGGCCCCCCGAACCTGCCCATGAGGCAACCATTGCTTAGTAAGAGTGTCTCCTGTGCAGGGGAATGGAGTGCTGTCATTGATTGGAAGCATATAATATTAATTGATGTCCTCTTGGGTCCTTTGTGTACCTAGATTGATCTGGTTTGCTTTGGTAGGCTCTCTTATAACCATCAGAGACACAGCAACTGTACACATAAACATATGACCCACACTCAACACAAAAGTTGGTCTTGGGAGTTGGGCAGTTGGATTTGGCCACTCTTGGACAACATGTTATTTCTTTTGTATGCATGTCATCGGCTTATCATACCCATTCTTCACAACTGGAGTTGCATTAATGTATTTGTGCTTGTACAACCGTGGATTACAGGTGTGACAAAAAAAAATGAAAATTGTATAATTATGTATTTTAACAGGGGCACACAGATATTCTTGTAGGAGTCAAAGCTGAAATGGGGACACCCAAACTGGAAAGGCCCAACGAAGGCTATCTGGAGTTTTTTGTGGACTGGTAGGTAACATGAAATATCTGCTATAGTTGCCATCTGCAGAGTCCCATGGTGTGTTGCTGTAAAATAAACTGTTGGTAGCCAATAAAAGAACCAGTACTGGGCATTAACTGACCTTCATACTGTATATACATGCATACATAGTACGTATAAACATACAGATTTAGGGTAGAAAATACCATTGGTCCATCAGATTCCTCTTTCTTACCAGTTTAGTGGGGAAAATGCCGTCATCCCTTTTTCATCAAAGTACTCACAGAGTCTGACCAGGAGAAATTTTCTATTCTCTGAAAACTTCATGGGATATTTATCTTCTACAGTACTATGGCAATGCCAAGATATGATAGAAGGAATATTGTTTTAACATGTATTCAGAAAAGTGACAGCTCTGACAGTGCACCCCCCACTCCCGGAACTGCAGTGCAGTGTCAGAGTTGTTTGAGTCCAGGTCCCCAGTGTGGGACTTGAACCCACATTCTGTCCTAGATACGTCTGTGCTGCCATCCTGAGTCACACGTCTTTTGTCAAAAGAAACTCTGTATATTGATTGGGTGACAGGGGAACCACAATTGAAATGGTGGTGACAATGCCAAGAGAATCCTTCTTCCCCACCCATAGAAATTATAGGCAAGAGTTGCTACAGTGCAGTTCTATCTCGCATCTTAAATCTTCGGATGAAAAAAGGAAGAATAAATCTTTTAAATATAGTATTGATAATAATTATGGCAGGCTGAACAGCTTAGAGCAGTAGAGGAGGCAGTATAGTGCAGTGGGTTAAGGCTCTGAGCTGGAGACCTGGGTTTGAATCCCACAGCCGCCCAGGTGCATACAGTGTGATCCTGAGCAAGTCACTTAACTTTCTTGTGCTCCCAGATTGCATCTGGAAACAAGTTTCGGCTTAGTGTGCTACTCCTGATTAAACAGTGTTCTCTTTCCCTTCCCCTTTCCCTAGAGCACTGACCTGTGAAATGGGAGATCCAAGGTTCGAATCCTACCACAGCCGCTATATAACTTTGTAACCATAAGCGAGCCTCTTGACCTCCCTCTGCTTCAGTGCCCCCACCCCCTCAGCAGGAAGAAAGGAAAACTGAAATTGGGTTTTATTTAGTGTCTTTCATACAGTCTGTATCCCAAAAAAGTTTTACATTTCATGAGCAGGAGGAGTGAGAATATTGGATCTAGTTTTACTTTACAACAGATATTGAAGAGCATGGAGATAGATTAGCTAGATTTGAGAGAGATTACTTGGAGGTTGAAGAAGGGTTTAAATTACCTGCTCAGGGCCACACAATGGGTAAATAATTGGTGGCTGTAGGACCTGGTCTTCAGTTTTCACAGCTCTGTGTTCTCTTTTATTTTTTTTTAATTCTTTTTGTTCTCTGCCTGGAGGGGAACTCTCTCTGGCAACCACTTACCCAGGAACTGTACCTCCTGCCTGAAGCACACTGCTTCTCGCCCCATACTGACCTGGCCGGTCCCCCGGCTCTGCACCCTCCGAGGTAGGGCCACCCTATCCTCCCAGTGCGCTCTATCTACAATCTAATCTGCCAGGCGGACGGGGGGGAGGGGAGAGGATGTGAGGATAGGTGCCCGGTCTTGGAATGTGGCATCCCGGGATCGTGGTGCCTTCGCCTAGCCCCTCCGACAGGGATTTTTTTCTTTGTTGCACCCTACTTCCCTCACCCCCAGAGCGTGGACATGCAATGACATCCAAAGACATCCGCCGCGGCTCTACTTCCCACTACCTTAGCCCTGAAGCATTGCAGTGTCTCCGGTCTCCATCGGGGGCTGCTGTGGTGCCGGGCTGTCCCTGGGTCCCTCCCCAAGAGAGGAGAGTAGTCCTCTGGATGCTCGATCTTCTCTCCTCTCTGCCAACCCCTGGCGGCCCGGGCTTGTTCACAAACCCGGGTCACCGGTGTGGCGTCCAGCGCCTCAATGTCACAGAGCCGGTCTCAGCTCTGTGTTCTCACCATAGGCCAAAATATGTCCCTTGTAAAAAGCAGGACCCCACTGAAAATGAGATGTTGAATCTTAGGGCATGGGGCCCAACCAAAGTCCAGCATTCAGAATAACAGACTTTAGAATCCTGTTTTCTTTTCATGGAAAAGAAATGTGTTACATCTTTGGGGGCAGCAAAGCACTGTTCCTTGGTGTTGCAATACAAGTTGCACTTCTCAGTGCATCAGGTTAGGCTGTCTAAGATTACATTTTTCCTGGATTGTGGAGTCAAAGTAGGTCCCTTGGGCTAAGCTTGGGAGAATCTATGTTAGAACCTGAGGTTGAGGGATTCCTTGGATTAGAGCCCATAAATCACAGAGGCCTACTGCTGGCCTGCTTTATTTATTTTACAAAAGTCAGATTGTAGCAGAAGCTTTTTCACAATGATAATTCAACAAACGTTTCTGGATAAACAGATGAACTAGGAACATTTTTACAACAGATTAGAGTTCCAGCCATGGCCTTAAAGTGCAGTGCTCAGAAATGCTGGTTCAAGGCAGTTTTTGACTTTGGGAGTCTGCTTTACACTTTCCTCTGACGAAGGGAGGGATTCTGTGGTGCTCAGTCATGTTTTATGGTGTTCACCTGGGACCCCAGCCTCCTTGGTAGTTAACACCCTGAAACATTAGCATAACATAAAACAGTAACAAATGCACATTAAAGAAGATGCCCCAACCCCAAGAGTGGGTATAAATGTTTTATTCCATTGTAGTCAATTGTGTTCCGTATTATTATATGGCTTTCTGCCTCCCCTTTTAACAAAGTATACTTCATTTGTCTTAATAGAACACTCCTGAAGATGACCTGAAGGTTGAAAGTTTGTTTTGTATGGTTATTATCAGTGTATGGTTAGGAGAACCCCTTTGTTCTATTTGCAGTTCACACTGTGATACAGCACTCTGCTTCGTTTGTTGTTTCTGTTGATAACTTTGAGAATACATGAGCTTACAAGAAACCTTTTCATTTTGGGGAGGAACTGGCCACTAGATGGCAGTCATGGAGTTTCTTTCCTCCAGTCATTCTGGTTAAAACATTTCTGTGCCAGTCTCTCCACCCTGTTGGCTGTTTCCTCAGGCTCCTTCCACATCAGCATTTGTATGTTCCTCTTCTTCTGATGCACAGTGGTTGAGTCTCATCAACCACCTTGCCAGTAGAGTAGTTCTGTGGCCTTTTAATCTACGTGGGGATTTGAATCACTTGAATGCCAGAATCGGACTGGAGTGTTTATTTCTTCACACAAGAGCATTTATATCTATCTGTTGACGTATGCATGTTGATCAACGTCCAGTCTCCGCGCCCCCATGGAACTTTATACTGTACTTCCTTGCCATTCTTTGTGAATGTGCAGGTATGCTCGTTGGGTTCTCTTGTATCAATATGTTTTAGTTGTCAGCATATCCGGACTTACAGGGAATGTGTACTTTCAGCTATATAATCCAAAACGTTATCCCACCCAGCCTTAACTCCTCAGACTATGAGGGTAACAATTGTTTTTCTTTCATAATACTGGAATGCTGTAGGCTCATCACCTGTAATACAAGAATGCACCAGGCTCAGACTGGACAGTACCATTTTCTGGATGTGCCCTGCGATGCCGGAGTCTCACTAGAGTCTGTTTGTACTGCTGTCTGAATGAGAGCTGGTAAAGTGCAGACATTGTAGAACACACGGCTAGGCAGGTTAAAAGCCCTAGGAGGTCAAGAGAACTGCTCAAGTTCATGCATGAGTCATGCTGCTGTGGTGGAAATCAAACCTGGGATCTACTGTTTTTTTGTTTTGTTTTTTTAGTTTAAAGATTTTTTTTTTTCATGTGTGAATTTTTAAGGTACCACATTGACAGCACAGGAAACTGAAGCTCTCTGCTTATGCACATGACCGAAATACAGCACAGGCGATCGCAGTGCAGGTTTCCCGACCCTGACTCGCCAATGTGCCTCAAAGCTGTCATGGAGGGACCACCACATAGGTGAGAAGGTTAGTCCAGACTCCATGCCCATTCAGTCCTTGTCCTGTCATATGAGGCTGCCAGCAAGGGTGCCAGTTGTGTTGGTGGTTTTGTGATGTAGATAACTACCTACTGAGAACTGAACTGAGACCACCACAACTCAATTTGCATAGGCCACAGAACAGCCCTCAGGTGACAATGGCTTTTGGCCACAACTGACCAGGGCCAGATTTGAACCAGTGACTGAGGTGAAAGGTTCCTTAATTTGCTACCAATCCACTGAGCCATCTTATTTCACAGGGATCTCTTGTTTCATAATTCAGTGCTCTAATCACCAGACGGCACTGCCTACTGAGTGCAGACTGGAGCCACGTAGTCATTTTCCAAAAATGAAAGTGTGTCCCACGTGGCTGCTGCAGAGTCTAGCATAAGCAGAAGATAGAAACCTAAGCCATTGGACATGGTCACGGCTGAGACGGTTGAAAGCAACTGGGCGAAGGTTGGCAGGGCTCGAAATATAGCCTTTCCGTATTTCCATGGAAATGCGGAAAGGCTGCAGGAAATGTGCTTTTTAGTTTAGCATTTCCGTCTGGAAATGCTGTTACTGCGGTTTTTCACCAGTTGGAGGAGCCCGTGAGCAACTTCTCTCTGTCTGCAGCTGCACTGCCTGATCTCGGTTGGGGCGGCGGGCAGGTGAAGTGTGCCATCATATCCTCTTGGTGTGCACTCGCAACGGACTCCAATATAGAAGCAGGCGCTCCTTGGACAGCTGGGGGTCCTTAGCAACAACGCGACCCATGTGATCATTCATCTGGAACCCATGTGACTAAGTCCGACTCAGCTGTCTTCCGATTAGCTGTCCAGGAGTTCTTCCCGCTGAACTGACTACCGTTTGCTTCAGAAGTCAGCCAGCAGCGGGAGAGGAAGGAGCGCTTACTTGTAGAGCGCATTATCGGAGCCACGCGGCTCAAATTGAGAAAAAAAAAAATCATACCGATCGTGTCTCTGAGTGCAACAGCAGTCTAGCTGCAGCACTCGGAGAACACAAATTGCTTACACCATCAAGGAGTAGTAGTGGGGGGATACTGAAATGGATCTCAGACTAAAAAAAAAAAATTCTCTGATCACAGACTAAGGTGTTCTTGTGAGAACACTGAATTTGCAGTATTTGAAGGGGACTCGGGAACTTAGTGGGCATAGCAGGCATCAGTGACCCTAAGCTGAAGCAGGCTTGATAAGCGTGGAGTGGGGTGAAAAATTTAAAGTAAGTGGGTCTATGTCAAGTCAACAGTCAGAATAAAACCACAGACTGCATATTCATTCTGCCTAAGATTGTGTGGGGAGATCTGTTTTCTTAAAAATAATTCCTCCTGGACCTGCTTAATTACCCTACCTAATTGCTTGCTACAGTAAGGGACAGACTAAAGAGAAAATCCTTCTCTTGGTTCAGCTGGCAGTGTGAACAAAAATAAATTTGATAGCTGCTTTCTAGTACATTGCCCTAAACTGGGAACATTAGTCTGTGTGAGAATTAGCCTGCACTAGCTGTCCGGATTAAACAAATAAATTACTCTCCGCTGCTGTAGTCAGAATAAAACCACAGACTGTGACCTGTCCCTAGGTTACTCTTAAGTGTTTTTTGCTTACAAAATAACTTTCTGCCTATAGAGTATAAGGGGGACTATAGTTTGGGGAAAATCTTTAAGCTGGCACTGAAACTGCTGCTGTAATTTTGGATTGCCTTAAGGGGAAGTCAGTTGGTGATTTTTCTATCTATGCTGCACTGTCTAATCTGGAATAACTGCTACTTGGTGAGCTCCCACACTAGAAGTTAAAGTCATTTCTGTTGCCTGCTTATAAAGTTGGATTGCCATAGGGGAAAAGTCTTGGGCACCGCTTGTGGTGAACTTTCTATCTAAGCTGCGCATTAGTTGGTTACTGTAAACTAAATTACTGGCTAAGCTTTACTGAGCTCTTGCCCTACACTACAAGGGAAAGTGTGTCCCTGTGCCTGAGCTTCAGTGCGGATAAAAACAAAATCAAAAATTCCTGATTTATTCTGAACTGTCTCACTGCCCTATAATAAGGGGATCCTTGTGGGGAGAGCTCTGCCGGAGACTACTGTAAAAAATAAAGCATGATTCCTGCATTCTAAACTGCTCCGCCCTACAATAAGGGTCCTTGTGGGGAGATCTCTGTCGGAGACTACTGTAAAATAATAAAGCATAATTCCTGCATTCTAAACTACTCTGCCCTACAATAAGGGGATCCTTGTGGGGAGGTCTCTGTCGGAGACTACTGTAAAACTAATAAAGCATGATTCCTGCATTCCAAACTGCTCCGCCCTACAATAAGGGTCCTTGTGGGGAGAGCTCTGCCGGAGACTACTGTAAAAAATAAAGCATAATTCCTGCATTCTAAACTGCTCCGCCCTACAATAAGGGTCCTTGTGGGGAGAGCTCTGCCGGAGACTACTGTAAAAACTAATAAAGCATGATTCCTGCATTCCAAACTGCTCCGCCCTACAATAAGGGTCCTTGTGGGGAGAGCTCTGCCGGAGACTACTGTAAAAAATAAAGCATGATTCCTGCATTCTAAACTACTCCGCCCTACAATAAGGGTCCTTGTGGGGAGAGCTCTGCCGGAGACTACTGTAAAAATAAAGCATGATTCCTGCATTCTAAACTGCTCGCCCTACAATAAGGGGATCACTTGTGGGAGAGCTCTGCCGGAGACTACTGTAAAAAATAAAGCATGATTCCTGCATTCTAAACTGCTCCGCCCTACAATAAGGGTCCTTGTGGGGAGAGCTCTGCCGGAGACTACTGTAAAAAATAAAGCATGATTCCTGCATTCTAAACTGCTCCGCCCTACAATAAGGGTCCTTGTGGGGAGAGCTCTGCCGGAGACTACTGTAAAATAAAGCATGATTCCTGCATTCTAAACTGCTCCGCCCTACAATAAGGGTCCTTGTGGGGAGATCTCTGCCGGAGACTACTGTAAAAAATAAAGCATGATTCCTGCATTCTAAACTGCTCCGCCCTACAATAAGGGGATCATTGTGGGGAGAGCTCTGCCGGAGACTACTATGTGTGTATTTAAAAAAGTAATAAAAACATAATTCCTGCATTCTAAACTGCTCTGCCCTACAGTAAGGGGATCCTTGTGGGGAGAGCTCTGCCGGAGACTACTATGTGTGTATTTAAAAAAGTAATAAAAACATAATTCCTGCATTCTAAACTGCTCCGCCCTACAATAAGGGGATCCTTGTGGGGAGAGCTCTGCCGGAGACTACTATGTGTGTATTTAAAAAAGTAATAAAAACATAATTCCTGCATTCTAAACTACTCTGCCCTACAATAAGGGGATCCTTGTGGGGAGAGCTCTGCCGGAGACTACTATGTGTGTATTTAAAAAAGTAATAAAAACATAATTCCTGCATTCTAAACTGCTCTGCCCTACAGTAAGAGGATCCTTGTGGGGAGAGCTCTGTCGGAGCTAGTGACACACTGACGTGTGTATTAAAAAAAAAAAAAAAAAAAAAAGTAAACATAAATCCCTGCATTCTAAACTGTTCTGCCCTACAATAAGGGTCCTTGTGGGGAGATCTCTGCAGGAGACTACTGTGTGTGTATTTAAAAAAATAATAAAGCATAATTCCTGCATTCTAAACTACTCTGCCCTACAATAAGGGGATCCTTGTGGGGGAGTGCTCTGTTGGAGACTACTGTGTGTGTATTTAAAAAAATAATAAAGCATAATTCCTGCATTCTAAACTACTCTGCCCTACAATAAGGGGATCCTTGTGGGGGAGTGCTCTGTTGGAGACTACTGTGTGTGTATTTAAAAAAATAATAAAGCATAATTCCTGCATTCTAAACTACTCTGCCCTACAGTAAGAGGATCCTTGTGGGGAGAGCTCTGTCGGAGCTAGTGACACACTGACGTGTGTATTAAAAAAAAAAAAAAAAAAAGTAAACATAAATCCCTGCATTCTAAACTGTTCTGCCCTACAATAAGGGTCCTTGTGGGGAGATTGACTTCAGTCTATCGGAAATAGTGTGTGGACTAAAAAAAATATAAGATTACCTGCTGCTATCACATACATTTAATACGCCTACAATAAAAGGGGACGTCCCTGTAGTCTAATCTCTGACTGAGCTAGCCTAATAGTGATTTGTTGACTAAAAGAGAGACTTACACAAAAGTCAGTTTGAAAAATATTTATTAATATTAACTGTTTCACAGATCATCAGTAAGCATGGCTCTTCTTAGATTTGGTTTTACCAAGAAAAATACAGAACAACCACAGCCAGGTTCATCTTAATCCACTGAACCTGAAAGCACCATCCGTGACAGTAGTTCCATGTCTTCTGTGGAGGCGAGTACTGTGGAGACCCCCCACCCACCAAAAAAATAATGGTTGGCCGCCCAAACCAAGGAAAAATATCACAAAAAGAAAGAGTATGAAAAACAAAGAACCAGACATTTTCAAGAGTCATAGAAGAAAGATAGAGCATGGCTTTTAGTAAATAATGACCGAACTGAGATGTACTGCGAGTACTGCAGACAGATATTTCCAAATGACAAAGGTTCATTTGTGGTTGGCTGCAAAACCATGATGCTGGGCACAATAAAAACACACAAAACTAGTCACATTCATCGTGAGTCAAGCAGTCGTATTGCTTCTCAACGTCACCCTAGGAAAAGCCCAATTGTTAGGGGGTTGCTGTCAGTGGATAAAGAGACAACAAAAATCATGACCCATAGGTTCCTGACCGCTTTTAAGGTTGCTAAAGCAGGGCAACCATTCACAGGTTTCGTACAAGACACAGAACTATTGTTACGGATGGGGAAACAGGAAAAATTGGGCTGAGATACACCAATGACAAGGCCTGTGCCAGTTTTATTAAATTCATCAGTAAGGATATTAATGCACAACTTACAGAGGAGGTCAGGCAGTCCAAATATTTCTCAGTGTTGAGTGATAGTAGTACTGACTTAGCTGTAATAGAGGAAGAGCTAATATTTTTTTTAGCTCTATTTTTTGCTCCCCTAATGGAGGAACTTTCTCCGGCAGCCCCTTAACCTGCTCTCTACCTCCCACTGTGACAACCTCATCTGCTTCCTTCACTCGGACCAGCTACTCCCCCAGGTCTAAACTCCCACGGGGAAGGGCCGCCCTATCCTCCCAGGGTGCTCTGTCTGCAATGTTGAGTGCCGGCCAGTGTGTGGGATGCGGGGAGAGTGAGGTGCCCAGCATTGGGAGTGTGGTGCAGGCGGTGGTGCCATCGCCTATCCGCCAGAGGAGGTTTTTCTTTCTTTTTTTTTTTTTTTTTTTTTTATGTCCCTTGTCTCACCCCCCCACCCCCCGGAGTTCGGTCGTGCAGTGACGTCTCGAGACGTCCGCCACAACTCCGCCCCTCTACTTAGTGCCCAGATGTGCTCACGTCCTCTGGTCTCCACTGGGGGACGCTATTGCACTGGACAGACCCTGGATCCCACCCCAGAGAGAGAGAAGAAGGACTGGTTGGTCCGAAAGCTAGAGCACTTTGTTCTTGTTGTTACATCTATGTTGGTCCATTAAAAGGTATCAAATCATTTGCTTCTGGATCTATTCTTGCAAGGACCAATACGGCAACTACTAAATCTAGATTTCAACATGGAAGATACCGGAATTCGCCGTAGAATATGGCAGTTACATAACATCAAGAAGAAATTGGCACGGCTAGACAGTGACATCTATTTTCTAACCCAGTGCAAGAGGAGAAACATTATCCCTAAAGGTCTTACTATTTGGAATCCATTAAGAAATACAAACAATTCTGCTTATGCAGAACAACTTTGTCATAGGACCTCTGAGAAACTGAGAAATCACAGGATTCGCATGTCATATGCCCAAAAAGTTGTTCTTAACAAAGAGTTTGCTGAAATTGTAACCACTCTGGAAAGGGTGTCTGGGGAACCTATTCAAGACATCTTGCGAGAGATACACATTAACTACCAAAGGACCTTAAGAAAAGCCATGCTTGTGAGAAAATAGGAAATTAGATGCCCTTCAACATACCATACTTCCTAACAACCCATGAAGCACATAATGGAGTCACTGAACAACAACACAATACTGATGGGCACCTTTCAGTTGTTAATTTGTCCAACCACACACTGACTACTGGAGAACTGAATGTACTTTCAAAGGGCCTCACTTTCTGCCCAACAAAACCACTGGATAACATACTGTTTTGTGGTGAACTAGAGGAGTACTCCGTAGATTGAGACTTAAAGAATTCTTTCATGGCAGGAAGAAATCACTGGTAGTGAAGACAGTGCAAACAGCAATAATGTAATGGATAAGAAAAGGAATCTGATTTTACCCCCTCAAGTGGGCGTAACAAAAAACTAGACAATTATATTAATTGTTTCCACCAGCAAGTCAGTGGTCAGATCCTTACCAGGCAAAAACAAACCCATTATAACCTCTCTCCACTGGAACGGAGAGCTATAGGAACACTGAAATCAAACCACAACATTGTCATCAAAAAAGCTGATAAAGGTTCTGCAGTGGTGATTTTAAACAGAGAGGATTATATTACTGAAGCTAATAGACAGCTAACAGATCTTACATACTACAGAGAACTGAGAGTGACCCCACTACAAGATATAAAGATGAACTATGTGACTTAATTAAAACTTTTCCTGACCATGTCCGAAAGAAACTAGCTCACCTCATTCCTGCTGAACCAAAGCCAGGGACATTCTACATGCTGCCTAAAATACATAAACCTGGCAATCCAGGGAGACCCATAGTCTCTGGTAATGGTACCTTGACTGAGGGGATCTCAGGGTTTATAGAGACCATTTTGAAACCGCTGGTTATGGAAAGAGACAGTTATATCCAGGACACTACACACTTGTTGCGTGTACTTTCTGGTTATAAGGATTTACCACCTGATACCATTTTAGTGACAATGGATGTAACATCCCTTTACACTAATATTCCACACACAAATGGCATTGCAGCATGCCTTAAATACATACATGAGAAAGGACCTGACCAAAACATCAACCCTGGAGTGGTGGGGGAACTTATGGAATTCATTTTGACACATAACAACTTCAACTTCAATGGTAAACATTATGTTCAAACTATGGGAACAGCAATGGGCACCAAAATGGCTCCACAGTATGCTAATCTCTTTATGGCTGACTTGGAGGAGGATTTTTTAAGGCAGTATCCCCACAAACCACTGGCTTATTTCCGTTACATCGATGATTTGTTTATCATCAGGGACACTGGTTTACCGGGATTGAGAAAGGGCAAATTCCGTTTTGCACATTGTAAAAACTGGTATTGTCACCGGTGTCTCCTAAGCCAAAATCCGTTTTTACCGGTGTTTGGCTTTGTGTACTTTATTTAACAATTTTTAACTCTACGAACATGCATTTTAGCAATTTTGACCTCCACTACTGTACATCCATCCATCCTTGTACCAATTAAAAGTTGTTTTAGGTACAAGATGTGAAGGCAGCAGTAGTACTATGGCCCCCATCCCAAGGTGTGATGGAAGTAACACTGTGGTCCCCATCCTCAGGTGCAATTGCAGTAGCAACAACAGTGCGGCCCCTATCACCTCAGGTGTGAAGGCAGCAGTAACAGCACTATGGCCCCCTCCCACCGGTGTGATAGAAGCAGCAGCACTGCACCCCCATCCCTCAGGTGTGATGCAGCAGTACTACGTTCCCCATCCCTCAGGTGTGATGGCAGCAATACTATGTTCCCTATCCCTTGGTGTGATGGCAGTAGCTGCATCACTGCAGCCCCCACCCTCAGTTGTGATGGCAGGCTGTGCAACACTGAAGTTCCCATCCCTCAGGTGTGATGGCAGGCAGTGCAACACTGAAGCCCCACCCCTCAGGTGTGACAGCAAGTGATGCAGCACTGAAACCCCCACCCTCAGGTGTGACAGCGAGGCGCAGCACTGAAGCCCTCACCCTTCAGATGTGACAGCATGCAGTGCAGCACTGAAGCCCACACCCCTCAGGTGTGACGACTGCAGTGGAATCACAACAGTACTCACCCAATGCCATGTACCCAAGCTTGCTTGTCAGAGCTCAGACGTGAATTAAGCTGAACCACCAGACGCCAAGGTGGACTCCATCGGTTCAGTCCCTATCTAAAATTTAGCTGCCTGAATCGGTTTATTTGTAAACAAAGTGCATCCAATTAAAAAAATCCACATGTGATTAATGAGGATGCTAATAGAGAGCTATACAATCTTTTCCAAGTAATAAACCAATCCAGAATTACACCCACAGTAAATTGGGTACTTTCTGACTTGGTCTTCATGCAAATGGAGCTCTTAGTTTTCATGTCGGAGCTCAAACTCATGAAAGGAGTTCTACTGGCAGAGGTGAAGCCATGAACATGGTACAGATTGGGGTTTCATCTCCTACCTCCCTACAGTCAACATAAATAAATTCATCTTTGTGCCTGCTCACTAGTACAAAGTGGTACATCCCCAGTGGGCCTGGCATTTTAATTATGGTGCCTTTGAACATGACATGCTCTTGCTCATAACACTGCAAGCTGATGATGCTGCCATGCCTCTTCCTCTATAGGCAGGGCAGTAGTGCACTGAGCACACCCATGGATTTATAAAGGCACTGGGGATATCAACTTCAATCTCCATGCATAAGGGCACTATTGAGTCAGGGGCAAGGCAGCATCAACAGTTCATAAGCGAGACCGTGGGATGTTCACAAGTGCCAAAATTAAAATGCCAGGAGGATTTACCAGTTTGTGTGATCAGGTACAAAGATGATTTATTTAATATAATGCCTGCAGGGGGGACCAGTGAGGTAAAGCCACGATCAGTACAGCGGCTGGGGCTTCACCTCTGCCAGTAGTTCTCCTTTAAGAACTCATTGTCATCCCCTGCCCCACCAAAAATGGCCAGCAACATCCCCAACCCCAAACACACTGCCAGCAACCCCCACTCCTAAACCCCATGGCCAGCAAACCCACCACCCAAAACACACACAGCCAGCTACTCCATCACCCCAGACACACAGCCAGCAACCCTACCCCAGATACACAGCCAGCAACCCTGACAGATGGGCAGTAAACACCCCACCAACATTACACTGCATACAAATGTTCCTAAAACAAAATATCTAAGTACTTGACTTGAGCTTGGCTTACACAACATATTATGTGATCAATTCCTTATGCAAGCAGTTGTAGCTAGGGACAGCAGGAGAACAGGACAATGATCCTTCAGCATACGGGCATCAGCCCAAAATTAAAATAATACAGAAAAAATGACTTTTATTCTATACCTTACTTATACAATGTAAAGGATGAACAAAGGCAATTTGAAAAAAATGATAAATTATTGTCATGTGCAGCAGTGGTACTGTGCTTTTTAAAGAGACACCATCAGCTTTTGAGTCTTTTTATGGTGTATGCATTGAGTGTGCCTAGAGAAGGCACTTGCAATTTAAAATGCATAAATGGTACCAGACTTGCACAGTAGCGCAAGATACTTATTATGGACCCTATGCACTATGCCATCCTGCAGCGTAAACTGGGTGAGTAGGCATACATACCCACGAATGCCACACATCTGGGGTCTTGTGGATCCCTGGTGGCATTCACCAAATGTGCTCTTGCCAGGTGTGTACTCCAATTCCCCATCTGCACAGCCAGCTATGCACTAGGGTGGTCTGGGGAAGAGGGGCATGCCCACTCACACACCATTCACAATGGTACACATAGTGCTGTGTACAGGGGCTGTAGGAGAGCACCGAATGCAGCGGGGGGGACCCTGCCACAAATGCCATATGAGCTGTGCACACAAAAAAACCCTGCCCAGTCCCGGCAACAGGCTGCCATCCCCTCCACATACACACCCCAGTGCCCCATTCCAAGTCCTGGTACTGAGACAGCCACACACACACACACACACACACACACACACACACACAGTGCCCTGACTCATTCCTAGCAGTGAACACCCCCCCCCACAACACTGCTCTGTCCACTGGCCACAAGTCACTGTGCCACTCCGACCCTTCATTTGTGGCCAGTGACCACCCCCTCCCGTGGCACCGACATCACCACCACTTGATCCCCGTACCTGCAAGTCGGTGCTAATGCACGGTGAGCAGCACATCCTCTGCACACCTCCTTAGTTGCCCTCTGTCCAACTGATGCTGGTGGCATCGTGCTGCAAGTATCATTCCAGCTCGTGGACGAGGGGCTTGACATTTCGGTTCGGTTCCTGAAATATATTTTTTACATAATGAGTCTCTAATCTTGCACTATTGTAGAAATCTGGTACTGTTTATGGATTTTATATCGCTAGTTCTTGCTTGAGGCACACTCATTGCCCACACCATAAAAAGATACCAGAGTTGACAGTGTCCCTTTAAAGCACTTTTATCCCAGTCCACAAGGCCAGCTTCCCTGAATATAACAGTGAGTGTCCCTTCCCTAGCACAGAGGTAAACATTGGCAGTGGCTCACTAGCCAAATGCCGGCAGATTTTGTATTAGGCTAGTAAAATGTTCCTTTAACTTGCCCTGCAGGCTTGTGTTGGAGAAAGCAAACATAAGTACAATAGCTGGACCAGAGGAAAAGTCTGTGGGGTTGGCGACTTTCTCAGTCAGTGACTAGCCTTGCTGGCTAGAGGTTGTAAAATCTGATTTAGACCCTGAAGTGCAGTACAGATGAACCTTGCTGCAACACTGCCAGCTCCTCCCATCCCTCCCAGTCAAATATGTGTAGCTTCCTGCCTGCAGCCACAACAAAGGCTGACCCTGTGTTAATATACAGCCCTTTTGAGAACACTGCCAGGCCACCTTACCCAAGCAAGCCTGGCAACTCATAAACCACATCTCCAACACAGAGAACCCCTATTTTAATGGACAGTCCCAGGAATTACTGTCAGCCTACCACACCCACATGGATAGTTCCTCCTCACCCAAGAAAACATGACCAGTCCTTCCACACCACAGGACAGCATGGATGGCCATCCCATCCCCCACCTCACCAACACGAATGGTCATCAGTCCCACACCAAGCATGGCCACTCTCCTCATCCCAATGGACTAACACGGATGCTCTCCCAACCCCGACACACTGGCATGGCACTCCAACACACCAGCACTGCCACTCTCCCCAACCTGACAGACCAGCATGGCCACTCTGTCCACCCACCACACCATCGTGGCTACTCTCCCCACCCCACCCCACCAGCACGGCCACTCTTCACACCCGCATCCTTATGCCATCTGCAAGGTCACTCTCCCAACCCCACCCCACCTGCACGGCTACTCCTCACCCAACCACACCAGTGCCCACTCTCCCCAACCCAGCATGCCCACTTCCACCACACCAGCATGCCCACCTCCACCACACCAGCGTGCCCACTCTCCACCACACCAGCGTGCCCACTCCACCACACCAGCGTGCCCACTCTCCACCACACCAGGTGCCCACTCTCCACCACACCAGCGTGCCCACTCTCCCCAACCCAGCACCAGACAATAATAATAAATGCAATCCTCCTTTCTATTTAGGACACACATTTGTCCAGCTCAGACTGCAAACAAGGACTTTCTCAGGGCAACTATAAAAATAAAACAAGAGCAGATCACTTAGAGATCAAGTGCTGGGTACACCACCGAGCTTCGGGACTGTAGGAAGTAGTATGGGCACCCAATTGGGAGGCTCCAATGCAAACACTCCGTGATGGATAGACTTTAGTCTTTCTTTCTCATTAAGGGTAGACATTTGATCACATCACAGTCGCAGTTTATCATATTGGGCAATGAAGAAAAGGAAAAAAAAAATTACTCGAGAGCAGATTAATTTTTTAATCACTCCGGGTCTCCGGCTCCCCCTTCCCCATGGAACTGCACAAGGGCACACATCGCTGCACATCAGAATTTACAAGGGCATCAAATAAAAAAGAAATGGGAACAGATAAAGTCTTCAGTCAGTCTCGGTGAACGGTACTCCTTGAGACTGTATAGACTCAACAGTGTACTTCTTTAAAATATTATTTCATATAAACATAATGAAGCTTGAGACTGTATTGATCACTTAATAAAATGTATAAAACCTTTCAGTTTCAAGCCAGTAGTGCAGATCATTATCCAACATTCAGGCCCCACCTTACTTAATAACTATCTAGTTTCTCCATGAGATCGGGCAACAAAAAATAATAAAAAAAACAAAAAAACGGGAGCAGATAAAATATTCTTGGTCTTCTATTCAGTCCCCCCACCCCGCCACTGCTTCCAGCCCCCAGAGCTTCAGGAAAGCCATACATTGCAGAAGAACAGACCCTCCACAGTGCACTTTCTTAAAAAACTTAGCCACAGCAGAGTAACAGAAAAGCCAACTTACTTGTTCTGCTTTTTTAATGGATGTCCGGGTTTCAGAGGGGCCTTCTGAGCAGGAACAGATCAGTGTAGCAGAAATGGGTCGGCAAACAGTCCACAGAGCAGCGGAAGACAACAACGCTACTTCACATTTTATAGCGCTGTATTCACGGCGCTCCTGAGAACAAAGGCTGTTTCCGTTTTTGGCGCCGTTTTCCATGGGCCAATCAGAATTCCGCTTTTCCGTCCACGTCACCGCGTATGCGGTAAACCAGTGTCCCTGTTTATCATCTGGACGGAAGGCACAGATGCACTCAAAGATTTTCATCACAAACTTAATAATCTCCACCCTACTATAAAGCTTACCTTGGAGTACTCTACTGCCAAGGTTAACTTTCTGGACACCACAGTCATCATTAAGGATGGAACCTTACATACATGTATTTACAGGAAGCCAACAGACAGACAGAGATACCTGCACAGGAAAAGTAACCACCCAAACCATACAAAAAATCTGTCATATACAGTCAAGCACTTCGTTGTCAACGTATTTGTTCAAATGAGGATGACAGAGATACATTTGGCTATGTTGAAAAACACCTTTATGGAGCAGGGACACTCTTCCAGGAAATTGACAGGATAACAGAACCGGCAACGCAAGTACCAAGACAACAACTACTTCAATATAAAGAAAAGACGGCTACAGAAAGGATACCCTTGGTAGTCACATATCATCCAGACCTTGAACGCTCTGTAAGATTATTAAAGATCTCCACCCAATATTTAGTGAGGATGACACCCTTAATTGTATTTTTAAGGAACTCCCACTACTATCTTTTAAACAACCGCCAAATTTATCCAGCCTAATTATTAGGAGCAAACTTTCACGGAACAGAATACCATGTCACACAATGGCACACGACTCCTGCAATCGGCGCCCTGCAAGACTTGTGGGCTCATTTCTACCTCAGACTGTGTGGTTACATCACAAAACAGACAATTCCAGGTGCATGGAGTTATACATGCATGTCACGACATGTTGTTTATTTCATTCAGTGCAAGAGATGTCCACAAACAGGTTATGTAGTGAGACACCCAACAGCTCCGCTATAGGATGAACTCACACAGACATACTATTACAGCAAGGAAGACTGAAAAACCAGTGGGGCATCACTTCTCCCAGCCTGGCCACTCAGTCTCAGATATGTCAGTAATGGTCTTAAAAGGAAATCTCAAAAACACACAACAGAGACGAGCTTTTGAGATTAAACTTATTTTACATCTCAATATGGTAGCAGATGGGATGAACGTTGATCTTGGCTTTATGGGACACTACAGAAACTAACATCCACAGACCTTTTCTTCTTCAAACTGACATATTATAGGACTTCAGCATGTGTGAGATGTGTATGCTGTGTGTATGTATGTGTGTGGGTATGTGTTGTGAGGTATGTGATATAACAGATGTGGGACTTGCTGTCACTTTGAGGTAAGTCTCTATTTAGCTATATGGAGTTATAATGTGTTACTATTTTTATTTCACACACATAAAGAATTTCTCCTTACTTTTTATCTTTGCCTGTGGGGGGGGGGGATTGATTCCATTGCACCATATTCAGATTACCCAGCCTGCTAGTGTACATACAGGAGTGTTATCTTATACTGTTATATATATTTTTGTAACTCTGTACATATTGGTTGTGTGATCTCATTTGCTTGGGGGTCCTGCACATATCTTTTTACATTAGGCTAATATTGTAGTAATTTACTCAGGATTTCATGACAAGTTGTATTCCTTTGGGGAACTATTACAGTGACTGAAGTTAATATAGGTTCACTAGGAGAGAGATTGAGTGTGTGTGTGTGTGTGTGTGTGAGAGAGAGAAAAGGAGGGGGGAGAGAGAGAGAGAGAGAGACAACATCTCGTTTAAGCTATGTATCTCCCCCACCCACATTATTGTGATGTGGGGTGGGTTAGGTTGTATTGTTTGTATGAACAGGAGGAGATAAATTACATTTTTATCTCTTTTTCAGATTCCCTTGACACTTGTGGTACATGAAGTTGCTACATTCTCAGTATATATTGACATCAGTACATATCAGGCTGCATGGTCTGAATTCCTTGAGGTTCCTCGACTAGAGTTTTTTAACACTAATATTATCAATTTATATTTAAATTATCATTTATATAGTCCTGAGGTTTTTGTAATTTCTTGGGCCTTTTATTTAGCTTGAGAATACAGCTGGGTGGCATGTCCAGCTAGGTTTTACACATCACACAGTGTGCACTGATGTTTTTTAGACAACTTTACTGGTAATTCTTGTCTTTAATGCATACATTGTAATTTCATGAGCCTTATAACTATCTTAGTTTGTCTTTAAGCTGGGTGGGGGTTGCCTTTCAGTAATCACATCCTTATACTGACTGTGACACTCATGGCTTGATTTGGGAGTTATCTGCTTCAGCAGTGTTATCTTATGTCAATTAAATTTATGTGCAGTAGGATTCTTTGCAAGTGTGTTGCACCAAGCACATCTGAACCCAAGGTTCATTCAGACTGAGGGCAGTATTGTACTGTTAAACTTCTCTGACATCATCTTCTGGTTTTTTTTAAATGAGTATTTTAAAACAATGGGGATTTTTTTCTGTTTTTCTCTGCATTATCTAGCTGTTATAAGTATTGTATTTTCTAAACAACTGCCATGAGCTTCTGAAGAAGGACTGGTTGGTCCGAAAGCTAGAGCACTTTGTTCTTGTTGTTACATCTATGTTGGTCCATTAAAAGGTATCAAATCATTTGCTTCTGGATCCCCAGAGAGAGGAGAGCAGTCTAACGGATGCTCAATCCTCCCTCTCCCCTGCCGACCCGGGCTTGTTCCCGAACCCGGGTCGCCGGCATGGCGTGAGGTGTGGCATTCAGCGCCTCAACCCTCAGTGCCACCAGGCGGGTATGAGGAAGAGCTAATTTATATACGCTATGTGAAGGATGGTGAACCTATGACAAAATTTCTCACCATCGTAGACATAGGCAAGCCTACTTCAGATAATATTTTCCATGCAGTTATGAAAAGTGTGAAAGAAAATGCAAAAGTTGAGGATTACTCCTGCATGGTAGGATTCTGCGCTGATGGTGCAGCAGTAAATTTTGGACTTAATAATGGGGTTGCCAAAAAAGTTTAGGATCAGATTCCTCATGCTGTCTCAGTCCACTGCTCAGACCATCGCTTTGAATTGGCATTGTGAGATGCAGCCAAGCCTTGCTCTTTAGTACAGCAAATTGATGACATATTACAACTGATTTTCGGTACTACCATTCATCAGCTGTGATGCGTAATGGACTAAAACAAACATTTTCTGTTCTGGGTCTTCAGTACCCTGTGCCTGTGAATGTTCTGGGAACCAGATAGCTAGCCCACAGAGTTCGAGCATTAAATGTGCTCATTAAAATGTGGAAAAGTATTGTTGTGCATGTGACACAGGTTAGTGATGGTCAGGTCAGTCCTAGTGGCCATGTGGACACCCGAATGAAAGCTGCTAAGCTGAGAAAAAGTTTTGTCTCACTTAAATATCTCATTGCAATACATCTAATTCACAAACTTTTACAAATGATTGTGTCTCTATCTTTGGCATTTCAACAAGAAAAGCTGCTAATTTTCCAAATTGCAGAAAGAGTTGAGGCTGCTGTTTTTTCATTAGAACATTATGACATACAGCAGGCCTGTGAGCGCTTCCTTGCTGTCAACCACATTTCTGCTGACAGAATGGAATTCAGAGATGAGGTTCTTGTGTTGGAACGGGGGCAACAGTTCACTGGCACTATACGTACTGTTACAAAGGAGGTGACCCACTCCGGAGATGAAATTGTTAAGTCTCTGAAACAGCGTTTCAGTAACATGGTAAGTCCCTCACCAGGGGAAGACTGGTGATGAACAGCTTAATGTACAAGCGTGTCAAATTTTCAGTCCTAACAACTGGCCAGGCTTGCATCCAGACAGCAATGATGATGTTGCATATTGCAGAAAAGATGTGACATTCCTAGCAGAATACTTTTCTAAGGCAATTGAAGGTCAAGGCCTTAACCCAACATTATGCTTTGGGGAATTCTGTTTGCTAACTAAATATGTCCTCCGACTGCTTGCTCTCAAGCCAGTACTGGCTAACAGTCCTCACGCACTACTTCAAAAGTTGTTTAGAAAACAGGATGACTTGCCCAGCATCACAGCTCTGCTGAGCACTGTGTTAGTTTTAAGTTCCAGTTCAAGCATTGTTGAGTCTGGGTTTTCAGTTATGAAAAGCATTAAAACTGACTGGAGATCATACTTGACTCTAGAGATGTTGGGGCATTTGATGAATGTCAAACTAAGTCCAACACAAATCAAGGAGTTCGATCCAACTGGTGCGTTGTCCCTGTGGGCACTGGAGAAAGAGAGGAGACCAGAGACTGCAAAGTACAAAAGGAAAGACAAAGTGTTGCAAAAACACATGGAATGCAACTTATCAAGCAGTTCCTCTGAGGGAGATGGTGAAGGGGAGGTGTAAATTATGTTCCCTGGATAACTCTGTTTTTCGCTGTTAATTTATTTTAATTTTCTATTATTTTTAATGTGGAAATGTACAATTTGGTCAGGAAATGTATGGCAAACCATCCACATTTCTGGTGGAAATGTACCCTTTCGGACACTATTTCAACCTCTGGTTGGAACGTTCTTGGAAGGGGTCCAGCTGAGTAGACAAAAGGATGCCTCTGAAGTTATGTTATAAAGATTATCAGAGAACAGTAACCCAGGAAAAAGGCAGACATGCTAATTCATCCTTCTTGTCTGCAGTCTGGAGAAGTCTTGTACCAAGATTTATTTATTTCTTTAAAAGTTTGATAATTGGGAAAGGCACACTGAGCCGAGGCTTGTTTCTTGGTGTGACCCGGGGGACTAGGCAAAGGCATACAGGCAGTCATCATCAGAAGTGTAATAAGGCCAAATACAAGTGCAAAAACACAGTAGGCAACAGTGTAGACCAGAGGATGTACTAGGGGTGCAAATAAGCAAAGATGCTCATACTGTACATGGGTAGGCAGTACAAAATCTAGTAGATGAGAAAGGGAGGGCTTAACTCGAGAGAGAGAGAGAGAGAGAGAGAGAGAGAGAGAGAGAGAGAGGAGACTGAGGGCCAGGAATTCAGGGAATGTCAGGATGGAGGAGTTATTGGCTGGGGGGAGAGTAGAAGTATTGGTGAGAAATGGAACAGAGTAATCCGGAAGGGGGTGTGATGCTTGGCCAGCTGGTTATGATTGTTCTATGATATTTGTAATATAAAAATATAGTGTGTGATTGTCTCCCATGAGACATCCTGTGCTCCAGGGTGACCCCCCCCAAGTTTTAGTGAAAATAACAGAATATATGTAACTGACCAGGAGATTTCTGTAATGTAATTAACTTCCTTGGGAAGTTGCATTTTATAGCCTTTTTATGACTTTCTGCCTCTGAAGCTAGGAAACTAAAATATACATTTTATGACTTCGGATAAGCTGATTCCTGTAAAGCTGTATTGCACGTAGGTGAGGGATTGCAGGGTTGTAAATCTACAAAGGAACCACACAAGATCAAAAAGAAAATGTTTAATTAAGGAGTCATATTTAGGAAATGTCTTTTTTCTGCTGATGTCACATTATTTAATATATCTCCTGGCAGGAGATCATTGTTTGTATATTTTTTATATTCTAAAAGGAGGAGCTAGATGACATCATAGAAGGGATGTGGAAACACAGAGTTTTAAACTGTATACTATGTTTGAACTTGTTGACCTATCTTTTTGGGCTCTTAAGAAACAAGATCTAACTATAAGCAGTACAGAGGTAATACATTAGATAGAAAAGTCTAACTGTATGTTGGTAGGAGTTTGTTTGTAGTTTTCTTTGTTTTCTTCTAAGTGATTGCATGCTTTGTGATATAGTGTTCTGTGTTTACATTTTGCATATTTTTATCCAGTTTTAGTAAAATCTGTGTTTGAAAGATACTGCCTGGGACTGCCAAGTTCCTTTTTTCGCATGTGACATATAGAGGGTTAAGACTGACAAAACTATTCCCAAGAGCTTGATGATGTTACTAAACTGGGAAAAGGTAAGAATGTACCTAAGGTCTTTTATAGAGTTTCAAGGGTTCATTTTGGAAGCCTGGCTGGGTGCCCCTGGCGTAAGATTGTACTGCAGTCCCCAAAGAGGGTACAAATCTGCGCCTGTACATTGGGTATGCTAGCATAAGGTTCACAGTTTGAATCCCCCCCGAACTTGAGACTAAAGGTGATTCGGACCCACAGGCAGACAGGAGGGTTACCCTGTTCATATTACTGCGCTCGGAGGTTGGCACTGTGGGAGCAGAGGGCCTGACCTGCTGAGTGCGTTTGTGACAGATTTGGTTTGGCAGCGGTACGGATAAATTTGGTAGCACGAACTTTAACTGTTCAGTGTGTCCGCTTAATAGTGTACAGCTCACTTGCAAAATAAGGTAGTGATTTATTTTTAAAAAGGAAATGGAAATATCTCATTTTACTTACAGTCAAGTTCCTACCTGTTTTATTTTTTTTCGAAAGTGCAAGTTAGAGTAGCTGTAGTTAGGGAACAAGATGGCTTCCAGCTACAGCAGGCACACTGTAGACTACTTGAAGCAGTTGTGCCAGGACAGAGGAGTCTTGTATGAGGGGAGAGCCACCAAGCAGAACCTCATGGATGCCCTGATGGCAGTAGATACCCAGAGCATCGAGTCACAGACTGTGACTGTAAAGGACCAAACCTTGACTGTGGAGGGGCCAGCAGCCAGTGCAGTGTCCAGATCCGGTGAGGATGACAGGGCCAGTGCCAGCGAAGGGCCACAGCAGCAGGGGAAGGTCACCAGCATTCTGGAGCCAGAAGCATTCAGGCTGCAGATTGATTTGCGCAGGATGGAGCTGGAGTTCCAGAGAGAAGTGAAGCGAGAGAAATGAGCCGCAGAGGAGAAGAAGGAGCGAGAACAGTGAGAAGCTGACGGGAACAGCCAGAGGCGGACCGTGAGGAGTGTGAGCGGCAGAGGCGACATGAATTGGAGAAGTTACGACTCCAACCACCAGTACCAGCGTAGGTAAGTGGCTTGGGTTTAACTGGAACTACAGGACTGGGTTACACATTCAATTCCAAGTTGATAGCTGAATTTAAAAAGGGGGAGGATATGGATGCCTTTTTAAATTCCTTTGAAAAAGTTTGTATTCAGGCAAACCTTCTTAGAGGGTCCTGGAACTTCCAGCTATCCCCGCTACTTACTGGGAAAGCTTGGGATGCATTGGGTCAAATGGACAGTGAGGACAGCAGTGATTACAGCAAACTTAAAGCTGCACTTTTAAAAAAGTTTGATTTAACTGCAGAAGCATACAGAGCTAAATTACGTTAGCTCAGGAGAAGCCCTGACATGAGCTACGAGGAGCTAGCCACAAAACGTCAATGTTTAAAACGTTGGTGGGAAGGTATTGAAGCAAACTCTGTAGATACAATTGAAAATGCTATTTTGTTAGAACAGTTTTTTTGGGCATACCCAGCAGAGCTGAAAACCTGGCCGGAGGACCGAGATCCCAAAACCATGCAAGAGGCTGCTGAACTGTTTGACCGCTATGCCAAGAGCGAACCTGCTCTGAGAGCGAATGGGGCGGGCGTGGCAGCGCAGAAAGGGAAAAGCATACCTTCAGGGCAGCTAAAACCCTCCCTGCCTCCACCGAAAACAGTTAGTCCCAGGTTTCAAATAAAAGATTTTTCTGAGAAAAGACACGAATGTTGGGTTTGTAAGGAAACTGGGCATATTGCCAGACAGTGTCCCAAAAGTATGAGCCATACGCAGAATGGGGCTAGGAAAGAAGTGGATTGTTTGTGTGTTCCTGGAAGCATGCCTGTGAACATGAGGGAACACATGCATCCAGTCACGGTGAATGGTGTACAGACACAAGGGTTAAGGGACACAGGGGCATCCCTGACATTGGTAAAAGGGGATCTGGTAGAGCCTGGTCATCTTATACCCAATGAATTTGTAACTGTACAAGGCTTTACTGGTGAGGAGAAAACATTGCCCCTCGCTAGTGTTCTCCTAGACTGGGGTGAGACAGGGGGAACTGTGCAACAGGTGGCAGTAGCCAAAACTTTAGCAGTTGTCGTCATCCTTGGCACCAGTCTCAAACGGGATGGTGTGTGCAGTTACCTGTAGTCAAGCGGCAAGGGAAAATTGTAGTTCCCTGGACCCAACAGTCACCAGTGTGGAAATCACTGGGAGGCTGGTTCCCCAGCCTGTGTCTCCTGGTATGGAGACTAATGAAAAGGAGGTAGAAATTTCCCCAGTAGCAGTTAACCACACAGCTACGGAGGGTTACTCAGAAGAAGGAGGGGTGACCCATTGTCAGATGGTATGGGATAACAGTGATCCTGAGTGCCCTGATGCTAGTGCTAGGGACCCTAGTTTAGAGACTGAAGGGGACCTGTCCCATGCCTTGGGAATGTGTAAGGAGTTTGCAGCTGCTCAGAAAAGTGACCCTAGTCTAGAGAAGCTGAGGGCTTGGACAGACTCTGATGGAGCATAGGGAGGTGACGGTAAACACAAGGTTTATTGGGAAAATGGACTGATGTATACTCAGGCTGTGAAGACAGAGGAAGGGGTGATAGGCAGCTTGTCGTTCCCCAGGGGTATTGTGAGCAGCTGCTCAAGATTGCACATGATATTCCCTTGTCTGGTCATCTGGGAATCGCATGCACTACGCAGTGGTTGGCCCAGAATTTCTATTGGCCCAACTTCACCCAGCAGGTGAAGGAGTATTGCAGGTCTTGTCACCAGTGACAAGAAATAGGGAAGGCAGGTTAGAAAACCCAAGCCGCCGTAATTCCATTGTCCGTAGGGGAGGAGCCATTCCAGAGGATGGGAATGAATATTGTGGGGCCTTTAAATACTCCCAGCTCCTCCAGAAAGAGGTTCATCCTGACTGTGGTGAATTATGCCACCCGGTATCCAGAGGCAGTCGCCCTATCCTCACTGAAGACGGACAAAGTGGCAGATGCTTTACTTGGGATTTTCTCCTGTGTTGGGTTTCTGCAGGAGGTTATCACTGATCAAGGGGGTTCCTTCATGTCGGACCTGATGAAATGTCTGTGGGAGAAGTGTGGGGTGGTGCAGAGGCACACGATACCTTATCAGCCGCAAGCCAATGGGCTTGTGGAAAGATTTAACGGTACCCTGAAGTCAGTGCTCCTAGCATTTGCTGAACAGCATGGGAGGGACTGGGAGAAATACCATCCCCACCTGTTGTTTTCATACAGGGAGGTGCCCCAAGAGTTGACAGGATTTTCCCCCTTCGAGCTCTTATATGGACAGCAGGTACGTGGGCCCCTAGACTTGATCCTGGAGGACTGGGAAGGCAAGCACGCCACCCAGGGAACTACCATAGTGGATTACGTCCTTAGGTTTAGGGAAAGGCTGAAGGAGCTTATGGGGACAGCCCAGAGCAACCTGGCAGCTGCCCAACAGAAACTAAAAGTGTGGTACGACCGCAGAGCCAGAGCTCGCTCATACACGGTGGGTCAGGAAGTCATGGCCCTTATCCCGGTCTGGAAGGACAAGCTGCAGGCTGAGTGGGCTGGACCATACAAAGTAGTTAAGAAGGTAAATGACAAGAACTATATCATAGAGTTACCTAACAGAAGACTAACAGAAAGCGTGTACCATGTCAACATGATGAAGCCATATGCTGATAGGGCTGACATGGTGTTTGCAGTATGTAGTCTTGGGGAGGGGACGGACGAAGGAGACCCCTTCTGGACTTGCTGGAAGAAAGCAAGCGGGAGTCCTCTGTGGAGTCAGTTAAATTGTCACTCCAGCTGACCCCAGACAAGATCTAGGAAGTAAGGGAGGTTTTAGCAGACTTTGCCCCACTGTTTAGCGCCAAGCCTGGACTAACCCCCTTAGCGACGCACGATATGGAGACAGGGACACAGACGCCCATACGGCGGACAGCATATCAAGTGTCAGAGGCTGTCCAAAGAACATGAGGAGGGAGGTGGAGGAAATGCTGGATTTTGGGGTAATGCAGAGATCCCACAGCCCCTGGGCCTCACCCATAGTCCTTATGCCCAAGCCAGATGGCTCTACTCGTTTCTGTGTGGACTGTTGTAAACTGAGTGCAGTCATGAAGTCAGATGCCCACCCGATGCCCCGGATGGACGAACTCCTGGACAGGTTGGGAGGGGCGGCATACCTTATGACTGTTGACCTGACAAAGGGGTATTGGCAGGTAGAGTTAACTGACAGAGCTAGGGAGAGGTCGGCCTTCATCTCTCTGATAGGCTTATTTGAATTTAAAGTAATGCCTTCCGGAATGAAGAATGCCCCGGACACTTTCCAAAGGTTGGTGAACCAGGTGTCAAATGGTGCTGAGGAGTGTGCCGTGGCATACCTGGATGACATTGCCATCTTTAGTGCCAGCTGGGAGGAACACCTGTCCCACCTTAGGGAAGTGCTGGACAGGATACAGAGGGCTGGGCTCACTGTCAAAGTTGAGAAGTTGCAGATGTCCATGGCTGAAGTGGCATACTTCGGGCATGTTGTAGGCCGGGGACAGCTCTGTCCTAGCCAAGTAAAAATAGAGGTGATCAAGGCATGGCCCATACCAGAAACGCAGAAGCAGGTCAGGAGTTTTCTCGGGACAGTAGGGTACTATAGGACATTTGTACCGAATTACAGTGCCCTGGCTGCTCCCCTGTCTGACCTGGTAAAGAAAAAGATGCCTAAGAAAATTACCTGCGAACCAGCCTGTGAAATAGCCTTTACCAGACTAAAGGAGGCACTGTGCAGTGCTCCTGTATTGACAAGTCCTGACTATAGCAGACCATTTATAGTTCAGACTGATACCTCAGACGTGGGTATTGGGGCAGTACTGAGTCAGATATCCAACCAAGGGAAAGATCACCCTGTAGTTCACCTTAGTAAAAAGTTGCTTCCCAGGGAGCAGGCTTATTCCACTGTGGAAAAAGTGTATTGCCATAGTGTGGGCCCTAAAAAAGTTAGAGCTATAATTATATGGGCAGCATTTTGAACTCAAAACAAGTTTATTGAGAGCACATTTTGTACAAAATCAATCAGTACAGCACTTTTCAAAATTATACAGATCAGTATCCAGTAAGAATCCATCTGTGTTTCCTATAGTCTTTATGTTATGAAAAGTTATATCACATCATGACAACTGTAGATTTGATTCCCTACCATTCAGCATGCCTTCACCTTGTTACTCTATAAACTTACTATGCTCTCTTAAAAATTATATCACTTTAAGAATGTTGTTACATGAAGAATAAAAACTTTCTAAAAACTATAAAACACAATAAATAATACATGTATGAGCTACCTATCTTGCTTACATTAATTTTGCTTCCCCCTCCCCAAACTTCAGAGAAACATAAAGACATATATATATATATATATATATATATATATATATATATATATATGAGAGAGGATGAGAAAGAGAAGAAAACCAGACAGAGATCCCATAGCCTCCTACCCTGTATTAGGAGGGTCTATGGTCCTTAATCACCTTTTCCCTAATCCATTAATATTTGGTTTAAATATGGTGTACCCTGTGTTTTAGTAATATAATGAAAGTATGGGTTCCATCTTAGGTTAAATTTCTCAACTTCCAACCTTAGTCTGGCTGTGACTTCCTCCATCCTCTTAATCTGTTGAACCAACCTCCACCATTGCTCTACTTTGGGGGTCTTTTCTTCCAACCAGTTTAGCGTGATGACCTTCGTTCCTCCCACTACAAACAATCTATACAAATATCTAAGGGTTTCGGATCCAAGTTCTTATGGTGTTAGGCCCAGCACCAATTGTTTAAAACTAAGTGGTTGCCATAAATTCAGTATTTCTACTATTATTTGGGTCCATTCCTGCCAGTATTGATGGACTTTAGGGCAGTCCCAGAAGATGTGGAAGTACCCATTCCTCCACATTTCCTCCAGCATCTGTCTGTCCCACTGTTTCCCCAATGTTTTGTGATTGTTGGGGTAGCAAAAAATCTACCAGTTACCTTCCACCTGTATTCTCTCCCATGTTGCCGAAGAGGTAGTACGGTAGTCATCTCTCCAAGTTCTCGTCCATTCCTCTTCCTCAAAAGCAATACCTATCTCTGTTTCCCATTTATGCTGTATGGCTTGTATTGCCAAATTCCCCCCTTCCCTTAACATGCTCTGGTATATGGCTGATATAAGTTTTGTGTTTCTTTGTCTGGCTCTTAAATTAATAACTTGTATCATTTCAGTAGGTGGTGAATCCAGATCCCTACTGCCAGTTTCTGTATATATGTAATGTCGGCATTGTAGAAATCTGTAAAAGTCCTTGTGTGGTAGATTGTATAGAGTTTGGAGAGTTTTGTAATCCATTACTGCTCCCTGTTGTATAAATTGAGTAATGTTTCTTAATCCCTGTGTTTCCCATGTTTCAAAGAATACATCTTTGGTTTGCACTGGAAAGTTTGGAAGGTGTCTGAGAGGTATGTGTGACCACACCCGGCCTAGACTCTCCCAATGTGCTAGAACTTTGAGCCAGCACTGCAATGTGTGCTTTGTGCAACAGTTTTTAATCTGTTTTATTTCCCTTGGAAGAATAGTCCAGGGTAACAGCTTTGTTAGAGTCTTGGGGTGTGCGTTGCCCTCTAATGACCACCAGGTACCTTCTCCTGGGTGCATTAATAATTTAATTAATGGTCCCATCTGTGCGGCCAGGTAATAATTGTATAAGTTTGGTAGACCCCAGCCCCCCAGTTCCTTAGGGGTCATTAAGGTTATTTGCCTTATTCGGGGCCTCGTCCCTGCCCATAAGAATGATAAAATTTTTCTTTTCGCACTTTTCCAGTCTCGCCTTGGTATCACAATAGGCAAGGTCGAGAATAAGAAGAGCAGTCCGGGAAGAACGTTTTGTTTAATTGTTTTAATCCTATTTGAGAGAGACGGGGAAGCAAATTCCATCTCTTTAAATCGTCAAAAATCTGCTGCCAGAGTTTGCCATAATTGACCTGGTATATCTGGGGTAAGCTAGAGGGGATCCATATACCTAGGTATCGAACTTTTTCTTTTACCCACCTAAAAGGAAAAAGCCTATTTTCCCTCCCCCCATCCCGACTCCCTAACTGTAATGCCTCCGATTTTTCTGTGTTGATTTTCAACCCCGAGATTTCTCTGTATTACATACTAACATACTAAAATGCCAGCAGAATAGGCCTAACGGTCTTTCGAGTCTGCTCGACTGGTCAGCCCCCACCCTGGGTGCTGACCTTGCTGCCCCCCTCGCCTTCTCTGGCTTCTCCTTTCCCAGTTCCGGATATTCTTGCTGCATTGGATTTTGCTTCCAGAACCCTTCCCCTGTACCTGTCCCAGCCCCTCTTGAACCCCTCCACCGTCCTTGCTCCACCAGCCCCCAGACAGTGCATTCCATGGCTCCACCCTCTCCAGTGAAGTAGCACCTCCTCCTTTCTCCCTGAATCTTCCCCTCCAGCTTCCACCCATGCCCCTCTAGTGGCCCCTCCTCCTTCCTTCAAGCACCCTGACTGTTCCTCCCTATTTACCTCTTCATGTACTTGAAGACCTCTATCATGTCCCCCGCTTCTCTCTCTTCCAATGTGTACATATTTAGCTCTTCGAGCCTCTCCTCATAGGTCCTGTCCCCAAGCCCCAAATCATTTTGGTTGCCCTCCTCTGGACCCTCCTAGGAGTTTAATGTCCCTCTTTAAGTGTGGCCTCCAAACTGCACAAGTACTCAAGGTGTGGCCTCACCAAGCAGTTATACAGAGGGAGCATCACTTCCCTCCTTCTGGAGGTGATCCCCCTAGCAATGCATCCCAGCATCCTGTTGGCCTTGGCTGTTGCCCTCCTACAAGTCTCTGAGTTGTTCATTTTGACATCCACCACCACCCCAGGTCCCTCTCAGCCATCGAGACTTGCAGCATTCCCCCCCGCCGGGTGTACACTTGGCCCAGGTTTCTGACCCCCAGGTGGCGTACCTTGCATTTGCCTGCATTGAACCTCAGCTTCCACTTTCTAGACCATCTTTCCAGAGCCTCCAGGTCCCCCTGTAGGGCCACCCTCCCCTCCTCCCCATCCACCACTGCCCCCAGTTTTGAGTCATCTGCAAAGAGACTCATCTCACTCCTGATTCCTGTCCTTATGTCAGAGACATAGGCGTTGAACAGGAGGGGCCCAAGGACTGATCCCTGTGGGACCCCACTAATGACCCACTTTGGGGATGAGACTATCCCCAACCACGACCCTCTGGGTCCGGTCCTGGAGCCAATTGCCTATCCATCTGATCATCTGGCTCCCCACCCCCATTTCTCCCAGCTTATCCAACAGGCCCATGTGAGGAACCGAGTCAAATGCCTTGCTGAAGTCTAGAAAGAGGACGTCCACTGGTCTACCCAGGTCCAAGGCACTCGTCACCCAGTCATAGAACTCCACAGGGTTTGTCTGACACGATTTCCCTGAGACGAATCCATGCTGTCTATCATCCAGGCACCCTGACTTTTCCAGGTCCCCTAGCCTCTCCTTGACAATGCCCTCCATCACCTTGCCCACCACCGATGTCAGGCTGACAGGCCTGTAGTTCTCTGCCACCTCCCTTGATCCCCTTGTGATAGGCACTATGTCGCCACCTTCCAGTCCTGGGGCACCACCCTGTCCTCAGAGATGGTGAAAAGCTCCGCCAGGGTTTCGCCAGGACATCCGCAAGTTCCTTCAGCACTCTGGGATGTAATTTATCCGCCCGGTGCTTTCTCCGTCTTAAGGGAGCTGAGGGCTTCCTCACTCTGTGCTGTGATTTCCACCCAGTACCTCTTCTCCTGCTTAGCCCTCCCCTCCTGCCAGTGATGCCTCCCTCTCCCCAGACCCGCCGATCGGTAGGGTCCCTCCTCAGTATCTCTGTCTCCTCCCATGTATGATGCAGCACCCCATTTGTCCTTGTAGAAACTGAGGTGAAGTACTCATTTAGTACCTCAGCCTGCTCCCCGGTCTTGTGCCCATCTCTCCCTGATTTAATCCTGCTAATCTGCCCTTCACCCTTCGTTTTTCCCAGTGTATCTAAAGAACCCTTGTTCCCTCTCCTGATTTCCTGGCCAGGTTCTGCTCCTTCCTTGCCTTAGCCGCCTCACCACCCTAGTGGCCCTTCTAGCCATCAGCTCTGCACTCCCTCGATCCCTTTCACTCTTGAGCACTTGAATTGCCTATAGGCTGCCTTCTTTCTCACCACCTCCTGGACCTCCCTGGTCCACCAGCAGGGTTTTCGGGCCCTACCGCATTTTCGTCCTACTCTTGCACAGGTGCTGGTAGCATCTTGCACCCCTCTCCTGATGATTTCCCACCTACTATCAGCATCCATGTCTGACCCAATCCCATCCAAATGTTCCTTAAGGATCCTTCCCATTTCCTTAAAATCCATTCCCCTGAAGTCAGTTACGTCCGTCTTTGTGCAGCTTTCTAGCCCTCCTAGGTCCAGGCAGAACCAGACTGTGGCATGGTCACTCCCCGCCAACGGGCCCCTTACCTCCAGGCCCCTAATCTGGTCACTGTCTGCCAGAACCACATCCAGTACCTGTGCCTCCCTGGTCGGTTCCCCCACCTGCTGAGTTAGGAATGCGTCTTGAAAGACATCCAACAACCTCTGTTCCCTGGTCACAGAAGATGTCATAGTCTCCCAGTCTGTTCCTGGCATGTTTAAGTCCCCCAACACCACCACCGCTCCTCTGCCCAGTCTGCAGTGTCTCCCAACATCTGCCTCCAGACTCTCTTCCAGCTCCTCCGCCAGGGCAGGGGTCTATACACCACTCCTATTTTACTCTTGCCCCCTTGTTATCAAGGTGACCCAAATTGCTTCCACGATTCCTCTGCCTCCTCTACTCCCCCTGTGCCAATGCAGTTTTTGACTATCATTGCTACCCCTCCTCCCCTTCCCTCCCCCCTGTCCTTCCTGAACATAGTGTAACCCTCCAGGTTCAGGTCCCAGTCGTGTCCTGCAGTGGCCCAGGTCTCAGTGACCGCTGCCACATCTACTGCTCCCTCAGTTAGCATCGCCTGGAGCTCAGGCATTTTATTTCCCAAGCTCCTGGCATTTAGCAGGACTACCTTTCACCCTTTCCCTATACTTCCATTTCCTCTGCTCGTGTTCCCCTGGTCTGCACTTTACCAGTTGGCCTTTTCCCGCAATCCTCCAGCTCCCCAGGAGGGGTGGAGACAGAATCCCTCCTTTATCGGCACCCCCTTGACAGCCTTTTCTCTCATCCCTCCCCCCTTCACAAGTTTAAACCCCACTTTTCACCAATGAACCCCTCTATTTTCAACTTAAGGATTCCCCTCCCCTCCAAATTGAGATGGAGTCTATCTCTAGCATACAGCTCCTTATCCTCCCAGGTCTCCCCCCAGTCCCCAATCAACCTATACCCTCTGGCCTCACACCACTTCCTGAGCCACTGGTTTATCTCCCTAATCTTCCTTTTGTGCTCCCCACTAGCCCTTGGCACCGGCAGGATTTCTGAGAAGGAAACTGTGCATCCTATGTCATGACAGACCCTGGCAAGCTCCCTGAATCTTGCCTGTATCTCTAGCTCGCTATTTCCCTCAATGTCATTTGTACCCAGGTGGACCAGTATGTCCGGGGAACCCCCACAATCTTTGCCAGCTGATATACCTCATGCTTAGCCCTGTGCACCTGTTAGTCCAGGCAAGCATTTTGTTCTAACTGGCCAGGCTTCTCCCTCCCTATCTCATTTGATACCCCTGATCATAGAATCCCCCAACAGGAGCACTCTGACTGCTCCTTTTTCTCCATTTCCCTTCCATGTCCCTCATCCTTTCTACCGGCCCCTCCACCCAGCCGGCTCCTTGTTCCTCCTCTATCTGGGTGCCACATGCCACCCCTCCTTATTTACTCTGACCACCCCTCCCTCCAATCCTATGCCTCCTCCTCCTGAGTATCCTTCTGTACCTTGCTAACTTCCCTCACTGCTCGAACTGGTCCTTCTCCCCATCTGCTAAACTAGCCTGGCTCGTCCTCCCTTCCTTGCTGTCTCCATTTAGTCCCTCCTTGCTTGTTGTGCTCCCCTGGCCTAAACCTTCAGCTCCCTTTACTAAATCCTCCTTGTACTTCTGGTCCTTCTCCTTTACCTTTCATCCCAACTGGTCCTTCTCCTTGCGCTTTTCCTCCTCTTCCCCTGCCCCTCCTGCTCTGATTCACTGCTCCTCACATTTTCCTGCATTCCAGGTTCCCCCTGTTCTTCCTGCTATCTGGCCCCTGCCTCCTGCCCCCCCCCTTTCCATCTCTAACCACCCCTGTCATGGCTACATCACCCCCCTCATCCTCGAGCAGATGAAGAGAATTGAAGCGGTTACTGAGTGTAAGATCTGATCCACCTCCCCGCCTTGCTTCCTTCTGTCCAGCCCTGGCCATCTGCCTACTTCCCTGAGAATGTTGTCCCTCTGTCCCTCCTTTGTGAGGGTCCCCAGTTACATGCCTGCTTCCTTGGTAGTGTCCTTTTGGACTCCCTCTGCCAGGGTCCCTGTGTGAACCCTGAGTATTCTCCTGCACTCCTTTCCCTATGCCGCTGCCCCCAGTGCTTGGTGCAACCCTGTGGGAGGCCCCCTGCCCCCTTCCCCAACCATACCTCCCCCCTTCCCCCAGCTGTCTCTAATCCCTGCAACCTCCTCCCTGTTGTGCAGCTGGTAGCACACTGGGCAACCACCAAACTTCCCAAGCCCAGTCCAGTATCATGGCTGCTCCACACCCTGTGCACCCCACCACCCTCCCAAAGATGCCGGCCCTAATGCCATGTGGTTCCATCCCTTCCAAGTAGGTTTCCTTGGTGAGCCACCGGTTCCCCCAGTCCAAGATACACCCCTACTGCCTAATCAGGTCACCCACTAATCTTAGATACAGTCCCACAGTACACCGGTAACCCTGTTACTAGGTGTAGTACAACACAGTAAACTTATAAGGGAAATGGACAACTCCCTAAGCTCCTCTCTCCCGGCCTTTAAATCCAACCCCCAGCGGCTAGAACTACACGAGCTGCACCTGCAGCCTTTTCTCCAATTGCAGGGCAGGTGTCTCACAAATTAGCAGAACTCTGGGGAGGGAGGGTGGGGAGGTGAGTCTTGGGCAGACACCCGACTCGAGATAGAGTGTATCAGCCCTGTGTCTCCCCTCCAAGCCCAGCAGCCAAATACCCAGGCCCAAGCAAATCCCATCAAATAGGTTTTAAATCAGAAGAAATAGGCCTCCACCAGCGCAGCCTGTTACGCAGTGAAACATCCAACAAATGAGCCCACTTACAGCCACCAAACCAGTTTTCAAACTTCCAACAGCCCCCACAACAATACCCTGCTAGCCCCTTAGAAGTAAGAAAGCAAAGAAATAACCTTCTACCAAGTAAAATCCACAAGAACCCTGTAAAAACAACAAGCAGCAGCTACTGTCCTGGAACACAACTGATCCTGTCGCCTTCCAGTTCCAGTATTGAGAAAGGGGCTGCAGCAAGTACGGCATAGATTGTTGGTATTAATCCAGGTAGACCAGAGTATCATCAGCATATAAAGATACCTTGCAAACCTGAGTTCCCACCCTGATTCCCTTAATAAAATCATTCTGCCTAATGGCTTCTGCAAGAGGCTCCAGGCTCAACGCAAACAATAAAGGGGATAAGGGGCATCCCTGTCTGGTACCTCTTTCTATAAATTAAATGGATCCGAAAGTGTCCCATTCACCTTGATTTTGGCTTTGGGATGGGAATAACATAATTGTACCCATTTAAGAAAATTTCCTCTCACTCCTATATATTCCATGACCATAAAAAGATATTCCTAGTCGAGCCTATCAAAGGCTTTTTCTGCATCCAAAAAAAGAGCTATCTGCCTAGAGTCCTTGGGTGTCCTATATTTTATAATAATTAATGGGTTCCATTTTTTTACATTGACAAAACCGTGTATTAAATAGTTACGGCATTCACGCGCTCACTTCAAATCGAAAGTACAGTGCGGCTCGAGAATTTCAAAAACATGCTGTCTCTCAGAAATACACTTAATGACAAACACTCACCTCATCAGCCACTGTAAAACTGAAGCACATTTTCTTCTTCCCGCTCACTACATAGCTTTCTCCCAAATCTTTCAACTCTCCCCCTCCCTCTGCAGATCACAAGACTCCACTGCCAGGCAACACGTAGCAACATAAAAAAAAAAAACAGCCAGACGGAAGATTCAAACGGACATTTTTTCTTTCTCTTTTCAGTTAAATCTAATGAAATTGCAGTTCTAACAGTTAAATTAATATGGCTAATCATTACAAAGTACTCTGCCTACCGAATAAAGAAAATCTATGACGCAAGGTACGACTGTCTATATTTTATTTATCAGATCTTTCAGTGACAAGAAAAAATGAAACCCCTTGAATTATATAAAATAAAATATAGGGTGCAGTGTGTTTAACTCAATTTCTACACACTCTTGTTGTTGATGGTCATAAACCTCAGCTTCGCCTCGGGCTTATGTGCCATCCAACAACTCGGGTGTGTGTTAAATTCTCGTAACACACTGCACCCCATACTTTATCCTATATATATTTAACAGTTTTCTAATGTTATCTGTCAACTGACGATTTGGGATTAAACCCGTTTGGTCTAGGTGGATAACATGTTCAATATATTTCTGTAGTCTGTTAGCTAGAATTTTTGTGAGGATTTTCAGATCCTGATTTAAAAGCGATATCTGGCCGTAAGCCTCACAGACATCTAAAGGTTTACCGGGTTTGGGGATTGTGGTTATGATAGCTTCTTGCCATGATCTAGGAGCATTATTTTCTGTTATACATGAGTTACACACCCGTGTTAAAATGGGGGTTAATGTGTCAGTGAATTTTTTATAGAAGATTGCACAGAAGCCATCCGGTCCTGGTGCTTTCCCGGTTGGTAGAGATTTTATTATGGCGCCCACCTCTTCCTCTGATATGCTTTTTCCCAGTTCCTCTTTTATATTACTTTTCAGCTTGGGTAGTTTATATTTGCTCAGAAATTCTGTGGTTGCCTCCCGTATATCCTTCACCCGAGTCTCTTTTTGGTATAATTTTTGGTAATAATTTCTAAATTGCTCTGCAATTGCATCTGGCGTAACCCAGGGTCTTGCAGGGTTTTTATTATTTTTAAGGTTTGGTACTACTCTGTCTGCCTGTCTCTTTTTAAGTCTAAACGCTAGTAAGCTAGCTGTCTGCTCCCCCCCGTCTCATGGTACTTCTGATTGCAAAATCTCAAGTTCCCCTCCACTTTTTTATTTTCATGTTGTGTTAAAGCTTCTCTTGCGTTGATCAAGTTTTGAAGTAACTTTGGTCTATTTGGATTTTGTTTATGCTGTTCCTCACATTTCTTAAGATCTTGAAGGAGTTTATTGTACGTTAAAAGGTTTAATTTTTTCCTAGCTGAGGCATAACTAATTATTTCCCCTCTGGTAACTAATTTGAGGGCCTCCCAAGTTGATATCTGTGAGCATCCTTGCTGGATATTAATGTCATAAATCGCCTTAATTTTATCCACCAGTTGGCTCACAAAGTGTTTGTTGTTCATTAACAACACATTAAGCCTCCAGTTCAATTTCTTAACATTTTTTTGCTGATTCAAACTAATGGTAATGGGTGCATGAGTGGAAAGTGTTATCTGGTGTATTTGAGATTGCCTAATTGTGTGCAGCTTGGTCTGCTGTGTGTAAAAGAGGTCAATCCTCGAATAGGAGGAGTGAGGGGTCGAATAGAATGTACAGTATAGTCTCTTTCTCCAACATGTTGCTCTCTCCAAATGTCTCTTAACCCCAGTTCCTTAGTCATGCCTAATAAAATTTGAGTTGCTTTCTTGTGTTGAACTTGTGTCTGAGTTGTTCTTTCCAGTGCTGAGTTGGGTGCAGTGTTAAAATCCCCCCCAAAAATAATCTGCCCCTGTGGTAAATCTGCAATTTTGTGAAAAATATTTTGTAGAAAGGCTGCTGGGTTTGTTGTAGGGGTGTAAACATTAACAAAATGCAGTCTCCCTCTGATATTCCGCTGAGACTCTGATGAAGTGACCCTCTTTATCCTGCTCCACTGTGGTACTTTTCAACATGCTGCCCATTTTAAACAATATCGCGACTCCTGCTTTCTTTCTATTATTGGAAGGAGCCGCCTCTACTTGTCCTACCCAACTTCTTCTAAGCTTTAAATGTTCTTCTTCTGTGAGGTGTGTTTCCTGTAAAAAAGCTACCTCACAGTTAAATTTTTTTAGTTCTGCTAATAACCTGGAACGTTTAACAGGGGAGTGAGTATATTTCCTTTACATTATAAGATACCACTTGGATTTCAGCCATCTTCCCTAAATTCAGGTGTTATCACATATTCTTCCTCTCCCCACCATTTTCCATGTCCCTCTCATTGTTTATCATAATAGGTTGCTTGTATTATAACCAAGGCCCCTACTTTTCTGCGGCACAGTGGGACCAAGTTCTGCGGCAAGACTACCATTTGTCGCAGAACTTCTGTGGTGGTGGTTTGTAATTTCTTCGGAATTTCTGCGGCACTAACAAACTACTACATCAGAGCATCAGCTTGTCATCCTGACTTCACTTTCATGGCAGTGGTTATAGCAATCAGGATGGTGGAAAGCACAGTAACACTAGTTCAAAAATTAACAGACTTATAGAAAGAATTTTATGCCTAAAAAAGCAAAACGCATGTCTCTCCCTTTAGGTCCTAGCCTATTGCATAAATGACATATGCAGAGGGGAGCTTATGTGATAAATAAGGTATTTCTATATGCATGCTATCTGTCCCACTAATGAGGTCTCTACTGTCTATCACTTATATATTTGTATGTGCTTTGTGCACCACTCATGAGGTTCCCACTGTGTATCACTTATATATTTATATGCAATCTGTAACATACATACAAATGTGTGTGTGTAGTGAGACAGAGATACTGCATATGTGTGTGTGTATATATATATATATATATATATGTGTGTGTGTATATATATATATATATATATATATATATATATATATATATATGTATATATACACATATATATAATATATATGTATCTTTTTGTTTATTTCCATGAAATTGCATCCTCATTCATACAGGTCCCATTGGAAATGGAATAAACGGAATAGAGGAGTTATTGCAAAACTCATTTTTCATGTCAACCTGCTTCCCCTGACATACTACATAATACCATCAGGCCATGACACGCATGTGAACCGATTGTGAGATAGAGCTCTCCAGCCCATCACAATGTGTCCACCGTGTAACAGAACACTACACCATACCTTCCCAGACTCTAAGCAGTGATGTGTTCCACCAATCCTTGTGCTGCCCAGCCAGCTCCCAGAGCTAATCTCTGAACCTGAGTTACCGGCAGGGAAACACAGCATGCTACCCTCTGGCCCAACAGCTGTCACTGCACACAACATTCTTCCATAACCTTTAGGTGATTCTATCAACCAATGACAATATGTAATTGATAATCCTGCCAAAAATGCGTACAGTGCAATTATTTATTTAGCAGGTCTATTCTTTCAACAGGTCTACACATTATTATATTCCACTTTTCTGGACATAATTATTTTATTTTTCTTAAATGACAGTTCAATTCATTTTATCAGTTATTCATTTCAGATGGCATCTCTATATCTTAAAGGCACAAATAAGGTTGTACAAAGTGAGGTATGGACTTAACAGGTCTGTGCTATTGACAAGGTGTTGTTTAAGTTGGCCCTAGTGCAATAATGTAAGACTGAAAATTGTGTTAGGCTGTAGTACAGGTTGAGCAAATATGACCATGCATGATGTGCTGTGCCACCATCTCTGGCAGTGGGAGCTGTGGTAGATAAGTGACAGCCATTTCATTAGCTAATGTATGATGTTATAGCAATGATAACATCACATTCTGAGCATATAGGGGGTTTTGGATATAAAAAGAGGGGAAGGGAACCAGATTCTATGGATAAACAGAAATATTAATAAAAAATCACCAAGAAGAGTGAATTCTGCGGCACCGCAGAAGTTCTGCGGTAGATTGCAAGTTCCACGCAAAATTCTGTGGCCGCAGAATTCTAGGGGCCTTGATTATAACCAACAAATAAACATAAACTTTGGTCCTAATGGGGACCCATGAACAAACTTCAGTATCATGATCATAGTAACCAACTTGCAGCATATTATCCCTTCACCACATTCTATGCTTCCAATGTGTGTGGCTTTGCTTCACTCAGCCAAAGCCTGTAATATTCCCTTTTTTGATCTTTCTTTCTTTGGGAATTAGGCCAAGTCCTATAGCTGGATATTTAACCCAGCTATGTCCTCCCTAGGCCTGTTTTAGAGAGGTGTTGTAGCCCTCTCTCTTGTGCGCCCCTAACTCTCTTTCCTCTAGTGCAACACCACGTCGAATCACCTCCCCCCACCGCTCTCCCCTCTCCTCCACCTTATTTCAATCCTAGAGATATATGCATGTGCTACATTTTATACATTTGGGGGTTATACTTTGTAACCATTTTGTCCAATACAGTCTCTTTTGGGGTGGGAAATTATGAAGCTCTTGCATCCAGAGCTAACATCTCAAAAACATGTCCGATTATGGCAGTTCTGTCTTGCCCTCAATGATCGCGGTTAGGGGAGACCGTAAAACCAGGGAGAAAGCAAGAAGAAATAAGTGACTTACACGGAGTATACAGTGTTAATGTTCAGTCTTCACCATTACGATGGTGCTCCGTGTTGCTCCCTGCCTCTGTGTCATTAGCCCTTTTCTTTGTGAGCCTGGTGACATCCACTGATAAATGTTGGGGGAATTGCCAGGGTGGGTTTCTTTTTCTCTGCATCGCACTAACACTCCACATCTCGGTGGTCAGCCTCTTCTCCAGTACCTCCATGGACAGATCTGGAAGAGAGATCTGGTGCTCCCTCAGGAAAGGCAAGCTTCTACCAGCAAGTTATAAATCTTAGTTCCTTCTGCTGTGCTTATTTTGAGTTTTGCTGGAAACATTAATTGGGCTTTTATTTGTTTTTCCCTTGGGTCTCTCACTATTGCTCTCACTTTGTTTCCTTTGGTCTGCAGCTCAGCCGAGTGATCTTGATCAAAGAAGATTTGGGTACCTTTGTAGGTGAGTGATTTTTGGCGCCATGCTTCCTGTAAAATAAATTATTTTTCTTGGTATCTGAGCATTATGACTATCCAAGACCTAGGGCGAGCATTGGGGTCTGCAGATTTTTGCCCCAAGGAGCGATGAGCCCGTTCCATGTCTAAGGTCATGTCGGATGGTATAGCCAATGTTGAGCGCAGCACTTGTTTAATGAAGTCAGGTCCAGTTGCATAGCCCTCCTCCGATCCTTCTTTTATGCCATAGATTCGGAAATTATTTCTTCTGGCTCTGTTCTCTGCATCCTCTAGACGTTCCTGGTTTAGTCTATCTCTCCGGAGCAAGTACAGCATGACTCTGTCAGAAGATTCCTGTGCCTCTGCGACTTGAGCGATTTTTGTTTCGTTCTCTAAGACTTTTTGGTCTATGCTCTTCAGGTCACTTTTCAGGTTTGTAAAGGCTAGTTCAGTGTTATTCACTGTTTTTAGGATTTGTTGCATTGCTTGTGCCGTTGTTGGCTGTTCCGTTTCCTCAGTCTTCTCTAATTCCGATTCGTCTTCTCCTCTGCCTTCAGGCCATGAGCTTGTGGTAAGGCCTTCCATTGCTGCTCCTGTCAATAATTGCTTAAACTTCGGCTTTGCTCCTTGAATTCTTTTTGCTTCGGGGGTCTCCCAGCCATTACGATGAATAGTTCGGCCGCTGTTTTCTTGGAAAAAATAGTCTGATGCAAGTGGATTATATCGGGTTAATTGAGGTGTTGCCCAGAGCTATCTAACTAGGCTGTTCCCATGTAGCTGGCACCACCGGAAGTCCATATGGGCAGCACTTTGAGGTACAGACGGACCACAACTCCCTGGTTTGGCTGACCCAAATGGGAAAAACTAATGGTAGACTATTAAGATGGAGTCTTGCCTTGCAAGGGTATGACATGACAATCTTATATAGGGTTGGAGCGACCAATCAGAACGCAGATGGCTTATCGCGTGTATATGAGGAGTGAACTGACTTACGGAAGCTCATCCCATGCAGGGGATAGAGCCCCCAAATTCAGTCTAGGTGGGGAGGATTGTGACACTTGGCCAGCTGGTTGTGATTGTTCTATGATATTTGTAATATAAAAATGTAGTGTGTGATTGTCTCACATGAGACATCCTACGCTCCTGGGTGACACCCCCCCCCCAGGTTTTAGTGAAAATAACAGGATATATTTATTTAGATTTTGATAACCGGGTAAGCGCACTGAGACCAGAGGTCCCTTTTTCAGGAATGACCCAGATTAGTTACAGACAGTAATTACATTTATTGGCAGGAGTACACAGTAGTACATACATTGGTAGGAGTACACACACTAGCTGGAGCATACATTGGATAGGATATAGAGTACATTACACAGCATGTCAGTTACATACACATAATAACATAGCAAATAAATCAGACATATGACATCTTAACCAACAGTGCTTTAGGGGAGAGGTGGTAACAGAAATATGTAGGATATATTGCCAGCTGGTAGGCTGACTGCCATGGGACAAGCAAGTTTCAGCCACCAAGACTAAGTTCCGGGCTAGTGGTTACAGCCACAGAGACTAAGCTCTAGCAGGTATACTTTCAGGCCGGACTTAAAGCCCTGAATAATACAACTATTAGCCAAGTCAACAGGGAGAAGGTTACGTAAATGTGGGTCAGCGTACCTAAAGGAGCGCTTGCCATAGTTAGTTCGGACACAAGGGATGTTTAGGGGATGGCCAGTGGAGGATATCGGGCCCCTGCCCCGGACTTTGGGATTTAGCAGTGGTACCTTCTTGGAGGGGAGTTGGTGGCGAAACGAGCCATCCTGTGGTAGAGTGTAGTAAGCTTTCTTTGTTTGCCCTCCCTTAGGGAATGCAGCAGGGGAGCCCCATAGAGGAGGGAGGGGAGTAAGGTGCAGTTAGATATGGCACAACGAGCCTTGAGAGAAAGAGAGTCACCCAGCCTGTAGAGAAGTCCTAACTTCTGGTGGGTGGACTCAACAATAGAGTCAATATGAGGCTGGAAGGCCATTGCCTGATCAAGCAGGGCTCCGAGGTACTTGATCTTGTCTGTGACCTCTATTCTCTTCCCTTGGGCAGTATGAAGCTGAAAGATGCCACGACGGTCTGAGCCAAAGCATCTGGACCCAAACAGGACTGCCTTCATTTTTTTCATTATTTACAAGTGAGTTTGAGGAGAACGAGGCTTCCAATGCAGCTAGACTGGCCTGGAGGTTGGCACTGAATACGCTAGGAAGTGGATCACTGCAGTAGACAACAGTGTCATCTGCATAGAGGATAAGGTTGTTCCTCCCGCCAACCCCTCTATATCATTGACAAAAAGAGTAAATAACAGGGGACCAAGGATCAAGCCCTGGGGTACCCCGGAGATTACCGGTTTAGCACTAGACTGGGTTCCTCTCCATAGGACTATTTGGGTTCGGTTGAGCAGATAGCTCTCGAACCATGTAGCAGAGAGCCCGTCCAGTCCAAGTAGGTGAAGTTTAGTGAGGAGAAGTTCATGGCTGTCCAAATCAAATGCCTTGGATGAATCAATGAATAGAGCCCCCATTGGGGAACCTTGGTTCATTACGTCAAGGATGTCCGATGTGAGCCTGATAAGGGCTGTGTCAGTGCCATGGCCTTTCTTAAAACCATGTTGAATGTCAGCTACGAGTAGGTGCCTTTCGAGGTAGTCCTGTATTTGATTGTAGACCAGTCTCTCCTGCACCTTTGCTAGTGGGCAGAGAATGGAGAGTGGCCTGTAATTCCCCACATTGACCTTCCATTTATCCGGGACCTTTCCTTCGAGGAGGGACCTGTTAATAAGTAGGGCAATTGGGCGGGAGATAACTGGAGCTGCAGCCCGCAGGAGTCTAGGTTCAAGCAGGTCATGTCCCGGAGAGGAGTCTGGGTTTATACATTGCAGAAGGGGAAGTACCTCGTCGGGTTTGACCAGCTTCAAGTGAAGTTGGGGTCGGGAGTGTTCCCAGGTGGTACCTCTGTTGCTGGGGGCACCTGAGGCCAGGTGGGGGTTTGCTTCCACCAGGATTGGAGAAAGTGGCACTAAACGCCTCTGAAGTTAAGGTGGGATCATTGGTAAGGGTATCACCGACCAGGAGCGCACCCTCTTGGGCACTGGGGCACCCTTTATCAGCAGGCTAATTTGGCCCCAGAATCTCTTGGGATCCTGTAGGTGCCTAGACTGGAGATCTCGTAGGTATTTAGATTTAGCCGACTTGGAGGCTTTGTTGCACTGATTTCTCGGTTCTCTATACCTCTCCCAGTCGGTTTTCCATCCTGTGGATTTGTATTGACCTCAGGCCCGATCCCAAAGCAACATGCTCCGTTTGAGGCTAGGGTTAAGCCATTTGTGGCATTTACCCTGTACCCTCAGTTTCTTGCTGGGGGTGTGTATATTGGCCACCGACGTAAAAGTGTTGGTAAAGAAGTCAAGCGCCTCATCTAGGGTAGGGAGGGAGATAAGGGGATCCCAGTTTATGGCACATTGGTCAGAGCAGAGAGCCTTCAAAGAGAAACTGCAGTAGTTTCTGGCTTCGATTACTTTGGCAGGCAGTTTGGGAGGCCTGTTGGACCAGATGCAGAAAATTGGGGAATGGCTGCTCAAGGAGTCTGCCACGACCCCAGCAGCCTGTATGCGGTCCGGGCTGGATACTAGGGCCCCGTCAAGCAATGAGTGGTTACCAGTCCTAGCATTGTGCTTTGTGGGCTGGTGGATAACTTGGATGAGATTGGTGTTGTGTATAGGGTGCTTGCTGGCAGAGGCCTCTAGTTAGAGACAATTTTGGTTAAAGTCCCCCAGGAGAATCAACTCCCCCAAGGAGTGATCTGCCAAGGCATGAGTTAGTGATTCGAGGGAAGACATAGCTGTTTGGGGTGGGAGCTAGGCACACCCTATGTACAGGGGTTTGATGTCTCCAAGAAGCACCTTCACAAAAATAATCTCATCACAGAGTCGCAGAGGGGAGAATGGTCAATCTCCATTGTACTAAGACCACTCCGGGTGTAAATGAAAACCCCTCCCACCTTTCTTCCCAACACGGTCCTTCCTGAAAGCATTAAAGTCAACTAGGTCTGTTTCATAAGAAAGGATGCAAGGTTTGAGCCAGGTCTCAGTCACTCCAAGTATGTCGGGTTTGTAGAGTATTGTCCAGACTTTGAGGGCATGGATTTTGTGCCTTAGGCTACCTATATTCATGTGCACCACTTTGAGTCCCCTGGCACTGGATCAGAGAGGGCAAGTGGGGTCGCTGAGTATGGTATTTGAGCGGTAGGGACCAGGGTTCAATTCCACATCCCCCCCCCCCAAGGCAAGCTTTAGCCAGGCCAGGTAATTGATAATTCTGGTGGGAGTAGGGAGGAGCCTCTTTATGTCACTTAGAGAGAGGTGGTAAAATAGTTTATAGCAGTTACCATGTCTGGCTAAGTGTGCATGGATAGTATTAGAGCATTGTTCCCTTCCTCCAGGATATCCGGGGATACTGGGGAGTGGCGACTGGGATTGGCTTCCGGATCAATGGAACCATAGCCCTAGGAGTAGAGCAGGTCAGTCCCCAGTATTAGCACCACATAGGTAGCAGCAGACATAAGGCCCACACTCTGCATGATAGAGTTTAGGCAGTAGGTGGGTGGAAAGAGAAAATTAAAAACTTCCTCTCACAGTAGTAAAGGAATACCCTAGACTAGGGTAGCTGGAGGGGCAGGTTCAGAACGAAAGATTAGATCCAGCAGCTCCAGGTTAAGGGATACACCAGGTTGAGTGTAAGTGGAGCAGGGGAAAAAAAACAGTAGCAGTAAGGATGGCAAGTGCAGCTCAGACACTTTAATCCCAAGCCCGCAAAAAACAGGAGTTAAAATATGGTGAATACTTCAGACAAGGATTCAAATTGAGCTGTAAAACCACAGCCAGGGAAACAGCAAGCAGGCTTTAAGGAGAAAGTGTCTTATAGTGAAGATGTCTTTAAGAGGAGGGCAGGATCAAAGATCAACAAAGGGGGTGGGGAGACAGAAAGCTTTACGCTCAGAGCACTAGTACTGGGAGCCAGTGGGGCAGGATGGGGTAGGGTAGGGTAGGGAGGAGCTTAAGTGTATTTAAGGGTGGCCTGAGGGGGGGGGCGAAACATTTGGCAGCCGGAGCAGCAGCCTTACTGTCTATAGGCCATACCTGATGCTTGATTCCAGGGGGCTGGTGGCTGCAGGCTGCTTGGTGCTGAGAGAGGCTCAGAGTGGTGTCCAGGCGTGCAGGAGGTGAACCGTGTAACTGAGCAGGAGATTTCTGTAATGTATGTAACTTCCTTGAATAATTGCATTTTATAGCCTTTTTATGACCTCCTGCCTCTAAAGCTGGGAAACTAAAATATACATTTTATGACTTCAGATAAGCCGATTCCTGTAAAGCTGTATTGCACGTAGGTGAGGGATTGCAGGGTTGTAAATCTACAAAGGAACCACACAAGATCAAAAAGAAAATGTTTAATTAAGGAGTCCTATTTAGGAAATGTCTTTTTCCTGCTGATGTCACATTATTTAATATATCTTCTGGCAGGAGATCATTGTTTGTATATTTTTTATATTCTAAAAGGAGGAGCTAGATGACATCATAGAAGGGGTGTGGAAACAGAGTTTTAAACTGTATACTTTTTTTTTTATACTTAGTTTGAGTATTTTTCAATTAAAAACTTCTGGTTGTAACTTACTTACAGTGTCATATTCAAAATCAATTATCTGGTATTACCAGAATAAAACAACCATGTTGCCTCTTTTTCATTTTGTACCTATTCCATTTTTGTATTTTATGCTTATTAAACCAAGCAAGATCATTTGATCTTAAGAATTAAAATATTGTAAACAAACAGCTTCTACCCTTGGGGAGGTAAAAACAAACCAACATCCATATATTTCAGCATTACATTAGATTTGGTTTAAAACTGATACCTTTTGTGGAGAGTAGGACTAGACACACAATGGAAGAACGGGGGGGGGTATTTAAAATCGTATACTTAGGTCTGTATTTCTCTTACATCCTCTCTTTATATAAGTCCCAACGAGTCCATCTGTTTATATACGCTTCATTACTGTGATTGACAGCAAAAGTGGTTCTTTCCATAATTTGAATTTGGTTTACTGCTCCCAACCATTCCCCTATCTCTGGAGGAAACTGCTGTAACCATTTCTTTGTTATGCCCTTCAGGGCCGCGGATGCACAACACTGCCCATAAGTATTGTCCTTCCTTTCCTTTAATTGTTGCCGGACATAAACCTAACACTATATTCTCCGGACCTATCTCTGTTGCCAGGCCAGATATTCCTGTTAAATGTTGTTTGGTAGTGCCCCAGTATATTTGTAAACTTAAACAGGACCAGAAAATGTGTGACATCTCCGCTTGGAGGCACCCACATCCTCTCCAGCACATTGCATTGGTTCTAGAACCCATCCTCATCTGTCTACCTGGTGTGTAAAAATATCTAATTTTAATCTTCCAGGCAAATTCCTGCCATATAGGTGATGAGGTTGTGCTCCAACTACTTCTAAAGATTATAGCCCATTTTTTTCTGATTTAGTTGTACTTCCAGCTGTTGTTCCCATTTTTTTGTAATAAGGCTGTGCTGTGCATCGGACCCATCGCCAGGTTCCAATAAAGCATTGTTATGGCTCCTTTACCATGAGTTGATTCCCATATATTTTCAAATACCCGGGGGAAAGGTCTGAGATCTCCATGCTTAATGTCCTCTTGCAGCTTTCCATTTACAACATTTCTAAGTTGATAGTAATATAACAGATCATGCTCTGACCAGTTGAACAACTCCTTTTGCCCTTTCAAAAGATAGTAATGTACTCCTCTGCAGCAATTGCCAACTTGCAACAAGACCGGCAGTCGCCTGTCTCTGATACCAGTTAGAAAAATTATTTGGAGGATAAGTCTTGTCAAATATAAATCACTTACATTTCCACATCTTTCTTTTTGTGTACCCTTTTTTACACCGTGGTACCAACCATGTAGGGTTGCTCCTACTGGGGTCGGGAATGTCACAAAATCTGAGGTGCGACCCTGCGGGTCAAAGAGCTTGGAGCATAGTTGCGCCCTCCCCATTAAACGCAGTTCGATTTGTTGCCAATGTGCTCTATAGCCCTTGTGAGCCCATAACAAGGACTGCTTCATTTGGGCAGCAACCCAGTAACTGCCTATTTGTGGACAGGCTCAACCCCCTTCCTGTTTTGGTAGAAATAGCACTTTTTTAGTTACTCTGGGACGTTTATTCCCTCAAATAAAAGTCATTATCCAACTCTGCCACACCTCCAGTTCCTTCTGAGGTACCCTACATGGAACCGCCTGAAAAAGGTATAGCAGCCTTGGCATAACATTCATTTTGATTATTTGAAGTCTAGAATAGAGAGGAAAAGGAATACTGTCCCATCTCTGCAAATCCGCTTTAGTCTGCTTTACTAGGGCTGGGTAGTTGTCTACAAAAAGCGTACTTGGTAATTCACCCAGCTTAACTCCTAAGTACTTAATAATCTCACAGTCCCACCTCATAGGGTACGCTGTTTTAATTTGTTCCTCAACTGTATCTGACAGAACCAGAACTTCTGTCTTTGACCAATTCAAAGCATATCCCGATAGGGCTGAAAATGTTTTAATCTGTTCAAAGACCTCAGGTAGTGACACTATCGGATTTGTCAGCTACAGTAACACATCGTCAGCATAAACTGCCATCTTATGTGTTGTGTTTCCTAATGCTACCCCAGTAATCTGGTCGTTCCCCCTTATACTCTGAGCCAAAGGCTCAATATACATGGCAGATAACAAGGGGGACAGGGGGCAGCCCTGCCTAGTGCCCCTCTCTAGCCGAAAAGAGCTAGATATGTAGCCATTGGCTCTCATGTAGGCTGTTGGGCTCTCATATAGCTTAAAAATCAAATCCACAAAAGGAGCCGGAAAACCAAAGCCAGCCAGGGTACCTCTCAAAAAGTCCCACGAGACCTGATCAAAGGCCTTTTCTGCGTCTAGGCTCATCACATAAGCCGGGGTCTTTGATAATTGGAGATGTTCAATTATGTCTACTGACCTTCTTATATTGTCTGAGGTCTGTCTACCTGGGACGAAACTGGTTTGATCTAGATGTATAATGTTCTGAAGGAATTTTTCCAGCCTCTGGACCAGAGCCCCCATCATTATTTTATAGTCAGTATTTAATAATGAAATCGGCCTATATGAAGAACATCTGATTGGGTCCCTGGCCGGCTTTGGTAATACAGAGATAACAGCTTGGCTCCAGGATGGGGCCCCCCTGCCCCCCTCTTCCATAGAGCATTAAAGGCGTCCCTGAGAAGTGGTATTACTTCTGGTTTAAAACTTCTATAAAATTTGTTTGGGAGCCCGTCGGTTCCTGGACATTTACCTGTCTTTAAACGAGAGATTTCAAACTGTATCTCCTCCAGTGTAAACAGGGAGAGCAAGCTCTCTCTTTGTTATGTTGAGATTTTAGGGAGGCGTAGAGGCAAATACTTTTCTATTTCCTCCTGCGTAGGACTGGCCCCCTTACTATATAGGGTTTGATAGTAGTTTTTCAATGTTTTGGCAATCTCCTCCACTTTATTTTTCCATGTTTTTGTTTTGGTGTCAAAAATTTTGGGGATACTGGCCTTGGCTCTTCATTGCCTAAACCTACATGTTAAGAGCCGAAGGGCCCTCGGCCTGCCCTCGTAATATCTGTGGTGTAAATAAAGTAGTTTTTGCTCAACTTGGTAGTCTAAGAGTTCCAGCAACTCCCTCTTTAGTTTCTTTAATAATTTTCCCCTATCTACATTTAATTGTTGCTGCTGTTGTAATTTCCAGATTCCTTATCTGCTCCTGTAGCCCTTCCCTTCTTGCTTCCCTCACACTCTTATTTCTGGACAAGATCTCTATGCATTTTCCTCTTATTATTGCTTTCACTGTATCCCATAAAATCCCAGGTGCAATGTCCGGATCTGCATTGTCACTTGCTGCTTGCTCTATTACCTTAGTTATCATTTCCTTGTTTTCCTGACTACGTATCAGAGAGAGGTTCAGCTGCCAGAAAGCGGAGCGCCGAATGGAACCTATTTTTAATTTCAAATAAACTGGGGCGTGATCTGATAAGATTATGTCACCCATCCAGGAGTCGGTGCACATGGATGTATTGTCCCTAGGCATTAATAAGTAATCTAACCTGGAATATATTTTATGTGCCGAGGAATAGAAGGAGAATTGCTTGGTTCCCTTATGCATCTGTCTCCAGGTATCTACAAGGCCCAGTTCCCCCATTAACTTTACCACCTTTTTCGCTGTTCCATTCTCCTGCCTGGTAACCCCTCCCGATGTATCCATATGGGCATTTAGCCTCAGATTCAAGTCTCCCCCTATTACGAGGGCACCTTCTGCCCAATCTGAAATACGCAATATAAAATCTCTATAAAATGAAAATTGTGAGCCTGGCAGTGCGTATATTGAAACCAATGTGACTGTTGTGCCATTGTATTTACCTTTTAATCTGACCCAGCATCCCTCTTTATCCCTAATCGTGTCAATCACCTCTAAGGGGCAGCTGTTAGGTACAAGGATTGCAACACACCCCTTCTTCTACCCCTCTTATACGAGGAGTGGACAGTTGTTTGGTAGCCAAATGTTTTTAGTTTCTCGTGCTCATCTTTATTTAAGTGAGTTTCTTGGAGCATTATGAAGCCTGCCCGGGATTTTTGTAAAAAGGACATTATTCTACTCCTTTTAATGGGATGTGTTAACCCGTTAACATTAAAGGAGACTGTAATTACATCTGCATTATCCATTCAGGGTTCTAAATGATTGTTATTTCAGAAAATTGTTGCGCTTCTATTGTCCCATCAGCCACACCCCATCCCCCACCCCGTCTGTCCCCCACAAAAGTAAAATCCCCAAGGTCGACTTATTAACAGTCTGAAATATATTAAACATTGCCGCAGCTTGTTTAAAATATCAACTGATGTGCAAACAAATTTAGCTACCCAGAACTTGTACTTCCACCAAAGGAAACCTTTGCCTCCTCCAAAAAAGGTTTCTGTTACCAGTAATCCCTCTTATTCTCCGGGAACACTAACACGAGGAGTAAAACAGAACTATCACACCACGTGTGATCCCCCTCGAGAGCCTTTAAGTTTGGCAGTCAGGCTCTAAATATATACTTTAAGCAGTATATATCACAAAAAATAGGCTGTGACGCCACCGGTCTCTGCCCTCCACCCCCGCCCCGCCCAGAACGAAACAATTCAACCCTCTCATTTGTATGTCTCTTATAAAAGGAAAAAAGGAAAATATTGTTTGATAATCAACTGTTTACCATCCCTTCGTTATTCTACAGGCATCTATATTTTTGCTATATTTGTCAGTTAGCTTGAAATACGCTAATATGGACAAAAAGGAGAGGGTAAGCAACAGTGCTTTAAACATGTAACTCTTCACTTAGTTCGTGGATCAGTCCCAAACGAAAGCTTTGCTCGCAATGATGAGATGGGTCTGGCTAGCGTATGCTGTGAGTCTTACTTGACAGCTTCATACCCTACTTCAGACCGCAATCGAATTTAGATCCATTTCAGCCCAAACAAAAAAGTTAATGTTGTCGTTTACTGGCGCCTTGCCCAGCCCAGCATGAAGGATACCATAAGTTCTCTCCGAATTCTTTCATCCCTGGGAGTCATTCGTAAGGACTTTACGCTGATTCTGGAGTTTTTGCAGCAGTACTTTTATCGCTTGCAACGGGGCAGTCGATGACATAGCGAGGTCACGACCTCTCTTCCTCCTCCCTGCTGAAATCGCCCAATCCCTAGTGTGCTTCATCGCCTTCTGGGAACTCGGGTTTCCATTTACTGAGGCCTGTGATTCCACCAGGCCCCTCTCCACCAACACCTCCCTGGCCTCCTCCGGTGAGTCATACGCTTTTGTTCCTTCAGGCCAAAAGATTCGAATTCTAGCTGGGTAGAGTGTGTGAAAACGAAGGCCGTTGGCTTTCAACGCCTTTATTATTTCAGCATACCGAGAGCGTTGCCGTTGGATTTCTTGAGGGAAGTCGTGATCAAAAAACAGTCTGTTGTTTAAATATGAGACCTCTTTCTGTTTCCAAGCCCTTAACAGCACATCCTCCTTTGTTTTATAGCTATTGAATTTAATAATTATCGATCGAGGTCTGGCTTTGTCGTCTGTAGGTCTAGGCTGCAGCGCTCTGTGGGCTCTCTCGATGTTTAGTTGGTAGCCCGTCGGTAGGTTTGAAACGTCCATCAACAAATCTGTTAAGAAGTCTGCCATTCGGCCTGTCTCAGCCCCCTCGGGGAGACCATATAGCCTAATGTTCTCAAGTCTGGAGCGGCTTTCGAGGTCTATGCACTTTTTCTGTATTCTCTTAGTTTGTGCCACCAGAGCTTGTAGTATCAGGCTGTGTCGCACTGTCCTCAGTTTGAGCTATCTGATCCTCCGCCTCTTCTACTCTTTTCTCAAGTTTGGATAATTTTTTGATCTAGGTTTCTGAATTCCTGTTTTGTCTCCGCTCTCATCTCCCGAATCTCTTTAAACAGCTGTTCAAACCTAGATCTAGACAGTTGGTCAGATTCCTCCTCCGTATCTATTATGCTAACCGGCAGTGGACTTCTGCTCGGCCTTTTGGTTGCTGGTGTCAATCCACGGTCATCTGCTGAATTAATGCGTTTTTTTGGTCTCTCCTTGCTCTGTTTGTCTTTTGTGCACCCTGTAGATGCCATTTCTGATCCTTTTTACCGTATTTTTTTATTTTACAGTAAATTGTTTCTCTGGGCAAAGCAGGTGAGGAGTCACACTCAGCTGCTTGCTATTGCCTCCGTGACGTCACCGGAAGTCCTGTGTACTGTGTTTGAACTTGTTGACCTATCTTTTTGGGCTCTTAAGAAGCGAGATCTAACTATAAGCACTATAGAGGTAATACATTAGATAGAAAAGTCTTAACTGTATGTTGGTAGGAGTTTGTAGTTTCCTTTTTTTTTTTTGTAAGTGATTGTATGCTTTGTGATATAGTGTTCTGTGTTTACCTTTTTCATATTTTTATCCATTTTTAGTAAAATCTGTGTTTGAAAGATACTGCCTGGGTCTTCCAAGTTCTTTTTTTTTTGCATGTGACGTATAGAGGGTTAAGACTGACAAAACTGTTCAAGAGCTTGATGGTGTTACTAAACTGGGAAAAGGTAAGAATATACCTAAGATCTTTTATAGAGTTTCAAGGGTTCATTTTGGAAGCCTGCCTGGGTGCCCCTGGCGTAAGATTGTACCATAATTCCCGAAGAGGGTACGAATCTGCGCCTGTACATTGTGTACGCTAGCATAAGGTTCACAGTTTGAATCCCCCCAGAACTTGAGACTAAAGGTGATTCAGACCCACAAGCAGACAGGAGGGTTACCCTGCTCACATTACTGCGCTCGGAGGTTGGCACTGTGGGAGCAGAGGGCCTGACCTGCTAAGTGCATTTATGATGGGGTAGCAGGTATGAAGGGGAGGAGAGAGCCTTAGCAGTAGTGTTTTGGGGGAAGAGGAATGGATGAAGGGGAGAGGGGAGGCAATAGGAGAAAGCAGCTTGACTGCCATGTGAGCAAGGGTGAAGAATTGAGAAGGTGTGGGTGTGCCTTGAGCATAAAGAGTGCAGGGTGGAGGTAGGGGAGAGGAGAGGAGAGAAGATAGGTAGGAGGGAAGAGAGCCAAACCAGTATTTGACAATAAAGATGGAGCAGTGGGACTGGCGATGTAAGGGTAGAGGAGAGATGGAGAGGGAGGGGTAGAGGGAGCAGTGATGGGTGCGGGGAGGAGAGTTGGAGACAAAGCGACAGAAAGCATTACAGAGGCTGACCAGTCTGGCAAGAGAGGATGGGGGAGGGGGGCAGAGCTATAGACCATGTCAGTGCAGTCAAAGATGGGAAGCATCGTCTACCGGTGGACTTGGGTGGGGAGGCTGTCCTTGTTTCAGTGTAGGACACCGAGCTTGAGGTGAAGTTTGGAGTGGATGGTGTCAAAGTGGGCAGAGAAATCTAATTACTCACCAAGGTATCTCAAGGCAGGGACGACCTTCAATTTGTTGCCATCTAGGGTGTTGAAGACTGGGGAAGGTGAGAGCCATGCTAGATCTGGCTGGTGCCAAGGGTCACAGACACAGTCTTTTTGGTGTTTACTTTGAGCTGGTCGGTGTGGATCCAGCACAGCACATTGTGGAAATCGTTATGGAGTGAGGATAGTGGAGTGCAGATTTAGAAGGACCTAATGTGTGAAAGGGCACAGTGAGTGGATGACAGTGTCGTCTGCATACATATGTATTTGTGAAGAGACACAGGTGGAGGAGAGATCATTAAGAAAAATGGAGAACAGTGTAGGGCCCAGATGGAGCCCTGGGGGACACCTGTCAGGAGGCCTTTGTGTAAGAGTGGAACCACTCAACAGCAAGAGAAGAGGACAGCTGAGTACAGCTTGACCAGGAGGAGGGAATTAGACTCAAGAGTCAAATGCCTTTGCAAGATCAACGAATGTGACTGCGCTGATATGTTCCTGATCCATCCCAGTAAGGATGGTGTCAGTTACATGCAGCAGCAAATAGCTGTTAGGACGGTTCCTTCTGAAGCCAAACTGGAAAGGAGAGAGGAAAGAGGAAGAGTCTAGGACGTTAACCAGTCTGGAGTACACTAGGAACTCTTGAAGTTTAGCAAGGGAAGGAAGGAAGGAATGAAATCAGCCTATAGTTTCCTGGGAGGATGGATCACCCCTCTTGTGAAGAGGCAAGACTTTGGCAACTTTCAAGGCATGGGGGACAACACAGAGGGAGAAGGAGAGATTCTGACATCCCTGGTACACACCTTTGTTACCTGATGCTTGATTATTGTAAGGTTCTATCCCTAGGGCTATGGGGGTGGTGGTGTTGGTGTATCGTCTACAACTGTTGCAAAATGTTGCAGCCATGTTGATCTCCAATCACGTAACACCTGTGCTGTGCCATCTGTAGTGGCTATTAGGTGGTGCACCACCTCTGAGATCACAAAAGACGTACAGGTTTTGGGCTCTGGCTACCTTGAAGACCTCTTTCCTTGGTATACTTCTGGTTGACCGCTCCACCAAGAAATTATTGCTGGCTGTCCTAATAGCTTGTCTAAAATAGTCAGATGATGGGGCGTTCTGAGTGGTAACCCTCTCCATCTGGGACTCATTACCTCTCCATTTTAGGAGTTCCCCCTCAGTGAAGGCATTTAAGAGGGGCTAAAATATTATCTGTTTACTCTGGCTCAGGCACCAATTAGTTATGTATAAGCCGTGCCTCCGTAAAACATGGTAATTTATTTATCTATTAGTAGCTTTTATGATTACATTGCTATATTGCTGTGTGTTTTTTTTCCCTCTATGTGAAGTGCTGTGAGCTCTTGGAATAGGGTGGTATGAAAATAAAATGGCCTTGCCTGTTCTGGTTAATAGTTGACTAAGAGTTAATGTCCAGTATCATGGCTGTCATAAACTTCCTCCCTAGATTTAATTAGAGACAGTGTTGATGAGTAGAAAATCATATCATATTCTTGGTGAGGTGTTATCTCATCTTCAGTTGACATCTTCAGCCATAGGGATTTTTTTTTTGCAAGTTGTGATGTCACAGTCAGTGAGGAAACAATGCTGATGAACATAGGAAAAGGTACAACACTTGATGTGTCACCTCACAGGTAGAGTACTGTTTCACACGTCGCACCTTGTACTGGCACATAGAATAAAACACCTAATTTGCAAAAGGGAAAAAGAAATAATGCATCACATATAAAAAATAAGAAACAGCTGGATACAAAATTATTAAAAACAAATACAATTTTTGGGGTATATTAGATCTTTAAATGAGAAGCTGAATGTTCTGTTTTATTGCCACCTCAGAGGTCCCTGTTACAGGTATAGTCTTCATTACAAGTATAGTCTAAAGTTTGACAGAGTACAGGTGGCGCACTTTATACAGCTTCCTCCTTAGTAAATTCATTGTATATATGTTTGGGCAAGTCTGCATGGCCCAGAAAAAAGCAGACCTGTATTTATAATGCTGTACAGATGCATTAAATAGAAAACATTTACTATGTACACAAGAATTATAAGTTTTATACAGTATTAAAGTAACGGGGAATACACTAGGAAATTCAAAATATACAGGTTTAAAACACAAAAACACACAATAGGAAAACTCGGCTAAACTGATTACAATTCTAAGTCTTACCCTAAGGTTTAGAAGTCTTTGCACATAGCAAACAAGACACACAGATTTGGCTAGTTTTTCTTCTATGGCACATGGCTAGTCCCAGCCGTGTGTCTCAGGCTAGGTTGAGAAAAAATGAGATTGAGTCCTCTTTGCTTACTGTTTTTTTTTAAGGATATAAGCCCCAACCTTCCAGGATGCAGGAGGCTTTTTGCCTCAGCCCACTACACTCTGTGTCATGCCACCTTTGAGACTAGAAGCCCTTTTCTGTTTCCAGCACTGCTCAGGGCAAATGTTTGTTTGCTTTTCCTGACATAGCTGGCACTAGTGTGGTTCCATCCCTGTTCGTGGAATGGTGAATCCCAGATGTAGACATTTTTGCATCCCACCTCAATGCCAAACTGCCACAAGTGTGCTCCATTAACCCAGGGCATAGAGTTTTCTGTCCGGTTGTATTCCGGCTGCAGTACAAAAGCCATTATTGCTATGCCTTCTCTGCAATACCTCTTATTCTTGGAGTGCTAATCAAACTGGAGTCAGAAGGAGGCAAGATAATTCTGATACTGTAGCTTCTTGTTGGCACAGAGAAATATGAGATCCACTACTGACTCGGCTAACAGGCATCTGCGTACTCTGCCAGGTAGGATGGACTTATTGATTCAGGCCTAGGGCCATTTGAGCCATCCCAATCTGTACTTCGTCCATCTCCAGGCTTGGTGCCTGCAGAAATAGAGGTGAACAGATTTAATGTCTCACAGTGAGTCTCTGAGGTATTGCTAGCAGCCCAAATGCCATCCATCATGAAAGCATAAGGGGCTAGATGGAAGTATTTTTTTTTTTTTCATTTGTTACTCCACGAACCTGGAAGACCCCTTCGAGTGTCCCCCCCCCAAAAAGTGTTAGAATATCTGTTGGGCCTGTCGGTCTCGGGCCTGCAGTGCTCCTTGGTCAGGGTCCATCTGGCTGCTGGATTAGCGTACCATGAACCAGTGGCTACTCTATCTGAGTTGCTACTGTTCAAGAGATGCCTTAGGGGAATCTTGCGTTCAAGACCCCCATTTGGAAGTCTGGCACTCCTTGGGATCTCAGCATGGTACTAGGCGTCCTCACTCGCAAGCCTGTTGAGCCAGTGACCACTTGTGACATGAAGTACTTTACTTGGAAAACAGTGTTTCAAGTAGGCATTCCCTCTGCGTGCATGGTGCCTGAAATACAGGCTGTAGTTATGCATCATCAGTATGCAGTCTTCCATAAGGACATGGTAGTTCTTCATACACACTCTGAGTTTCCACCCTGTTGCAGATATTTGTGTCATCTGCAAAGAGGCATACCTTTCCTTCCAGGTGCTCTCCACTGTCACTTATAAAGACATTAAAGAGGAACGGTCCCAGTACAGAACCCTGCGGTACCCCGCTAGTTACCTTCCTTTCTTCACTGTGGACTCCGTTTACTATTACCCTTTGCGTCCTGTTGTCCAGCCAGTTTTTTATCCAGGCTACACCTTGGGACCCACTCCTAGGCTGACTAACTTGTATATTAATCTTTTGTGTGGGACTGTGTCAAATGCCTTGCTAAAATCTAAGTAGGCCAAATCCTCAGCCCTTCCCTGGTCTACTACCTTGGTCACCCAGTCAAAGAAATCTATTAGGTTTGTCTGACATGACCTTCCTGCTGTGAAACCATGCTGCCTTGGGTCCTGTGCCCCACTGGTCTCTAGGTACTCAACAATTCTTTCCTTCAGAAGTGATTCCATCATTTTCCCTACCACTGAAGTCAAACTAACTGATTTGTAGTTTCCTGCCTCTGCCGTGCTCCCACTTTTGTGAAGTGGAATCACCTTTGCCCTCCTCCAGTCCTCAGGTACCACCCCATCCTCCCATGATTTGTTAAAGAGAGTAGTCAGTGGTGTTACTAGTTCTACCCTTAGTTCTTTTAGAATTCTTGGGTGAATCCCATTGGGCCCCATTGCTTTTTCCACCCTCAGTTTCAAGAGTTCTTTCAAAACCCTTTCTTCTGTGAATGGACTGGTATCAACCCCCCTATTCAGTGTTTCTCCCTTGTTTGGTTTAGGTAGCTCCTCCTCCTCCTCTTCCGCTGTGAATACTGTGAAGACACTATTGTTCCTGTTAGCCCAGTCAGTCCCTGTAAGAAGGGACAACACTTCTATATTTTCCCTCAAGTAGTCGTTAGATTGCTAGTAGTTTAGTTTCACTGGCTAGCTCTCCTTCTCTGAAAACATGGTAATGAGATAGTTGGGGCTGGTGCCACTGTATACCAGTGGGCACAAGCATGGATGGCATGCATACAGGGGTATACCCATATCACCAGCCTCAAATGTTTTGGCTCCTGCTGATTCCTGGAAACTCCAGCCCTAAGACCAAAAAGTGGTACTCTGTGGAGAAAGTATTTAGGAAGAGCTACAGTTACGGTAAGAACTGCAGCTTCTCTTTTGATATACTGTGTATGAATTAGTGAACAAAAAGGTATAATATGAAACATCACACAAATTAAAATAATAAGTAGGAACAATGAATTTAACACGCAAAGAAGGGACAGCAAGATTGTGCGTTGAATTGTACAGTAGTTTGGGCCAGTTTAGCTCTGTTCCTGGGAAGCATGATACAGAGGAGTGAGGCATTAAGAGCAAGGAGGCTAGATAGGGGTAGAAAGGGGGCAAATATAGTGCAGCTAACCATGAGACTTTAAGGTGTTGCAAAATATAGAACAACAATATGAACTGAGCAAAGCTTAAAGCTAATAACCTTATTATAGCAAATAGTATAGCACTACAGAATGAGTAATGTCTAATGCTAATGACCTAACTAGCAATACATATAGAGAATACTGGCTGAGCAATCATGCTGAACCAGTGTGTTTAACCACAGAGGGGATTATGATTCCATGTGACCTCAAGAGCGAAGCTCGAGAGGTCCACTAGTCATAAACCCCGAGGTGGCTGAAAACACACTGGTTCAGCGAGATTGAGAAGTCAGTATTTTTTTATAGTGTATTGTGGCTCGTTGTGGGGGCAATAAGAAAACACACATACTGATTTGTTATTTATCTGTTATTAATGATCACAGTTCAAAACACAGCTATAATTGTTATGGAACTCAGGAAGCGGCAACACACACAAAAAAAAGCATTTCTTTTCATTTCAGCGAACAACCGCCAAATTTCCATAAAGATTTCTTGTTTACGGTCCACTCTCCGAAATGCTACTTTCATTCTAGCTCCTGTCTTCTGGTGACCACAGACTACCTGCAGTTAAAATAAGAGAAATTAAGAATTTTCAGTTTATCTGCTTTTCTTCGATCATTTTCATTTACCCACACATACTTTAACCCCTGTAGATCTGACCTTTTTTATGCTATGCTAATGGTGTCATGAACCTTACCACATGATATTACCCTCGTTTTAATATTCATTAGCATACTTACTCAGTCACTGTCTGAGGAGGAAGAGGATGGCACACGGACTCTATGTCTTTTCGGTTCTTTGGCCTTATGAATGAAATTTTCAGTGACTCCCTGCTGGAAAATACAGTTGCTACCAAATAAGGTTAGTCCGGGGCAAGTGAAGACAGGCTTTCTTGGGAAGAGTGAGTGCTGGTCCCTGTTGTTTGGGGGCACTGAATTTTTTGTTTTCAAGGCTTGAGAAAATATATGCACAAGGTGTTTTCAGGAGCACTGATACTACCTCCGTAAAGCTCTGAATTGCGGGGCTGCTTTGCTTCTGTCGCTACTGAATAATTGTTTATGGAGGCAAGGTTTCTGTGTCCTGAGACTTGGGCAGCTTCAGTAAGGGGTGCCATCGATTAGTCGTTGGATACAGGTTTTTCTGGTGGAGTGGTTTGTTATTTTTTTTGTCTACCGGTTTACCTGATGCCACTGTCATTTCCCTCATTACGGAACATAGTTTGTCCTGCCTGACTGTCATGCTTCTGAACCATAGAGAACCTGGCTTGCCTGGCGCATCATTTGCATTTGGTGCCAGATAAAATGACACATCAGGCTCCTTCATTTTTTTGGGTCTCTGGTCAGCATATTTCAGGTATGCAGCCATTGATTGGCTCCCTGGCTGGATTACTAGTATTCTCGTACATGCAAGGCTTGATGGGTCTGACATCATGGGGGTTTTCAACAGTCCTAGTTTTTGTTTGCCTCTCGTTATATTGGATGTGATGTTTGCCTTCTGAGTCAACACACAACTCCAGCTCTCCCCACTTTAAACACTAGTGCGCATGGCGAAGTATAAACCAATGTTAAAAAACTTTAGATTTAGTAGTGTTGTGGGGTCGTGTAGTCCCACTGTTGAGGTGCTGTAAAGAAGGTCTGTGTGCTCATCAGTCAGAGCTTCTGCTTTATGTGACTTATTCCCTTTGCCCTGCCACTTTAAATGCTTTTGCTTTGCTTTTAATGTTTTTATGTCTTTTGAAAGTCTGTCTGATTGCCATGGAATATGTAGTTGCCGTAATTATGCCTCAACAGATAACGATTGATACTTCCAAGGAACCCACGTAGGCTACTAGGTTCATAGTCTGTGCCGTCAACATGCTGTATTTTGAAATAAACTCGGCTATCAGGACATCAAGTTCAGCGTGTGGTATTTTTTGAATTTCCCTGTACTCATCTATATCATGCAGGAATGATGTCAGCAGTCGGATGTCATTAGCTGTTTTTTTTTTTTTTTAATGGTCTGCTTATTTTCGTTTTCTAGTATAAACTGCTCCCTTTTGCTCATTTGTTTTGAGAACACTGCCGTGGCCATGTTGATTTTTTAAAATTTGTATGATTTGCGTTGGTCCCTTGTTCCGCGTGGCTTTCATTTTGATGCTCGAGTTTGTCATTCCAAATGAATGGAACACTGTTCTGCACGTACAGTTAGTACAGTGTTCCATTCATTTTTTACTCTGTGGATGAACAGCCTTAAAGTGGGGTGGGATTTCTAGCGAGAACAACATTCCATCATACACTATATTATAGATTAACTCCATGAAATGAGTTGTCTGATGCCGCCGACCTAACTAGCAGTGCATAGATTAACTATATGGCAGCAGCAATGTCTAATGCTAACATTAACTAGATGTACCTAGATTACTGTATGGAGAGAGCAATGTCTAAATCTGTAGTAATAAATAGATTACCTTCATGAAATGAGCAATGCCTAACACAGCCTTAACTAGTAACAGATGGAATACCTAAACAGAGTGGTCAGAAACATAGAAGTTGTCGGCAAGTGGGGACCGTACGATCCATCAAGTCTGCCTTTGGCTTCCGACCTCCCACTTAGTTGCCTGCTTGTATATCCCACAGTGTCTGTGCCATGCCCGCTTGAATTCCCCCACTGTCTTGGCTCCCTTCCCCTGGCAGGCTATTCCGTGGCTCCACAACACGCTCTGTGAAGAAGAATTTCCTCATATTGCCTCTGAACTTTCCTCCCTTAAGTCGACAGTTGTGCCCTCTAGTCCTGCTGTAGTCCTTTATCTGAAAGAGGTTCTGCATGTTCACCCTGTTGTTGCCTTTAAGGTATTTGAATTTTTCTGTCATGTCCCCACGATTCCTGCATTGCTCTAGGGAGTATAATTTGAGGTCATCCAGTCTTGCCTCGTACGTTTTCTGATACAAACCCTGCACCATCTTTGTTGCTCTTATTTATTTATTTATTTATTTATTTGAGTTTTGGTGACCGGGTAAGTCCACTGAGACAAGTACAGTCCCTTTTTCAGGGTCGACTCGGGGGAGAAACAATTCTTACAGAGAGCAAATTAAATATAGTTTGAAAACGATGTAGCAGTTAGATTTACATTCAGAGTCACATGATTTCTTACATACAGCAAGGGTAGGCAAATATGATATATAAACATTATGTAGAGAATAAAGTAACAACCATGAAGGGAAGACTGTACAAAAGAAGTAGGCAGTAACTTTTTGCTACAAAGCACAGGCACATCAATATATGTATGTACATTATGTAAGGCAGACATAAAATAATACGAGACTGACAGACAGATGGAGGCACCAGTTAAGAGTAAAGGAGTCAGATTACTGAGACATTAGCCAAAGCAGGAACAAGCAACAGGGGAAGCAAGTGAGGCATACAAAGCAGATTGGAACTTGGGGAGAGAAGAGCAGGACAGTACAGTGGGAGGGAGGGTGTTCCAAACAGAAGGTTCAGCGAAGGCAAGACGCATCTTAGGTATAATAAGAAGTGGGAGAGAGGCAGATCCTAGGGAACACGGGGCTTGCCTCAGACATATTAGCCCACTTAGGCAAGAAGGGGTGTATTTATGCACCAGCTTAAATAAGAGGCTGAGGGAGTAGTGCCTTAATTTAGACACATAGGGTAGCCAATCAAGAGAGGAGAGGACATTACAGTGGTGAGAACAGGAGTCAGCCCCCAGAGCGAATCTACCCACCTTATGGTAGGCCTGGGACAGTAAAGAGAGGGTCATAGAGTTTGCAGAAGCAAGCAGAGGGGCACCATAGGTTAGGAGAGGTATAAGGGAGGAAGTTGAAATCTTGCGACAAGAGGCATAGGATAGGAAAGGATGAATCCTGTAAAGGAGGCCTAGGCGCTGGTTTAGAGCTCTGGATACATTGGAGGCATGCAACGTCAGGGAGAGAGATGAGTCCAGAGTCATGCTCGGATATTTAAAGGAGTGGACGCATTCAAGGGTGTCTCCACTGAGGGAGGTGATATTAAGGAGTAAGTCAGTGCGCTGGGATGGTGGTAGGTGAGAAAATAGCATGCATTTTATCTATTTTGAGTTCAAGACAAGGTGCTTTTTTGCAGAACCAGTCCTTAAGTGAAGAGAAGTCAGAAGCCAGAGTGCAGTTAAGCCAGCCAGTATCAGGAGAGGAGCGATAAATTACTGCATCATCTGCATATAAGTGTACTGTTGCTCCACCACAGAAGTTTGGTAAGTTGTTGATAAATAGAGAAAAAAGCATTGGGCCCAGGATGGAGCCTTGAGGAACACCATGGGTTATGGGGTTAGAGTTAGAGACGGAGCCAGACTATTTGACACTTTGGGCGCGGCAGGATAGGTACTTTTTGTCCAGGTTGATGCACTATTGTCAAGACTAAGAGCATGGAGCAGATGAAGTAGCAGGCCATGGTTCACCAGGTCGAAAGCTTTTGTAAGGTCAACAAAGATGGCCCAAGTTGTGGACCCTTGGTCCATATCCTGGAAGAAGTCAGAGGTAACCTTTATCAATGCAGTGAGGGTACTGTGGTTCCTCCTGAAACCGTGCTGATAAAGGGATAACAGAGCATGAAGCTCCAGGTAGTCCTGGAGGTGGTTCTATACAATTCGTTCTTGGATTTTTCGCAAGGGACAGAGAATGGAGATAGGACGGAAATTTTCAAAATTAGTATTGGGTCCACCTTTAGGTACAGGTATGACTACTGCCACCTTCTGTTGGTCTGGGACAATACCAGTGAGGAAAGAACGATTGATTAGATCCCGGACAGGGCGCGCAAGGGCAGGGGCTCCCAACTTGAGAAATTTCGGCTCTAGGGAGTCGTGACTAGGAGAGCTTTGTGCTTGCAACTTAATGAGGAGCTTCTGGATTTCTTTGAGGGAGGCAAGTTTCAAGTGAAACGCAGGTCTAGCCCCAGGGATTGACAGAGGGGAAGAGTCAAGGGGGGAGGGAGTGTTAGAATTGCAGAATAATGAGGTGTATTTGTGGAGGTCTGTAAAGAAGTCGTTTAAACCCTGTGGCAGTGGACAAGGGATCTGTTGGAACAGAGCCTTCGGAGAAGATAGTGCTAGGGACTGCCATAACTTTTCCTTTTTACTAGAGAATTGATCTGACGCCAGAATTCCTTAGGGTTAGATAAGTGTTCTGTCTGCAGAGTTTTGAAGTGAATGTGTTTAGCCTTATGCAGAGAATTCTTGCATTTATTTCTAAGATGCCTGTACATCTGCCAATCGGATTGCTGATCACTATATTTAAATGTCTTCCAGGCCTTGTCACGGAGAGACATTAGTGACCTTATTTCCTTAGTTAGCCAAGGAGCTTTAATACCCTTGGACCTGCATTTTTTCATAGGGGCATGGTGATCGATAATTTTGGAGAGGGTGGTGATAAGGAAGTCCAAGGCTTGATTTTTGTCAGGTAAGAATCTAATTGGACTCCAATCGGAGTTAAAGATGGATGTAAGATACTTGTCGGCATCAAATTTTGACATGTCCTGAACCAGAGATATCTTAGAAGGGGAGTTGGGACAGTTATTTCTCCAGACACAGTAAGTTGGGGAATGGTCACTTAAGCAGTCTGATAGGACAGCCGCAGCTCTAATCTTCCGGGGGCAGTTAGTGGCATCCAGTCCAGAAGGGTGTGCTTGCCATATTTAACATACTAAAATGCCAGCAGAATAAGCCTAACGGTCTTTCGTGTCTGCTCGTTTGGTCAGCCCCCACCCTGGGTGCTGACCTTGCTGCCCCCTCGCCTTCTCTGGCTTCTCCCTTCCCAGTTCCGGATATTCTTGCTGCATTGGATTTTGCTTCCAGAACCCTTCCCTGTCCTGTCCCACCCCTCTTGAACCCCTCCACTGTCTCTGCCTCCACCAGCCCCCTAGGCAGCGCATTCCATGGCTCCACCACCCTCTCAGTGAGTAGCACCTCCTCCTTTCTCCCTGAATCTTCCCCCTCCAACTTCCACCCATGCCCTCTAGTGGCCCCTCCTCCTTCCTTGAGCACCCCTGACTGTTCCTCCCCTATTTACCCTCTTCATGTACCTGAAGACCTCTATCATGTCCCCCGGTCCCTTCTCTCTTCCAATGTGTACATATTTAGCTCTTGAGCCTCTCTTCATAGGTCCTGTCCCCAAGCCCCAAATCATTTTGGTTGCCCTCCTCTGGACCCTCTCCAGGAGGTTAATGTCCCTCTTTAAGTATGGCCTCCAAAACTGCATGATACTCAAGTGCGGCCTCACCAAGCAGTTATACAGAGGGTATCACTTCCCTCCTTCTGGAAGTGATCCCCTAGCGATGCATCCCAGCATCCTGTTGGCCTTGGCTGCTGCCCTCCTACAAGTCTCAGAGTTGTTCATCTTGACATCCACCACCACCCCAGGTCCCTCTCAGCCATCGAGACTTGTGCATTCCCCCAGGGTGTACACTTGGCCCAGGTTTCTGGCCCCAGGTGGAGTACTTTGCATTTCCCTGCATTGAACCTCAGCTTCCACTTTCTAGACCATCTTTCCAGGCCTCCAGGTCCCCTGTGGGCCACCCTCCCCTCCTCCCCATCCACCACCGCCCCAGTTTGAGTCATGCAAAGAGACTCATCTCACTCCTGATTCCTGTCCTTATGTCAGAGGCGTGGCGTTGAACAGAAGGGGCCCAAGGACTGATCCTGTGGGACCCCACTAATGACCCTCCTTGGGGATGAGACTATCCGCCAACCTCGACCCTCTGGGTCCGGTCCTGGAGCCAATTGCCTATCCATCTGATCATCTGGTTCCCCACCCCCATTTCTCCCAGCTTATCCAACAGACCCACGTGAGGAACAGAGTCAGATGCCTTGCTGAAGTCTAGAAAGAGGACGTCCACTGGTCTACCCCGGTCCAAGGCACTCATCACCCAGTCATAGAACTCCACCAGGCTTGTCTGACATGATTTCCCCGGGATGAATCCATGCTGTCTATCATCCAGGCACCCTGACTTATCCAGGTCCCCCTAGCCTCTCCTTGGCAGTGCCTCCATCACCTTGCCCACCACCGATGTCAGGCTGACAGGCCTGTAGTTCACCACCTCCTTGATCCCCCCTTGTGGATGGGCACTATATGCACCACCTTCAGTCCTGGGCACCCACCCTGTCCTCAGAGAGATGGTGAAAGCTCCACCAGGACATCCCAAGTTCCTTCAGCACTCTGGGATGCAATTTATCTGGCCCCGTGCTTTTTCCGTCTTAAGGGAGCTGAGGGCTTCCCTCACTCTTTCTGCTGTGATTTCCACTTCCGGTACCTCTTCTCCCTGTTTAGCCCTCCCCCCTCCTGCCAGTGATGCCTCCCCCTCTCCCCAGACCCGCCAATCGGGAAGGGTCCCCCCTCCTCAGTATCTCTGTCTCCTCTCATGTATGATGCAGCACCCCATTTTCCTTGGTGAAAACTGAGGTGAAGTACTCATTAGTACCTCAGCCTGCTCCCCGGGTCTTGTGCCCATCTCTCCCTGATTTAATCCTGCTAATCTGCCCTTCACCCTTCGTTTTCCCCAGTGTATCTAAAGAACCCTTGTTCCCTCTCTAATTTCCCTGGCCAGGTTCTGCTCCTTCCTTGCCTTAGCCGCCCTCACCACCCTAGTGGCCCTTCTAGCCATCAGCTCGTACTCCCCTCGATCCCTTTCACTCCTTGAGCACTTGAATTGCTTATAGGCTGCCTTCTTTCCCTGCACCACCTCCTGGACCTCCCTTGTCCACCAGCAGTTTTTTTGGGCCCTACCGCATTTTTGTCCTATTCTTGCACAGGTGCTGGTAGCATCCTGCACCCCTCTCCTGATGATTTCCCACCTACTGTCAGCGTCCATGTCTGACCCAATCCCATCCAAATGCTCCCTAAGGATCCTTCCCATTTCCTTAAAATCCGCCCCCCTGAAGTCGGTTACTTCCGTTTTTGTGCAGCCTTCTACCCCTCCTAGGTCCAGGCAGAACCAGACCGTGGCATGGTCACTCCCTGCCAGTGGGTCCCTTACCTCCAGGCCCCCAATCTGGTCACTGTCTGCCAGGACCACATCCAGTACCCGCGCCTCCCTGGTCGGTTCCCTCACCTGCTGAGTTAGGAACGCGTCTTGAAAGACATCCAACAACCTCTGTTCCCTGGTCACATTAAGTCGAGTTGGTTCCTGAATAACTTGCTCAAGGTTAGAGTCGGCAAGTGAGGCACGTGCTTGGCTAGCGTCATGGTGGAGCCAGTCAATGTTAAAGTCGCCTGCTAGTATAAGGTCATGACAAGGTAGATTACCGATGCAGTTAAGGAGGGATTGGAGACCGGGATTAGCCTTATCAGGGGAAGATAGGCACAGCCAATGATAAGTTTCTTGACTTTACCTAGAGTAATGATAAGGAATAGGGACTCCACAGGAGATAGACCAGAGGTAGGTTCAGGGAGTTCAATGGCATGTAGGGTGGTTTGGATGTATATTAGAACTCCTCCACCCTTTTTTCCAGTCCTATCTTTTCTAAAGCAAGTATAGCCTGGGAGTGCCACCTCATGCTGATTAATTGATGGTTTGAGCAAAATTTCAGTTATACACAGTATATCAGGAGAAATTTGCTCGACCCACCTCTCCAATTCAGCCATTTTAGGATGGAGGCTGCGCATATTTATATGAGCCACCTTAAGGCTTTTTGGAAGTTGATGGCTAAGAGGGGAGGCAGTAGTAGCAGCTGGAGAGCAGTGGGGCCCAGGGTTGGACTCACTGTCCCCAGCATGGGCCAGGAGCAGGGGAACAGAGAAATTAACCCTAAGCGAGGTCTTCTCTGTACTCTCTCCAGCCTATCTATGTTCTTCCTGAAGTGTGGCCTCCAGAATTGGACACAGTACTCCAGGTGACCAGCCTGACCAGGGACCGATACAAGGGCATGATTACTTCATGCCTTCTGCTGGTGATGCCCCTCCCTATGCATCCCAGGATACCACTAGCCTTTAGTGCTGCCTATTCACATTGTCTACGGACCTTGAGATCATCTGATATGATCACCCCTAGGTCTCGCTCCTGCCTGGTAGCCACCAGCTGCTCTCCTCCCATTGAGTACAGTTTCCCTGGGTTATGCTTTCCCAGATGCATGACCTTGCATTTTTTGACATTGAATTTCAATTGCCAGGTCTTGGACCACTCCTCTAGTTTTCGGAGATCAGCTTCCATGCTTTGCTGTCCCTCTGCTGTATCTTCCCTGTTGCTGATTTCGGTGTCATCTGCAAACAGGCACACCTTTCCCTTGATTTCATGTGCAATGTCTCTGATGAATACGTTGAAGAGGATTGACCCCAGAACTGAGCCCTGCGGGACCCCGCTAGTCGTCACCTTGCCCTCCACAGACAGAGTGCCATTTATTAATACTTTCTGAGTTCTCCCATGTAACCAGTTTCTGACCCAGTCAATGCCTAATGCTAACAGCCTTTACTAGCAATAGATGGAATAACTAAACAGCATTATCAATTCCTAATGCTAGCAACCTTTAACTAACAATAGCTGGTAGAAATAAACAGAATGGCAATACCTAAAACTAACATTAACTAGTGATAAACAGATTAACTACATGAAATGAGCAATGCCTAATGCTAACTGTGACATGTTATGCCACTGCCAGTCAGATGTACAGATATATGGTGTAATTTTCTGTTATATTTTGTGTGTGTTTAAACTGCCACAAGGAAAATGGATGACAGGGTCACACAGAGAGAGAGAGAGCGAGAGTGTGAGAGTGGATTTTTAAACTGTTGGACCTTCCTCTGACCTGAGGGGAAAGTTTGCTGGGCAGGAAGCCAAGTTACTTCAGCGGCTGCTCAACAAGGATATGCGAAAATCCATTTGCCTGTAATAAACCCTGTACTTCAAGGGAAAGACTTTTGGTTCCAGGAAACTGATACAGTATATTACATCTTATGAGGTGAAAGGACAGGAATATCCATTCTGGCAGACCTGTGTGAATTCTCTTGCAGGTGTCAACTGTCTTACCAGTAAGACAGTGAGACTTTAAAGGCAGTCAGAAAACTGGGTTGTGGGGAAAGCACAAGAGTGACCTTTACTGGCCTAAAAGAGAAGGCCACTCTTGGGATCAGACAGTTTTTTTTCAGGTTGGATCACAGGTATTTAAAACCCTTCACAGAGCATTTTGAGGACACTTTGCTTTTGAACACTCTTCTGACAAAACAAGACAAGACCAACTGCCAGAACACACTGAAGGCCAGTGGCTGCAAGAGAAGGAAAGGATTCTTCAGACTTTATTTATTCTTCTGAACTTTCAGTTAACTATGAACATTAAGGTAGAACTTTAGATAACAGTTATAGAGACCCAGAGGTAGTTGTCCTCTCCTCACTTAGGAAAAAGTGGCAGATGCCTTGCTATGGATTTTCTCCTGTGTCTGGTTTCCACAGGAGGTTATCAGTGATCAAGTGGGTACCTTCATGTTGGTCCTGATGAAGTGTTTGTGGGCAAAGTATGGCGTGGTGCAGAGACGCACTACACCTTATCACCCACAAGTCAATGGACTTGTGGAAAAAGATTTAATGGTACCCTAAAATTGATGCTCCAGGTGTTTGCTGAATAGCATAGCAGGGACTGCGGGAAATACCTTTCCCACCTGTTGTTCGCATACAGGGAGGTGCCCCAAGAGTCGACAGAGTTCTCCCCCTTCAAACTCTTATATGGACGTAGGGTGCGTGGGACCCTAGACTTGATCCGAGAAGACTGGGAAGGCAAGCATGCCACACAGGGAACTCCCATAGTGGAGTATGTCCTTAAGTTTAAGGAGAAGTTGAAGGTGCCTATGGGGCATCCCAAAGCAACCTGTCAGCTGCCCAACAGAAGCAAACAGTCTGGTACAACTGCAGAAGCAGAGTTCGCTCATACAGTGCAGGTCTGGAAGTCAGAGTCCTAATCCCAGTTCCAAAGGACAAGCTGCAGGCCGAGTGGGCGGGACCATACAAGGTAGTTCAACAGATAAATGATGTGAACTATATTGTAGAACTGCCTGACAGGAGACATACCCATAGGATGTACCATGTCAACATGATGAAGCCATATGCAAATAGGACTGATGTGGTGTTTGCAGTGTGTAGTCCTGGGGAGGGGGCGGATGAAGAACACCCCCTAGTGGACTTGCTGGAGGAAAGCAAATGGGAGTCATCTGCGAAGGCAATCAAACTGTCGCCCCACTGGATCCCAGAACAGTCCCAGGCAGTGAGGGAGGTTTTGATCCCTGAGCCTCATCTGTAGTCTTTGTTCCCAAGCCAGATGGCTCTACTGGCTCAGTGTGGACTGTCATTGGACTCGCTGATCACAGTCTGATGCCCACCTAATGCCATGGACGGATGAACTATTAGACAAGTTAGACAAGTGTGGAGGGGCGACATACCTCACCACAGTTGACTTGACAAAAAGGTATTGGTAGGTGGAGTTAACTGTCAGAGCTAGAGAATGGTCGGCCTTCATCACTCCAATAGGGTTATTCGAGTTCCAGGTAATGGCTTTTGGAATGAAGAACACCCCAGCCACCTTCCAAAGGTTGGTCAACCAGGTGTTACATGGTACTGAAGAGTATGCAGTGGTTTAACTGGATGATATTGCCATCTTCAGTACCAGTTGGAAGGAACACCTGTCCCACCAGAATGAAGTGTTGAACAGGATACAGAGGGCAGGGCTCACTGTCAAGGCTGAAAAGTGCCAGGTGGCTATGGTGGAGGTGGCATACCTAGGCCATGTAGTGGAGTGGGGGCAGCTTCGCCCTAATAAAGCAGAGATTGTGGTAGTAGAGGTGTGGCCTGCACCTGAAACCCAGAAGCAGGTTAGGAGCTTCCTAGGGACCACAGGGTGCTATTGAAAGTTTGTTACAAATTGCAGTACCCTGGCAGTCCCCTATCTGGCCTGCTAAAGAAAAGAAAGACCAAAAAGGTAGACTGAGAGCCAGCCTATGAATGAGCCTTCATACAGCTAAATGAGACACTGTGCAGTGCCCCTGTTTTGGCCAGTCCAGATTACTCTAAGAAATTTGTAGTCCAGACAGATGCCTCGGATGTGGGTATTGGAGCAGTTTCTCAGTCAGACCTCTAATCAGGGAAAAGACTACCCAGTAGTGTACCTTAGCAAAAAGTTACTTCCCCTGGAGCAGCCATAATCCACAGTGGAAAAGGAATGCCTTGGGCTGGTATGGGCCTTGAAGAAATTAGAACCGTACCTCTATGGAAAACTCTTCCGAGGTACAGACTGATCATAACCCCCTGGTGTGGCTAAATCAGATAGGGAAAAACAAATGGTTGTCTGTTAAGGTGGAGTATAGCCCTACAGGCCTACAATGTGACAATTATACACAGGGCTGGATTGGCCAGTGCCAATGCAGATGGCCTATCTTACCAGTTAGAACAGTAACAGAATTTGTGAAAACTTTACCATATGGTAGGGGGCGTGTTCCCACAAATTCAATCTAGGAGGGAAGGATGAGAAGGATGTGGCGAGCTATGCCACTGCCGGTCAGATGTACAGATACATAAAGAGAGAGACTGGATTTTTAAAATGTTTGACCTTCCTCTGACCTGAGGGGGGGGAAGCTTGCTGGGCAGGAAGCCATATTACTTCAAGGGCTGCTCAACAAGGATATGCCAAAATCCATTTGCCTATAATAAACACTGCACTTCAAGGGAGAGCCTTTTGGTTACGGAAAACTAATGTTGTATATTACATCTTATGAGGTGAAAGGACCGGAATATCCTCTCTGGCAGACCTGTGTGAATTCTCTTTATAGGTGTCCATTGTCTTACCAGTAAGACAGTGAGACTTTAAAGGCAGTCAGAAAACTGGGTTGTGGGGAAAGCGCAAGAGTGACCTCTACTGGCCAAAAATAGTGGAAGGCCACCCTTGGGATCAGACAGAGTTTTTTCAGGTTGAACCACAGGTATTTAAAATCCTCCACAGAGCATTTTGAGGACACTTTGCTTTTGGACACTCTCCTGACAAGACAAGACCAACTGCCAGCAGACATTGAAGGCCAGTGGCTGCAAGAGAAGGAAAGGATTCTTCAGACTTTATTTTTTCTTCTGAACTTTCAGCTCACTACGAACATTAAGGTAGTACTTTAGTTAACAGTTATAGATACCCAGAAGCAGTTGTCTTCTCCTCACTTAGTGTTTTTCATGTATATTTTCCACTTTTATGTGTGCTATTCTGTGACCAAATTGATGAAACCTTTAGTTGTAAATGTATGATAATTATTTAGTAAAAACATTTGTTTTAAGAAACCTGCCTGAGCGAGATTTCTATATTGTGTGCGTGACTGTGGGATGTTTCAGTAATAATCTGTGACTAAACTGTTATTTCTAAGGGGTGCCATTGTAAGCAACCAAATTGAGCAAGGGTCTGAAAAGAGAAGGTCTGGATAAAGATAGGGGGAATACGAAAGTCTCAAGGAATGGTCTGTGGGGATTTTAACCAGGTTATTGCACGCCTTGTGGGAGAAGGCAGAATCAGGGTTACAATGCTACCCCGAAGAGATTGTAACACCTGAATCTCTCCCCTTTGTGTAACAAACAAGATGGTTTCATATTTGGCTACAAGACTCAATACTAGTATTGTACCCTGATCCAGAGTAAAGAGGGGACCCTGAGACTTCATGGTGAGTGTTCAGTTGTGAACTCAGCGAGCACTATAGAAGGACACGAAGACTGTATCTCCTGTTTCCACCTCCCTGTCACAGATTGCACTTAGGGGTGGGCACTGTGAGCTCAGTGGACCTGACCCTCAGGAGTGGATTTGTGACGTTAACAGCCTTTACTACAGTGGATTCCACTTATAAGCAATTCGGTTTAATGCAATTTTCGTTTTATAATCACACATTTTTAGTTTGCTGTTTTTTTTTGTGTGTGTGTATCTGACGCTGTTTTAATAATTCCGCTTTAAAGCAATCTGCTTAACTGCAATTTTTAGCTAAGTGCAAAATTCCTTGGCCGCAGTCTGCCACTTAAATGTGTTAATTAAATTACGGATTAGTGCACGAGGTGTTAATTGTAATACTGTACCTGTGCTTAAGAACAATGCAGAGCAACTTTTCACTTTAGCAGCACTTGAGTAGCAGCAGCAGTTGTAGGAGGTGCATGTACAGTGGTTTGTGATGGACCGAAAGAGAATCACCTTAACTTTGGGACAGAAAATAGAAGTGTTACAACATATAGAGACACCGCGAGTAAAAAGGTCAGAAGTGTCTTCTGAATTTGGCATTGATCTATCGACAGTATGCTGGATAGTAAAGGCAAAAGATTAGCTGTATACTGAGTGGGAGAAGGCAGAAAACAAGTGCCGTAAGCGCAGGAGAGTGGGCAAAAGTGAGGAAGTTGAGGCAGCTTTACTTCGATGGTTCTCTGCTACACGAACTGCAGATGCCCTCGTAAATGGTCCGATTCTGTTAAGTAAAGCTAAGCACTTGGCTGATTAATATGGGAATTCAATTTAACCCTACCAGTGGATGGTTAAGCAGGTGGAAGGACAGACACGGTATCGTTTTCAAATGCTGTCACAGGGGAAAAAAAATTCTGACACACAGTCTGCTGACACCTGGTTAAACAGCATTCTCCCCTAGCTGTTAAAAGATTACCCACCTCATCTGGTCTACAACTGCAATGCAACAGGACTTTACCTTAGAGCTGTCCCAGAAGGAACTTTGGCATTTAAATCCAATGCAGCATGTGGTGGGAAAAATGCTAGAGAGAGAATATCCATGTTACTGTGCTGTAACATGGATGGCAGAGACAAGCTTAGATCACTCATTATAGGCAAGTCCAAAAAGCCCCGTTGTTTCTCCAGAATCTCCATGAATGCCCTGCCTGCAGACTGGGAGGGCAATTCGAACACTTGGATGACGAGTGACATTTTTACCACCTGACTGAAAAAGGTGAAAGCACAGATGTGCCGTAAGCGGCTAAGAATTGCCCTCATTTTGGATAACTGCTCTGCACATCCTAATGTTACGGTCTCCAACATATGATTGATTTTCATCCCTCCCAATATGACAGCTTTGGTACAGCCGATGGACATGGGCATAATTAGGAATGTAAAGCATCTGTATCGTAGCCAGGTAATGTCATCTTATTAAACCTACGAGCCCGAGTCCATCTGTGTGAGATTTACTAAAACATGATGCTTTATCTTTCCAGGTCATCGAGAAAGTGCTGCTGTGCCTAGATGAGGGACCACAAGGGAGTGTCTGTGCCCTGATGAAAAAAATTACAGTCCTTGACGCTATCCAGATGCTCGATTTTGCATGGCAAAATGTGAAGCGGGACACGATTAACTGTTATAGGAAGGCGGGATTTGTACCTGCAAATGTTGCCACTGCCGCTGTAGTTGAGGCAGTCAGAGAAAGTGAGGATCGACTCCTTATCCCCCCCAAGGCTTCCTCCCAGCATGACCCCCACAGAGTTCGCAAGTTTCAGGGACATTGACGATTCAGTACCCACCGATGGTCCAATTGATGCAGAAATATGCAGTGAGGTGCCTGGGGTACATGTCGAGGTAGAAGATGAAGATGATCCACCCCCGCCACATGTCACCATGTCGCAGCCATGGATAGAATTAGCTTATTTGTTCGTGCTTGTGAAAAGCAGGACCTTACTGCTCTGTTCGAATTTGAGCACTACCTGCACAAGCTCGCTGTAGAGCACACCAAACAGAGCAAAATTGCATATTATTTTCAGCTGTAATTGTTTCCAGAGCTCCAGTGAGCAAGTTGAATAAATAAATGTTTCTCCTTTTTTCGTTTTTTTTTAAATAAAACACTGATTAAATATTGCTTCTTGCTGATCTAGTGATCTAGTTATGTACAATGATGTACAATAAATAAACCAGTAAGATAAAATATTGTGACGTGTCTCTTGGTATGCAGAGCATAGCTTGTCCAGGTTTTTCAGCAATATTCGCGATGGAACAAAATTGGCATTTTCGGTTAAACGCACATTCCACTTAAGTGCACATTTTGCTGTTGCAAAACGGGTGTGCACTTCAGTGGAATCCACTGTAGCAGTATCTGATATAAATAAACAGAATGAGCACAAGCTAAAGCTAACATTAACTACCAACCAATAGATTTAACTATATGGAATGAGTAATGCCTAATGCTAACATTACCTAGCAATACATAGATTAACTGTATGGGATGAGTACTGCCTACTGCTAACATTGCCAAGTAATACCTAGATTAACTATATGGGCTGAATAGTGCCCTAATGCTAACATTGCCGAGCAGTACCTAGTTTATGGGACGAGTAGCGCCTAATGCTAACATTGCCGAGCAATACCTAGATTAACTGTATGGGATGAGTAGTGCCTAATGCTAGCATTACCTAACATTACTTAGACTAACTGTGTGGAATGAGTAATGCCTAATGTTAAAAACCTTTAACGATAGCTTGTATAAATAAACAGAATGAGCAATGGTCTGACTAAACGGAATGATCAGTTCCTAATGCTACAACCTTAACTAGCAATAAATTGAATAACTAAACACCATGATCAGTGCCTATGAGAACAACCTAAACTAGTAATACATGGAATAACTAAAGAGAATGATCAGTGCCTAATGTTAACAGCCTTAACTAGCAATAAATTGTCTAACAATATGGAATGAGCAGTGCTAGATACTAACAATCTAATGAACAGTAAGTAGTATAACAATGTAGAGAGCAATGCCTAATTCTACCATACTTAAACTGTGTAGTCAGAAAGGACCTAGGCTGGCCTGAGTCCAGATGAGCAGGAACATAATTGGAATCTTCTGACATCCCTTTCATAAAGGGGAAAGGGGAAAAGGAGGAGGGGGACAAAAGGATGGTATTGGATCCCTTCACCACAGAGAGAGTTAGGGAGGAATTAGCCAGGGTGAAGGTGGACAAGGCCATGGCGCCAGATGGCATGCATCGAAGGGCGATTTGGGAACTAAGAGAGGAGCTGGCTGTCCCACTGGCGAGGCTGTTTAGCCTGTCCCTGGACACTGGTAGTGTGCCGGAGGACTGGAAAAAGGCAGCAGTGGTACCGATCCACAAGGGGGGAAGCAGGGAGCTGAGGGAAAACTACCAGCCCATCAGCTTCACTGCTGTGGTGGGGAAGGCCATGGAAGCACTCTTCGGTGAAAGGGTAACGGAGTTCCTGGAGGTGAACAGACTGCTGGATGACAGCATGGGTTCTCTAAGGGCAAGTCATGCCAGTCCAATTTGATCAAATTTTTTGACTGGGTGACGCAGGTAGTGGACTGGGGGGTGCAGTGGACGTGTCCTGTCAGGATATCAGTAAGGCCTTCAACATCGTACCCCATAGGAGGCTGGTCAACAAATTGGATAGCATAGGGGTAGGGGTCAATATAACAATATGGTTAGAAACTGGTTGGCAGATAGGAGTCAGATGGTGAACGGGGTGTACTCTGGGATCAGGCAGGTGAGGAATGGAGTTCCCCAGTGATCAGTGCTGGGACCCCTGCTATTCAACATTTACGTACAAGACATTGCAGATGGACTGAAAGGGAGGGTGGCCCTCTTTGCAAATGACATGAAAATCTGTAACAGAGTTGACTCCGGGGGGGGGAGACATGTGAAGAGACCTGAGAGTACAGGAGGTATGGCTGGAGACCTGGCAGGTAAAATTCAACATCAAGAAGTGTGCTGTTATGCACCTGGGACACTGGAACCAAAGGGCCTAGTACGTGCTGGGAAGAGAGAGAGTCTCAGGGTGACAGAGTACGAGAGGGATCTGGTGGTAACAGTCTCCAGCAGACTCAAGGTAGGGAAGCAGTGCTCAAGGGCAGTGGGGAGGGCATATGGGATGCTGGCAGGTATTGGCAAGGGGATGACCAGCAGGTGTAGGGAGGTCCTGGTGCCCCTGTATCAAGCCCTGGTGAGGCCAAACCTAGAGTGCGTTGTCCAGTTTTGGAGGCCTTATCCTGCGCAAGGATATTAGACTTGATAAAAAGGGTTCAGTGAAGGGCAACCAAGATGGTGCAGGGGATGAAGGGCAAACCATATGAACAGCTATGCAAGGAGCGGGGGCTACATACAATGGAGACCAGGAGGGAGAGGGGGGACATGGTCGAGACCTTTAAATATATTAAAGGGATGAACAGGGGAGACCCAGGGAAGTTATTCCACAGGAAGGAAGGAAACATAACAAGGGGGCATGGACTGAGACTCCAGAGGGGGCACTTTAAGAGCAATGTGAGAGGTCAGTTTTTCACAGAGAGGGTGTTGGAGAACTGGAATGGGTTTCTGGAGGAGGTGGTGAATTCAGAGACTGTAGAGGGATTCAAGACCGCTTGTGACAGACACATGGGGCTAAGGGGAGGGGGGGGGCTCAGGATATGGTAGGATGGGCTAGTGGTGTAAGGGGCAGACTAGATGGGCCAGGAGGTCCTTTTCTGCCGTCACCTTCTATGATATGATACTGCAAGATGAGGCTCGAATACAATTGAACTTCTGAATAAACAAAAGTAATACTATACAGCTGATTTAGTTTTGTTTTAGTTAGTTTTTTGTTGACTTGGGAAGGAGGGTTAGGAAATAATATTCTATTTTTAGCCTGGGGTGGGGTGGTAGGAGGGTTACAGATACAAATTGATAAATATTGAACCGATTTCAGGTATTGGTGGTTTTTAATGAATTGAGGAAATCTGTCCAGGACACAGAGAAAAACACCTGTCTCTTTTCATGATGTACTGTGGGATCTGTGACATCCAACTGAATAACCACCAGAACAGGCAGAGAAGACACTGGTTTAACATCTCATCTGAGAGGTGGTACCTTTGATAGCACAGTTTCCTCTGAATACCATGTGGGGCACTGGTAAAACAGAAACATAGAAGTTGTCAGCAGATAAGTAAGGACCACTTTGCCCACCCAGTCTGCCCTAAATTTCCTAGCTTTGATGCTACTGGAGACGCTACCAGGACTTCGGCCTACACCCCCTTCTTTATTCTAAGATCCCCATGTGTCCATCCCATGCCCTCTTAAATCCTGTAACTGTTTTAGCCCCTGCCACTTCCTGTGGAAGGCTGTTCCAAGTATCTACCACCCGCTCACGCTTCCTCTAAGCATTCCCCGGCCTCCAGCTTCATATTGTGAGACCCTTGTCCTTGAGCGTCTTTTCCTTTGGAAAATGCACTCTTCCTGCACCTTGTTTACTCCTGTGAGGTACTTGAATCATATTTCCCCGTTCATTTCTGCCTTCTAGGAAAATATATATTCAAATCCTTTAGCCTCTCCTAGTAGGACTTCTGATGTTGGCCTTTTGGTTGCCCTCCTTTGCACCACCTCCCTCCCTCCCTCCTTTCAGTGTCTTTTCCGAGGTGGAGCCTCCAGAAGTGTACACAGTACTCGAGGTGGGGCCTCACCAGCCATCTGTACAGGGGTATTATTATCTCCCACCTTCTTCTGGTGATACACCTCCCTATGCATCCAAGAATTTTGCTAGCCTTACCCACTGCCTTCCTTGTCACACTGCTTAGCTACCCTCAGGTCATCAGAAATGATAACCCCCCCAGGTCCCTTTCCTGCTTTGTGAGTGTTAATACCTCTCCTCCCTGTTGGTATGTTGTCCCCAGGTTTCAGTACCTCGTGTGCATTATTTTGCACTTTTTTGCATTAAAACCCAGCTGCCAAACCCATGACCATTTTTCCAGTTTCTATAAATAGTCCCTCATTCATTCTACCCCACTTCCCCGGTGTGTCTACTCTGTTGCAGAGTTTTGTCATCTGCAAACAGGCATACTTTCCCTTACAGTTCTTGTGCAATGTCAGTATAAAGACATTGAAGAAGACCGTCCCAAATACTGATCCTTCTGGCACCCCACTGATCCCTTTGCCTATTCAAGAGTGGGTGCCATTTATCATAACCCTCTGACTCCTGTTGCCCAGCCAACTTTCTACCCATTTTACTACTTTAGGCCCTACTTCTAGGCTTCCGGCTTGCTTATAAGTCTCCTGTATGGAATGTTGTGGAAGGCATTCCTGAAATCCCGATAGGCCATATCCTTCGCTCCTCCTTGACCCACTTCTCTGGTTACCCAATCAAAGAACCCGATCAGGTTTGTCTGGCAAGACCTCCCCCCGTGAAACCATGTTTCCTAGGACCCTGTAGACCATTGGCCACAAGGCATTCTCTGATCCTTTTCTTCAGGAGTTATTCCATTACCTTGCCCACCACTGATGTAAGGCTAACAGACCTGTAATTCCCTGCCTCCTCCTTTTTTCCACATTTGTGGAGTGGGACTACATCTGCCCTCCTCCAGCTACCCGATACCTCCCCTGTTTCCAATGACAGGTTGAAAAGGGCCATTGGAAGTGTGGGTATGGTTACTAATAACCAAGAGGAGAGTGCCCCCTGCAGAGCTACCAACAGCATTTGCTGCAGCACCTGGTGTTCACTGGGGATCTCCCATCCTACTACAGACCAGGCCTGACCTTGCTTAGCTTCTGAGATCTGACAGGGTCAGGCTCCTTTACATCCTCAGTGTGTTATGGCATTTCTACAGTATTTTTTAATTCCACTTTTAGGAGTCACCATTAAAACATATTCATACTCTGGAAAAAGCCCAAATACAGGTAAATGGGGAGGGGGAACGATTCGAGGTAATGTGGAAACCTGTCCAGGCAGCCTTGGAGCAAGGAGTCATCACAGGATAGACCCGGATCAGATCAGGGGATTGGCCTGGAAACACAGACCCTGTTCATAACCATTGTTAACAGAGGACATGTATGAAGTTCCAAATCTCACAGTCTGTTGACAAGGAATCAGTTAGATGTTAATGTGTGCTACTGCTCAAGATGTAAAAAGCACCTGTTGTGGCTGAAGATTATAACACAGTATCTATCCTGTAAGTACCAGTTACAGTTAAGTATGCAAACGATCATTGGTGTCATGGATTTATGTGTATGTAACTGCATGCTCACATATCTGTTCAGTGCTCTGTATTTTTATGCATGCCTGTGAAAACCTGAAAATTAAAAAAAAATTCTTACTCAGCTGAAGCTTTTCTACTTACTAATTGTCAAGTGGTAGCATTTGTAAGTTTAAAGATAGTTATGGCCATTCCCTGGTGTTTCTGCACCCCATGTCAAATGTTTAATGGTTTGTCCAGTACATGATCGTTATCTAAACATTTAAAAGTCACAAAATAAACCATGGGTTGCCATGCTTTTTTGAGTTACATGATGAGGCTTGATACCTCTTGCTGGATAAAAAGAGTAAGGGGTGAGGTTATTTTTTATAGTTATAACATCCTTGTTTTAGGTGTCAACAAGAGTGTGAAGGAAAAATAAAACCGGGATACGAGATTTGTCATGATGTGTGCATTCTTTATTCCTCCAATTCAAAAATAACGTGTAAATGACAAGCACTGGGACACCCTCTTTGACAAGCCCCACAAATGTGGGAAATACTTGTATGTTTATGCATAAAACCATGTAATTCTCATGTCATTTTAATAAAGTGTAGTTATAGGGGTTTCTGTGCTGATATTGGTTGTATCTACTTTCAAAATGGCTGTTTAAGAGCTGGTTGATTCAAGACAGAAGTGACGGAAAGTCTCAAGAAAAAATTTTACCAAAAATCCACACGGATTAACATGGAAACAAAGTAACCCAAGAGATACAGACATGTACCTAGAGCATCTTACAGTATGCCAGGGTCTACATTTGTGGGAGCCGATTTCCTCATGTCATCCTGTTTAGATCCTTGGCTGGACATAAAATAATAAGGAAAATCATTACTCTAATAGTTCCAGACGTGTATGAATTTACCTGTGCCAGTGAACAGCCTTGAAAACATTTTCAGGTGCATCTGAAAATTACGCATCTCAAACACCCGGGAGTGTCCTTGCAATGCAACGTGTAACATACTGTCTTACATTCTGCCAGGGAAATGCTAAGATGTAAGGAACACAGCCATTTTTTTCACATGCTTTTTATTAATGTAGGTCAGACTGAAAGGGAATTTCGAGACTGCTCTGTGTTATATGGTACCATATTCTGGCAGTAACAGCACAGAGTTATTTTCTGACACTGTAAATAGTGTGCAGTTGCTTTTGGGACAACTGTCCAGTTCAGAGTTTGTCACGAAAATATATTCCACAGTCAAGAATACAGCCTCATTGTTGTATGCATAGAGTGGCAGAGTTTAAAGTGTCTGCCCGTGCTGAACGAGTTAATGCATCAGTAGATATTGGCGTGAAAGCACTGAGAAACAGAGTAAACTTTTACCATCTGAACTCTGACGAACTTTAAATGATGGGCATGTGGTAACGTACACCGGTTTCCCTGGAAACTTAATTGATGGATATTGAATTGTGGGTGCTGTAGCTTGTGAATGCAGCTATCTTGGCTCACTACGATCTGAGCTACTGCTGTGTGGGCGAGTGCATTGTGTAACCTCTTACAGAAAGGTAGCAAGGACACCCAGGTTTCTGCCCTGAAAGTATAGTGGGCCCTGCTTTTTCCTAGGCTGTTATGGTTTTGTCAGTCAGTGGTACAGGAACAAAAGAAAGCTCCAGCTTCTCATGGTCTTTATTTCCAGATTCTTTTTTTTTTATTTTTTATTCTACTTGGTTGTTGTTGACTGGGATAAGAGTGCTATACAATACTGCAGATTTGGACCTTGGATGATGGACTGCAGCTGTGGGCATAGTTAACAATCGCCAGATACAAATCAAGGACAGGACTAACAAAGACAGGTGATCCAAATTATATCATCATCTCAAAACACAGAAAAAAAACACATCAGGCAAAAAAAAAAAAAAAAACTGTCTGCCCAAAGAAAACCTTACCAGTCTGCGTAAGGGAAGAAAACGTTACCTATTCCCTATAGGGAAATTAAAGGCACACTGAACTGAAGCTCATTTCCTGGTGCGTCCGGCGAGCACAGGGAGGTTTAATGATTTGCTCAAGATCACACAGTATGTGTAGGTTGTGGGAATCAAACCCTGGTCTACGGGATGCTCCAAGCTCATTCACAGCTTGTTTCTCTAACCTGTAGATTCTTCTACTGGCAGCCCAAATATAAACATGGTAATAATCAGTCAGGAAGCTGTTAGAATATGTGATTCAGTATCATAAGTATTTTCTGAAAGAGATCTTGACTGCAACTGTTTGGAATTATTTTGTTTTATCACCATCCTCTCCAGTGATAGAAACACCAGTTGTAAGAGAGATGATGGAAAAGTGTGAGGTAAAATCAAGGACAGTTAAGAGCTACACTGCTGAGAGATGGCCACTTGAGCCTGCAACAGAAGAACTGTTCTTACAAAGCCTCTAATGAATCAAATGGAGGTACAGTATATGAAATGGATTCCTTGTTGCAGTGCAGAATCCAGCCTGCATGTTAAAAAAACAGAGCCCTCCCAAAAAGTCATGGTCCACATCATCCAGGCAGATATTTTGTGCTCTGTCTCTGTCCACCCCGAGAACGTGTGTTGGTGAATACATTAATCCCACGAGATAATGATGTGCTAGTTGTCCTCATAGTACTGCTCACTACGTGCGCAGATTTTCAAGTTAGGATATAACGTATCCGCCACTGCGTTTGCCAAGAATAAGCCTGACTTCTGTGTTTTATGCTTATGAAGACATAGAAGGTAGGCTTAATCTTTGCAAATGCAGTGGTGGATATGATGTTTCATAACGTCACTATAATGAGAGGGTCTCTAGTGTAACATCATCATTGCATAGAATTACTGTACTTGCCAAGCTCAGTCTCTGGGTCGGGCAGAGGCGGAGCATGAAATGTATGTCTGGATGATGTGTGATTTTTTGCGAAGGCTGTTTTTTAACACGAAGGCTGACTTCCATTGTGACTGGTAATCAGTTTACTGTACCCTCAGTTTTGGGTTTTTCAATTTGCAGCCATCTAAAACCCCTTTAAAAGTTACTTCGGTGGCATATGTTGCTGTCTGCTTCTGCATATCAATGAGCACATAGCTTGGTTCATGGTTAAAATGTGCTTTTATTAGTATTAGATCCAACACACTCACTCCACCGGCATCAAGGTATATTGACCTCCCGTTGTAGTGATTTTATTATACTATTTGATTCATTGTTAGGTTTTTTTAGTGTGTCATTCTGTATGATCATTTGTTAGCTGAGTGGGTGGTGTGTCACCTTTCTTTAAAAGAAATGTTAAATGAAGTATTTTTAAGAAAATGTTAATTGTGAATTTAAGGGCATATTTTAAAAGAAATTACGTTAGCCACATCAGCTACGCCTTGACAAAGCCCACGGTCAGGTGGGTGAAACGTTGGCGGACGCTGGTGGGGTGAGTTTGTTACATTTTATGCTAATAAAAGCACATTTTAACCATGAACCAAGCTATGGGTTCTTTTTTGCCCAGATGCACACTAGTGCCCGTTAGCCACTTTTTACTCATTGCCTGTATTGAATTTTCTTTGAGTGTGTTCCAGGCATGGACTCCCTTAGCTGGTTTTCTTTTGGGTGGATATCAGTGAGCACCTATACATTAATGAGGAACGCTGCTTTTGCTCAGTGGCAGCATACTGCAGTGCAACATGGGAGGAACACATTCGAGAGCGATCTCTGGGTCTCTTGCACCCCCAGCTGGCAAAAAGCAGATAAGCAGATGTTTTGGAGAAGTAAGGTTTTTACTTTTTGGGAGAAAAACCTAATATGCTTTGATAAATGGTAAGCTTGCCTGCCCTCTCACCCCACAACCAAACATGCCCTGTGTTCCGTATTATTATATGGCTTTCTGCCTCCCCTTTTAACAAAGTATACTTAATTTGTCTTAATAGAACACTCTTGAAGGATGACCTGAAGGTTGAAGGTTTGTTTTGTATGGTTATTATCTGTGTACGGTTAGGAGAACCCCTTTGTTCTATTTGCAGTTCACACTCTGATGCAGCACTCTGCTTCGTTTGTTGTTTCTGTTGATAACTTTGAGAATACATGAGCTTACAAGAAACCTTTTCCTTTTGTGGAGGAACTGGCCACTAGATGGCAGTCTTGGAGTTTCTTTCCTCCAGTCATTCTGGTTAAAAACATTTCTGTGCCAGTTTCTCCACCATGTTGGCTGTTTCCTCAGGCTCCTTCCCCATCAACATGTGTATGTCCCACTTCTTCTGATGGACAGTGGTTGAGTCTCATCAACCACCTTCCCAGGAGAGCAGCTCCGTGGCCTTTTAATCTACATGGGGATTTGAATCACTTGAATGCCAGAATCGGACTGGAGTGTTTATTTCTTCACACAAGAGCATTTATATCTATCTGCTGACGTATGCATGTTGATCAACGTCCAGTCTCCGTGCCCCCATGGAACTTTATACTGTACTTCCTTGCCATTCTTTGTGAATGTGCAGGTATGCTCGTTGGGTTCTCTTGTATCAATATGTTTTAGTTGTCAGCATATCCGGACTTACAGGGAATGTGTACTTTCAGCTATATAATCCAAAACGTTATCCAACCCAGCCTTAACTCCTCAGACTATGAGGGTAACAATTATTTTGCTTTCATAATACTGGAATGCTGTAGGCTTATCACCAGTAATACAAGAATGCACCAGGCTCAGACTGGACAGTACCATTTTCTGGATGTGCCCTGCGATGCCAGAGTCTCACTAGAGTCTGTTTGTACTGCTGTCTGAATGGGAGTTGGTAAAGTGCAGACGTTGTAGAACACACGGCTAGGCAGGTTAAAAGCCCTAGGAGGTCAAGAGAACTGCTCAAGTTCATGCATGAGTCATGCTGCTGTGGTGGAAATCAAACCTGGGATTTAGTTTTTTTTTTAGTTTAAAGATTTTTTTTTTTCATGTGTGAATTTTTAAGGTACCACATTGACAGCACAGGAAACTGAAGCCCTCTGCTTATGCACATGACCGAAATACAGCACAGGCGATCGCAGTGCAGGTTTCCCGACCCTGACTCGCCAATGTGCCTCAAAGCTGTCATGGAGGGACCACCACATAGGTGAGAAGGTTAGTCCAGACTCCATGCCCATTCAGTCCTTGTCCTGTCATGCAAGGCTGCCAGTTGTGTTGGTGGTTTTGTGATGTAGATAACTACCTACTGAGAACTGGACTGACACCACCACAACTCATTTTGCATAGGTCACCGAGTAGCCCTCGGGTGACAATGGCTTTTAGCCACTACTGACCGTGACCAGATTTAAACCAGTGACTTAGAGGTGAAAGGTTCCTTAATTTGCTACCAATCCACTGAGCCATCTTAATTTGCAGGGATATCTTGTTTCATAGTTAAGTGCTCTAATCACCAGACGGCACTGCCTAGTGAGTGCAGACTGGAGCCACGTGGTCATTTTCCAGAAATGAAAGTGTGTCCTACATGGCTGCTGCAGAGTCTAATATAAGCAGCAGATACAAACTTAAGCGATTGGACATGGTCACGGCTAAGACGGTTGAAAGCAACTGGGCGAATGTTGGAATGTTCTTGGAAGGGGTCCAGCTCAGTGGACATAAGGATGCCTCTGAAGTTTTATTATAAAGATTATCAGAGAACGGTAACACAGAAAAAAGGCAGAATTCTTGTCATGGGCTGTTGTGCCAGGTAAGAATAGACCAGCTGAACTCTTCTGTATTGCTGACATGCTGATTCATCCTTCTTTTCTGCAGTCTGGAGAAGTCTTGTACCAAGATTTATTTATTTTTTTAAAAGTTTGATAAATGGGAACGGCACACTGAGTCGAGGCTTGTTTCTTGGTGTGACCAGGAGGATGGGGGGAATAGGAGAAGGCATACAGGCAGTCAAAATCATCAGAAGTGCAATAAGGTCAAATACAAGTGCAAAAACACATTAGCCAACAATGTAGACCAGAGGATGTACTGGGGTGCAGATATTCGAAGATGCTCACACTGTACATGAGTAGGCAGCACAAAATCTAGTAGATGAGAAAGCGTGGGCCTAGCTCTCGAGAGAGGAGACTAAGGGCCAGGAATTCGGGGAACATCAGGAAGGAGGAAGTATTGGCTGGGGGGAGAGTAGAAGCAGTGGTGAGAAATGGAACAGAGGAATCAGAAAGTGAGTAGCAAGTACAAGGGGGAGGAGAGAGCCTTAGCAGTAGTGTTTTGAGGGAAGAGGAGTAGATGAAAGGGAGAGGGGAGGCAATAGGAGAAAGCAGCTTGACTGCAGTGTGAGCAAGGGTGAAGAATAGGGAAGGTGTGGGTGTCCCTTGAGTATGAAGAGTATGGGGTGGAGGTAGGGGAGAGGAGAGGAGAGAAGAGAAGATAGGTAGGAGGGAAGAGAGCCAAACCAGTATTTGGCAATAAAGATGAAGCAGTGGGACTGGCGATGTAAGGGTACAGGAGTGATGGAGAGGGAGGAGTAGAGGGAGCAGTGATGAGTGCGGGGAGGAGAGTTGGAGACAAAGCGACAGAAAGCATTACAGAGGCTGGCCAGTCTAGCAAGAGAGGATGGGGGGGCAGAGCTATAGACCATGTCCGTGCAGTCAAAGATAGGAAGCATCATCTCCCGGTGGACTTGGGTGGGGAGGCCGTCCTTGTTTCAGTGTAGGACGCTGAGCTTGAGGTGAAGTTTGGAGTGGATGGTGTCAATGTGGGCAGAGAAATCTAATTTACTATCTAGTTACTCACCAAGGTATCTGAAGGCAGGGATGACCTTCAATTTGGTGCCATCCAGGGTGTTGAAGACTGGGGAAGGTGAGAGCCATGCTAGTTCTGGCTGGTGCCAAAGGTCACAGACACAGTCTTTTTGGTGTTACTTTGAGCTGGTTGGCGTGGAACCAGCACAGCACATTGTGGAAATTGCTGTGGAGTGAGGGTAGTGGAGTGCAGATTTAGAAGGACCCAATGAGTGGAAGGATGCAGTGAGTGGATGACAGTGTCGTTTGCATACATATGTATTTGCAAAGGGACACAGGTGGAGGAGAGATCATTAAGAAAAATGGAGAACAGTATAGTGCCCAGATGGAGCCCTGGGGGACATCTGTCACAATGCAGTTAGGTAAGAGCGGAACCACTCAACAGCAGGAGCAGAGAGGCCAGCTGAGTACAACTTAACCAGGAGGTGGGAATTGGACTCTGAGTCAAATGCCTTTGCAAGATCAATGAATATGACTGCGTTGGTATGTTCCTGATCCATCCCAGTAAGGATGGAGTCAGTTACACGCAGCAGGGAGTAGCTGCTAGGATGGTTCCTTCAGAAAGCCAAACTGGAAGTCAACCAGTCTGGAGTACTCTAGGGACTCTTGAAGTTTAGCAAGGGAAGGAAAGAAGGAATGAAATTAGCCTATAGTTTCCCGGGGAGGATGGATCACCCCTCTTGTGAAAAGGTAAGACTTTGGCAACTTTCAAGGCATGGGAGACAGCACAGAGGGAGAAGGAGAGGTTCCGACATCCCTGGTACACAACTTTGTTACCCGAGACTTGATTATTGTAAGGTTCTATCCCTAGGGCTATAGGGGGGTGGTGTTGGTGTATTGTCTACAACTGTTGCAAAATGCTGCAGCCAGGTTGATCTCCAATCATGTAACACCTGTGCTGTGCCATCTGTAGTGGCTATCTATTAGTTGGTGTACCACCTTTGAGATCGCAAAAGCCATACAGGTTTTGGGCTCTGGCTACCTTTAAGACCTTTTTCCTTGGTATACTTCTGGCTTCCCGCTTCACTCCACCAAGAAATTATTACTGGCTGTCCTAATAGCTTTTCTGAAATAGATGACGGGGCATTCTGAGTGGCAGCCCTATGTATCTGGGACTCATTACCTCTCCATTTTAGGAGTTCCCCCTTAGTGGAGGCATTTAAGAGGGGCTAAAATACTACCTATTTACTCAGGTTCAGGTACTGATTAGTTATGTATAAGCTGTGCCTCTGTAAAACATGGTCATTTATTTATCTATTAATAGCTTTTATGATTACATTGCTATATTGCTGTGTGTTTTTTCCCTCTATGTGAAGTGCTTTGAGCTCTTGGAATAGGGTGGTATGAAAATAAAATGGCCTTGCCTGTTCTGGTTAATATGCCAAAATCCATTTACCTTTAATAAACCCTGCACTTCAAGGGAGAGCCTTTTGGTTACAGGAAACTGATATAGTATATTACATCGTATGAGGTGAAAGGACCAGAATAACCTTTCTGGCAGACCTGTGTGAATTCTCTTATAGGTGTCCATTGTCTTACCAGTAAGACAGTGAGACTTCAAAGGCAGCCAGAAAACTGGATTGTGTGGAAAGCGCAAGAGTGACCTCTACTGGCCAAAAATAGAGAAGGCCACACTTGGGATCAGAGTTTTTTCAGGTTGGACCTCAGGTAATTAAGATCCTCCACAGAGCATTTTGAGGACACTTTGCTTTTGAACAGTCTCCTGACAAGACGAGACCAACTGCCAGCAGACACTGAAGGCCAGTGGCTGCAAGAGAAGGAAAGGATTCTTCAGACTTTATTTATTCTTCTGAACTTTCAGGTCACTACAAACATTAGGGTAGAACTTTAGATAACAGTTATAGATACCCAGAGGCAGTTGTCTTCTCCTCACTTAGTGTTTTTCCATGTATATTTTCCTTTTATTTGCGATGTTCTGTGACCAAATTGATAAAACCTTTTTAGTTGTAAATATATGATAATTATTTAGTAAAAACATTTGTTTTAAGAAACCTGCCTGAGTGAGATTTCTGTATTGTGTGTGTGACTGTGGGATGTTTCAGTAATAATCTGTTGTTGCTAAGGGGTGCCATCGTAAGCTACTAAATTGAGCAAGGGTCTGAAAAGGGAAAGTCTGGATAAAGATAGGGAGAATACTGAAGTCTCATGGAATGGTCTGTGGGGATTTTAACCAGGTTATTGCACGCCTTGTGGGAGAAGGCAGAATCAAGGTTACAATGCTACCCTGAAGATATTGTAATGCCTGGATCTTCCTGCGTTGTGTAACAACCAGGAAGGGTTCATATTTGGCTACAAGACTCGAGACTAGTATTGTACACTGATCCAGAGTAAAGAGGGGACCCTGGGACTTTATGGCAAGTGTTAAGTTGTGAACTCATCGAGCACTATAGAAGGACACGAAGAGGGTATCTCCTGTTTCCCCCTCCCTGTCACAGATTGCACTTAGGGGTGGGCACTGTGAGCTCAGTGGACTTCACCCTTAGGAGTGGGTTTGTGACGCTAACAACCTTTACTATAGTGGATTCCACTTACAAGCAATTCGGTTTAATGCAATTTTTGTTTATAATCACACATTTTTAGTTTCCTGTTTTTTTGTTTTTTTTTTGTATGTGATGCTGTGTTAATAATTCCGCTTTAAAGCAATCTGCTTAACTGCAATTTTTGGCTAAGTGCAATATTCCTTGGCTGCAGTCTGACACTAAATGTGTTAATTAAATTCAGGATTAATGCACGAGGTGTTAAGTGTAATACTGTACCTGTGCTTAAGAACAATGCAGAGCAACTTTTCACTTTAGCAGCACTTGAGTAGCAGCAGCAGTTGTAAGAGGTACATGTACAGTGGTTTGTGATGGACGGAAAGAGAATCACCTTAACTTTGAGGCAGAAAATAGAAGTGTTATAACGTATAGAGACGCCGGAGTAAAAGGGTCAGAAGTGTCTTCTGAATTTAGTATTGATCTATCGACAGTATGCTGGATAGTAAAGGCAAAAGGTCTACTGTATGCTGAGTGGGAGAAGGCCGAAAACAAGTGCCGTAAGCGCAGGAGAGTGGGCGAGAGTGAGGAGGGTGAGGCAGCTTAACTTCGATGGTTCTCTGCTACACGAACTGCAGATGCCCCCATAAATGGTCCAATTCTGTTAAGTAAGGCTAAGCACTTGGCTGATAATATGGGAATTGAATTTAACCCCACCAGTGGATGGTTATGCAGAAGGAAGGACAGGCACTGTGTCGTTTTCAAATGCTGGTACGGGGAAGAAAAAAGGTTCTGACACACAGTCTGACAACACCTGGTTAAACAGCTTTCTCCCCCAGCTGTTAAAAGATTACCCAACTCATCTGGTGTACAACTGTGATGCAACAGGACTTTACTTTAGAGCTGTCCCAGAAGGAACTTTGGTGTTTAAATCCGATGCAGCATGTGGTGGGGAAAAAAAACTAGAGAGAGAATATCTGTGTTACTGTGCTGTAACATGGATGGCACAGACAAACTTAGACCACTCATTATAGGCAAGTCCAAAAAGCCCCGTTGTTTCTCCGGAATCTCCATGGATGCCCTGCCTGCAGACTGGGAGGGCAGTTCGAACGCTTGGATGATGAGTGATATTTTTACCACCTGGCTGAAAAAGATGAACACACAGATGTGCCGTAAGCAGCTAAGAATTCCCCTCATTTTGGATAACTGCTCTGCACATCCTAATGTTATGGTCTCCAACGTATAATTGATTTTCATCCCTCCCAGTATGACAGCTTTGGTACAGCCGATGGAGATGGGCATAATTAGGAATGTAAAGCATCTGTATCATAGCCAGGTAATGTCATCTTATTAAACTTACGAGCCTGTGTCTATCTATGTGCGATTTACTAAAACATGATGCTTTATCTTTCCGTGTCATTGAGAAAGTGCTGCTTTGCCTACATGAGGGACCACAAGGGAGTGTCAGTGCACTGACTCTATCCAGATGCTCGATTTTGCGTGGCAAAATGTGAAGCAGGACACGATTGTTAACTCTTATAGGAAGGCGGGATTCGTACCTGCCAATGATGCCACTGCCACTGTAGTTGAGGCAGTCAGAGAAAGTGAGGATCCATTCCTTATTCCCCCGAGGCTTCCTCCCAGCATGACCCCCACAGAGTTGGCAAGTTTCAGGGACATGGACGATTCAGTACCCACCAATGGTCCAATTGATGATGCAGAAATATGCAGTGAGGTGCCTGGGGTACATGTCGAGGCAGAAGATGAAGATGATCCACCCCCGCCTCATGTCACCATGTCGCAGCCATGGATAGAATTAGCGTCTTTGTTCATGCTCGTGAAAAGTGGGACCTTACTGCTCTGTTCGAATTCGAGCAGTACCTGCATAAGCTCGCTGTAGAGCACACCAAACAGAGCAAAATTACATATTACTTTCAGCTGTAATTGTTTTCAGAGCGCCAGTGAGCAAGTTGAATGAATAAATAAATGTTTCTCCTTTTTTCGTTTTTTATAATAAAACACTGATTAAATATTGCTTCTTGCTGATCTAGTGATCTAGTTATGTACAATAAATACTCCATTAAGATGAAATACCGTGACGTGTCTCTTGCTATGCAGAGTATAGCTTGTCCAGGTTTTTCAGCAATATTCGCAATGGAACAAAATCGGCAATTTCGGTTAAACGCACATTCCACTTAAGTGCACATTTTGTTGTTGCAAGACGGGTGTGCACTTCAGCGGAATCCACCGTAGCAATATCCAATATAAATAAACAGAATGAGCAAATTCTAAAGTTAACATTAATTACCAACCGATAGATTAACTATATGGAATGAGTAATGCCTAATGCTAGCATTGCCGAGCAATAGCTAGATTAACTGTATGGGACGAATAGTACCTAATGCTAACATTGCCGAGCAATACCTAGTTTATGGGATGAGTAGTGCCTAATGCTAGCGTTGCCGAGCAGTACCTAGATTAACTGTATGGGATGAATAGTACCTAATGCTAACAATGCTGAGCAATACCTAGTTTATGGGATGAGTAGCGCCTAATGCTAGCGTTGCCGAGCAGTACCTAGATTAACTGTATCGGATGAGTAGTGCCTAATGCTAGCATTGCCGAGCAAAACCTAGTTTATGGGATGAGTAGTGCCTAATGCTAGCATTGCCGAGCAATAGCTAGATTAACTGTATGGGATGAGTAGCGCCTAATGCTAACATTGCCAAGCAATACCTAGTTGATGGGATGAGTAGCGCCTAATGCTAACATTACCTTACAATACCTAGATTAACTGTATGGAATGAGTAATGCCTAATGTTAACAACCTTTAACGATAGCTTGTATCAATAAACAGAATGAGCAATGGTCTGACTAAACAGAATGATCAGTCCCTAATGCTATAACCTTAACTAGCAATAAATTGAATAAGTAAACACTGTGATCAGTGCCTATGAGAACAACCTTAACTAGTAATAAATGGAATAACTGAAGAGAATGATCAGTGCCTAATGCTAACAACCTTAACTAGCAATAAATAGTCTAACAATATGGAATGAGCAGTGCTAAATACTAACAATCTAACGAACAGTAAGTAGTATAACAATATAAAGAGCAGTGCCTAATTCTACCATACTTAAACTGTGTAGACAGACAGGACTTAGGCTAGCCAGAGTCCGGATGAGCAGTAACATAATTGAAATCTCCTGACATCCCCTTCATAAAGGGGAAAGGGGGGGACACAAGGATGGTGTCATATCCCTTCACCACAGAGAGAGTTAGGGAGGAATTAGCCAGGGTGAAGGTGGACAAGGCCATGGGGCTGGATGGCATGCATCGAGGAGTGATTTAGGAACTAAGAGAGGAGCTTGCTGCCCCACTGGCGAGGCCGTTCAGCCTGTTCCTGGACACCAGTAGAGTGCCAGAGGACTGGAAAAAGGTGGCGGTGGTACCGATCCACAAGGGGGGAGGCAGAGAGCTGAGGGGAAACCACCGCTCCATCAGCCTAACCACTGTGGTGGGGAAGGCCATGGAGGCACTCATTGGTGAAAGGGCAACGGAGTACCTGGAGGTGAACAGACTGCTGGATGACAGCACGGGTTCCCTAGGGGCAAGTCATTCCAGTCTAATTTGATCAAATTGTTCGACTGGGTGATGCAGGTAGTGCACCGGGGGGGGGGGGGTGCGGTGGACGTGGCCTATCTGGATTTCAGTAAGGCCTTCGACACCGTACGCCATAGGATGCTGGTCAACAAATTGGATAGCATAGGGATAGGGGTCAAAATAACAAGATAGGTTGAAAACTGGTTGGCAGATTGGAGTCTGAGGGTGGTGGTGAACGGGGTGTACTCTGGGATCGGGCAGGTGAGGAATGGATTTCCCCAGGGATCAGTGCTGGGACCCCTCCTGTTCAACATTTACGTACAAGACATTGCAGACGGACTGAAAGGGAGGGTGGCCCTCTTTGCAGATGACACAAAAATCTGTAACAGAGTTGACTCCCGGGGGTGGGGGTATGGAGGACATGAGAAGGGGCCTCTGAGAGTACTGGAGGTGTGAGTGGAGACCTGAGAGCTAAAATTCAGCATCAAGAAGTGTGCTGTTATGCACCTGGGACACAAGAACCAAAGGGCCAAGTACATGCTGGGAAGGGAGAGAGTACGAGAGGGATCTGGGGGTAACGGTCTCCAGCAGCCTCAAAGTAGGGAAGCAGTGCTCAAGGGCAGTGGGGAGGGCATGTGGGATGCTGGCAGGCATCGGCAGGGGGATGACCAGCAGGTGTAGGGAGGTCCTGGTGCCCGTGTATCAAGCCCTGGTGAGGCCAGACCTAGAGTACGGTGTCCAGTTTTGGAGGCCTTACCTGTGCAAGGATATAGACTTGATCAAAAGGGTTCAGTGAAGGGCAACCAAGATGGTGCAGGGGATGAAGGGCAAACCATATGAACAGAGTTGCAATGAGCGGGGGCTATATACAATGGAGACCAGGAGGGAGAGGGAGAGGGAAGGACATGGTTGAGACCTTTAAATATATCAAAGGGATGAACAAAGGAGGCACAGGGAAGTTATTCCACAGGAAGGAAGGAAACATAACAAGGGGGCATGGACTGAGATTCCAGAGGGGGCACTTTAAGAGCAATGTGAGAGGTCAGTTTTTCACAGAGAGGGTGGTAGAGAACTGGAATGGGCTTCCAGAGGAGGTGGTGAATTCAGAGACTGTAGAGGGATTCAAGACCGCTTGGGACAGACACATGGGGCTATGGGAAAGGAGGGGGTATCTCAGAATACAGTAGGTTGGGCTAGTGGGTGTAAGGGGCAGACTAGATGGGCTGGGAAGTCCTTTTCTGCCATCACCTTCTATGATATGATACTGCAAGATGAGGCTCAAATAGAATTGAACTTCTGAATAAACAAAAGTAATACTATACAGCTGATTTAGTTTTGTTTTAGTTAGTTTTTGTTGACTTGGGAAGGAGGGCTAGGGAAATAATGCTCTATTTTTAGCCTGGGGTGGGGTGATAGGAGGGTTACAGATACAAATCGATAAATATTGAACCGATTTCAGGTATTGGTGGTTTTTAGTGAATTGGGGAAATCTGCCCTGGACACAGAGAAAACCCCCTGTCTCTTTTCAAGATGTGCTGTGGAATCTCTGACATCCACCAGAACAGGCAGAGAAGACATTGGTTTAACATCTTATCTGAGAGGCGGTACCTTTGACAGCAGAGTTTCCCCTGAATACCATGTGGGAGCATGGGTAAAACATAGAAGTTGTCAGCAGATAAGGAAGGACCACTTGGCCCACCCAGTCTGCCCTAAATTCACTAGCTGTGGTGCTACTGGAGACCCTACCTGAACTCCAACCTACACTACCGGTCAAAAGTTTTAGAACACCCCCCATTTTAATTGAAATTTACGCAGGTTAATGTCTCAATGTACTCTGAAATTAAAGCATAGAACAAATAAACAATTGGAGATAAAAAAGAAATCATAGAATCATTTTGTTTAACAAAATTTAATCTAAATTTTTGACTCATCAAAGTAGTCACCTTTTGCAGATATACTGTAACCGCCGAACACACTCGTGGCATTCTTCCTACAATGGACATCAAATATTGTTTGGGAAGTTCTTCCCAACACTGTTGCAGAAGTTCCCACAAATGTGTTGCACTTGTAGGTTGCTTTGCTTTCACCCCCTCTGTCCAGTTCATCCCAAACCAGCTCAAATGGGGTTTAAGTCTGGAGACTGTGCTGGCCATTCCATGATTTGAAGCCTACCGTCTTGTTCTTTTCCTTGAAGGTAGTTCTGACATAGCCTGGAGGTATGTTTTGGGTCATTATCTTGCTGTAGGATGAACCCCTGACCAACTAACTAGGCATAGACCAAAGGGTATTGCATGGCGCTGCAAAATGCTGTGGTAGCCCTTTTGGTTCAGGGTGCCAGTCACTCTGTGCTGTTGTCCTGTGAGCTGCCTATCACGCAAGCTGTTGACTCTCAGAAACTTGTCTTCTGATTCTGTTGTGGCTTTGGGTCTGCCAGACCTCTTCCTGTCAGAGTTTCCTCTAGTTTCCAAGTGCCTTTTGATGGTGTAGGAAACTGTACTCACTGACACCTTGGCTTTCTTTGCAATTTCTCTAAAGCCGTTTTTGCTAACATAAACTTTTTTTTTAACCTCTAGCAGTTTACCGCTTACCTTCGTACCATTTAAGGTTATTCACTGGACTGGAATTGTTTAAATTTCAATAAAAGCTGGAAAAATGGGGGTGTTCCAAAACTTTTGACCGGTAGTGTACATCCTCTTCTTTATTCTAAGATTCCCATGTATCCATCCCATGCCCTCTTAAATCCTGTAACTGTTTTAGATCCTGCCACTTCCTCTGGGAGGCTGTTCCAAGTATCTTCCACCTACTCACGCTTCCTCTAAGCCTCCCCCCATCTCTAGCTTCATATTGTGAGACCCTTGTCCTTGAGCGTCTTTTCCTTTGGAAAATGTGCCCTTCCTGCACCTTGTTTACTCCTGTGAGGTACTTGAATCATATCCCCCCGTTCACTCCTGCATTCTAGCGAATATATATTCAAATCCTTTATCCTCTCCTTGTAGGGCTTCTGATGTAGGCCTTGCACCGTTTTGGTTGCCCTCCTTTGCACCACCTCCCTCGTTTCAGAGTGTTTTCCGAGGTGTAGCCTCCAGAAGTGTACACAGTACTCAAGGTGGGGCCTCACCAGCGATCAGTACAGGGGTATTATTACCTCCCACCTTCTTCTGGTGATACACCTCCCTATGCATCCAAGCATTTCGCTAGCCTTACCCACTGCCTTCCTTGTCACACTGCTTAGCTATCCTCAGGTCATCAGAAATGATGACCCCCAGGTCCCTTTCCTTCTTTGTGAGTGTTAATACCTCTCCTCCCTGTTGTTTGTTGTCCCCGGGTTTCAGTACATCATGTGTTTTATTTTGCACTTTTTTGCGTTAAAACCCAACTGCCAAACCCATGACCATTCTTCCAGTTTCTTTAAATCATCCCTCATTCATTCTACCCCACTCCCCCTGGTGTTACTACTCTGTCACAGAGTTTTGTCATCTGCAAACAGGCATACTTTCCCTTCTAGTTCTTGTGGAATGTCAGTATAAAGACATTGAAGAGGACCGTCCCAAATACTGATCCTTCTGGCACCCCACTGATCCCTTTGCCTATTCAAGAGTGGGTGCCATTTACCACCACTCTCTGACTCCTGTTGCCCAGCCAACTTTCTACCCATTTTACTACTTTAGACCCTACTCCTAGGCTCCCGGCTTGCTTATCAGTTTCCTATATGGAATGTTGTGGAAGGCATTCCTGAAATCCCGATAGGCCATATCCTTCGCTCCTCCTTGACCCACTTCTCTGGTTACCCAATCAAAGAACTCAATCAGGTTTGTCTGGCAAGACCTCCCCCTGTGAAACCATGTTTCCTAGGATCCTGTAGACCATTGGCCACAAGGCATTCCCCGATCCTTTTCTTCAGGAGTTATTCCATTACCTTGCCCACCACCGATGTAAGGCTAACAGACCTGTAATTCCCTGCCTTCCCCTTTTTTCCACTTTGTGGAGTGGGACTACATCTGCCCTCCAGTCACCAATACCTCCACTGTTTCCAGTGACAGGTTGAAAAGGGCCATTGGAGGTGTGGGTATGGTTACTAATAACCAAGAGGAGAGTGCCCCCTGCAGAGCTACCAACAGCATTTGCTGCAGCACCTGGTGTTCACTGGGGATCTCCCATCCTACTACAGACCAGGCCTGACCTTGCTTAGCTTCTGAGATCTGACAGGGTCAGGCTCCTTTACATCCTCAGTGTGCTATGGCATTTCTACAATATTTTTTAATTCCACTTTTAGAGTCACCATTAAAAATATTCATACTCTGGAAAAAGCCCAAATGCAGGTAAATGGGGAGGGGGAACGATTCGAGGTAGTGTGGAAACCTGTCCAGGCAGCCTTGGAGCAAGTAGTCGTCACAGGATAGACCCGGATCAGATCAGGGGATTGGCCTGGAAACACAGACCCTGTTCAGAACCATTGTTAACAGAGGACATGTATGAAGTTCCAAATCTCACAGTCCATTGACAAGGAATCAGTTGGATGTTAATGTGTGCTACTGCGCAAGATGTAAAAAGCACCTGTTGTGGCTGAAGATTATAACACAGTATCTATCCTGTAAGTACCAGTTACAGTTAACAAGTATGCAAACGATCATTGGTGTCATGGATTTATGTGTATGTAACTGCATGCTCACGTATCTGTTCAGTGCTCTGTATTTTTATGTATGCCTGTGAAAACCCGAAAATAAAGTTAATTCTTATTCAGCTGAAGCTTTTCTACTTATTAATTGTCAAGTGGTAGCATTTGTAAGTTTAAAGATAGTTATGGCCATTCCCTGGTGTTTCTGCACCCCATGTCGAATGTTTAATGGTTTGTCCAGTACATGATCGTTATCTAAACATTTAAAAGCCACCAGGGATACAAGATTTGTCATGATGTGTGCATTCTTTATTCCTCCAATTCAAAAATAACGTGTAAATGACGAGCACTGGGACACCCTCTTTGACAAGCCCCAGAAATGTGGGAAATACTTGTATGTTTATGCATAAAACCATGTAATTCTCATGTCATTTTAATAAAGTGTAGTTATAGGGGTTTCTGTGCTGATATTGGTTGTATCTACTTTCAAAGTGGCTGTTTAAGAGCTGGTTGATTCAAGACAGAAGTAACGGAAAATCTCAAGAAAAAATTTAACCAAAAATCCACACGGATTAACATGGAAGCAAAGTAACCCAAGAGATACAGACATGTACCTAGAGCATCTTACAGTATGCCAGGGTCTACATTTGTGGGAGCTGATTTCCTCACTTCATCCTGTTATGATCCTTACCTGGACATAAAATAATAAGGAAAATCATTACTCTAATAGTTCCAGACGTGTATGAATTTACCTGTGCCAATGAACAGCCTTGAAAACATTTTCAGGTGCATCTGAAAAATACGCATCTCAAACACCCGGGAGTGTCCTTAAATGTGCACTGCGACGCGTAACATACTGTCTTACATTCTGTCAGCGAAATGCTAAGATGTAAGGAACACAGACATTTTTTTCATATGCTTTTTATCAATCTAGGTCAGACTGAAAGAATTTCGAGACTGCTCTGTGTTATATGGTACCATCTTCTGTCAGCAACAGCACAGAGTTATTTTCTGACACTGTAAATAGTGTGCAAATGCTTTTGGGACAACTGTCCAGTTCAGAGATTGTCACAAAAATATATTCCACAGTCAAGAATACAGCCTCGTTGTATGCAGAGTGGCAGAGTTTAAACTGTCTGCCCGTACTGAACGAGTTAATGCATCAGAAGATATTGGCTTGAAAGCACTGAGAAACAGAGTAAACTTTTACCATCTGAATTCTGATAAACTTTAAATGATGGAAACTTAATTGATGGATATTGAGTTGTGGGTGCTGTAGCTTGTGAATGCAGCTATCTTGGCTCACTACGATCTGAGCTACTGCTGTGTGGGCGAGTGCATTGTGTGAACTCTTACAGAAAGGTAGCAAGGACACCTGAAAGTATAGTGGGACCTGCCTTTTCCTAGGCTGTTATGGTTTTGTCAGTCAGTGGTACAGGAACAAAAGAATGCTCCAGCTTCTCATGGTCTTTATTTCCGGATTCTTTTTTTTTTTTTATTTTACTTGGTGGTTGTTGACTGGGATAAGAGGGCTAGACAATACTGCAGATTTGGACCTTGGATGATGGACTACAGTTGTGGGTGTAGTTCACAATCTCCCAATACAAATCACGGACAGCACTAACAAAGACGGGTGATCCAAATTATATCATCATCTCAAAACACCGAAACACAGAAAAAAAAACAACTGTCTGCCCAAGGAAAACCTTACCAGTCTGCCTATGGGAAGAAAATGTTACCTGTTCCCTATAGGAAAATTAAAGGCACACTGAACTGAAGCTCGTTTCCAGGTGCGTCCTGCGAGCACAGGGAGGTTAAGTGATTTGCTCAAGATCACACAGTATTTGGAGGTTGTGGGAATCAAACCCTGGTCTGTGGGATGCTCCAAGCTCATTCACAGCTTGTTTGTCTAACCTGTAGGTTCTACTGGCAGCCCAAATATAAACATGGTAATAATCAGTCAGGATGCTGTTAGAATATGTGATTCAGTATCATAAGTATTTTCTGAAAGAGATCTTGACTGTAGCTGTTTGGAATTATTTTGTTTTAATGCCATCCTCTCCAGTGATAGAAACACCAGTTGTAAGAGAGAGAGAGATGGAAAAGTTTGAGGTAAAATCAAGGACAGTTAAGAGCTACACTGCTGAGAGATGACCACTTGTGAGCCTGCAACAGAAGAACTGTTCTTACAAAGCCTCTAGTGAATCAAATGGAGGTACGGTATATGAAACGGATTCATTGTTGCAGTGCAGAATCCAGCCTGCATGTTAAAAAAAAAACAAACAGAGCCCTCCCAAAAAGTCATGGTCCACATCATCCTGGCAGATATTTTATGCTCTGCTTCTGTCCACTCCCTGAGAACGTGTGTTGGTGAATATGTTAATCCCATGAGATGATGACGTGCTAGTTGTCCTCATAGTACTGCACACTACGTGCGCAGATTTTCAAGTTAGGATATAACTTATCCGCCACTGCGTTTGCCAAGACTAAGCCTGACTTCTATGTTTATGCTTATGAAGACGTGGAAGGTAGGCTTAATTTTAGCATATGCAGTGGTGGATATTATGTATCATAACATTGTCACTATAATAAGAGGGTCTCTAGCGTGGCGTCATCTTATGGAATTAATGCACTTGTCAAGCTCAATCTCTGGGTCGGTCAGAGGCAGAGTATGAAATGTATGCCTGGATGATGTGCAACATTTTGCGAAGGCTGTTTTTTAACACGTAGGCTGACTTTTCCATTGTGACCGGTAATCAGTTTACTGTACCCCCAGTTTTGGGTTTTTCAATTTGCAGCCATCTAAGTAAGCATTAAGCCACGATGAAGGTGGCATCTAATGCTGGATTGATGCATGGTTGGGGGGTTGTGGCCCGAGGCTGGAGGCCGAGGGCGAACAACCGCCCCACCATGCATCAGTCGCAATAGATTCCACCGCTGGAGTGGCTTAATGCACTTGTAACATGGGCCGCGGGTCAGTGGCGGTGCCAGGAGGGTGCCCGCTGTAAGTACCGGAACATAGCACTCGGAGTCGCTGCTATCGTGGACAACTTTTCCTGCACTTTCAAATCACGTTACTGAACAACATTTAGATACTTATGCACTCCACTATTGCACTACCTGCAACTGGAGAGCTCACTGTGGCCAAAATAACTGTCCCAGACATTTTCACTTATGTGTGGGTATCAGCGTCATACCCGCCGCTGGAGGTCTGCGGTGCACTGTTCAGTGCCCGCGATCAGGGCTCCAGTCGGGATTTGCATAGGGCCGGCGCTCACTTCCTCCTGCCTCCTCCTGACTAGTCCGACATTGGGATATCCCACCTTGGCGCTCTCCTAACTCTCACCTCTGTCCACCACTGGCTGTTGTCCCCGCTCCGCGTTTCCGTCCTCTGGTGCCTAGTCTGCCTCTCAGTGTGCCTGTCTTGCTCTCGCTTCCCACCTGTGCCCAGTGCTGCTAAGCTGGGGGTCTGGCTGCTTTCAGCACTACCTTATCGGGCACGGCATATATCATGGATTAATACCTGCTCTGACTTGGGTCTCGTGATGCCGTTCCTCCAGTCGCTGCTGCCCATATCACCTCTCTCATTAATGCCATGTTACAAAACCCCTTTAAAAGTTACATCGATGGCATGTGTTGGTGTCTGCTTCTGCATATCAATGAGCACATAGCTTGGTTCATGGTTAAAATGTGTTTTTATTAGCATTAAATCCAACAAACTCACCCCACCAGCATCCAGGTATATTGACCTCCCGTTGTAGTGATTTTATTGATAATACTATTTGATTCATTGTTGGGTTTTTTTAGTGTGTCATTCTGTATGATCATTTGTTAGCTGAATGGGTGGTGTGGCACCTTTCTGTAAAAGAAATGTTAAATGATGTATTTTTAAGAAAATGTTACCTGTGACTTTAAGGGCATATTTTAAAAGAGAAAACGTTAGCCACATTAGCCACGCCTTGACAAAGCCCTCGGTCAGGTGGGTGAAACGTTGGCGGACACTGGTGGGGTGAGTTTGTTGGATTTTATGCTAATAAAAGCACATTGTAACCATGAACCAAGCAATGTTTTTTTTTTCTTTTGCCGAGATGCACACTAGTGCCTGTTAGCCACTTTTTACTCATTGCCTGTATTGAATTTTCTTTGAGTGTGTTCCAGGCGTGGACTCCCTTAGCTGGATTTCTTTCGGGTGGATATCAGTGAGCACCTATACATTAGTGAGGAACATTGCTTTTGCTCAGTGGCAGCATACTGCAGTGCAACATGGGAGGAACACATTCGAGAGCGATATCTGGGTCTCTTTCACCCCCAGCTGGCAAAAAGCAGATAAGCAGATGTTTTGGAGAAGTAAGGTTTTTACTTTTTGGGAGAAAAACCTAGTATGCTTTGATAAATGGTAAGCTTGCCTGCCCTCTCCCCCCGCAGCCAAACATGCCCTGTGTTCCGTATTATTATATGGCTTTCTGCCTCCCCTTTTAACAAAGTATACTTAATTTGTCTTAATAGAACACTCCTGAAGGATGACCTGAAGGTTGAAGGTTTGTTTTGTATGGTTATTATCAGTGTACGGTTAGGAGAACCCCTTTGTTCTATTTGCAGTTCACACTCTGATGCAGCACTCTGCTTCGTTTGTTGTTTCTATTGATAACTTTGAGAATACATGAGCTTACAAGAAGCCTTTTCCTTTTGTGGAGGAACTGGCCACTAGATGGCAGTCATGGAGTTTCTTTCCTCCAGTCATTCTGGTTAAAAACATTTCTGTGCCAGTCTCTCCACCCTGTTGGCTGTTTCCTCAGGCTCCTTCCACATCAGCATTTGTATGTCCCACTTCTTCTGATGGACAGTGGTTGAGTCTCATCAACCACCTTCCCAGGAGAGCAGCTTCGTGGCCTTTTAATCTACATGGGGATTTGAATCACTTGAATGCCAGAATCGGACTGGAGTGTTTATTTCTTCACACAAGAGCATTTATATCTATCTGTTGACGTATGCATGTTGATCAACGTCCAGTCTCTGCGCCCCCATGGAACTTTATACTGTACTTCCTTGCCATTCTTTGTGAATGTGCAGGTATGCTCGTTGGGTTCTCTTGTATCAATATGTTTTAGTTGTCAGCATATCCGGACTTACAGGGAATGTGTACTTTCAGCTATATAATCCAAAATGTTATCCCACCCAGCCTTAACTCCTCAGACTATGAGGGTAACAATTATTTTGCTTTCATAATACTGGAATGCTGTAGGCTCATCACCTGTAATACAAGAATGCACCAGGCTCAGACTGGACAGTACCATTTTCTGGATGTGCCCTGCGATGCCGGAGTCTCACTAGAGTCTGTTTGTACTGCTGTCTGAATGGGAGTTGGGAAAGTGCAGACATTGTAGAACACACGGCTAGGCAGGTTAAAAGCCCTAGGAGGTCAAGAGAACTGCTCAAGTTCATGCATGAGTCATGTTGTGGTGGAAATCAAACCTGGGATCTACTGTTTTTTTTTTTTTTTAGTTTAAAGATTTTTTTTTTCATGTGTGAATTTTTAAGGTACCACATTGACAGCACAAGAAACTGAAGCCCTCTGCTTATGCACATGACCAAAATGCAGCACAGGCGATCGCAGTGCAGGTTTCCCGACCCTGACTCGCCAATGTGCCTCAAAGCTGTCATGGAGGGACCACCACATAGGTGAGAAGGTTAGTCCAGACTCCATGCCCATTCAGTCCTTGTCCTGTCATACGAGGCTGCCCTCAAGGGTGCCAGTTGTGTTGGTGGTTTTGTGAGCTAGATAACTACCTATTGAGAACAGGACTGAGACCACCACAACTTATTTTGCATAGGCCACTGAACAGCCCTCAGGTGACAATGGCTTTTGGCTACTACTGACCAGGGCCAGATTTGAACCAGTGACTTAGAGGTGAAAGGTTCCTTAATTTGCTACCAATCTACTGAGCCATCTTAATTTGCAGGGATATCTTGTTTCATAGTTAAGTGTTCTAATCACCAGACGGCACTGCCTAGTGAGTGCAGACTGGAGCCACGTGGTCATTTTCCAGAAATGAAAGTGTGTCCCATGTGGCTGCTGCAGAGTCTAACATAAGCAGCAGATACAAACCTAAGCCGTTGGACATGGTCACGACTGAGATGGTTGAAAGCAACTGGGTGAAGGTTGGAACGTTCTTGGAAGGGGTCCAGCTCAGTGGACAAAAGGATTCCTCTGAAGTTACATTGTAAAGATTATCGGAGAACACTAACCCAGAAAAAAGGTAGAATTCCTGTCACAGGCTATTGCGCCAGGTAAGAATAGACCAGCTGAGCTGTTCTGTATTGCAGGCATGCTAATTCATCCTTCTTGTCTGCAGTCTGGAGAAGTCTTGTACCAAGATTTATTTATTTTTTTTAAAGTTTGATAACTGGGAATGGTACACTGAGCCGAAGCTTGTTTCTTGGTGTGACCCGGGGGAGGGGGGGAATAGGAGAAGGCATACAGGCAGTCAAAATCATCAGAAGTGCAATAAGGCCAAATACAAGTGCAAAAACACAATAGGCAATAATGTAGACCAGTGGATGCACTAGGGGTGCAAATAAGCCAAGATGCTCACACTGTAAATGGGTAGGCAGTACAACATCTAGTAGATGAGAAAGGGTGGGCTTAGCTCCTAAGAGAGAGGAGACTGGGGGCCAGGAATTTAGGGAACGTCAGGAAGGAGGAGGAGGAGGTATTGGCTGGGAGGTGAATAGAAGCATTGGTGAGAAATGGAACAGAGGAATCAGGAAGTGGGTAGCAGGTACGAGAGGGAGGAGAGAGCCTTAGCAGTAATGTTTGGGGGAAGAGGAATAGATGAAGGGGAGAGGGGAGGCAATAGGAGAAAGCAGCTTGACTGTCATGTGAGCAAGGGTGAAGAACAGAGAAGGTGTGGGTGTGCCTTGAGCATAAAGAGTGCGGGGTGGAGGTAGAGGAGAGGAGAGAAGAGAAGATAGGTAGGAGGGAAGAGAGCCAAACCAGTATTTGGCAATAAAGATGGAGCAGTGGGACTGGCGATGTAAGGGTACAGGAGTGATGGAGAGGGAGGAGCAGTGATGAGTGCGAGAAGGAGAGTTGGAGACAAAGCGACAGAAAGCATTACAGAGGCTGTGCAGTCTAGCAAGAGAGGATGGGGGGACAGAGCTATAGACCATGTCCGTGCAGTCAAAGATAGGACGCATCATCTCCCGGTGGACTTGGGTGGGGAGGCTGTCCTTGTTTCAGTATAGGACGCTGAGCTTGAGGTGAAGTTTGGAGTGGATGGTGTCAATGTGGGCAGAGAAATCTAACTTACTATCTAGTTACTCACCAAGGTATCTGAAGGCAGGGACAACCTTCAATTTGTTGCCATCCAGGGTGTTGAAGACTGGGGAAGGTGAGAGCCATGCTAGTTCTGGCTGGTGCCAAAGGTCACAGACACAGTCTTTTTGGTGTTTACTTTCAGCTGGTTGGCGTGGAACCAGCACAACACATTGTGGAAATCGCTGTGGAGTGAGGGTAGTGGAGTGCAGATTTAGAAGGACCCAATGAGTGGAAGGACGCAGTGAGTGGATGACAGTGTCGTCTGCATACATATGTACTTGCGAAGAGACACAGGTGCAGGAGAGATTAAGAAAAGTGGAGAACAGTATAGTGCCTAGATGGAGCCCTGGGGAACACCTGCCAGGATGTTGTTAGGTAAGAGCGGAACCACTCAACAGCCGGAGCAGAGAGGCCAGCTGAGTACAACTTGACCAGGAGGAGGGAACTGGACTCAGAGTCCAATGCCTTTGCAAGATCAATGAATATGACTGCGTTGATATGTTCCTGATCCATCCCAGTAAGGATGGAGTCAGTTACACACAGCAGGGAGTAGCTGGTAGGATGGTTCCTTCTGAAACCAAAGTGGAACAGAGAGAGGAGAGAGGAGAGAGGAAGAGTCTGGGAAGTCAGCCAGTGTGGAGTACACTAAGGACTTGTGAAGTTTAGCAAGGGAAGGAAGGAAGGAAGGAAGGAATGAAATCAGCCTATAGTTTCCTGGGAGGATGGATCACCCCTCTTGTGAAAAGGTAAGACTTTGGCAACTTTCAAGGCATGGGAGACAGCACAGAGGGAGAAGGAGAGGTTCTGACATCCCTGGTACTCACCTTTGTTACCTGAGGCTTGATTATTGTAGTTCTATCCCTAGGGCTATTGGGGGGCTGGGGGTGTTGTTGTATCGTCTACAACTGTTGCAAAATGCTGCAGCCAGGTTGATCTCCAATCATGTAACACCTATGCTGCGCCGTCTGCAATGGCTATCTATTGGTTGGTGTACCACCTTTGAGATCGCAAAAGCCATACAGGTTTTGGGCTCTGGCTACCTTGAAGACTTCTTTCCTTGGTATACTTCCGGCTGCCCGCTCCACTCCACCAAGAAATTATTACTGGCTGTCCTAATAGCTTGTCTAAAATAGTCAGATGATGGGGTGTTCTGAGTGGCAGCCCTATCCATCTGGGACTCATTACCTCTCCATTTTAGGACTTCCCCCTCAGTGGAGGCATTTAAGGGGGGCTAAAATATTATCTATTTTCTCACTCAGGCACCAATTAGTTATGTATAAGCTGTGCCTCTGTAAAACATGGTAATTTATTTATCTATTAATAGCTTTTATGATTACATTGCTGTATGTTTTTTCCCTCTATGTGAAGAGCTGTGAGTTCTTCGAATAGGGTGGTATGAAAATATAACTGCCTTGCCTGTTCTGGTTAATGGTTGACTAAGAGTTAAAGTCCAGTAGCATGGCTATCATAAACTTCCTCCCTAGATTTAATTAGAGACAGTGCTGATGAGTAGAAAATCATATCATATTCTTGGTGAGCTGGATTTTTTTTTTTGCAAGCTGTGATGTCACAGTCAGTGAGGAAGCAATGCTGATGAACATAGGAAAAGGTACAGCACTTGATGTGTCACCTCACAGGTAGAGTACTGTTTCACACGTCGCACCTTGTATTGGCACATAGGATAGAACATCTAATTTGCAAAAGGGAAAAAGAAATAATGCATCGCATATAAAAAAGAAACAGCTGGATACAGAATTATTAAAAACACCATCTCTAATTAAATCTAAATCTTTTCTACAGGCATTGTGAGCAGCTTTCTGGAAGTTTCTGTCCTTCTCAGCCAGGATCAATTTACAGCTCATTGGGGCTTAAATACCAGGGCTTCTCACATAGCAGTACTGCAGAAACAGTTGGGGTCTGGCTACGGTTACCACCTTTTAAGAAGCCCAAAGTGGGACATTTCTTACTGAAACATGATTTTTTGCAGGACAGTACGTAACCTCGACCAATGCAACAGACTTGTTTGTTCTCTATAATCAGAATTAAGGCTGAGTGTTGTAGTTTCTTAGTTGTTTCTATTGTTTCTTGTCATGTTAAGGTATTTTAGTTAAGGTATTGTAGTTTTCTGCAACATTTAGTGGGAAGTCCTGCTGCAAATGGTCAGTGAACCAACCAGGTTAGGAAATACCCTTGACCTTGTGCTGGCAAATGGGGACTTTGTGAGAGAACTTACAGTGGAGGAACCGCTGTCGGGGAGTGAACACTGCTCAGTATGGCTCACATTGGATATGGGCAAGGAAGGAGTGGAATCTGGCACAATAGTGCTGGACTTCAGGAGGGCCGACTTTGGGAGGATGGGGGAAGTGGTAAAAGGATACCTGGCCAGAATTCAATCTAGTATGGACACTAACCAGAGGTGGGAGCTCATAAAGCTGGGGATAGTGGAGGCAACAAAACCTGCTGCAAAGCCCAGAGCAAGAAGGCTAGGGCTAAGAAACCGATCTGGTTGAGCAAGGAGGTCATGGAAAAGGTAAGGAGGAAAAGAGCTGCCTTTAGGAAGTACAAGAAAACAGGGAGGGGGGAGGACAGGGATGAGTACTTGACAGAATCGAAGGAGGTGACAAGGGCAGTAAAGGGAGCCAAAGCATCTATGGAACTCAGGCTGGCACAAGGCATTAAGAAGGGGGAAGGACTTCTTTAAGTACATCAGGGAGAAAAGGAGCTGTAAGGACCACATAGTAAGGATTAGGAAGGAGGGGGGTTGGGTGGAAGCAGGGTGCGATAAGGCGGAAGCACTAAATGAGTACTTCTGCTCAGTATTTACTAAAGAGAAGAGGGGGGTGACACCCAAGGTGGGAGAAATGGCAGAAGCAGGGGAAGTGGTGACAGATGGGAAAATCATGAGAGCAGAGTTCGAGAGGGTTTGAAGGCACTGAGGTGGCAAGGCGCCAGGCCCAGATGGCATCCACCCCAGGGTACTGAAGGAGCTGGCAGAGGTCCTTGCAGGACCTTGGCAGACCTGTTTAATGCCTCACACATTCGGGGTGTGTACCTCAGGACTGGAGGATGGCTCTGTGGTGCCCTCCACAAGAGTGGCCCCCAAGGATGAACTGGGAAACTACAGACCAGTGAGCCTCACGTCCATCGTGGGTAAGCTAATGGAGACTATCCTGAAGGAGGCTGGTGGCCCTCCTAGAGGCCAAGACTACAGGACAGCAGACAGCGTGCGCTTCAGTGGCAGATCTGCCAAACCAACCTGGTGAGTTCTATGACTGGGTAACTAGGCAACTGGACATGGGCCATGCAGTGGATGTCCTGTATCTGGACTTCAGTAAGTCATTCGACTCAGTGCCACATGGAAGGCTGGGAAGGAAGTTAGTAGGCACAGGGGCGGGTGCAAAGCTGGTGAGATGGGTAGGAAACTGGCTGCAGGGAAGGCAACAGAGGGTGGTGGTGGGTGGGGAGCTCTCACACCCAAGGGCAGTGACGAGCGGTGTTCCACAGGGCTTGGTGTTGGGACCAGTGTTGTTTGGGATATTCATTGCAGACATATCATGGGACATCAAGAGCAAGATCAGTCTGTTTGCTGATGATACCAAGGTAGGCGCGGTGGTGGATGACCTAGGGGGATGGCAGGGGTTGCAGGATGATCTGGCAAAGCTTGAAACCTGGTCAGACACCTGGCAACTGGGCTTTAATGCCAAAAAGTGCAAGATGCTGCATTTTGGGATGAAGAACCCAAGGAGGAGTTACCAGCTAGGGGGAGTGCAGCTAGCCAGACAGAGGAAGAGAAGGATCTGGGTGTGCTCATTACAGGGTCAATGAACAACTCGGCACAATGTAGGAAGGCAGCTGCAAAGGCCAACAAAATGCTGGGTTGTATTGCAAGGGGTATATCCTCGAGGAGGGAAGGAGGAGGTGATTCTGCCACTGTATAGGTGATTAGTTAGACCACACCTGGAGTACTGTGTGCAGTACTGGCGTCCGTATCTGAAGAGGGACATTAAGTTACTGGAGGGGGTGCAGCGCAGAGCGACAAAGATGATCAAGGGACTGGGGGACTTATCATACGAGAGAAGGTTGAAGGAGTTGAACATGTGCTCACTGGAGGAAAGGAGAGACAGGGGTGACATGATTGAAACCTTTAAATACATGAAAGGAATAAACAAGACTGGTACAGAGGGGCTGTTCAAAGTAAGGGAGGGGAGGGCTACCAGGAGCCATGATATGAGACTGGAGCGAGGAAGGTTCAGGAGGGAGATGAGGAGACACTTTTTTACAGAGAGGGTGGTGGCTGGGTGGAATGTGTTACCTGCTGAAGTGGTATGCAGTAGAACAGTGGACTGCCTCAAACGAGGATGGGACAAGACAAGGGGGAGGGTTAATGAAAGGGAAGGGTGGAAGGGAGGGGCAGCTGCAGAATAAGGGGTGCTAGCTGCACATTCAAGCAGACTTGATAGACCTTTAGGTCTTTATCTGCTGGCAAATTTCGTATGTTCGTAAGTCAGAAAATTGTTTCTATACTATAAAATCAGGACATGTAGTATTTTTCATATTTTTTTGCAGGACACAGCTGCCTAAATCAGGACTGTCCTGCAAAAATCAGGTCAGGTATTAACCCTAGGTCTGGCAGAGGTTGTCTGAACCTTCTTTTGCTGAGCAGTTGGGGAAAGGATTTTAGTTGCTGGATAAGCTTTAAATTATTTTTCAGTCTGTGGACTTTCAGGCAGGAGTGCTGACTTGTTTAATACAGTGTGTGTGTGTGTGTGTGTGTGTGTGTGTGTGTGTGTGTGTGTGTGTGTGTGTGTGAGTGACCCTCCTCCGGAGGAGGTTGCAGTGCCTGGAGGTGCAATGAGGGGCAGACACAGGGCTAATACATTCTCGAGAGAGTTGGTATGGGCCTAATCTCACCCCACCCCTCCTCCCAGAGCACAGCTCATTTATAGAGACACCTGCCCTGCAATTGGAGGAAGGGCTTCAGGTGCAGTTCATCTAGTTCTATCCAGTAATGCAGCCACAGGGCAGAGAAAAAGCATAGGTAGGTCTCAAATCAGTACAGCATCCTACAAGAATTGCTGATTAGCGTGATGAGTTGGATGACAGGACGACCTTCAACTGGAATATATCGGGTAAAATTTCTGTTAGAGGCTTGGCTAGGATTAGTTAATTCTACTTGTTGTAGGGATAGTTAGTGTGGAGAGGCTGTATAGGTAGTGTGGACCATGGGTAGGATTGTTGGGTGCAATGGTTGTGGGGCAGCAATGCGGATGAATATACTGTGGAGGCTGGGAGGGTGCCCAATATGCCACAGGCTAAGTAGGCTCGAGGAAGAGGTTCAGTGGCTTGGCAGGGAGCTGGGGAGGTTGAGGGGTGAGGAGAGGATTGCGTCGGTAGGAGGGCTTACATCTGAGAGTATTGTGGGGGCACCATGAAGAAGGAACAGTGGGTCAAGGGAGGGGGAGGGGCAAACTAGACAGGAAGCCAGTTGATGAAGCGTGGACTCTAGTAGGACCTAGAAAAAGAGGAGCAGCAGGAGGGCGGAGAAAGCACATAGTAAGCACAAGGGGATAGGGAACAAGTTTACTTTACTACCAACACATGGGAAAGAGGATGTAGGAGGTGATTGCACGAGGGATAGCACTCACAACAAAGAGGGAGTGAGGGCATTACTAGTGGAGAGATTGAGCATGGTGTGGCAGGGGAAGGGATAATACTCGGAGAGGTGAGGAGGGAAAGGGAGGATGGCAGTCAAAGAGGAGGAGGGGGAGGGGTCTTATGTGAGAGGGACAGGGGGGAAGACACTGAGGCACATGGTAAAAACACAGTCTTGAGTGGCTCCAAAAATGAGAACCTGGGGGGGTGGCAGTCAGCTCAAGGAAAGAGGAGGGGGTGTGCTGGTGTTGGAGGACTCCATACTCAAGGGGATCAGATGGGGCAGCAAGGGGGAGAGGCACAGTCGGATATGCGTGGAGTCCATACCAGGATTAAAGGCAGACATGGCAGGACAGGCAATCCTAAGGTGCATGAAGAGGGGTTGGAGGAAACCACACATTGTGGTACATGTGGGGACAAATGACCTAGCAGGGGAAACGGTTGAGGTAACAAGGGAGAGGACTGAAGATGTGGGAAGGTTGTGCGAGGAGCCCTGGGAGTCTGTGGCCTTCTCCGAAGTGCTCCCAGTACCCTGCGCAAGCACAGTGAGAAGGGAGAGGATTAGAGAGTTGAACACATGGTTGATGGTGTCGAACTATAGGGTATGGGGTTGTGGGTGACTGGACAATACCTGGGATAATAACAACCTGTTTGCAAGGGATAGGGTGCACCTGAGTGGGGAGGGGAAGGACATATTAAAGCAAGGACTGGGGAGGTATATTGCGACAAGGGTGGAAGTAAACTAGATAGGGGAGTGGCAAGTGGACAGCAGGTAGGCAGGTATCCAATAGAGTGGAGTCACAGCCTACCCCCCCAGGCTAGCAAGGAAGAACTCGGTGTGGCCAAGAAAGGAGGGAGTAGAAGGGAGGAGATGGAGGCTAGTGAAGGGAAGGGGGCATTATGGAGGGTGGTCTCATTAAATGCAAGAAGCCTAGGAAACAAATCCACTGAGCTACAGGCACGCTTAGCAGTGTGCAGGGTGGATATTGCAGCTGTCACAGAAACATTAGCAACTGAGCACCAGGACTGGGATCTAGCAATCCCAGGATACAAATTATACAGGAAGGACTGTAAGGAAGGGAGGGGGGCAGGGTGGCAGTCTGTGTGAGGGATGGGATCAAATGCACAAGGGATGTGGGGGAAGAAAGGAGAACAAAGGCAATCTGGCTATAGCTCCTAGACTCAAGGGGTAGGAAATTGAGGTTTGGGGTGGTATACAGGCTGCCGTCCCAGTCTGAGGAGCTTGACAGGGAGTTAGCGGGACAAATTAAAAATTTATGTAGAAAAGGGAAGGTGGTCATCATGGGGGATTTCAGCTTGCCGAGGGTTGACTGGAGCATTCTGGTCACCTCCAGTGCTAAGGAGCAAGTGCTCCTGGACGCGAATCAGGAGGGTCTCCTGACACAGTTGGTTACTGTACCTACTAGGCTAAAGAACACTTTAGATCTGATATTGTCGAATCGGGAGGCAATGAGGGAAATAAAGGTAGAGGACCCACTAGCCGACAGCAATCACCAAACGGTGTGGTTTAATATCACGATGTGCGGGTAGCCAGAGAAATCAGTTACTCGGGTGGTAAACTTCAGGGGGGCGGACTTTGGGAGGATGCAGGAAGTACTGAAAGGGAAACTGGAGGGCATAAGGCAGGAGATGGACGTGGAGCAGAAATGGAATATTATCCAATGGGTGGGTTACAAAGGCAACAGAAGCCTGCACCAAGGCACAGAGTAAGAGGAGCAGAGCAAGAAAACCATGCTGGTTGAATAGCAAGGTTGTGGAAGTGGTGAGGACAAAACGAGTGGCACACCAGAGGATTGGGAGGACAGGGAAGGAAGTGGACAGGGAGGAATATGCAAGATGGTCCAGGGAGGTGACCAGAAAAGTGAGAGAAGCCAAGGCCCAGAGGGAGCTGAGATTAGCACAGGGAATTAATGGGGGGGAGGGAGAAAGACTTTATCAGATACATCAGGGAGAAAGGAAGTGCAAGGAGACAATATTGAGGATAAAAAGGGATGGGGAGTGGACGGAAAAGGGGGGAGGAGCAGGCAGAAGCACTGAATGAATACTTTTGGTCATTGTTCACGGAAGAAGGGGGGGACCGCTACCAGCATAGGCTGAGAGGGTGGGGAGCGGAGGCGACAGATCGAAGAACTGAGGCAAGTAGAGTCCTAGAGGGACTGAGGGCACTGAAGGTAGACAAGGCACTGGGGCCAGATGGTATCCCCCAGGGTGCTGAGGAGAATAGGCGGAAGTGTTGGGCGGAGCGTTGGCGGATCTGTACAGCACCTCACTGGAATTGGGATGTGTGCCACTGAACTGGAGGATGACACATGTAGTACCATTACACAAGAGTGGGCCAAGGGAAGAACTGGGTAATTATTGTCCGGTAAGTCTTGCCTCCATAGTGTGCAAACACATGGAAACGATACTAAAGGAAAGACTGGTGTTGTACCTGGAGGACAATGGCCTCCAGGATGTGAGGCAGCATGGGTTTGTTTCAGGGAAGTCTTGTCAAACCAACCTCATACAATATTATGACTGGGTGACAGGTGAGCTGGATAAGGGTCATGCGGTGGATGTTCTTTACTTGGACTTCAGCAAGGCCTTCGATTCGGTGCCTTATGGGTGGCTTGGGGAGAAGCTAACTGGGGTAGGGGTAGGGGCAAAAATGATGAACTGGATTACAGGCTGGCTGAATGGCAGGCTGCAACGGGTGGTGGTGAGAGGGGAGCTCTCAACTCTAAGGCCAGTGACGAGTAGGGTGCCACAAGGCTCTGTGTTGGGGCCAGTATTGTTTGGGCTCTTCATATCAGATATTGCACACGGGGTGGTGAGCAAGGTAAGTCTGTTCACTAATGACACCAAAATCGGAGCAGTGGTGGATGGAGAGGAGAGATGGAAGCAGTTGCAGGGGGACCTACGCAAGCTAGAGGAGTGGTGAGAGAGGTGATAGCTTGGGTTCAGTGCAAAGAAGTGTAAGGTTATGCACTTTGAGGTGAAGAACCCAAGGAGAGAATACTGGTTGCGGGGGGGGAGTTAAGCTGGGGATCACTGAAGTGGAGAAGGACCCAGGGGTAATGATAATAGGGACCATGAACAACACTGCCCAGTGCTGGAGAGCGGCTGCAAAAGCGAACAAAATGCTGGGGTGCATAGTGGGTTTTTCATCCAGGCGAAGAAAGGTGATCCTGTCCCTCTACAGGTTGCTGGTAAGGCTGCACTTAGAGTATTTTGTGCAGTTTTGCAGGCCATACCTAAAGCATGATATCAGGCTACTGGAGGGGGTGCAGAGGAGGGCAACAAAGATGATATGTGGAATGGAGGGGAGAGACTATGACAGCAGACTGGGAGACCTGAATATGTACACCCTGGAGGATAGAAGGGACAGGGGGGACATGATAGAGACATTCAAGTATCTGACGGGAATCAATAAGGATGGGGCAGATGAGGTCTTTAAGTTAAGGAGGTGGGGTCACCAGGGGGCACGGGCTAAGAATAGAGGGGGGAAAGATTTAGGAAGGAAATGAGGAGACACTATTTCACAGAGAGGGTGGTAGCAAAATGGAACTCCCTACCAGAATGGGTGGTATCATGTAAATCTGTGAACAGCTTCAAAAGGGCATGGGACAGGGAACAGGGGAGCGTGAGAGTGGGGGAGGTGGGGGTGGCAGTGGGATGGCAAAGAGGAGGGGTGGGGCAGCTGCAAACTAGGGGTGTTGGCTGCACACTCGAGCAGACTTAGATAGACCGGGTGATCTGTTTCTGCTGGCACATTTGTATGTTCGTACGCAAATATAATTTTGGGGGTTATATTAGGTCTTTAAATGAGAAGCTGATGTTCTGTTTCACTACCACCCCAGAGATCCCTGTTACAGGTATAGTCTTCATTACAAGTATAGTCTAAAGTTTGACAGAGTACAGGTGGCGCACTTTATACAGCTTCCTCCTTAGTAAATTCATTGTATATATGTTTGGGCAAGTCTGCATTGCCCAGAAAAAAAGCTGACCTGTGTTTGTAATACTGCACAGATGCATTAAATGGAAAACGTTTGCTGTGTACACAAGAATTACAAGTTATATACAGTACTGAAGTAATGGGGAATACACTAGGAAATTCAAAATATACAGGTTTAAAACTCAAAAACACACAATAGGAAAACTTGGCAAAACTGATTACAATTCAAAGTCTTACCCTAAGGTTTAGAAGTCTTTGCACATGGCAAACAAGACACACAGAATTTGACAGTGTCTCTTCTATGGCACATGGCTAGTCCTATGTCAGACTGCCACTAGTGTGCTCCATTAGCCCAGAGCATAGAGATTTCTGTCTGGTTGTATTCAGGCTGCAGTACAAAAGCCATTATTGCTATGCCTTCTTTGCAATACCTCTTATTCTTGGAGTGCTACTCAAACTGGAGTCAGAAGGAGGCAAGATTATTCTGATACTGTAGCTCCATGTTGGCTCAGAGAAATATGAGATCCACTGCTGACTCAGCGAACAGTTATCTGAGGATTCTGCCGGGTAGGATGGACATACTGATTCAGGCCCAGGGCCATTTGAGCCATCCCAATCTGTACTTTGTTCATCTCCAGGCTTGGTGCCTGAAGAAATAGAGGTGAACAGGTTTAATGTCTTACAGTGAGTCTCTGAGGATTGCTAGCAGCTCAAATGCCATCCATCATGAAAGCATAAGGGGCTAGATGGAAGTTTTTTTTTTTTTTTATTTGTTACTCCACAAACCTGGAAGACCCCTTCAAGTGTCCCTCTGAAAAGTTTTGCAATGTCTGTTGGGACTGTCTGGCTCGGGCCTGCAGTGCTCCTTGGTCAGGGTCCATCTGGCTGCTGGATCAGCGTACGATGAACCATTGGCTACTTTATCTCAGTTGCTACTGTTCAAGAGATGCCTTAGGGTAATCTTGCGTACAAGACCCCCATTTGGAAGTCAGGCACTCCTTGGGATCTCAGCATGGTACTTGACATGCTCACTTGCAAGCCTGTTGAGCCAGTGGTCACTTGTGACATGAAGTACCTCACTTGGAAAACAGTGTTCCAAGTAGGCGCTCCCTCTGCGCGCATGGTGCCTGAAATACAGGCTGTAGTTATGAATCATCAGTATGCTGTGTTCCATAAGGACATGGTAGTTCTTCATGCACACTCTGAGTTTCCACCTAAGGTCGGGACAGATTTCCAGCGGTACCAATCCGTTGTACTACCAACATATTTTCCCAGCCCTGAGAACAATGGGGAGACGATCCTACTTCTCTAACTAGCTAAGGAATACAGAAAGGCCCAGAGTTGTCTATTTTGATCCTAATCAGAAGGGGCCTCCTGTAACTATACACTGCCTGTCCAAATGGGTTGTGAACTATCTCCACTGTTGGTACACTGTGCAGAAATATGTGTAGAGAGCTCTGTCAGAGCATATTCTATCAGAGCAGTAGGCAATTCATTAACATCACTCCATTCAGTGCCCATTGCAGAGATCTGCTGGCTACCACTATGCATATCTTCACCAGACATGTCCTGGACTTACATTCCGGGCAGCATGCAAGTTTTGGACGTGCTGTGTTGCACTATTTACTTTCCTTGGGAGTCCTGGACTCCAGCTACCCTAGTCCAGAGGACTTGGTTTCCAAAGCTTGGTACATTGACCAAACAGTGGTGGGACTGTAGATAGAGAATAGATTCAAGCAAAATAGAGAAGTTACGGTACTTACTGTAATTGTAGACCTTCTGGAATATCTTCTTCACATAGTACTACTTACCCCTCTCCATCCTCCAGACTTGCTGTAGTGTTGTCATATGTCTTCCTCCCTCCTTGTATAGGTATAGACTGTGAAGACACTATTATTCCTGTTAGCCCTGTCGGTCCCTGTAAGAAGGGACAATACTTCTATTGTTTGCCCTCAGGTAGTGGTTAGATTGCTAGTAGTTTAGTTTCACTGGCTAGATTTTCTTCTCTGTAAACATGGTAATGAGATAGTCGGGGCTGGTGCCACTGTATACCAGTGGGCACAAGCACGGATGGCATACATACAGGGGTATACCCACACTGCCAGCCTCAAATGTTTTGGCTCCTGCTGATTCCTGGCACCTCCAGCCCTAAGACCAAAAAGTGGTACTCTGCGGAGAAAATATTTAGGAAGAGCTACAGTTACAGGCAGTACTGCAGCTTCTCTCTTGACATAACGTGTATGAATTCGTGAACAAAAAGGTATAATGTAAAACCTCACACAAATTAAAATAATAAGTAGGAACAACGAATTTAGCAAGCAAAGAAGGGACAGCAAGGTTGTGCGTTGAATTGCACAGTAGTTTGGGCCAGTTTAGCTCTGTTCCTGGGAAGCATGCTATAGAGGAGTTAGGCATTAAGAGCAAGGATGCTAGATGGGGGTAGAAAGGGGGCAAATATGGTGCAGCTAACCATGAGACTTTAAGGTGTTGCAAAATATAGAACAACAATATGAAAAGCTAAAAGCTAACGACCTTATTATAGCAAATAGTATAGCACTACAGAATGAGTAATGTCTAATGTTAATGACCTAATAACTAGCAATATATACTGTAGATTAACTATATGAAATGAGTTGTCTGATGCCGGCGACCTAACTAGCAATGCATATTTATTTATTTTTTGTTGACTGGGTAAGTGCACTAGGCAAATCCTGCCTATTTTCAGGCACGACCAAGGGGAGGGGAATACAGATGAATGCCAACTGACCTTGAACCAGATTAAGCTGTTGGTGGTATTTCTAGTGAATGAGGGAAATTTGGCCAGGACACTGGGAAAGTCCCATACTTTTTTCAATACGTGCCATGGGATGTTTAACATCCACCTGAACTACCACCAATCCAGGCAGATGAGACCTCGGTTTAACATCACATCCGAAAGACGGCACCTCAGAAGTACAGCACCCCTCTCATGCTGCACTGCAGTGTCAGTACTGGGATATTAACCCAATTGCCAGATGTGGGAACTGAACACACAGCCCTCTGATCTCCCGACCTCAGAGGCGAGTGCGCTACCTACTGAGCCACTGACACTGACATAGATTAACTATATGGCATGAGCAATGTCTAATGCTAACATTAACTAGAAGTACCTAGATTACTGCATGGAGTGAGCAATGTCTAAATCTGTAGTAATAAATAGATTACCTTCATGAAATGAGCAATGCCTAACACTAACAACCTTAACTAGTAACAGATGGAATAACTAAACAGAGTGGTCAGAAACATCGAAGTTGTCCGCAGATGGGGACCTTACAATCCATCAAGTCTGCCCTTGGTTTCCTAACCCCCCACTTAGTTGCCTGCTTGTATATCCCACAGTGTCTCTCCCATGCCCGGTTGAATTCCCCCACTGCCTTGGCTACCACCACCCCCTCCAGCAGTCTATTCCATGGTTCCACAACACGCTTTGTGAAGAATTTCCTCATATTGCTTCTGAACGTTCCTCCCTTAAGTCGAAGGTTGTGCCCTCTAGTCCTTTATCTGAAAGAGGTTCTGCATGTGCACCCTGTTGTTGCCTTTAAGGTATTTGAATTTTTCTATCATACAACGGCTGCTCAACAAGGATATGCCAAAATCCATTTGCCTGTAATAAATCCTGCACTTCGAGGGAGAGACTTTTGGTTCCAGGAAACTGATATAGTATATTACATCTTATGAGGTGAAAGGACCGGAATATCCTCTCTGGCAGACCTGTGTGAATTCTCTTATAGAATGTCCATCGTCTTACCAGTAAGACAGTGAGACTTCAAAGGCAGCCAGAAAACTGGGTTGTGGGGAAAGCGCAAGAGTGACCTCTACTGGCCAAAAATAGAGAAGGCCACCCTTGGGATCAGACAGAGTTTTTTTCAGATTGGACCACAGGTATTTAAGATCCTCCACAGAGCATTTTGAGGACACTTTGCTTTTGGACACTCTCCTGACAAGACGAGACCAACTGCCAGCAGACACTGAAGGCCAGTGGCTGCAAGAGAAGGAAAGGATTCTTCAGACTTTATTTATTCTTCTGAACTTTCAGCTCACTATGAACTTTAAGGTAGAATTTTAGATACCAGTTATAGATACCCAATGGCAGTCATCTTCTCACTTAGTGTTTTTCATGTATATTTTCCACTTTTACTTGTGCTATTCTGTGACCAAACTGATAAAACCTTTTAGTTGTAAATGTATGATAATTATTTAGTAAAAACTTTTGTTTTAAGAAACCTGTCTGAGTGAGATTTCTATATTGTGTGTGTGACTGTGGGATGTTTAAGTAATAATCTGTGACTAAATTGTTATTGCTAAGGGGTGGCATCATAAGCTACCAAATCGAGCAAGGGTCTGAAAAGGGAAAGTCTGGATAAAGATAGGGGGAATACCAAAGTCTCAAAGAATGGTCTGTGGTGATTTTAACCAGGTTATTGTACGCCTTATGGGAGAAGGCAGAATCAGGGTTACAGTGCTACCCGAAGAGATTGTAACACCTGGATCTTCCCCCTTTGTGTAACAACCAAGAAGGGTTCATATTTGGCTACAAGACTCGTGACTAGAATTGTACCCTGATCCAGAGTAAAGAGGGGACCCTGGGACTTCATGGCGAGTGTTCAATTGTGAACTCTGCGAGCACTATAGAAGGGCACAAAGCAGGTATCTCCTGTTTCCCCCTCCCTGTCATGGATTGCACTTGGGGTGGGCACTGTGAGCTCAGTGGACCTCACCCTCAGGAGTGGGTTTGTGACACTAACAACCTTTACTACAGTGGATTCCACTTATACGCAATTCAGTTTAATGCAATTTTTGTTTATATGGCACATTTTTAGTTTCCTGTTTTTTTTTTTTTTTTTTCGTTTGTTTTTTTATATCTGATGGTGTGTTAATTGTGCTTTAAAGCAATCTGCTTAACTGCAGTTTTTGGCTAAGTGCAATATTCCTTGGCTGCAGTCTGCCACTAAATGTGTTAATTAAATTCAGGATTACTGCACGAGGTGTTAAGCGTAATACTGTACCTGTGCTTAAGAACAATGCAGAGCAACTTTTCACTTTAGCAGCACTTGCATAGCAGCAGCAGTTGTAAGAGGTACATGTACAGTGGTTTGTGATGGACCGAAAGAGAATCACCTTAACTTTGGGACAGAGAATAGAAGTGTTACAACGTATAGAGACACCGCGATTAAAAAAGTCAGAAGTGTCTTCTGAATTTGGTATTGCTCTATCGACAGTATGCTGGATAGTAAAGGCAAAGATCAACTGTATGCTGAGTGGAAGAAGGCAGAAAACAAGTGCCTTAGCGCGGGAGAGTGGGCAAGAATGAGAAGTTGAGGTAGCTTTTACTTCAGGCTGGTTCTCACTACCACAGACACAAGATACCTCCGTAAATGGTCTGATTCTGTTAAGTGAGGCTTAGCACTTGGCCGATTAATATGAGAACTGAATTTAACCCCACCAGTGGATGGTTACGCAGGTGGAAGGACAGACACGGCATCATTTTCAAAAGCTGGTACGGGGGGAAAAAAAGATTCTGACACACAGTCTGCCAACACCTGGTTAAACAGCATTCTTCCCCAGTTGTTAAAAGATTACCCACTTCATCTGGTGTACAACTGCGATGCAACAGGACTTTACTTTAGAGCTGTCCCAGAAGGAACTTTGGCATTTAAATCCGATGCAGCATGTAGTTGGAAAAAAGCTAGAAAGAGAATATCCGTGTTACGGTGCTGCAACATGGATGGCACAGACAAGCTTAGACCACTTATTATAGGCAAGTCCAAAAAGCCCCGTTGTTTCTCCGGAATCTCCGTGGATGCCCTGCTTGCAGACTGGGAGGGCAAATTGAACACTTGGATGACGAGTGACATTTTCACTACCTGGCTGAAAAAGATGAATGCACAGATGTGCCATTAAGCGGCTAAGAATTGCCCTCATTTTGGATAACTGCTCAGCACATCCTAACGTTATGGTCCCCAACATGTAATTGATTTTCAACCCTCCCAATACGACAGCTTTGATACAGCCTATGAACATGGGCATAATTAGGAATGTAAAGCATCTGTATCGTAGCCAGGTAATGTTATCTTAGTAAACCTACGAGCCTATGTCTATCTATGTGCGATTTACTAAAACATGATGCTTTATTTTTCCAGGTCATCGAGAAAGTGCTGCTGTGCCTAGATGAGGGGCCACAAGGGAATGTCAGTGCCCTGATGAAAAAAATTACAGTCCTTGACGCTATCCGGATGCTCGATTCTGCATGTCGAAATGTGAAGCGGGACACGATTGTTAACTGTTATAGGAAGGCGGGATTTGTACCTGCCAATGATGCCTCTGTAGTTGAGGCAGTCAGAGAAGGTGAGGATTCCACTCCTTATCTCCCCGAGACTTCCTTCCAGCATGGCCCCCACAGAGTTTGCAAGTTTCAGGGACATGGACGAGTCAGTACCCACCAATGGTCCAATTGATGATGCAGAAATATGGAGTGAGGTGCCTGGGGTACATGTCGAGATAGAAGATGAAGATGATCCACCCCCGCCTCAGGTCACCATGTCAGAAGCACTTGCAGCCATGGATAGAATTAGCATCCTTGTTCGTGCTCATGAAAAGCGGGACCTTACTGCTCTGTTTGAATTTGAGCACTACCTGCACAAGCTCGCCATAGAGCACACCAAACAGAGCAAAATTACATATTATTTTCAGCTGTAATTGTTCTCAGAGCTCCAGTGAGCAAATTGAATAAATAAATGTTTCTCCTTTTTTCATTTTTTTAAAATAAAACACTCATTAATATTGCTTCTTGCTGATCTAATGATCTAGTTATGTACAATGATGTACAATAAATACCTCATTAAGATAAAATACCGCACATGTCTCTTGCTATGCAGAGTACAGGTTGTCCAGGTTTTTCAGCAATATTCGCGATGGAACAAAATCAGCAATTTTGGTTAAATGCACATTCCACTTAAGTGCACATTTTGCGGTTGTAAAACAGGTGTGCACTTCAGCGGAATCCACTGTAGCAGTATCCGATATAAATAAACAGAATGAGCAAAATCTAAAGCTAACATTAACTACCAACCAATAGATTAACTATATGGAATGAGTAATGCCTAATACTAACGTTACCTAGCAACACCTAGATTAACTGTATGGGATGAATAGTGCCTAATGCTAACATTGCCAAACAATACCTAGATTAACTGTATGGGATGAATAGTACCTAATGCTAGCATTGCCAAACAATACCTAGATTAACTGTATGGGATGAATAGTACCTAAAGCTAGCATTGCCAAGCAATACCTAGATTAACTGTATGGGATGAATAGTACCTAATGCTAACATTGCCAAGCAATACCTAGATTAACTGTATAGGATGAGTAGTACCTAATGCTAGCATTGCCGAGCAATACCTAGATTAACTGTATGGGATGAATAGTACCTAATGCTAACATTGCCGAACAATACCTAGTTTATGGGATGAGTAGCAGCACCTGTTGCTAACATTGCCAAGCAATACCTAGATTAGCTGTATGGGATGAATAGTACCTAATGCTAACATTACCAAGCAATACCTAGTTTATGGGATGAGTAGCACCTAATGCTAACATCACTGAGCAATACCTTGATTAACTATATGTGATGAATAGTACCTAATGCTAACATTGCCAAGCAATACCCAGATTAACTGTATGGAATGAATAGTGCCTAATGCTAACATTGCCGAACAATACCTAGTTTATGGGATGAGTAGCAGCACCTAATGCTAACATTTCCTAGCAATAGCTAGATTAACTATATGGGATGAGTAGGGTCTAATGCTAACATTGCCTAGCAATACCTAGATTAACTGTATGGGATGTATAATACCTAATGCTAGCATTGCCGAGCAATACCTAGATTAACTGTATGGGAGGAATAGTGCCTAATGCTAGCATTGCCGAGCAATACCTAGATTAACTGTATGGGAGGAATAGTGCCTAATGCTAATATTGCCTAGCAATACCTAGATTAACTGTATGGGACGAATAGTACCTAATGCTAACATTGCCAAGCAATACCTAGATTAACTGTATGGGATGAATAGTACCTAATGCTAGCATTGCCGAGCAATACCTAGATTAACTGTATGGGATGAATAGTGCCTAATGCTAGCATTGCCAAGCAATACTTAGATTAACTGTATGGGATGAATAGTGCCTAATGCTAACATTGCCAAGCAATACCTAGATTTACTGTATGGGATGAATAGTGCCTAATGCTAACATTGCCGAACAATACCTAGATTAACTGTATGGGATGAATAGTACCTAATGCTAACATTGCCTAGCAATACCTAGATTTACTGTATGGGATGAATAGTGCCTAATGCTAACATTGCCGAACAACACCTAGATTAACTGTATGGGATGAATAGTACCTAATGCTAACATTGCCAAGCAATACCTAGATTAACTGTATGGGATGAGTAGCACCTAATGCTAACATTGCTGAGCAATACCTTGATTAACTGTATGGGATGAATAGTACCTAATGCTAACATTGCCAAGCAATACCTAGATTAACTGTATGGGATGAATAGTGCCTAATGCTAACATTGCTGAGCAATACATAGATTTACTGTATGGGATGAGTAGTGCCTACTGCTAACATTGCCGAACAATACCTAGATTAACTGTATGGGATGAATAGTGCCTAATGCTAACATTGCTGAGCAATACCTAGATTTACTGTATGGGATGAGTAACACCTAATGCTAACATTACCTAGCAATACCTCGATTAACTGAATGGGATGAATAGTACCTAATGCTAACATTGCCGAGCAATACCGAGTTTATGGGATGAGTAGCACCTAAAGCTAGCATTGCCAAGCAATACCTAGATTAACTGTATGGGACGAACAGTACTTAATGCTAACATTGACGAGCAATACCTAGATTAACTGTATGGGATGAATAGTACCTAATGCTAATACTGCCGAACAATACCTAGATTAACTGTATGGGATGAATAGTACCTAATGCTAATATTGCAGAGCAATACCTAGTTTATGGGATGAGTAGCGCCTAAAGCTAGCATTGCCAAGCAGTACCTAGATTAACTATATGGGCTGAGTAGTGCCTAATGCTACCATTGCTGAGCAATGCCTAGATTAACTGTATGGGATGAATAGTACCTAATGCTAACATTGCCGAGCAATACCTAGTTTATGGGATGAGTAGCGCCTAATGCTAGCATTGCCGAGCAGTACCTAGATTAACTGTATGGGATGGGTAGTGCCTAATGCTAGCATTACCTAATATTACCTAGACTAACTGTGTGGAATGAGTAATGCCTAATGTTAACAACCTTTAACGATAGCTTGTATAAATAAACAGAATGAGCAATGGTCTGACTAAACAGAATGATCAGTCCCTAATGCTACAACCTTAACTAGCAATAAATTGAATAACTAAACACCGTGATCAGTGCCTATGAGAACAGCCTTAACTAGTAATAGATGGATTAACTGAAGAGAATGATCAGTGCCTAATGCTAACAGCCTTAACTAGCGATAAATAATCTAACAATATGGAATGAGCAGTGCTAGATACTAACAATCTAACGAACAATAAGTAGTGTAACAATGTAAAGAGCAGTGCCTAATTCTACCATACTTAAACTATGTAGACAGATAGGACTAAGGCTGGCCACAGTCCTGATGAGCAGGAACATAATTGGAATCTCCTGACATCCCCTTCATGAAGAGGAGAGGGGTGGGAGACATAAGGATGGTATCGGATCCCTTCACCACAGAGAGAGTTAGGGAGGCATTAGCCAGGGTGAAGGTGGACAAGGCCATGGGGCCGGATGGCATGCATCGAAGGGTGATTTGGGAACTAAGAGAGGAGCTGGCTGCCCCACTTGCGAGGCTGTTCAACCTGTCCCTGGACACCTGTAGAGTGCCGGAGGACTGGAAAAAGGCGGTAGTGGTACTGATCCACAAGGGGGAAAGCAGGAAGCTGAGGGAAGACTACTGCCCCATCAGCCTAACCGCTGTGGTGGGGAAGGCCATGGAGGCACTCATCGGTGAAAGGGTAACGGAGTACCTGGAGTTGAACAGACTGCTGGATGACAGCATGGGTTCCCCAGGGGCAAGTCATTCCAGTCTAATTTGATCACATTTTTTGATTGGGTGACGCAAGTAGTGGACCGGGGGGGTTGCGATGAACGTGGCCTATCTGGATTTCAGTAAGGCCTTCGACACCATACCCCATAGGAGGCCGGTCAACAAATTGGATAGCATAGGGGTAGGGGTCAAAATAACAAGATGGGTAGAAAACTGGTTGGCAGATAGGAGTCAGAGGGTGGTGCTGAACGGGGGTGTACTGTGGGATTGGGCAGGTGAGGAATGGAATTCCCTAGGGAGTAGTACTGGGACCCCCCCTTCAACATTTATGTACAAGACATTGCAGACAGACTGAAAGGGAGGGTGGCCCTCTTTGCAGATGACGCGGAAATCTGTAACAGAGTTGAGTCCCGGGGTGGGGGGGTGCGGAGGACATGAGAAGGGACCTGAGTGTACTGGAGGTGTGGGTGGAGACCTGACAGCTAAAATTCAGCATCAGGAAGTGTGCTGTTATGCACCTGGGACACAGGAACCAAAGGGCCGAGTACATGCTGGGAAGAGAGAGAGTCAGGGTGACTGAGTAAGAGAGGGATTTGGGGTAACAGTCTCCAGCAGCCTCAAGGTAGGGAAGCAGTGCTCAAGGGCAGTGGGGAGGGCATGTGGGATGCTGGCAGGCATTGGCAGGGGGATGACCAGATGACCAGCAGGCGTAGGTAGGTCCTGGTGCTCCTGTATCAAGCCCTGGTGAGGCCAGACCTAGAGTATGGTGTCCAGTTTTTTTTGGTTTTTTTTTTATTTATAGATCTCATCTTTATTATTTTCCAACATATATACACAAAGACAATACATTGACAGGTCGTAAGCAGTAACTTTCATAAAAAATAACGACATCAGGATTAAAAGATATTTCTTTGGGGTGCTTCTCCATTATTCTGGTTGAAAAGTTTCCAGAGATCATATTAATAGTTTGCTTATACAGTAAATTCTGTCCTTGAGTTACAGTAGTTCATTACGCAAACAATGATGGGTGGCCTCCCTTTGAGAGGGAGAGGTACCTCTTTCCATTCCAGTGGATTCTAATGTAACAGCCTAAAGAGGGAGGGAACATTAGTAATAGCTTCACTCCGTCTACAGTAAATCTTTAAATTCCTGGCCTCCCAGCCAACCTCCCACATCCCCCAGATAGCTCCACAATCCAGCTCCTTCTCGGGAGTGTAGTCTGGAGTTTTTCCCCATGCAGTTTAGTTACCATCCCAGAGTATCAGTCCCTCACCCCCCCATTCCCAAAGGACGAGGGGCGAAAGCAATAAGCAGTCAATTTCCCCCCAGTGAGCCTAATTATTTGCCTGGGTAGGTATGAAAGTTGGGTATAGCCATGTTAGTGGGTGGGGAGGGAGGGATCCCACCAATAGCTCAGTTATGGGACGAATGTCTCATCCTTAAGCATATAGTATAGTTGCCATCGAGACCACCTGGAGATAAAGCTCTCATTCAGATTGTGGGTTATCCGTTCTAATTGATAGATCTGTTTAGTGATGGCCCACCATTCTTGTATTGTGGGAGTTCTAGTGGTTAGCCAGAATTTCGTGATTGCTTTCTTGGCTGCTGTTAAAAGCAGGTGAATAAGGTATCTAGTGGATGATTTCCTTAGCTCTTTTGGAAGAATGAGAAAAATAAACATTTCTTTAGTTAACCAGAGTTGAGAGTCAAATAATTCCTGCAGATGGTCTCGCAGCTGTGTGAAAAAGTTTGGAGAGCAGGGCAAGACCACATAACGTGAGTGTGTGTAGCTCTCACTTCCCCGCATTGTTGCCAGCAGGCTGCCGACCCGGTGAGTGAATAATGACTGGTTACCACTGGGGTCCTAAAGTATCTGATAAGATTTTTCCAGGTGTATTCACGCCACTGGTGTGAGCTGGTGACTCGGGCCGGGTACCTACAAACTTGTTGCCATCTCTCTTGGGTTAATGGGGTGTCTGTCTGCTCCTGTCATTGTAGGTGTATAGTTTCTGTGGTGGAACCCCCTTGTGTGTTCAGGGCTTGGTAGTAGGTTGCTACTAAGTGTGAACTATCCGGTTTTATATTGAGATGCATCTGGGTGTGCAGCAGGGGAGGGTACCTATCCAGTGCTCGGACTGCCATAGGGAGGCCCAGAGTGTGGTGTCTTAATTGCAGGTACTAGTAAAAATCCCTATGCGGCAAGTTAAATTGTGTCTGTATCTGTTCAAATGATGAGAGCTCTCCCTTTGTCATTATTTGTGCCAGGAATTTAAGGCCGTATCTCTCCCAAGTCCAAAAGCCGTGATCTAGTCTATTTGGTAGAAAGTCACTAAGACTAGAGAATGGGCAAAGTAGAGCCAAGAAGGGGGTTAATAGTTGTGTTTTTTTAATAGTCTGCCAACTTCTCCACCAGTGTTTTAGCCAGGGGTTAAAAGAGGTTGGTGGTCTGGGCCCAGTCACCGACTGATACAGGGATTGATAATATTCATCATTGGCTATAAGGGCTTGCTCTGTTTGCACCCCGTGTGGGGTAGTTGTTCTGTTTTGCCTGGCCATTAGATAGGTTAAAGTTGCTGCTCGGTAATATAATTGCAAGTCAGGAAGGGATAACCTTCCACCTTTACGTGGGAGGGTGAGTATTTTAAGGCGGACCCTGGCTCTCTGACTCACCCAGATAAACTTTGAGATATGGCGGTTCCATTCCCTAAATGTTTTTTGCGCTAAGAAAATGGGAATATTCTGAAATAGATATAAGGCTCTAGGTAGGGTGATCATCTGAATTAAATCAGTTCTTCTAGTGAGGCTCAGGGGCAGGGTCGCCCATAAGACTAGGTCAGTTTTCAACTGAGCAGTAAAGGGAGTGTAATTATGTTTATATGCTGCTTCAATAGCCCGGGAGATATAAATACCCAAGTATTTTAGTTTAGTTAAATTTCACGGACCAGGGATGACATTCTGGATATGTAATGAGGGAGAGTAATGAAATGTGAGTATCTCCGTTTTAGCTAAGTTCAGCTTGTACCCTGAGGCTTGACTGAACTTGTCCAGTATTTGTTTGATAGCTGGAAGGGTTTCCTCGCAGTTTATGAGGTACAATAAGATGTCATCTGCATACAATTCTGTGCGATGCTCCGAGTCTCCCAGTGTCACCCCCTGTACACTGTCAGCCTCTCGAATATGCTGTGCCAGTGGTTCGATAAAGGCAGCAAACAAGAGGGGGAGATAGGGGGCATCCCTGTCTGGTTCCCCGATTTAGGCGAAAGTAAGTGGAATGATGTCCATCCACCTTGACTCTTGCCTGAGGAGCTGAATAGATATTCTGTAGGACTGTTATCAGGGGTCTGGGGATCCTAATTTATCTAGAACTTTATATAAGAAGGGCCATGCCACCCTGTCGAACGCTTTTTCGGCGTGTAATCTGATCAATACTGAGAGGATGTTCCTGGATTGCATTTTATGGGTAATGTGTAGGGTATGTCTGTTGTGGAGCGGTCCCTAACAAATCCCGTTTGGTCTTGATCAATCAATTGGGGCATAACTTGGTCTAAGCGTTGGGCTAATATATGCATAAATAATCTATAGTCCGTGTTTGAAACAGAAATTGGACTGTAAGAACTACATAGCTGTGGGTTTTTCCCTTGCTTCGGGATTACTGAGATGGTGGCAAACGACCATGATGGAGGTGGGGGGGGGGGTCACCCTCCAGAATGGAGTTAAATAGGGAGAGGAGTCTAGGGGCAGTTTGTGCTTTAGTTGTTTTGTAAAACTCGCTCCCGTATCCGTCTGGGTCAGGGGCCTTAAGGGATTTTGCCGTGGATATCGCAGACGTAAGTTCATGCTCAGTTATAGGGGTAGTCAGTGCTTCTCTCTGAGCAGTAGCTAGTTGGTAAAGGGTTATATCCTATAAGTAGTCCACACTCTGTTGTTCCTGTGGGATACGCTCTGGAGTATAAAGGGTGGTATAGTATGTGGTGAAATCCTCTGCTATATCATGTAGTTTAGTTAAGGGTTGTCCCCCTACGGGATGCCTCAAAGTGGCAACTGCAGAGGCCTTCTTTTGCCTTCGTACCTGGTAGGCCAACAGTCTGGTGGCATTAGGTCCCACCTCATAATACCTCTGTCTCAGGAATGTCAGGGCAAGTTCCATCTGTTGTAAAGCCAAGTGTTCCGTCTCCGCTTTTGTTTCCCGGATTTGAGGCAGTACCGAGTCATCTCCCATTTTGTGCGTTATGTGTAAAAAATGCAGGGTCTCCTCAAGCCTGGCCCCACGCTCCCTCCATTGTTTGTTCAGTTTCGCTGTGTACTGTATAATGTGGCCCCGGAGTACGGCTTTTATCGTATCCCAGTGTATGGCTGGGGATTATTTTCCAGGATCTTGGTTATTTTATCCGAGAGAAATTCCCAGAATTGCTCAGAACGAAGATAATAAGGGTTGGTCTCCACTGTGTGTTTTTAACTTGGAGGCCCATTTCCCACGTGGATATTAGGGGGGCATGGTCAGAGAGAGTGATGTTCCCAATTTGAGCGTCACTCAGGAGGTCTAAGTTCTCCTTTTGTGTGTAGGCTTGGTCAATACGCAAATATGTGTGGTGAGCCATGGAACAGTATGAATAGTTCCTAGTACAGGGATGCAGATGTCTTCAGACACCAATCCATCCCACCTCAGCTACAAACCTCTTAAAAAATGTTTGTGCTGCTGGCTGCCTGGCCATACTCAGTCTGGTGCAATCCAAGGCAGAATCCGGTGCCAGGTTAAAATCTCCTGCAAGAAGGAGAGTTCCCTTTGTGTTCTGCACTATTCTGTCCAGGAGTATCCTCAGCTGAGGGACAGGCAGCACCGGGGGAAAATAAGCACTGGCCAATGTGACCTGTACGCCGTTCAATGTGCCCTGGACAGTCACAGATCTGCCCTCTGGGTCCTCCAGTGTAAGCCTGTACTGAAAAGGGGTGCCCGAGGACATGATTATAGCCACCCCTTACGTCTACAACCTCCACTGAAAGAGCTATACAGGGTTCCCTGGCTAAGTCTAGCCAGCTTAACATGCTCTGCAGCACTCAAGAGTGTCTCTTGGAGATATATTAGGTCTGCCCTGCTCTTATACAGGAATGACAGGACTCGTGACCTTTTAATTGGCGAGGTTAACCCATTAACGTTTAGAGAAAGTAATTTTAAATTGGGTCTAGTCATTATAAACCCCTGGATATCTAGCTGTTCGATGGGGCACCCCGTACTTACAGGAGTCAATTAATTTCAAATCCTTCTGTATTGTACCTGTCATTTCTAGTGAAAAACAACAATCACAACTTTGCCATGAACAATGACAATCAAACATCAGTACGAATAACAATAAACATAGAGTGACCTGCAGCGAGACCAACAGGGAACTCAGCCCAGGAAATGTTAAGTGAGTACTTCATTTGTCAGAATTCATCCCGGATCCTGAAATAAGGAAAATTCCTTACTGTGAGTCTTCATCTCAAAGCGAGATGCCTCTTGACACCTGCGGTGTCCTATAGGATAAAGGGGGTAGGGAAAATGGGACGTCTGAGACCTCCTTATATTAGCCCTATGTATAGAGGGTGAGTGTATGCCAAGTAACCTCCAGCTTATGGCTTACTGAGAATCTTAGGGTCTAGGAGGTGGGGAAAGGGGGGGGTGAGGAGAAAGGGTGCAGGGGTGAAGGTGTAGTCCCGACCCTCTCCTCCCCTCAGTTTAAGCTAGGCCACCCAGTCGAAATCGACGGGGGGGAACTAACAGTGTGCCCCATGGGGGCGAGCGGATGTCCAAGATCTCCCAGGTGAAGCAGCATGAGTATGCCCCATGGCCTACCATAATCAAGTCGGTCCATGCCCCTTCTAAGATCAAAACCAAGAGGAGCCCTCAGTTCAGTTATCAGTGCCTGGAATATGGATCACCAAAAGGCACAGGCCTCGTCCTTGTGTTCAGTGCCCAGAGGCTCAGCTCGGTGGGCCAGCATTGTGCCCGCCTCCCCCATATCAGTGTCTGAGGAGAGACAAAGCAAAAAACAGAATCAGCATGCACAGGGGACAGGAAGAGGCTCTGCCATAGCGCGTAAAACCGCGCAACCAGAGGTTGGGTGTACACATCCGTGTTATCAAACCCAGCATCCTCTCACACGGTTGTAGCCTGGTTACCATGGTGAAGTCTCGCCCCCTCCCGATCCCCAGACCTCTGCAGTGTCATAATGATGGTAAAATCAGGCGGGGGAGATCAGTCGGAGGTGGAGGGAGATGGCCAGAGACCCCATACACAGCGGGATCACACCAGCACCATCCAAATCAGACCTTCGGCTCCACGTCAAAGGCTGTATTCACCCCCTCAAGAAAAAAAACACAGAACAGGAGCATGTACTATCTAAGGCCCAACAACCCCCCCAGTCTCCGATTCAAGTCCACAAACAGTTCCCTCTGACTCAAAGTCTCTCCCTGCTAGCAAGGGATGGGTTGCTACCCTTAAATGAATACTTGCAGCTCTCAGCCCTCTGATCCTCGGCTCTTTGTTGGCCTGCTCCTGATGTTGTCTGCCTGGATTTCAGCGCCTCTACAATGTTCTGTATCGCCTCAGCACCCCGGCGCCACCTGGCCTCGCGTTGACTGCTGTTCCACACCTTCTGAGAGAGTTTTGAAGCAATGGAGGCATCCAAAGCGGGCTGCTGTAGCTGTACCTCGATCTTTCTGGTCTTCAACTCCTGCAGTGCTGCGGCTGGGTTCTCAAAGGTGAGGGGGCCGTCCTTGAAGAAGACTGTAAGCCTTGCGGGATAGGGGGTCCTGAATCTAAACCCATTCGCCTTAAGCGCTTTCAGGATAAGTATGTAAGCCCTGCTCCTGGACATGATTTCTGGGGAGTAGTCATTCTCAAAATACAGTCTGTGCGGAGAGAGTCACCGAGCCCGCTTTCCACGCAGTGTGGCGCACACACTCTTTGTCTTGATATCTTAGAAAGTGCACCAAGACTGTGTCGTGGGCATGCTCCTGCTGCAGGTCTAGGGCCCAAAGTTCGATGAGCTCTGTCAACCTCCAATGACAGTATGCTTGGTAGATCTAGCAGGTCTTGGAGAGATTTTTGCAGGAATCGTAGCATGTCGGTACCTTCAGTACCCTCGGGGAATACCAGAGATTCGGAGGTTGTTATGTCGATTCCTGCTCTCCGCATCTTCAGCCCTGTCCTGCAGCATTTTAATGACGTGGTGTAACTGCACAATAGCCAATTCAGTCTCTTCTACTCTCTGCTCTGTGTCTTGGGCTTGTGTTTCAACCTCCTCTTGACGTTTTTCTAATTTACTCATATCAGTGCGAAGCGCTGTCACTGTTGACCGCATTTCTTTGCGGAAATCTCTGGGTTCGGCCAACATTTGAGTCATCTGCCTGTGCAGGATATCGATGAGAATTTGGCCACTTGCCGCGGCACTCCAGCGGGAGCTAGATGAGGCCTGCGAGCCCTCTCTGTCCGATCTGTCCTCCATCAATCCCTCATCATCATTTGGTGGATTTGGGGGTCCGTTCTTCACCTTATCATTCTTTTTAGGCATTGTCCATCTCCTGGATATGTTTCCTCCACGACCTTTTTTTTTCGTCTTTATCCTCCTTCCTACCTCCGGTGCCCCCTCCTTCCGTCTGCTCATGTCCCCCATTACCTACCTTAGGGATCTGCCCCTAGAGTGCCCTTCCTCCTCTTCCTCGTACAGTGGGGTCTGTCCTGTAGGTGGTCCGGGTGGACTTAGGATGGCCTTCATCTAGGGCTGCCGGAGGGTTTTTTTCCGTTTTTCTCCCCTTATGTCCCCACTCCCCCTAGGATGCCAGCGCTTGGGACGTACGTCCCGAGTGGTAGCGTGCTTGCGCACGCAGACCCTCATGTGCAGCAACGTCCCCCTTCCCCGGCTCCGACAAGCGAAGCCGCCTCCATCCCTTCCCAATGCTGGCGCTTCCACTGGCTATGGAAGGGATGCAGAGCGCAATGTGCTCTTGGTAACCCGCCCCTGAGGGAGAAGAGCATCTGTTGGGACGCTCGATCCTCCCTCTCCCCGCCGACCCCCGGCCGCCCGAGTCCGTTCCCAAACCCGGGCCGCCGGCATAGCACGAGGTGTGGCATCCAGCGCCTCAATCCTCAGCGCCACCGGGCCGGCTCCTCCACGACTTTCAATGAAATAGCAGTTTTAAGAGGTTATGGAGATTGGTCTCGACGGAGCCCCCTATTTCAAGCTGTTAACAGGTGCATGACGTCACCGGAAGTCTCGGTGTCCAGTTTTGGAGGCCTTACCTGCACAAGGATATAGACCTGATCAAAAGGGTTCAGTGAAGGGCGACCAAGATGGTGCAGGGGATGAAGGGCAAACCATATGAAAAGAGATGCAAGGAGCTGGGGCTATATACAATGGAGACCAGGAGGGAAAGGGGGGACATGGTTGAGACCTTTAAATATATCAAAGGTATGAACAAGGAAGGCCTAGGGAAGTTATTCCACAGGAAGGAAGGAAACATAAGAATGGGGCATGGACTGAGACTCCAGATGGGGCACTTAAGAGCAATGTGAGAGGTCAGTGTTTCACAGAGGGGGTGGTGGAGAACTGGAATGGGCTTCTGGAGAACTGGAATGGGTTTCCAGAGGAGAAGGTGAATTCAGAGACCGTAGAGGGATTCAAGACCGGTTGGGACAGACACATGTGGCTAGGGGGGTATCTCAAGATATGGTAGGTTGGGCTAGGGGGAGTAAGGGGCAGACTAGATGGACCGGGCAGTACTTTTCTGCTGTCACCTTCTATGATTCAATACTGCAAGATGAGGCTCGAATACAATTGAACTTCTGAATAAACAAAAAGTAATACTATACAGCTGATTTAGTTTTGTTTTAGTTAGTGTTTTGTTGACTGGGGAAGGAGGGCTAGGAAATAATTTTCTGTTTTTAGCCTGGGGGAGGTGGTAGGAGGGATACAGATACAAATCGATAAATATTGAACTGATTTCAGCTATTGGTGGTTTTTATTGAATTGAGGAAATCTGTCCAGGACTCAGAGAAAATCCCCTGTCTCTTTTCAAGATATGCTGTGGGATCTGTGACGTCCACCTGAACAACCACCAGAACAGGCAGAGAAGACATTGGTTTAACATCTCATCTGAGAGGCGGTACCTTTGACAGCACAGTTTCCCTTGAATACCATGTGGGGGCACTGGTAAAACACAGAAACAGAGAAGTTGTCAACAGATAAGGGAGGACCACTTGGTCCATCCAGTCTGCCCAAAATTCCCTAGCTGTGGTGCTACTGGAGACCCTTCCTGGACTCCGGCCTACACCCCCTTCTTTATTCTAAGATTCCCATGTGTCCATCCCATGCCCTCTTTAATCCTGTAACTGTTTTAGCCCCTAGTACTTCTTCTGGGAGGCTGTTCCAAGTAGCTACCACCTGCTCATGCTTCCTCTAAGCCTCCGCCCTGCCTCCAGCTTCATATTGTGAGACCCTGGTCCTTAAGCGTCTTTTCCTTTGGAAAATGCACCCTTTCTGCACCTTGTTTACTCCTGTGAGGTACTTGAATCATACCCCCCCGTTCACTCCTGCCTTCTAGGGAATATATATTCAAATCCTTTAGCCTCTCCTTGTAGGGCTTCTGATGTAGGCCTTGCACCATTTTGGTTACCCTCCTTTGCTCCTCATCTCTCCTTTCAGTGGCTTTTCCGAGTTGGAGCCTCCAGAAGTGTACACAGTACTCAAGGTGGGGACTCACGAGCGATCTGTACAGGGGTATTATTACCTCCCACCTTCTTCTGGTATTACACCTCCCTATGCATCCAAGCATTTCACTAGCCTTACCCACTGCCTTCCTTGTCACACTGCCTAGCTACCCTCAGGTCACCAGAAATGATGCCCCCCAATCCCTTTCCTACTTTGTGAGTGTTAATACCTCTTCTCCCTGTTGGTATGTTGTCCCCGGGTTTCAGTACCTAATGTGCATTATTTTGCACTTTTTTGCGTTAAAACCCAACTGCCAAACCCATGACCATTCTTCCAGTTTCTTTAAATAGTCCCTCATTCTTTCTAACCCCCCCCTCCCCCCGGTGTGTCTACTCTTGCAGAGTTTTGTCATTTGCAAACAGGCGTACTTTCCCTTCCAGTTCTTGTGCAATGTCACTAATAAAGACATTGAAGAGGACTGTCCCAAATACTGATCCTTCTGGCACCCCACTGATCCCTTTGCCTATTCAAGAGTGGGTGCCATTTACCACCACCCCCTGACTCCTGTTGCCCAGCCAACTTTCTACCCATTTTACTACTTTAGGTCCTACTCCTAGGCTCCCCAGCTTACTTATCAGTCTCCAATATGGAGTGGTGTCGAAGGCATTTCTGAAATCGATAAGCCATATCCATCATTCCTCCTTGACCCACTTCTGTGGTTACCCAATCAAAGAACTCAATTAGGTTTGTCTGGCAAGACCTCCCCCTGTGAAATCATGTTTCCTAGGATCCTGTAGACCATTGGCCACAAGGTATTCCCTGATCATTTTCTTCAGGAGTTATTCCATTACCTTGCCCACCACTGATGTTACTGTAAGGCTAACAGACCTGTAATTCCCTGCCTCCTCCTTTTTCCCACATTTGTGGAGTGGGACTACATCTGCCCTCCTCCAGTACCTGATACCTCCACTGTTTCCAGTGACAGGTTGAAAAGGGCCATTGGAGGTATGGATATTGTTACTAATAACCAAGAGGAGAGTGCCCCCTGCAGAGCTACAAACAGCACTTGCTGCAGCACCTGGTGTTCACTGGGGATCTCCCATCCTACTACAGACCAGGCCTGACCTTGCTTAGCTTCTGAGATCTGACAGGGTCAGGCTCCTTTACATCCTCAGTGTGTTATGGCATTTCTACAGTATTTTTTAATTCTACTTTTAGGAGTCACCATTAAAAAATATTCTCACTCTGGGTAAAAGCCCAAATGCAGGTAAATGGGGAGGGGGTACAATTTGAGGTAATGTGGAAACCCTTTCCTGGCAGCCTTGGAGCAGGGAGTCGTCACAGGATAGACCCGGATCAGATCAGGGGATTGGCATGGAAACACAGACCCTGTTCAGAACCATTGTTAACAGAGGACATGTATGACGTTCCAAATCTCACAGTCCTTTGACAAGGAATCAGTTGGATGTTAATGTGTGCTACTGCGCAAGATGTAAAAAGCACCTGTTGTGGCTGAAGATTATAACACAGTATCTAACCTGTAAGTACCAGTTACAGTTAACAAGTATGCAAAAGATCATTGGTGTCATGGATTTATGTGTATGTAACTGCATGCTCACATATCTGTTCAGTGCTCTGTATTTTTATGCATGCCTGTGAAAACCTGAACATTTTTAAACAATTCTTACTCTGCTGAAGCTTTTCTACTTACTAATTGTCAAGTGGTAGCATTTGTAAGTTTAAAGATAATTATGGCCATTCCCTGGTGTTTCTGCACCCCATGTCGAATGTTTAATGGTTTGTCCAGTACATGATCGTTATCTAAACATTTAAAAGCCACAAAATAAACCATGGGTTGCCATGCTTTTTTGAGTTGCATGGTGAGGCTTGATACCTCTTGCTGGATAAAAAGAGTAAGGGGTGAGGTTATTTTTTATAGTTATAACATCCTTGTTTTAGGTGTCAACAAGAGTGTGAAGGAAAAATAAAACAGGGATACGAGATTTGTCATGATGTGTGCATTCTTTATTCTTCCAATTCAAAAATAACGTGTAAATGACAAGCACTGGGACACCCTCTTTGACAAGCCCCAGAAATATGGGAAATACTTGTATGTTTATGCATAAAACCATGTAATTCTCATGTCATTTTAATAAAGTGTAGTTATAGGGGTTTCTGTGCTGATATTGGCTGTTGAAGAGCTGGTTGATTCAAGACAGAAGTAACGGAAAATCTCAAGAAAAAATGTAACCAAAAATCCACACGGATTAACATGGAAACAAAGTAACCCAAGAGATACAGACATGTACCTAGAGCATCTTACAGTATGCGAGCGTCGACATTTGTGGGAGCCGATTTCCTCACTTCATCCTATTTAGATCCTGAGCTGGACATAAAATAATAAGGAAAATCATTACTCTAATAGTTCCAGACATGTTTGAATTTACCTGTGCCAGTGAACAGCCTTGAAAACATTTTCAGGTGCATCTGAAAAATACGAATCTGAAACACCCAGGAGTGTCCTTAAATGTGCACTGCAATGCATAACATACTGTCTTACATTCTGTCAGCGAAATGCTAAGATGTAAGGAACACAGCCATTTTTTTCACATGCTTTTTATTAATCTAGGTCAGACTGAAAGGGAATTTCGAGACTGCTGTGTGTTATATGGTACCATCTTCTGTCAGCAACAGCACAGAGTTATTTTCTGACACTAGGGAGGCAGTATAGTGCAGTGGTTTAAGGCTCTGAGCTGCAAATCTGGTGACATCCAGCAGATCAGACCTGGGTTTGAATCCCACAGCTTCCACTTACATACTGTGTGACCCTGAGCAAGTCACTTAACTTCTCTGTGCTCCCAGGTCGCACCTGTAAAAAAGCTTTCAGCTTAGTGTGCTACTCCTGGTTAAACAACTAAATACAAAAAAAATAGTGTGTGATTGCTTTCGGGACAACTGTCCAGTTCAGAGTTTGATACAAAAATATGTTCCACAGTCAAGAATATAGCCTCGTTGTTGTATGTAGAGAGTGACAGAGTTTAAAGTGTTTGCCCGTGCTGAACGAGTTAATGCATCAGAAGATATTGGCTTGAAAGCACCGAGAAACAGAGTAAACTTTTACCATCTGAACTCTGACGAACTTTAAATGATGGGCATGTGGTAACGTACACAGGTTTCCCTGGAAACTTAATTGATGGATATTGAATTGTGGGTGCTGTAGCTTGTGAATGCAGCTATCTTGGCTCACTACGATCTGAGCTACTGCTGTGTGGGCGAGTGCATTGTGTAAACTCTTACAGAAGGGTAGCAAGGACACCCAGGTTTCTGCCCTGAAAGTATAGTGGGACCTGCCTTTTCCTAGGCTGTTATGGTTTTGTCAGTCAGTGGTTCAGGAACAAAAGAATGCTCCAGCTTCTCATGATCTTTATTTCCGGATTCTCTTTTTTTTTTTTTTTTACTTGGTTGTTGTTGGCTAGGATAGGAGGGCGAGACAATACTGCAGATTTGGACCTTGGATGATGGACTGCAGTTGTGGGCATAGTTCACAATCGCCCAGTAAAAATCAAGGACAAGACTAACAAAGACAGGTGATCCAAATTATAACATTGTCTCAAAACACAGAAACACAGAAAAAAATGGCAAAAAACAGTCTACCTAAGGGAAGAAAACGTTACCTGTTCCCTATAAGGAAATTTAAGGCACACTGAACTGAAGCTCGTTTCCAGGTGCATCCTGCGAGCACAGGGAGGTTAAGTGATTTGCTCAAGATCACACAGTATGTGTAGGTTGTGGGAATCAAACCCTGGTCTTCGGGATGCTCCAAGCTCATTCACAGCATGTTTCTCTAGCCTGTAGGTTCTACTGGCAGCCCAAATATAAACATGGTAATAATCAGTCAGGAAGCTGTTAAAATATGTGATTCAGTATCATAAGTATTTTCTGAAAGACATCTTGACTGTAGCTGTTTGGAATTATTTTGTTTTATAGTCATTCTTTCCAGTGATAGAAACACCAGTTGTAAGAGAGATAGTTAAGAAGTTTAAGACAAAACCAAGGTCAGTTAAGAGCTACGCTGCTGAGAGATGACCACTTGTGAGCCTGCAACAGAAGAACTGTTATTACAAAGCCTCTAGTGAATCAGTTAGAGGTACAGTATATGAAATGGATTCCTCGTTGCAGTGCAGAATCCAGCCTGCATGTTAAAAAAACAGAGCCCTCCCAAAAAGTCATGGTCCACATCATCCAGGCAGATATTTTATGCTCCGCCTCTGTCCACCCCGAGAACGTGTGTTGGTGAATACACTAATCCCATGAGATAATGACGTGCTAGTTGTCCTCATAGTACTGCTGACTACGCATGCAGATTTTCAAGTTGGGATATAATGTATCCGCCACTGCGTTTGACAAGACTAAGCCTGACTTCAGTGTTTATGCTTATGAAGACATGGAAGGTAGGCTTAATTTTAGCAAATGCAGTGGTGGATATTATGTATCATAACATTGTCACTATAATAAGAGGGTCTCTAGTGTAACATCATCATTGCATAGAATTACTGCACTTGTCAAGCTCAGTCTCTGGGTTGGTCAGAGGCAGAGCATGAAATGTATGCCTGGATGATGTGCGACTTTTTGCGAAGGCTGTTTAACACGCAGGCTGACTTTCCATTGTGACCAGTAATCAGTTTACTGTACCCTCAGTTTCGGATTTTTCAATTTGCAGCCATCTAAACCCCCTTTAAAAGTTACATTGGCAGCATATGTTGCTGTCTGCTTCTGCATATCAATGGGCACATAGCTTAGTTCATGGTTAAAATGTGCTTTTATTAGCATTAAATCCAACAAACTCACCCCACCAGCATCAAGGTATATTGACCTCCCATTGTAGTGATTTTATTGATAATACTATTTGATTCATTGTTAGTTGTTTTTTTTGTTGAAATTATCGTTTATACTCCCCCTGCCCCCACAGGCACCGCATCCTTGGGAATGTCAGTGAGGCCTGACCCCCACCTCTGCCACCTTACTTGACTTCTCAGTCGACCCCCATGGAGCCGGGAATCTACCCCCCCAGGCAGGGACTAGGTGGGGCGGATTGCACCCCGTACATTCCACTGCATCGGAGACTGTGGAGCCAGGCAGGTGAGGGTAATGAGAGGACTGTCTCAACGTTCCATTTCCTCGGAGCCTGTAGGGCATTTACCCTGTTTGGCGGGGAGTGGCATGCACCCAGAGGCCTAAGCATCACCACTGACGTCACCGTTCCCCATCCCTCAATGTCTGTTCAGCGCTTGCTGTGCCCCCAGCTGCCGCCAGAGGCCAGGCAAATACCGAACCATAACCCCCCCCCCCAGAGAGGAGAGCTGTCCTCCAGATGTTCAATCCTCTCTCTCCCCTGCCGACTCCTGACAGCCTGGGCTGATTTGCGAACCCAGGTCGCTGGCGTAGTGCAAGGTGTGGCGTCCAGCGCCTCAACCCTCAGCGCCACCGGGCCGCCTATTTTTAGGTTTTTTAGTGTGTCATTCTGTATGATCATTTGTTAGCTGAATGGGTGGTGTGGCACCTTTCTGTAAAATAATTGTTAAATGATGTATTTTTAAGAAATTAACTGTGACTTTAAGGGCGTATTTTAAAAGAAAGTATGTTAGCCACATTAGCCATGCCTTGACAAAGCCCTCTGTCAGGTGGGTGAAACGTTGGCGGACGCTGGTGGGTTGAGTTTTAGATTTTACGCTAATAAAAGCACATTTTAACCATGAACCAAGCTATGGGTTCTTTTTTGCCCAGATGCACACTAGTGCTCATTAGCCACTTTTTACTCATTGCCTGCATTGAATTTTCTTCGAGTGTGCTCCAGGCGTGGACTCCCTTAGCTGCTTTTCTTTTGGGTGGATATCAGTGAGCACCTATACATTAGTGAGGAACGCTGCTTTTGCTCAGTGGCAGCATACTGCAGTGCAACATGGGAGGAACACATTCGAGAGCGATCTCTGGGTCTCTTGCACCCCCAGCTGGCAAAAGGCAGATAAGCAGATGTTTTGGAGAAGTAAGGTTTTTACTTTTTGGGAGAAAAACCTAGTGTGCTTTGATAAATGGCAAGCTTGCCTGCCCTCTGTCCCCCCATCCCCATAGCCAAACATGCCCTGACATCAGTCATGGAGGAGACTGCTTGCCAACAGCCTTTACAACTGAGGGTGGCTGGTACTGGGGTCATAGGTAGGCAGAGGATGGGGACATAATCTAGAACTTGAAGTTAGGAGAGACAAAAATCTCACTCTGGGGGTGGCCTACAGACCAAATGAAAAGACCAAGCATATAGAGAATTACTGCAGCAGCAACGGGTATTGTGGTCCTGCTAGGGAACCTCTACAAATTTTTATTTAGTTTTTGTTTACCGGGTAGGTGCGCTAGCCAGCAGGTGACTATTTTCAGGCACGACCCGGGAGAGTACAATACATCATAACACATGGAAGCAACAATACAATTGAGGCAACAACCATACAAGTACATTCCAGACATATAGAGGCGGTTCCAGCTAGTCTAACATGATTTAGGCTATACTAAGCAGTGACCAGCAGGCCAAGAGCAAGGAGGTGTTTACAGGAGTGTTGGTACAGGTAAGGGGTAAGGAAGGAGTATAGGGCCAAAAGGATTGCTACGGCTTTACCGGGAATGCAGTATGGAGACTGCGGTTTGTGGTTCCCCAGCCAGGCAGGATGATGTGGAGTGACAGGGAAGGGTGCAGGCAACAGGAATAGCGGAGAAGTAGTCGGCCAGTGCATATCAGGGGTGGGCCATATGGGAAACATATAGAACACCCAGCAACCAGAAAAAGTCAGGAGGAGGGGTAGAAGGAGTCAGAACCTGGCGGCCGGCAACAGCCAGCCTGAGCAGCAGCAGGGGACCCAGGGAAGTAAGGAGGATGCTAGACATCCCAAGGTAGGCTAGAGGGATGCCAGGTTCATGGCCCCACAGTAAGGGATGAAGAATATGGGAGGGTGGACGGGAGGAAAGGGCGCATGAAATACGGCTTTGGTGGTAGGAGGCGGTAGGTGCAGCCGGGTCGTGGTTCCGAGGCTGGGCATGAGGGTCGGTGGCAGTCTCTGGCCTTGGACATCCTCAAGGCAAATGGTAGACAAGAGAAGGGAGGGAGGAGGTGAGGCCTTATTTACCAACATCCACCTGTGGCAAGTTTGGGCAGTGCCCAGGTAGGCATGAGAGGATAAGAGGCGGGAGGAAGGGTGGAAGGAGCCGTAATCTGTCGGCCGTCAGCAGCCAGCCATAGCAGCAGCAGGGTGCCTAGGGAAGTAAGAGAGGATGTCAGAGACATCCCGGCGGCAGGCTAGAGGGACGCCAGGTTCATGGTACCACTGTCAGGGAAGAAGAAAATGGAAGGGGTGGGTGGGGAGTAAAGGTGGCTTGAAATACGGCTTTAGCGGTAGGAGGCGGGTAGGTGCAGCCGGGCTCGTGGTTCCGAGGCTGGGCATAAGGGCCGGTGGCAGTCGCTGGCCATGGACATCTTGCGGTAATGGAGGACAAGTGAAGGGGAGGGAGGAGGTGAGGCCTTACAGTACCAACATCCACCTGTGGCAAGTTTGGGCAGTGCCTAGGTAGCTGAGAGGATAAAAACAAGTGCAAGATACAACATTAATGTAGGTAGTAGGTAAGTGCATACATTCATAAAACCTATACATAATTATAATTTAAGATAACGATAGGTGAGTTTGAGGAGAGGGGTTGGATTTGGGAGAGAGAACAAAAGGAGGGTAGTATGGAAACCAGTAGCAGGGGCGGGGAGTAGGGCAGGGAAGATTCAGGGATCAGGTAGGATCAAAGCAGGTGCATGAATCTGAAATGGCCAGGTGTAGTCTCAGCCCACATTTGAAAGAGGGATGCGAGGGTGCTTGCCTGAGGTCCAGAGGACTGGTTCGCATAACATAGGGGCTGCGTGTTGGAAGGAGCCGTTCCTTTATTAGCTGAGGCAGCGAGGAATTTCCAGCAGGTCTTTATTAGCAGATCTGAGCGTGCATGTCTGAATCGCAGGAGAAGGAGCTTCGGCCAGTGCAGCAGGCTGACTTTGTCTCAGTATAGAATCATTTAGGCAGGCCAGGAAGTAGCTCCTGATGGCCGAGGGGGAGAGCCACCCAAGGTCCCCATATAGCTGGCAGTGATGAAGAAGTCGTGGGGATTGTGAGGCGTATCGGCATATGTTATTGTATGTAACATCCCATTTGTGCAGCGCAGATTTGTGGGCAGAGGTAAGTATAGGCGCACAGTAGGTAAGTGTTGGTAGCAGGATCCCCCTGGCTATGGCAAGTTTAGCGGAGGAGGTAAGCATATAGCTAGTTCTGTAGGCTGCCCCTAACTTGCAGTTTACGTTTTTGCAAGTGGCTTGGATATGAAGGTTTAAGTCAAGCGATTGATCTAGTAGGATGCCCAAGTAACGAAAGGAGGCAACTATCTGCAGAGGATTTCCATTTAAATCAAGGATGCTCAGGGGAGTGGAACACCTTCGGATCTTTTGAGTGGTGCCGAGTAGCATGGCATTGGTTTTGGAGGAATTCAGAATGAGGCGGTGGGAGTTTAACCAGTTCTGGACACTGGAGTAGGCTCTATTAAGCGAGGTGTTAATTTGCTCTACATTGGGTGAGCTGGCATAGATAACTAAGTCGGCTCATGAGGAGGCGAGGAACAGGCAGGTATTTCGCCTGGGAGGTTATTGATGAATAGAGTGAATAGAAGAGGACCCAGAATGGAGCCTTGGGGCACTCCAATGTTCGTTACCACCGTGGAGAAGATGGTTGAGTTGAATTTAACAGCCTGGGACCTGTTGGTCAGGTAGCTCCTGAACCATTCAAGTACAGGGGAGGAGCAGCCTATTTTCCTTAGGGAGGATAGGAGCAGGGGGTGGTCAACTAGGTCAAATGCCTTGGTTAGGTCTATAAAGACAGCCCCTGTGAGCTTTCCTTGATCCATACCAGTGAGGATGTCGGTAGTGATTTTGGCTAGAGCCGTTGCAGTACTGTGGTTTTTTCTGAACCCATGTTGTGCATCATTGAGCTGCTTGGTAGTTTCGAGGAATTCGTGGATCTGTATGGCAACCAGTTTTTCAAGGATTTTGCTGAGTACCTGATGACAGGGAACAGCTACCAGTCTGTAGGCTCTAGGAGTCCGGCACTAATGGAAGAGTTACAGAATTCCTTTTACATGCAGTAGGTCATGGAACCCACAAGGGAAGGGGTCATACTTGACCTGGTTCTATCAAATTAGGATATGATCAGGAAGCTGGAGGAGCCACTGGAATCAAGTGACTGTAACGCAATCTGGTTCTCCCTTGCCCTAGTAAAACAGACACTGAAGTCTAAAACCACAGTTTTAGATTTCAGAAGGGCAGACTTTGAAGGCATGTGGGAAACCTCTAAGATAAGGTAAAAGGAATGGAGAAGATAAAAAGCATTTGTCAATGCCAAATGTTTGCTTGCTGGCATTGGCATTGGTAGTGTAGGAGTTAGAGAGCTGCATAACAGGAATGGCAGTGAAGTATTGAACTGAAGCCAACCCCACCACCACCATGCAGAGATTGACAGGCATTGGGGTGTGCCTTTGGGTCTTCAGGCATAACGACCATGCCATTTCCCACACCCTACCCTGCAGACACTGACAGATGTCACGGTGTGCCTTGTGCTCACCCCATTCCATCAGGAAATAAGGTGAGATGGGGCCTGTACAGGAGAGTGGGGTGAACTTTGGGGCCGAAGAGTCCAAGGCACACCTCGATGCCTCTCACTGGCTGCAGGGTGTGGAATGGTATGAGCATTACAGGCGAGAGTCCCAAGTCACACCCCTGATGCCTCTCAATCTCTACAGGCTGGGGCGTTATGGTCGGAAACCCTAACGCCTCAGGCGTTCGTTGACATTTTCACTCCAAATTTTCAACATGTTTTTTGTGACTCCCACCTTATGAACAGTGGCAATATCAGTTTGTTAGCCGAAAGCTGATTTCGCACAGTGACTACGCCATTAGGCACCACAGGTGCGACAACACATTTCGAACAGGATGTGAAAAATGACAGCTGTACTGTTCATGGGGAGGTGCAAAAAATGGCAATGTTGAAATTCTGCAGTGAAAATATTAAAAAAAAACTGGTGAAGTCTTGCGCTTGCATAAAAAATGCTCAATGCACACCCGTAATGCAATTAATTTGGGGATTTTTTACAGCAGATTGTCAACACAGGGATTTTGTAACCTCCACTCATGAACAGTGTCACTGTGATTTTCTTAATCTGTCCCGAACAGTTATTTCCCACAGCGAGCACGCATTTCTGCGCTGGAAGTTGAAAAATAAATTTCGCCATGGTGAAAAATGAGGCTGTACTGTTCACAAGGAAGTGTGGAAAATGCCAGTGGTGAAAATCTGACTGAAAATATTAGAATCCATGAAGTTACGAGGTGCGTGGAAACTACGCAATGGTCACTCGTAACACAGTCATTTTATGGACGTATTTCACCAGATTTTTAACATAGCCATTTTAACACCTCTGCTCATGAACAGTGTCACTGTGATTTTCTTAATCTGTCCCGAACATTGATTTCGCATACCGACTGCACCATTGTGTGCTACATGCACAGAAACACATTTTGGGTCAGATGTGAGAAATGACAGCTGTACTGCTTATAAGCAGGTATGGTAAAATGGTAATGTTGAAAATCTGGAGTGAACATATTGAAAATCCTTGAATTTATGAGCGTGTGTAGGTACAGCGCAACACATGCTTGTAAAACAGTCATTTTTGGGAATTTTTTCACCAAATTTTCAACATAGGGTTTTTGGGGGCCTACCTCATGAACTGTGACACTGTAATTTCGTAAATCGGTCCCGAAAGGTGGTTCCGAGCAGTGACCGCGAAATCACCTTTCGGGGCCGCTTAACACCATGACAGTGACAGAATTCATGAGGTGGGGTCCCAAAAACCCCATGTTGAAAATTTGGTGAAAAAATTCCCAAAAATGGCCGAGATATGCACTAAAGTTGAAAAATCTTTTATTCCATTATACAGCTTACCAGCATTTCCTCAGTTCGCGGTTGGCTTTGAAGAGTGCAGATGTGTTCCTGGTCCACCGAAGATTGTTGCGCTGAGCTCCGCAGGGAAGTATGGGGTGAGTGGGGGTGTGTGGGGAGGTGGATGCACAGAGGGTGGCCGTGGGTGTGGGGAGATTGGGCCAGGACAGTCAGCAAGGGAAGGTTTTTTTTCTTTCAGGTTTTTTTTTTATTATTTGGACAACACGGGACGTTTGCCATGCTGGGGTGGGCTCCCAGGCGTGGCATCTGGAACTCTGATGCGCTGTGATGGGGTTAGGCACCCGTCAGCTATACAGTGTGTGTGCGGGGGGAGCACGAGCACGAGTGTGTGTGTGTGTGTGTGTGTGTGGGTGGAGGAGAGCGCATGAGCACACGATATCTTATTGCTGCTCACTGAAGCATAGCTCTCCCTTTCAACTGTACACCACTGCATTTTCAGCTGCTGTCATAGACAGCTGCTGCGTTCATTGGAGAACTGCGGCCACGCCTGCAAACACACTGACTGAATTGGAAGACGGGTGCCCCACCTCTGAAAAAGTCGGATGATGGTACTACGTTTCTTGCACATGCGTGCAAGCAAACGTAAAAATGATGGGGGAATTGTTGGAATGCTTTAAGGCAGTGCGCTGGAAGTAATTAAATTTGCATAAAAGGGGTTGATAAAGCAAGGAGGCATAGAAAGACAATCGTGTTCTAAAGAAGTTTAGAAGGCAGTTGGGGGGGGGGCAAGAGAATGGCCTTCAAGAGATATATCAACAGTATAGACTCAAAGAGGGGGGCACATTTCAACAGTTAAAAACAGCTAGACACGTTAATATTCATTTTTTAAGTATCTTCTTTGTTTTTAATTATATTGTTCATGTTGTATGTCATTTGTTATTGTGTGAACATCTCACAGAAATGCAGCTGAAAATAGGTCTGTGGCCTGAGACTGTGTATCATGTTTTTACTTACTTACTCACTCACCACTTACTTAAATTTGGAAAACCTAAAGCAGGCCAAGAATGTCACCAGGAAAACAAAATCACACACAGTGCTTCAAATAACAATGCAAGCAAAATATAATGACAATATCTTCTTTATCCTACACACAGGGGTACTTTCTGTTCAGATTACTGAGATCTGCCTCCCATGCCACCCCTTGTTTCTCTGCTAAATAATGCTGGTCCATACTACTCACATAGATCTGTCAATGCTGCCCTCCTCAGTGTCTCCAAAAGCACCACCAGAATGGGTGATCAAGCCTTTCTCCTTTTTTTGCTCGTGGTTTTTGAACTCACCGCCTCCACTAGTGTGCAAATCACCCATTCATTTGTCCTCCAAGGGTGATGTGAGGAAACATATACTCTTCCTCTGTAACTGCACCTAACTTTTACCACATCCCTGGCTGACTAGCTCTTGTCCCAGATGTCCCCTCTTCAAATCCTTGTTCCTGAGGACCTTCTCCGAGGCCTGTCATTCATTGCCTCAAGTCACAGTCTTAACATCACAATTTGTTACTGCTTTAAATTCTGGATTTAAACCTCAACCATTGCCTGAGTTTGAGTCCTCCCTTCTGTCATTGTCCAAATCAAGGTCCCAACATCACGATCTGTCTTTGCTTCAAATATTGTACTTAAACCCCAACCATTGCCTGTGGCATCTGTCATGTTTCTCCGTTAGAGCAGTCCTTCCTCCCTAGGCCATCATGTCCAACCCTCTCCTATCTCATCTGACCTTCCCTCCCCACTCCCTACTGTATACTCCCCTCCCCTTCCCACCCCACTTGACAGGCCATGCCTACAGTACTTATCAAAGGACTCTTACATCTCAGTCTTCTTCACACTTTGACACTAGAGGAACTACCATTCCTGCTCACTATGACTCCTCCAATGATGTTTACTGTATAAACTTTAGCTCATTACCTTACGTCCATATATCTGTATCTATGAAATTGTATTTAAATGGCACTACCTCCTGTTGAACCTATTGCTATGTTTTGGTGGAAGTATCTTGTTACATGTGATGGTTATATATTATTGTGTTGTTATTATTACTGTGTGATTGTTATGTATGTTCACTCAACCTATTATGTCTTAACCCTGTTGGCAATTGTTTTACCCCAGGTCCATCTTGTAAATGAACTTGTCTCATTGATGTTCCGCCTGGCAAAATAAAGATTTTGATTGATTGATTGACTGAGATGGCTACCCCACCCGTGTGATGATCTAGGTCTACCCAGTTCCTTATCTAGTTCTGTTATAAACTTTAGTCTAGCTCAAAAAAAAAGAAAGCAAAGTACGTGCACACATGGGCAGACTAGGTGGGCATAGGCCCTTATCTGCCGTCATTATCTACGTATCTGTGTTACATTTGCTTAACTGTTTTGCCTAAACATTATTTGTTATGTTATTTATTCTGCTCTTATGTTTGGCTTACATTGTATTTCGTATTGTTCTTTGTATTACACTCCTTTTGTACTCTCCTGGGCTGTACCTGTAAATAGACATTCAGCTGTCTAGTGTTGGTGCCTGGTTAACCAAAAAAAGAGAGAAATGTGATTCAAAAGAAAGTATTGTTAGGCTATAGTAAGGAAAACAGTGTGTGAAAGGAGTACAAGGGAAAAAGTGATATTCTTAACTTCTTTTGCTCAGTCTTTACAGTTGAAGCAGCACTCCCACTTCCAGACTACAAGGTTAAGCCTGGGGAAGGAGTGCAGTGTGAGCTAAAAATGGAACAAATAGTACCAAGTGTTCAAATGACTGAAGGCACTCCGAGTGGATTAGACCCCCAGACCAGATGGGCTGCACCCCTGGAGTGTTAAGGGAACTGAGCAATGAGTTAGCAGAACCGTGGCGATCTTGTTTATCTGCTTACTGGAGACTAGAGTAGCCCTAAGTGACTGAAGAAGTGCAAATGTAGTCCTTCTTCACAAATCTGGGATCAGAGAGGATTCAGGATATTAAAGGTTAACTGGTTTAACCTCAGATCTGGGTAAACTCATGGAGTGTGTCCTCAAGGGGGCCCTTGCAGTATACCAGCGTCATGAAAATCGCCAGCATGGGTTTGGGCTGGTAAGGTTGTGTCAAACAAACCGGATTGAGTTTTTCAACTTTGTAACCCAAGCAACGGACAGAGATCAAGCAGTTGATGTGGTGTATCTGGATTTCAGCAAAATCTTCAACTCAGTTCTGCATCAGAGATTAGTGGGGGAAGAAAACTAGGGGACCCGGAGGTGAGTGAAAAGCTCACAAGAAGGATGGACAGTTGACTAAAAGGGAGGACTAGGGCATAGTAGTAAATGGCCAGTACTCTGATATCAGGGATGTCTGTAGTGAGAGGCCACAAGGGTCAGTTCTAGGACCAGTCCTATTTAATATATTCATCTGCAACATAGGTATAGGGATAAAGGGTGAAATTTCTCACTTAGCATAAGACACTAGAGACTGTGGCAGAGGGGAATCTAAAAGGAACTCTACCTCAACAATGACATCAGTCACCTTGGGTATGTCCAGAAAAGAGCCACAAACATCATCACTGGCTAGAAGGGAAGCTGATATGAGAGAGGTTAGCCAGCCTGAATATATACTTCTTGGAGAAGGGAAGGGAAGAGAGGGGATATTATTAAATGCTTTGTGACAGGATTGCATGAGACCATGTTTCATTTGTTATGCAGAGAGAGTTAAAAGCAAGGATCTGTTCTCTCCTCTCTCTTTCTGTCTCTTGTCTGTCTGATTGCACATTCAAAATTCTTGTGAGACCTATGAACTGACCACACTGACAATCTCTCAATTCTCCCCCTCCCGCTAGCTCCCTGCCTTCACTTTCTGTTTCTTCCTGTTTCTGTATTTTCTTTCCCCTTTCTTATCTGTGGTTATAAAAATATATATGTATCTTTATGTGAAACTGGGCTCTCTGGTTTGAAAATGTATACAGTTATATTGTTGAAATGATTGCAAAAAAGCTATTAATTGGAGCTCGGGGTTAACCTTGAGATGCAGTTTGACCTCCTCAGGCTTGTTTGCAGAGCTGTCAGCAGAAGGCCAGCTTGGGACACAGTATTCTATTTGAAAGCCTGCTTTGGAAAGAAACTGACAAGAACTCAGATATATTTTGTGAGAAACAGGATGTCTCTTAATGAGCTCTGGATGCAGAAATTAATTGCCCGGCAAAGAGGTCTTATAAAAAGGAGAGAAATATGTTGTTTGGGAGGGAGAGCGAGAGGGGGGAAGAGCGAGAGAGAAATTTAGAATTAGAGATACCCTCATAGGAAGGACTTTGTTTTGTTTGAACTGCCTGTATAAAAGCTGTCCTGCACAATTTTTTTTTTATTTTATTATTGAAAATAATAAAATGCTACTTGCAAATTTTATAACTGCTCTTGGTTTTCCTGGGCTTACATATCTTTGACTCGACGACATGCTTCGTGTACATGAAAGAAGTGAGCAAGGTACATCATGGGCACATATTCAAGAGCTGTAGTCATACCGCGACCAGGGGACATGACAGTAAACTTAGGGGGACATGTTTAAAGAGGGACCTGAGGATTTATTTCTTTGCTGAAAGAGTCCTGGACAGCTGGAACAGCCTCCCAGGAGAGAGGGTTAATGTCAAAATAGCGGCAGGCTTCAAGAGCGCATGGAACATACATACATGACTAGTGAAATTACATTGCACAGGAGCTCTAGTAAATGGTTTGTAGAAAACTAGCAAATGGATAACCTAGGTGGACCTTTGTCTTTTGCTGCTAACTTTTTACGTTTCTACGACATACAGAAAAAACAAAACAGGACAAAAAAGTTAAATATTATGATCTGTATCCTTGCCTCCCACCCCCCGAAAAAACTATGTAGCTTGTGTTTTGAACAACTGTCTTTTCAGTTAACTAAGAACATTGTTTGATTTTTTTTTTTTTTTTTTTTTTTAATGCCGTTTTTTGCTTGTTTTGTGTATCTAGTTCTGCCAATGCAACCCCCCAGTTTGAAGGCCGAGGAGGGGAGGATCTTGGGACAGAAATTTCAAACACACTTTACAGAGTATTTGATAATGTCAGCAGCATCGATCTGAAGTCACTCTGTATCAGTCCCCGAGAGCACTGCTGGATTCTCTATGTAGATGTGTTGGTAGGTATGACATTATACCGTACATGCTAGCTTACTGCTACTACTTTACCTCTTTCCTCCTCTCTCTCACTCTTTATGTAACTCCTTTGACTGTTCTTTAACCGTCTTCAGTGTTATTTCACCCCTCTGATTGTGCCTAGTGGCAGCTGCCAACTGTTCATGGGTTGTAAAGTGCTTTGGGATGCCCTGTGTATAAAATGCACTATATAAAACCAGATTCCTTTTTCTTACGTATCTTTTATTTTTTTATTCTTTACAATATTATAACTGGAAACAGTATGTGGAGAAAAATTCTCATTCCAAGCGCTTTTCAGAAAAGGACAGAGGAGCAAGATCAGAGTCAGCAAATTAAGAGCACCAGACGTGCTAACATACATTAAAGGCACACTGCCAACCCCACTAGGGCTCAAAGTGTCCCTAGTTTAAAAAACACATATTATGATTTCCAGCATTCTGTAAAGATTGCTGATGTAGCTGGTAGTTTGATTCTGACTCTTTTTTTCTTAGAAAAAGTGAAAAACAGACCGCCCACCATACTAGTGTTAACACACAAACACAGGTTTGTTTACATTCCTTGATCAGCTCCAGCTGCATCTTTCCTGGGCCTGGGAATACCCACAACACAGTCTAGCTTCATGATGTAGTGGGAGTTTAGGAGGCTACTGCTTCACAAGTGACTGCACTATATGGGTGTGTTTATAATGCTCAGGAAATATGCAGTAAGAACAGATCCAGGATGGTAAACAAAAACAAAGTTGTTTATAAATATACATTGCCATGTATTTCAGTTCTACTAAAAAATGAGACGGACAAAACAAATAGCAACGTCAATTAATTTTAGAGAAGGTAAGCAATCATAAAATGTTGGTTTTTACCTAGAAATAATATGATGAAAAACAGGTTGACAGTGTCCCTTTAATATCATGATGGACAGTTGCACATAAAAATAAATCTCAATCTTGAAGGAAGCACATAGTTCATGTGGAAATGTCAGGTCAGTGAGTGCTTTGTCATCCTTTGCCACTTGCCTTTTCTCACTCACTGCTGCCTTTTTCCTCGGTCTTATAAACAATAGTTGAGAAGGTACTGAGGTTGTTGAAGGCTTGTAAAACATGGGCTATGAAGACTGACTGGTAGAACTTGAAAGCTCTCCATCGAAAAGGGGAGACTCGAGTGACATGATTTCAGTATTGAAATATCTGAAAGAGATAACACTATAAGACCAAATGCAGCTCTTCTAGATATACAAGAATGGGAGGACAAGGGGACACTTAATGTTATTGACAGGAAGGAGAATAAAGGGAATGATCAGGTAGGAACTACATTACAGATGAGAAGTAGACACTAGGAAGAGACTTCTAGAGCAGGTGGTGTCAGTCAACATGATTTCTACCTTCCAGGTTAAAGAAGAACTTCACTGAAATTGTAAATTATTTTCCCTGTAGAAGCTTTTTTTTTCTTAAATATATATATATATATATATATATAGCAATTTGGTCCCTGTCTCCTCCCGCCCAACTGACGATGGGGACACACAGGCATTTACAGGTTTTCTCCCTGCCTCCCCCCAAGGTCCCGCACACAGCAATGTGAGCATGTGGAGGCATGCTGTGCACCCCGTGGCACCAGCTCAGCCCCTTCCACCTCCCATAACTGCTTGCCGCCCCCTCTCTGTCTATAGTACCCACTGGGCCTCCACCCAGTGGGAGCGGAACTATGGGGGATGGCGCCAACCCACCCTCACCACCCTGGGGAAAGAGCTGCCTATCTGCATGCTCGATCCTGCTCTGCCCTCCCCCCTACGCCGGCCCTCTGATGACCCGAGGTTGTTCCCAAACCGTCAACGTAGCGAGAGGTATGGCATCCAGCGCCTCAACCCTCAGTGCCATCGGTCTGGCAGAAACAGTTTTTTAAATGCTGGTTGCAGTTTTGTTATTGTTCCATCTCTACAAACTTTTCACTTAACCTAGTGAGTGTTTCTGATTTACACTCTGGTGTTAAGTGCCGTTTTAGAACGGTATGATGTAGTTTATGTCCCTCACAGCCACAGAGTTCTATAATAGAACATGGGTGCACTGTGCCAACAGTGGAAGAGCTGAACATGGGACATAAACTACATCACACAGTTCTAAAATGGTACTTACCTGCACTATGTAAATGAGGAACACCCATTAGGATAATTAAAAATCCTGTAGAGATGGACCAGTAACAGAACTGGAACCAGTATTTAAAAAATCAGCTTCCACAGGGCAAATTGATTACAGGTTCAGCACAGTTCTCCTTTAAAACAGACTGCAAAACAACAAAACTGGACACTGGTAACATCTTGTGATGTCAGCCCAGGAATGGTTGCCTGAGCTTGGAGCTCCATCCTCCTCACAAAATAATCAGTATCCATCCTACTGAAAAACAATGGACTCATCAGCAAAGAATACACGCCAGATAGGGGCAAGAGCCAAGACAACACTGATGCTGGCACAGAAGCTGAAAGAGCTATTAACAGCTGAAAAACAATTGAGGATGGCCGCCATGCCACAGAGTTCAGAACAGCAGCCTGCTTGGATGAAGAGCTCATGAGCGCAGAGGAAACGAAGTAGACAACCGACTTGATTGTAGCAATGAAACAAAAGCAAGAAACAATAAAACAAATTGCCACAGTCACATGGACAGACAACACTCTGAACTCAAGTAAGAAAGACTTGTCAAAAATTCAAAAACATACTGAGGTGCTAGAGGGATGAGTAACTGAGCTCACAACTGACACAGACTGACATGACCGACTGATGCTGTACCTCATGGTGAGGAAGCAAGAAGTTGCGCTAAAGCTAGAATTAGACTGATAGAGACGGAGGCAGAATTTATGGAGTCCCAGAAGAAATCGAAAGGGCATTAGGCCCCATCATGAAATTTTCACAAAGTTTTTGCTAAAAGAGTTGCTAAACCTACTTGAAGGCTACAATCTCAGAATGGATAGGACCCACAGATAGGCTAGGACCCACAGAGCACTGGGTCTGAGACCCACCACCTCTGGAGCTCGCCCGTAGTGCTTATTTGAGTACGGAAGATTTGCTGGAACGGGCCTGACAGCTGAAGGAATTCTGCTGCAGGGGAAATCATGTAACACCGGACAGTAACTTCACGACTGTGCTTCAGGAGAAACACTGCACTATGTGGGGTGTAGTTAAACAACTTAGGGTGAATATCATGAAGGCTCAACTACTTTATCCCACCAGACTATAGATTGATACAACCAGGATCCCTACTTGAGGCGGCCCACTTTCTCACCAGCATGAGAGTTCAGTTCCCGCCAGTGGACAGAGACAGACTGGAGTGCAGCCTCATTTAGTCAGCCTGGGAGGTGGCATGAGGCAGCCCAGACAGAGCATAGAACTCTGCACAATCCAAGGCCTCCCCTTTGAGAGCTGACATATGCACTGTGCTAACCCTGTATATAGGTGGAGAGAAGTCGAGAGTATCTGTACGCACACCAGCCAAGGAGACAGAGCACACTTGATAAGGGGAGTTGAGAGGAGCAATCCGCAAACAGTAGACCCCAGTCACCAAGAAAGGAAAACCAGGCTTGAATGTTGAACACCATTGTAAGGACAATATTCAAACCAGAGACTAAACAGAAAAAAGTATTTTATATTTGTTGTTCATTTGTTAAAATACTTAAATGTTTTGCCTTTTTGCAGTTTAGAATGAGGTATTTTGAAGTGGCGGTGGGGGGACACTAGGCTGGCTAAGAATGTACAGGCAGGAACCCATTCTTGCAACTTCCAAAAGGTAAGGGCAGTATAAATTTGCAGAAAGAGTGTACAAATATCAGGAACTTGCTTGGCGGGGGAGCACCACTTTAGATCGACGGCTATTGCAAACACAGTAGAACTTGCAGGAGGGACTGTAGTAGAAGACGACCGCCAAAGGAAGCTCGTGCCCACCTGTCAGAGTGTTCTTGTGAAGGAGAGAGGGACTTAAATAAAGAAACGAGGATCAGGCTGACCACCTGGCAGATAAGCATTTAAGTTAAGCACAGGCCCATCACTGTGTCACTTGTATGCTTAAGCTCAGCGGGTGGGATGGGGGCGGGCAGAGGGATGAATATAAGAGCCCAGTAAATTAAAAGCCTAATATGGTCAGCGTGCATGGGGGTGGGCCCTGAACCTTGAGCTTGCCTGGGTAGCCTGACACTGGGTACTGTTCACAAAGTGACAACCACAGAGCCTTAACCAAACTTCTACTGGCAGAATGAATGATGGCTGTGTGGCAGGTTTAGACACAGTCAGCTGGGATGTCTCTGAGTTCTGTAGCTCGGGGAGGTCTAGCTGCTGGGGGTGCATGCCCACCCAGGCATTGACAGGGAGGCAAACTCCAAAGATGACAGCAAATAAGGCATAAGACTAGGATAGCCGTGCATCCGTAGACACGGGCTGGGCAACTGGAAGCAGCCGATGTATAGCCCAAAGGGCAATAAAGGACCAGATCACAGACAGCAAATGGAACAGAGACTGAGAGGGAGGAAGCCCCATGTGTTTGAGTGCTGACCAGGGTGGATTGGGCTGTTGTTGCGCGGCGGGGGACACTGCTTCTCCTGAGCAGGACCAACACATATAGCTGACCAGCTGTGGGCCCTCCAGAGCTCTCGCTGCCCCTAAAAAGACTTGAGGAGACATCCCCCAATGCCAGTAGATGCCTTAATAAATTGGGACACTTTCCTCTAAAGGAGGTCAAACAGAGACCTCAAGGGAAAACAATAGATAGTGCCCTGCTACTGACAGCCAGAAGGGACATGCTGGTGAAGCACATGAATTGGTGATGTTGATGTAAAAGATGCTAGAAGGCGTCTCACCGCCCCAGGTGAGATGTGTAGAGAGGCTCTCATTTAAAAGCACAGAGCAGTCAGTGTGGGGAGGTGGAATGCAGAAACTTCAGAGCCAGAGGCATGACTTGAGGGAACGTTAGTAAAACCAGTAGGAAGTGGCCTGCATACTTGGCCTTCTAATCCTACTGAGTCCTCACAACACCAAGGATGGAGGTGCTAGAGGGCTTGCACATGACAGGAGGGGAGGCCCACCAGTTTTGACAGACCAGGTTCCCCAACCTCATCTAGGAAGACTGGGTGGAGGTGCGAAGGGTGAATGATCCCCCATGATTCAGCAGGGGCAGAATATCTGCCACACCATATTCCAAGATTCAAGTTGGGACTGACAATGAGCTTTGCACAGGCCTCTCTGACTGATTAGAAAAGGCACTCACACAGGTTTTGTGAAAAAATGTTTAGTGTTACATGTCTGTTGGTTTAAAGTTCATGATATGGGTACCTATGCCTGCAGTGCTCATAAACAGGCTATTCAACACCAGATTCAAGTAATCCGACTAAGAGACAAGGAAGAGGTACAGAGCTATAAATTGGGAGTCTAACAAAAGTATTGACCTTTACAATAAATGGAATCAGTTGTCCAATTATGTGGAAACAATAATCTTATTGAAGAGGGGAGAATCATGTTTATCCTGGAGACACACCTGATCCCCCTGGAAGCACAGAAATTCTGAAAGTATGGGTTTCTAAGGTTTACTGTTCCTCTCTTGAGAAGGGCAGGAAAGGAGGGGGGGGGGGGAGTTTATGAGGTTAATAGCGAACTTTCTGCCATTTGAGGAGGAGTATGTGATAACAGATTGGGAAGGGGGGTCATTATCTAATAGTCCAGTGCATTATTCAGGACACAACAGTTACAGTGGTGATCCTGTACATCCCAGCAGGCTCCTCATATGACGTCTGTGCCAACATTCTGAAACTAGAGGCTGAGAAAGCGAAAGCCATGGTGGTCATGGGGAGACTGGAACCTGATCTTCAGTAGACAGTTGGATGCCACTTATTGAATTCCTGGGCTCAGTTTAACAGTGGCCAGAAAAAGGTGGCAAAATTGATTGAGGAGTTAGGGGTGGAGGATGTATGGAGCCTGAAATACCCAGTGGCCAAGGACTACACTTGTTAAGCACCATGCTTAAGATATATTCTAGGTTCAACACATATGTCACATTGATGCATGATCTATCTCAATTCAGGTCAGTACGGGTAGGGACATCGACCCTATCAGATCATCAATAAGTATTTCTCAATATTGAACACCATCAGAAAGAAAATGAATTGTATTACATGGCCCTTGCATCTGTTCTCTAGGGAACTCCACCCCAAGCTATTTACAAGCTTACATTATTGGGTTTCAAGTATTTAAAATAAACCAGGGCAGCATGTAATACATTGAATCAAGCATGTCAAAAAATGTTGCATCACTTCCATTAACAATGTCCCCGTAGCCCAAGAGGGGGAATAGCGTTGCATCAACAGTCTTCGCTCTGACTGCATATGGAATTGTAGATTCTACCTATGCTGGAAACTAATCTTGGGTCTAGTCTTCCTTAAAACTGATTAATGTGAAAAATCCCACTTTAACCAAGACTCGGTTCAGACTCCCAGTTACTGGTAGTTTTTTATATGTTGTAGGATTTTGTAGGATTGTATTTGTTCTCTCCAAAGAGTGCGGGTTTGTTTTCAACATACAGTATGGGCTGTTTTCAAATGGTTTGCTGCTTGTATTTGAGACCGAGTTTGATAGAAGTTGCTAAGATTTTGGAATGCTGTTGTTGCCAACTAAAAGCTAGACAGTACAGGAAAATATGCTTGTTAGTCTGTACAAGTCTCTTTTTTTTTAGTCTAATGCTTTTAGATTGCTAATTAGCACATCCTGTGACAAGGCAAAGGTATGACTGCTCTACAGTTGATAAAAAGGTTTTCTGTGATGATCAAGAAATGTGTTTATTATGATTATTCACCTTTGACAAAAGGGGAATTGAACCAAACTTGAAAAGAAACTTTGAAAGCAGTTAAATCTGAAAGCCCCATTTGTTGCCATGGGAACCATCTGATAATGCAGAATCTGTCTCCATGAAGCCTGTTCAAGTAAGACTAATTAGATATTATGCCATGAAATAAACATGTATCTCTTTTAGGTGCTAGAGTGTGGTGGAAATCTGTTTGATGCAATCTCCATTGCAGTTAAAGCAGCCCTCTTCAATACTAGGTAAGATGCAAGAATTGTTCACAATTGAGAATTAACGGTGAATACCAAATAATGCACTTATAGCAGTGTTGAAAACCACTGAAGGTTTCTGCTTTAAATAAGTGACACTGTGTGCCAGCTGGTCCTTTAACATTTCAATACATGTCTATTGCAAGCTATCAGAAGTAGTAACGCATTTTTTTTTATATTGCTAAGTAGTGAGCATTAATCATATTTTGTCTTTTAGTAAGGGGCAATTTGCTCTGGCACTTCTCCATTGTAACAGTTTGCCGCTGTTTTACTTTACCTTATTGTCTTTTCTGCCCCCTTCCCGTGCTTTTTTCCTTCAACAAACATGACCAGGCCATATCTTGCTAGGACTGACTTCTATATAACTTATGTCTTGCACTACTGAATATTTCCACTGCTTAAACATTTTACCTTTAAAGTATTGCACTATATGTAGGAATTGCCTAGCAGAGTATAGCAGAGTTGCAACTAACTTTAACTGACTGCCTGACGTTTATATAGTTTACTGCTTGCACTACTGAATTTTTTCTGCTAATTGCCCGATATTGTAGAATGGCTAAAACTGACTACTGCCTGCTGTTTGTTCTGCCACACTCCTTTCCCATCACAGTTCCTCTCATTCATCCTCAGACTGCCTTCTTTGCTTCCCTCTTTCTCTTGCTTTTTTCCCTTTTGTATTTCTTTCTCTCTATTCCTCACAATGTTTCTATACCATCTACTGGACCCCTGATTCCTCTCCTGACCACCCCCCCAAACCAGCACATTCTGTAACTATTGCCTGGTATTTTGGGCCATCTTCTCTACCCATTCCAGACTATCCTGAGTCCTCTTCACCACATGCTTCCTTCCCAGCTCTCCCTGGTCTCATTCAAGGCCCCCCCACCCCCCCCACCTGAATCAGCCTTTTGTTTTGCTAAATTCCCACCTGGCACCTTTGACCAAACCTCTCTGCAGGAACCTTTTATCTCCTACTATTTGCACCTACTTCTGCCCTGAGCACTAAATTGCCCAGGGCCCGCCCCTTCCACCAATTTACTTGACCTTTGTCTTTTACTTTTTAACTAACGGCCCGCCTCTTTTCTGATCTATTTTAGCCACAAGCCCAAACCAGGCTCTCCACTTCAGCCGAGTGGCGCTGCTACCTGCTGGCGGCTGGACCTCTGCATTCAGCCCACCACCCCCTGACCAAGGAAAGCAGGTACGTTTGGTCAGCTCTTAGCTCGGAGCTGTGAGTCTTCAATCCCCATAATTGGACTGGCTCCTGGAGACTGTGGCTGCTTCCTGATTGGATGCTGCAGATCCCCATTGAGAAAGAAAGCATACAAGGCAACTTCTTCAAAACACAGCTCGGCCACTGCCTTGCTGTACTGCTCTCTGGATAATTTTTTCGCCCATCCCCCTCTCCTCCTCCTCCTCCCTCCTCCTTTCTCCTTTATTAAGTACACTTCCCCAGTGATCCCGGCCCCCTGAGGCCTCACACTAGTTAATTACAGCAACTCCTTAAAGGGGCTCTCCTTTCTGTAACTTCTTAAAGGGGTGATCCTCTGTCGTGCTCAAATAACTTATCGTCCCCAATGCATCTGGGATCAAGTGCATTGACACTGACTATGGTCCTCCTCTACTTCCTACACCAGTCCCACCTTATTTGGGACCATCACCCTCTGCGCAATAACCCCTTATGCAGCACCCCGGTCTCCCCTATATTTCCACCCTGCTACCTCTTACTTCCCACTCATACCTTGGTCTCTTCTCCTCAATGCCTTTCCCACCTCTTGTACTCTACCCACCCCTTGCACCCCAGCACCCGGCCCTGTGTCCAGTCGCAAGGGGAGATGCCACAATCACTACATAGATACATAGACAGTGTTAGCAGATAAGGGCCTATGGCCCACCCAGTCTGCCCATTTGAGCTTGTAAGTTCAGTTTATGTTTTCCTAGAAGTCTGTTGCCCCTTACCCCTGACCTGCAGAATTCCTTTATGTCTATCCCATGCATTCTTAAATCCTGTGATTGTTTCAGCCCCCACCACTTCCTCTGGCAGGGTGTTCCACTTGTCCACCACCCGTTCTGTGAAGAAATTCTTCCTCACGTTTCCTCTGAATCATCCTCCCTCCAACTTCATCCCATGCCCTCTAGTCCTGGAACATCTTTTTCGCTTGAAAATAGTGTATTCTTGCACCCTGTTCCTCTCTGTAAGATACTTGTATGTCTCTATCATATCCCTTGTCTCCCTCCTCTCCTCCAGGGAGTACATGTTCAGTTCCTTCAACCTGTCTTCATAGGACTTGTGATGCAATCCATGCACCTTCTTTGTTGCCCTCCTCTGACCCTTCTCTACCCTGTCTATGTCCTTACGTAGGTATGGTCTCCAGAACTGTACACTGTACTCCAGGTGGGGCCTCACTAGTGTCTTGTATAGTGGAATTATGACCTCCCTTTTCCTGCTGGTGATGCCCCTGCCTATACATCCCAGCATCCTATTTGCTTTACCTGCTGCCTTGTCACACTGTTTCCCTACCTTGAGGTCATCAGAGATGATAACCCCAAGATCCCTTTCCTGCTTGGTGCATGCTATATCCTCACCCCCAACTGATATATTGTGCCAGGGTTTTGTGTCCTATATGCATTATCTTGCACTTCTTTGCATTGAATTTCAACTGCCAAACCCTGACCATTCTTCAAGTTTCTGCAGGTCCTTCTCATTCTGTCTACACCCTCTGGTGTATCTACTCTGTTACAGAGCTTTGTGTCATCAGCGAACAGTGAAATTCTGCCTTCTAGGTCCCTGTAATGTCACTGATGAAGATGTTGAATAGGACCGGTCCCAGCACTGATCCCTGTGGTACCCCACTGGTCACTCTTCCCTCTGTGGAATGACAGCCATTTACCACCACCCTCTGTGTCCTGCCACCCAGCCAGTTACCTACCCACCACACTACGGTCCTGCCCACCCATATTCCCAGTTTGTGTAATAGTCTTCTATGTGGCACAGTGTCAAAGGCCTTGCTGAAGTCCAGATAGGCCATGTCCACTGCCCTCCCTGATCCACCTCCTAGTCACCCAGTCAAAAATTCAATGAGGTTGGTCTGACATGACCTCCCCTGGTGAAACCATGCTGCCTTGGGTCCTGTAGTCCATTGACAACCAGATGTTCCACCAATCTCTCCTTCAGTAGTGCTTCCATGACCTTCCCCACTACTGAGGTGAGGCTAACTGGTCTGTAGTTCCCTGCATCCTCTTTGTTCCCACTTTTGTATAAGGGGACTACATCTGCTGTCCTCCAGTCTTTGGGTAGCTCCCCTGTTTCCAGTGATCAGCTAAACAGGATAGCCAGAGGTTCAGCCACCATCTCTTAGTTCTTTAAGGACCCTGGGTGCACCCCATCTGGCCCCATTGCCTTATCAACTCTTATTACTTCCAGTTCCTTCAGGACCCTTTCTTGTGTAAAGGGACTTGTGTCCATTTCTGCACCATTCTCACCCTTTGTACTCCCTTCAGACCCATTACCCTCCTCTTCCTCAGTAAAGACTGAGCAGAAATACCTGTTCAATATGTCAGCTTTACTGTTGTCATCCTCCACGCGGCCCCCATCCTCCCTCTTCAGTCTCACTATCCCTCCCTTTGTCTTTCTTTTTTCACTTATGTACCTGTAAAAGGTTTTGTCCCCTCTACCCACTGATTTTGCAATGTGTTCTTCTGTCTGAGCTTTGGCTTCCCTTACTGACCTCCCTTTGCTTCTCCTGGTACTTCTCCCTATCCCCTTCTGCCTGTGTCTTTTTTTATTGCCTGAGTGCAATCTTTTTGGCTTTCACTTTCTTTGCTATCTCTTTGGAAAACCATAATGGTCTCTTCTTCCTTTTCCTCTTGCTAACCTGCTTAATGCATAATTCTGTTGTTCTTGTAATCCCCATTTTAAATACTGCCCACTGTTCCTCAACCCCTGATTCCTGTCCCATTCCCCTTAATGCCTCTTTCAAGTATCTCCCCATTTTCCCAAAGTCTGCCCCCCTAAAATCCAGGATACATGTTTTTGTGTGATTTGGTTCTGCTCTTTCTGTAATTTCAAACCACAATGACTGGTGGTCACTGTTCCCCAGGTGCTCCCCCACTGTTACCCCCATCACACTGTCCCTGATTGTGAGCACAAGGTCCAGTATTGCCTTCTGCCAAGTTGGTTCCATGACCGGTTGCTTGAGGAAGGCACCCTGAAGGGAGTCCAGGATAAATCTGCTCCTAGTTGATGCTGCTGCTGGGATGCTCCAGTCCACGTCTGGAATATTGAAGTCTCCAACCAGTACTACCTCACCCTTGTCTGCCATCCTTTGGATGGCTAGCATCAGTTCCCTATCTGTTTCTTCCTCCTGGGCTGGTTGTCTATAGACCACACCTGTGCGGATGGCTGTCCCCATTTTCCTTTCCAGCTTAACCCACAGTATCTCTCCCCCATTTTGTTCTTCCTGGATGTCTGTGGCCCTTATGTCATTTTTCACATACAGTGCCACTCCTCCTCCCTTCCTGCCTGCTCTGTCTCTTCTGAATATGTTGTAGCCAGGTATGGCCATCTCCCAGTCGTGGTTATCATTACACCAGGTTTCAGTGATGGTCACAATGTCCAGGTCTGACTGCACCATGGCAGCCTCCAGATCTTCCATCTTGTTGCTAAGGCTCCTGGCATTTGCACACGTGGCTTTCCATGATTTGACCTCCCTAGACTGTTTCGCTGTTCTACTCCAGCCCCTTCCTTGGTTGTCCTTTATCCCTGGTTCTCCTTGCTGTCTGCCCTTCTGCTGAATTTTGCCCCTTTTCTGCCTATCCACCTCTTGGGCGCTAATCTCCATCTTTTGCACACTGCTTTGCAGAGATAGCCACTCCTCTGGTTCACTGGTTCCACTGCTAGCTGTGGGGGGTGAGCAAGTAGGTACCCTCCTTGCTGGCCTACCACCCCCCTTTGCTAGTTTAAATGCTCGTCAGTGTAGCATTTAAACTTATCATTAAGTGCTTGGATTCCCCTCCAGGATGGATGCAGGCCATCAGGCTTGAACAAACCTCCATCCCTCTAGGTGGGTCCCCAGTCACCAATGAATCCAAACCCTTCCTCACAGCACCAGTTCTTCAACCATGAGTTAAAGTTCCTGGTGCATGCACTTCTTTGCTCTCCCTTGCCTCTCGCAGGTAGTACTTCTGAGAAAGTGACAGAAGTAGCTACTTGCTTGAGACCCCTCCCCAGTTTCCTAACTCTTCCTGAACTTTCTGTGGCTCCCCATTTGCCAGGTCATTAGTACCTAGGTGGATAATGACATCCAGCTCACCCTCCTGTCTTGCCTTCCCAGTGATCCTCAGGATCTTCCTTCCATCCCTCCATGCCGTGGCACCTGGTAGGCACCTCACCTCCTGTCCTCCCTCCTGGAGTTCCTAGCTGGATCCCTCTTATGATGGAGTCCCCCACCAGGATTCGCTTCCTCCTCCTCTGGGGTCCACTGCTTTCCCGCTGAGGTCACCTCCTTGGCTAACCTCCACATCCTTTCCTTCCACTTCTCTGGGTACCTCTATTTGGTTGTCCCCATTTGCCAGTGTGGCATATGAGTTCTTGAGTGGAATAGGATCTGGGATGTGCCTCTGCCTGACCGCTCTAACCCTCGCTGAGCCCACTGTCATCCAAGTGCTCCTCGTTCTCGGCATCCTTTGAGGCAGTTGCATTGGACTGGGTGGTCTCTGGATAGGGGTGATGGTACTCTTGACCCAGTTTACTTCCGCTCTGAGTCTGGCTACCTCACCCCGCAGTCCAGAGAGATGCATGCAGATAGGGCAGCACCTCAGTGTCCAGAAGGTCTGCCTGAATATGGCTGCCCCACAGCCACTGCATTGCACCACTCCCCACATTATGCTGCACTACCACGCTTTGGTGCGCCTAATCACCCTCCTGTTGCTTCTGTCAGGTAACATTCATCCAAACCCTGGCCCCCATGCCCAACCTTATGAACAAGCCTGCCCAGGCTCAAGGACTCTGCATAGCTTCTATGAATATTTGCAGCCTCCTTAAGAAGGCTGCTGCATTCCAATGCTGGGTTACTCAACACCAACCGGACATTGTCGCACTCGTCAAAACCTGGTTATCCAAATCCACCTCTGACTCCTTCGTCTCCCTTCCTGGTTACACCCTTTTCAGGGAAGATCGGGTGGGTAAGCGTGGAGGTGGTCTATATGCATGACTCCCTCCTCAGACATGCACTTCCACCACCCAAGCTTGATAACAGGGTGCAAGCTGTCACACTAAAAATCTCTCCCAGCCCTGGTAAGGGCCCACTTTTTCTCACCGTTGCCTATATTCCCCCCAGAAAGCAAGACCTCGCCATGCAGGCACTTGCTGCGTACCTCTCTGGCCTACCGCCCAGAATGGCCCAGATAATTGTTGGTGACCCGAATATCACCTGGCTCTCTGCCATGGCCTCCTAAACCATAGATAGTTTTGCCGCCCTTGACATGTCCCAGCTTGTCACCACCCCAACTAGATTCAACCCCTCTACTGGCTCCAGTGCCGTCCTGGATATCACCATTACCAACCGGCCCCAGAGGGTGCTCGATATTAGTGTACTTCCCAACTCACTTAGTGACCACTCCCTGGTCATATTCTCTTGGTCCATTGCCAACAGCAAACCTGCACCACAAACCACCCAGCGACATTGCCTACTCCCAGGTGGCCTGCATTGGCTTAAACTGTACCTCTCACAACTGAATTGGACCGTCCATAGACGAGGCATTGGATTTTTTCACTCACACTTTTAACACTGCCTGTGACCTCTATGCCCTCTTCGCTAGAAATCGCACCAAAAAGCAAAACATGCCCTGGGTTACCCCCTCCCTCCTTCACAAACTTAAAATGAGAGACCACCTATGGCATATTGTCATGGAATCTGGCAAGCCAGCTGATAGGCAAGCGTACAATGCTGAGTACAATAAATGTACTTGGGCCATTCGACAGGCCGAAGCCCAGTACTATCAATCCACTCTTGTCTCCTCCTGGGGGTTGGCTAGAAACTTTTGGGGTAATGTAAAAGAGCTGAATGGGAAATCCCGCTCCCCATCTCCTTCTCAACTCTCCTTTAATGGAACTGTCTGCTCTGACCCCATTGGCATTGCAGGCTGCCTAAACCACACTTTCTCAGACCTGAGTTCAGTCCTGCCCAGTAACTTTTTTGACCCCATCCCAGTAGCACCCCTGCCCACTCTCTATAGACCTCCTTTCTACCTACGTACCATCTCCCCGGTGGAGGCTACACCCCTTCTGCAAAAAGCCGTCAATAGTAACAACCCTGGCACCGACCTACTGGACACTAGGCTACTTCATCTGACATTGGATGCTATCCTGGTCCCACTTACCAAGCTGCTCAACCACTCTCTGTGCCTGGGGCAGTTCCCCAGCACATGGAAAACCGCCATCATCACTCCCATCCTAGAGAGTGGCGATCGGGCGACCCCGGGTAACTATTGACCTTTCTCCATCCTCCCCCCACTCTCTCAGGCCCTTGAAAAAGTAGTTGCCAACCAGCTTGCGAATACCTGGCCATGCACAATATCCTGTGCCCTGAACAGCATGGCTTTCATGCAGGCCACAGCACCACAACCGCGCTACTTGAATTCTCCAACTTTCTGCACTCTGCTCTTGATGCCGGAAGTCCTGCCAGTGCCGTGTTCATTGACCTCTCCAAGGCCTTTGACACGGTTTGCCATCCTCTCCTGCTTGACTCCCTCAGATGCCTTGGTTTCTCCCCAGGACCCATTGCATGGTTCACCAGCTACCTCTCTGCCAGAACTCAGTGTGTGGCCGGCCCGGTGGCGCTGAGGGTTGAGGCGCTGGATGCCACACCTCGCTCCACGCTGGTGACCCGGGTTCGGGAGCGGACTCGGGTCACTGGTGGGTCGGCCGGGGGGAGTTAGTCTTGAGCGTCCCACGACAGCTCACCTACTCCGGGGAGGGTTAAGGCATCAGCCCGAACACTTGCCTGACTCCGAGCGGAGGCTCGGAGTACTGCAAGCCCCTAATGTTAGGGGATGGGCTGCCTAGATACAGCGCGACATCGGTGCCTTGCGCCTTGACATCAGGGGTCCTACGCTATAAGGAGTGGGAGAGAAAAGTGGAAAAATGCCTGCCGTCGCCGGGAAGATGGAGCCTCCGGAGACGTGCCCTCGATCTGCCTTCACCCGCCCGATGGCTCCTGGACCGACACAAGTTGAATTGATGGGGTAAGGGGGCTCTGCCCCATCCCCGCATGGGGGGCAAAACCGTAGCTACATGGGGTTCCAAAGGGTCATACCGGCAGGGTGAAAGGTAGAGGGATGTCTGCCTTGAGGCTCCTGAAGGGTCGGGGACGGCAGGCAGGGAGGTGGATAAATAGAATAAAAAAAAAAAAGAAAAAAAAAAGAACTCAGTGTGTAAAAATCAGTAGCAACCTATCTGACACATGACCTATCCACTCGGGTTTCCCAGCGCTCCATTTTAGGCCCTCTCCTCTTCAGTCTCTACCTCAGCTCCCTCCCCTTGACCTGCCCAAGTAAGATCCTCCTCTACGCGTATGACGCTGTGCTCTTAGCTGCTGATCCCAACCCCAACACACTCCAGGCCACCCTCCAACAAGACTTTGATAGAGCTGAGCATTGGTTCACATCACGAAGGCTAGTCCTGAACTTAAAAAAGACCAAATCTATGCTTTTCTCTCATCGCCAAAGCAAAGCCAGTGGTGCCCCTCTTGTGATACTGCCTAGCACACTAAGCCTCATTGAGCAGGTTTCCTCCAAGTATCTGGGTATTACCTTTGATTCGGCACTCTCCTTCCATTCCCATATCAGTGCTCTTTCTGCTGCCACCAATGTCAGGATTGGACTGTTATACCGCCATAGGGACTGCCTACCACAAGAGGCCCTTAGATTGGCAATCACCTCCTCTGTCCTTTCGCTAATCGACTATGGGCTGTCCATCTGTGCTGCAGCCGACAACACTGCACTTGCAAGAATCCAACTGTCTATAAACAAGGCCTGCAGGCTAATGCTGGGAGCCCCTAGGCGCACCCATACATGCTTGCTGTACTCCACCACCAACTTGCTCAATCTTGAAGAAAGGCTCCACTTCCAAACCTGCCTTGTTGTAAAAAAGACCCTGCTAGGGCCCCCCCCCCCAGGGTTGCCACCTCCCTGCAGTGTGTGTCTCTCCACCTGCAGCACTGTCAGAACCTTCCTTATTGTCCCCAGGGTAAGGACCTCTATGGCCCAGAGATCCTTTTGCTGTCGGGCTCCCTCCTAGTTCAATTCCCTCCCAGCCAATATAGCTGACTCCACTGAGCTTGGTCCTTTCAAGGTCTCCCTCAGAAGCCATCTGACAAGCACTCGCTGCTGCAACTGCACATAATCCCCCACCTGCCCCTTACCTTCACCCTAGGCTGGGTATGCCCTGTCTACTTTTGCTGGGTATAGCTGTGGTCTCATGCAACATCTGCTCACTAATGTAATAAAATATCTCTGGTTGCTACCTGATGTGGTACTCGTGTACCTATATTATTACTACTGTGATCTACCTATTAGAGGAATGGTCAAATGTATGGCAGCTTAGATTCAGTGCTAAGAAGTGCAAGGTAATGCACCTGGGAAACAAAAACCCAGGGGAAGAGTACACAATGGGGGGGTGAGATACTAACAACAACAAAAATGGAAAGGGACCTGTGGGTAGTCATATCAGATGACCTAAAGGTGGGCAAGCAATGTGAGAGGGCAGCAAGGAGGGCTGGGGGATACGGGATGCGAGGGAGAGGCATCACCGTAGAAAACAAGAAGTTATTATCCTCTGTACAGACAGTTGGTGAGACCCCATCTGGAGTATCTGCAGTTCTGGAGACCAAATTCGCAGAGACATAGACAGGATGGAAGCTGTCCAGAGGAGGGCAACTAAATGGTGCAGGGTCTGCACCGAAGACATATGAAGAGAGACTTAAGGAGCTTAATATGTATAGCCTCGAGAAAGGAGGGAGAGGGCGGACATGATAGAAACTTCAAGTACCTCAAGGGAATCAACAAAGTCCAAGTGGTAGCATCTTTTCAAAAAGAGGTGTGCAAGAACAAGAGGGCACAATTTGAAGATAGAGGGGGCGTGCTCAGAGGTAATTTAAGGAAGTATTTTTCATAGAGAGGGTTGTGGATGCATGGAACGGCTTTCGGAGGAGGTTGTGAGTCAAAACAGTGGTGGAATTCAAGCATGCATGGGACAGTCATAAGGCAATTCTAGTGGGTGGGGTAGAAAGAAGTAGGCTGCTAGTTAACTAGGATCTGCAGCTTATCCATTTGGTAGGAAATGAGCAGATTGGGTGGCCAAGCGGTCCTTATCTGCCATCAAAATCTATGTTTCTATGTAAGCGTGTACCACCAGTGAATGCCTGTAACACTGGTTGCTTTTTTAATCTAAGCATTATGTACTGTACTGTTTGTTTGCTGTGATGTATTGCTCTCTTGACGAGGTGTCTTTGTAAATGAGTCTATGACTCAAAGGTCTGTAAATCAATGATCTAATAAATAAATAAAAATATCTTATCATTTTTTGATCACTTTTCTAATTACATTTTCCCATGTATAATATTATAATAATTTATTGTAAAGTTATGGAAATATTTTTTTATGTCATGCGCGTTCTGCTTCGGTTCTTTTTTGTTGTAGCGATTGCCCATGACTAGACTGCAAAGCACTGTTACCTTGCATGTTTACATTTTGTCAGATCATTTCATGTTTCTTTTTCCCTTCCATTTTTTCATCTTGGCTTCCATTCAACCTTACTGTGTAAATCTATATTTTACATATACTTAGGCGAGTATAATTTTAAAAGTTCCAGTATGTTAACTGCAAAACAATTCGCAATATGGCAGAATTAATCTTTGGAACTGCACACTTGTGTATTGGTTGTATTTGTATTTAAACCTTACCTGGCTCACAGCATTTTCTTTTCCTTTTGCTGTTGTGTTTTGCTCATCTTTTACACGTGATTCTGCAGCAGAAGGAAATAGTTTATGGTTGGGGAGGACTTTAAAGCTAACAAATGAGTGTGACTAAAGTTATCAGTTAAACTTACACAGGTATGCCTACTTCCCTTGTTACGTCTGATCAAATCATCATTCTGTTTTTTTTTGTTAATAGTTGATTACTGGAATTGTTTTATTGTTATGTGCCCTTGGTTGCAGCTTAATGCTGGGAGACCGGCTAAGGACAATCAGATTTAACTGGTTATAATTATAAGTAATACATAAAATCCTTCCTGATTGCCCCAAGCTCCACACCAAGGAAGACTTGTCCCGAGTCAAAGCGCGGAATGGGGGGGGGCGTGCTTTCAAAAGCCAGATGTGGCAATAAGCTTATTGCAGATTTTTCTTGAAGACTGAAGAGTTTATTTTTCATTGTCTCTGGGTGCGGGTTTTCTGTGTGTGTTCTTGTTGGTACTGAAGGGCCTGGAGTTGAAGGCTAGGTAAAAGAGTTTTTTTTTTGTTGTTGCCATAAAGGTTTTTATCCTTCTCATGCAGAACAGGTTCATGACTGTCTCTTACCTCCACCAGTTGGGGGTCCTATGTCCCCACAGAGTCATTTCCTCCCCCACTGGAGAACATACATCCAGCATGCCTCCTGACTGGCAGCCAAGCTGGTCACGACACCAGGGGCAGGTCTTCACTTAGCCCATCCCCATGTTTTTCCTGGGTTTTCTAGTCCCTCTCTCCCTGTGGCTGGTGTGCACACATCAATGCATGTGTGTGGAAGCCCGCACGTAACACAGTCCCATGGCTCCCTTCCTTTGTGTCGCTCCCAGACCTGTCCTACCGCCATACCACCACCTGGTGGCCGTCACATGATGGGACCGGCAACTCTCCCTCCCAGGAGAGGAGAGTAGTCCATTGACCACTCTATCCTCTTCTCCTTCCTCTCTCCCGATCCCAGGTCGCTGGTAAAATCTAAGAGACAAGGATGATATTTTCAAGCAGTTGTCCTAGGTAATAAAGAGGGAAAGATAATGACAGAAAATAATAAAATATAAGCTGGACTTATGGATGTTCTTTAAACTTTTCCCAGAGATGTAGCTGGCACTTTAATGAATACTGTCCAAAATAGTAGATCTTCAGTTTTGGCACCCTGTGATGTTCATTTCATTGTGCTGTTTAGCAGCTCCTAGCAACAGCATTGTAGTGCTACTGAAGATCCTATGTTTAGCCATGTGTATTTTATGGAGTTCTGATACAGTCACCACTCAACGTAAGTAGCATGGCTTAGTATATTGACTTGTAAATATGAAAATCTTGGCTTCAGAGCTCTCTACAGCCCTAACCCCTTGTGTAACTTTGAAGAAACCACTTGCTTACCTTTGTGCTGCAGTCTAACAGGTCAAGTGGATAGCAGCAACATGTCATGATATTGGCCGACAGCTCAGTTGATTAGCTGTTTGTCATGGAGTTCTTCATCTCAAGGTTGTTGGGTCAGTCACAACCCCAGGCTGGCAGTGGTCAGTTGTTGGTGTCTTACGGCTACGTTGTGGCCTATGTATAAGTTGCACTGGTCTCGATCTAGGTCTTGGGGGCAGGTGACCACATTACAAAGACAACACTGGAGGTGGCCCTTCCATCACAGGTGTCGGGCACGTTGCCTGGAAAGTGTGGAAAAACTTACATTTCAGGTGTCTGTGTACTTGTCATTTGAACAGCTGGGGAACATTCATCCTGTTAGTGTGGTACCTGTCAGAAACACTGACTGAGTACAAAGAAGGACTCCATCTGAAACCATATATTACATCTAGTTCCCAGTGGAAACATCTTGACTGGATTGTCCCAAGCAAACAAATTAAAAAGAAAATTATGGCTTCTTCCATGGCAAAAGAAAATACAACTAGGCAATTTATTTTAAGAATAACATTTGCTTTCGTGCCAAGACAAAGCAAGGAGGTTTTTTCCCAAACTGCTCCAGAACCCTTTTGATTAAGGCCCGTATAATAGCGCCAGAACACGTGTGGTAAACATGGATGGAGTAAGGGCAATAGTATAAGGCTTACGTAGTTGCAGACCATAATAACTGTAATTACTGTAATTACTATGCTTGTGTCCATATGAGAACCAAATCCAAAGCAAGCCATTGCAAGAGTGTATTTAGAATAGTGCCTGTATTAAGCAATGAAGCATGACCAGAGGTTGAACACATACTATGATGGTTACATTCTGTAGAATATGCTGATGTAGACGGTAGGTTTTATTCTGATTCCATCTTTTGTTTTAAAAGTGAAAAACCAATTGCCCACCATACTGGTGTTACCAGACAAAAATGTGTTTGTTTACAGTCCTTGATCAACTTCCACTGCATCTCTCCAGGATGTAGGAAGACCCCCAACGCAGTCTAGCCACTCATGATGTAGTGGGAGGAGAGGAGACTATTGCATTATAAATGGCTGCACTGTTCGGGAGAGGGGGTGTCCCTAATGTTCAGGAAGTATGCAGTAATAATAGATCAAGGATTTGAAACAAAACAAGGTTAGGTATAACTATATACTTAACATGTATTTTGGTTCTAGTACGGAAGAAGGAAGGTAGGTAGGACAGTGAGCATTATTACTGAGTTGTAGAGAAGGTAAGCAGTCATAAACTGTGGGTTTTAAACTAGAAGTAATATGATTCAAAAAGGGTTGACAGCATCTCTTGAACAGTTTGTTAATCACCCCTCAGGGACATAGTGTGGCACAGGGCCCAGCTAAGTGCCCCATGACCCTAATGGGTGATTAACTTGACTTTTAATTTAACCCCTGCGAGTGCCTTATCTCTATTATGTAAACTGGGTTGAATTAAAAAAATAATTTATCTTTGAAAATCGTTTGATGTTGTTGCGTCATAAGGCTCAGCGGGTATTTATTATTTATTCTAAGTTTAGAACATGATTAGTCAGTTGAAACCAAGTCTCATTTTTAAAGATGTCTAGACAAAAGACATACAATAAAAAAAAAAATAATACAAATAAATTAAAATAAAACACATTTATGCATACATATTTCAAGAAGTGATATGTTGATAAAAGTGATATTAGTGCAAGGCTCTTGGGAATGTGAGGAACCAATCAGGAGCCCCTTTTTGTAGTAATATAATCATCTTCACCATACTATATATACTTACTTTAGATTAAAACACACAGTGCCAGATATTCAAAGCTCAGCGCCGGGCGGAAAGCCGTTGTGGTGGACTAGCGCCGACTGCAATATTGAAAAGTACAGTTAGCGCCGGCACTAGGTGTTAGCGCCAATGCTAACCATAATGTATGCAGGGAAGGGGGCCCTAAATGCCAGTGCACCAGCATATTCAAAAGCATAGCACCGTGCTACAGGCATTAGCGCGACCTGTAACGCGGCGCTAGTTACCGCCGGGTAAGAGCTGCTCTTAAAGCAGTGCTAATAGCGGTGGTGCCCCAAACCCCCATCACATAACCCGACCCCCGGTGCACATATGAAACCTACATCTTCCCTGGTAGTCTAGCAGTCCCCCAACCCCCATGCATGTATCCCGACCCCCGTGCACATAGTAAACTATATATTCCCTGGTAGTCTAATGTTCCCCCACCTCATGCCCGCTATCCGACCCCGTGCACATAAACTCATATCGTCCCTGGTAGTTCAGCAGTCCCCCACCCAGCGGTGACACCTTGCTCCTCCAATACTGTCCGAGAACAGAGCCGGCGACTGGCTCAGCCCTCCTTCTCACCACCACGCCAGCCGCCGACTGAGGTAGGAAGGAACGCTTCTTCCCATTCCTCAGCTCGGCCAGGCCAGCCTTGGTGGTGAGAGGTGGCTGAGCCTGTTGCCAGCTCTGTTCTCGGACAGTATTGGAAGAGCTGGGTATCACTGCCCAGCAGGGGGACCGCTAGACTACCAGGATGATGCAGGCTTAATATGTGCATGGGGTCAGGATATGTGTGTGGGGTGGGGGACAACTAGACTACTAGGGAAGATATAATTTTAATATGTGCAGGGGTTGATAGGTGCATGGGGTTGGGGGGAACCACTGGACTACCAGGGAAATGGATGTGTAACAGGCACGCACATGCATGGGTGTGTTGTATGCACCCATACCTCTCGACTGTCCCTGATTGTCAGGGACGTCTCCGATATTGCCTCCATATTGTCCTCTGTCCCTCATGCATGTTGTGATTTTGTGACAGAACAGTGGGGAATAATCTCACACAATAACGTCACACATCAAAGTCACAGACTTGTTAGTCTTCTGAGAATGCATCATATCACAATTCCCCTTATTCTATCAACATTCTGAGTGAATGGTACCACTTTCCACACTGTGTCCCTGTTTTGGGTCTTTGTTCCTGATGTTTTCATGCCATGTCCCTGATTCAGGAGGCAAGGGTTTGAGAGGTATGTATGAACCGACTGTGCATGCCAGCACACAGTTCCTGCTGCTTCTAGCCTGTGCTTCCATTCTGACCAACAGGGGATGCTGTGGCATGCCTTGGCCTGCAGCGTCCGGCCTGTACTGCCATTATGACCAAACGGGGGAGCTGTGTGCACCATGCAGTAGCACCGGGCAAACTGCATGGTAATGTATGCTAAGCAGCACATAATGACATGCAAATGTGCTTGTTTGCTCATGGATTACCTAAGTAGGCACATTTGCATGGGAGCTTTGAATATAGCTCCCGTTTGCCATGGGCTAACCAGTTTGCACCGGGCTAATGTGTTAGCACTGTGCAATCAGGCTAGCCCTGGGCAAACCTCACTTCAGCATAGCACAGTTCTTCAGTGTGTGACTTACATTGTTGTTTGCAGTAGATGCGAGACATCTCTGTGCAATCACACACAATGTTCTCCACCTGCAACACTGGCTTGCTACAGAGTCTAATGAGCTGCAGTGGCAGTGTGCTCTTCCCGATTGCTATATTCAGTGCTGTCTTATTCCCGGGCTGTTTTTGCCCTGCACTCCTGGCCCTGTTTGCCCAGCTTCCTTTGCTTGCTATATTCAGCAGGTTTTGCTCCAGGCTATTCCTTTTGAATATAGCTTGCATTTTGCTCCGGGCTAAGTTTGCCTGCCGGGCAGTGCTACTGTAGCCCCGTAGCACAGTTTTGAATATCTGTCCCACAGTGTATTAAAAAAAAAAAAAAAAAAAACTTTTCATAAGCTGCACTTGTTAATGGCCATATTAGAGGTCTTTTTTAACTATGAACGAAAACTCCTGGTATCCTGCAATTTGAGTAAACAAAGATGTATAAAATGTCCACGTTTTGCTTAAAATCTTGTCAACCATTTTTATTTGAGTGACCCAAGAAAAAGTTTATTTAAAAAAAAAAACATTTGAGGATTAAGAAAGCGTACTAGGCAAGGATCTAATTGGTAAAGCTTTGTCACTTAGTACATGCATTACTCTGACTGATTTGGCATTTTCATTGTAACTCCAGGGCAATTTTCATGTGTTTTCCTGTAGTCTACATTACTTCCTGTGGAAGGCAAATTGCTCTGTTTCCCCATGTAACTAGTACAAGTCTGTGGGAACAGTTTCTTTGTAAATACTCCATTTTTATAGAATGCAGGAATCCCCTGGGTGCCCTGGTAGACATTGGAACTGTATACTAGTTGTACCCTACGCATGAGGCAAGAGAGCAGACATGATGGACCTAGAGTCCCTTCTGACCTTAAATTACTGTGTTAATATGTGAATAGTGTGTGGTAACCTGCATCATAGACACTACATAATCTTTGGTAACAGTGATGGAGAACCTGGATCCTCCTTAAGTCCATCCATAAGTTTGCCCTTACGCCACTGAATTGACCTGTCTGGCTCCCAGCTGTCCCGATCATCCTTCTCTGAGAGCTGCCTGGTAGGGAATGGTCAGGACTACTCCCAAGAGCTGAAGGGGGAGAGAGACAGCATCATCTGTACTTCATACCAGATCAGTGGTTTGCACAGCACTCTCACTGTAGGCTTGTCCTGGTTAGCTACGGCATCCCTGGGCTATCTGTATAGAGTCATGAATGGTTTACTCAGCAATGACGAGACTTACTGTTGAAACATTATCAGTCCTGTGCATGATTGCTGCACTGTTTTCTTTATAATTAGGATTCCCAAAGTGCGAGTTCTGGAGGATGAGGAAGGAACAAAGGAAATTGAGCTGTCTGATGACCCCTATGACTGCATTCGACTCAGTGTGGATAATGTCCCCTGTATTGTGACATTAAGCAAAGTAAGGCCACAGTGTATCTGGTCAGTTCATATACAGTCTTATAGCATATATTGTTTTAACAGGGTTTGAATTATTGAGGGTTATCTCTGAACTCTGGAAAGCAGTGTACAATATAAAAGGAATACTGTTATAACCAGGGTTGTGTGGATACGATCCGTGTCATTTCTGATCATTCAGATACTGCCATGTGTCATACAAACTTATGAATAAGTTAGCAGATAAAGGCCTTACGGTCTGTCTTGTCTGCTGGTGAGTGCAGGTTTCTCGGTGTGTACTGAGGGACCCCACCACCCCCTCCTCCCCTTGACCCCTCGGTAACACCCTCCCCCTTACATGTACCTTGCCTCTATCCTATCCTGTCTTGAAGCCAGCCACTGTCTTCAGGGAGATCACCTCCTCCAACAACTCATTCCACTTGGCCACCACCCCCTCAGTGAAAAAGTGCCTCTTTATCTGTCTCCTAAATCTTTCCCCTGCTATCTTTAGGCTGTGTCCCATTGTGGACTTCTTCCCACAAAGTCTGAAGAGACTCTTAGTGCTCCCCCTGTTGATATCTTTAAGGTATTTGAAGGTCTGGATCATCTTCCCCCTCTCCTTTCAGTCCTCCAGGGAGTACATGTTGAGCTCTTTTAGTCTGTTCTCATAAGCCTTGCCCTGCATAATTTTGGTTGCCCCCTCTCCACTTTCTAAAGTACCAGGGCCTCCTACAGTGTTCCTAAATAGCTCCCTTACCCTTACATATGCATACTCAGCATATTTAGGGATGTACTAATGCCCCTTAAATGCCTTTTAAAATGTACCTAGGTAGGTCGGGCTGTGCAGTTACAGTCCATTCTTCTGAATGAACTATTGATTAACTGCTTGGCTGACTGCTGTCTGCTGGACCTACTGTAGATATGCACTAGTTGCCTTATTTTTATGAACCTAGGCAGGTGTGGCTGTATAGCTGCAACCCCTTTTTTCCCCTATTCATAGAATCACAGAAGCTTGACAGTAGAAAAGGACCATACCAGCCCATCTAGTCTGACCTATTTTTCCCCCTACATCCCCCTCCCTCCCCCGATGCCTGGCCCCATATGCTTGTCCCATGCCCTCTTGAATTCTTCCACCAATTTAACCCCCACCACTCCATCTGCCAGTCTGTTCCAGGGCTCTACCACCCTCTTTGTGAAGAAACGCCCTCTCACATTGCCCCTGTATCTTTTTCCTTTCAGTCTGAGGCTGTGCCCACTAGTTCTGGCCCCCTCCTTCCTCTTAAGTAAACCCCCTTCTCCTACTCTGTTGAGCCCCTTTACACATTTAAAAGTTTCAATCATGTCTCCGCTTTCCCTCCTTGTCTCCAGTGTGTACAGATCCAGCTCCTTACACCTCTGCTCGTATGTCTTCCCCTGCATACCTTGCACCATCTTGGTTGCCCTTCTCTGAACCCTCTCCAATGCATCTGTATCCTATTAGAGGTGAGGTCTCCAGAACTGAACCCACTGACTTCTTACTCCTTAGCTGTCGACTGACTTGTTTGCCCTAGAAATGCACTAGGTGCCTCCCTACTAAGTTTCATTCCTACTACCCCCTCCCACCCCATAGGCTGACCCTAGATAGGGGCTGGCTGCACTCCCATACTAAAGTTTATATAAGCTCTGATCTTTTGTTTGCTGGTTCTCTGTCCTCCCTGGGAGAGGGGGCTTGCCGTGGGGCAGGTTGGGGCGCGTAGAGTGGTGGGTGGCAGGAGTTGTGGGGCAGTGCTGTTTCTGCGAACCATCAGGCAGGTAGGGGATGCCCGGTTTGTAGGAACCTTAAACAGCTGAGGGTGGAAGTGCGGGAGTTCAGGAGGGAGACAGGAGCATTGGTGGAAGAGGAGTGTCACAGAGTAGTGAGGGGAGAGGCAGTGGGAACACATGGCATGGAAGCAGATAAAGGAGAGAGAGCAGGGGTGGAGTCAGGAGAGGGAGTGAGGTTCAGCTTGCTGGTGGAGGGAAGGAAAGGGAGTTTAGGCAGGCTGCCAGAGTCCCTCTTCCCCAGTGGAAGAGAAGGCCTGGGTGGAGGTGGACAACAGGAAGAGGAATGGGTAGAACATGGTAGGGTGAGAGGACAGTGGGAGCACCTCCAGAGGTGCCGGTGCAGAATAGATTCCTCCCATTGAATGGGGGCAGGAGGGGAAACCTTGTGGGATGGTAAGGGGAAAGACGGCTACAAACGCGAGTGTGAGCATGAATGGGTGCTAAACCGAAAGTCAGCTTAAAGTAGAGAACAACAGTAGCACTCTTTAAGAGTGCTCCTGTTGCTGTTCTCTGCTCCTGGGATGGTAAGGAGAAAGGGAGTGATGCGGTAGTTGGAGAGATGAAAACAAGGGCAATGGTGGCAGAGAAGGGAAGGAGTGGGGGCAAACAAGGAACAGTACAGTGGTGAGAAAGCAGGCAGATAGAGTAGGGATGGAGATAGATGTAGGAGGGTGCTGGGGCAGAACGGGGTGAGCAGGCAGGGGGAGTAAGGGATGAGACAGAAGGGAGGAGTGGCCAGGGAACATGAAGGAGGTTACTGTGGGACAGGGGAGCTACAAGTTGGGCAGCAAGAGAGGGAGTACACAAGCAGGGTAGGACAGCAGAGCAGGCAGGGAGGGGGGCACTGGATGGAAGGGAGTGGGTGGTGATTTTGGGGGACTTGGTAGCTAAGGGGGTGAGAGGGAGGGAAGAGTCTAGGGTAGACTGCAGCGGGGTGCAATTTATGCCAGGGATGACTGCGGGGAAGGTGGGATCTCTGATAGCTCAACATGTGGAACTGGAGGGAGGGAAATTTCACATCATCATTCATCTGGGAATGAATGACTTAGCAGAATGTGAGGTAGGGGTGATGCAGAAGAGGTTCAAGGAAGTGGGGAAAATTTGTGAGGGGGCTCCAAATAACACCTCGACAGCAAAAAGTAGAAAAAAATATCAAAAGTTATGCACATGAGGCCCATTCATTTCCATGGCATTTTTTTCTCATGTGCATAACTTTCTTACCTTTTGATATTTTTTAATACTTGTGCTTTCAAGGTGTTATTTAGATCTCCTCTCACAAACACAAGTGTTGTCATTAAAAATATCAAACGATAAGAAAGTTATGCCCATATGGAATTTGTTCCAGCCTGCAATACGTGAACTGCTGTTGCTGAAAAAGAAAGCTGAAGTTGTTTTCTGTACCAGTTAGGGGGAGGAGACCTGAGTAACGACTGGTCTGTCCTTAAGAAGAATGTCAGTAGGAAATGTACATAGAAATCTGAATCTAAACACGGTCTAATGTGTTTACTGCATTATTACATACAGATACTATCAGCTCTGATATGACAGTGTTAAAAATACCCATTTTTTGAAACTTCTAATCAGCTTCTACCAGTTGCTAATCGTTTTTCATTTTGATTAGCAAAGGCTGCTAATCAAGTCTCCAACACTAATTTATGCCTTGCGCACACTGAGTTAGTGTGGCTACAATTGGGAGAAAGTACAAGACCTGGTGTTTTCCGATCAGGATATTATTAGGGACATAAAAATGTAAGCTCCAATTGACATGAGAGATCATTACAAGGTGAATTTTGGCATGAAGCTGCGTTCATAACAAATAACCTCCAACACATGGGTGCTGGACTTAAGGGAAGCAGATTTCTATGAAAGTGTGTGTGTGTGTGTGGGGGTGTAGGAAAACCCAAGGCCTTCACTAAGCTCAAGGAGGTGAAAAGGAAGTGGGCAACATTAAAGAAGGCTATTACACAGGCCACCTAAGACATGCTAGGACCATAGAAATGTCCCCAAATGTAGCAAACCCACATGGTTAGGTGGGTCAGTAAGGCAGGCTATTAGGAACAAAAGCGTGTGTGTGGGGGGCAGAGTCGGCTGCCAAACTGGAAAGTCGCATGGGAGAGAGCTCTGTCTGCTACAATTTTCAAACCTCCAAAGCTTAATATCTGGACGAATAAGCCGTGTCTAAACAGACTTTATCGGACAAAGAAAGTACAGCTGAACATTTTGATACCCTACAATAATAACAAGCCGATACGGCTGTGGCAAGCTTTGGAAGTCAGAGAATGAGCGCTGCCGAATGCTAGAGACAAAGCAACTACGCATGCGTGGTACTCACGCATGCGTAGTTGTGGTGAATGACATTCTGCCATTCCCAAGATGGTAGTGCCGGCAGAACTGTGCATGCGCACATGACGCGCATGCGCAGTTCTTGTTCCGGAATGCAAACGCAACAGCCGAAATAGTGCAGCTGTTTTGGCTGTTACTCCATAGCAGTTGATCGTGGCTGAGTTCTCCAGACTCTGTTAGACTTTCGGAAGGATACTCCCAAAAGTCCCAATGGAAGCGGCCACAATCGGCTGTTTTAGGAGCCAGAGCAAAATGACTGTAGGCTCCACCCACAGCTGTAAAAACAGGCAGAAGTACCCAAAGTGGCAGCCAAAAAGATAATCAGCCCAAGCAACTGCACCAGATGGGAAATGAAGAGCCGCCGACGTCTGCTTTGAATGAGCGAACAACATAGCCCACCAGTGTGGCGCTTCTCAAAGCAATCCAGGCCATGGATTTAAAAGTAGAGATGCTGGTGTCTAAATTTACAGCAGTGGAAGGAAAAGTTGCAGGCATTGAAGCAGAGATGAAAGCAGCTATGGACACAGCTAATAAAACTTTGATGACTGCATCGGGTTTAGTAAAAGAAAACACGCTTCTCTTAGGCAACATCTGAAGCACTTGGAAAATCAAACCAGGGCCTTGAATATACACGTGGTTGGTGTGCCGGAGGGGGCAGAAGAAGAAATTAACTTAAAATCCTTTCTACAGGGGTAGCTCATAGATAAACTACAGATAACAAAGTTTGCGGTCAAGAAAGCCTATAGGGTAACCCCTCTCAGACGTCTGGGAGACAGTCCCCCTCCAAGAACAATGATGGCAGTTCCGGCAGATTCAAGGGAACGGGATGACCTCCTGCAAGGTGCCCCCAGAGCTGAACTATTGGAGTATCAAGGACACTTCGTGCAGCTGTTCCCCTGCAAGGGTAAAATAAAGACTGTAACTTGGGACATTAATAATTTGAGGGAAGGTTAAATGTTTTGTTGGTTAAAAAGACATCGTTTTTGGTTATTACAGTTTAACGGCATGTTGTTATCTCCAGAGGTCGGAATATTTTTTGTGCACTCTGTATCTTAACAAAATGGCTTCCCATTTAACGGACCCTCGTGGAGCTCTTACTTATTAGTTAGTGCACCATGGTCACATTCCCGCCATGTAGTGGAGGCTGCGTGAGTGGCTGTGCTTGCTCATGAGCAGCCGTAGCCTACATCGTTCATGAGTCTGTGTGAATTTAAGTTACGGGGGACATCGGGCAAGATACCACCTGAAATTACGAACAGTATTAACCGGTTCTTAACTCATGTTTAATGTTTCAGCTGTTTTTCAGAGAAAGGCCTATTCATGGGAACAGTTTCAGTATTTGTGCAGTGGAGGTCTGTTCTGTTGTTAAGCAGGCAGTTTAAAAATGTATTTCCCAGGGGTCCCTATCTTCGTATATGTTGTGGATATTAGGGAGCACTAATCCCACTGAATTGGGAATTTTGAGAAGTGTAAAATGTCTAGTATAATGATGTTCTTGTTCTTGGCAGCAATGGCAATACATTAACAATATCAGTGCATTGTACTGAACTTATGGGACCCCCCCAAGTGCTGTAACTAAATCTGAAGCCAATTTAATTTCCTAAGATAATCAGCAAATAACTGTACTAATGTGTGTAACTCATAACATGTGTAATGATTTCAGATTGAATAGCTTGTATTTAACTTGTTAAAAAAGCAATAAAATCTTAGTGTAACTTTTATTTGCCAGGGAGGAAATTTAGCTGGGAGAATATTTGCAGTCATTTGTGACTAGACCCGTTACTTAAGCTCCATGAAATAGGTGTCTGATAAGGGGAGGAGCTGAAAGGGGCCTGAGGAACTGTGGATTCAAAACAGGAGTTGTTTGGGGACTCTGTCTGCTGTAGGTGAGACAGAGAGTAGTCACCAGCTTCCTTATAGCAAGGAGGTGATTTAATAGAAGTACACTGAATTGAATTCTTAATTTTGGGGCATGTGTAAGTAAGTAGAAGTCCGTGTTTTGGTTCTCTGTTTTTGGGGTTGACTTTTCTTAGTGTAACTTTTATTTGCCAGAGAGGAAATTTAGCTGGGAGAATATTTGCAGTCATTTGTAACTAGACCGGTTTCTTAAATTCTGTGAAATAGGTGTCTGAAAGGAATGAAGGCACTCAGCGGGGTGGTGGGTCAGAGTTGTAGTTGATTGTTCTGGAGGGCACATGCTTAGTCCCACCCACCCTGCCTCTCACCCCACCTGCCCCAAGCACATAATTTCCTTTATATCGGGGGTTCTGACATCACTTCCCCATAAGTGCAAAGGATATACACCTGTTCACATCCTTAAAGACAAAGCACACTGAATAGGGGTAAACACACTCACACACGCGCGCACGCACACACAAAAATAAAACCTTCTTAAACAGAAAGGGATACAGACGTGTGGGAAGTGGTGCAATGCACTGGCTGTGGAGCAGCAGTCTTCCGGGAGATGTTCTGGAGGCTGCATTGCTGCCCTATTTGCAGGCACCTCTCTGGTCTGAGGGAGGAGGTTGCCCGTCTCCATGCCAACCTGGCGAGGATTCGAGAAACCTCATCCCCTACCCATGGACCACCCAGGCCACCACCACGTCCTCAGAGGTTGCCAAGAAAGAGGAGCAGTTGGACCACAGTGGGCTCAGGGAAGGTGAGGGTGGTGGAACAGATGCGCATCCCTCCAGTTGTTACTCTTCACAATTCATTTGCCATACTGGCAGAGTGTGGTTCCTCTGTGGAGGCACCCACAGCGGAGACCAAGGAGGATGCTGGAAACCTCCACAAAGGAGACCCACAGGAGGGTGGCACGGGACCCCACAGGGGAAGGAAACAACTCCTGGTGGGGAATTCAGTCATTAGAGGGGTAGACCTGGGGGAGGGAAGGGAGAAGGAGGTTAGGTGCCTGCCTGGCACCATGACTTGGAGGGACAGGAAGCAGATTCTCAGGATTGTGCCAGCAGCTGCACAGGGGAGGGAGCTGGGTGTCATTGTCCACCTAGGGACAAATGACCCGGCTGGGAATGGGATCAGAGCAGTGCAGCAGGAGTTTGTGGAGTTGGGGAGGGGCTTTAGACAAGTGGCACACACTGTAACTTTCTCGGAAGTGCTGCCTGTCTATGGCATGAGTGAGGCTAGGGTACTCTGCACCATGGGATTCAATGACTCATTGAAAAACTGGTGCGGAGCTCAGAGATTTGGCTTCATTGGGGACTGGGGTCCACTTGGAGAGATACAAGCCTATACTGGCATGATAGTCTGCATCTGTCCAGGAAGGGAACCAGGATCCTAGGTGATAGGTTTAAATGCTTCATTGGCAAGCATTTAAACTAGCCAAGGGGGGAGGCACTGAAGAGAAGCAGGGAAATCCCAGCCCCCCCCCCACACAGAACAGGGTAGTTAGCGAAGTAGACACAAAGGTAGAGAAGTCAATAGGGAGCAGAACGGGGGTAATTCCAGAAAAAGGCAAAGGCAGCAATGTCAGGGATGGGCCTAAAAGTGGTAAGGCCTTCAAAAAATGGAGGGTGATGAGTACCAGTGCCCGTAGGCTGGGTAACAAGCTCCCTGAACTAGTGGCCTTGATGGAGGAGGGATGCCTGGATATCATGGCAGTCACAGAAACATGGTACACAGAGAACCATGACTGGGATGTCAGCATACCAGGGTACACAATCTACAGGAGGGACAGGGAGGGTAAAAAAGGAGGAGGAGGAGTAGCTTTCTACATAAGGGAAGGAATCAAAGCAACAGAACTAAAGGGTAAACAGAGAGGCTAGGAGGCATTGTGGGTCACCCTGGAGACAGGAAATAGCATCACAATCCGCACAAGGGTTGTTTACAGACCCCTGTCTCGGGGAGGCAATGGATAAGGAAATGATAGAAGGAATCCTTAGAATGGCAGAAAAAGGGGAGATATTGTTGATGGGGGACCTGAATATGCCAGATGTTAACTGGAGCACCTTTACTGCAGCCACATCCAAGAGCAGGGTCATTCTCGATGTCCTACAGGGGGCATGCCTCAGACAGCTGGTGTTGGAACCCACTCGAAAGGGAGCAATCTTAGACCTGGTACTTTCAAATGGAGATGGAGAGAGGATCTCAGATTTAGAAGTGGGTAGCCATCTGGGAACAAGCGACCACCAAACAGTGTGGTTCACAATAAATACAGCTGTAGAGTCAAGCCATACGAAAACAAGGTTGTTGGACTTTAGGAGGGCTGACTTTGGCAAAATGGGATAGTGCCTCAGAAAAGCACTAGCAAACAGGCAAGAAGGAGGGGTTGAAGAACAGTGGTGAAAAGTCAAAACTGCCATCACAGAGACAACAAACCTTTGTGTAAAGCAAATCAACAAAACAAAACAAGGAAAAAGCCACTGTGGTTCTCAAAAGAGGTGGCAAGGAAGGTTAAGAAGAAAAGGATAGCGTTCAGGAAATATGAAGAAACAGAGGAGCAGGACTGAGAATTGTATTAGTTAAAGCAGAAGCAGTCAGGGAAGGCAGTCAGAATAACAAAGGCCCAAACTGAGGAAAAGATAGCCAACTCTGTTAAGAAGGGGAATAAAACCTTTTATAGGTGCATTAGGGAGTAAAGAAAGACCAAGGGAGGGATACTGAGGCTTAATAAAGGGAAGGGAATGTGGGCAGAGGGTGACAGTGAAAAAGCAGGGCTACTGAATGAATACGTTTGCTCAGTATTTACAAAAGAAGAGGAGGGGGAGATACCTAAACCAAACAATAGAAACACTGGATGGGGTCGATACCAGTCCATTCACAGAAGAAAGGGTTCTGAAAGGACTCCTAAAATGAAGGTGGACAAAGCAATGTGGCTCGACGGGATTCACCCAAGAATTCTAAAAGAACTAAGGATAGAAATAGTGACACCACTGACTACCCTCTTTAAAAATCTTGGGAGGATGGGGTGGTACCTGAGGACTGGAGGAGGGTGGATGTGATTCCACTTCACAAAAGTGGGAGCAAGGCAGAGGCAGGAAACTACAGACCTGTTAGTTTGAACTCAGTGGTAGGGGAAAATGGTGGAATCACTTCTGAAGGAATGAATTGTTGAGTACCTAGAGGCCAGCGGGGCACAGGACCCAGGGCGGCATGGATTCTCAGCGGGAAGGTCGTGTCAGACAAATCTAATAGAATTTTTTGACTGGATGACCAAAGTAGTAGACCAGGTAGGGGCTGTGTACATGGCCTACCTAGACTTTAGCAAGGCATTTGACACAGTCCCCCACAAAAGATTAATATACAAGTTAGCCAGCCTTGGAGTGGGTCCCAAGGTGGTAGCCTGGGTAAAAAATTGCCTGGACAACAGGACGCAGAGGGTAATAGTAAATGGAGTCCACTCTAAAGAAAGGGGGTTACTGCGGAGTACCGCAGGATTTAGTACTGGGACCGGTCCTCTTTAATGTCTTTATAAGTGACATTGTGGAAGGACTGGAAGGAAAAGTATGACTCTTTGCAGACAACACAAAGATCTGCAACAGGATCATTACAGAGGGTAAGGCGGAAAGGATGAGAAGGGACTTGGCAAGGTTTGAGAATCGGTCAAATGTATGCAGCTTAAATTCAACGCAAAGAAGTGCAAAGTAGTGCACCTGGGAAACAAAAACTAAGGGGAAAAGTACACAATGGGGGGTGAGATACTAACAACAACAGAAATGGAAAGGGACCTGGGGGTAGTCATATCAGATGACCTAAAGGTGGGCAAGCAATGTGAGAAGGCAGTAAGGAGGGCTAGCGGGATACTGGGATGCATAGGGAGAAGCATCACCAGTAGAAAACAGGAAGTTGTTATCCCTCTGTACAGACAGTTAGTGAGACCCCATCTGGAGTACTGCATGCAGTTCTGGAGACCCCATCTCCGCAAGGATATAGACAGGATGGAGGCTGTCCAGAGGAGGGCAACTAAAATGGTGCAGGTTCAAACAACATGAAGTCTTGCTATATTATGACAATTGCAGTATGACCGCAGGTTAGAACTGCTCCGGAGGTGAAACAGTTAACTTTCCATGCAAGCATGGAATCTTGAGCGCGAGCTCGGTTAAGGAAGCTCTGTCTGCTTTCTTTCAAACCCAAGCTGTCAGATTCTTTACTCCGCCTCACTGAACAGTCGCTCCGGAGATTTCTCCTTTTGCTCGGTTCATTTTCGCAGTTTAAAAGTACAAAAATACTCAATTTTCGACCGAAATTAACCGCAACCGTTCGGTTCAAGCTCTGTCTGTGGTAACGTAAGTAATAGATAGTTTTACATACGAAATTCTGTGTGGAACTTGTAAAGCATTTATCGGTTCTGTTTGAACCGATCAGGTTGTGTTTTTAAATTACTAGTCCTTTTTTAGAGTGCGGTTCCCGGTTCTTATCGGTTCTAAAAAAAAACGGATTTCATTACGGTTTTCCATGACCCGTGACATGGTTGGGAACCGATAGGAGAGTCTTTGCTTATTGACTGCAATGGGCAAGTTTGGTTAGGCTGGCATAATGTCTGAGAAACCCAAAAGAAAAACCGGGCCCACTGGGTTTCAACACTGTAGTGTCTGTGGGGAAGCCTTTGCCAAGGCTGACCCTCACACCACCTGTGTTTATTGCCTGGGGTTTGACCACCTCGATGCAGACTGCCAGATTTGCAAGAATTTCCCTGCTGCCACCGTTGAAAAGAGAGTTGGTAGGCTCAGGGAAAGGGAGGCCAAAAAGTCCGCTGACCCGGATGGCCGGCCTGGTTCGGTGCCAACCGAACCGGAAGGAGTGCTCTCTGACCAGGGCGATACTTCCTCGGCCAAACGAAGAGCTGGCTCAGAGGAGCCAGTTCCTGCAAAAAGGACTAGAAAGTCTGCTGCTGTGGAAAAAGTTCTTTCCCCAACAGCTCAAGAGATAGCTAAAGCAATCCAAATTGTCCAGTCTCTTTCCTCGGTTCCTGAACCGGCACCATCTAGAAGACGTTCGGTTCAACCGGTTCCACCGGTTCAGGATTATGATTTTGAGGAATTTTATGAACCGTGGGAGGGGAAGAGGAGTATGAGGAGAGTGAATATGGTCTGGAAGATCTGGATGCTCCTATTGAACGGATACCTCCCAGACAGACCTTTGAGGGTTTCTCCTCCAAGGCTTTCTGAGTCCCCTTCTCACTTTATGTTTTATAAAAAGGCTGCTGAAACTCTTCAGCTCCCTGTTGAGGAAGCTGTTGATGACCAGGAAGAGCCTGATTATGTAGAAATGATGGATATTCCAGAATCTAAGAGACTGTCTATTCCCCTTCATAAATCTTTTAGGAAACAGACAGTAAATGTTTTAAAAACTCCTCATACTATACCTTCTGTGGATGAAAGGATGGACAGAAGGTATACCTTATCAGGTTCTGACACAGAATTCCTTACACAGCAATGCAGCCATGTGGGGGTAGTGCAGGCTGCAGCCTGTGACAAGGCAAATATTCCCCTAGCTTCACACCCTCCTGAGAAAGACTCCAGGAAGATTGATGCTATGGCAAAGAAACAGTACATGGCAGCATCCTTGGGACTCAGACAAGCAAATTATATGGCTTACGCTGCCAGATACCAGAAATCCAGATGGGATAATGTGCTGGCTCTAGCCAAACAAGTCCCTGACCAGATTGCCAGGGAGCTGGAGCAGGTGGCTAAAGATGGTATTGAGGCATCAGAGGTGCAATTTCATGCTGCGGTGAACTCTAATGATGTATCATCAAGAGTCATGGCTACTTCTGTGGCACTTCACAGAATGGCTTGGCTCAGATGTACCACCTTGTCACAGGATACCCAGTCTAAAGCCATGGATTTTCCTGTGGTTGGCAAGTCTCTGTTTGGGGAGCAAACAGAGCAATACATGAAGAAAATGGATGAATACAGGACCACCTATAGGAGTGCACAGGCCAAGGAAAGGCAGGCCACTCCTCAGAAGCAGCTTCCCAAGGGCAGGGGCAGGCCTTTTCATAGGCCTTTTTACCAGGCTCAAGCCTTCTCTTCCTCCTATGCCCAGAGGGGATTCTTTAGAGGGAGGGGCAGACAGGGTTCAAGCAGGCCTGCTTTCACCCCTCAGCCCAAAGCCCCTGCCAAACAGGCACCCTGATGGGGTAGCCAGGGCCGCTTCTCCTCTACCTGTAGGGGGCAGGCTGGCTTACTTTGTCCAGAACTGGAAGTCTCTCACATCAGACAAGTGGGTCCTGGAAGTAGTAAGCCAGGGACTGGTTCTCAGCTTCAAAAAATTTCCAAAGATGAGAACCAGATCTTTTCCTCCTGCATCTCCATCAGAGGCTCTCGCTTTAGAGTCAGAGGTCTCTACCCTCCTCGCTGTCAGAGCCGTGGAAAGGGTTCCACCCCTACACCAGGGCAAAGGCTTGTACTCCAGGTACTTCCTTACCCCAAAAAAGACAGGTGAATGGCGGCCCATCCTGGATCTCAGATACCTAAACAAGCACCTTGTAAAACCAAAATTCAAAATGGTGACTCTGGGGGTCATTTTACCCTCCCTAAGGCCAGGGGACTGGCTAGCGTCCCTGGACCTCAAGGATGCCTACTTCCATATTCTCATCAGGAGCTCCCATCGAAAGTACCTCAGGTTCGAGCTGCCCTCGGGCCATTACCAGTTCAGAGCAATGCTCTTTGGTCTCACCTCAGCTCCAAGGGTATTCACCAAATGCCTGGCAGTAGCAGTAGCTTGCCTAAGAAGGCAAAAGATTGCCATCTTTCCTTACCTGGACGATTGGCTCATAGTAGGCCAATCACCAGATCAGGTCAACCTATATCTTCAGATAACTCAGCAACTGCTTACTTCCCTAGGTTTCCTTCTGAATCTCTCAAAGTCAGTGCTGGAGCCTGTCCAGCTCCTAACCTTCATAGGCGCAGAACTGAACACACAGGAAGTCAGGGCCTTCTTCCCCTTAGACAGGGTAAACACCGTAGTCTCCCTGGCCTCCTCATTCACCCTGCAGGTCTCTTGACCAGCAAGGCATTTTTTGCAGCTCCTGGGACACATGGCTGCTTCCACAGCAGTAGTGCAAGGAGCAAGATTTCAGATGAGGGACATTCAGTTCCGTTTGAGGGACTTTTGGTCTCAAAGAAAGGACCCTTTTTCCAAGTTGATCCCAGTAACTCAAACCCTGATCCAAGCCCTACAGTGGTGGCAGGACCAGAGCAACCTGAGACAAGGAGTTCCCTTCGTCACTCAGCCTCACTCATTAATCCTTACTACAGATGCATCCCTCTTGGGGGGAGGGCGCCCACATGGCGACCTCACTACCCAGGGACTGTGGTCCCCACAGGAGTCTCTGCTCCACATCAACTTGTTGGAGCTCAGAGCAGTTTTTCTAGCACTTCAAGCCTTCTCCAGATCTGTTCAGAACAAAATTGTACAGGTCAGAACAGACAACACCACTACAATGTGGTACATCAGCAAACAGGGGGCACTCGGCTCACGGCCTTGTGCACCAGCCATGAAGTTGTGGTCTCTGGCTTACTCCCTGAACACCTCACTTACGGCAGTTCATCTCCCAGGCAAAGACAATGTCCTGGCGGATGCTCTCAGCAGGATCTCTCAGGGCCATCACGAGTGGTCCCTGAATCCCCTGGTTCTGGGAGTGGTATTTGCCAAATGGGGCACCCCGCAGATAGATCTCTTTGCAGCTCCAGACAGTCATCAACTTCCTCTCTTTTGCTGCAGGCCCCCAGTCTTGGGCTCAGTCCCTCTGGATGCCTTAGCCCTCATTTGGGAAGGGAAGTTTCTCTATGCCTCCCCCTTCCCTCTCCTGTTCAAAGTGCTAGTCAAAATCAGATCCCAATCCTGCAGGGTCATTCTGATTGCCCCGGATTGGGCCAGACAACCCTGGTATCCTCTCCTCCTGTCCTTAGCAGTCCATCCTCCCCTGTGCCTTCCCAGGAATCACAATCTGTTAACCTGTGCCCAGGGAAGGGTTTGGTACCCGAACCTCAAGTCTCTCAATCTCAAGGCCTGGTTCTTGAAGAGCTAGAGTTTGCTGACCTACACCTCTCTCAAGGTGTAATGGATATACTCAAGGCTTCTAGGAAGCCTTCTACCAGGGCTACTTACAACTCCAAATGGAAAAGATTTTCCATATGGTGCTTGGGAAAGAATATTTCCCCAGATTCTGCTGATTTACCCACAGTTCTAGATTATATGGTCCATCTAAACACTTTGGGGCTGAGACCAGCTACCCTGAAGGTACATTTGGCAGCTGTCTCTGCCTTTATTTCAGCAGGTAAACCCTCTCCTATTTCATCTCACCCTGTATTTTCCAAGTTTTTTAAGGGATTGCTTCACCAACCCTCCATTCAGGATCCTGCCCCTGTCTGGGATCTCAATGTTTGCATTGCTCAGCTCATGCAACCTCCCTTTGAGCCCTTGTCTTCAGCTGAGCTTAAGTTCTTGACTTGGAAAACTGTGTTTCTGGTAGCTATCACCTCTGCCAGACGCATAAGTGAATTACAAGCATTGTCAGTGGAGCCAGACTTTATCTCCTTTCACAGAGATAAGGTAGTCCTTCGGACTAATAGAAAGTTCCTGCCTAAGGTGGTTTCAGATTTTCACCTCAATCAATCTGTTTCTCTCCCAGTTTACTTCTCTGACCATTCCTCCTCTGGTGAGAGGAGGCTGCACAGCTTAGATGTGAAAAGGGCCCTTAGTTACTACATAGAGCGTACCAAGGGTCACAGGTTTGACTCCCTCCAACTGTTCCTCACTTATGGTGAGGTTGGTAAGGGGAAACCTGCCACTAAAAGATCCATTGCCAGGTGGATTGTCTCTTGTATCCAATTCTGTTATGAAAAGCTGGGTAAGGTTCCCCGCCCCCCCCCAGGCCTGAGGGCTCACTCTACCAGAGGTACAGCTGCTTCTCTGGCTGCTGCCAGAGACATCCCTATTTTAGAGATATGTCAAGCAGCTACCTGGAAAACAGTTCACACTTTTACCAAGCATTATTCCCTGAACATCCAGGCTCTGAGTGATGCTCGGTTTGGCACAGCTGTCCTTCAGAGCCTATTCCCCTAAGTAGGTTCTGTCCCTCCTCCATGGGGGTACTGCTGTGTAGTCTGCAATTGTCATAATATAGCAAGACTTCATGTTGTCTGAAGAAAAAATTACTCACCTTAGTAATGTTGTTTCTTCTAATGGAGTCTTGCTGTATTATGACCTCCCTCCCTGCCTGCCCCTCTCAGAACCTTGTTTTGTGCTGTGGGTGGGCATCACAGTGTTGGCACTCTATTTTTTGCCACCTTGTTGTTTTTGTTTCACCCTTTCTTAGGGTGAATTTGTGTTTTTATTTCATTTATGGGTCTCTTGACTTGAGTCTTTGTTCGAGGCCTAGAAGTGTGGTTGTTATGTTAGTAGCCTGTTGGCTAGTGTAGGTTTACAGCTTCCACACAGAGCCTTAGTGAGTTTAGCTCGTAAAGATCTGACGGTTTGGGTTTGAAAGAAAGCAGACAGAGCTTCCTTAACCGAGCTCGCGCTCAAGATTCCATGCTTGCATGGAAAGTTAACTATTTCACCTCCGGAGCAGTTCTAACCTGCGGTCATACTGCAATTGTCATAATATAGCAAGACTCCATTAGAAGAAACAACATTACTAAGGTGTGTAATTTTTTCGTCTGCACCGAAAGACATACGAAGAGAGATTAAAGAAGCTTAATATGTATACCCTCGGGGAAAGGGATGGGGGCATGATAGAAATGAAAGTACCTCAAATAAATCAGCAAAGTCCAAGAAGGTAGCATCTTTCAGAAAAAGAGATGTGCAAGAACAAGGGGGCATAATTTGAAGATAGAGGGGGGACGGCTCAGAGGTAATGTGAGGAAGTATTTTTTTACAGAGAGGGTTGTAGATACATGGAATGGCCTTACTGAGGAGGTAGTGGAGTCTAAAACAGTGGATGAATTCAAGAATGCATGAAACAGACATAAGGCAATTCTAGTGAGTGGTAGGAGGAAGTAAGCTGTTGGTTAACTAGGATCTGCAGCTTATCCATTAGGTAGGGAAATGGGCAGATTAGGTGGGCCAAGCGGTCCTTATCTGCCGTCAAATTCTATGTTTCTATATAAGTGTGAAAAACAGAGCGAGGCAAATAGAGGTATAAGGAGAAATAGAGTATAAGCAAGCAGCTTATCAGGGAGGCAAAAACAGGATTAAGGATGTATAAGATAATGTATGGCCATACACAAGCCTGCATCTGCATCGAGAGGTTTCTATGGCAATCAAGAACCTCGCGAGCAAAAGAAACTTGAAATGAAGACATGGGCTTGTCTGTGTACAGATGCCCATACATTATCTTCCACAGTGTATGGGCATCCATCAGTATTGGATCCAGGATTTAAAAAAGGGTCCTACGACAGTAACAAATGGGGACAAACTGAAACGGTTGGTCTCTTAACATGCAGGCATTAAACCTCTGTATCTTGTACTAAATATGATAATTCATGGTACAGGCCCATAATAACATACATTTTTGTTGTATTGGAACTATATTATATTATGTTGGATTGGTTCTATGCTGTATAAATAATTTGTCAAAGAAGGGTCCTGCTGCTGCTGGACCCGCCACTGGCATCCATGCCCATTTCAGATACTCCGCGTCTGTTCAGTGTGCTGGCAGTTGAGGGGAGCACTTGAGGGTTGGTGTCAGCCTCAAATTACTGATTTGACATGTAGCTAATGACTGCAGTTGTTTCCGTAAGTTCAAGTTTAAAAAAAAAAAACAGCTTCCAGCTCAATTGGCTTGAGGAAAGCAGCTGTGCAGCAGCATTCTAAGTTGTTGTGCTACGCAGAACAGCATACTGGTGTGTCTGCTGCAGTACCAAAACCATACTCTAGGCATGAATTTCCATGCAGAATAACTTTCCATCATACACTGTAGCAGCAAGGATCAAGGAGAACAAATCCTTCTTTAGAGGCATTACTGAAAGGAAAGAAACAAGGCAAATTATAAAGGATAAATGAGGATGGGGGTGAGTAAGCGGATGACAGGGATACTAAATGACTACATTTTGGCTGATGTTCACGGTCCAGGGGATAGGCCCACTCTCAGACTACAGCAGACAAGTCAAGAATAAGGCAGGGGACATATTTGATATGGAGAGGATAAGGGAATAGGTACTAAAGGGAATGGATAACTTAAAAATCAATAAATTGCCAGGACCAGAGGGGATTCACCCTAGGGTGCTGAAGGAAGCAAGGCAGGTGCAAGCAGAAGTTTTGATGGTCCTGTGTGGAAAATCAGTAGCAGCTGGTGTAGTGCCTGAAGAAGGGTGGCCAGCAAATCTGATTCCTTTGCAGAAAGGATGCAATAGAAAAATCTGGGAAACTGCAGGCCGGTGCGCCTGTCAACGATGGTAGGAAAACTTAAAGAGAAACTAACATGAATTATAAAATGTATCAGTATTGATACCGCTGGAAATCTGCTTTACATAAGCTATTGACTGAACCTGTAACACATTTAGGGTCAGAATTGTACACCATTTAGTTACCCCTCCCTTTGTAGCTGCAGGCATCCATCTTCTAAATCTCAGGCACAAGAAATGACATAGCATCAGGTGAAAGCCATTGCCACATAAGAGACTAGTTAAGAAGGTGAGTGATCTGAGGCTAGAAGAACTATAGGTAACTGGCTGCATCAAAACTGGCTGTCAGATAGAACCTAGGGGGACCCTAAATGGTAAATTCTTGAGGGACAGGGAAGCGACTAGTGGAACCACAGGGATCGGTGCTGGGCCTGCTCCTGTCTAGTATGTGCATCTGTGACATACAAGAGGATATCCAGGACAATGTAAGTCTTTTCTTAGATAATATCAAGCTCTGTGAGAGGGTTGAGAGTAAAGAAGGGATTTACATTGTGAGATAGGCTGTGAGGTGACAGAAGTGATCCACTGTTTGGCAGTTGAAAACCAGCACCGAAAAGTTCAAGGTGGTGTACTTAGGAGAGAAAAATCTGGAACAGTATACTATATTGATGGGCTATCAGTAGAGTGCATGAAGGAGGAGTATAGTAGTGGTACCTGTAAATACCTTTATTGTAACACAGGATATAATTGTTAAGAAACTGAACATTTTACCACCAAAATAAACTGGAAGGCATCTGGCATCAATTAGGAAGAAAAAAAGGTGGGGTCACATTTTAGCCCATTTCCGTTGCACTGCTGCTTTAAGGTAAAACAATACATTGGGTAGTACACATTTATTTGTGAGTACACTTTTACATGTTTTATGGGAAAATTGGCCTTACCCCAGTTTTAAAGCAGTCACATGTTTTGGACAGTTGCTGGTTTATAGTCGTTTTGAAAGCACCTAGTTTGGGGATTGCCCTAATGTCTAGGGGGAGCAAGTTCCACAGCTTAGGAAGACAATACTATGAGGTCATCTTTCCGTAGGTGTTCTGATTTTCTGGGACACTGAGACCTCTGTTTTTGATTTCTTTTAAGTTGTGTCTGTAGGTCACCGTTTTTGGATCCTGGTCCGTTGGGCTTTGAGGTTTTGCTTTGAAAGATTTGAAAACCATAATTACGGATTGTGTTTGTCTCTGTAGATTTAATAAATCCCAGCGTAGTCTTCTGAACATCATGCAATGGTGGTCGTCATAGGAACATATCAAGACAATGTGGGCAAGCTTACTGTAGGCCACGTCTAGCTTGTTCAGCAAGAGATTGCTTGCTTATCCATAGATTGAGCTCCCATATTCCAATACTGGGAGAATCGGTTGCTGTATGATTTTTGCCCTTGCATCCTTTGGAATGAAAAAGGCTCTGCATCTCAGTGCTCCTGTTCTTGAGTTCACATGTTTAACTCTGTTGTGCATGTAGAGAAAATTGTCAGTCACCACCCCTAGGTATTTGTTGTATTCATCAGTGTTTGCCAATTTAAAACGGAGTTTAATGTCCGATAAATTGCTTTCACCTTTTTCACTTTTATTTCTGAAACACATTGCTTGAATATTTTTTGAGCTGTGCTCTATGTTGATTTGTATGAGCAATTTCTGCAGTGAATTAAAGTCCTTTTGGAGTTTCGATTCCATTTCCGTATTTTATTTGCTCTGCAGATTAGTTTGGTGTTGCCTGCATACAGTTTTATGTCTGAGTAAGTAATGTGAAGGGGAAGGTTGTTCACGTATATTAGAAATAGCATAGGACCTAGGATGGATCGTTGTAGGACCCCTTTGTGGAGGGTGCCCACCTCAGACAGAATGCCCTGACCAGCTAGATGCTGAGATCTTCAGTTAGGTATGAACTGACCCAGCTTAGTATTTCCCCTGAGATCCCTACTTGGGCCATTGTTTCCATTCGGATTTTGTGACCCACTAAGTCAAATGCCTTTGAGAGGTTGACGAACACCATACCCATGGAATTTCCCAAGTCTAGACCACCAGCGACCAGGTCCATGAACTCTGTGAGTGCAGTTACCGTAGACCTTCCTGTCTTGAACGAGCCTGAGTCATCGAGGACCAGTTGGGGAGAGGAGGAATGAGTGTCCCATCGGATGCTTTCCTCCTCTGGGGAGTGAGGGGGATTCCTCCACCACACAGCCTCCACCTAGGTAACCACAAGTGGTGGTGCAGACTGGAGCACACTTGAGTGGAGGGGAGGGAAGGATCTAGTTGGCTGGGCCGATGCTGCCATACAACATGCACATACCAGCTTTAGCTCTGGATCCTGGTGGGTGAGAGGGAGGAGAGAAAACCAGAAAATGCCCTTAGCCATTACGGAGTGACAGCCCCCTGTGTAGTTCAGAGACCCCATACCTACTGACCCAGGCTCACTTCAGCAAGCAACCTGCCATCTTCCAAGGGACCTGGGCCAGCCCAAGGAATTCCATTACAGGAAGGGGATAGCATGAATGGAATGCAGGAGCCAGGTAAGTCCAGTGAGAAGGCGAGTTGATGAAGTTGGAACCATGAGGGATCTGAGGGGGGCCTGATGCAGGCTGAGTAGCAGGAAGGGAAAACACAGAAGAAATACTAAAGTCAGACAAAAGTAAACCAATGGTTTCACTGGTTTGTCTGTGGCTGTTCAGCACTTATAACCAGTAATACGCTGTTCACGTATATATTCCTCTCTACTTGAATTTTGTCAACAGATGTACTCTCTGCAATGTGTGTTGGTAAACTATTGCAAAAACTAATTATCCTCTGTATGAAGAAACAGTGCCTCCTCTCTGTATTGAAAAATACTTAATGTGATGCTTTTTAGTGAACCAACATAAATATTGTACATGACCAGAAATGAGACTGTAGTGACCATATTTGTACTCTAGACATGTTACCTTTCTGTGACGTTTTATAAATTCAGCCCCTTATGTTTGTTTTGACAGATTGGCCATCGACATGTGGTAGATGCAACTGCTCAAGAACAGGCCTGTTCCATGGCCAGTCTTCTTGTATCTGTGACCAGTAAAGGGACCATCACCTGCTTTAGGAAAGTGGGGTGGGGCAGTTTGGATCCTGAGAGCATTTTTGAGATGATAGAGGTAAGGAAAATACTCAATAGTAATTTAGTTTTTTTTCATTTACTCTTAGTAACCCCAGTTTCTCCAGCTCCGAACTCCTTGCCACTGCTCAGCCCTGTAGTCTGACCCGGCATTCCAGGAAGGTCCTTTACTTGCCATGCAGTTTAATTACCACTGTACGACTTTTGGAGAGACTTCTTCCCACTCTGGAGACTCCAAATTATGTGTCAGGGACCCTTCCATGCTGTGCGGACAGGCAGCACGAGGTCAAGCATTCTGAGGCTTCATCCTCAAAAAGCCCTGGGTGATGTGATCCGCGACTGGCTCACTCACTCTGTCATGCTGCCACCAACCTGGCTACAGCTGTCTAGGGGTACTCCTTTCGAGTCCCCAAAAGGCTCCTGCTGACACAGAACAAGGCTAGGCTCTTTTTCAATGTCACAAATGTCTGCATGGCAGCAGTCAAGGATTGGGTCCGTACTAGCAGTATATTGTAACCAACACTCTTCAAAAGTAGTTTCCTAATCACCAGTATCATGAAGCTTTATTAGAATTAATTTTGAAAACACACCACACCATTCCCATTCACCATCATGCTGCACGTCTTATCACATGCGTTGCTCAGCGGTTCGCAGTTTTCAGCAATTCACATATCTGCACAAAGGCCATCTTCTGAATTAATTGAGGTTCAATATTTGTTAAGTGGCTGAACTGTGAAATTTAATTTTGTAAAGTACTATATGCTGTACTCCATGTGTGGCCTCACCAGTGACCTGTACAAGAGCAGTATTACCTCCTCCTGCCTACTGCTGATCTTCCTGGCAATGCAACCCAACATTATATTTGCGTTTGCTGCTGTTTTCCTCCCTTACGTTGAGTGCTTCAGGTCATTCATGGCCATCACTCCCAGATCCTCCTTCTCGGATGCAGATACCCGGGCCCCACCCAGGCTGTACACTGTCCCCTGGTTCTTCGCTGCAGTGTGCATAACCACTCATTTCTTTTAATTGAAGCCAGATTGCCAAATCCTAGACCACCTTTCAAGCTTTTCTAGGCTCTTCCTTGGGTTTTGTACCCCTTCTGTTGTGTCCACCTTCCCACAGAGCTTGATGTAGTCTGTGAATAGGCACATTTTGCTCTTAATACTGTCTCCAGTATCATTGATGAAGACATTGGACAACACTGATCTGAGCTCCAAGCCCTGTGGGACTCCAGCGTTGACCTCCCAGGTGCTGAAAGCCCACCTCCCATCACCATGCTCTGGGTCCTACCCCACAGCCAGTTTTCCACCCACCGGTCAACTTTTTCACCAATCCTGAGGTCCGCTAACTTCTTGATCAACCTTTTGTGGGTTACAGAGTCAGAGACCTGGCTGAAGTCCAGGTAAAGGATGTCCACCGCTTGGCCCCTGTCCATTGCCATATTGACCCAGTCAAAGAAGTTAACCAGATTTGCTTGACACGATCTCGCTCCCATAAACCCATGTTGCAGCTCATGCTGGAGACCATTCTTTTCCAGATACTCTAGTAACCTTTCCTTAAGTATGGTCTCCATGAGCTTCAAACAACATGAAATCTTGCTGTATTCTGACATATTGCAGTTAGCCCAAGCACTTGAACTCCTCCGGAGAGGAAAGAGTTAAATTCTATGCAGAGCAAAGAACGTTGAGCTTGAGCTCGGTTCAAACCTCTGTCTGCTGCACTTTGAAGTGTAACTGTCAGATTCTTTACTCCGCCTAACTGAACAGTCGCTCCAGAGATTTCTCTTCTGCTCATGGTTCTTAGTAGGTTAAAGTTGTTGGTTTTACCACTAAATTCTTTGTTTTTTCGGTTCAGATCTCTGTCTGTGGTACAGTAAGTACATAGGTAGTGGACTAGATTTGAAAAACTTGTGGAAATTGTAAACTTATTTTCCAGTCGGTTCTGCTGAACTGGTTGCTGTATAGAACTTGTCTTTTATTGTTTATTCTGTCAAATTTAGTGTGTGGTACCAGTTCTTATCGGTTTAAAAAAAAAATGTGGTTTTACGTTTTTTTCAATATATCAAGTGACTTGATTTAGAAACCCGATAAAGTCTTGCCTAGCTGAAGCCGAGTAAAGGGTAAGTTTTGTTGATCTAGGATGGCCATGTCTGAGAAACTCAAAAGAAAAACCAGGCCCACTTGTTTTTCAACACTGCAGTGTGTGTGGGGAGGCCTTTGCTAAGGCTGATCCCACCACAACTTGTGTTTATTGTCTGGGGTTTGACCACCTCGATTCAGGCTGCCAAATCTGCAAGAATTTCCCTAAAGCCAGCCTGGATAAAAGATTGGGCAGGCTTAGGGAAAAGGAGGCCGAGAAGTCCGCTGACCCGGATGGCCAGCCTGGTTCGGTTCAGACTGAACCAGAAGGAGTGCCCTCTGACCAGGGTGAGACTCCTTCGGACAAAAGGAGAGCCGATTTCGAGGGATCGGTTCCGTTGAAAAGAAAAAGAAAAGATACATTGGTCGGTTCGGATCCAGAACTGCATCATCTGACTGCCGAGGAAATTGCCTGAACGATTCACATAGTGGAATGGCTTCATTCGGTTCCGACCGATCCGGTGCCTTCTGTCAGGCGTTCGGTTCAGTCGGTTCCTCCGGTTCAAGATTATTCCCCGAAGATTTTTATCAACCGGACTTGGAGGGGGATGACGATGATGAAGGTGATGATGATGATGGAATAGAAGGTCTGGATGAGCCCATAGAACCGGACATCTCCCCAGACAGGCCTTCTGGTGTTTCCCCTCCTAGGCTTTCTGAGTCCCCTTCCCACTTTATGTTCTACAGGAAAGTGGCAGAAACCCTTCGGCTCCCTATGGAAGAAGCTGTTGAGGAACAAGAGGAGCCTGACTATATAGAGATGATGGACATCCCAGAGTCCAAAAGGTTGTCTATTCCCCTTCACAAGTCTTTTGGGAAACCAACACAAAAGTTGTTAAAAGCTCCCAATTCATTACCTCCTGTGGACAGACAGATGGACAGGAGATGCATGTTGTCAGGCTCAGGTACGGAGTACTTGTATCAGCAGTGCATCCATATTGGGGTTTTGTGCTGGCTGCAGCTTGTGTTAAGGCTAACATTCCCTTGGCTTCACCCCCCCCCCCGGATAAAGACTCCAGGAAGTTGGATGCCATGGCAAGGAAGCAATACATGGCATCTTCTTTGGGACTCAGGCAGGCTAATTATATGGCCGATACAGCTAGGTACCAGAAGTCCAGGTGGGACACTGTGCTGGGCCTGGCTAAGCAGGCCTCTCCCCAGCTAGCCAAGGAGCTGGTGGAGGTGGCTGCTGATGGGATTGAGGCATCAACAATCCAATTTCATGCTGCTGTGGACTCCATTGATGTGTCATCAAGAGTCATGGCTACATCTGTGGCTCTTCGGAGACTAGCTTGGCTCAGATGTACTAGCCTATTGCAGGATACCCAGGCTAAGGCTATGGATTTCCATGTTGTCAGTAATTCTCTGTTTGGGGAGCAGACAGAGAATTATATGAAAAAGATGGATGAGTACAGGACCACCTACAGGAGTGCACAGGCCAAGGAAAGGCAGGCAACTCCTCAGAGGCAGCAAGCTAGGGGCAGGGGCATACCTTTTCACAGGCCTTTCTACCAAGCACAGGCCTCCTCTCCTTTTTTCCAGAGGGGGTTCTTCAGAGGGAGAGGCAGAAGGGGGATGAGCAGGGCTGCATCCACTTCTCAGCCTAAAGCTCCTGCCAAGCAGACACCCTGATGTGTCAGCCCGGGTCGACTCCCCCATTCCTGTAGGAGGCAGGCTGGCTTACTACTTCCAGGATTGGAAGGTTCTTATCTGCCGCCAAAGTCTATGTTTCTAAGTATGTTACCTCAGACAAGTGGGTCTTGGAGGTAGTAAGCCAGGGGCTGGCTCTCAGCTTCAACAAATTTCCAAAGCTGAGAGCCAGACCTTTTCCACCTGCAAATATCTCCGAAACCATTGTCCTAGAGGCAGAGGTTTCATCTCTACTGGCCTTAAGGGCCATAGAGAGGGTTCCTACTATCCACAGGGGCAAAGGTCTGTACTCTAGGTACTTCCTTACCCGGAAAAAGCAGGGGAGTGGCGACCCATCCTAGACTTAAGATACTTCAACAAATATCTGTTAAAGCCAAAGTTCAAAATGGTGACTCTGGGAATAATACTTCCCTCTGTAAGGTCAGGAGACTGGCTAGCCTCCCTGGACCTAAAGGATGCCTACTTTCATATTCCCATCAGGTGCTCCCACAGAAAGTACCTCCGGTTCGAACTGCCTTCAGGCCATTACCAGTTCAGAGCAATGCCCTTCGGTCTAACATCAGCTCCAAGGGTGTTCTCAAAATGATTAGCAATAGTAGCTGCATTCCTAAGGAGAGAAATTATCTCCATATTCTCGTACCTGGACAATTGGCTCATAGTGGGTCAGTCTCCAGACCAAGTCAAGTCAGATTTGAAAGTGACCCAGCAAGTGCTCATTTCTCTAGGTTTCCTTCTCAATCTTCCCAAGTCAGTTCTCAAGCCAGTGCAACTTTTGACCTTTATAGGGGTGGAACTGGACACTATCAAAGCAAGAGCATTTCTCCCCCGGTAAGGGTAAGGGCCATGAAATTATGGTCCCTGGCTTATTCTCTACAGACCTCTCTGGTAGCAGTCCACCTTCCAGGAAAGGACAGTGTGATAACAGATGCATTGAGGAGGATCTCCCAGGGCCATCACGAATGGTCCCTGGATTCCCTAGTGTTAGAATTGATTTTTTTCAAGGGGGGGCACTCCAGAGATGGATCTCTTCGCATCCCCAGACAATCACCAACTTCCTCTCTTCTGTTGCATACCCCTAGTCTTGGGCTCAGTCCCCCTGGATGCTCTGGTTCTGGCTTGGGAGGGAAAATTTATGTATGCCTTCCCTCCTTCCCTCTACTGTCTAAAGTTCTGGTCAAGATAAGATCACAGTCTTGCAAAGTGATCCTGATTGCCCCAGATTGGGCCAGGCAGCCTTGGTATCCCTTGTTGCTGTCCCTAGCAGTCCATCTTCCTGTGCCGCTTCCCAGGAATCACAACCTGTCAACCTCTTCTCGGGAGGATCTGGTATCCCAACCTTCGGTCTCTCAATCTCAAGGCATGGCTCTTGAAGAGTTAGAGTATGCAAATTTGCATCTGTCTTAAGGGGTTCTGGAAATTCCCTAGGCCTCTCGAAAACCTGGCACCAGAAAAACGTACAACTCCAAATGGAAAAGATTCAGCATTTGGTGTTCAGAGAAACACATATCCCCAGACACTGCTGACTTGTCTACAGTTCTGGATTACATAGTTCATCTTAATGGCCTAGGCCTCAGACCAGCTACCTTCAAAGTACACTTGTCAGCTGTTTCTGCTTTTCTGTCAGTGGTAAAGCCCTCCTCACTAGCATCTTATCCTGTTTTTTGTAAATTTTTCAAGGGATAGTTTCATACCAATCCCCTCTTTAGGGATCCTACTCCTGACTAGGACCTTAATGTTTGCATTGCGCAGCTTATGCAACCCCCTTTTGAACCTTTGTCCTCAGCAGAGCTTAAGTACTTGACTTGGAAAACTGTGTTCCTGGTAGCAGTTACCTCTGCCAGACGTATCAGTGAATTGCAAGCTCTGTCAGTGGAGCCTGATTTTCTCTCATTCCATAGAGATAAGGTGGTCCTTAGAACCAGTAGAAGGTTCTTACCTAAAGTGGTTTCAGATTTTCATTTGAACCAATCTATGTCTCTCCCTGTATTTCACTGATCATTCTTCTTCCGGAGAGAGAAGATTACACAGTTTAGATGACAAAAGGGCCCTTAGCTACTACCTCGAGTGTACTGAGGCACACAGGTTGGACTCCCTCCAGTTGTTCCTCACTTATGGAGAAGTGGCGATGGGCAAACCTGCCACAAAGAGAACTATTGCCAGGTGGATTGTCTCTTGTATACAATTCTGCTGTGACAAGCTAGGCAAAATACCACCCTCAGGCCTGAGGGCTCATTCGACTAGAGGTACAGCTGCTTCCCTGGCTGCTGCCAGGAATATTCCCTTACTAGAGATATGTAAAGCAGCCACCTAGAAAACAGTCCATACATTCACCAAGCATTACTCTCTGGATATCCAGGCTAGGAGTAATGCTCAGTTAAGTACAGCAGTACTGCAGAGCCTATTCCCAAAATAGGTTTGAATCCCTCCTCCATGGAGGTACTGCTTGATAGTCTGCAATGTGTCAGAATACAGCAAGACTTCATGTTGTTTGAAGAAAAAATTACTCACCTTAGTAATTGTGTTTCTTCTAATGGAGTCTTGCTGTATTTTGACCTGCCTCCCCTCTCAGAACCTGGTTTTTGGGAAGTGGGCTGGCAGGTGCAATGTTGCACCCAAGGGGTGCATTTGGGCATTCCTCCTTTTCTTTAGAGAAGGGGGTGTGGGTAATGTTTTAATTAATTTGATAGTCATAAGTTGTTCACTACCTGGTTTCTGATTTTGGAATTCTCGACTTGAGTCTTTTGGGGGATCCAAAATATTTGGTTGCCATTTGGCTAGTATAATTTACAATTTCCACATAGTGGTTTAGTTAGTTAGTATTAGCTCGTAAGAATCTGACGATTGCACTTCAAAGTGCAGCAGACAGAGGTTTGAACCAAACTCCAGCTCAACGTTCAATGCTCTGCATAGAATTTAACTCTTTCCTCTCCGGAGCAGTTCAAGTGCTGGGGCTAACTGCAATATGTCAGAATACAAGACGACTCCATTAAAAGAAACACAATTACTAAGGTGAGTAATTTTTTCATGCGCACGATTGAGGTCAGATTAGCCGGTTTGTAGTTCCCCGGGTCATCCTTAGGACTGCTGTTATGGAGGGTTACTACATGTGGCATTCTCCAGTTCTGAGGCACCACATCCAGCTTCCATGATGTATCGAACAGTCAACTGAGGGACTTGCAAGCTCCTCCGCTGGCTCTCTCAGCACCCTTGGGTGTATGCCATCTGGGCCTGGGGATTTATCTACCATTAATCTAGCAACCTTTTCCTCACCCTGTCCTCCCCTATCAATATATCCGTGCTTCCTCCCCCACCCCACCTCCTCTCCTTCCCCCTACTGGCACGCCTCTCCCTAGTGAAGTCTAAACAGAAGTACTCATTAAATACTTCTGCTTTGCCCCCATTCTCCTTTACCCACCTGTCCCGTTTCCTGAGCCTAATGATCCCATTTTCATTGTCCCTTTTCTCACCAATATAGCGAAAAAAAAGCCTATTTCCCCTTTTTAATTCCCTCCGCTAGCTGCATTTCTTTCTGAGCTTTACTCTAAATAGAAAGCAGTGCACTCTTGGACCGCTGAAAAAGTCAAGTAGGCAAAAGTTAAAGTGAATTTATTGTGGCAAAGTGGAGGCACACTGACTTGAGCCCTGAGCCCCAGCGCGTCAACCCCAAGCAGGTCTTCGTCAGCCGGTGGGTCTAACCCACATCAGGAAGTTCCACCAATTTATTTCAATACATTAAAGTGACATACTCAAGGCCCCTGGAAATCTACATTTCCGTAGTCGTGGTAATTTCTGCAGAATTTGCATTATGCTGCAGAATATAGGTACTGCCACAGAATTCATTGTTCTTTGAGAATTTTCATTCAGATATACAGTTTTTCCATAGTGCTGCCTTCTCCATCTCATATATCCTGAAGTGGCTCCTCTGTGCTCTGCATGTGATGTCATTGACATCACATCATATTTTAGCCAATGACAGGATTGTGTTCTGCCACAGGAATGAATACATTATGCTGCAGAAATCAGAAAATGCTGCCACAGAAACCGAAGAGCCCTGCAGCAGAAATCTGGACAAAATGCCACAGAACACTAGGGGCCCTGAACATACTCCAATTATACTAAATATGTGCAAAAAGTGATAAAAACATTTTACACTGGTGAAAAGCACATTAAGTAAGAAAACCTCTTTACATACTAAAGGATGTACTATAAATATGCTGATAAATATGGATTAATACCTTGTATATATGCAGAAATCATAGCTTCTTTTATACTGCTAAATACATGCACAACTCACCACATATAGTGCATTACTATGTAAGAGGAAAGAGAATTAGAAAATGATAGAGAAAAAAAAACAGAGCCCAGTGATCAATTAAATAAATCAATGAATGACTGTAATAACCTTGACTTATAGGAAAAGGTTCCCAAAAGTATTTTATTAATACGTCTGATAGGATACTAAATCCCTATGGAGACAAAAGTAATAGCGACAGTGCTTAATTCTAATGGGACAAATCCAGCCATGGGATCGCAATCTTCATTAATTCTGATGATCAACCCTAGAAAAACGGGGGGGAAAAACAAATAATGAAACAAAATAAACCAAACATATCTCAATCTTATAAGAATATCTATGCAAGGATACTTACTGTCTTATCTAATCAAATATTGTCTTAATTAAGTTAGTTATTTGGCAAGCATTACGGACTTTCATCTACATTAGCTTGTAAACACCTATGATACCTATGTTATTATCTTTAGAAAAAGCCCTTTTATAACCTTCTCCTCACCCGGTCCTCACCTGTCACTACATCTGTTCTTCCTCCTCTCCCTCCCCCTAGTGGCACTTGTCCGTCCCTCTCCCTGGTAAAGACTGAACAGAAGTACTCATTCAGTACTTCCGCTTTGTCCCTTTCCTCACCAATATAATGAAAAAAGGCCTTTTTCCCCTTTTTAATTCCCTCTGCTAGCTGCAGTTTCTTCTGAGCTTTAGCCTGCCAGAGTACCCTACCTGCTACACTAGCCATTTTAGGTAGTCCTCCTTGTCTTCCTCCCTCTGGGTCCTCTAGAACTTCTGGTAGGCTGTCCTCTTATCCCTTACTGCCCAGGTGACCTCTGTGCAAAACCAGCTGGGTGTTTTGGCCCTCAAGTTTTTCCTCTTGAGCCTAATGCACTCCCTTGTGGCTACCATTATTTTCTCTTTGGTGATGTACCATCTTTGGTCCACCTTAGTATCCTCTCAGATGCTTGCAAGCTGACTCCTTAGCATCTCCTCATCTTTCTGAAGTCCACATTCCTAAAATCTAGGATTTTAGTCTTAGTTGGGTCTTTTTCCCTGCCCATGTCCAACCGGAACCACTCTGTGTGATGGTTTGTTCACAGGAGAAAGTTCCATATGGTCACTCTTAATGAGATCATATGGTCACTGGAGTCTGGGGCATGGTTCTGCTCCGTGGACCTCTGGAACTCCTTCTTTCAGATTCCTGTCCATCCCACTGCTAGTACTTTCAGTTCCTTGTGGAGGGGGTCCTCTGCCAGGTCAAGCTTATGCTGTTCAGCCTGCCTATGGCACCCAGTACCTCTCAGTTGTGGTGGCCTACTTCAGATGCAGGAGCTTCAGGGTGTACCTGGATGCCTGGCTTATTGGGGGCATCTCCACGGAAACAGTGGAGCAGTCCAGGGATCTGGCCCTCCAGACCTTCTGGTACCTCGTCCTTCTTGTCAATCTGGCCAAGTCTGAACTGATTCCCATGTAGGCGATAAAAGTTCATTGAAGTGGAGTTGGACTGCATACAAGCCAGGACTTGCTTGCCTGTGGATTGGTTGCTGGATCTTATATCCTTTGCCAAATCATTAGGTTGGGCAGTCGTGCCTGGCATGGGAATTCCTCTGGCTGGTGGGGTACATGGTGGCTTCTACCAGAGTGCCCTGGTGGGTCCAATGACGTATGTGCCCCCTCCAAGGGGGAACCAGGCATCAGTGATCTCAGTGCCACAGTCAACTAAAACAGTTGATCTTCATCGAAGGTATCTCTTGCAGCAAGTCACACCTGTGGAACTAAAGTCACCAGGTGCCAGGGCCACACGGAAACTTTTCTAGCTAGCAGTCTTCCAGGGGGCCACGTACTATGTCACACGTTGACATCACCCTATCCTATAAGAGTGGGCGGCTCCCGCACACTCCTCAGTTCTTTACCCACTGTCGGCCCTCGCACGTCGGACATCCAGCCAGCTTCAGTCGACCACCATTTCTTTGGATTTCTTTTGTTTTTCTCTCCTTAGAATAGCATCACTTTAAAGTGATTTTTTTTTTCTTCGTTCATGCCGAGCTCCTTCTCTGATATGCTTTTCAGGAGGTGTGCCTGCAGCGAGAAGATTCCAGAGAAGGAGCTACAAGCCAGGAGTTCCTCTTCCCTGGCCCAGTACTTGGGTTCAAGCCTTCTCTAAGGCCCAGGACACATCCAGCAGGAATCATAAACATAAGCCAAGACTCGGTCCTCCCCATCCCATTCGCGGTCTCCGCTTTACGTGTCAACCACATTGGGGCTGGCCTCTTCAGGAGTGGCCCCCTCCGCCTCTCCTCCACAGGGCTACTGTTGGCAGCTCCTCCCACTAATCTCACTTTGGCGGACATCGGTTCCTCAGGTGCAAGTGCCCCACCGATGTCTCAGCCCCTGCTATTTTGGCTCTTGTTTTCCACAGGTCATCAGTCAGGTGGCTGTGTGGGTTCAGCATCATCCAGCGCTAGCTCAGTGCTTCCAGGGGCTCTCCCTGCTCCCTCAACACCAATCTTGGCTGTTTCCTCGGCTTCCAGGCCCCACCTCTCCCCGGCATCACCTGGGGTGGTCTCTCAGTCGTTCTCCTCCTCCTTTTTCGATGACGGCTCAGGCAGAGGAGATGTCCCTCAGGCCTCAGCCTGCTAGACCGCCCTCCCCAGCCCCAGCTCTGGCACCGGCCCCGGTGCCGTCAGGTGCCCCAGTGCCAGTCACGATAGATTTCCAAGTCATGCTTTCCTCTCTGTGGGATTTTATACAAGCTCAGCTTGCCCCTCCCCCACAAGGGCCAATGCTGCAAGGGCCTACAGTGCCTGCCCCTGTGCCCCCTTCTCCTACGGGGCTGCGGCACGCAACTCGTGATCTGGTGCCCCCTCACCCCCTCAGGACCTTGGGGCCTCACGCACCCCTGGATATTGCCTAATCCTCTGGGCTAAGGGCTCAATGTAAAGAGAAAATAGGAGGGTGGAGAGGAGGTATCCTTGTCTGGTGCCCTATCCCAGTTGAAAAGCCGGAGAAAGATGCCCATTTCCCCTGACATATACTAAAGGGATCAGTTTATATTGTTTGAAGTTATTGCACAGACTTCTGGGTGAAGCCAAACCTAGCAGGGACCCCATATAGAAAAGACCAAGAAACTTGGTCAAACACCTTTTCGGCATCCATACTCAATATGATGCCTGGAATTTGGGTGTGGTTTGGATAATCTGTGGCGTGCAGAGTACATCAAACATTATCAAATGCATGGCGACCCATTACAAAGCCCGTTTGATCGTGATTTACTGATAAAGGCCTTCCAGGTGCTTAGTAATTGTGGTCCTCAGGAACTTACAGTCAACACTGAGGATGGAGATAGGCCAATATTATGAACATTACGTGAGGTCTTTGCTGGGTTTGGGCAAAATTGATATAACTGCCTGTCTCCACGAGGCGGCATCTGGACCCCTTCCTTCAGTGTACTGTGGTAGGCTTCCAGGAACAAAGGCACAGTTTCTATCCTAAAGCTCTTATAGAATTTGGCTGGCAGGCCATTTGAACCGGGGCACTTGACTGTCTTACTAGGAGAGATTACAAGAAATCTCTCCTCCTTATAGGTGCACACAGCACATTCTTTCTTTAGCTTAGGTAGGTTAAGGAGCAAAGATATTCCTATTCCTCTGATCTGCTAACCCTAGCCCCATAAAGGCCCTCATAATAATGTTTAAAGGCATCTGTAATTTCCCTCATTGTCATCACCTTGATTCCTGCCTCTAGGTGTGTTACCTTAGTGATGTGAGCTCATCTTTCGTCACTCTAAGTCTACAGGCTAGTAATTTGAGGGCCATCTGGCAACCCCTCGTAGTAACATTGTCCCAAGTATCTGAGATTCCGTTCCACTTTATAATCTAATAATGACTAGAACTCTTTTTGGAGTTTCAACAATCCTTTCCCCCTCTGATGGGCAATTTTCTGCTGTTGAAGGGTCTCTAATTCCCATATCTGTTGTTCAGGTTTATCTGTCTTTCCTGCCTTTGTTTTTCCCAAACTACAGCTACTGCAATAAATTTGCCTCTAAGAATGTTTTTTTCTCAGATGGGAAAGGGATTCAAACCTGCAGTTGGAAAGCATAGAATGGCAGAGGGCACTTTCCCAAGGTTGGCGCATTACAGCTTCACCCACATGGGGTGAGTATCACTGGAAGGTTTTGATGCGCTTTTTTAGAACCCCCACTGCTACTAAGCACTTTAATCCTGATTACACGAACAGGTGTTGGAGAGAGTGCGGGGGGGGGGTTCACATTTTCTGGGGATGCCCAGAGCTCGTTGGCTTCTGGCGGCAGGTACACAAACAGATTCAGAGAATTTTGGGGGTTTTCTTACCAAGAACTTTTGATACCCTATGTTTAGGATTTCCAAGTAGGGAGCATTTAAAACTTTCTAGGCCTCAAAAGAAGCTATACCACACCTTCAGATTGGCAGCTTTAAAAAGTATCATAATTTGTTGGCGATCCACGAGACTACCTACTGCTCAAACCTGGAGAGACAAAGTAAATGAGCTAGAACAAATGGAAAGAATCTCAGCAGCTCTGAGGCTTACTATGGAGAGATTTGAACTGGTATGGAGGGACTGGTATGAGAAAGGTTCCCCATCGAACAACTAGAGGGAGAGGGCCTTTAATAGAGCGACAAGCACTGAAGTGGGTGTTAGCCCAGACCCCGTCCCATTAACTTTCCAGGTCTGAACCGACATAAGAGAGGTGGGAACAGGTAGCTGAGGCCCTTGGCCGAGCCATCCCTTACCTGCCATATGGGTTGGGAAAATCGTCAAGCCAACATCTATCTTAGAGCTTTTACCATAGGCAGGGAGGGAGGAGGGAAACGAAGAGCGGGAGGATACAGGCAGAAACGTTAAAGGAAGTGCACAAAATATAATAAAATAATATTAAAGTCCAACACGAAGAGGAGTGGGGAAGTAGTGAGCAGAGGGACCCATCCTAACACAGCATGTAATAGATGAGTTTGTTACGCACACTCCACCAATCAATTAATCAATAAATTTATTGGTTAATCAGCTGAATAGTTAACTATTGTTCGTTTTGTAACACTGTTGGGCCTTAAATGGTTTAAGGCAACGATCTTGTATAGTTCTTCAAAAACCGGGAAATGCTTTGTAGCAGATAGAGGAGCCTAAATTAAAAAAGGTACGAAATAAATAGTATATAATAGAATTAACTATGCGAGAACAGAGAAGAATGAACTGTGGAGCACCTTGAGACTACATCGGTATGGACATTTGAATTTGCCACCTGGGAGTTTATCCACAGAACATAGTATAATGGATGCTACATGAACTCCTCTAGCTATGACTGTCTAGCAATATTAATTGTATTCCCATTGGATTGTGATAATAGTTTAACTGTGGTTATGCTAACTTGATGTATTTTTCTGTGCATCAAGTAGCCAAAAAAAAGAATGTTTTTTTCTGTATCCCGTAATATCCCTGGGCTGATATCTGAGTGAGTTTTCCCTTAATGCCTGTGCAATTAACCCAGAGACCTCTTCCTTTACCTCTGTGTCCCTAAGTAAGGAGGTATTCCTATTTTTTGTAGGACACATTGTACTTCTAATGTAAAGAAATTGAAATATCTGCTTGCCCTTCATAGTATTCCTATAATATTCGCAGTTGCTCAGTATGGATATAGTATAATGAACAGATTGAGAGCTTCATGATTTTAGATAATGTCTGATAATAGATGACATATTTTAAATTTGAGATTTTAGGGTAAGTTTAGTACAAACAATGTTTTAAATTTTTTTGTGTGTGTTTGCACGTCACAAACTGTGTATTTGTTACATGTTTATTATTAAAGATCTGAATCTGAATATAAGTAAGGATGTATGCCTATTTTTATAGGGCACGTTGTACTTCTAATGTAAAGAACTTGGAATATCTGCTTGCTCTTCATAGTACTCATATAATATTCGCAGTTGCTCAGTATGGATGTAGTATAATGAACAGATTACTGAGAGCTTAATGATTTTAGATAATGGCTGATAATGAATAACCTGTTTTAAATTTGAAATTTCAGGGTAAGTTTAGTACAATGTTTTAAAATGTTATTGTGTGTTTGCACATTACAAACTGTGTATTTTGTTACATGTTTATTATCATTAAAGATCTAAATATAAGTAAGGAGGTATTCAGTCTCCAAAATGTACTTTTCATGCAAATTAAGATTACACTCTAGCGTAACTGGGCTGTGGTGTGAGAGGGCCAAAGGGCCCACTTCATAGCACTTGCACCGTGCTGCTGAGTCCTTGGGGAGGTGAAAGAGATCCAGTCTAGAGTACTTTTGGTGTACACGTGAATAATAAGTGAATCCTGGGGTAGAACCTTGCAAACACCACCTCATATCCTGCATACCCAATTTTTGCAACAGGGCATTTACCTTTTTCGCTACAGTATGCTTATGTCTGGGGATTTGTGAAGTACTGTCCAGTGTTGGGACAAAGGCAAGATTAAAGTCCCCCCACCCCCCACACGCACACACACACATATATATGAGGATCCCCTCTGCTTTCTCTAGGAGTAAAGAGTTGCCTATAAAAGGAGTAATCAGAACTGGGGTTGGGGGGCATATATAGATACCAGTGTAAGTTTTTGGCCGTTTAACTGCCCCTTGACCAATACACAACTCTCCTTTTTGTCAGCAGTCGTGTCTTGGGTCTCAGATTATACACCATTTGGCACCAGGTCAGTCACACCCCACCTTCACCCTGTTTTGTAAGAGGAGGACTGGATCTCTCAGAAGGTGCAGCTTGTGATGTTCAGGAGTGACAGATGGGTCTCTTGCAAGAAAACAAATTGAGGTTTTGATTGGCGCACATATCTCAAGATGTTTTTCCTTTTGACAGGGTTGGACAAGCATTTTACGTTGAAAGTCACAATTTTAGCAGAAAATGTAGCCATCTGCATTATATGCTGCCTTTCATCCATCTGTCCCACCCATCTATAGGTCTGCCACCACCACAGTTATCCATAGTACACCTAAGCTGTAATGTTTTTTTTAGTTTTGCATAATCCTGCTGCTACCACCGTCTTTTATATTATCTTACTTTAAACTGCTTATACTTTTGTGATGACCTATGGTTTTCCTTTGTTTGTATGTTATTGCCCTGCCTTTTCCTTAACTTCTACCCCCTCTCCTATAGTTGCATACTTTCCTGCTTCCCTCTCCCCCTTTAGCAAAACCCCCACCTTTCAACTCTTCCTACTTCTCTGGGTAACTTCTTTGACTCCCTCTCTTGTGCCCCTTTCCTTTCTTTCTTGTGCTCTCCCCTATTGGCTCACTCGCCCCCTGCTGCCGCCTCTTCCCTTCCAATCCTTGGTTCACACCTGGACTCTTCTGGGATCCCCTTACTCTTCACTCACCTAACAGCCTCCTTTCATCTTCCTTGGTCACTGTCCTCATCCCTTTTTCCCACTCTTCTCGCAAACTGCCAGGACTCCCTATCTAGGGTTCCCTTACTTTTCACTTACTGAATCTCCCTTCTGCTCCTGGGCCCCTCTGTCTTTTCTCTTGTAATGCCTTTTAACCTCGCTCTCCTACTTCTTTAGCCTTCCGCTGTGCTCTGCCAGCCCTCTCCTCTCCCCCTTGCCCTGGCTCTGTTCTGCCCCTCATTTCCCCCTCTTCCCCCCCACCTCAGCCCAACCCCTTAACTGTAATCTCCTCAATCTCCCTATAACCTCTTCCTCCCTACCTGCCTGGCTGGTCTCTCCCTCCACTAGCTCCTCCTTACTTCTTCTACAATTCATCCTTCTGCTGCTCCTCTCTCAGCTAACCCTGCTCCTCCTCTTCTTCCCTTCACTTCTGAGCTATGTCTTACTCCCTTATCTTGCCCCCTCGCTACCCCCCCTGTAGTGCATTTCCTACCCCCCTTCACTGCATAAACTCTCCACTCTTCCCTACTTCCAACATCTCCTGTCCTCTCGGCTTCCTGTCTATCAAATATGTTCCTTATTACTCTCTCTCTCTCTCTCCTCTTCCCTCTTGTTTACCTTTGCTTCCCTCCCTTCTACAGGCTTTCCCTTTTTCCCCTCCTTCTCCATCCTCCCTTCCGTCCCCCACCTTCCACTCCTCCTCCTGCCTTCCCTCTCTTCCCCATTCCCCCGGCTCCCTGGTCCCTCACTCCTACCTTCCTCCTGCCTTCATCTTGAATCTGGCTTCCCACCTACCCACCCTCCTCCCCTGTACTCTCCCTCCCAACTGCCACAAAAATGCACCTGTATCCTAGTTAAGCTCCATACTTTGCTACTGCTATTGGTTGCTGGAGACATTGAGCCCAATCCTGGCCCTGCTCACTCCTCTCCCACTTGCCTCCCCAAAGGGTTGAGATTGGCACACGTTAGTGTCAGAAGCCTCCTCCCGAAGGTGGACCTGCTATAACCGCTCATGGCTAACCTTCACCCTGATGTGCTAATTATATCTGAATCTTGGCTTCCCCCAAGATTTCTGATACTGCTGTAGCCACACCTGGGTACTCCATTACCTGCCAGGACCATGCCAGCAGGGGTGGTGGTGTTGCCACTTACCTCTCCTCTGCCATCCATTTCAGTTCTATACTCTCTGTCTTTTCCCCATCTGCCTACAAACATTTACTCCTCAAACTCTCCTTCCCTTTCTCTATCCCTGTCTTCGTGGCTGGTGTTTATTGCTGCTCAGGCTTCTCCCGCTGTTTTGTCACAGACCTCCTCACTACTCTCTCTACCCATGCCTCGACAGGTGAATTACTTATCCTTGGAGACTTCAATTTAAATGGTCTCTCCCCTTCTCATTGCAAATTCTGCTAAAACATTAAGTTCCTTAATCTTTCTCAACTGATCTCTGACCCTACCTGCCACAACCATAAATCCCTTAATCACACCCTACTGGACTGGGTTTCTGCCTCCCACCCCACTGGATTATTGATGCCTGCACCCTTCTGGACACTCTGTGACTGCCATCTGGTCTACTTTATCCGTAAATTACACCACCCCAAGGCCCCACCCAAACTCCTCCAGATCCGGTCCTTCTGATCACTGGACTTATCCTTCTTCCACACGGACTTGGCAGCTACTGACTGGTCGCCAATCTCCTCTGCCTGCTCCGTTGATTTTGCTCTCAGCTATTTTAAGTCCAAATTTCAGTCTATCTGGGACCTACCTGCTCCCCTCAGAAAAAACGGTCCGTGGTTCCCACCTCCCTTGGATCTCTGCCAAATTGCTGCCCTGCCTGTGTGCTCAGGATCTTGCCTGGAAGGCTCACAAGTCCTCTGGCTCCCCTGCTGAGTAACTCAAGTATCTTGCCCTTCACAACACCTGTACCAAAGCCACTAGGCTTGTTAAGGTGGAGTACTTTACCTCCACCTTCCAGACTAACATTAACCACTCCTCCAAGTTCTGGAAGGTCATCCATGCCCTCCTTTCCACCCAACCCAGTCCTCCACCCTGGTCTTCAAAGTAAGTGATGTCACCATTTCTGACCCCCTGTCTGTTGCCTCAGAGTTCAACGCTTTCTTCATCACCTGTGCCTCCTCCTTTCTGTCCTCCATCCCTCCCAGCCCTCCCTCTGCCTATCCTCCCCATCTCCCCCTTTCTCCTTCTCTCCTGTATCTCCTGCTGACACTCTTAGGTCCCACCTAGCCCTAAACCCTCTCAAGGGCAGGCATGGGTTCATAATGTCACAAGACATTATGCCGCATGGCAGAATCGCGCTGACAATACAGCGCGATTTCTGCCATGAGACATATGTCTTTTTTCTGTGGGGAGCTCTGCCCCCACCTCCCCCATTATGCGGGTTATGCTCCGACCCCCACTACAGATTCTCAACTCTGGGGAAGGGGGGTTCAACTAGGAAGCACACAAGTCAAATCAAAATTAAAAGTTTCTGGGACCGGGAATCAAACCCGGTCCCAGACGCAGCACCTGGATTCCTGCTGCTGTGGCTCAGTCCTGTAAGCCACGGCAGCTGCTCGACAGAACCCACTCCTAGCAGAGGTCTTATCCTCTGCCTGGGAAAGCGCTAAAGGTAAAATACTGCATACAGCAGTATACGCGGTATTGCACCATTAGTGCTTGCATACTACGCTGCACCGGTTTAACCATAATGTCGTACGCTATTAAGCGTGCGACATTATGACCTGGTAGGTTAAGGGCAGGAGTCCTGATAGGCTGAATCCTAAACTCCTCCATCTCTCTGCCTCAGCTATTGCTCTACCACTCTCCTCCCTTCTAAACCTCTCCTTCTCTCTTGCCCCTGTCCCTGATGCATGGAAATATGCTACTGTCGTATCCCTTCCCAACGGAGGCGACCTCTCCACTCCTGGCAGTTAGCACCCTATCTCCCTGCTCCACCCCTTGCTAAACTTCAAGAGCACCTAGTACTTTCTCAGCTCTCCCCCTTCCTTGATTCATCTTCCTTCACCCCTTTCCAGTCTGGTTTCCGTAAATCCCACTCCACTTCCTCCTCCCTCTTCTGGCTTACTGACTTCATTCTGTCAGGCATGGATCAGGGCCTTGTCACTTTCGCCATCTTTGTCAACTTGGCCAGTGCCTTCGACACTGTAGCCCACCCCCTTCTCCTTGACAAACTTACAGCAGTGGGGACTTTCCTCATCTGCTACTAACTGGTTCTGCTCCTACCTTGGTGGTAGGACTCAGTCAGTTAGAATTGGAGATTCCTTATCCCCTCCACTCCCTATCACCACTGGTGTCCCCCAAGGTTCCCTCCTTGGCCCAGTGCTCTTTTCTGCTTTCCTGAATGACCTCCCCGCTGCCTGCATCTCTGTGTCCATCCATATGTACACAGATATTACAGTTCTTTATGTCTGTGATCTCCCCCCCCCACCAATTTGATGGCCAAGCTCCAGCTGGACTTCGACAGTGTCCAGCACTGGCTCCAATCAAATCAACTGTCCCTCAGTGCCAAAAAAGCAGTCTCTATGACCTTTAGCACTAAGCAGAAGCTCTCTAGGCTTACTGACCTCCCCGCCTTCTACACCATTGGTGGGAGCACGATCGATGATATTCCCACCTTTAAGTACCTTGGGTTCTGGCTTGATCAAGACCTCTGCTTTTCTGGGGGTGTGGATGCCATCCACAAAAAATGACACCCTAAACTACATACATTACACAGAAACTGTGGTTGCATCCCCCTGCTGGCTTGTAGAGCCATTGTTCAGCAAATGATTCTCCCCATTTTTGACTATGGCGACATCATTTGTAGTGCTGCACCTAAGTCCACCCTGACCAGACTGGATTCCCTCTTCCACTCTTTCAGTTGCTTTGGACTGCCCGCCCCGCACCCACCAGTGCTCCCTTTATACCCTCCTGTTCCTTCCCTCCCGCAAAGCCAGGTGCCTCTCTCATTGTACCTCCTTAATCGCTACATTCTGGCTTGGCTGTCTCCCCACTTACCTCACCTCTCTCTCTCCCCTTCCCACTACACCCTCTACTTCCAAGGTAGAGGATTGTACTTAGACAGTCCCTGTCCCCAGGTTCATTCTGCTACATTTCATTCACAGGGTACATCCCTGAGGTAAAATGGTGATAATCTATTTCCTGTAAGTAGGGGCCGCCACCGAGGTTTCAAACAAATTGTAGAACCAAAAACGTCTTAAGGCTGTCGGGGAGGGATCAACAGAAAACACCAGACACGGCTTAGATAACACTAGTACACCCCCCCCCCAATGAAAACTTTGGCTTCAAACCATTAACAATCTAGTGATCCCTACAGTTTGTACCAAAACCTGAACAAACTGCTAGTGATAACATGTGGGGGATGTGGCCCTTCTTTCGCTGCCTAATGTTTAACCAGGTGCAAGACGCCTCAAGGACTAATAGGAATATCCTCCAAATCGTAGCGTGATGCCAGCCTGGAAGTGACCCTCTTAAACTGTGCTCTGTTGTGAATGAGCCGTTGTATACATAATTTTTTTTTGCTTACAGTTTTCCCCCAGTCCCGGTCGGCCCTCCTCCTCCTCCTCTTTTTTCTTCTGGCCACCATCCTTCCAGCCTTGACCTCCAGTCTCGGGCTGTCACCTCCTACCCCCACAGCTTACCCACCATGGCGGGGTGGTGGGGAGCCCCCAACTCGACCCACCAGGTCCGGATCCAGTACTGAATGAGGCCCTCTTGGAGGCAGGGCCTGCAGCAGCTGGCCATCAAGCCGCTCAACCGGACCGCATTTTCTGGCATCTTCTGTGCGGAGGGGAGCATGCAGTGCTGACAATGGGCATGCCATGCGCGCATCCGTACGCAGCATGCCCGTCGGCTGTTCCACCTCTGTGCCCCCACTGTACAGGACCTGGCTTGCCAACACCTAGCCTCCACTAGGTGTCAGGCAAATGCCGGTCTCTGTTTCCCACCCCAGGCGGTCCCAGACGACCCGCTCGCACCTTGAACATGGGTCGCCGGCATGGCAGGAGGTAAGGCATCGCTGCCTCAGCCCTCTGCACCACTGGGCCAGCTCTGTAGACATAACTTTCCATTCCATTCAGAACCCCATGGCTCCAGTTTAAATGCGGCGCCCCCCCAACCACATCAATAACCATCAGTGTTACCTTGTGTATCGGGTAAAACAGCAGACCTGTCAACAATACAGCCCTTGCATTGATCTGATAAGAGTCCCTGCCTAATAGTACCCCAAGGGGCCCACCAGGGAGTAATGAAGAAGCCACTAGGGCCAAGATTTGCATTCCCAAACTGTCCACTGTAATGATCTAAAGGGACATTCCAGAAGCTATCCCCGTGAAGCGTCCCACTTCCTCGGTGGAAAAAAGTACCCACAGCTCACCCCACTCTGCAAGACTGCACCATTTTACATCTCTGAGAAAAGCTCCTTTAAAATGTTGTTTGGTGCCCCTTCCCCTTCCCAGCACCCCGAGAGAACTATTACTGTGTGTCCAAAGGCCTGGGTATTGGAAAGCCCCTTCATTTCACTGAACATCCTTAAGACTGGCACTGTGCTGCTACAGTTGATCCCACTGGCTCCTGTTGATCTTGGTGCTGGGGAGCCTTCCTCTGGAACTACCGCAGCAGCTGCCGGATCTCCAACATGGTCTGTGGAGCCTTCTTACATCTGGAGGCATGACTGTTTCTTCTGCGGGCCTGTGCTTTGGCATTTTGGTCTGCCACTGACAACCGTTGTGTTGTGGCAGATTTCTGCTGCTCCAGTGGGATACCATGCTCCTAGAAAGATGTAGTCACTTCAGCTGGGGTTTCATATAGCTGGGATCCTTCTACCTAGACGATTCTCATCTTAGCCAGATAGGGGCCCAGGAAATGGATCTGATGTGTTCTGAGGGATCATGTGCTCTCCATATATTGCAGATGCCTTCTTAAAATCTCCGCAGGTAGTCGTGATCCAAATAATTCCAGACCTTGTTGTGCCTTATTTTCTTTTTCTGCCAGGCCAGTTTCAAAATCTCCTCTTTAGCCTGAAAGCTGGATAGTTTCGTGAGGATCAGACTGGGCCTGGCGGTAGGATCAGAGGGCTCAGGTAACAGTGCTCTGTGTGCATGCTCAGTTTTAAACTCCATAGTGGCGGGCAGCATGAGTACATCCCTGAGGAGGTCCTGTAATTAGACAAACATGTTGACTGTTTCCAGTGCTTAGGAAGTCCTCTCAGCCTTAGATTATCCCTCTGGGTCCATGCCTCCAGATCAGTACACTTGTCTTGGAGTGTTTCGGTGTAATAAAGCAGGGAGTGCAAGGCCTGGCCTAGCTGGTGTGGTCCGTCTTCCACTATGGCCACTCGTTCTTAAGTCTTATCAAGAAGCCACTTCACTCCCATCAGCCGTTAGTTTAGTTTTCGGAGTTCGGCTTTGTTTTCTTTTTCAGGAGACCTTTATCTTTCAGAGAAGAGTTTCAGATCTGTAGTAGATCAGCCATTCCATCTCCTGATCCATATTGTAAGCTGCTTTGCTGGCTTCAGCTGGGGAAACTCTTCTATTGCGGTCAGAGCTTAAAGCATGAAATTTGCAGCCATCCTGTTCAGGTTTAATTTTATTCAACAGGGACTGCGTCTGTCTACTGTCTCCTTCATCTCTGCATGTCATTTTCACTTGTTTTAAGAGAGGTTTAATTTGAAGAGGAGAACGTCTTTATTGTGGGGTGGGAGAGAGCTGTCAGGTTAAGCTGCTATCCCAGTCGTGACATCACTGGAAGTCCGCGTAGTTTGAATTTGAATTCTTATAAAGCTACACGCAGGCAGAGTAATGAACAGAAAGAAGTGGGGTCACGCTTAGTCTAACTAACTTATTGGGGCAGTTTCTGCAGCTGGCCTTCATTTCTGCAGCAGTCGCCACATGCCACAGAACTGCAGAAAATAGGGGGACTTGATTATAAGGAGCAGATGCAGGGATCCACAGCAAGTACAGGTTGGCTGGTAGGAAGTCGCCCATGGGCTTGAAGGCTCATTCAACTAGCCATATCCCTGCCTCTGTGGCCGCAGCCAGGTATGCCCGAAACAAAATAATACATTGCATTGAAAAACATTTGCAAATAGAACAGATGATAATACCTTTATACAGAAATCACATTTGACTGCATATTGATGTCTCTTCCCCATTATGGAGCCCATATGACAAACTGGATATTGATATCCTTAAAAAGATTTCAACACAGAACAACCGAAATTACCCCTGGACTTAGACATGACTTATGACAGCCAGCTACGTAAATTGGTCTTAGCCCAGGTAAAAAGAATATGGTGGGACTTGCTACCGCGATACCAAATAATAGTAGACTGTTCATTAATGAGGGATCTGAATTTTTCCTTCGAACCTCAGATGCACAATGTAAGGGGACATAAATTACAGTTATGAACCAAACAATTCAGAAAGGATCATAAGAGTTATTTTTGTACTCAGAGGGTTGCGGGGGTCTGAAACAGTCTCCGAAAGGAATTGGTCAATTCAGAAACATGAAACATTATTTAAGAAAAGATTGGATGACTGCATGTTGGAGGGCATATTAAATGGATACTGCCACAGAGAAGTGGAGGATGGACTCAATGCGGGTCGCCTTCTTACATCTCTCATTCAAGTATAGTATTGAGTGTAGTATAATGAGTGCTGTGCTCTCATCGGAGTTAACACAATGCAATTGCATAATGGGGAAATGGGAAATTGTTTAACTAGGAAAGGCACACTAAGCCGAAGCTTGTTTCCAGGTATGACCCGGGAGCACAAGGAAGTTAAGTGACTTGCTCAGGGTCACACAGTGTGCTAATGGGGGCTGTGGGATTCAAACCCAGGTCTCCAGGTTTTGGGTTCCGTGCCCTAAACCACAGCACTGTATTGCCTCTGCATACAACTGAGTGCTGCAATAGTTTTTCTCTTGTTAGAATGCACATTGTAGAAGATCTTCAGGAAGATGGGCGAAGTGCTAAGGAGCCACCTGGCGGACATCAGAACAGATATGAGGGTGGAGCAAAGGTGGTTCATCATTAAGGAAGGAATACTGGTTCCCAGAGAGGAGTGTGTTAGGCTCAGAGGGAGGAACACAAGGGCCAAAGCACCCAGCTGGTAAAGTTCTGGAGTTGCCCAGGCAGTAAGGGAAAGAGGTTAGCTTATAGGAAATTTAGAAAGACCAAGAGAGAGGTGGATAGGGAAAATTACCTAAGGTTGGCTAGTGAGGCAAGTAAAGAAGTCCAGCGAGCTAAGGCACAGAAGGAGCTGCAGATAGCTGAAGGAATTAAGAAGGGAGAGAAGGCCTTCTTTCGCTATACAAGCGAGAAAAGGGACAAGAAGGACGGGATTGTCAGGCTTAAGAAAGGGGAGGAGTGGGTGGAGGATAACAGGAGAAGAGCAGGGATACTAAAAGAATACTTCTGTCTTCACCTGGGAGAAGGACAGACCAGTGCCTTCAGGAGGGAGAAGGGGAGGAGCAGGGGTAGGGGAATGCAGATGTAGTGATAGAGGAGGAGGATATAGTGAGGAAGGGGCTGCTAGCGTTGAAGGTGGATAAATCACCAGGCCCAGACAGAGTACATCTAAGGATACTAAGGGAACTGGTGTCAGGGCCACTGGCGGGCCTATTTAATAGTTCACTGGAGTCGGGTGTAGTACCGCAAGACTGGAGAACAGCACATGTGGTGCCCCTCCACAAAAGCGGTCCCAAGAATGGCCCAGGGAATGACAGACCAGTCTGACCTCACTCGTGTGCAAGCTCATGGAGACCATACTTAAGGAAAGGTTGGTAGAATATCTAGAAGAGCATGGTTTCCAGGATGCGAGGTAACACAGGTTCATGGAGGGGAGATTGTGTCAAATGAATCTGATTGACTTCTTTGACTGGGTCACTAAGACAGTAGACATCCTCTATCTCGATTTTAGCAAGGCTTTTGATCAGGAAGTTGGCAGATCTGGGGGTCGGGAAGAAGATGACCTGATGGGTGGAAAACTGGCTGAGGGACAGAACCCAGAGGGTGGTTGTGGGGGGAGGGGGAGTTATCTGGCACCAGAGAGGTCACCAGTGGGGTTCCTCAGGGCTTAGTGATGGGCTTGTTGTTGTTCAGTGTCTTTATCAGTGACATTGGGGATGGCATTAAGGGCAAAATGTGCCTATTTGCGGATATCACCAAGCTCTGCGGGAGAGTGGACACATCTGAAAGGATACAGGACAATCTGGAAAAGCTGGGGAGGTGGTCCGGATCTGGCAGCTTCGCCTCAGTGCCAAGAAATGTAAAGTTATGCACATTGGAGCCAAGAATCCCAGGACGGAGTACTACTTGGATGGAGTCCAGGTGTCTGCATCAGAGGAGGAGAAGGACCTGGGAGTGATGATCACTAGTGACCTGAAGCACTCCACACAGTGCAAGAAAGCCGCAGCAAGGGCAAACAAGAGGCTGGGATGCATAGCTAGGGGGATCAGTAGTAGGAGAAAGGAGGTTATACTGCCCTTGTACAGGTCACTGATGAGGCCACACCTAGAGTATGGAGTTTAGTACTGGTGTCCACATCTCAAAAAGGACATTGACCTGCTGGAGAAGGTCCAGAAGAGGGCTACAAAGATGATAGTGGGTCAGGGCAGGATAAGACATATAAGGAGAGGATGAGGGCACTGAACATGTACTCCCTGGAGGACAGCAGAGAGGGGGAACATGATTAAGACCTTCAAGTACTTGAAAGGGATAAATAAGGTGGATAAGGAGGGTCTCTTTATGCTAAGCGGCAACCATAACATGAGGGGGCACAGTCTTAAGCTGGAGGGGGGAGGTTTAGGAGGGAGGTCAGGAAGCACTTCTTTACGGAGAGAGTGGTGAACACTTGGGATGTGCTGCCGGAAGAGGTGGTCTTGTTGAAGATGGTGGGCAGCTCCAAGAGAGGCTGGGATAGGCATGGGGGAAGGTAAGGATCACGGGTAGAGAGGTTGGGAGGAGTGGGGGGGGGTGGTAGGATCAGTAGCTCAGGCTGAGTACCTTGCAATATGAGCAGACTAGATAGACCAGATGGCCTTCTTCTGCTGGCTTCTTTGTTTGTATGTACATTTTCAAGTATGCTTACCTGTATAAGGACATCACAGGGATACATGAATGGAAGGGGCGAACAGTATATGTACAGTAACCAGTGGGGAGAGGGTGTTAAAAGAGCAACAGCAAAAAAGAAGCAGACTAGGTTCTTTAATTTGTATTAGCATTGTGCTAATTTCATCAGAGGCTGGATTTTATTTCAGACTAAGTGCTTTAATTTATATTTACATGGAGCTGATTTCATCAGGTATTTAATTCTATTATATTACATGCTGTGTAATTAGATTAGATGTTTTGCCATGGGCAACACAAATTGCAGTAACCTACAGTCTAATTCTGAGCCGTATGTAGTCCGTTTTAATTGTGGTGCAGTCAGACCATAATACTGTTATGCCATTAGAACCAGACCAATGCCTGACCTTGCCCAGCATGTTACCTAAACCAGGGTCCAATATAACACTAACACTGACAGATACACAATTCTTTCTACTTCCACAGCTGTTTGTTGTAATAAGAGGAGCATCTAACTTGCATCTTTTGATGTCGGATTTCTAGTCTTTCTGCTTAGCTGAGGAGACCTAGACTAGGCTACACTGGATGTGCAGTTGGCCAGTGATGTTTTACCCGCCTTTGTTTATGGGGGGTGCAGGTGGGTGCTGAGAGGCAGCTTTGAAAGTGTATGCCTTGTGGAAGCTGCATCTAATGAGAAAGTCTGCATGACAAGGAGACCAGAAGGACTGAAGTAAGGGCTCCTTTATTATAGAATGCCCTTCCTGTTTGTATTAGACATGTTGATTCTTAGGAGAGTTTTAAATCTGCCCTTAAGGCATGGATGTTCTCACAAGCCTTTGAATTCCCAGAACCTGAAGTGTACCCAACTTTTATGATTTCTAGTGTATTGACGTATCATTTTGTGCCTTTTTTTAAATCCTGTTAATAATGTATTGGTGTGTTAGCTTGTTATTTAGTTGTCTATTTGTTATGTATCTGTTTATCTGTATTTTTACTTGTATCTGTTTGCACTATTTGTGCATGGTGATTTTGTATTGTACAGCACCCAAAACTTTACTGCGTAGCCGGCCCAGTGGCGTGGAGGGCTAAAGCACTTGGGCACCTTATTTTTTGCTGCACTGGCAACCTTGGTTTGGGAATGGGCCTGGACCACTTGGGGGCTGGCTGGGGCGAGAAGCCTGCTCGTCCACTGACTTGCCTGCCACAGCACCATGAGATGGCCAGGAAGGTGACCCCCCCCTCAAAAAAAATCCAGATGCTCCATGGAGGCGGAGCATGCACGACACATCATTGCAAGAAGACCAGAGGGGAAAAAACCTCTGACTGAAGCACAGTGATGGCCTTGTCTGTCTTAGCCCCCCCCCCCAACAGCTGGACACCATCGACCATGGTCCTGTGGCAAGACCCACTGGAGAAGGCAAGTCCTTGAGCTGTTGGGGGACATGGCTGAAGAGAGTGGTTCAGATGTGGGTCAAGTCGGAGCAGTTAAGGCAATAAACATCATTGTGGGGGAAAAAATATACTTTACTGGATGAGTGCGTTATAAATACAAATGGATTCGGTTGGTCTGGATAACCAATATGTTAATCTCTGAAGAAGGCTTTGATCGTGAGAACTGTGCAACTTCACTAGCTTATGTTAAGGTACCTTGTGTTCTGGGCCTTTATATACTTCAGTTATTATTAGACCGGAGACTGGTCTAAAGAAGTCAGTTCTGTTACTTCGGGTATTGCAGTACATGGATCTAACTTTAGTCTAAGACGTGCATGCTGGCCACAGTGATCATGTTTAATATTATTACACCATTTTGCAGGGGCTACTTTAAATACTGCATTTCACCCCTTGTTGTTGGTCCCTGCTTATGAAGCAGGGTGGCTTACCTGATGGACCTAGAGTCCCTTCTGACCTTTAAATTGCTGTGCTATTTTATTACCCAGTTGCTGAAGTGTATGGACTACAGGCTTCATATTTAAAGTAACTTTATATATTGTAAATTCCTTCAAGGGCCGTTTAATTTAGCATCTGTAATGTTTGCATGAAATTAACAAAATATAAATTAAAAATACACTCAGATCTTATTAAAGCATTTAGCATCCTTTTGCAGAGAAATCCATTCAGGTATAATGTGGGCAAGTAACAAAATGTCCCTTGTTGCAGAGTATAGCATTGTACTTACTGACTTTTCAGTTCTGAGGTCTCAGGAGGGATTTTATTATGCTGGCCCTTCATCTGGCTGAAAAGTGAGCAACTATGGAAATGTTGGACTTTGTTTCACAGTATGATTCTTGTTTGTGTTTCTGTTAGTGGCCAGCACAAAAGCTGGGAGACAGGGTATTGTAACTGAGCTAGTGGGAGAAAGCAACTCGATGGACCACTACCCCCCCAACACCATGTGTACCTGTGTATGCACTGTATGTTGTGGAGATATTGTGTCAGTGTACCTCACCCAGGTCTTTTCTCTCATTCTTTCCAGACAGGAAAACGAGTTGGCAAGGTTCTGCACACATCCTTACAGAGCATTTTGAACAAAGAAGAGAGTCTGGGGAAGAAACGACAGAAAGTCGGATTCCTTGGATGATTTCTTTTGTGCCGTAACTTTTGTATCTGCCTTTGCATTGCAGTTATTGGAAGCAATGAACTTTTGAGAGTTTAAACCCAGAGAAGTATACAAGAGTTACAAGAGCCAATATAGCACTGCTGACGTACTGTATGGACCCGCACTCCCAACATTTTTCCCCTTATTACATATAAGACAGAGCCCTCGACCTTTTCAGATTACTGCCAAATAACTACTCTGAGGGCCATATACTTGAGGACAATCCGGTGTAAGACATACAAAGTCCCATAGTGATGAAGATCAGTTTTGTTTCGCCAAGTTACTGTAATACTACACTTTATCACCACCCAGTGTTTCTTTCACAGCAAATGATTCGAAGAATAGCATGGTATTTTGTCTACGCATCATTGGAGTAAGGAGTAACAAAATGGTATGCTGTTGATAAAGGATGTCTCCAAATTGGGTAGCCACTAGAAGTGTATAGTAGTTTGGTCATCTGACCTAAAAACGGGAATAATACTGTTTCTCAAGGATTATACTGTAAACCTCATGGACTACCACTTTTGTAAAAGCAGCCTTCTAATTGGTCAGGTAGTAGTCTGTATATCACTTTGAAAGGACCTCTGACATAAACAGCAGTATCATGACAACATAAACATATGTAGTTCACAGCTTAAAAAGATTGGTAAACTAAGGAAACATGGACAAAAAGGGCAACATTTGATTCATACTAGCGTTGAGGATCCTACTTTTGATGCTTTAATAGCACATGGGGATCCAGGGGAGCAGTACGAGCCCTTCAGTGCACGTCTGCACCCTAATCATTACATTCAAGTCATTATCAGCAAATGAAAGAGCTCAGCTTTAGCCCTTATTGCTCAGTTACAAACCTAGTGGAATACGTTTTTTTGTGAAAACAGAGTACTGATTGGCGAGTTAGTGGTCCATATCTCACTAGTGAAGAATCTTCAACAAAAATAAACAGCATTACGGCAACTTAAACAAGTCATTGTTCTTTTCAAAATAATTTTAAAATAAGCTACAATGTAAATTTGTAGTTTGTGGTTCAGTGTTGTGTATGGAAATCTGCGCACTGCCAGATAAGAGTCCCTTGTCTGTTACGAGTCCCCATGGTTACCGACACTGCATGTTCCTCATAATGAAGACATCAGCAATGCTGAAAATCCCCCAAATGGACTGTTTTGTTAAAAATGAACTACAGTAAATGGCGCCAACTCATGTAGCTTTTACTTAAATCACATAAAATGTTTTTAAACTTATCCTGTGGTTTACTGTTGTTTTTTTCTTTTTACCACAGTTCAGGAAGTGTTAGAGAGAAGGTAAATTAAAACAAACATACAGTACTATACAAAATAATGTATAGGCAACAATTAACACAACAAGGCTGATGTTTTCATCTCTGAGTGAGATGACATCATAGAAACCTCTCAAGCTCTATAATGTCATCTCACCCCTTGATGGAGATAGCCTTGTTGTGTATGGTTGCCTATACACATTCTCTATATAGTGTATGTTAGGACGCTGTTATGCATGGACTTCGATGCTTGGAATATCTTTATTGCGAGCGGTGTCATTATGTGCTGCAATATGAATGGCACAGCATATAAGGAATAATATATGGGGGCCCATACGCAATAAGCCTGTATTTCCATCTCAAGGTTGAGATACTAGCATATGGACCTTGAGAGTGAAGCTCAAGAGGTCCGTACTGGTATCTCAACCCCAAGATGGAAACACGAGGCGAGCTGTATATGGGTACTCATATTTTATTTGTAATAGTGTGTGGTAAAAAAGAAAGAAATGCGGCTGACATGTTTTTTTTTTTTCGTTAGTTTGTTTTTTAAAACCGGGGTTACCATAACGCTGAGGTACAGTGCTCAGAGAAGTGAAACCAGGCAGGCAGAGTTAGCCCAAGGGAATTGCAACTGCAGTTAATGATAGAACGTGCACAATAAGGTTATTAGAATGTGCACAACAAGGTTTTTGAGCTGCTTGAATTCCATGCGCAATAAGCCCTAACCATACAGTATAGAATGTTGTTGCACCCCTTCCTTCTTACAACCACAGCACTGACAAATAAAGACTAATTTTTTTTCTTTTCATCTAGGTTTTTCTGCCACTTACATGAGAGGCAGCTAATCTACTTCTGTCCATGCTCCCTCAAGTCAGCCACCGACTCACCCAGGACTTACCTCAGTCAGTTATTCCTCCCACGAATTCCCCATCATTGCAGGGCTAGAGGGGGGAGAGCAACCCCCCCCCCAGTTCAGTATATCCATGTTATGTATTGCTGCCCATACATTATCGTCTAGAATAAAGGCTGCTAGCTGCACCATTGAGCAGACTTGGTAGACCATAAAGGCCTTTTTCTGCTAGCAATTTTCAAATGTTCGTAATAACTTTGATGTATAACAGCAACCTTTTGACCTTGTGCTTTGAGTAAGTAGCTACTAAAATAAATGGCTTGAAACTGTATTCACAACATTATAAAACAGATTGGTGGAATAGAGCCTCCTAATTGGCTGTAAAATTCTGTTAGGCCTGTGACTTAGATAACCATGTATGTACTCTAGAGCCTAATAAAATCCTAAACAGGTCACAACTCTATTTTAAAATATCTATTTTTATAACAGCAGTAAGGTAAGGCGGCCCATCAGTACAGCATTTGAGATACTGCTTGTGATGCTGGTGACCCAGGCTCTGGAACTAAACGGGGTTGCTGGGGGCCGACCCGGTGGGGGGAGGGATTCCAGTCATAGGACGCTGTTCTTCTCTGGTGAGGGCGAAGTATGCAGCTGCCACAGAAGTGTCACCTAGGTGACTAGAAGAGAAGCTGTAGGTGGGCATACTTTAACAGGGGAAAGATGCTGACATGCATTTCAGAACGCTCTGGTGTGCATGCAAGTGAATGATGTTGCAGAGCCGGTGTCTTAAAGGGGACAAGAAAATAGTGAAAATGGCCTCAGTTGCTGGAGGTGATGGGTCCCGATACATCCCAGCCCCCACTCTACTGCCACCTACGACCTGACAAATGACAGCTGTCGGGGCAGTATCCCCCAACCCGCCTGAAGTAGAAAACCACAGATCTTACTTCGAGAGGGTTCCTTCAGTATGTCATTACATATAGGACTAGCACTACCTGGCATCTAGGCTGCACGGCAGACTTTTCTAGCAGTACCTGACGGGGAACCGCCCAACCAACGTCACGTGACAATCAGCGTAGCCGTATATAGTGGACGGTCCTAACGCTCGCCTTTCAGTTCTTTCCCGAAGTCACCTCGTGTCAGTCGCATTGCAGACTTCCATTAGCAATCATAGTGTTAGTTTTTACGTCTGATTTTCTTTCGCTAAATTTTTCTCTCAAAATCTTCTTTGCTAATGTCTTCACCCAAGAAGAAGTGCTTGTCCTGTGGCACACAAATCCCTCAAAAAGACTCTCACCTTAAATGCTTGATCTGTCTAGGCCCAGACTACCCTGTCTTATCCTGCCCGGAGTGCCATACATTCAACCAGGCCACCAGAAAGCAGAGACATCAGGCTTTGGAGGACCACCTTCTAAAAGTCCATCTTGCTTCTTTAGAAAAGCAAATGGACCAGATCTGCAAATCCTCTTCTGAGAAATCTTCTCCCATAAAGAAAGAGCACCGCAAGGAGAAATCTCGGGAGTGGGAGCGCTCCGTGGAGGCCCAGCCAGAGGCATCTCGGCCTTCAATGAGCAAGGCAGTTTCCCATCCGCCTAAGGTGAAGACATCAGACGGTAAGTCAGACAAAACTTCCACGGGTAAGTCATCCATCAGTTCCTCTGATGGCTGTGCCATCCCTGCCATTAAGTCAGCCCTGGCTCCTCTGGGGACCGTCCGGCCACCAGCAAGTCAGCTCCCCAGGCCTCGGGGACCCGCTGGTACCAACCGATAAGTCGGCCGGGGGCTCCTCCCCCACCCAGCTCCATCTGGTAAGATGTCCATCTCTGACGGCTGCCCAGACGTGGTTCTCCTGTCAGGGCCTAACGGCGCCTCACCCAACATCCAGAAGAATCAGGGGGAGGCTGCCCCTCTACCCCCTTCTCCCCCGCCGGTACCCTCCTCCTCTCCAATGGGTACTTCTGGCGAGGACAGTGCGGAGCCCCTTGATATAGAAAATCCTTCCTCGGGGGCCCGTTCCACATTCCCCTGATGGGGTCATGGGGAAGGAGTCCCCTCCTCAGCCATCTGGCCTTCCATTGGAGGTCCCTCCTCTCCCCTCGGGTGAGTTCCCCCCAGATCCGGCTAATGTCCCGATCCCACCGTCAGATCCAGCTAAACCTAACCCTTCTCTGGAACCTCCGATGACAACCTCCGAGCCTGGGCCCAGTCGTCTTCCCTAGCCCTCGGCTCCTGTGCTAGACACGGCCCCTCCGTTGGGTCCCCTTCGTCCAGCCCTGACGCCAGCCTTTCCGACACCGGACCCCTTTCTAGCGCCGGATCGGGCGGTGCCAGTCCTGACGTCGATACCCCCGATGTTGGCTCTCCAACGCCTTATCTGCCACCTGTTTTCACTATGTCAGGCCCGATGCGGGTTCCCGCAACGTCATACCCTCTGATGTTGGGGCTTTATTCTAGACCCCGGACTGTCCCTCATTACCCCCCCGGGGTATCCTGGAGACCACTACCCGGCTGGTCCCCCTGTTTGGGTCAGTATTACCTTGGCTATAATCCCTACTAGGGTTATCATTTCCAGGGTTACCAGGGGTACCATTACCCACCTCCCCCAGTAAACCCTCCTTCTCCTCCTCCTCCCCCATCAACCTCAACCTCCTCCACCCCGGTTCTGGCTACACTGGACTTTAAGGCTCTAATTCAGTCTTGGTGGTAGGGGGTGCGTTTGGAGCTGGTGTCAGATCTGGAAAGCAGGCTCCCACTCCCACACTCTCCCAGATCTCCACCCCCGAGGAACTAGTCTCCGTCCACGGTCCATGTCTCGGGGACGGTCCGACGTACCGTGGTTCCCCTGAACATTCGTGGCCTTCCGGATGAGGGGGTGGGTGACAATGATGATGATGATGATGCTGAAGAGTCAGCGGAGGAGAATCTGGACGAAACCGAAAGTCAGAAAGGCAAGGCTTCACCCAAGTCCCCCCAGAGGACCCTGCCTTTTCGGACCTCTTGAGGTCTATGAAAGATTTTTTCAGTTGGGAGACCAAGGAACAAGACCCTATGCGACAGAGACTAGCCGAACATCTGGATCTAGAGTCTCAGTTGCCGGTCCCGGTTCCTCCCTGGATTGGACCTCACCAAGACTGTCTGGCAGATGCCTCATTCTCTCCCGGCTGTCCCCAAGAGGGAGGACAGAGTATACCGGGCGCCTAAGGAAGTCCCTTTTCTTAAGGCACATCCAAAGGCAGACTCCGTAGTTATTTCAGCTGCTCATGATCGCTCCTCTGCACATAAGCACCTCTCTTCCAGATAAGGAGTCGAGGCAGATGGACCAGTTCGGCAGGAAGGTTTACTCTTTGGCCACATGTGCACTTCGGTCCCTGAACTATGTGGCCCATATGGTGTCACACTAAAAAGTCACCTTGACCATTCTAGAAGCTCACGTTCAGGCCATGGAACCCTCGAGCCTCAAGGAGAAGCTTGCCAAGGATCTCTACCTCTCACGAGTCTTCTGTAGGCATGCTCTGCAGGCTACATACGACTCTGTAGCCAGCGCCTCGGCGACTGCCATCTCTCTTAGAAGGCATGCCTGGCTTCACATTTCTGGCCTCGTCAACGAGGTTCAGTCTGCGATACATGATGCCCCTTTTAGACGCTCAGTGCTTTTTGGTGGTGATACCAAAGATATCATCACAGATCTTCAGAACAGAGGCCTCTCCCTAAGATCATTGCGGTCTGTGTACTGATCAGGCACTCAACAACAGCAGCAGCCCTTTCGGAAAAGGACCTGGAGGCAGAGGAAGCATACCCTGGCTCGACACCTGGGCAAACGTAAGGCCACGGGCTCTGCCACTCCACCCACCTCCAAGAACCAAAGACACTCGGGAGGCCCTCCTCCTGAATGCACTGCCACCTCCTGACTCCCTTCCCCCACCAACCCCTCAGCCTCGCGAGGAGCTGGTGGGGGGGGGAGGTTCGCCCGCCACGCACAGGACTGGCAGGACATAACCTCCGATGCATGGGTCCTGCAACTACTGTCCATCGGACACATTATAGAGTTTCTGGATATCCCTCCAGAAACCCTGCCAAGAAGGTCTTCCTATCCAGGGATCAGGCTCTTCTTGTTTGAGAGGAAATTCAAAGCCTCTTGTTCAAGGAAGCAATAGTGTGTGTTCCCCTCCGGTAAAGAGGAATGAGGTTTTACTCCCATATTTTCCTGGTTCCAAAAAAGATGGCAGACTTGAGACCCATCCTCAACTTTAGTAGTCTCCATCTGTTCGTCGAATACAAAAAGTTCAGAATGCTGACACTCCAGAGCCTCCTTCCACTTCTTTTGGAGAATTATTGGCTGTGCGCTCTGGATATGCTGGATGCTTACCTGCACATCCCGATCTTCCCCAGCCCCCGCCATTTCCTGTGGTTCCTATTCCAGCGGGAGCACTTCCAGTTTCGAGCTCTCCCCTTTGGTCTGTCTTCGGCACCTCGGGTATTCACCAAGTACCTGGCGGTGATGGCGGCCTTTCTACGCTGCCAGGGTATTGCAGTTTTTCCTTACCTGGACGATTGGCTGATTTCAGCCCCTTCCAGGGACTCTTTGCCGGAGGCTCCGTCTTTCATCTTGGACCTGTTCAACAAATTGGGGATTACGGTCAGTCTTGCCAAATCATCCCTTATACCATCTCAGAGACTTAAGTTCATTGGGGCAGTCTTGGACACAGTCCAGTGCAGAGCCTTCCTTCCTCCAGACAGGGTGGAGACCATGGTCCATCAGGCTTCTTTGGTGGCCTTGTCCAGGACCATCCCAGCCCGGGAGGTCCTCCACCTTCTTGGCCTGATGGCAGCCTCCATCAGTACTGTTCCCCTTGCGAGGCTCCACATGAGAGTCACTCAGTGGTCCTTACGGGTGCAATGGGATCAACTCCTGGATGACCTGGACACCCGTTCCTGGTGTCATCTGCAGTTCAGAAAGAATTGCTGTGGTGGATGAATCCCTGCAACCTTTCCTTGGGTTTTCCTTTCAGGAGCCTGCCCCCCTCTGCATCCCTGACTACGGATGCGTCAAATACAGGATTGGGGGGGCACACCTAGGGGAGCATCAAGCGCAAGGACTCTGGTCCAGCTTGGAAGCATCGTTGCACATTAATGTTCTGGAGATGAGGGCGGTCCTGTATGCCTTACAAGCCTTTCAGACCCTCCTTCCCAAGGGGTCACTGCTGGTCCAGATGGACAATATGTCAGTAGTTCGGTGCCTCAACAAATAAGGAGGAACTTGCTCGAACCCCCTTTTCAGGGAGGCGATGCGGGTGTGGAAATGGGCGGTCCAGCACAACCTGGCCCTAGTAGCTGTGCATGTTCCAGGCATACAAAAGGTCCTGGAGGACAGTCTCAGCAGGTCTCGGACCCTAAGTCATGAATGGTAGCTAAATCAGGAAGTGGCAGTCTCTCTTCCTAAAGTGGGGGTGTCCGGAAATCGACCTTTCTCCTCCCACTACAACGCAAAACTTCCCAGTTTTTGCTCACTTGTTCCAGGGCATGGTGCTTTCTGGCACAATGTGTTCTCTCTCTCTCTCTCTCTCTCTCGGACAGGGAAATTTTTGTATGCCTTCCCTCTGTTTCCCATTCTTCAGAGGGTTCTTAGCAAGTTTCGGGCAGAGAAGGCAAGGATGTTCCTCATCGCCCCTCTCTGGCCGAGACAAATTTGGTTCCTGCTGCTGCAACAGCTAACAAGAGAACCACCGGTTCCACTTCCAGTGAATCATGACCTCCTGACCCAGGATCAAGGTCATCTTATTCACCCAGGGCTCAGGACACTGCATCTTCATGCGTGACTCCTGCAGACATAGCGATTTCTCACTTCGGGGTCTCCTCTCGAGTCGCTCAAGTCTTAGTAGAGGCTCAAAAGCCCTCGACACGTTCCACTTATGCCATGAAGTGGAAACGTTTTTCTATTTGGGTGACTTCCAAAAATTGGAACCCATTTTCTTGTTCTGCCCTACAAGTCATGGAATACCTCCTTCATCTTTCAGACTCGGGTCTGTTGCATTCTCCCTTGAAGGTCCACCTATCGGCAATCTTGGTGTACCACGAGCTGGTGGATGGTAAACCCGTGGCTCAGGTGGAGATCTCAAAAACATTTCTGAAAGGGATTCTCCATCTGAAACCCCTCATCCGCAGCCCAACACCCCCTTGGGATTTAAACTTTGTGTTGGAGAAACTTACTCTCCCCCCATTCGAACCAGCAATGAGCTGTGATTTATGCTTCCTTTCTTGGATGACGTTATTTTTGATTGCTATTACTTCAGCTTGAAGGATTTTGGAGATTCAGGCTCTAGTTTGCAAAGAGCCTTGCCTTATTTTTTATAAGGACTGGGCAGTCCTCGGGACAAATCCTAAGTTCTTACCCAAGGAGGTGTCAGAAGTCACACTGAATCAATCAGTAGAGCTTCCAGTTTTCTTTCCATCCCCTGCGAACAGAGGTGAGGCACTCCTGCACACCGTGGATGTCCATCGAATCCTCCGGTGGTACACACACCGGACAAAAGATATCCGTAGCTGCGATCAGCTTTTTGTCTCCTTTGCCCCAGGTCTGTGGGCAAAGTTGTTTCTAAGCAGTGCCTCTCTAACTGGTTAGGCAGCTGTATTCGTTACTGTTACCAAAAGTACGACAAACCTTTGCCGGGTCCCATTAGAGGTCTTTCTACTAGGGGCATGGCTGCTTCCGCTGCCTTTTTGCAGAACGTTTCTGCAGCTGATATCTGCACTGCAGCCACTTGGAGTTCTATCCATACCTTTACTAAAGACTACAGTCTGGACATTGCTTCTAGGCGGAGGGCAGGTTTCGGCCTAGCTGTCTTGCAGGGCCTTCTGTCCTAGGCTGGGTCCATTGCTGTTCCCAGTTTGTTGGAGTTTATTTTTCTCCCCTTCCCTTGTTTCTCTCTGTCTCTCTCTCTTTTGAGGGACTGCTTGTGACTCAGTCTTATATGTAATGACCTACTGAAGGAACCCTCTTGAAGTAAGATAGTACAGTTACGTAGGAACTTACCGTAACAGTAGATCTTAAGAGAGAGTTTTCTTCAGTAGGTTATATTTTCCCTCTCTCCTTCCCCTCATTTTATTTCTCACATAGGGACTCCAGATCCTGCTTTTTTTTTCCCCCTGCTCTCAGGCCTCTTCCACGCTCCGGCAGGAGAACTGGAGGGCGGGCGTGGGGACCGTCTACTATAAACGACCACGCTGCCGTCGATCACATGACGGGTGGGCGGTCCCCTGTCGGGTATTGCTAGAAAGGTCTGCCGTGCGGGCCCAAACACCAGGTGGCGCTAGTCCTATATGTAATGACCTACTGAAGGAACCTCTCTTGAAGAGCTACTGTTACAGTAAGTTCCTACATAACTGTACAAGCCATGGAAGGCCAGCTGCATCAGTTGGCAAGGGCGTAGGGTCTGAGTGGTACATTGGTACTCCTGAAAGAGTTGGCTGCTGAGGGATAGAAGGAGGGAACAAAAATACAGCTTAAAAAATAGCAGTAAGGCACTCCCAAGAGTTATGTTAATGTTCAGTTATTCACCCTGTAGTAGCTTGTAGCACTTCACAATGCCTCGTGCCCCAGTACACCCACAGAGGGTAATTAACAGGATAGTAATATACCTGGTCTTGCTTTATTTGAGTTTCAGGTGATATGTATATTGGGATATTAGCCACTGAGCATAGGCTCATTTCCAATAGTGTACCAACTTATTGCTTAATTAACTTCCCTGTTTTCTAGTGTGTGTTTTTTTTTTCCTTTCATCTGGTATTGGTTTTGAATATTAAAGATACTGCAAAATCTACCATCTTACACTGTGTCTTTCAAAAAGACTCACTGTCCCCAGCTGATCTCACAGTTTCTGCTAGTGTTGTCACTGTAAGCACTGTGATGTCAAAAGGAACAGAATTATGCAATGTTGGGGACAGTCAAATGCTTTTTATACACACTTCTTAGACTGGCTACCAAGATGTGTTATAACATAGAAACATAGAATTTGACGGCAGATAAGGACCACTTGGCCCACCCAGTCTGCCCATAAAACCTAGAAAGCAAAACAGAAAATTAAAGAAATTTATTCTCTGGTGAATTGTAATAGAATAAACATTGTTTATGGAAGGGCATACTGAAGTACAGAATTACTCTTTAAGGAACAATACAATACAGTACTTGGTGTGAAGTACAGAGTTCCTCTTTAAGGCACAATATTATACAGTACTTGGCTCACTATACTAGGCAATCATCTGATTTCCCAGAGCAGATAAAAGTCAAGGCTGAAGAGGATTCTTCAGAATCATTGTTGGATAAAGTGACTGATGATGGCATTTCATTTTTTTAGTTTGAATAAAATCACCGAAAATGTCATTGCAGTCATTTTTTTTTTTTTATTGGGTAAAGTAGATATAGACAAGACAGTTTTATTTATGTGATGTTCTATCCAAAGAGCATAGGGTGCTTCACAGAGGGAAACATACAGCAATTTACAACATAATCACAAAACCAATAATAAAAAACAATCTTACAGAGATGCAGTTCATAAATCTTCTTAAACAGCTCCACCAAGAGGGAACGCCTAAGATTGAGAAACAATGAGTTCCAGATGGACGGAGTCAACACCAGGAATGCCCTGACTGTTTCTAGCAAGATCTCAGAACTCTGGACAATAATAACTCCTCAGTGGAGTGGAGTGAGCATATATACCAAGCCAAGAGCTATCGGAAGTAGCCAGGACCCAATCCATGCAGAGTCTTGTAAGTTAAGAGTGAGATCTGGAAGATGGTGCACCACCTAATAGATAAACAGTGCAGATGGTGCAGCACAGGTGGAACATTACCCGACTACAGTGTTCTGTAGATCAACTTGGCTGCAGCATTCTACACCAGCTGCAGGAGAAACACCAATCCACCTCTGCCCACCCCCACCCCCCGGTCAGTCCTAGGCACAGAATCACAGAATGTTACAGAAGTCCAGCCTCTTAACAAAGGTATGTACCAAGGTCACCAGATCCTCTTGCCCCAGGTAAGGTTTTATCTGGGAGATAATCTGAAGCTGAAAAAACTCACTGCAGACCACGGCCAACACTTGATGTTCAAGTATCATCATGGAATCCACAGTGACCCTCCAAATTGTTTACCCTATCCACAGCTGCCAGAGTGTTGCCATTTCAAGATTCCAAAATTGGCATCTCTTAGCAGCTGACTTGCAGTGATCTGGTTCCACCAGTACACGTCCATCTTGGTTGGGATTAAGATTCAACCAGCTGGAGGACATCCAGTCTGTGATATGTTGAAGGCATTGTTCCAGCACAGCGAGACCACCTCCCGCCTGTCCGATGTAAAAGATAGCTGTACATGTCCTTTACATCGGATAGGGACAGATGGTGCTCAGCTGTACCTATACGATGTAAAAGGGGTACAGCTGAGTATTATCTGTGCAGCAATAAAAGCTTGCATCATATCTCCTAATGACCCACCGCAAGGGCAATATGTACACCACAAACAGCATGAGGACAGAATTGAACCCTGGGGAATGCCACAGCTGACCATGATGAGAAATACCCAATCACAACATACTTTGACCTACTAGACAACAAGTACTCAAACCACTTCAACACTGTTCTGGTGAGTCTTTCATAATTCCTCAAGGGGCTCCCTCAACACACCATGATGCACAGTGTTAGATACCGATGAGAGACTGAGAACAATTGACCACTTCTCTCCCTCACCAGGAGCAGATCATTAAACACCTTAATAAGCACAGTATCCATACTGTGACGAGGCTGAAATCTGACTGGACTGGTTCATAACTAATATATTTCTCAGGGTGAGCCTCGAGCTGCATCGTCACCATTGTCTCGATAACCTTCTAAAAAAGGGAAGGTTTGCCCAGCCCAGTGGTGCTGAGGGTTGAGGCGCTGGATGCCACACCTAACGCGATGCCAGTGACCCATGTTCGGGAACAAGCACGAGCTGTTGGGTTGGCTGGGGAGAAGGCTTGAGCGTCCGCCGACAGCTCGCCTTCTCCTGGGGAGGGAGGGACGCAAGACTCTACACTCGAGTGCCCCCCAGCGGCAAAGGAGGGGTACAGTGCCGCAGTCTGCACATAAGAATGAAGGTGGTGCACGGCAGATGGCAGGAACGTGCACGGGAGTGAGCGTGTCTCCACCGGCATCATTGCACGATCATGTGCACCTAAGGGGAGGAGGGGTGGAACCACCAGAGCAAGGAAATGCCCCGGATTGGTGGTAGGCGATGGCACGCCCTGGCCCCACCACCGAACCCTGCCCACCTGAGTCCCAGTCCTCCGCATTGTGCCACCTATGCCTGGATGATACTGGATGTCTAGGGTGCCTGTAGGAGTGGCGGCCCCGCCATGGGGGGGTAAGCCAGGGAGGTCTCTCACCAGGCAAGCATAAGGAATCTGCGGAGCTCTAGTAGGGGACCCAGCGTTGGGGGGGCTGGGGGTTCAGGCTGGATGGGAAACAACCATGACAATGCCTGAGAGAGGCCACCACTCCAGTGGCCGGAGGGAAAAACGAGTGGGGAAAAAAAAAGAAGGGAAGGTTCAAGACAGGTCTATATTTTGCCAACATCTTCAGGTCCAAAGATGGTTTCTTCAGAAGAAGTCTCACAGCTTTTTTTTTTTATTTTTAAGAGCTGTAGGAAAACATCCCTGTGTAAGAGAAAACCAGATGATGCTGATAAACACCAGACCCATGGCCTCCCAGTAGTCCACCAATTACTGTGTGGGGCCCAGGATCAGACTCACAAAAGGTGGGATGCATCCCCACAATCATCCCAAGCACCTCCTCCAAAGAAACTGGCTGAAACCTCCAAGCCCCCAGAGTGCCTTAGTACCTCTCCACTCCATCACTGCTAGCCTGACAAGAGACACCTGGAGAGATCCCAGCCCTAATGGAGGACACTCTCCAGGAAGAATTTACCAAACTCGTCACACCTATCTCGGGACAAGGCTCCTCCAGACTGCAGACAGTGAGGATAAATGAGCCCATCTATAGTGTGGAAGAGCTGAGCTGGTCTACTTTTACTGAAAACAATAGCCTGTGAAAGGAATTCTGCCCTGTTCGAGATATTGCCCATTAATAGTCTTTATAAAGTGACCTCAGAGCCAGCCTGTCATTCACTGAGTCATACCTCTTCCAAAGTTGTTCCAACCTCCCCTCAGTGGCTTTCAGCTGCCTTGGCTTGTTGTTATACCATGGTGCGCTGTGACAGGAGACCAGTGGTTGTGAGAGGATCCAGTGCAGTCATGATGGCCTTCTAGCCATTGACGGCTGCAGCCATGACTCCCTCACATGTTGATACCATGCTGAGATATCCAGTATAGCCTTAAACTTATTAGACACCAGATTTAGTTTTGAACAGAACTGGACCATCTATGTTGAGGGGGGTGGATGGAATTTACAGGGTGCCTCGCAAGATACAGTACAGTACAGCATGGTAATCTGACCAACCCACAGAATCCTAATCCCAGAATCGGTTATATCCAGTAATTAAAAAAAAATACTAAATACCCACCCCTAGCACCCATCTCTCCGTCTTTCCTCTCCCCACCACAGATCCGAACACTCCCCCTTCTCCCAGCTCACTAGCACCCTAGTACAACCCAGTTCTTCATGCTGCCCATACCTAAAAAACAAATAGCAACCAGCACAGCTCTCCCTTCATCTTCTGCAGGGTGCCATCTGAGTGACTTTAAGCATGGCTAGCTGTTTGTGATTGTGCTTTCATTAATTCAGGCAGTGGCTGGCCAAGAAGGTGAGAGGAGGGCTGTGCTGGTTGCCATCTGGTATTTTTGTTTTTAAATTATGGGTAGAATGATGGAGGAAGGTTGGTTTGGAGTGCTACAGGTCTACTGGGAAATGGGCTAATACCGATCTGTGAAGGGGTGGAGGAAAACAGGAGGAATGGGTGCTGTGACAGGGTTGAGATAAGTCCCTATCCTATTTGTTATGCAAAGAGAGTAAAAAGCAAGGATCTATTTTTCTGTACTCTCCTATTCTGTCACTTGTTTATCTCTTGTTTGTCTGATTGGTCATTATTGATAATAAAATGCTACTTGCAGATTATTAATAATAAAATGCTACTTGCGAATTTTGTGACTTCTGGTTTGCCTATGCTTCCTGACCTCTGCCTCGACAACAGGTTCTATTGAGTGGGGGTAAGAGGAAATACTTTTTTACGTTTATTTACTCTGTTTATCTGACTCTGGGTTTAGGCACCCGGTTACAGAAAATATGGGGGTCTTGGCAAGGGTGGAGGAGTACCACAGTATGCCAGGGATACTTGGACATGGGGTAGGGTGTGGGAGAGGGGTATCCTTGGTCACCAGGGATACTTGGGACACAGGGCAGGGTGTGGGTGGGGGTTCCACTGGTTGCTAGGGATATATAGACATGGGCAAGTTATGGAGATGGGAAACCTGGACATGGGCAGGCTGCGGAGGAGGTGAAATGTACACACACTCTCTGGCAGGTGGTGCCACTGAATGCCAGGGATACTTAGATATGGGGCACGATGTAGGAGATGGGAAACATTTGATGCCAGGGATACTTGGACATGGGGCAGAATGTGGGAGAGGGGTAACACTGGATACCAGGAATACCTGGACATGTGTCAGGGTGTGGGAGAGAGGAAATATTGGATGCTAGGTATACTTGGTCATGAGGCAGGATTTGGGTGGGGGTACCACTGGATGCCAAGGATACTTGGACATGGAGCAGGATGTGGGAGGGTGTGTCACTTGATGTCAGGTGTACTTGGACATTGGGCAGGGTGTGGGAGGAGTACCACTGTGCTAGGAATACTTGGACATGGGCAGGGTGTGGGAGGGGGTACCACTGGATGCCAGGGATACTTGGACATGGGGCATAGTATGGGAGGAGGTACCATTGGATGTCAGGGATACTCTTACATGGGGCAGATTGTGGGAGGGGATACCACTGGATGCAAGGTATACTGGGACATGCAGCATAGAGAGGGAGGGGGTGCAACTGGATGCCAGGGATAGTTAGACATGGGGCAGGGTGTGGGGGTGCCACTGGGTACCAAGGATATTTGGGGCAGGATGTGGCAGGTGGTGCTATTCTGTACAAGGTACACTTGGTATTGGAGCACAGTATGGGAGAGGGGAAACATTGAACACCAGGCATACTTGGATATGAGGCAGGGGGTGCCACTGGATGCCAGGGGTACTTGGACATGGGGCAGGGTGTAAGGGTACCACTGGATGCCATGGATGCTTTGGGCAGGGTGTGGCAGATGGTGCCATTGTATGCAAGGTATACTTGGAATTGGAGTAGGGTGTGGGAGAGGGGAAACAAATGCCAGGCATACTTGGACATGGAGCAAGGGCTGTCATAGGATGCCAGGGATACTTGGACATGGGGCAGGGTGTGGACATGGGAAACAGTGGATGCCAAGAATTCTTGGGCATGGGGCAGGGTGTGGTAGTGGGTACCACTGGATTCCAGGGATAATGGGACATGGGGCAGGGTGTGGACCGGGGAAACGTATAACAGGAATACTTGGACATGGGGTAGGGTGTGGAAGGGGGTGTCACTGGATGCCATGGATACTTGGACATGGGGCAGTGTGAGAGCACCGGATGCCAGGGTACTTGGACATGGGGCAGGGTGTGGACAGGGGAAACAATGGGTGCCAAGAATACTTGGACATGGGGCAGGGTGTGGTAGTGGGTACCACTGGATTCCAGGGATAATGGGACATGGGGCAGGGTGTGGACCGGGGAAATGTATAACAGGAATACTTGGACATGTGGAAGGGGGTGCCACTGGATGCCATGGATACTTGGACATGGGACAGGGTGAGAGGCACTGGATGCCAGGGTACTTGGACATGGGGCAGGGTGTGGACAGGGGAAACAATCGATGCCAGAAATATTTAGACATGGGGTTGGGTGTGGAAGAGTGAAAACACCAGATGCCAGAGATACTTGGACATGGAGCAGGATATGGGAGGGGGTACCAGTAGATGGCAAGTATACCTGAACTTGGGGCAGGGTGTGGGAGGAGGTACCACTGGATGTTGGGGATACTTGTACATGGGGCAGGTTGTGGGAGGGGATACCACTGGATGCAAGGTATACTGAGGCAGGGAATGGGAGGGGGCGCCACTGGATGCCAGGGATACCTGGACATGGATCATGGTGTGTCTGGTGGTGCCATTGTATGCAAGGTATACTTGTAGTTGGAGCAGGGTGTGGGAGAGTGGAAACACTGAACGACAAGCATACTTGGATATGAGGCAGGGGGTGCCACTGGATGCCAGGGATACTTAGACATGGGTCAGGGTATGGGGGTGCCACCAGGTGCTAGGGATACTTGGGGCAAGTGGTGCCATTCTATGTAAGGTATACTTTGAATTGGAGCATGTTGTGGGAGAGGGGAAACATTGAACACCAGGCATACTTGGATATAAGGCAGGGGATGCCACTGGATGCCAGGGATACTTGGACATGGGACAGGGTGTGGGGGTGCCATTGGATGCCTGGGATGCTTGGGTCAGGGTGTGGCAGGTAGTGCCATTGTATGCAAGGTATACTTGGAATTGGAGGAGGGTGTAGGAGAGGGAAAACATTAAATGCCAGGCATACTTGGACATGGAGCGGGGGTGCCACTGGAAGCCAGGGATACTTAGACATAGGGCAGGGTGACGGGCACTAGATGTTGGGGATAGTTTGACATGGGGCAGGGTGTGGACAGGTGAAACAATGGATGCCGGTAATACTTAGACATGGGGTTGGGTGTGGGAGAGTGAAAACACCAGATGCCACAGATACTTGGACATGGGGCATGATGTGGGAGGGGATATCACTAGATGGAAGGTATACTTGGACTTGGGGCAGGGTGTGGGAGTAGGTACCACTGGATACCAGGGTCACTTGGGCATTGCGCAGGGTGTGGGAGGGGTAACATTGAATGCAAGGGATACTTAGACATGGGGCAGGGTGTGAGACAGGGAGACCACTGGATGTCAGGGATAGTTAGATATATGGCATGGTGTGATGGGGATACCACTGAATGCCAGGGATTCTTGGACATGGGGTAGGGTGCGAGGTGCCACTGGATGCCAGGGATACTTAGACATGGGTCAGGGTATGGGGGTGCCACCAGGTGCTAGGGATACTTGGGGCAAGTGGTGCCATTCTATGCAAGGTATACTTCGAATTGGAGCATGGTGTGGGAGAGGGGAAACATTGAACACCAGGCATACTTGGATATAAGGCAGGGGATGCCACTGGATGCCAGGGATACTTGGACATGGGGCAGGGTGTGGGGGTGCCATTGGATGCCTGGGATGCTTGGGGCAGGGTGTGGTAGGTAGTGCCATTGTATGCAAGGTATACTTGGAATTGGAGGAGGCTGTGGGAGAGGGAAAACATTAAATGCCAGGCATACTTGGACGTGGAGTGGGGGTGCCACTGGATGCCAGGGATACTTTGACATGGGGCAGGGTGTGGACAGGGTGAACAATGGATACCAGGAGTACTTTGACATGGAGCAGGGTGTGGGAGGGGGTGCCACTGGATGCCAGGGATACTTAGACATAGGGCAGGGTGACGGGCACTAGATGTTGGGGATAGTTTGACATGGGGCAGGGTGTGGACAGGTGAAACAATGGATGCCGGTAATACTTAGACATGGGGTTGGGTGTGGGAGAGTGAAAACACCAGATGCCACAGATACTTGGACATGGGGCATGATGTGGGAGGGGATATCACTAGATGGAAGTTATACTTGGACTTGGGGCAGGATGTGGGAGTAGGTACCACTGGATACCAGGGTCACTTAGGCATTGCGCAGGGTGTGGAAGGGGTAACATTGAATGCAAGGGATACTTGGACATGGGAGAGGGTGTGAGACAGGGAGACCACTGGATGTCAGGGATAGTTAGATATATGGCATGGTGTGAGGGGGTACCACTGAATGCCAGGGATTCTTGGACATGGGGTAGGGTGTGGGGTACCACTGGATGCCAGGGATACTTGGACATTCCGTAAGGTTTGAAAGGGGTAACATTGGATGCAAGCGGTGCTTGGACATGGGGCAGGGTATGAGCCAGGGAGAACACTGGATGTCGGGTATAGTTGGCTGTGGGACAGGGAAAATATTGGATGCCAGGAATACTTGGACATGGAGCAAGATGTGGGAGGGGGTACCATTGGATGCCAGGGATTCTTAGACATAGGGCAGGGTGTGAGAGCGGGAAAACACTGGACGTCAGGAATACTTGGATATGGGGCAGGGTGCGGGAGTGGGAAAACACGATGCCAAGGATACGTGGATATGGGGCAGGGTTTGGGAAGGGAAAACACTGGATGCCAGGAATACTTGGACATGGGGCAGGGTGTGGGAGAGGGAAAACACTGGATGCCAGAAATACTTGAACGTGGGGCAGGGTGTGGGAGAGGGAAAACACTGGATGCCAGGAATACTTGGACATGGAGCAGGGTTTGGGAGGGGAAAACACTAGATGCCAGGAATACGTGGACATGGGGCAGGGTGTGGGAAAGGGAAACGCTGGATGCCAGCAATAATTGGACATGGGGCAGGGTGTGGGAGAGGGGAAAACACTGGATGCCAGTGATAGTTGAACATGGAGAAAGTGGTGCCACTGTATGCTGAGCATATTTAGGCATAGGGCAGCGTTCAGTAGGGGGTACAACTGGATGGCAGGAATATTTGGACATATGGCAGGGTGTAGGAGGGGGTACCACTGTATGCCAGGGATTCTTGGACATGGGGCAAGATGTGGGAGGGGGTAGCTCTGGATGCCAGGGATACTTTGACATGAGGACGGGCGTGGGAGGAGGTACCACAAGATGCCAGGTATGCTTGGACATGCTGCAGTGTGTGGGTGGAGGTACCACTGGATGCTAGGTTTACTTGGACATGGGGCAGGGTCTGGAAGGGGTATCACTGAATTGCAGGTATATGCAGACATAGGGCAGGTTTTCCGAGGGGTACAACAGAATGCCAGGTATATGTGGACATGGGGCAGGGTGTGGCTTGGGGACACTGGATGTCAGGGTTACTTGTACGTGGGGCAGGGTGTGGGAGGGGTACCACAGGATGCCAGGTATTCTTGTCCATAGGGCAGTGTATTGGGGTACCAGTGGATACCAGGTGTACGTGGACATGGGGCAGGGTTTGGGAGGGTTTACAAGTAGATGCCTGGGATACTTGAAAATGGGACAGGGTGTGGGGACACTGGATGTCAGGGATACCTGAAGATGGGGCAGGGTGTAGCAGGTTGTTCCATTGGATGCCAGATATACTTGGACATGGGGAAGGGTGTGGGAGAGGGAAAACTCTGGATACCAGGGTTACTTGTATATTGGGCAGTGTGTGGGAGGGGGTACCACAGGATGCCAGGTATACCTGTACATGTGGGAGGGATTACCACTGGATGCCAAGTATACTTGGACACAGGGCAGAGCTTTGGAGAGGTTACCAGTGGATGCCTGGGATACTTGGAAATGGGGCTGGGTGTGTAGGGGACACTGGATGCCAGGGATCCCTTGAAATGGGGCAGGGTGCAGCAGGTGGTTCCATTGGATGCTGGGGATACTAGGACATGCAACAGGATGTGTCAGGTAGTACCACGGGATGCCAGGTATGCTTAAATATGGAGCAAGGTGTGGCAGGTGGTGCTACTGGATGCCAGGGATACTTGGACATTGTGCAGGGTTTAGAAGGGGAAATATTGAATGCCCGGGATACTTGGACATGGGGCAGAGTATGTCAGGTGGTGCTGTTGGATGCCAGGGATAGTTGGACATAGGGGAGGGTGTGAGACAGGGAAAATCTGGATGCCAGGTGTACCTGGACATCAGGCAGGGTGTGGTGGGGGGGGTACTTCTGGGTGCTAGGGATACTTGGACTCAGGGATGGGTGTGAGAAGGGATACCACTGGATGCCAAGGATACTTAAACATGAGGCAGGGTGTGGGAGGGGGGTAGCAGTGGATGTCAGGAATACTAGGACATGGGGCAGGGTGTGGGAGAGGTGTCATTGAATGCCAGGAATATAGACATAGGGCAGGGTTTGGGAGTGGGTACCACTGGATGCCAGGGATATTTGGACATGGTGCAGGGTGTGATGGGGTACCACTGGATGCCAGGTTCACTTGTAAATCAGGCAGGGTGTGGGAAGGGGTACCACAGGATTTCAGGGATACATTTTGTCAATATATTTTTATTGATAATTATATGAAGTGCCTTACAACAAAGTAATAATCATGAAAACTGCTAAAGTACATTGCTGACAGCTTACAATAAAAAATGTTCTAGAATATATGAATACATACTGTAAGAGTAGCTCCTAAAATGCTTTCTGTAAATCTATCATATTTGGAATCAGTTTTATGTTAAACAGGGAAAAACAATCTGTTGTCTAAAATGCACTTGTAGGTCAACCATTCTCCTTTGGTGAATCAAGCATTAAATTGCCTAAAGGACCATAAAGAGGAGTCCAACTGCAAATCGTGAACGGACCAGCAAAGCAATTACATTTTTATGACTTCAGAAGCCCACATAACTATGTTCATGCTTAAAGCCATAGGACAGCAGAGAAAGAAGCAGGAAGAAGAGAGAAGACAGAGGTAGTCACAAAGTCCACAGAGATTAACTGCAGTAATAGTGAAGTATTAATTCAGCAAATGGATTTCAGGGGCACCAAGTACAATACCCAAATCTATGAGCAGTGGGGAATGCCTGTTTACATTGGTGTGGTCAGGGCTTTGTGTTGAATACTCCATTTCTTATCAAATTTAGCAGATTGATCCTTCAAGGACAAAGCAAGCTTTTCAGTTCTAAGAATATCTAATATATTGTGCCTCCATTCTTGTATAGTAGGGACTTTTTCTTCCAACTAGTATTTCAGTATGACCTAACAGCCATGCCAACTAAAATCAGAGTGTATGTTTGTTCATAAAACCAATGTTTGGATCCATTAAAATGCCCTAAGATGCATGTAGCCACCTGAATATGATTATCATAGGATAATCCTTAAAGAGGCTTTCTACTTCCCTCTGAAGTACCTGTACCAAGGGGCATCCCCAAAACATATGCAATAATGAGCCAGTATCAGACTTACAATTGTGACAAGTAGGGGTGGTAGATGATCCCATCCTAAATCTTTGATAGGGAGTATAATAGAGAGTGTGAATTGTTTTAAACTGTAGGAGTGTCAGATTTACCTTGCTGAAAGCCTGGAATGGTAGACACCATATTCTCTCTCAGTCCCAATCATCTGCAAACATCCATAAAGCTTGACCAGTTCCACAAATAATCTATAAAATAATGATATAGAGGAAGATGAAAGTATACAACCCATCAGTGATTTAGAATTATCATTCACCTGAATAGAGAGATCTATTTTATTTTGAATTTAATGTTTGAGACAGTCATAACAAGCATTTGTCAATGCCGAATGTTGTCTCGCTGGCATTGGCATTGGTAGTGCAGGAGTTAGAACTGCATAATAGGAATGGCAGTGAAGTATTGAACTGAAGGGGGGACATGATAGAAACGTTCAAGTACGTCAAGGGAATCAACAAAGTCCAAGAGGGTAGCATCTTTCAAAAAAAGAGGTGTGCAAGAACAAGAGGGCACAATTTGAAGATAGAGGGGGGGCAGCTCAGAGGTAATTTAAGAAAGCATTTTTTCACAGAGAAGGTTGTGGATGCATGGAACGGCCTTCCAGAGGAGGTTGTGGAGTCAGAAACAGTGGTGGAATTCAAGCATGCATGGGACAGTCATAAGGCCATTCTAGGGGTTGGGGGTAGGAAGAAGTAGGCTGCTGGTTAACTAGGATCTGCAGCTTATCCAGTAGGTAGGGAAATGGGCAGACTGGGTGGGCCAAGTGGTCCTTATCTGCCGTCAAATTCTATGTTTCTATGAAGCCAATGCCAGCGCCACCCTGCAGAGTGTTACAGGCGTTGGGGTGTGCCTTTGAGTCATCGGCTATAATGCTCATGCCATTCTACCTCACCCTACCCTGTAGACACTGACAAGTGTCATGGTGTGCTTTGGGGTCTTTTGACAGTATTCTTACACCATTCCAGAAGGAAATACACTCAGGTGGGTGCAGTATAAGAGAATGGGGTGAACTTTAAGGGTGAACACTCCAAGGCAGACCTCAGTGCCTTTCACTGGCTGCAGGGTGGTAGTGGGGGTGGAATGGCATGAGCATTACAGCCAGTGATCTCAAGTCACACCCCTGATGCCTATCAGTCTCTACAGGCTGGGGAGTTACAGTTGTAAACCCTAACTTCATAGGCATTTGTCAGTATTTTCACTCCAGATGTTCAACATGTAATATAACCCTCCAGGGTGGGTGGTATTGGGCAATACCGGACCACCCAGGGGCGTAATGAGGCCCGACACCTCAGGCAGAGGGCTTTATAGCCCCTGGAAGGTCTGGTATTGCCCAATACCGCCCACCCTGGAGGGTAATATTGCGCTTAGAAAATGGGCATCTGTGTCATGTTTGATTAAGAAATAAAATGGAGGAAATGCATTTAATAGAAAGACTAGAAAAAAACTGTTGCTGGTAAAGTAGTCCCTCCCTTTTCTATGCTGTTCCATCTTGTGTTGCTCCTCCCCAGAGAGCCATTCTTTTGCAGTTACCCCCCACCACCACCACCACAACTTTCAGATAAAACCACAACCCCCCCATCTCATTTGTGGCAAACTACAGTAGTAGGCACATAAAAAAAAAAAAATGACAGAAAAAAAAGACCTTGTGCCGTCTTCTCTCCTGACCCATAATTGTCCATACCTGACTCTCAGAGATCGGGCTGCGCTCTTGCAGCCCATCCTTCAGCTGGAGGCTCACTTGCTCCCCAACATTGAGAATACCAATTCTGTTTATAAAAAAAGGAAACACTGCAGGATTTACTTTTGTTGTCCGAGAGGGAGAGAATTTTTGCTTTCTTCCAGCTGCAGTCATATCCTACAGCAGCACTAATTTGAAGACATGCCCCCCCAAAAAATCCCATCCGCCCCTCGCGGTGACAGCAATGTGGCACATAGTTACTGTCACATCAGCCCCAAGGGACTGCTTTCTCAACTCAGTATACATTTTAAAACCAAGAAATCTTGGCTTTAAATTGAGTTGAGCGAGTGAGACACAGAGTAAGAGAGAGAGAGAGAGAGATGGCGCTATATCTGCGGTCCGGGAAACAAGCGATTCTGTTGGAGCTGATGAGTACGGATGGATCGGGCAGGTTTTCAGGTACGAGACAGTTGTTGGATGACAGGACTTATTTTATTTGAATACCACCCCGGAGATAGATTCACACTGGCAAGTTGTGGCTGCAGTGAAAGTGGCTACGCAGGTTGGACATCAGGGACCTATGTGAGGAGCGTGAGACTGCAGCCTAGTAACAGCTGTGAATATGCTGGCTGTTTACTTAAAAAAAGTATTGTTTGTTTGTTTTGGGGGCTCTATTAGGTAAGGTATCGATGGCCAGTATATGACAAGCAGTCCGGGAAGCGTGTGCCTGTTTGAATTACAGACTGAGATTCACTCTGGGACTCTCACTTGCTAAACAAAAAATCAACGTGGTGGTGCTTGCCTTTTGAACATTCTACTAGCCCACTAATATTTAGAACTATATGAGGCAACTGAGACTGGGACTAGTTATTTCCCAGTCTCTGTTGTCTCATACTGGACCGGCAGATTGGCTCTTGCAGCCAATCAGGAACGTGAGCACACTTTGCCCATTTTCTAAAGGCTTTTTGTGACCCCACCTCATGAAGAGTGGCACTATCAGTTTGTTAGCTGAAAGGTAGTTTTGCACAGCGACTATGCCATTTGGCGACACGGATGAAAACACATTTGGGCAGGATGTGAAAAATGACAACTGTATTGTTCATGAGGAGGTGTAAAAAAATTGCAACGTTGGAAATCTGGAGTGAAAATATGAAAAATTGACGGTCATGAGCATGCGTAGAAACTGCGTAACACGTCCGTAACCCAATTATTTTCTGGATTTTTTTAACCACATTTTCAACATAGGCATTTTGGGACCTCCCCTCATGAACAGTGGCACTGTAATTTTGTTAATTTGTCCCAAAAGTTGATTTCCCGCAGCAACAACGCCATTGTGCGCCACAGGTGCAAAAACACATTTTGGGCAGGATGTGAAAAATGACAGCTGTACTGTTCCTAAGAAGGTGTGAAAAAATGCCAGTGTTGAAAATCTGGCATGAAAATATTGCAAATTTGCAAAGTTACAAGGGTGCGTGGAAACTGCGCAACGCATGCTGGTAACACAGTCATTTTATGGACGTTCGTCACCAAATTTTCAACATAGGCATTTTAGGACCTCTGCTAATGAACAGTGTCACTGTCATTTCTAAAAACTGTCCTAAAAACTGATTTCACACAGTGACCACGCTATTGTGCGCCGGACGTGGGAAAACAAATTTCGGCCAGGATATGTAAAATGACAGCTGTACTGTTCATAACAAGGTGTGGGAAAATGCCAATTTTGAAAATCTGGAGTGAAAATATTACAAATTCATGAAGTTACGAGCGTGCGTGGAAACAGCGCAATGCACGCTTGTAAAAAAGCAATTTTTTTGATTTTTCCACCAAATTTGCAACAGGCTTTTGAGAGCCCCTTCATGAACAGTGGCACTGTCGCTTCATTAGTCTCTTCCTGAAAGGTGATTCCACGAGTGATGCGTAAATCACCTTTTGGGACCGAATAACACCATGACAGTGACTGAATTCATGAGGAGGGGTCCCAAAACCACATGTTGAAAATTTGGTGCCAAAATTCCAAAATGGCTAAGATATGCACTAAAGTTGAAAAAACCCTATCTATCCATTATACAGCTTACGGGCATTTCTTCAGTTCACGGTCGGCTTTGAAGAGTGCAGACGTGTTCCCGGTCCACCGAAGATCATCATGCTGGGCTCCGGAGGTAAGTATGAGGTGGGGGGTCTAGGGAGGCAGGGCACGCAGAGAGTGGTCACGGGTTGGGGAAGGGGGCAGGAAGACCGCGAGGGACCATTTTCTTCTTTCACAGATTAAAAAAAAATAAATCACAGGACGTTTTTTGTATTTCAGAGGCATTTGGCACATTGGGGTGGGCTCCCAGCATGCCACCTGAGTGCTTTGCGGGGGGGGTTGCTGTAGCCGACGGGGATTGGCCACCGATACCATCGCACTAAAGGGGGATAAGAGCCGAGATTGGGCACCCCTCACACACAACAAAAGTGGGAGAGACATTATGCCGACGGGTGTGGGCTCCCCATCGGCAAAATAAACGGGGAAGGGGGACTCATGCCGACAAGGATTAGGCCCCCCGTTGGCAAAGGAAGACTGTTCATGGGGGCGCATGATGCCAAGGGGGATTGGGCACCTCCTCAGCATACATTTTAAATGGGAGGGGGCATTATGCAGACGGGGAGTGGGCTCCCCCGTCGGCAAGTGAAGTGGGTCGGAGCAGTCTGCAGGTGCTGGACAGGCACGTCGGGAGAGCGTGTTATTGTGCCACTGCATGATTGCAGCTGACCTTTTCTTAGATCTGGTGGCCACTAGATGTATGTCTGGTGTCAGCACCTGCAGCTGCCTTATTGGGGAATGAGGGACGCACCTTCTGATGCGTGCCCTGCATTCGCCCACAGTGACCGTGCCTCCAAATCTGCTACTAATGCAATATGTTGGCTGGCGTGCATGTGCGCGTGCTGACATAAAAATCACTGTCCAGAGCAGAGATGACCTTACTTTGAGAGGGCTGTTGTAGTAGGTATTCACATATAGGACTGACCTCCCAGGCATCAGGACACCACGGAAAAATTTATAGCTAGCAGTCTCTGGCGGGAGACCACCCCCATGTCAGGTAACCAGAGTCATACGACATCGATATAAAGGGGTGGTCTCCCACGCCCACCTTCCAGTTCTTTCCTGCCGTTGGCTTGTGAAAGTTCCTCGCAGTAGAACGGTGCTCGTCAGTCATTCGTCGGTCCCTAAGTTCTTAAACTTTTTGACCTATTTTCTCTATCTTTCAATTTTTTTCAGTGATTTGCTGTGTATGTCATCCTCGATGCCTTCCAAATCACATAAGAACAAGTGTGACTCGTGTGGTTCCCAACTTCCACACAAGGACGGCCACTCCTTGTGCCTCTTCTGTCTGGGCCCAGATCACCCCATGGAGAAGTGCCAGCACTGCCAGAAGTCCAACTCCGCTACCCGCAAAAGAAGGCAGCAGTCCCTGGAAGCCCATATCCTGAAGAAGAATATGGCCTCTGTGGAAAGAGAGTTAAAAATAAAACTTAGGCAGGAGCCTACTTCCCCCGAAGGTCACAAGAAAAAGCACGACAAGGAAAAGCACCAGGAGCAGGAACTGGTTTCCACAGCAGCTGCGACTTCGGACAGTCGCGGCACTTAAGATAACATCCCCTCTGAAGGGATTGCTCCACGACAACTGTCTTGGTGGTTACCAAGAAGGCATCTCCCCTCCCATTTGGCTTGTGCTCAGGCCCTTCAGAATCCTCCAGGGGTGCAAAGGAGGCCTCCCCTCCCATGAAGGGCACCTTCAGGTCAGAGTGGGCCCAGTAAGTCAGATGTTGGTCCCACTGATGCTCGCCTGGACCAGGCTGCTAAATCGCTTGCCCCTTCAGGGGAGTGCCCAGCCAAAACTCCTCCCAAGGCCACATCTCCTCGCAGCCGCACTACCGGGCAGAGTCGTCAGTGGACACCCGGCTCCTCCCGTCACCCAGATTCGACCGATAAGTTAGACGCCAGCTCCGACGACACCAGCCCATCCAAGAAGCCTGTGCCGGACCCCATAGAACAGTCTGATGCCCCAGGCTCTCCACAGCGTCTCACCACATTGCCCTCTGAGGTCCCCAAGTCTCCTCGACTGACCCCTGGAAATTATAATCCTCCTTCCTCGGTCATCACCGAGAATACTGGGACACTGCCATCAGGGAATCCTTCTGGGCTGGACAGACACCGGTCTCAACGCCAGCCTACCTGACTCCATCTGGCGTCCCCTTACCTGGCGATAGGCCTATCCTTCCATCAGGTCCTTCGGACCCTATAAAAGGTATGTCTGACACACACGGTTCCAGTGTTACCACCATCTGGCTTGCCAGCAGGGCCTCTGCCAGGTCCCTCTGCTCCATCAGAGCCCCTGGGACCCGGGTACCTGACACCGCAATACCCGGCTCCTCAGTATTCGGCGCCCCAGTACCGGACGCCCCAGTATCCAGCACCGCAGTACCCAACGCCTCAGTACCCGATGCTGGGCTACCCGCCATCGGGTTACGGATACTACTTTTATGGATACCCTTGATATCCATATCCCCCTCCTCCTCCTCCACCTCCACCACCCACTGCCCAGCCGCTGGTGGATTTGAAGGAGACCTTGGCCTCCTGGTGGGCTGAGGCCAAGGCTCAGCTCACTAGGGAGCTCGAGAGTCATCTACCGATGCCGGACCCTATATAGGATCCCCTACGTTGGAAACGGGAGACTCCTTCCCCCCTTCCTGACACCAGAGGAGAGCCCTCTGGCACCCAAGAAGGGGAGGATACGCACCCAAGGGAACTCCCCAGAGGGGCCGTCCCTCCCCCTCACAGGGAGGAGTCTTCTTCCTCTTCATCAGATTCTTCTGACCTGGACTCAGAGTCCGGTCACTCTGACCCCGAAGATGAGCCCCGTACTCCGGAACGCCTTAGGCTGAGGACTCCTTCAAAGTCTCCTCCGGAGGACCTCTCCTTTCTGGAGTTATTGAGGAAAATCCAGGAGGTACATCAGTGGCAATTGGTGGCACCAGACCCACAGTGTAATAAACTCATTGCCCATCTGGAACTGCCCAAGACCATTCCTACACTGATTCTACCCTGGATAGAGCCTCACGCAGATCTTGTTTCCACTGTTTGGAAACAGCCTTCTGCGTTAGCTCTCCCCCTTCCAAGGAAGGCGGGCAGGCTATATCAGGCTCCTGAGGGTGTAGACTTTCTTAGCCTCCACCCCAAGGTGAACTCGGTTTTCTTCAGTGCCGCTCACGGTTGCTCTGCCAGTCCCAAACACCTCAGCTTGTCTCCGCCTGATAAGGAATCCCAGCTTCTGGACCAGTACGAGAAGATCTATTCCTCTTCTACTCTTGTTATTAGGGTCCTTAACTATGTGGCATATATGGAGGATTTCCAGAAGACCATGCTTAGTCAGGTGGAATCTAAACTGGACTCGCTTCCTGAGTCACAGACTAAGCAGGAAGTGGCTGATCTTGTCTGTTTTGCTTGTTTGGCCAGTCGGCACATGCTTCATGCCACTTACGATGCAGTGGACACAGCTGGAAGGAGCTCAGCCTACGGTGTCATACCTGGCTCCATGTGTCAGGTTTGGTCCCTGAATTGCAATCTGCCATCCAGGATGCTCCCTTCAGAGGTTCGATGCTGTTGGGGGGTGATGTCAAGGACATCATTACCGAACTGCAGGAGAAGGTCACTGCACTCAAGTCTGTCAACTGTATCTACAGGCCCCCTCAAGGGCAACGGCATCCTTTTCATTGACAAAACCGACAAAGACAAAAACCACAGGGCAAACGGGTCAGCAAAAGTCGGGCCCCTCCGGCAACCAAGACTCCCTCCAGAAAAAAAGCTGTGGGAGCCTCGGCTGCTGCACTGACCCACACCCCCTGACTCCCTGCCTCTCCCACTGCCTCTGGAGGTTCCAGAAGAACTGGTAGGGGGGGATTCACCTCCCATCTGCCTGGTTGGGAGAGGATAACGTCAGACGCTTAAGTGCTCCAGTTGATACCAGCAGGACACTTAATAGAGTTTCTGCAGAAACCACCCCGAAGACCACCCCCCCAGTCATCTTGCTCCCTGCGACATCTTCCTCTGGTCCTAGAGGAAATCATCTCCCTTCTCTCTAAGGTGGCGATAGAGCCAGTTTCTACCCATCTTTGGAGAACAGGTTACTATTCCCATTTCTTCCTAGTTCCAAAGAAGACTGGAGATCTGAGGCCTATTCTAGACTTCAGCTCCCTGTACATGTTCGTGGAGTACAAATGCTTCAGAATGCTCTCTTTGCAAAACCTTCTACTACTTCTTTGGCAGGGACAGTGGCTATACACTCTAGACATGCAGGATGCCTACCTGCATATCCCCATATGCCCTTCCAACTGCAAATTCCTTCATTTTTGCTTTCCGGGGGACCACTACCAATTCAAGGCTCTCCCATTTGGTCTATCCTTGCCCCCCCTGAGTGTTTATCAAATGCCTGTCCGTGGTATAGCGGCCCACCTGAGTACTCAGGGAGTACAGGTATTCCCATACCTGGACAACTGGCTCCTGGCAGCCCTGTCCAGGGAGGAACTCCTGCACTCCCTTTCCCTTACCCTTACCCTGAAGGTTTTCAATAGCCTGGGTATCACCATCAACCAAGCCAAGTCCCATTTGGTCCCTTGCCAATGCTTCCAGTTTATAGGGGTGATTCTGGACATGACCACCGGCAAAGCCTTCTTGCCTCTGGACAGGGTAGACATCCTTCAGACTCAAGCCCATCTTCTGTCCAGTCACAGGAGTGTCGGATCCAGGTCAGTCCTCCGCCTCCTCGAGCTAATGGCGGCTGCCATTCCGACAGTCCCACTCGCTCGGCTCCATATGAAGATCTCTCAATAGACACTTCGGTTGCAATGGGACCAGACCATGGACAATCTAGACCAAGAGGTACTAGTTTCTGATCCCATGATCAGGGACTTGCAATGGTGGATGGTTCAGGAGAACCTATGCCTGGGAGTTAACTTCTGCATCGAACCTCCCTACCAGATGTTGATGACAGATATGTCAGGAGTAGGCTGAGGTGCCCATTTAGGGTCTCACAGTACTCAGGGCTGCTGGTCCAAGTTCAAACAAAATCTGCACGTAAATGTGCTCGAACTGAGAGCAGTCCTTTATGCCCTTCAGGCTCTACTCTTCTTCATCCTCCCTGGTCATCTCCTCATATAATCAGACAACATGTGTGTAGTCTGGTATCCTAACAAGCAGGAAGGAACACATTCCTACCCTCTGTGCCAGGAAGTGATGAGAGTCTGGCATTGGGCAACCCAACATCACCTTCACTTGACTATGGTTCACGTTCCAGGAGTGGAAAACACACTGGCAGACCAACTCAGTCGGTCCTCAGCCAGGTCCTACAAATGGGAGTTAGATCAAGAAGTCATAAACGACATCTTTCAGCGATGGGGGACACCTCAGATAGACCTCTTCGCCTCTCCCCAAAATGCAAAACTTCCCACCTTCTACTCGCTAGCTCCAGGGCGAGACATTTTTTGGTGGGACGCTCTGTCTCTCACTTGGAGGGACAGATTCGTTTATGCCTTCCCTCCCATTCCTTTAATTCTGAGGGTCCTGAACAAACTCAGATTGGAAGGAGCTCAAATGATTCTCATCGCTCCCTTCTGGCCCAGGCAAGTCTGGTTCTGTCTTCTGCAACAGTTTTCAAAGGAACCTCCACTTCCTCTTCCTCTGTCACAATTGTTGACCCAGGATCAGGGGACCCTTGTTCATCTAGGTCTTAAATTCCTTCATTTACATGCATGGCTCCTGCAGACATAGCCAAAGCCCACTTCGGCATTTCTCCTCTCGTAGCAGACATCTTGGTAGAGGCCAGGAAGCCTTCCACCAGGTCCACCTACGCCATGAAGTGGAAAAGATTCTCTATTTGGGCCAATTCAAAGGACTTCAAATCTTTCTCGTGCCCAGCTAATAAAGTCCTGGGCTACATGCGTCACCTGTTTGATCTGGGTTTCAGCAGTCCTCGTTAAAAGTCCACATGCCGCTATTTCAGCCTACCATGTTCCCTTTGGAGACAGGACTTTTGCTCAGTTAGAAGTCCAAGACATTCCTTAGAGGGGTTCTCCATTTGAGCCCCCCATCCGCATACCTGCTCCTCCTTGGGACTTGAATTTTATTTTCAAGAAACTTACCCTGCCTCCTTTCGAGCCAGCAGCTACAGCTGATTTAAAGTTCCTTTCTTGGAAGACACTCTTCCTAGTGGCCATCATGTCTGCTTGGCGATTCTAGCTTCAGGCCTTGATGTGCAAAATCCCGAACTTGATTTTTCACAAAGAACGTGTGGCTCTACGCACCGACCCTAAGTTTCTCCCTAAGGTGGTGACTGAATCTAAGCTGAATCCATCCATTGGGCTACCCACTTTCTTTATGCAACACTTCAATCAAGGGGAGTACCTCTTGCATACTCGATGTTCACAGAATACTGAAATTCTACACCACTCGGACTAGAGCTCTCAGGAAAACTGATCAGCTTTTTGTCTTCTTTGCTTACAAAAGAGAAGACAATGCTGTTTCTAAGCAATGACTATCAAAGCTCATTGTATCACTTTATGTTACGAGAAGTACAACAAGACCCTGCCGGGTTAAGTCAGAGGTCACTCCACCAGAGGAGTAGCTGCCTCTGCAGCTTGTTTCAAGAATGTGTCAGTGGCAGACATCTGTGCAGCTGCAACTTGGACTTCTGTCCATATCTTTATGAAACACTACAGTTTGGACATTGCCTCTTGCCGTAGAGCAGGCTTCAGGTTGGCTGTTCTTCAAAGTCTCCTTTCATGAGACCCATTCAGTCTGAGGTTCCATGCTATGGATGACAGTCCTCCTCCCGAGTACTTTTCCTTGTTCCAGACTGCTTGGGACTAAGTCCTATATGTGAATACCTACTGCAAAAGAGCCATCTCGAAGTAAGATAGTACAGTTACGTAAGAACTTACCGTAACAGTAGATCTTTGAGAGAGGCTCTTGCAGTAGGTATTGCTTCCTGCCCTCCATCCCCTAAGCTTTTTGCTCCATTTCCATGGGATATCCTCTTCTCTCTCGTCTTGCCTCTTTGACCTATGGAAAGAACTGGAAGGCGCATGGGGACCCTTATACAGACAAGTCAGATGACCAGTCACCTGACGTGGGGGCGGTCCCCTGCCAGAGACTGCTAGGTACAAATTTTTCCATGGGGTCCTGATGCCTGGCTGGTCAGTCCTATATGTGAATACCTACTACAAGAACCTCTCTCGAAGATCTACTGTTACGATAAGTTCTTATGTAACTGTATTTTATATCCATCTATTAGACCATTATAAGGAGCAGATATCTTTAACTGTACAGATACCTTTATACTTCCATGAAATGTTATTAAGAGGATTATTATTATGCGAAAAGGTAGTATTATTCTAAATTGGTTGGTCCCTGAACTGGTTCATGCTAAGTTTTAGAAGAAGAGTGATCTGTTTCGTCTGACAGTGTCTGACAATATTTTATTTATTGGTTTGGGAGGTTTAGAATATAATAGAGATCTCAGCTCTATCCCCTGACAACACATAATCTCTTTTTCAATGTATACCCAACCAGGAATATAGTTTTGCACTGTCTCTTCCTGAAACCACTTTGCTAGTTGTGCTGCCCTAGCTGCTAGGAAGAATAGGTAGAAATCTAGAGCTTTTAGGCCTCCTTTATTTTTGACTCTGCACATCTTAACATATGCCATCCTGTTTCTTTTATATCCCCAAATGTATCTGGTGACTTGTGAAGATATGCCCTGTATCCACCTCTTAGAAAAACAACATGGTATCATCCTGAAAAGATATAGCATTTTGGGAAGAAGATTCATCTTAACAGATTCTTCCCTACCCCGTAACCCTAGTGGTAACTTGTTCCACTTAATGAGGTCTTCATACACCTTGTTTTTTGTCTCTGATGTCTTTTTAGTTATTGTCTTACATAGTGTGTTAAAGATGTTGATTCCTAAATATTCTATATACTCTTTGGCCCAAGTGAGCCTGACTGCAATAATTTCTTCTTTGATACAAAATTCATTCAGAGCCAAAAATGTGGTCTTATTCATGTTTAACTTGTAGCCTGAGAACACTCCAAATTCCTGAATTGTTTGTGTCATTTTTGGTAAAGAGAGAGATGGCTCAGAAACCATGAGGAGTATGTCATCAGCGTATGCAGCTAGCAGGTGTTCACTCTGACCCACCCTAATTCCCTTAATATCTTTATTCTGAACAAGTTTTCTTATTAGTGGGTCTATTGTGAGATTAAATAAAAGAGAGGATAATGGGTACCCTTGCCTGGTGCCTCTCCCAATCTTGAAATAAGGAGAAATCACACCATTGGTCCCAACCGCGGAGCTAGAGTTTTGATACAGAATGTTAACCCAGCCAATAAAAGTGTCTGGAAATCCATATAAACTAACTGTTTCAAAAACATGCAACCAAAAGATCCGGTCAAATGCCTTTTCAGTGCCAAGAGATAGAAGGCCATTCGGTGTCTGACTCTTGTTTGCTGCGTGCATGACATGGAAAATTTTCCTCATATTATCTGCAGAGATCCTACCTTTTATGAAGCCTGTCTGCTGTTTGGAGATAAGTACAGTAAGTGTTATTTCTTTTTCCAATCTGTGTGAGAGGACCTTCACCAATAGTTTAACATCAAAGTTAATTAGGGATATAGGCCTATAGTTGCTGCAAGATAGAAGATCCTTTCCCTGTCTGTGTATAAGTGAAATTAGACCTTTGGTCATTTCATTCGAGAAGTGTCGTCTCATCAGCGCCTCATTAAACACCTCTGCTAACTCATTATTGAACTTGCTATAGAAGTTTGAGGAGTAACCATCAGGGCCACTGATATCTGATCCCCTAGTTTTTCTTTTAGGGAAATTGGAACAGTTGGACTATTTAGGCCCTCACAAAATATACCCAGGGAGCCCCAAGTAGGACCATCCTCTTCACGATACAAATCTTTATAACATTTCAGGAATTCCTCATTTATCTGCTTGTGACCAGAAATAATGTTAACATTGTCGTTTCCCTTAATAAATGTAATATTAGTTGCCCCATTATTTTGTCTCACCCTAATAGCTAAAATGTTGGCTTCCCTTGGACCTGAATCAGTATAGTTTATCCTTGCCTTGCTAATGGCAAATGTTGCCTTGCTTCATAATATTTTACTATATTCCATTTTAAGTCTGGACCAACTATTCCAATTAGCCAATGTGGTAGAGGTGAGCAATGTTTTTTCCAGTTCTTTTAATTTAATGAGGCTTTCTTTTCATTTTGTTTTTTTAGATTCTGTTTCTTGAAGACTGAAGTTTCACTAATAAAAGGCCCCTCAAATAACACTTAAAACAGTCTCAGGTATTACCCCAGGATATATCATCTGGGTTATTGAAATAGGAACTCAGTTATGCTGGTTTTGATTTTATAAGAAAGCTCCGTATTATCCAACAGGAAATGATTAATTTTCCACTGATGAGTTCTGTTGGGATTAATGGTTATATTGAAAAATAATGCCACAGGGCAGTGGTCAGAAATTACCTGGCTTTCAATTGTAACACTAATGATTCTATTAATGAAGTCCTTTGGTGCATATACTTGGTCTATCCTGGACCCTGATTGATTACACTGTGACCAAAATGTGTATTCTTTTACATTAGGATATAACACCTGCCAAGCATCCATTAGCTGCAGGTTGTCTATAAGGTTTCCCAGGACCTTATAGAAACATAGAAGTTGATGGCAGATAAGGACCGCAAGGCCCATCCAGTCTGCCCATTTCTTTTTCTACCGTATAAATGTACCATCAGCCATTGCTCTGTCAATGGCCTAACTATTCATACTCATCTTTATTTCTCCCTTATGCCTATCCCATGCCTGTTTGAAGCCCTGCACTGTATTCATATTCACCACTTCCTGAGGTAGGCCATTCCATGCATCCACCACCCTTTCTGTGAAAAAAAACTTCCTCACATTACCCCTTAATCAGCCTCCCTCTTATCTCGTGCTGTGTCCTCTTGTCTTGCTATTTTTCTTATATTGAAACATGTTAGACTCTTTCACCTTGTTAATGCCCTTAAGGTGTTTGAATGTTTCGATCATATCACCTCTCTCCCGCCTTTGCTCTAGGGTATACATATTGAGCTCCGTTAATCTGTCCTCATATGTTTTCTGTTGCAGCCCCTGCACCATTTTGGTTGCCCTTCTCTGGACTGCCTCAATTTGGTTAATGTCCTTGTGAAGGTGTGGCCTCCAGTACTGCATGCAGTACTCCAGATGGGGCCTACCCAGTGTCTTGTAAAGAGGGATTATTACCTCCCTTTTCTGACTTGTGATACCCCTACTAATACACCCCAACATCCCCCTAGGCTTACCTATCCTCTCTAGTCCTCCGTGGTCTGAAGGTAGACCTGTCTAAAGTGGGGTCTAATATGCTGTCTGTGTAACCTGCCAGTAAGATAGTACTATCCAAGAGTCCATCAGTTTTAGCACAGATCTTGTTAAAAAGGTTATGGGATGGGACAGTGGGACCATAAACATTGATGAAAGTAAAATACTCCATCTAATTTGCCATTCACTAAAATATAGTGATCCATGGGATCCTCTATTACTGTGCATGGCTGGAAATTGAAGTTTATTTTAATTAAAATTAAGACCCCAGCTTTCTTTCTTTTTTTATTGAAAATAAAGGATAAGCCAGCCCGGTGGTGCTGAGGGTTCAGATGCTGGATGCCACACCTCGTGCCACGCTGGCGACCCAGGTTCAGTGATGGACTCAGGTTGCTGGGAGTTGGCCAGGGGGGAGAGGGATTGAGCACCCGACAGCTGCTCTCCCTCTCTGGGGAGGGTTACAAGCTAGCCCCACTGCATTACTACCATCTCCTGGGTGAACCTGGGTATTGGCAGTGCGGTCAGGGAAGCCAGTGGAAGGGAGGGGCTGACGTCGGCCAAGGGCCCTGAGTGGAGATGCGTCTCAGTGCACCTCCACCTCATTGGCCATCCTTGAGTGTGGACAGCAGCAGGGGAGGGCACAGGACAAGGAAATGCCCTGCCCTGGATCTCGGTGATGAACCCCCAGCACCACGTCTAAGGTAGGAACCAGGGGCAGACTCTGTTGTGCATGCGCTCCCTTGAGGGTCGGGGGAGGTTTGGGGGGAGCACCTCCTCTGCCCTGCCCGGAGGGTAATCTGAAAGCCCTGAAGGTACTTGGAGCATGCAGCACTTAAGGGAGCAGACTCCTCAGTCCTACTAAGGACATCTCTGAGAGGTGCAATGGGGAGTTCTGAGAGAGGGATCAAGGGCAGCAGAGTTAGGAGGATAAAGAATAAGTTTAAAAAAAAAGAAAGGGTAAAAGAATACAGGTACAGAAAACAGAACCAACAGAATTGATTATTATGCATTGTTCTTCAGAATAACAATTTAAACTTAATATGTAACCCATTGATCAAAATATTCTTAACTTATTCAGCATTATCTGTAGACATCAAATGCTTTTTAAAGCTTTGCCAAATATCAAACTTAGTATAATAATCTTGTAAGACATGGTGTACTTTTTTCCAGTTTATAAACATCAATCATGAGATTTAACCACATTTTATAATCTGGTGGGGTGTCATCTTTCCATTTCATCAATAGGCATTTATGTACATTTATGATGGCTAACATGATTCATCTTTGTTGATTTTTTATTGCACTCATCTGAAATGTGTCCCATTGTGAGAAATAAGTTTTCACTGTTTTTTTTTTTTCAGTTTAATAGATGTGATGTTATAGATCATGTCCAGAACTGTTCTCCATAATGTATTTATATTTTTATAATAAATTAGCATATATTCTAGTGTTCCATTTTCTGATTTACATCTGGGGCAGAAATTTGAATATATGGGGGTTCATTAAGTTTAGTCTGTGATGTATGTAGTATGTTCTATGGATTACATTAAAGTAAATTTGTAATAGTCTTGTAGATAACATGCCTATATATTTGAAGTTGAGAGTTTGAGCCGATTTTGTTTCTGCAATTGGTGAATTCTATTTGGTTTCCCATTTTAATTTTAATGCTACCAATGGTTGTGTTAGGTGGTTTTGTAATAGTGTATAAGCTTTTGAGATTAGTTTTGTATTATTCCTGATAGTTAACTGTGTCTATTTCATTTAAGATTGGTTTTATATATAACAACTTTTTCTTTTCTAAATAATTCTTTATTTGAAGATATCTGAAGAAGTGAGTATTAGGGATATTATATTTTTGTTTGACAGTAAGTATATGGGGTTATAGGGGATACTTCATTTGAGGAGTGAATTTTTTCCTTAATTGTATCCCATATTTTGCAAGTTGTTGCAGTTGTCATGCACATTGTTATTTTGTTTTGATGAGGGCCTGCTTATAAAATTTGTTTTAGATGTTGATATGGGGTTGAACTGGCTTCTATTTGACAGGCCGCTTGAAATTGTGCTTGGTGAAACCATTCATATGTTATAGAGATATTAGCTGCTTGATAGTACCATTGTAGGTTTGGCAGAGATAGTTCCTCCTTATCTTTAGGTAAATATAGTTTTTCTATTTTTAGGCTTGATTTCTTATCTTTCCATAGAAATTTCTTTATAATTGTTTTTCCATTTTTTAAAAGAAATTATTGTTAATATATATTGGTAGTGTTCGAAAAGATATAAGAATTTAGCAAGGGTGCTCATTTTGATGACATTGACTCTGCCTATCAGTGTCAGTGGTAGTGATTCCCATTTATTAAGTTCTGTTTGTGTATTATTAATAAGGGGCTCAAGGTTATTTTGATATAGTTGATCTATATTATCATCTAAAATTATACCTAGGTATTTTAATTTTGTTACGTGTTTATGTTAGGATTAATTGTTGGATTGAAAGGGTTTGTACGATTTTTTGTTTCAAGTAATTTGGTTTTATCCCAGTTAATTTTCTACCCATAGATACTACCAAATATTGTTAAGATGTTAAGTTCCATATAAATACTGTTTAAATTGTTTGTGTATATTAACACATTGTCTGTATAAGGGCTTATCTTATGTTCTACTTGATCAACTTTTAGCCCTTGAATATTTTGTATTATCTCTTATTAATGATGCTAATGGCTCAGTTGCTAAAGCGAATATTAGTGGGGACATGGGGCAGCCTTGTCTGACTCCTCATTCTAGTTTGATTGGATCTGACAGCCCTCAATTTGTTTTTATTCTGGCAGTGACATTATTGTATATTATATCTATCCAAGTTCTGAATTTTGAACCAAAGTTCATTAGTTTAAATAATGTCTCAATATACCACCATTCCCCAGTCAAACACTTGTTCAGCATCTAGTGAAACAATTGAGAAGTTATTGTTTTTAAATTTGTCAATTAGATTTATTGTTCTTTTTACATTGGTTTTTAATTGTCTGTTTTGTATAAAGCTGTTCTGATCAGTGTAGATTATTTTGGGGAGAATATTGTTAAGTCTATTAGCTAATATCTTGGTTAGTATTTTACTGCCTACATTAATTAGAGAAATCGGTCTGTATGAAGAGGTTATTGTGTGATCTTTGTCTTTCTTTTTAAATAATATTGTTGCTTTTAATGCAGATGGATTCATTGTTTTATATAGTAATATATAATCAAATAACATTTTTAAATGAGGGGTTAATATATTTATGAATTTTTTTTATAAAGGTCTATTGTTATGCCATCTGGACCTGGTGACTTTCCTATTGTTAATGATTTTATGGCCAATCAGATTTCTGTGTATGTTATTTCCTGATCTAAAGCTGTTTTATGGCTATCTTTTATCAAGGGTAGATTAATGATTTGAAAATATTTTTCTACCTCTTTTAAATCTATGTTACATTCTAATTTATAAAGATTTTTATAATATATTTCAAAAGTTGTATTAATTTCAGTAGGTTCATATTTTGTTACACCATATTAGTCTTTTATTTTAGTTATTGTATTTGCTTCTGTTTCTTTTTTAAGTTGTCAGGATATAATTTTATTTGTCTTATCTCCTACTGCATAGTATTTAGATCTTGTTCTCAGAAGTTGTTTTTCAGTTTCTGATGTCGTACGTTTATTATATTGATTTTTTAAATCCAATAAATCTAGCATTATTTTAGGGTCTTTATATTATACAGATTTCCTTTTTGTAATGTTGTGTTTTCCAGAGATAGTAAAGAGACACTGTTAACCCCAGTCTGTTACATTTTTAACATATTTTTGTTACATATTTGGGTTCCTTTTTAACTTGGTAAACTTTGTATGTGTTTATTTTTTGAAAACGAAGCTCTGGTTAGCAGTACTTTTAAAACTCTTGTGCCACAGTATACCGGTGTTACCACACCGGCTCCGCATCTTTATGTTTTTGCTGCTGCGCTCACGTAACTCCTACTTACTGTATTTTCATGAGCATGCTCACTCCCGATTCAGAATCCGCTAATCTTGTCAGACTCTACAGTGTTTGCAAAGTCTCCCGTCCTTACATGAAATATCTCACTCCAGAAACAGGGTCTTTATTAGCCTATGGTTTTCTTTTTTCATTATTGCTATATGATTCTGTTGTTTATTCATTCTCTTCTGAGAAAATGCTAAATATATTGAAATCCACTTACCATAGGATCTTACACTTTATTACCTGTTTACCCAGGTTGGCACATCATTGTACTTTATATGAGAAATCTGGATGTTTATCACTGGGTGCGTTTTTTAATCTCAGAACATTGATTTTTTTTTTTACATAAAATTCAATTAGGTCTTGTACCAAACAGCATTTCAAGTTTGTTTCCCAATAAAATGTTTTCTACTCACACTAGATCTAGTATTAGAAATCAGTTTAAATTACCTTTCTTTTGAACAAACTGCACAAAATTCAATACAGTTTAAAACTGCTAGGTTATACAATCGTTTACCTAGTAATATTACTAATTGTCATATACTAACATACTATTTGCCAGCAGATTAGGCCTTATGGTCTATCAAGTCTGCTCAAACCACAGATCCCTAGTTGGGTGCCGAGGCCTTCCCCCCCTTGTGTTCCAGAAACCCCCATCATCCATCCCCACCCCCCTGGGATAGGCCATCATCTGATACATCCACTTTCTGTGTCTGTCCCACCCTCTCTTGAAGCCCTCCACTGTGGATCTCTGAACCAGCTCGCCAGGCAGTGCATTCCAAGGGTCCACCACCCTCTCAGTGAAAAACCTCCTCCTCTTTCCCCTCACCCTCCACCTTCCAACTTCAAACCATGCCCTCTGGTGATACCTCCCTGCTTTAGTCTAAAGATCCCCTCCATGTTTACCCTATTTATTCCCTTGAGGTACATGAAGACCTCAATCATGTCCCCATCTCTCCTCTCCTCTCCTCCAATGAAACAGGCAGAGCTCCTCAAGTCTGTCCTCATCACGTCAAATCCCTAGCCCTCGTATCATCTTAGTTGCCCTCCTCTGTACCCTCTCCAGGAGCTGTATGTCCCTCTTCAAGTGTGGTCTCCAGTACTGTACACAGTACTCAAGGTGTGGTCTAACCAGTCCATTGTACAATGGCAGAATCACTTCCTTGCTCCTAGAGATGATCCCCCTTACAATGCATCCCAACATCCTGTTTGCCTTGCTAGCCGCTCTCCTGCACTGCTCAGAGTTATTCATACATGCATCCACCATGACCCCTAGGTCTTTTTTCCCTATTGTGGCCTCCAGCGCCTCCCCTCCCAGGATATGGTTGTAGGTTTTAAGGGACTACTTGATGTTGTTTGTAGTTGTTTTAATTGCTCTTTCATTGCAAGTGTTTGTATTATTTGTTCGCCTGTGTATACATTGTTGTATCTTAATGTTTGTTTGTATTTTGTTGCATGAAACTGGACATCTGTGAAAAAGGGCACTTGTGCTCACAGAATTTTCAGTATAAAATAAAAATGAAATGAAATGAAAATAAAATTTTCACAGAGCTTACTTATAACTAAAATACATCCAGCATCTCTCAAATCCCTGTATGAGTTATGTTTTATTGTGGCATCACTGTCCAAACTTACTGTAGAGCATAGAATGCCAGCAGCAGTCCACAGCAGTCAGAATGGACAGAAGAAAGATCTGTGTGTGAACAGGCTGCTCCAAAGAAATAAAGGGCTCTGGACCAAAAGGAGTACAGTTTATACTCCACGGAACAGAAACTCATAGTAATCCATGAATTGTAGGAGTCCATTCAGTCCATTGAATCACAACACCAGCTGACGACCATGCTTGAACCCCATCATCTCGGTGATGAGGTTTGAGACAGGACGCCAGGCAATTTCTATGAATGTCTGTTCCATGGAGTGTAAACTGTACTCCTGAAATCTCTGTTGAGAGGGGTACTTCAAGGTTCTATCCTGGGGCCCCTGCTGTTTGCAATCTACATTAACAGTATTACCATAACATCTGCAGCGCAGACATTTATCTATTTTCGGATGACACAGTTCTGTACGTGGCTGGACCCATCCTCGATCTTGCATGCCAGGACCTGCAAAATGAATTCAATACTCTTCAACAGAATGTGTTGCAGTTAAAACGTTTACTTAATGGTAAAAAGACCAAAACTATGTTTCTCTCTCTCCCCACACTCTCACAACCACTGCCAACCCTACCAGTACCTACCCGCAGATATCGACCATCCTGGGGAGACACTCAAAATAGTTGATAGGTTCAAATACCTGGGTTTCTGGCTGGACTGTAAAGTTTCTTTAATGGTGCATAACAAGGAGGTTGCTAACAAACTGATAGACTCAGCCTTTTTTATAGTGTTAAACACCTACTTAACCAAGAGGCCAAAATAAGACTGGTACAATCCACTTTTTTACCACTCCATGACTATGCGGATTTGTTACATAGCTACTGCCCCAAAACAGCTCTAACAAAATTGGACAACTTGTATCACTGAGTGCTAAGGTTCATCACTAATGCTCCTTACAACATCCATCACTGCTCCTTCTATGAGCAACTTAGCTGGCCACCACTCACCACCAGGAGGCTGAGAAACATTTCAGTTTGGATCTACAGGGCCATTACTAACAAACTCCCTCCTTACATTTACGCTTTCTTCAAACATACATTTGTCACCTATTCTCTCCGTAAATATTCTTACATCCTATTTGATATTCCCAGGATATGTACCTGCTTTGGTGCTCTGCTATTAAGTTATACTCTCCCTTCTCTGTGGAACAACCTTCAGAAGTCCTTCTCTCATCTCACTGGGACCCTCTCCTTTAAATCTCTCTTAAATCGCACACTGAAAGAAACATGCAACTGCCATTCCTGATGAACTCTGAGCCTGAGGAACTGAAGCAACCACTCTAGCACTTCCCTCGCTGTGTTGTATCAACCATGAATTCATCCCCTTCCTGACTCATCTCACTGCACCGTTTCACTGCCCCTCCATCTCCCCCTCTACTCTACCTCCCCGTACTCTTCTTACTCAAAGTTCCCACCCTCCTTTGGCAACTACTCCCACTGTGAGGTGACCTTATTGTTCTTGATCCCTCTCTGACTCACCCTCTCCCTCTCCTCTGCTTGCAGCTCTCTTCCTGACCCATCTACTCTACTTGAATGCGTTCCTCCTTCTTCCTTTTCTCTCACCTGACCCTCGGTTCTAGCCATGCCTTCAAATCGCTGCTAAGCAGCTCCCCTTATTCCATTATATTTTGGCCTTCACCCTCTCCTTCCCTACCCTTCTACTGTCTCTGCATCTCACCCTCGATCTCCTGCCCACTGCCGTACTCCCGTTACTTCTGCCACAACCCTGTGTGTTGTTTGTCATGACACTTAATACTCTCATTTCCTGTATGTATTCCAAATTTTGACCTGTTTGACATGTACGTATTTATGAAATGCTTTCATGCGTATTGCACCTTGTCACAACATATGATTTAACTCTTTTGTATATATCATGCACTGTATTTTTCACTGTATTATTTACTGTATCCTTTTTTGTTTTGGTACTTTTATATTGTATTACCAACTTAAGTTGTCTGCCCCGGACCACTTTGTAAATGAGATTGCTCAATGGTGTTTTTCTCCTGGTAAAATAAAGAGTGATTGATTGATTGAAAACCCTTTTACATGTACATTAGTGACTGAAGAAAGACCAAGGGAGGGATAGTGAGGCTTAATAAAGGGGAGAAGGTGGGCAGAGGGTGACAGTGAAAAGGCAGAGATACTGAATGAATACTTTTGTTCAGTGTTCACAAAAGAAGAGATGGGGGATGTACCTAAACTAAACAATAGAAGCACTCTGGATGGGGGTAGTTTATACCAGTCCATTCACAGAAGAAATAGTCCTGAAAGAACTCCTAACACTCAAGGCGGACAAGGCAATCAGGCCTGACGGGATTCACCCCAGAACTGTGAAAGAACTAAGGGGAGAACTAGTAACACCACTGACTACTCTTTCTAACAAATCATGGGAGGATGGTGTGGTACCTGAGGACTGGAGGAAAGCGGATGTGATTCTTCTTCACACAAAATGGGAGTAAGGCAGAGGCAGGAAACTACAGACCTGTTAGTTTGACTTCAGTAGTAGGGAAAATGATGGAATCACTTCTGAACAAAAGAATTGTTGCGTACCTGGAGGCCAGCGGGGTAAAGGACCCAAGGCAGCATGGATTCACAGCGGGAAGGTCATGCCAGACGAATCAAATAGATTTCTTTGACTGGGTGACCAAAGTAGTAGACCAGGGATGGGCTGTGGACATGGCCTACCTAGACTTTAGCAAGGCATTTGACACAGTCCCACACAAAAGATTAATAAACAAGTTAGCCTGCCAGGGAGTGGGTCCCAGGGTGGTAGCCTGGGTATAAAATTGGCTGGACAACAGGGCACAGAGGGTAATAGTAAAAAGAGTCCATTCCAAAGAAAGAAGTACTAGTGGGGTACCTCAGGGTTCAGTACTGGGACTGGTCCTCTTTAATGTCTTTATAAGTGACATTGCAGAGGGGCTGGAAGGAAAAGTATGCCTCTGTGCAGATGACACAAAGATCAGCAACAGGGTTGATACACAAGGGGGGGGGTGGAAAGGATGAGAAGGGGCTTGGCAAGGTTGGAGGAATGGTCAAAAGTATGGCAGCTTAGATTCAATGCAAAGAAGTGCAAAGTAATGCACCTGGGAAACAAAAACCCAGGGGAAGATTACACAATGGAGGGGAAGGTGCTAACAACAACAAAAATGGAAAGAGACCTGGGGGGGCAGTCATATCAGATGACCTAAAGGAAGGCAGGCAACGTGAGAAGGCTATAAGGTGGGCTGGGGGGATACTGGGATGCATAGGGAGAGGCATCACCTGTAGAAAACAGGAAGTTGTCATCCCTCTGTACAGACAGTTGGTGAGACCCCATCTGGATTACTGTGTGCAGTTCTGGAGCCCTCATCTCCACAAGGACATAGACAGGATAGAGGCAGTCCAGAGGAGGGCAACTAAAATGGTGCAGGGTCTACACAAGAAACCATATGAAGAGAGGCTAAAGAAGCTTAATATGTTTATTCTCGAGGAAAGAAGGGAGAGGAGGGACATGATAGAAAGTTTCAAGTACCTCAAGAGAATCAAAAAAGTCCAAGAGGGAAGCATCTTTCAGAAAAAAATGTGCACGAACAAGGAGACACAATTTGAAGATAGAGGGGGGCTCAGGAGCAATGTGAGGAAGTATATTTTCACATAGAGGGTGGTGGACACATGGAACGGCCTACCTGAGGAGGTCATGGGGTCAAAAACAGTGGGGGGATTCAAGAATGCATGGGACAGACATAAGGCAATTCTAGTGGGGGATAGGAAGAAGTAGGCTGTTGGTTAACTAGGATCTGCAGTTTATCCAATAGGTAGGGAAATGGGCAGACTGGGTGGGCCAAGTGGTCCTTATCTGCTGTCAAAGTTTATGTTTCGATGTTCTGTGTTTCTGTGTTACAGCATTTGCTACTGCATTTGGCACAACATTTATTACCACATTAGATATCCCTGTGGATATTGATATGTTTTTGGGGGTCTTTAGTCCACTGGGCACCTCCATGGGTGTAACAGTAGTAACAGGGGCTGCATTTGTAACCAGCAAAATAGCTGAAACATTTGGACTCACCTCTTTGGATCTAGCCCCTTATAGTTTGGATGGTGGATTCTTGTTGGCCTTCTCCATTGTTGAGACTTGTGTCACAGGCATTTCCCCTTGTTGGATTTATTCTTCTGTATCAAAAAACAGACTCGCTTTGGAATGAGCTTCTGTGAGGTTAGTTTTGGTAGCCATTGTTCTCTGTGGTTGCAGTGTTGGGGATGTGGGAAGTGGAGATATCAAGCCCAGTACTTTGAAAAAGTTTTTGTCTGTAACTGCGAAAAACTGCAGTGTTTTTTGTTGGAGCCATGTTCGTGCCGCAGGTAGAGAAGCAGAGCCAGATGCTGTGCCAGATGTAGCGATACTGGTGTCCTGCAGCACTCTGCGGTCTACACTTTGTTTCCTTTTTGCAGTCTCAGCTTTTTTGGTATCGTGGATATCTGATAAATCTTTAGCCCTTCTTATTGATTTTGATATTTTGAGGTAGCCTCTGCATTCCGGTAAGACATAGCATTATTAAGGTTCCGTGCTTTGTGTGTAAATGTGACTTTCATTCAGGAGGTTCAGAGCTCATCTCTAGTTGTCCGCACCCTCAAGCAGCCGTCTTGGAATCAGTCACCATATCTCTCAAGCCTCTAGCTTTCTTAGAGCAATCACCTGCTCCGAACACTTGCCCCAGCCACTATCTCTGCATCAATAGGTAATGGTCCTTTTTTAAATGTGTCTCCTGTAGAAACACCACTGAAGCATTTTGTTTTTTAAGATGTCGCAGTAGAGAGTATATTTTAAGTTTGTGACTCAAGCCCCAACATTTCAAGTAATTAGTGTAAGTTTATCACATCGTGCCAATTGTAAAATATATTGCAATTAATAGATACCTTGTATATTTTAAAAATCTACAAGTATATCATAAAATGACACTTCAAGACCACCCCTACCTTAAAGAAGAAAATATAGAGTACAGCAGAAGAAATTTGCAGTCAAGAGATAGTAGCCATACTATATATACAATTGGAAAAATGCAAGTATATAGAGATTCAAAGCGTCATCCTCCACATAGCATGGCTTTATGCAAAAGCTGGTTTGCACTTGAGGTCGATGTGTGCATCATAACCAACATAGTAAGTTCCCTAAAACCCTTATCCAGTGCATTTCCCATCAGCTGAGCATGCTAAAGCGGCCCCCTTCCCTCCTCTCCTTTCACAACATTTGATTCTAGAGATAGAGCATAAGGCATAAACATATAGATTACTCCTATTATAGGTCTATCCTATGCAAGCAATAGCACACAATGAGGTATGGGTTAACGCCTGATAAGAGCACGCCCCTAGAGTGCCTTGTGCACCTGGGCATGCTCTTATCAGGCTTATCTCTGAGAGTGTTGTTATTAAGCGCTTTATAAAATGGGTCCCTTGTAAATAAATTTAAATAAAAAACTAAAATAAAAAGTGTTAAGATTATTAGAATGTTTTGATTTATTACAAAAAATAAAAAAGTAGTACCTCAGTATGGTGCGGTTTTCAGTGATGTAGGTCAGTCACTAGAGGTCAGTGTTATCTGTGCTCCCCCCATAAGCTGCAGTGAAGGTGCTAGTGTTGACTGCTTCTTTCCCTCTGTCCCACACACAGCACAATGAGAACTGAAGTTATTTCCCCCCTCCACTGCATGAAACTCCTGAAACGGAGCTGTGCTTATGTGATGCTTATTTTATTTATTACTAGTATTGTTTATCTGCATGGAATGTGTAACTGTAGTGTTGCATTTTACACTAGCTGAAACCAAGTTTTCATTAATTGAAGAGCCGAATGTTAACTACCAGAAACAGTCTTATTAATCGTAGAGCTGTATTTTAATCTATCAAATTCCACTACCTCCTAAGCTAAGACATGCTGTTACTTTATTTTCTGCACCTTGGCACTGTGAGCTCCTACTCTATCCTTCTAAGCCCTGCATTCCCACTATATCCTCCTAAGCCCTGCATCTGTCTGTGTCCAGTTGGAGCATTCTTGGCAGTGCAAACTGAACTTGGAACACTTCTTGCTGTAATCCTACACTCTACCTCTGCTGTCCTCTCCCTCCTTTGTTATCACCGACCCCCTCCCATGCCATTTCTAGCTATTTTGACCTTGTCTACCTTTTGTTTTCCTCCACCCCCTGCTGCTCATCTGCCGCCAGTCCCCTACCCCTAGCTCACCTCACCCCTGCTACTGTGCCTATAATTTACTGTTTCCTTTCGTTCTCCACAAACATCTGCGCCTTGAGCAGCACTCACAGCAGCGAGGCAGTGCCTACGGCCGTCTCTCCAGCTGCCACTTCCACCAGACCCTGCTTCACCCTCGGACCGGCCTCCTGGTCCCGACCCCCGGATTCGTAATTAAGATACGGCTGCTGTTTGATTTTGGAGCCGGGCTGCTCCGGCGGCTCTCCCATTGGTCATGGCTTTTCACCAAGGCATCCAATTGGACCAGCCACGAGGAACCTCGTCCACGATTGGTGCACCCTGCAGTCAGCATATCTGGCTTGCATTGCCACTCTCCTGAAACGGAGCTGTGTCAGAGCTGTGCTTATGTGATGTTTATTTTAGTCACACACACCCCCCCCCCTGCCCAGGCCACCTTTAAATACTCTTCTGTCCCTCCTACTCTGGAAGAACTCCTTCCTCATTGGCTCTTCTTTTTCTGCTTATATATCTAGACTACAGACTCAGGCTGGTTATTCCAGTCTAAACCTCTTGCCCTCCCTCTTTGGTCTTTCTCCTCTATGGCCCATCCTACTTTGCTTAAATCTCTAGAACTAGGTCTTAGGTAAAGGAACGTTTACCTCAGCTAATTTATTCCACAATACCCATATATTCTCTAAGATCCCCTCACCTCATATGAAATGAGGGCTGCACTGTTGCTACATCTTTATGTTGGCTTTATGTTCTCTATACCCACTCCCTGCTTTGGAACACAGGAGCTGGGAACTGTTACACCAACATGCAAGTCACCTGCCGATTTGCATACCACGACACCACTGTCCTTCTAGTCAATATCTCATTGGCACACAGGGACGGCAGCCTCCCTACCTTGCAGGCTTAATGCCAACTACTTATTCCCACATCTCCTCTGTTCTTCTCAACTCTACCTCGCCAGGGTCATGATTTACGCAACTCCACGCTCTATTAGGGCACATTATAGACACACTGAAACACAAAAGGTATCTATCCGTAAATGGGAATGCACCAGGTTCTTTAGATTGCTGCTAAATGCGCTTAAGATACTCGTGTTGCTGCTGCTTTGCTCAGGATCAGTCGAGCTAAATCCAGGCCCTCAACTACCAATTCAAGCCCCCGGTGACCTAGCTCACCTTAAAGATCTGCGTATATGTCATCTGAATGTATGTAGTCTATTGAAAAAACTGGATGCCATCCAAACCTGGATCTCGCATACTAATCCAGATGTTCTGGTAATTACAGAATCTTGGCTTAAACTGTCAACCCTAGACATTGAGGTGAATATTCCCTCCTATAACATCTTTCACACTGACAGACCAACAAGAGGGGGTGGTGTTGTCATCTATGTGCTGAACAAATATACCCCTTCTGTTACCGACTCCACTACTGTTGTTAAGGAATTTGAAAGTTTAACCATTAAGGTCCGACTTGCGTCCTCCTCCTTGTATATCATGGGCTACTATAGGCCCCCTTCTGCAGGCCTCCATCTGTTGAACCACCTGACTAACTTCTTAAGCAGTACACAAGCTGATGTAATTGTCCTGGGAGACTTCAACCTGGACTGGTTCTCCGATATCTCTTTACCACTTAAAGTACTATGTGACACCTTTGGGTTGGTTCAGCTTATTTCTGATGCTACACAACTGAACAGATCTAACCCGAGTAAATGCTCCTTGGTGGACATCGTACTCGTGAACAAGCCACACCTGTTCTCCCACTCGGGTGTGTGCTTCTCTGATGTCAGCGACCATTGTCCCATTGCTTGCATAAGGACTGCATCTAAACCCCCCTCTTCCTCTAGGTACACCTTTAAAAGATGTGTGCATAATCTCAACACTTATGCCTTCCTTGAGGATATCCAGGAGTCTTTGCTCTAGCAGGAATTTTACCTGGCCAAAACAGTTGAGTATGCCTATAAGTCATTTGAAGCCATTGTATTAAACACACTTGACACGCATGCCCCACTAGTCAAAACCCGGACCAAGAAAAGATCCTTTCCATGGTTTACACTAGAGCTAAGAACAGCCCAACATAGTAGGGACAAATTATGGAAAAAGGCTCAGAAAACAAAGCTCCCTGAAGATTGGGCTGCTTTTAGGGCTGCTAGAAACTTTTGTTCGAAGCTAACAGAACTAAAAAAGCATCCTTTTACCAAACATCACTGGCTTCCTCCGCTAACTGTCCCGCAAAATTTTGGAGAACACTCAAAGATATCGAAGGTCATGTTCCCACTGGGTCTCTTCCATCAAAAATCTTGAAAGGTGACACAGTCATCACTGACAAAGTAGGGATCCTCAGTCTTTTGAATGACCACTTTGCCACTGCAGGACTGGCCTTTGACTCCTCGCCGGCTGGCCACCTTCACACCCAATCCCTAGCACAGGTAGCATCAAATCCCCACTACACCCAATCTGCCCCTACCTTCTCTTTCCATCCTGTCTCCCTCAAGGAGGTAGAGGACTTGCTACTGCATCTGGATGTCAGGAAAAGCACTGGTGCTGACCGTATTGAGCCAAACTTCTCAAAGATCAGTTATCGTGTATTGGCTGTTCCAATCACGCACCTCTAACTTATCTCTTTCACTGGGTGCATTTCCCATGATGTGGAAGACAGCCCAAGTGATCCCCAACCCCCCACTCAAATCTGGTGACCTGACAGACCCCAATAATTATAGGCCCATCTCGCTGCTACCTGTTCTCTCCAAATTGTTTGAAAACGCAGTAAACTTGCAACTTGGAGATCTAGACTCCTCTAACCTACTTGACCCGGCTCAGTCAGGCTTTAGGCCCCGCCATAGCACAATTACTGCTCTTGCAAAGGTAACGAATGATTGGCAGAAAGCCCTCGATGATAAATTATTGGTGTGCTCAGTCTTCCTTGACCTAAGCAAGGCCTTTGGCACCGTAGATCATGAACTGCTTCTGAATATTCTTTGCACCTTTGGCCTAGACCAGACGTCCCTGAGCTGGTTTTCCTCCTACCTCTCCGGACGCTCTCAGCAGGTAAAAGCTGTGGGTAACCTCTCCCTTCTGAAACCTATCAATAGAGGGGTACCCCAGGGTTCCGTCCTGGGTCCTTTGCTTTTCTCACTTTATATCAACAATATCGACATGGGGGTTTCATCCTCAGACATTCATCTCTTCATGGATGATACTGTCCTCTACTTGTCTAGACCTACTCCCGAGCAGGTGTGCACAGACTTGCAGAAAGATTTCAACATCCTGCAGCACAACTTGCTCAAACAAAAATTGCTGCTAAATGCTAAAAAAAAAACTAAGGCAATGCTTCTGACCCCGAACAGCTTTGCTCCATTGGTGTCTGTAGCAGGCTTTGTGCAACTGATCACCACACTGCTCAATGAACCCCTTGACTATGTTGATAAATTTATATACCTTGGAATGTGGATTGACTGCCGTCTGTCCTTCTTGGTTCATGTAGATGAGATCGCAAAAAAAACTGAAGCAGAGGCTCAGTGTATTGTACAGAATCAAGCACCTTCTCACCTATGAGTCAAAGAGGAGGCTGGTCCAAGCTACCTTTCTATCATTATTGGACTACACTGACTTCATTTACAGTCAAGCTCATGGGACAGCCCTAGCCAAACTTGATGTTCTTTATCACAGAGCCCTTCATTTTGTTTCTAGGAAACCTTATTCTACCCATCACTGTGACTTGTACTTGGCAGTGAGTTGGCCGTCTCTTGCTTTCAAAAGACAAAGGAACGCTGTCCTTTGGACATACAGAGCAATTGCCAAGATGTTGCCCCAGTACATCTCTGACCGTCTGCCCCTATGTGTCTCGGGCAACTATGCCCTGAGAAGCCAATCTTATATCTCCCTAATGTTACCGAAGATCAAAACCCACTTTGGCAGATCCTCCCTTAGCTTCGCAGTACCCCAGCTATGGAACAAGCTTCAAATAACTCTAAAATTAGCAATTCCCATTAAAGTCCCCAAATTCAAACTCCTTTATGTGAGACATTTCTCTGAACGCTGTAAGTGCTACTCCTGATGTGCTCTGTCAAGTTACGACACCTTGAGACCAACTCCTACCTCCTACATGCACTACTTAAAGCATTCCACCCTAGGCTTCCACCTCCTGCTTTTTTCTAGGCTCTAATTTGCCTTGGCTGCTCCACACTCTCTCGGGGTACATAACATACTGTCCTATACTAACATTACAGGGCATTTAAACGTGTATAGCTTTGTATACTTTATATGCTGCTTCACTCGTATCCTGTTTGAATTTCTACCTTATGTACAGCCCATATTTTAATTGCTGTTACATCTGTGCTGCTTTTGCTAGGAGTAGTATTGCTGTACCTGTGTATGCATATGTATATCTCTTATGTATTGGATGTTATTTCTGTATGCCCAGGCCCACCTTGGAAATGAGCTTGCTCAACAGTGCTTCACATGGTAAACTAAAGATTGATTGATTGATGTTCACATTCTATAGAGCTGTGCTTTAGGTGGTAGTGAAGCAGTTACCTTTTTGAACAGAGGTTGGTGTTCATTTTTGACTGACCGGTAAGGAAGCGAGTTTCATTCATTTATTTTATTGGAGCGTAGGTCATAAGATCACGGTGAGGTGAAACAGTAGTTTGCAGTTGGCAGCACGGCTGGCTTCACTGGGAGTGAACGTGTCCCTCCATGGCAGCCGTACATAGGCATTTACTGATTCATGGTTTTCAAACAGAAATGGACGGTCAGGGTACAGAACAGCAAACTCCTTGAAGTTTGCTAGTGCAGTGTAGTTTTGTAGGGATTCTTGCAGTGGTCATGAAGGGGGATAAGGAAGAGATGCAATCTGGAGCTACAAAAACGAACAGACGGACAAGTGGACTTACATGGAAAATGGGTTGTGATTAAAAAAAAAAGGATTGAAAACAGTATACGGCTTCTGGTGTTTTTTTACTTGTTTTGTGGCACGTGGACAGCTGGTTCTGATTTCAACATGATATTTTTTCTGCAATATAAAATATGTAAGGGAGTGTCTGTCAGGAGAAAATGCTTTCTTGCTGAAATTGATACATCAAAACCCCTCAGGGATAAGTTCAAAGGACCGGAGGTAGCTTAAACTGCAGATATCTGAAATGTAATTACTTTGTTAAGTTGTTTTGAAGCCCAGGAAATAAAATATCCATTCATGACATCCTCAGGAAAATCCTTTGATTTGTACTAGGTGTCATGAAGGAAGGAGAATATGTATGTGTTGGGGTGTCTCCCAAGATATCCAGTGATTACATCAAAGAGACCTTGATGTCTGTGTGAAGCAGGTCCCAGACTAAATGGGGAAGTCCAATATGCATTTGTTTGGACCGTCGTCCCAGGAAGCCAGAAATTACATCAAAGAGCCTTTGATGTCCGTGTGAAGCAGATCACAGACTGGTTTTGGCAAGTCACATGAAGAGAGGAGATTCATTTATGTCACCTATTATTTTTTTAAATATCTCAGTAGGACATCCTGTGTTATAAAATATAAATTTTAATACACCAAGGCAAAGTTAATTGACCTCAGAGAGAAGGCCGGCTCAAGACCGCTTTTAAATATACTGAGCAGACCTTACACAGTGACATTAATTTTCTGACTGAGAAAAGAGGAACAACAAAGCACTGAAAGATCAAGAAGTAAGGAGACCTTAGATAGGACCAGTGTATGTGTTGTAGGAATTTGCACTTTTAAACCTGTTTTGTTTTTAAGATTGTATGTGTTGGTATCTTGTTCTGTATTTTACTGTTTTCCTATTTTACCTATTTTAAAGTAAAGATATATATTTTAAAAACAGAAACTGCCTGGTGTGCCTTGAAACTTCTTTTTATATAAGTGAAGCTTAGATGGTTATAGTTGACACTGTGCATGTGCTTATTGTGATACCAAACTGGGAAACAGATAGAGTTCTCTAGGTCTTGCTTAGAGTTCTAAGGGTTCATTTTATTATACCTGGTTAGGTGCTCGTAGGCAAAGATATCTGGCCCCCCAAAGACAGAATTATCTGAGCCTGAAAATTGGGTATGCTAACAAGAGGTTATCAGTTTGAATCCCTCCAGAACTTGGGACTAAGGTGACTCAAACCCACAAAACAGACAAGAGGGTTACCTTGTTCTATTAACTGTTCACAATTCTATGCTCAGAGGTTGGCACTTTGGGAGTAGAGGGCTGACCTGCTGAGTGGGGCTGTGACAGTTTCAGCAGGCAAAATTATGGAAGTCTTGTGTAGTTTGATTTGACTGAGTCACCGCTCTCCTGGTTCCCTGTGTTGCTGGCTGAGGAGCTACAGTGGGAGAACAGTGGCACACACTGCCTGCCTGTGAAAGCAGTTTAAAGCTCTGGTAGCTTAGTGATATTTCACTGCTGTGAAGTCATCCAAGGAAGAAAAGTGCTGGTTGGCATATATATGGGCTGATAAGGACATGGCTCAAATGTCCTTTCAGGCAATCAGATTATGGTATTTTCTTTACCCATTTTATAAACTAGGCTCTAACATCTCTACCACCTACAAATGTTCCCAGTATAGAGCATAGGGTATGGCTCCTTACCCCCATCTTGAGCATCTGATCCTGACAGTCTTCTGAATCTGCTCTGGAAGGATTTCACCAGAACTGTTCTCCTAGCCACTGGACAGTAGCACATTAGTAAGCACAAACAGGTAATTAATGAGTCAAATGAGTGATAAAAACCATACTGCAGATGTATAAAAGAAAACAAATGGATAGTAACAAGGGACATTAACAATATAAACATTTGCTGTAGAAATCCCATGCAGTGATCTTTTAGTTGTCACCATGTTCTCCCATCATGCAATGGGAGGTTCAAAGGTAACCCAATGTACCCCCACCTGAGCTTGCGATAGTTAGCAGTGAGGTCCCATAGTACCCATCCATGAGCTGTATTCAAAAGTTGGAATGGTCGATGATGGAATGTTTGGAGATTTGTAAGGTAAGAAAAAAACATGGCTGAATTTAAAATTCGAAGTGCGGATGCATCTTTTGATATTGAACCCTCTGCTATGGGTGCCTGAAGATAATGTTTCTGGGCAGAGCTGGAGCTGCCCCCCCCCCCACCAATCATTTAATGCACTAGTGACTGTCCATTTAAAAAAACAAACTGGCAATAGAAATAATGGCATAAATGTCCACTCCTCCCGCGAACCAACTGTGAGCAGAACACACTGTGAGCCAGATAACAGCCATGGCACTCCCATATCGATATTTTAAGATCCGATACCCACGTCTGCCACTTTCAAACTCTGGCGTACCCAGGACATTATTGGCATAGAGAAGCTGGCTGAGCTTACTGCAGTGCTTTAAGAGATCATGACCCTGTTGGTCCCGGACTATGTATATGGCCATGCCTTCACCAAGGTACATATCAATGTGTGAAACCCTGAGCCACCTTCTGTCTGGGCGGAAACAGAACCAATATTGGGAGGCCAAATTGTAAGTTTAATAAGACATAAAATTCAGGGAATACTGTGCCGTAACCCTGACAACCCAGTCAACCAGAGGTCGTAGAACAAGTGGACACCCACCAAATCAAATATACATCTCTTACGGTTGCGGCAGACCTGGGTCAGAGGGAGAACACAGCCCCAGGAACACCTCCCAAGTCAGTCAGTCAGAATTGCCCAATACCAATATGAATACACGCACTCAAGCCTCAGTTGCCCAAATTGAACCTTTCCTTTCCAAACTGCATGTTATCTAGATACTTCACACATTTTTAAGCCGTACATAGTTTAATTCTAACAAGTGGAGTAAAAGTGCAGTTAATGTCGAAAGTCAAATGTTTTGAACAGTAGAGGAAAGTCCTTCTTAAGTCCCGTTTTGGCTGCTACTACACCATTGTACTCCTTCACCCCTTCCGGTGCCCATATCTTCAACAATGTAGGAAAGAGCAAACTGTATTTCAAACCTGCCTCTCTCAACCATTTTTTATAGGAAAGAAAGAGACTCTCTTTTGCAGTGTTTCTGGAGCAAGATCATTAAATACCTTAAGCTTACATCCTTCAAATAAAATATTATTCTTGTCTGTCAAGGCTCTTTGAACAAAGATCTTTTGCTGAAAATTTAGAAATCTGAGTACAGATGATCTGGGCCTCTCGCTGACAGTAGATTTCCGCTTGCGATGCCGGTGACCTGGGTTTGGGAGTGGACCCGGGGCGTCGGTGGTCCAGCCAGGGGGGAGAAGGATTTAGTGTCCCATGACTGCTCTCTTTCTTCGGGGGGAGGGTGGTGGAGTGTTCGGCGCTGTGGGGGCACCCAGCGGAGGCTGAGCAGTACCTCAATTGCTGATGCCTAGCAAGCTCAGGGGCAGGGTGGACACTAGTCGTCATTGCATGTCCCCACCCCCACCTATAGGGGAAAAAACGTGCTGCCTGCCCCCAGGATGATGCCTGCCCCTCCACACTAATGAGTTCCCAGGCCAGTTCCAGGACCTATCCCATTGTCTGCGGCACTTGGGCTGGTGCTGCAATCCCACCCTGGGGTCTAATCCTGGAGGTATCCAGGAGTTGCGGCTAATGTGGGAGTGGGAGTGGAGGGGGCCAGGACCTGGGTGGAAGGTTCAGCGGCTAGGTGGCAAGGAAAAAATAGAATAAAAAAAAAAGAATACATATCATTCAGCATAAGTTTCATACCAGTGATCTCAGACATTAATAAATCAAAGTGTGCCACAGTTAGAGAGGAGGAAGATGCTACTATTTTAGGCAAATAGTCCCCATGTTCTTCAGAGCCTCTTTCAGAAAGAGGTAGCAATCTCTTCATAGCATTCACCTCAGATTTCATGTCTACTAGATTTTCACCTGTTTCTATTTTCAGTCAAAAATGTTGTCTCTTGTTTACTAGACGAGAAGTTACTGTTCTTTGCTCTTGGGAAAGGAATGCTCCCTCCATTTACCAGCTTAGCGAGATAGGACAGCTGGCGTTAGGGGATGACAGGGGGTAGCTGTATCTCTCTGGGTAAAGATTTGCGCGGAGCTACAGGTTTAAGAGGAGTCAACAATTTGTTTTAAAAATGTTAGCGAGCGGAGCTAACTTCTCTATATGCGCCTTCTAAAAAAAACCAAAAAGCAATACTTCTGCTGCATGTCAAATGAAGAGAAAATCTGTTTAAGTTTGAAGGGAGGGAGGCCGATGCGGAGCTCACTTAGAGATGGCCACACAGACCACTGCCATTCGATCGATTCAATTTCAGGGATACTTGGTCATGGGGCAGTGTGTGGGAGAGGGAAAACGCTGGATTCCAGGGATACTTGGACATGGGGCAAGGAGTGAGAGGGGGAAAACCCTGGATGCCAAGGATAGTTGGATATGGGACAGGGTTTGGGAGGGGGTGCAACTGGATGTCAGGGATACTTGGACATGGGATAGGGTATGGGAGGGGATACCACTGGATGTCATGGAAAACCTGGACACGGGGCAGGGTGTGGGAGAGTTGTCACTGGATGCCAGGTATATATGGACATTTGGCAGGGTTTGGGAGGAGGTACCATTGAATGCCAGAGATACTTGGACATGAGGCAGGGTGTGGAAGAGGGTACCACAGGATGGCAGGGATACTTAAAATGGAGCAGGGCTTGGGAGGGGTTACCAGTGGATGCCCGAGATACTTGGAAATGGGGCAGGGTGTGTGGGGGGCAGAGGATGCCAGTGATACCTTGAGATGAGGCAGGGTGTAGCAGGTTGTTCCATTGTTTGCTGGGTGTACTTGGACATGGGGCAAGGTGTGGGAGAGGGGAAATACTGGATACCAGGGATACATGGACATGGGGCAGGGTGTGGGAGGGGAGAAACAATGCATACCAGGGATACTTGGACATGAGGGATGGTTTGGAAGATGGGAAACATTGAACGCCAGGGATAGTTAGATATGGGGCAAGGTGTGGGCAGGGGAAATTTACACACAATGGGGCCTATGCACGAAAGCATGGAAAATGCTTGCATATGCAATGTAATGCAGGTGAACAGGGTTTGGAAGGAGGGAAACCCTGGATGCCAGAGATACTTGGACATGGGGCTGAGTATGGCAGGTGGTGCCATTGGATGCCAGGGATAGTTAGAGATGGGGCAGGATGTGAGACAGGGAAAACCTGGATGCCAGGTATACCTGGACATCAGGCAAGGTGTAATTGGGGGTACTGCTGGATGCCAGGGATACTTGGACTCAGGGATGGGTGTGCGAGGGGATACCACTGGATGCCAGGGATACTTGGACACGGGGCAGGGTGTGGGATGGGGTGGCAGTGGATGCCAGAAAAACTTGGATATGGGGCAGTGTATGGGAGAGGTGTCACTGAATGCTAGGTATACATGGACATAGGGCAGGGTTTGGGAGGGGGTACCACTGGATATCAGGGATAGTTGGAAATGGGACAGAATGCAAGGCGGTACCACTGGATACTAGGGATACTTGTACATAGGGCAGGGTGTGGTGGGGGTACCACTGGATGCCAGATATACTTTAAATGAGGCAGAGTGTGGGAGGGGGTACCACAGGATTTTAGGGATACCTGATCATGGGGCAGTGTGTGGGAGAGGGAAAACAATGGATTCCAGGGATACTTGGACATGGGGCAAGGAGTGAGAGGGGAAAAACCCTGGATGCCAAGATAGTTGGATACAGGGAAGGGTTTGGGAGGGGATACCACTGGAAGCCAGGGAAACTTGGACATGGGGCAGGGTGTGGGAGAGTTGTCATTGAATGCCAGGTATATGTGGACATTTGGAAGGGTTTGGGAGGGAGTATCACAGAATTCCAGATATACTTGGACATGGGGCAGGGTGTGGCAGGAGGACACTGGATGCCAGGTATACTTGTACATGAGGCAGGGTGTGGGAGAAGGTACCGCAGGGTGCCAGGTATGCTTGGACATGGGACAGGTTGTGGGTTGGGCTACCACAGTATGGCAGGGATACTTGTACATGGGGCAGGGTGTGGGAGATGGTACCACAGGATGCCAGATACACTTGGACATGGGGCAGGATGTGGGGGTACCACTGGATGCCAGGGATACTGAGACATGGGGCGGGGTGTGGGAGTGGGAAAACACTGCATGCCAAGGATACTTAGGCATGGGGAGGGTTTGGGAGATGGGAAACACTGGATGCCAGTGATACTTGGATATGGGGCAAGGGGTGGACAGAGGAAATTTACACACAATGGAGCCTATGCACAAAAGCATGGAAAATGCTTGCATATGCGATATAATGCAGGTGAACAGCTGTGCACCTTGTCAGGTTGAAAATCCATGCACCATTCACGAATGCACGTGCAGTGGGAGCTGAGGCAGAGATGCGGCCAACAGACATGTTCTGCTTGCAGGGACTGCTGAGTGGTCTGAACATATGCGTCTCTGCCTCGTGACCCCACCATGTATGGGGATGAGCACCACTCTGCGCACACACCAGCAAGTGAATACCGAGATGGAGGAGCGTGCTGCAGCAGGAGTCTGAGGTGCCGTGCTGGTGGCACATGGACCACTGCAAGTGGCCATCTGCCCAGGCCATGGACAGGCCGAAGGGCTAAAAGGGTGCCTGTTGAGTGGAAGCATCTGGTCACAGTCCAGCAACATCACAGGCAGTCAGGTGGCAGCCATGGTGGCGGACATCTGTGACCACCGTACTGTGCTGTATGGGGCAGAGTCCATGAAGAACCAAGCAGAGACCAAGTCCCGTGTATGGCTGGACATACAGGCTGCTGTCAACGCGGCCGGTCCAGTGGCACAGACACTTGCAACTATAAAGCACTTATGACGTGACCTCCAGTCGACTGTGAAATGAAAGCTGACTGTCATGCAATGGGAGCAGTAAGGCACAGGCGATGGCCCACTCAGACAAGTGCCCACTCTCTGGTGGCTGACACCGTGTCCAACGTCAGCCAACACAGGGAGGTGGAGGGCACTGACACATTGTCAGGTTTGTGGCACAGTGCAGGGATACAAGGCAGAAGGCAAATGACAGACTGGCACTACCAACAGCCATCTTTCACTCTGCATATCAGGAGACAGTGGCCAGCCCCCATGCACCACCGGCACCGGCTATGGAGGAGGACACACAGGGAGACACAGATGGCACAGGTATGTGGACCACACCATGCCCAGCTGGACACGTGCCAACACATACTGGTGCATCAGCAATTAACAACAACATGTACTCTCATCCACAGGTTTAGTGCAAGGGACATTAGACACAGCAGGGGAAATGGACAGCCCTGAGGACACAGACACGGAGACCATGCTGAAGACACCAGATGCCATGCAGGACCTGGAATACAGATCCACCTGGAGCAAACAGAGGGCCCCCCACCTTGAACCACACCCACAACCACTACACAGCTGGCTGCCCAGTGGTGTCAGACAGGACACCGAGAAGCAGCCGACATGGCCCTACATGTCTGGCCTTGCAGGACACACTGCCATGACACACACACACACACACACACACTGCCTGGGGACAGAGTGGGACACTGAGCCACCCCTTAAGGGCCAGATGACAGTGGGGATGAGGGGGCCCTCAGCACACCCGACCCACCGAACATGGAGGATGACCACATGGTCTGTCATGCAGACATTCTACCCCAAACTGCGGCAGCTGGGACGTGACTGCCTGCAGGCACAGTGGGAAAACACTGAGGCCCTGAAAGACTTGACTGTGGAGATGTGTGGTTTCTTGCGTGCCAATGAAAGGATAGGGGACATCTTAGAGTGGATTGCAGCACATCTACCATCTGGGGACAGCACAGCCAGCCAGGTATTCCTTATGGCAAGCTGGGATGTGGCATCCCAGTCACCTCCAGGCATTCACACAGGTCCTGAGGCACAGCCTCATGCCACCTCTCTGCCATCATCTGGAAGCATCCCGGATGCCGTGACACACCTGCCCTATTTTATAATTCTTATCTGTTTACTCAGATTTCCAAATCAGATCTGTCATTAATAAGTACTACATTTAACACTATACGTAGGTTTGTTTTACAACTACCTTTCAGGACACACCATTGTACATTACAGTATGCTGGACTCGCTGTCGCCTGAACTCAGCTGTGAATATAGTCTACTGTCTGTAGTTGACAAAACTTTACATCAAGGAGTTATGTCTCCTTTATTTTCCCTGCTTGAACACATAACAGAAGTTAGATTATTGAGATCTTCAAAGAATTTTTCGTTAGCCATCCCTAAGGTTAGGACTAGTATGGGTGGGTCGTGCCTTTAGTGCAAGTGCAGCTAGATGTTGGAATGCTCTTCCAAAAATGCTATAAGAAGGGATTAGTCACGCTTCCTTTAAAATAGGTCTTCAACAGTTTTATCGTGATCAAATGTGTTGTACTTGTTTTGTTTGATTTTTGTTTAATACTTATGTGTCCTAAATTGTAATGTATGTATTTATGTCAATGTATTTATGGTCATGTTTTGTTATCTCTGTAACACCAGTGGCTTTCAGCCCCGAGTCATCTATGAAAAAAGGCTTCAGCTCATACATTTACCTGGAAAACAATAGTTTAAATAAAAAATAAAATAAACACAGAGGACCATCACAGACTGGCAGCCACCCACCTGCCCCCAACTCCCAGAGACACCTAAGCAGGACAAAAACACTCAGACAAACACCAGCCCACCAGGGACACAGGAGGTGGAGGCTGACACAGCAACCCAGGGGTCTGATGCCACAGCATGCCAGTGGACCAGGGCGACACACAGGAACCATCAGCCACGTGGGAAGGCAAGGCAAAATCAACTACACACTACCTCAGTACACACTCCTCTGCACGGCTGGGAGGATAAATGTCCAGGAAGCTGTAAGGCTACCCCCACGCACAACACACAGCACAATGGCACAAATGCACCTACACAGTCCCATCACACAGCTGCGCCACACAGCCCTGCATATCCCCCAATCACATCCTGGCCCCCCTCCCAGGATTGCACTGTACACCTATGAATCCTGTTCCTTGGGGGGGCACACCTATGAACCCCATTTCCTGAGGCAGGCGCCACACCTATGAACCCCATTCCCTGGAGTGAGGGACACACCTATGAACCTTGTTTGTCCCCCTGGGGTGGTGGGCACACCATTGTCGCTGTCATACATTGTTCACTGCCATATGTCCCCCCTGTACATAGACCGCAACAGCCATCTCCGTATGTAATGCACACTGTACCCCCAAAACCCCAACCCACTGGGTTCCCTGGGATGGGGGGCACACCTATGAACCTTGCTTGTTCCCTGAGCTGGGGGGCCCACCACTGTCACTGCCATACATGGTTCACTGTCATATGTCCCCCACCCCCATACATAGCCTGCAACAGCAGTCTCCATATGCAATGCACTCTGTACCCTCCAAGACCCCAACCCACTGATATGGATGGTAATATGCATCAGACACTGGAAGGGACAGTCAGGATCCCCTCTTTTGGACACTCAGGATGTATAGGCCTTATCACTGTGCCAGTATTATGTACACTCTATCTCCTGAACAACCCACGCATGAGTGCATGTCATGCCACATGGCCAGATGCCTAAGGACAGCAATCATGTGGGTAATCCTGCTCCTCATTGCCCTGTGGGGACAGCACCCTGTTGTTTGGGAATGGGTAGCCTTTTGTGCATGGCCATGTTATGCAGCATGGCACATGCAGTGATCACTCTGCAGACTATCATGGAGGCCAGCACTATCATGACACCGGTGTGATCTAAGCAACAGAACCGCATCTTCAGCACCCTGATGGTCCTCTTGACAATGTCATGGGCCTTCTTGTGTGCCTCACTGGATGGTCCTTCTTCTTCACTGTTCAACACTGTGAATGGCGTTATCAGGTATGGTCAGAGTGGGCATCCACTGTCACCTAGGCATTATACAGAATGGCTATGTTAGTGCCCTGAAGCAGTGTGCACAGCTGTGTCATGTATGTTACATGTCCATACTCATCCAGAAGTTACCAACTGATACCAACATATGCCACGAGGTGACTACTCAGCCTGGAGCTGTTGAATATGTAAGTGCCATGGATTGACCCAGGGTACTTGGCACACACATTTGTGATGAGACCATCCGCATCACACACTAGCTGGCAGTTGATGCTGTGGAATCCCTTTCTGTTTCTCTACACCTCCTTGTCCACAGCAGTGCTATGATTGCCACATGGATACAAGCTGTAGCACCCAATACACTGAGCATGCACGCATGGTGCGGAATGCCTCCTTAGTGGCATGGATCTCTGTGGTGGATGTGGGGAACCATATGTGGCCAGGCAAATGACTGAGTAAGGCGTCCATGACCTGGTGCAGGGCCCTTGACACGGACAACTGGCTGACACCAGTGACATCCCCAGCAATCCTCTGGAAGTATCCTGTGGCATAGTATTGAAGGCACACAGCACCTTCATTTCAATGGACATGGCATGTGACCTCCATGTCTTGGGTTCCAGCTGTTCCTAGAGCATATGGCAGAGGCCAGAGATCACATCATGGTCTGGATGGAACTGCTCCATACACTGTGTATCACAGAGCTGAGCCACAGAGACACATGGCGTGAATAAATGTGGCCTGGGTTGTCTCCTCATAGCCCTTTCCCTCTGGAATTCACCCTCCCACAGGAGAATTTTCATGGGTAGTCTGGGGCACATCCTGTGGAGCCCCATGTAGTAGTGATACGACTTGTATGGACAGCTTCTGTATACCGCATTGTGTACCATGTTGAGCAGCTGATGCCAGAGCCGCATGTTCCCCTTTAATTCGTCTGTGACCCAGCATGTCTGTGGGGTCATGTACATCAGCAGAAGTTGATGGCCACCATACCATTCTGTGTCTCAATATGGTGGTGGCTGCAATACAGATGCTTCAGAGAGCATCAGCACCAGATGTGGGGCACTGTGGGGTATACCCCTGACAGCTGAGGAGGGTGTTCTCTACCACATAGACTGACAACCCCGAAGGGGGGAATTTACGGATGGCGATGGAGCCAGGGGAGGTAAGTGGATATTTTATTACCTTACTATGTGCCACTGTCATGTCCATGTCCCACAGGTGCAGGCCATATGGTGTACCCGTGGTGTGTACACCTGTTACATGTTGCACACCCTACAGTGGTGGTATTCCTCTTCTGTCCACCATGGGTGCCCCTCTGTTCTGTGACCTGTGTGACGCACCACTGTTGGTGTCTTCAGGTGTCACAGGCATTGTGTGCTTGTGCTATTATCCTATTCCTCTCCCCTTGTGTCTCCAAAGGACTTCCATGGGTGGCTGGACATCATTGTCCTGGAAAAGCAGGAGCAGCCAGATGGTACATCATCTGTAGTGGTAGTGCTGCAGTGGAGGCATGTTCCACAGTACCTCCCCTCTTCTTTTTATGGTGGGTGGGCACCCATGACCTTCATTATAAGGATGAGGTGTGGGAGTTAATGGCCATAGCAGAACCCTCCAAGGTATTTACACCTGTTCACTGTGGTGCATGTGTATGTATGCTGTTGCCAGCGTTGACCTGCCATGTCCCCATCACTCATGGCTGTCCTCTCTCTCTCTCTCCTCTCTTACAGGGGTTTCATAAACCACTCTGGCATCTGATACTAGAACTGCAGGAGTATACTGCCACAATTCCCCCTGGGTCCAATGGGGATTCAGAGGACCCCGACAAATGAAGGGGGGGCCATGTGTTGCTGGGAGTGGGTCTGGCCCATGGGGCTCATGTGTTGTCTTTACAATACATTTTTTTTCACATTTACAATTGTGTCCTCATCATTCCTGGTGGTGGTGTGTGTGTTCGCCTTCCAGGTCTGTGGGTGAGGAGGGTGGGAGTGATGTGGGTCCCTGCATCACGCGCATCTGCTATCAGCCCTTTGCACCTGGTGCTGTCTGTGGGGGAAATGCCTGGGGTGCTGCAGGGGGTGCATTGTCCTTGCATCCATCCCTTTGGTCTGTGCAATGCCACTGGCACACATTGCTGTTCCCCACAGTGGGTCAGCTATTTGGGGCATGGGGTGTCTCTGTCATCTTCACGGTGCTTGCCATGTGTGGCAGCAGCCCACACTGGCTCTGTCCTGCATCCGCACATGGTCCTCACACCTGTGCTGGCGTCTGTGTCCGTGAGTGGGGGGGGGGCAGACATGGGTTCCATGGTTTCCATTCTACAGCCCTTCTCTGCATTCCAGGAGCAATGTCTGGGCACATGGTCCTTGGAGGGGGAGACCAGCCACACCCGGCTACGGGTGCTGGTACCTCTGTGTGCACGTCTCATATTTCCCATGGTGCCCTTTGTGGCACTCCTTGGTGTTTATCAGTAGATGGTGTGCCATATTGTGGGTTTCATATTTTGTGTCTGTGTCTGTGTATTGCACTATATTTTTCCAGCTGTCCTGCACATTCTCTGGTGCCAGTGTATGCCACATCCACCACAGGGCAACCTGATGGGTGTTGCCCTGCGTGCTGCAGGGTGTCCACACTGTGGGTTCAGCCTGGTGCTGTGCCCATGGAGCCATGCACAATGGCCATTCTGTGCTCCACCTTTTGTGCCTCTGTTACGCGGCTGCAGTTTACGGCTGCCCTCCACCTTGCACAATGATGCATGTCATGATCCACACAGCTGGGTGACATAGTGCGTGTCAAGCATGTGTGTACAATACTGCTTGCACACCGCTATGCAGATACACCCCCAAGGTGTGCGCATACCGTGTCTGGTGTGTAGCTACGCATCTGCCCTCCCTACATTAAGCACACTGTCATTCATGAATGCCACCTTGGTGTACTGTACCCAGTATATCATCGTATATTACTACACATGTCACTTATGCTCTGTGCATCTGCGGGTATGGTTTCATGAATAGGCCCCAGTGTGCATAATGAAAAAGCTCACCATTATGTATAGCATAAATTGATTAGACAGTGCAACAGAATGAGCAACAGATCACACATGATGAATGAAAGAATTACTGAAGGTACTGGTTGTGTAGCTGCGGAGCAGAAATAAAACATGAATTACTGTATAATTCAGCTAGTGTAGTGATGTTTTGATACACTATGTGCCACTTAGTGCAGTAGTGTCAGTGGATGTGCTGTGTGAAGACAGGTGTTCTGTACCTCTGAATGCGATACCCTTACTGTATGTACTGTATGTAGACATAACAGATATACACTGACTGTTGTAGTGATACTGTAGGCAATGTCAGCATACAGAGCAGAAGTTATGTAAACTCACTACAGTGGACCTACTACAGGACCTTTATGCAGTGATAAATGAATATATAATGACTGGTGACCCCCTATAATGACTAGATATACAGTCCAGATAAAACACTATAATAACCCGTTGAATTCTGTAGTAACTCAATAGCTGGTTATTATGGCATTTTCTTCCTCACGTTCACACTTCACTGTAATTGTGCGAGTATAGTGGCTGTTCAGGGACACGTTTACAGTTTTTCTCTTTTGAAAATTTGCACCAGTTATTATAAAAAATAATACATGTGCAGACTTAGTTACTGTCCAATCTGATAATCTTTATTTAATTCCTTATTCAAACTTCACTCATTTTAGAGAAAAACATATATACTTATACCAGACAGTTGGTATACAGCGCTTATTCACAGTTTTTCTTGGCTCAATTGCCTATTTCCAACATTTTCAAAGTGCTTTTTTTTCCTTCCAGTTCAAACAAATCTTCAGCCTCAGCAGAATGTTGTTGCTTTTCTGTATCAACAAGGTCTGGCTGTGTGTTAGAACTGTCTAATACACATTCCCGTGTGTCTTACTGTGCTTATAAAATAGTCCTCTATATTTTATATATAAGTAAAAATTCAAATGTTTATGTTTATATAGAAAATAAGTTACAGTCTTTAATTTAATTTGCTGCAAAATAGTTCCTCCGCCTGCTGCGTACCGGGTCATAATGTCGTATGCTTAATAGTGCACGGCATTATGCTGAAACCCGGACCTGTGCGCTCTTCTTGTTGGACCCCCGGTTAGAATCATTAGTGGGGAGGTCCGGAGACTAACTGCCCATAGCTAGAGGGGTGTGGAGGGTGGTGTCCTTCACAGATAAAAAGTTATCATAGAATTGTGCACTGCGATTATGGTGCACGATCTTCTGTCGTGCGCGGTATTGACCCCATGCCCTGTTTAATCCCTATGTGCATTCCTCGATACCCCCAATTGTTCGCTGCATGTAATCCTTGTACCTCCTTTTCAGTGCTTGCCCTGAAATGCCTGTCTCTTCTATGTATTTTTTGAATCCTCTACTGTTCATGTATGAAGTTCTCACCCGTAACTCTCCCAGGTAGTGCTTGCCCTGAAATGCATGTCTCTTCTATGTATTTTTGTATCCTCTACTGTTCATGTATGAAGTTCTCACCTGTAACTCTCCCGGGTTGCACCTGAAAATAGACACCTGGTGTCTAGTGTGCTTACCTGGTTAACAAAAACAAATAAATAAATAAATGCCTGCCTGCTGTACATTTCTGTACTTTTTTTGCCCTTATAATTTTTGTCCTGCTGCAGCCAACATAGCTGTAGCTTCCCATCATCTTCAAGTCATTGCCATGGCTCTCTGAACCCACCACAATTTTTTTTTATTGTGCCATATTGTGCAGTTATACAGGTTTTATAAATCATGGTGCCTTCCTAAACTGGTTGTCATAGTTCCACCGCTTAGCTCCTCCCCCCACACACACATGCATTTAATGGCTTGTCAGGACCGTTGGTTAGAACCAGGAGCGTAGCAGTCATTCACCTGCCCAACTCCTACACACACTCAGCACTTAGTGTGTGTTGGTGCTGGCTGCAAGTGGCAGCAGTTTATTTTTTTTAGAGCTGTTCTTTTTACAACCAAGTGGACTGAGAGGCAGCGCTTCAAAATTCAAGTGATGGCATTCAACAACGTGCGGGCAGGCTGGCCAGCCAGATGGAGAGCAGTGGTAGGTGGGCAGGAGAGAGGTCCAGTATCAGAAAACAGCATTTTCAGTAAAACAGCAAAGAATGGTGTGTAACCTTTTTTTTATAAACGAGCAGGATCCTGAAATCTCGAGATGGACAGTAAGCAAATGGTCATGCAGGCGGAGGGTTGGGGGGGGGGCAGGCAAATAGACAGGCAGGCCAGAACAAAAATAAGGAATAAGGATTTTAAAAAAATGTTTGTTGTAGAAACTGTGAGAGTTAAATTAGGGTGCAACCAACATATGGCACCTTGTCTGTGTATTGTGGCTTTCTGTGTGAGAGGGAGGCCAGGTTAAAAAAATGGCATGAAACCAAAGTTGTGGTAGCACTCCAAAGGAAAATAGAAGTGAAAATGGATTTCAATTCTTTAATGCATGGTTTCCAATAACACCTCTTGTTTGTGTTATTTCTCCCTGAACATTTTACCTACTTCCCATTGTAAGTAACTGAACTCCATGCACTGATCTATTGTTAATTATGTATGTCTGTACCTTATTCTCTGTGATGTGGATCCTTTGTAAATGAGTCTTTGACTCAAAGGTGTTTCCAAATTACCAATAAACAATACACATCCAAAAGATGAGAATTTCTCTGCAGCATGGCTCAACCCCCTAGCGCCTCAACTCTTACAAGTCTTCAGAAGGAAGCATTAAAGCACTGAAATCCATTTTTGCTTCTGTTTTCCTTTGGAGTGCTATCACAACTTTGGTTTCATGTTTATTGTTTGGGATTAGCTGCCCCCTTCTGTAGTAAGCACTGGCCTACTTTGGTGTTCGCGGCTATATCCTGCTGGACTTGTAAAAAAAATGGCAGTTGCTAAAATTCAAAAAAAAAATAGACATTCTAAATTGTCCTCATTTATTTATGTGCTGCTTCCAGGTTACCAGTGCTTGTTTTCAGTCGTGCATTAGACACGTCTAATACATGGCTAATGGGTAATCAGGATGCTGGATTTTCCCTTCCCATTTTACGATATACACTATTTTCATTATTAGATGTTCAAATCCATTATGGAATAAAGTGATGATTAATAACTGGATACTGCTTTTCTCCAACTTATTTCTAAAATGAAAAAGATCACAACACTGTTCTGAATACTCTACCCTATTGAAATGCTAACTGCATTTTTTTTTGTTTCTGGACAGCGTGTGTTATATATTGGAAAACTTAAAACTGAGTTCAACTGAGATAGTTTCGGCCTCGTGAGAGGAGACTGACAAAAGTTTGGACCATACTGAAGTGGTGAGAGAACATAGGTGTGGACACAAAAAAGACCTTGGAACTCTTGTTTTATTTTAAGGGAAATAATGGTATTGGCTTTAGACTAAGGGGCTTTTTAAAGTTATGGGCCAATTTTATGTTAAGGGGCTTGTATAGTCTGGAAAGCTCCTTTCCCCTGCAGTGGTGAGAGTACTGTGGGTGGGGGCAGAAAGATAAAGCGATTTGATAACGTAAAAGCACATTTGTGACACTTATAATATGGACTTTGATAGGGTTGATTTTTTATTGTAAGTTTATTTTAAAGGGGCATATTTTTGTTAATAGATGTTGTATTTATATTTAGTTGAAGTTATTTAGATATTTGATTGCTGTGTTTATTAGATTTATTTAAAATTGTAGGTACATTTTGTAGAGTAGTTATTTATACAAGTTTGAGTGGGGTTAATAATTGTTGATTTTTTGTGGTGTTAATTATGTGCTAGAATGATAATAGGACAGTCGGGTATTATTCCCCCTCTGGGCTCGGGGACCTTCGTCCTTTCTCCTGTCCCCCCCCCCGTCGCCTGGGGTCTATAGAAGATGTAGGGCTCTGGGGATTGTGAGGGGGAGGAGGAGGAGGGCTGGTTCTGGGCCGGGGGGGAATGGAAAGGAGCAGGTGGATAGGAATAGTGGGGTCAAGGAGATGCCCTGGGGCGAAATGGGCACAAGAAAGGGGATCTCCCTGTCTGGTGCCCATACCCAAGGGTTCTGATTATGATCAACAGGTAAGGCAGTCATCTTCGGAGGTTCATCCTACTCGGACGGTGTTGTGCAACGCCAGGTCTATTAAAAACAAAATGGCTATTATAGCTGATTTTGTTGGGTCATCTGACCTGGCGTGCATCACCGAGACTTGGCTGGATGAAAATGCTGGGCCAGTCTTGGCAGCAGCAGTTCCAGCCGGGTACTCGGTGATACACCGCCTTACTAGCAGGATCAGGGGCGGGGTGTTGCCATCTGTTTTAGGTCAGAACTGGGCCTGGTGAAGGTACCGTGGGAGTCACCAGATCCTTTGAGTGTATCTCGGGTGAGGGTGTGGGGTGTAGGATACTTCTTGTATACCATCCACCAGGTGACGAGAATGTTTTCCCTGCAGGAAGTTGCAGACTTCATTGTCGACCTGACATTGGGGTCCCCCAGATGGTTGGTTCTGGGGGACTTCAATGCCTGGGTCAACGATGAACTCTCACATTTTGGTCAAAACTTCCTCCAGTTAATGATATCACTGGGCTTCACACACGTCATTTCCTCCTCGACCCATATTGGTGGACATTCATTGGACCTGGTGTTCCTTCTGGGGATGGGGATATCTGACTTGGTGGTGGAACTGGTTGGATGGTCCGACCATCACTCCATTAGGTTCAGTTTTGAGGCCAACCCTATTAGGTCAGCCCCTTCGGAGATGGTCCGGTACCGCCCTTTAAAGGGTGTGTCCCTGGATGACCTGATGGCGGTGCTGGACCTATCGGGCCTACCGATAGATTGCTTGGATCCAGGGGACCTGGTACATGCTTATAATAAGGCGGTGACAGGGGCCCTGGATTCCATTGCACCTGTTCGTGTTCGTCCTCTCACTCTTCATCCCAGGTCTCCTTGGTTCGACGAGACCGTGAGGGAGTTGAGGAGGGTTGGACGAAGGTTGGAGAGGTGTTGGCAGAAGTCCAGTTTTAATGATGACAAACTTAGTCTGATGGACCATTTTATGGCCTATCAATCCGCAATCTCTTGTAAGAAGGCAGAATTCCTGTCCAGAGAGATTGCAGCTGCACAGAATAGACCAGCTCAGCTCTTTCGGACTGTGGACAGACTATGCAATCCAGTCTGTCTTCAGCCCAGAAGAGCCTTTTCTCCAGAACGGTGTGAGGAGTTTGCTCTCTTCTTTGCAGATAAGGTTGCCAAAATCAGATCGGATGTCCGTTCTTCCCTCTCCAATGGGAGTGGTGATGGTCGGCAAGAGATGTCGAACACCCAGTTTGCATGGTCTGACTTCAGCCTCCCCACAATCGATGACATTGTGATGATCATCCGAGCACTGCGACCGACCAACTGTGATTTGGATCCTGGCCCCATACGTCTCTTAGTGGATTGTGTGGATAAAATCAGCCTAGTCCTGGCTTCGATAGTCTGGAGGTCTTTGGAGAGGGGGATCTTTCCAGATCCTCTTAAGGAGGCTATAGTTAAGCCTCTATCGAAGAAGCCCTCCTTAGACCCAGATTGTCTAGCAAATTACAGACCCATCTCTGACTTACCCTTTGTGGGTAAAGTTATTGAGAAGGTGGTTGCAGTGCAGTTGGATGGTCATCTGACCAACAACAATGTCTGATTCTCTCCAGTCTGGATTTAGGAAAAGGCATAGTACCGAGACAGCACTTGTTCGGGTACTAAATGACCTCCTAATAGCGAGAGATCGTAAGACCTGTTCTATCTTGGTACTTCTCGATCTCTCTCTGCAGCATTTGACACTGTTGATCATGGTGCGCTGTTAGAGCGTCTGCGGTCCATCTGTGGATTGTCTGATACGGTCCTCAGGTGGTTTCGATCTTACCTCGAGGGTAGGACTCAGAAGGTGGTGTCGGGAATTTTTTCCTCGGCATCAGTCCCCCTATCCTGTGGGGTACCGCAGGGTTCTATTCTAGCGCCCATGTTGTTTGCGGTGTATATGCTGCCATTAGGAGTGATTATTAGATGATGCGGTTTGGGTTTTCATTGTTATGCAGATGATACCCAGCTGTATATGTCTTTTGTGCCTGGCCAGGATGCTGCCTTTTCGGTATTTAATAACTGCCTTGCCGAGATCCAAGACTGGATGAATGGGAGTTGGCTGCAGTTAAACCCGGAGAAAACTGAGGCGTTGGTCATGGACAAGGGTCGCTGTGAGGTGGGTCTGCTGGATGGATTGCCTCAGGCTTATGGCTTGGGGGCATCCAGCTGATGACCTCAGACCAGGTGCAGAATCTGGGCGTAGTATTTGATGACCATTTGACGTTTAAATCTCAGGTGTCAGCGGTAGTCAAAACTTCCTTTTTCCATCTGAGGAACATCGCCCGGGTGAAGCACCTGGTTCCTCCAGAGGATCTTCCAACGTTGATCCAGGCTTTCGTTACCTCCTGCCTTGACTATTGTAACGCCCTTTACCTGGGGCTACCAGGGATTGAACTTCGCCGTCTGCAGCTAGTGCAGAATGCGGCGGCCAGGTTGTTGACTGGATCTTCTAGATCCAGCCATATAATGCCTGTGCTCCACGGACTGCACTGGCTGCCAGTGTTCTGGCGAATCACCTTCAAGGTCGGTTTGCTGACCTATAAAGCCCTACACGATCAGGGACCTACTTACCTGAAAGAGCACCTGTGCCCCTACTGTCCTCCCCGCCCCCTCCGATCCACTGATGAGGGATTGCTAGAGATTCCCAGGGTTCGTTTAAAAACTTCAGGGGCTAGATCATTTAGCTTTATGGCCCCGACCCTGTGGAATTCTCTACCTCGTCAGGTGTGAAATTGCTTGACTGTCCAAAGCTTTAAAGGAGCTTTGAAGACACATCTTTTTAGTATAGCTTTTAATGATTTATGTTAGTTTTAAATTTGGTCTATTTGTTGTTTTATGTATTGTACAGGCGCTTTGGTTATGAGAAAAGCACCTTTTAAAAATAAAGAATGAATGAATGAATGAATGAATGAGTTGCTCTGCTTTTAAAATGCTCATCTAACCTTACTTTGTATGCTGTTCCTGCGTTAACACTAAATGTACTGTATTTACATGTATCAACTTTGATTTAAAAATGCTTATTCATTTGTCCATTTTACCCCATTTATTTTATTTATTTGTTTTTGATAACCGTGTAGATGTGCTAGACTTAGTAAATGCCTATTTTCAGGCACGACCCAGGAGAGTACAAAACAGGTACAGTCAGTACAGAGAAAGCAGTATAATAAAATACATGAATAGTACATCGTGAGATAACACAGGAACATTGTAGACAGTAAAATACAGGAGTAAGGTACAGTACATTGGGATAAGCATTAAACCGCAGTAACATGCAGTATACAACAATAACAATGTACTGGGACTAACTACAAGATAACAAAATACAATAGAGGGAGCATAAAGATACATTCGGGAAAGTAAAGTGCTAATCTGTAATCAGATAATGCCTCATGGGGGGAGGGGGGAGTAGGTTAGGAAATAGTGGGTGGGAGAGAAGTAAGTAAAAAGGCAGGGGGAGAGAGGTGAAGAAGTAGGGTAGAGCAAGATAGGCTATGACAGCAAGCAGTAAGTGTTGACCAAACTGCAAAGCTACAACCTGCATCAACTTATCCCTTTACCTACTAGAACCGCTCCTCAATTGAATACCAGCACACTGCTAGACTGGATTATGACAAACTGTCCTGAAAACGTTATCGAGGCCGGTGTCTTATCTGATGCCTTCTCTGACCATTCCCCCACTTACTGTATCTGGGGAAAAGGCAGGCCGGAACCTATGAAGCCCCGTTTCATTACTTTCCTCAACTATGCCGACTTTGACCCACAGGCCTTCTTGTTGGACGTCACTTGCATCGACTGGTCCTCTCTCTATGAATCATCGGATGCCCAGTCTGCCCTAGACATCTTTTTAAACAAATTCCTAGCACTACAAGAATACCACAGTTGTCTTATGACCAGATGTGTAAAAAACAGGCAGGCCCGCTGGCTGAAATCTGACCTCCTCTCTAAATTACGCCTGCGGGACAAAAGCTGGTTTCGGGTACAAGAAATCTGGTCTCCCTGAAGATTTTCATACCTACAGAGCTCTAAGAAATGCTTGTAAGAATGAAATCAAGCAAGCAAAAAGCTTCTACTGCAAAGACCTATTAATAGACTCCCAGGGGGACCCTAAAAAATTCTGGTCCCACATTAAGTTCTTCCTGGGTTCAAACCAGTCCTCTACTCCAAATAACATGTCTCTTAAGGCATACACTGTAACAACCCCCTCACTACTGCAAACTTCTTTAATATGCAATTTGCTGACCTCACTCAGTACACCTCTACTTCCACTACCCCATTAAAACCTGTCATACAAGCAAGCTCCACCGGGCGAAATATCTATTTCAAGTTCGTCCAGAGAAATGAGGTTCTCAGACTTCTACGAAACATCTCAGAGTATGTAGCTGTGGGGTCTGATAAACTAGAACCAAAGCTCCTAAAATTAGCTACCCCACACATAGCTGCTCCCCTTGCTAAGATCTTTAATCTCTCTCTCTCTGTCATAGCTCTGTCCCTGAAATCTGGAAGACGGCCAAAGTCACCCCGGTACGTAAGAAAGGTGACCCACTTGACCCAACAAATTACAGACCCATTGCCATCCTATCTGCACTCAGCAAAACTTTTGAGAAGTTAGTTGCCAACCAAACAACTGACTTCCTGCTAAAACATGACCTCTTAGCTGACGCTCAACATGGTTTTCACAAAGGGCACAGTACCACTACTGCCCTGCTCAAACTCATGTCTGATACCCTACAGGCCATGGACTCTGGCTGGCTCACGGGGGCCATTTTCATCGACATGACAAAGGCGTTTGATCTTGTTGACCATTCCATCCTCTCTGCCACTCTCGTCTCTCTAGGCTTCTCACAAAATGTAGTAGACTGGTTTAAAAACGACCTGACTGATAGGTCTCAATACGTGAAATTTAACTCTTCCCTCTCTGACAAGGTTACTATCAATATTGGTGTACCCCAAGGGTGGGATATTCAGACTGTGCCAGGCTGTGGCACAAGCCTGGGTGCAGTGCAACTGGGATGTGCCAGGGCACTGACAGGGTGATATTCAACGGTGCTGCTCCATGGCTCAGCACCGTTGAATATCACGCTGTGGCCACCCGCAATGTGCATGGCGCAGTGGCACTGCACCAGTGCAAGTGGCCAGAGAGGGGCAGGGGGATGCGCTAGCGCAACTGCCATTGCGCTAGGCGCATCAACCGCGATATTCAAAAGTGCACATGCAAATGGGGCTATAATGTATGCAAGGCGCAAATGGGGCCATTTGCATGTCATTATGGCCCCATTTGCATGCAGGTGCACTGATCCCTGGCGAGTTGTACCTGGCACCCCGCCAGGCTGCAGCCATCGGGGACTGACACCCCCTGCACAAGCGGCAAAGTGCCCCACTGCCGAATCGCGGGCATAGGGATTGAATATGAGAGTCCAATATCCCTGGTGGTCCAGTGGACCGCTGGCAGCCTGATCGCGGGCATATGTACTAATATTAAAAAATGCCCAATATCCCTGGAGGTCCAGTGGACCACTCGCAGCCCGATCGCGGGTGTCAGTAATAAAATATGACAAACCAATCCATCCCTGGTGGTCCAGCAGTACCCCCTTCCCCACCCATCCACTGAGCCTCACCACCCCGCTCCCCTCCGGTCAGCGGTGGGCGGAAGCTCCCTATCCGCTTGTCGCCTCGCCGCCCGCCGACTGACTCCATACAGTAAGGTTGTACGCCCATTGGTCCATAGTGCAAGCCAATGGGAGTGCAGCCCGTACTGTACTACACAGTCCAGAAATGTGTGACTGGGGGGGAGGTGGGGAGGGGGGTACCGCTGGACTACCAGGGATGGATTGGTTTGTCATATTTTATTACTGACACCCGCGATTGAGCTGCGAGCAGTCCACTGGACCACCAGGGATATTGGACATTTTAATATTAGTACATATGCCCATGATCGGGCTGGGAGTGGTCCACTGGACCACCAGGGATATTGGACTTTTATTTTATTACATTTGTCTGCGATCAGGCTGGGAGTGGTCCACTGGACCACCAGGGATATAAGACCTTTATTACAATACTAATGCCCACGATCAGGCATGGGGAGACGCTACCACGAAGGTGCCGCCAGAGCTCGGGTGGCCACCCACAGCTGGCAGCTGCCGTGTTGCGCCCTGCTATATGGAAGCTCACCTGTGGGTGGCCAGCTGTTGCTCCTTTTTTTTTTGGATCAACTGTGTGCAGTGCAAGTAGGGGTTGTGCCTGCATAGGCTCAGCACATTCCAGGCTGAATATCGGGATGTGCGGTGCATGCATGGGCAAGCCCCCCCCCACTTGCGCTGCATACATTACTGATGCGCTCCAGCACATCGGGATTTGTGCCAGCTACATTCCCCTTTTGAATATCGCGCCGGGGCACATCAGTGGGTTGCACATGGTGCAACTGTGTTGTGCCATGAGCAACCTTTCTGAATATCCCACCCCAAGGGTCTATCTTAGGTCCTCTGCTTTTCTCTATCTTTATAAATAGCATCACCTCTAATCTACTCAAAACTTCTTCACTACTATATGCGGATGACATTGTACTTTATACCAGTTCCAACTGTATAGAGGATATAAACTCTCTACTCTCCTATGATTTTCAGCTTATACACCAGTAGCTTGCAAATCACAAACTCATTTTAAATAAAGCCAAGACCCAAGCTATGTTATTTGGCTCCAGACTTAAACTTAAATTCTCCCAGACACACTTTAACATCTCCTCCCCTGATGGATCACCGGTAGAGTTGGCAAATTCCTTCAAATATCTTGGGGTCACTCTTGACCCAACACTGAGTTTTGACTTTCACATTCAGTCCACCTGTAAGCAGGTTAACTCCAAACTTGGTATCGCCTACCGCACTAGTTATGCTCTCACTCCATCTGCCTGGCTTGCTATTGCCCGTGGGATACTACTTCCCTCCCTCACCTATGGGGTCGCTACATATGTCTCAGCTTGCAACTCGAGTCTGCGAAAATGGGATGTTACGTATAATAATATTTGTCGCTTCGCTTCCTGCTCCCCAAGACTGAAACATTACTGTCTTCTCTACACAGATCCGGGATGGCTACCTCCCCAAGGACTAAGGTCTTATGCACTTGGTTCTATTACTGATAACATCATCAGATCCGGCTCGCCTAAACCTCTGGCCAAACTCTTCCCCTACCAGAAAACCAACTATGCATTGCGCTCAGTGTACAATGTCCCAGTTCTTATTCCAAGGCATCACACTTCAAAAGGTGGTCGTGCCTTTGCCTGTTATGCACCTCATTTCTGGAACATAATCCCCTTAACCCTACGTGAAGCTGCACCCCATATCTCTTTTAAGAGAGAGCTATACCACTATCTGCTCTCCTCCTATGTATGCTCCTGTTTCAAACCACCCTAGCCCCCACTCTCTAATCCCCCCCCTCACACTCTCTGTAGTCTCACAGATTGCCTTCGATCTATTCCAACAGTGAGCACTTCCGATCAATCACTCCTTCTAACTTCTAGCATTCAATTCTTCCTTCCTCTTTCTAGTTAACTTTGGGTGCTTTCTCCTCTCAAACTTCGCAGCCTTCCTCTTTCTCATCGGCTGAACCCTACTTGGTAACCTGTCCTTACTGTACCATACCTGTCCCCCCCCATCAATTGCCTTCCTCCCCTTTCCAACACTCTCACTATCTCCCCTTTCACTACACTCCACCTGTCTATTACTTCCTCTCACAGCACTTTACTCCTTCTTGTTTGTGTACTGCTTAGTTTCTCTTTAAAAACTTTTGACTTGTTTGTATTTGACACTTGTAAACTCAAATGCTGTATTGTTTTGCCACATCTACCACTGTTAATTGTTCAATGCATACATGTAAATCCTGTATCATGTACAAAACTGTTTTTTCTTGATGTTTGTCTCTGTACCCTCCCGGGTCGTGCCTGAAAATAGTCTTTCGGCTAGTGCACCTACCTGGTAAACAAAAACTAAATAAAATAAAAGTGTTGGTGGAAAGGATATGACCACAAAACAGAGAAGTTATTGTTTAAGTGAATGAAGGGGAGTTGGGGGGGGGGATGAAGCAAAAGCAGGGGTCAGATTGGAGGAGGTGACTTTTTCGTTGATGATTAAAGCTGGTGTGGGTAGGAGTAAGTCTGATAATAGTAGGTAGGGAGTTCCAGAGAGCTGGGGCTATGTGAGAGAAGGCCTGAGCACCCATAGCTGTTTTACATCTGGGTACAGTAAGGAGCTGCTGATCTCTAGAGTAGAGTGCATAGGAGGGACATTGAGGAATCGGTAGCTGAGCTAGTATGGGGGGGCAGTGCATGAAATACTACTTATATTATGTGCATATAATCAGTCACTCTTCTAGTGCTGCCTGTGCTTATTTATTTGTAACATTATACTGAGAAGTTCAGGAGTCTAAACAGTGCTGACTCATGCCTGCATATGAACTGAAGCTCTCTTACCTGCTCTGTAGAGATGTGGATCCCTGTCTGGCAGGAAGAGGAACTCTTTGTCGAGTCCTTTCATGCCTATATAGCCCCTCCTAGAGTGCCATCACTCAATACCTACACTACATATCCCCCTCTGGTACTATAGGGAACATATATTGATAATTGGAAGCTTCATGTAATGCTCATTCATCTCACTAGGAGATAGGTGGTAGGTCATCCATACCAGGGACACTACCGCCTCAACTCCTGGATGCACTTACACATGAGTTGACATATTGCATAGTAATGGACATGTTAGTCATCTGCTATTAGGCAGGGACAGTTGTTAGTAGGATGATTATTTCTTTATAGTATATGGTTTGGGCTTATCATTTATGGAAATCTGGCACCTCTCAAAAGTCATTGTGCATGTTCGAAAAGGTGTGCATGTTCTAAAAGTTGTGCATGTTCTAAAAGTTGTTCTGCACATTCCTTCATCAGCTCACCTGTGATTCACCCTCACGCTGACTCCTGCTCCTTTCACTCTCTTAGCAGCACAGCTTTCACATAGCGCTAAATGCAGCCAGACACTGCGGCAGTGAGAAGAGGTGGCTGGAGTGGAGCCTGCAGGGAGGTCGTATCAGTGGTGCCCAACAGACCACCCATGAAAACAACTATTCCAGCAGCCTGCCAAAATGACCTGGTTAGGGCGGTGAGTTGTGGCAGCACACGATACTGATTGCCTGATCATTTTAAAATGCTCTGATTAAAGGGAAATGTCCATGTCCCTCTGGGACACCCCGATTAGCAGTTTTGCATAGTGTTACTAGTTCTCACTTACTTTACTGCTGTTATATTTCTGTTTTATCTGGTTGACCCTGCCATCCCTCCCATCAGCATTTTGAGTAAGGTGCCTCTAGCAGAGTATCCCCAATCTCCAACGGCTGACATCAGAGCAAGGGAGCAGCCATGGGAGCAGGAATAGTTTATTATTATATAAAATCTAGACATTTCAGTGGCCAGGGTTGGCCTGTTGGTGCAGCAGTAGTGCTACCACTCATGATGCCAGTGACCCGGGTTCAGGAACAAGTCTGGGTCATTGAGGTCTGGTGGGGGGGGGGGAGGATTGAGCATCCAGGGGGAAGGGTGCCACATCTCACTGCACTACTGCCACCTGCAGATGTGTGGGTGGCAGAGTGCAAGGGACACGGGAAGGGGGACATGCCACACTGTGTTTCACATGAGTATGACAACTCATGCTCACTTCGGGGATTACATCCTGAAGCCTGCATCCCTATGGGGCAGACACGGCAAATACACCCTTGCTGGCAAGAAGAATGCTGATCCTCCAAAGGCCCAGCACTGATGACCTAGGCACTTCCCAAGATCTGGATCCAAGGACTCCCTGCCACCCTACCACAGGGAACAAGCTGTGGGGGACTTGGAAGGTTAAGTCTGGGAGAAGCCAAATGATGGGGCTGGGGGTGTGTGTGATGGAGGGCCAGCCAGGAGGAAGGGGATAAACAGAATAATAACAAACAAACAAAATAAGTTTCATTGGCCAAGTTGTCACCTGGCCACAAATTAAATCTCTATTAACACACAGTTAGGTGCTGAATCTCATTTTCCTCCCCAATAAACTACTTAGAGCCATTTTAATAGGTTTAATAAGCCCTTCCAGGGTGTGCATCATAGGTTCTTAATGCACTTCCCGGGGCATAAGGATACTCGGCCTTCAGCCTTATGCCTTACTACACCCCTGGGGCATGCATTAAAATCGTATAATGCACAGCCTGTTGTGGCTTATTAATTACATATATCAACAGACACATAGACATGAGTATATGAATAAACTAATATGTACATACTAACTGACAGATAAAAATCAGTGGTGCTAATTATTGACCTTATGCTGTCGACTGTTGTCATGCTGCAATATAAGAAAACTGTGCCGATTGTGAACACACTCAGCAATGGAAGAGTTGGGATAAAAGATGGCAATTACAGTTGCAGCTGTTATGCTAGTGTGAAGTACAGCATAGTGCACCTGCAAGACAATAAACAGACCCTGCAGGCAAAACCTAATATTTCGTTATGAAACCGGGGGAACGTGGCACAAATAAACAAAGGTTAGTGCAAAAATGAAGGTGAAGAAATGAATTATAGCACAAAATGAACTTTTAACTAGCACTGCTGTTTTAAGACATTTGTTGCTTTTTAACTAAACTTATAAGCACGTATTAAACTAGATTGGCAGAGGTACATGCCAGGAGTCAGGAAAGGCTCTCAGTTACCAATCGCCACTAGAAAGCCCTTTGTTCTTTCTAGGATTGCTTTCTTCCTTTGGGGACAGGTGCTGTCCCCATTAAGATCCAGGCCTCATCAAAAATACTGTGTACATTTTTAAATTTGGTTACTCTTGTTTTCTGCAACTGTTTTTTTTCCAAATTTTATTGACATTTGAATGCTATCAAAACAGATTTTCTCATAGACCCTGAAAGAACAAAGGCTGGATTTTCAAAAGCCTTTACACAGGAGCAGTTCCTGATTTTGAGTTGCGTCTGCATCAAAATGAATGCAATGCAATGCTTGATGGTTATTTTCAAACATTTTTATGTGCTTGTGGCAGTTTATCTGCTTCTGCAGAACACAAGTGGCATCATTTTCTGTGTGCTAACTTCATCGACTGTGCCAGAAAGTGACCCAAATCCTCAAACATCTTTTGGAATTCCAGCCCAAGTATCTAATGTGGCCATGACATCAGAAGTGACAAGCAACCTGAAACCAGTCTTGCAAGTAGACAGGCAAACATTTGGGCCCAGATTTTCAAAGCTCTGGACACCGCACTAGGTTGTACTTCTGTAGCTGTGTCCTTGAAAATGTGTCGGACAAAGAACCTCAGGGATATGACCACCACAAAAAACTGCTAGTTTAAATGCTGTGTCTGATGTTTTATTACTGTATTTGGTTTTATTTGTGAAGTGTGATTTTTTTTACTTAAATACCTTGCCTGTTTTATGTTTTTATGTAAGGCTCCCAGAGCCTCTGGGATTGGGCGCCATAAAAGTAAACGTTGCCTTTGCCTTGGCTCAACATTTGTTGCAAAGTTGAACTGTTACTGTGTGGGATAAACACGATGCAGCTAAAGTCACAGAATGTTTATCAATGTCAGTTGTTATGTAAATGCTGCCACGTTTCCACTGACAAAAAGCCAGAGAACTAAATGAAAACATCTGCTGAGATGGGACAGTGCAATGTTTATTTCAGAAATGTTAATTACCTTTGCAGATGACTGAATGTCCATAGTTGAATGCTTGCCTCATTTAAAGCTTACAGTAGCTCTCAGTGTAGCTTTTCCTGTGAATATTAATGGACTTTTTAAATATTCATAATGGGTTTGTGAAACTCCCTACCTGCTGATATTCTAATGAAGGTGATTTGTATTAAAACTGAGGGCAGCAAACTAGGTCGGCAATGTCAGAGGTGAAGAGAAGGAGGTCAAGATTTTGCCATTTTTAGTAGATCTGTCCTCAGTAGGAATCTAGACTCATGATGCACAGCATTAAACATTAGATTTGTGTGAGCTCTAGCTAATGGGTATGTCTGCTGAGAGATCTCTAGTGGTTGCCAGTAGTGTGTCCCCTTCTGTCATATTCTGGCATGGCAGAATCTGAAATCCCTGCTGCAACCTGTCTTCTGCCACCACATGAACACAATGTCACCACCCCATTGCCCCAGTCGGTGTCATTGTTTTTTGCCTTCATTCGGCTTTCTTCCGCCTCATGGCTTGGCAGATGACACACAACCCAGCCATGTCACTGACCTTCTCATGGGCTTACTAGTTATCCACTGCATATCCAGGACCACCATAGTGGTGAGTGGCATGCCATGTCGGGAGTGTGTGGTCATGCGGGGAGTGCCAGTGCAGTGGTGGACCAGGGCTTGTTCTCCAGCTCCTGTTTTCCTCCCTGAGGGTGCCAGTGTGTAATGATATACACACATGCATCCCTGGCATCCACTGGCTGCCCCTCTCCCCCTCGATGTGCTCCCACTGGGTGCCACCTGTCCGCCACCAGGTGGTAGTCAAGCAGCGGGACGCAGTATCCCCCCTCCTTGACAGAGGAGAGCTGTCCCTGAGTCTCTTGATCCTCCCTCCCCAAGCCCACCACCCCAATTGACCCAAATCTATTCCCGAACCTGGGTCACTGGCACAGTGAGCAGTAGCACTACCACTGTGCTACCAGTCCAACAGCCTGTGGCATTTAAATTTTTTCCAACATGAAATTTGTCCCTGATCCCTCCTGATAGCATCTTGAGCAGGTCTTGGTGCACATGTGTTGATCTGGCACTTGTTCATCTCCCTGTTCCACTGCACCAGTCACATAAGGCACTACCCTCATGAGCATGTGACAGTATAGCCAGGCAGAAATGGGCAGACTAGGTGGGCCATGCAGTCCTTATCTGCTGTCACATTCTGTGTTTCTATGTTCCTGTGTTAATGTACTGTACAGTGCAGTATATCACTTTAAAAAAAAGTCCATTACCCACCCACCGCTGGTGCCTGACCAGCAGCCTAGTGGCTGGAGTATATTCTACAACAGCTGCCCTTGCCTACCCTACTGCACTTAATTGTCAATGTATATGCCTAAATTCTCGTTGCCAAATGTCTGTCGCTAGTTGAGTACTAAGTTAGTGCATCTATTTCTATTTAACCCTATGTACTACTAGGAATAATGTAGCCCAGTGTTATTGTCATCTTACGTGTTGTTTTTTTAATCCCGTACAATGTAAAGCTTGATTGTCCACCGGCTGTACCCCTTCCCCCAGGTCGCACCGTGAGACGAGCATCTTGTTGCTCAGTGTGCCTTTCCTGGTGAAACATTTCAATAAACAAACAAATAAATACATTTTATGGGTTTTTGACAGTACTCCAATACTTTTTATTTAATTTGCAGTGTTTACAGTCCTTTCTAGGTCAAGAAAAGCTGACTGAGTCAAGGTTCATTTCAGAAAAGACAGTCCTCTCACCTAACTGTAGTGGTGTGAGTAGGACTTTGAGTATTTTTACAGTTTCATTTTCACAGTGCTAGCTCCAAGATGTGACCCCATGCTCATGGTTGCTAGGACATAATACATGGGCACTGCCTTAACCTACTCCAGGACATGTGGTACTGCAAGTGTAGAGCCCGTCAGTGTGCATGTAATGATCCCGTCTACAGCCAGGTAACAGTGCTACCAGAAACCCTCAATATGGCCTAACTTGGGACTAAGTGACAGTGTGTCTACACTGGCAACCCCCACCTGACTGGAGAGCTGGAGGGTTGCTTTTGAGAGGGCAGTGGCTAGAATTTTGTACATTGGCAATCATATGATCTTGTACTTTGTTCTGTGACATACCCTGCAAAGGCTGTTACTGTCACTGACCACGTCATTACTTACAGGATCAACATGGTGTGCTGTGGACAACCCTCAGTGATACATCAGGAAGGCAGCCTTCGTTCACCGGCTTTGCCCCACCTGTACTGCTGGATGGCACTATGCTGCTTTCACACTTCACGCTGCAGCAAATTGGGAAGGAATATGTGGACAGTTTGGGCCACATATGGGACATCACCACACATGAGGTATGTGAGTAACTGATTCCCTGGTTTCCATACAGTACTGCTGCGTTGTTTGCACTGTTCAGTTTACTGACTTTACTTAGACACTGTTCTGTTGTTATGTCTTGCAGTTGGTCGACATTGGCCACATGGTGGTGTCCCTTGCCCATCATGGGCTGGCGTAGTGCTGTTCGCCTTCAGTACCTAGAATTTAACTTGATCTACCTCCCTTCCCTTATACATTACATTTTATTTTCACACCTGATTGGTATGTTTCATGTTATATGTCTCTGTAGTGCAGTAATTTCCAAAATCAATGCTGGAAATGGTTAAAAATGGTTTGAATTGTACCAGTTAACTCATATACTGCATAGTACACCTTTTTCCTGCCCTGCGTTTAGAGCAGCTTAAATCAGCAGTGCATGTTACGACAAAAAAACTCCTGTCTTGCAAAATATCCTTGTTTCTCTTTGTTGACTTTGCTGCTTCTTAGTTTAATGTGTAACCCCCCTGCAAATGGGGGTTCCCAAAAGACTTCCAGGAGCTTGCTTGAATGCTCCAAGCCTGAATGGTGTTTGGCATTTAAGCCATTTATCAGTGAGTGTTTTTAGAGCCTCTGGTACTGTCTCTTTAAGAGCTGTCTGCTTGCAGACATAATTAGTTTGTATGGGGGGACTGTGTGCTTCTCTGAGTACCACTCGAGCTGCTGCCAATTCATTTCATTTTTGCAGTCACTAGAGTGCAAAGGAACCTATCTGAAAGATGTAACTGTTTGCCAGAAATTATTTAGAGTAATAATGAAATTACAGTTTGTCTAACCTGCTTTCTTTGCAGTCAGAACTGTGTCTGCTAGTTCCCATTCTAGTTTTGAACTGCCGAACTGGACCAATCAGTGTGGGGTAAGTAGCTCTAAAATGGTGCCTTGGACGAATCAGAACTTGGACTCATAATCTGAGCCAGCCACAAGAGGATTGTATGGGCAGTGACTCTGGGAGATGTAGTTTAGACTTCAGTGCCTTTTTGGACCAACAGCAGCAGTCTATTGTGAGTGACAGCCAATCCAGTCAAGAACTGGGAGGAACTCAAAGGAAGTGCCGGTTTTGTCGGGTTGGAGTTTCAGTTGAGCTTTGGCAGTGAAGAAGGAAGGAGCCCTGTGCTTTTCAGTGTGCAGTTTTAGTCAAAAAAGCGTGTATGAGGCCCAGAGTTCCGGTCTGCAGCTTGTGTAACAGCTTGTTAGGACTGAATCCGTCCTGTGAAAAGAATCAAAGGATCTCTGAAGAGTAGAAACCAGGCTCACCCTGTAGAAGACTGGAGGAATTGCTGAAATTGCACTGGGTCTGTCAGAACTGAATCTGCTGTGTGTTCTCCCGGTATTGTGCAGTAATTGCGATCGGGATACAGATGCAGCCTGCCTGGTATAGTGCTTTCTTTATATGGATGTGTGAAGAGGTTTGTGTACCTCAAGTGAGCCCTGCTGACATTGAAGGACCCTATCTTATTTGGAGGTCGTGAGTACTAATTCTGGGTCGCTCTCTGTTGAATTGCCACATTAAATCCAAATGGAATTACTGTACTGCTGACTGTTTAATTCTCCTTTTCTCTGTGTGAAAGGCCCTACCAGCTGCCACGGTTTGGACTAGCCACTAGGGCTTGGGTACCCAGGGACAGTAACTGATAGGGATAGGCCTGTGCACAGAGCCATAGGTAGATTATTAGAGTGATAAGCTAATTAACCTGATTTCCCCTGTCCTTGTTATATCCCCTAAATAAATCAGAGCTGCTTGTTTCAGCAAAGTTATACTGCCTGAGGTATTTGTCTATGTTAAAGATCTGTACTGTGATTGTTGCACTGTATCTCATTTCACAGGAGGTCCTAGTGCGGAACCAGACCTGGGGTAAGTGTATACTGTGAAGGTAATTCTGATATATTGTGTGGGCCACTAATGGGAAGAAAGGGGGGTTGCAGTGTCCCAGAGGGCTGTGACCAAGTTAGTTTAACTATTGCAAACCCTGACCTCTGGGTGGAGGCACCCGCCATTGGATCCAGGCCCCTCAACCTGTTAGTGGCAAATCAGGCAGGGGTAGTAGCCCCTGGGATAGCGCCATCTAGGGGTTACAAATGTTAAAAGGAAATTGATGTTGAACATTGAGAAAAAAATGGAAGGGTATTGTGCAAGGCCAGAAATATGGGAAACAGTAGCAGAAAAGCATAGGACATAATGTTCACCATAACATGCACTGTTACAGAACTCTGAAGAACCCATGACTAGAGATTATGATTCACCACTAACAAGCAATTGTCTTTATGGCTACCTTTTATGGCTAGGGCAGAGGTTATGAGAAGAGGTTACGACCAACGAGCAAGAAGTAAAAAGAAAAAGATATTTCAGACAGCTAGGCTACTTGGCACTTCCCATCCTAGGGACAATATTGAAAGTTTTTTTCTTGTGACAATTGTAAAGCAAGCTTGTGTTTTTCTCACAGCCACATAACTAATGTACAGCAGCCATTAACTGTTCATTATTGAAACAATACAGTAGTGTGGCCACAGCACTTTGCCACCAGTTGGCTGAGGCGATGATGATGGGGGTAGGGGAAACTTAAATGTTTGCTGCACATTTGGGGATGTGCTAGAAATACACAATAAGGCATGACAGAGCGCGTGTTATGGTGGGATAATTGCCCACCTCAGGTGGGTTGAAGGACGAGACAGAGATCTAAGGGCTCAGCTCCAGGCAGCATGGGCAGAGACTGCATGCCTCAAATCGTATATTCAGGAGGAAATATATTACAAGAACCACCACCGCATTTCCCCAACATTCAACTGAAGCACCTTGACCGCAGAGGGTAGTTGGTCTGGGAGGCTGGCAGGTGGTTAGGAGGGGCAAATCGGGTGCCCCATCACTCAGTGCTCATCAATGTATCACCTCCACAAACCATATAAAAACTACAAACAGGTATCTGCCTCTATCTACGAAATCAAACAAAGGGGCAGAGGACCCTGCAGAGCAGGACACTGCAGCACAGGAGCTAGCTCTACAAAACTCACCCAAAACAGGGACCAAAACAAAAAAGCAAAAAGGAAATCCAAAACACTTCTGATCATAGGAGACTCCATGATTCGGGGAGTTGATACATACCTCTGGCCGGGGGTAATAGTCAGATGTCTCCCAGGTACATCAGCATGGAGAGACACTGGCTGCATTGCTAAAATCATGCAGGAAGCAGGAGAAAACATCGACATCCTGATACACACAGAGACTAACGATCTCGCCAGCCGGTCAGTTGTGGAGACCAAGGAACACCTGACCAGGCTGGGAGACAAACTGTCATCCATTTCATCCTGCATCTCCTTCTCTGAGATCCTGCTGTCTGGGAGAGGGGGGCAAATGGATGGAAGGTCAGAGAAGGGGAGATGGGGAGCTAAACATGTGACTCAAGAGCTGGTGCCAGGAAAAAGGGCACACATTTGTAGGTAACTGGCAACAGTTCTGGGAGCGAAAGTTCTTTAAATTTGATGGACTGCATCTGACTAAGGAGGGAGTCAGTGGATTGGGGCAGAAGTTTGACGTCTTTACAGAATATTTAAACTAGCAAATGGGGAGAGGGGTGCAGCACCCAATACATTGAACCGGAAGAACACCCTTCCCCCCTCAGCTAGTGATCAAACAGGAGTTCAGCATGTTTATAGTTCATTTGCATCACCAGGTAAGGAAAAAGGTCCAGCTCCCCATATGATGCACAGGGGAAACGCTGGACCCCGCCCAACAACTAACGCACCGAAATCTGGCCAATGGAAAATCATGTACTCAGATGCCTGCAGTCTAGGAAACAAGATCCCAGACCTGCAGGCAACAATGACAGAGGCAAAACTGGACATAGTAGACATTAGTGAGACATGGTTCACCAGTAACCACACTTGGGAGACTTCAGTACCCGGCTATGTACTGTTCAGAAGAGACTAAGGTGCAAAAAGGTGTGTCAGTGTGGGGGGGGGGAGGGAGAAACACGTTATGTCAATGAAAATATCAATGCTACAGAAATTCAGAATACACATGAGGAGCCAGAAGAACTGTGGTTCACCCTAGAAACAGGAAATGGGACAGCCATACGAACTGGGGTAGTCTACAGGCCTCCAGACCAGGGGGAGGACATAGACACATTACTGTTAGAAGATATACAAAACATGACAGCTAAAGGGGGGGGGGTTCTGATAATGGGAGATTTCAACATGCTGGATACAGACTGGTGAATACCAGCAGGAACATCCACCAGAACTAGACAACATAGTGGATTCCCTGCAGGGGGAGGGCCTCAAACAACTGGTACAACAACCCACAAGGGACAGGGCTATCCTAGATCTAGTACTGACTAACGGAGAAAGGATCACAGGTCTCCAGGTATAAGGTCACCTGGGGGCCAGTGACCATCACATAGTATGGTTCAATTTGGCTTCTAGAACTAAATCATCTCATTCCAAGGCAAATATATGGGACTTCAGAGGAGCTGACTTTGGTAAGATGGCCAACAGAGTTAAGCTAGCCCTGGCAAGAAGAAATACAGGTGAGGGGGTACAGGCAAAGTGGGCAAGCATTAAGGATGCAATACTTGAAGCAACATCCCATTGTGTTAGGGAGAAAATCAAGAGCAAAAGAAGGAGGAAACCACTCTGGTTCTCAGAAACAGTAGCAGAAAAGATCAGAGCCAAAAGGTTGGCCTTCAGGAAATATAAGGGAACCCAGCAGGATGAGGATAGGGAGACATACCAAACTTCCCTAAGGGAAGCAGGGAAGGCAGTAAGGCAGGCAAAGGCCCAAACCAAGGAAACACTAGCATGAACGGTAAAAGAAGGGGACAAGACTTTCTATAGATACATTAGTGAAAGGAGAAAGTCCAGAGGGGGGTATTGCTAAGATCAAAGGGGATAAGGGGGAGTATGTGGAGGAGGACCAAGGAAAAGCATCTATCCTAAATAGATACTTCTGCTCAGTATTTACTGAGGAGAAGGTAGGGCAGGGCCCACAGCTTAGCACCATGGACACGGGGGAGGGAGGCGTGCACAAGTCCCTTCACAAAAGAAAGGGTCCTACAAGAGCTCGCTAAGCTCAGGGTGAACAAGGCAATAGGCCCTGATGGCATACATTCCAGGGTACTAAAGGAGCTAAGGGTAGAACTAGCAGAGCCATTATCAGAACTGTTTTGTGAGTCTGAGCACAGGAGAGATCTCAGAAGACTAGAGAAGGGCTCATGTGATCCTGCTCCATGAGAGTGGTAGCACGGAGGAGGCAGGAAACTACAGACCAGTCAGTCTTACCTCCTATGGATAGTAGTGGGCAAGATTATGGAGGCACTCCTTAAGGAAAGGATAGTGCAACACCTGGAATCCATAGGAGCACAGAATCCAAGACAGCATGGGTTTACCACAGGAAGGTCCTGTCTAACTAATCTCATAGATTTCTTTGACTGGGTAACCAGAGTGGTGGACCAAGGGGGTGCAGTTGTTGTCACCTACCTTGACTTCAGCTAAGCTTTTGATACTGTTCCACGTAGAAGAGTAATTAATAAGCTGGGTAGGCTTGGGTTGGATCAGAAGTTGGTCAACTGGGTGGCAAACTGGTTGGTGGGCAGAAAACAGAGAGTAGTGGTAAATGGTATGCAGTCAGAAAAGATGCAAGTCACAAGTGGGGTACCTTAGGGATCAGTCCTGGGACCAGTCCTCTTCAAAATCTTCATCAGTGACATTGCAGATGGACTGGAGGGTAAAGTTTGTCTGTTTGCAGATGACACCAAGATCTGCAACAGAGTAGATGATCCAGATGGGGTGGGCAGAATGAGAAGAGGTCTGGATAAACTGGCAAAATGGTCAGAAGACTGTATTGTATATGTATGTTTATGTATGTTTTGTAGTGAATGCATGTAATTTTGTGTGGGTCGCACCTGTAAAAGGAACTAGTTTTCCAGTGTGCTTACCCGTTAAGCGAACAAACAAACAAACAAACAAACTGGGGTTTGACGCAAGGGAGTGCAAGATCATGTACATAGGGAAGAGAAACCCTGTAGCCACCTATAGGGTGGGAAGAGAGTTGCTGGCAATCACAAGGGAAGAAAGAGACTTGGGCATCACCATCACAGATGACCTGAAATCATTCAAGCAGACCACTAAAGCAGTAGGTAAGGCTAGAGGGATGTTGGGGTGTATTAGTAGGGGTATCACAAGTCATGAAAAGGAGGTAATAATCCCTCTTTACAAGACACTGGTTAGGCCCCATCTGGAGTACTGCGTGCAGTACTGGAGGCCGCACCTGCACAAGGACATTAACAAAATGGAGGTAGTCCAGAGAAGGGCAACCAAAATGGTGCAGGGACTGCACCAGAAAACATATGAGGACAGATTAACGGAGCTCAATATGTATACCCTAGAGCAAAGGAGGGAGAGAGGTGATATTATCGAAACATTCAAACATCTTAAGGGCATTAACAAGGTGAAAGAGTCTAATATATTTCAATATAAGAAAAATAGCAGGACAAGAGGACACAGCATGAGATTGGGGAGGCCGATTAAGGGGTAATGTGAGGAAGATATTTTTCAAAGAAAGGGTGGTGGATGCATGGAATGACCTACCTCAGGAAGTGGTGGATATGAATACAGTGCAGGGCTTCAAACAGGCATGGGATAGGCATAAGGAAGCAATACAAATGAGTATGAATAGAAGAAGAAGAAGAAGAAGAATCAGCATTTACATAGCGCTTTTTATACACAGTATCCCAAAGCACTTTACAAGCAATGCTAGACTGGTAGTGAAGTGACTGAATGTGTGGTGGCGGCCATATTGCATGTCATCACCCACACACAGCCTGGATAATTGCATGAACCAGTTTATGGGAAGGGGAATGTTGGCCAGGACACCAGGAATGTTCCCTGCTCTTTGTGAAGAGTGCCCTGGGTTCTTTTACTTCCACCTGGACACCCACCAGGACAACACCAGGATGGGCAGAAGGGACCTTGGTTTAACACTTCATCCGAAGGACGGCACACCCCAGCAGTACAGCACCCCCCAATACTGCACTCGGATGCCAGTGATTTTTAGGTGCAAGTCCAATCCTGGTGTGGGATGAGAACCCATGACCTTCTGGTCCAGAGGTGGATGTGCTACCAACTGAGCCACACTGACTAGATAGGCCATTGACAGGGTAAAGGCCTATGGCACATTCATAAGGTAGAAAAAATGGGCAGACTAGATGGACCTTGCGGTCCTTATCTGCCGTCAACTTCTATGTTTCTTCTGCCACCTGAGAAGGGCCATCTGAGTAAGTTACTAGAGAGAATGTGCACTCTGTTTTCTGAGCACCTTGGAAAATATTCGCTGCTGTGCCCCCAGTAGCATGGTTTCTGCAAGCTCCACAGCACCACATCGGCCTTAGCCCATTTCACTGACCATGTACTCAGAAACATGGATTCGGGGAAGGCCACAGGTGCTGTATTAATGGATCTAACTAAGGCATTTGACCAAGTCAACCACCCTCTCATACACTCTACTCTCCACCACCTTGGCTGCTCCTCAGAGACTTCCTTATGGTTTCGGAGCTATCTTGAGGGCAGGTTCAAGTCAGTTACCATTGGGGCTCCATCCTCCCCATCTCTACCGGGGTCCCCCAAGGCTCCATCCTTGGCCCTTTACTGTTTTCCATATTTATCAATGCATTCCCGATGGAGAGTCTGTCCTGTGAGGCAGTTCTCTATGCAGATGACCTTGTTCTATACCACAGTGACAAGTCACTTGCAAACATCTCCTCCATCCTTACCTTAATTATGGTGCTGCCTACAATTGGTTTACTTTCAGAAAGCTCCTGGTAAATTAAAAAAAAAGACAAAATCAATGTTATTTGGCTCAAAACCTTACCTCACCAAGGTCTCCAAAGCAGAGTCCTTTACTTGTACTCACACCTGTTGCCCCCCCCCCAAAAAAAATGTCTGTAGTTTCAAATACTTGGGCGTTAACCTGGACCCTCCCTTACATTCACTGATCATGTTAATATTTCCATGCGTAGAGTTAACTAGAAATTAGGAGCCGCCTACCGGCTAAGACAATTCCTGTCCCATGAGGCGCGTCTAGCAATTGCGCAAGGCAACCTTCTACCCCTTATTGATTACTGCTCCCCCATATATTCTCCCATGTCATCAGCCCTGCACTCCAGGCTGACATCAGTTTACAATAGCATCTGCCACTTCGTCCTCCTCGCACCCTTTTCTACCCATCATTCTGACTTATACAAATCTCTTGGTTGGCTCCCACTTCAAGGACACTTCGACTACGCCTTTGGGCTGCTTAATAGACACTACACTCAGAGATGGTCCCCTGTCCACTTATTCATCCCTGCTAATGGGCAACGTGGCTGCTAGATGCCTCCATGAATCATCCAACCTGCCCCTGGTAGTTCTCAGACTCTTCACTACTATGGGCAGCAAAGCCTTTTCCGTCTCTGCCCCCTCCTTATGGAACAAGCTCCCTATATCGCTCCACTTGTCCTCCTCCCACTTATCCTTCAAAAGCCAAGTTAAAGATTGACTACTACTGGAAGTCAAATGGTGCTGTCCATCTGTGTAAGCTGGATTAATTCCACCCCCTCTCCCCCCCACCTTTTGTGGGGTCTCCCCACCCTTGGGACACCCCTTTCTCTCCAGCTTCTTTCCCACCCCCACCTGGCCCTCTCTCCACTTCCTATAGTCTACTTCACTGTACTGTACTTAACGTGGACTGTCGCACTGAATTTTGAATATCCACCTGGTTGTTACTTGATTTTGTTATTGCTGTGCCTTCTTGAAATTGCCCTTTGTATGGTTTTCATGATAACTTGTCACCTTATTGTATTGTTCTCCATGTTCCTGTGATGATCTATATGGACATGTTGCTAGCCTACAACTTCACCTTGTACCTTATGGTATTCTGATTTTGCTTACTACCCTCTGTACTGTAATTCCCTGCACCTCACTGTTAATAGCCTGTATTGCAGCCATGTTACTTCTCCTGTATTCTCTTCTGCTAAATGTGCCATTATTTATGGCCCGGGTCATGCCTGAAAATGGTCCCTTGGATCAGCGCACCTACCCGGTCACCAAAGACATAAATAAATATAAATTATCCCACCACAATGCACCCCAGAGGTGCGCCTTATTGTGATTATGAAATGAGTCCATAAGTAATAGGAAATAAAACATTTTCAAAGTTTTTATTTTCATTTAAATTAGTAAAAAAGTAAAAAAAAAGTAAACTAAATTGCATTATGGAAAAAAGCAGTCCTAGTCTTGGAGGTCAGTTTTACTGTTTGTCTAACAGGTGACAGCAAATCTGCATGTAAGCTGCAGTTTTCTCTTTTGTTTAAATAAGGGCAGTGGTGGGCCTGTCAGGAACTTTTAGAAAAGCTGTGTTTGACATTTTAAGACTCCGTAGTCCCATCCAGTTTCAGATGCTGCAGTCCTGTCAGGGCATGTGAAGAAGAAACGTGCTGGCGGCAGTTTGAAATAAACCATGTTCAGCAGCAGTTTAAGACAAAATCAGTGGCAGTTTGAAATTAGTCACATTCAGCTACAGCTTGAGACAACACAGTTGGAGGCATTTTTAAGAGCTTCTGGGGTGTCTGAAAAGAAAAGGTAATTTTTTAAAAAAAGGCTGGCTTGGAAAGGGAAAGTCTGTGGTGACGAAATATGCAGTCAAAAAAATAAAAGTTAACCAGACATTGTTTTTATTTTTTATTACAGACACGCGATCCACGGTGTGAGAGTGAGGCAGATGGCTCTAAAGGTGCGTGCTGAGTCTGTTGGTCTGGGAGCACTTTCAAACAGACTGTTGTGCTGGGATAATGTTCCAGCTGAAAGTAGCTCTCGACCGATCAGGATTCAGCATTCTTAGTACCCATTTCATAATCCTTCACATATTACACCGTTTGATGTTCTGCTAACTGCTCAATGTCACTGTCTCACATTCAAAATCTAGTTTTGATTCTGGGCTGGATTTAGAAGTTACCACTTATAGTATGTGGTCATGAAGGAAGGTGGTAACTTGCAGACTGGTGGAAAATTGGTGAAGCAAAGTATTTAAAAAAATCATACCCCAACCTCCAGACCACCCAGTGTGGGACAAAATGCTCAAAATTGTGGGACACAATTTTAGCTGTAAAAAAAAAAAAAATTCCAAACACCACCACAGGACTGTTTGAGGTGAAGCTTTCCAAGAATTTATTTTTTGGAGTAACAACATCACATCTTTGGGCATCCATCTTATTCTCAACGTTTCGCTGTACATCTTAAACAGCTTTATCAAGTGAAGATGGTTCTATAATATTAATAATTCATTTAGCATGATAATTCTTAAAACATGCAGAGATCTATTTCACATATATAGCATTTTAAACACCACCTTCAGGTTTAGAAATATTAATTTAGTTTATAATTCACAGTATTATTTACTCTTTAATTGAGATGATCCCTAGATAGATTAAAGTGAGCAACGGCCTGTACCCACTCAGACCAGTACTGTGTGCTGCTGGATTAGTCCAGCTGCAATATGGTCAATCTGTCCAGACATGCTGCTGCATAGAACATGCACCTTATGCACAATAATGTCACGGGTGGGTGTATGTCAAGTGTAAGCGTCAATCTGGCCACTCAATGTCTCAGGGCAGCAAAGCTGCCAATCTAAGATTCTCCCTAAATGAGAAAAACCCCTTGCAGTCCTGTTCCAAGCAAGCTTAGTCCAAGACAGTGAAACACACCTATTTTCCTTTAGTGGTGTGTAGCAAATTAATATTTTAATGTAGTAAATTAATATTTTAATATTTTATCAAACTAACGTACATTTAAACTTCCAATAAGTTCACCTCAAAACATTGTTCCTAATGTGTAAATTTATTATGGAATTTTGCACGTTTCAAATGCTTGGGTGGGTGAGGAAAGCAGCATTGTGGGAATGAATTCAGTATCAGGGCTTGCTGTCTTTTATAAGCAACACCATATCCAAAAGTAAACATATAAACAAATATTACAAGTGAACTTAACATGACTGTTGCAGATTATTATGTCAGTTGCAAGTAGGCCCGCTCCTTGTACAGCATTGCTCACTTAGAAATAACAAGGGACTCTCCGTTTAGTCTGCAACGTTCATTAATGTTACAAAGTATTGTTTCAAATCCAGGGCAGTTGAGAGGCATATACAAATAATCAAGTTACGAATAAAAGCAAAGTCTGTGCACATGCAGAGTTTATGTTTTTTCTAACTAGGGTCCAGATCCACAATACATTTATGTATAGTTTTGGTTATCGGGAAACTGACAGTTTTCTCGGTGTTTCCAGGCAATTAGACCTGAGTGCAAACTGCAGTGTTTTCCAATGACTGGTTGTTTCCTGTGGGGCTCACAAGCAAGCTATGACACATTGTGCCAACTGATCACTATTCGGGGACAGCAACGTGGCTGTTAATGCAGTACAGTACATAATGTCATGAATAAAGGATTAATAGGCAGGATCTATTAGGGACAATGTTGGAGTGGAAACAGGAACATGTGAGGTAGGTGGGGACCACTGGCAGATCACCGGAAATGCTGGTCAGGGGTCACATCATGGGCCATGCAAGATATTGGTTGTTGAACATATGGAAGACACCAGTGGCATAGGCCATATGTAACTAGTGTAACTGAGTGTGAAAACTGTACTGTTATGCACTCAGCGTTGAAGGACTGAATATAATATATGAAATAGGTAGGGAAAATCCTGCATCCTGTTTGGCTGATATCCATGCAATAGATCTGTCTAGAGTATGGGTAAAAATAAGTTCCACCAAACAGGATATAGGGACATCAAATAAATAATTGAGCCACTGCTTAGAATTTTGAAAAAGTCACAGCCACAATTTTTCCCCTTTTACTGACAGTTTCACAAAGGCAACTTTCCTAACCTCCAGTGCTGGTTGACTGCTTCCTTCCCAGTCTGCTATAGCACAGTACACAATCAGCCCTACTGTAACAATTTAATCTTATGTTTGTTTGATTATTCTGCCAGCTACAATCCCCCCCCCACCAGACGGCTGACCAGCAGGACGCTCGCTGGTTCCCTCCCTTAGCTTCTCACTTCTTTGGCACAATCACCGACCTTTATTTATTTACACTTTGCTTTCTTCCCAGCTACTGCTTCCAATATTGTCACGTCTCTGAGTGGCTCCTCCTATAACTGCTACGATGTTACAACACCGAGACTAGCTGTTCTAATTGTGCACCCACTCCCCCTGCATGCTGCTGACATTTACTGCGTCTCCTCCCCAACTCTGCTCATTGCTACAGTACAGGGAAATGAATTAAAAAATTAATAGGCATCTTCTATTTTGCCATCTCCAAACTCCGGGTTTTCAATATGGTGGGGCAGGATGACCAGTTGATAAAAAAATAACAAAAAAACTACACCTATGGAGGCCACAGTAGGATAAAAATCCTTAAAGGAAACCTAAATCCGTAGATTTTAAATATAACTTTCTTAAAATCTAGCTTCATAGCCCTTAAAAAGAAAGGTTGCTGTTTACATGAATGCTGAAACTTCATTAATTGAAAAAATGCAGTTTCGTAGCATTTAAAAAATATAATCAACATCCTCTCCCGATTCAACTTTCCCTCCTTCAGCTTCTCTAAAATGACTACTGTTAAAATTTTCTAGTTTCACCAAAATTTGAGTATTTTATCAACATTTTAACACAGTTTTTCTCAAGAAAAAAGATGGCCACCACATATGGCTTAGAAATAAAACTGTACAGCAGACATTGGCAAGGTTTAGGATCGAGAAAATGGAAAAACTCATGGTGCTCAGAATAGGAGACAATCAGAAAAGTACATTTGGCAGTATGCCAATATTTTAATTAATTGTAGATGAAACTAGCTCTTTGGAAAAGAAACATTTTCCGTTGCACTGCTGCTTTAAGCAACACTCCAAGCAACAAACTAAAAGATAAAGTGCTATACCATTGTATAAATCCTTGGTTAAGCCCCATATAGAGTACTTATAGACTATCGGTTCTGAATAGTATACTACAGAAAAGATTCACTGCCAAAAAACTGTTAATGCTACCTATTGGCACTTGGTTCTTACAAGCCCCAGGAGACCAGGAAGCATGGAAACTAGAGTGCCATCACAGGCATGTGGTGGTGGATCTGGGGTGCTATCACTCCATTGACGTCATCCTGCCTAATGTTGAGTGCTGTTATGGGATTCAGTTGGATGCAGTGGACTTTTAGAGCTAGACAGCTGTGTCTGACATTTGTCAGGTGCAACAGAGCTGGAGGGGACAGGAGCTTTGTGGGTGCATGTGGCTTGGTAGAACTCACTCTGTGGTGCAGAACATTTTGATCCATTTTACAGGTCAGAGACTGGCATTTCAGTGGTTTAGGTATCCTTCGGCAAAGAAGTGCCGTACAAATTCTACAGTGTGTTTGGCAGTGTCAAGACCTACTTTTATGATTTATACTGTTAACATAGACTTTGACTTCGACGGCAGGTAAGGACCGCTTGGCCCACCTAGTCTGCCCATTTCCCTACCTACTGGATAAGCTGCAGATCCTAGTTAACCAACAGCCTATTTCTTCCTACCCCCCACAAGAACTGCCTTATGTCTGTCCCATGCATTCTTGAATTCTCTCACAGTTTTAGACCCCACAACCTTCTCAGGAAGGCGGTTCCATGCATCCACCACCCTCTCTGTGAAAAAATACGTTCTCACATTGCCCCTGAGCCGTCCCCCCTCTATCTACAAATTGTGTCCCCTTGTTCTTGCACATCTCTTTTTGTGAAAGAGGCTACTCTCTTGGACTTTGTTGATTCCACTGAGGTGCTTAAAAGTTTCTATCCTGTCCTCCCTCTCCCTCCTTTCCTAATTTCCATTGTTACCAAGGTGCATGGGGTATATTTAAAAAGTTTTAAATGCTGCTCTTTCCCACCACAGTTCTAGCAGTGTTTTGTGCTCATTTTAAATGTTTTGATGTACATTTGCTTGCTGCAAATCACTCGTGCTTTTACTGTTTATTTTTATGGCCAAGTCCCTGTTCTGATTCAAACTTTCTTTCTTTCACTGCTTGATTTTTGGCTAAGTCCCTGTTCTGATTCCAAGCCCCAAACATTTTTTTTTCCTTTTTGTTTAACTTTGGCTAATCATGTTCTGTTTCCCAGCCCCTGCCATTTTCCTGCAGATTCCCCACTTCTGTAGCTCTTTGCCCCACTCCGTGTTTAAGTCAAGAGACCAGACCTGTACATTTAGCCTTTTGTTTTTCCCATATCCCTCCCTGCCCTTTTTATTTATTTATTTATTTATTATTGAAACATGTCGGAAATTAATACCTCTGAGTCAGAGGCTCCTTTACAAAGGCTCCACGTGAGAGAAGACAATACAAAAGCATACAATGTCAGATATTACAGTGCAAACAGCGGTGTGGGAAATATCACACATTACAGTTGATACAGAGTATAGTACAGGCAGATGTGGTACAGGATATTTACAATAGTCAGAGACAATGCAGTACAGAGGCAAAATACATTGTACAGTATCTACAGAGGTGAACATGCCATACATCAGTTGTTGTGGATAAGTATGACTGGAATGAACAAGCAGCACAGACCAATGAGTGACAGCTAGTCTGAGGCCTGGGTCAGACAGAGGCCAGGGACAAGCACTCTGGAGGCAGGACCAAGAGGGTATTGTCATGCCACAGTTTTGGTCATGGGTAGGTCAGGTACAGTCACTGGCCGAGTCCTGTGAGATGTGGCTACGGAGAAGGGATTTGAACAGTCTCAGGGTAGGGCCGAGAGGATTGGCTTGGGAAGTGAATTCAGCCACCGAGGAGTGTGGTACCTGAAAGTTCTTTGACCCATGGAGGTTTTACAGAGGAGAACCTGGTAGAGCATTTTCTTAGTGTGACGTATGCGTCTGGTGCTGATAGGCAGGGGGAGCAGCGCCAGAAGGGCAGTGGGCATGAGGCCGGCCATGATTTTCTTGGCAAGAAGACTGGTCTGGTACTTTAGGCGGTCAGCGAAGTTTAGCCAATCTGTACTGGCATAGAGCGTGCAGGTGTGCGTGAGCCGGTTACATGCTGTGGCCAGCCTGCAGGCTTTATTCAGGGAAACCTGAATTTTGTTGAGGGAGGTGTTATCGGCAGCACCATAGATAATGATCCCGTAATCTATGAGTGACAAGGCAGAGGAGGAGATGGCTAGATGTAGGGCTTCAGGAGGAGACAGTGCTTGTAGCGGTGGAGCAGACCAATATGCACATTTACAGCCATGCTAAGTCGGCGGGTATGTTCGTGGTAGGTAAGTCTGGAGTCTAAGGTAACACCGGGCTAAGTATTTAAAAGTAGAGACTTGTTCCAGGGTTTTGTTTGAGGAGTTGTGAATGAGCGGGGAGTGGCTGCTGAACTAGTTTTGGACATGGGCAAACAGCATGGACTTTGTTTTTTTATAGTTTAGTACAAGCCTATGGTCAGCAAACTAGTATTCGGCCTCGCTAAACGACTTTTGGAGGGCTACTTGGAGGGTGGCAGGGTTGGTGTGGGTGCTGAATAATACCGCATCATCTGCATATAATAGGAGACTCCCAGAACCAGCCTTGGGCAGGTAGTTAAGGAATAGAGTGAAAAGTAAGGGGCCAAGGATTGACCCTTGAGGGACCCCAGATGTAACTTGGAGGGGGGAACGACTGGGTTTGTGCTAGTCTGACTCTCTGGGTTCTGCCAGACAGGTAGTTCAAGAACCAAGTGGTGGCATCCTGTGAAAAACCTGTTTGGGCTAGTGAGTTTAGGAGAAGTGAGTGATAGACGGTGTCAAATGCTTTGGAGAGATCTATATAGACAGCACCAGCAATCTGACCTGTGTCAAGGGTCACATGGATGATGTTGGTATATTACAAAAGTGCAGTTGTGGTGCCGTGGCTTTTATGAAAACCGTGCTGTTCAGGGAAGAGGAGATTGTGTTGGGCAAGGTAGTCTGTGACTTGAGTGGCGACTATCTTTTCAAAAACCTTGGAGAAAGGGGGTAGAATTGAAATGGGCCTATACTTTCCAGGTTGGGTATGGTCACCACTCTTCAGGATAGGAGTGATGAGGGCAGTTTTCCATATGGATGGAAACTGACCTAAGGCAAGGGGCAAGGAAGCAGTTTAGCAAGGCAGTGAGGGGGCAGAGTATTTCAGAGAGGGTCAGCCTTAGTAATTTAAGATCAAGAGAGTTGTTGCTGAAACGAGATTTGCTGAGTGCCCTTAGCAGGAGGGGGGCAGCATCACGCTGGGAGATAACTTTGAAACAGAAAGGGGGCACTTGGGTAGGTGTCGGTGTTGTGGTGGGGGAGGGGTGCAAAAAAGTTGGCAGGAAGCACACTAATGAGGTCCGAGAACAAGTAGTTCAGTGTATTTGCTATTGTTTTGGGGTCCGTGGAGATACCTCCATTGACCGACATCCGGGGGGGGGGGCAATAGAGGTTTTGCCACTAAGTTCTTTGAGGGAGTCCCAGAATGTGTGCCCCGTTCCCCAGGAGGTGCTGAGTGCTGCTCTATAGTACTCGGCCTTTGCCTGTCGGACCTGCCAGGTGCAGCGGGTTCCTGACCTCATGGTAGCATTGCCTATCAGCAGGCCTCCCAGTCTCCAGGGCTATGTGCCAGAGATTGTCACGGTCACGCATTAGGTCCAACAGGGACTGGGACATCCAGGCGGTGTCAGCTCCTTTAATGACCTGTTTGCTGTAGGGCGCAAAAAGGTTGCTGGCAGCGTTGATGGAATTGACAAAGTACTCCAGAGCTGAGTCAATGTCAGGCGAGGCAGCAATGGGAGACCAGTCCCAGCTAATGCGGTGGTGTTTCAGGAGCTGTAGCTTGCCTGTCCTGAGTCTTCACTGAAAGCTAACTTTTGGAGGGGCCTTTGTAGCCAAATAAGACCAGTGCCGAGTACTGGAGAGGGGTCACTCAGTGCATCAGGTAGCACAGAGACCTGGGTGAATTTGTGAGGGCGATTAGTAAGAATTAGGTCGATGAAGGTCGAGGTACCTGTTCTTGGGTTGTGACGGGTGGTAGAGGGCACAATTTGTGACAGACTGAGGGTGGCTGCAGCATCCCTATAGGGTGCAGCAGTGTTTGCTAGCCAATTGATATTAAAATCACCCAAGGCAATAATTTCTGCCTTATCTGGGTGTTGATGGAGGTGGGTCAGAACTGATTGGAATGCACCTTTTTGATTCCTGGGTGGGATGTAGACAGAGGAGATGAAGAGGTGTGCCTTGAAGGGGGTGACACTGACGTGGAGGGAGAGGACCTGGGCACCGTGATCAAGTGTTGGGGATGGCAGAGTGAGATCTTGGAGGGTGTCACGGAGATAAATTGCACATCCTCCCCCTTTTTTAGTTAGTCTACTGGCTTTTGTGTGTTAAAACCCTCCCCTGTGGAGCTGCCTATAATTTGTTCCCTTTCTGCCTTTTTTCCTCAGGGGTTCCATTGCCCTCCTTGGGCCAGGAGTTCTCCCTCGAATGAACTGCCACCTGCAATTCGTATCCCTCTGCTGGACCTGCCCTGCTTCTCCTAACTGAAGGTACAGAGCCACTCAGACCCGTGTCCCTTTTTGAATTTTTGGCGTCTAAAGCAGGGTTACCTAGTTAGTGGTGCAGCCAGATTTAAAATGCAGAGCTGTGCCCTGACCAGATCCCAGCCCTCTGCTTGTCACCTTCAAGTTTGCAGGCTTGGACAGAGAAACGCAGCTCCCAAGGCTAATTAAGCTACTTAACTCATTGCCTCTATGGAGTGTTCTGAAGTTGCAGCACTTGTCTCCTGTATACTGTTAACAGTTAATGCTGGGCCCTTCTAAGCAAAATCAAGCCATAATTGGCATGCCACGAACAAATGCTAATAGCACAAAAAACGTAAGTGCTAGACACAAAGTAGCAAAATTGTTCGGCATAAAATTACCTTTCCAACAGTGGTATGCAAGGAATAACAGGTAATTTAGTTTTATTTCTGTGCTGGTCAAAATAGCAAAACAAAATATTTTTTCCACTAAAAAATACACCATAAACCTTTTTTTGTTGGGAAATATGTAACATATCAACACCAAATTAAGCATCCCGACATTAGATGTAATTTTAATAATTTGTTTATAAAACAAACAGCTATTTCTGTAGTATTAAACATAATTTTTCCTCATTTGAGTCAGGGCATGTTGGTGAGGTTTGAGGGACAAATCTGAAACATACACACCATACCATAAAAAATGCATATGACTCCTAAAGTATACATGGCACACACAATGTATCAGTGGCAAAGTTGTTCCACACAAAATTGCCTTTCCATTGGTTCTATGCCATCAACTGTACTCAATTTGGTTTTTGTTTTATACTGGCTAAGATACCCAGAATGTGTGTTTTCTTCAAAGTGCTTAGGTGGTTCTAGATTGTCAAAATGTCATAAACAAATATGAATAACTCCTAATGTGAACATGATACACACAAAGTATCAGTGGCAAGGTTGTTCAGCACAGCATTACCTTTCTAATGGTACTATGCAGTCAATTCTAATCAATTCTGGCTGGCAAGTAATATTAAAATATGTGAGTGACTTCTCTAGACGTTTCTAGGGCACACCGGAAGTCTGTAGGTGAAACATAGAAACATAGAAGTTGACGGCAGATAAGGACCGAAGGCCCATCCAGTCTGCCCATTTCTTTTCTACCTTATAAATGTGCCATCAGCCTTGCTCTGTCAGTGGCCTCATCTATTCATAGTCATTTGTATTGCTCCCTTATGCCTATCCCATGCCTGTTTGAAGCCTGCACTGTATTCATAGCCACCACTTCTTATGGTAAGCCATTCCATGCATCCACCACCCTTTCTGTGAAAAAGAATTCCTCACATTCCCTTTAATCGGCCTCCTCTAATCTCATGCTGTGTCCTCTTGTCCGCTATGTTTCTTATATTTAAACATGTTAGACTCTTTCACCTTCTTTATGCCCTTTAGGTGTTTGAATGCTCTCGATCATATCACCTCTCCCTCCTTTGCTCAACGGTATACATATTGAGCTCCGTTAATCTGTCCTCATACGTCTTCTGATGCAGTCCCTGCACCATTTTGGTTGCCCTTCTCTGGACTGTCTCAATTTGGTTAATGTCCTTGTGAAGGTGTGGCCTCCAATACTGCACGCAGTACTCCAGATGGGGCCTAACCAGTGTCTTGTACAGAGGGATTATTACCTCCTCTTACGACTTGTGATACCCTACTAACACACCCTAACACCCCCTAGCCTTACCTACTGCTTTAGAGGTCTGCTTGATGATTTTAGGTCATCAGTGATGATGATGCCCAAGTCTCTTTCTTCCTTTGTGACTGCTAGCAACTCCTCCCAGCCTATAGGTGGCTTCAGGGTTTCTCTTCCTATGTGCATGATTTTGCACTTTTGCATTAAATCCCAGTTGCCACTCTTCTGACCATTCTGCTAGTTTATCCAGATCTCTTCTCATTCTGCCCACCCCATCTGGATCATCTACTCTGTTGCAGATCTTGGTGTCATCTGCAAACAGACAATCCTTACCCTCTAGTCCATCTGCAAGGTCACTAATGAAGATGTTGAAGAGGACTGGCCCCAGGACTGATCCCTGAGGTACCCCACTTGTGACTTGCATCTCTTCTGACTGTATACCATTTACCACCACTCTCTGTTTTCTGCCGTCAACCAGTTTGCCACCCAGTTCACCAACTTCTGACCCACCCGAGCCTACCCAGCTTATTTATCAATCTTCTATGTGAACAGTGTCAAAAGCTTTGCTGAAGTCAAGGTAGGCGACATCAACTGCTCCCCTTGGTCCACCACTCTGGTTACCCAGTCAAAGAAATCTATGAGATTAGTTTGACAGGACCTTCCTTTGTAAACCCATGCTGTCTTGGATCCTGTGCCCTATGGATTCCAGGTGTTGCACTATCCTTTCCTTAAGGAGTGCCTCCATAATCTTGCCCACTACTGAGGTAAGACTGACCGGTCTGTAGTTCCCTGCCTCCCTCCTGCTACCACTCTTGTGGGAGGGATCACATGAGCCCTTCTCCAGTCTTTTGGGACCTCTCCTGTGCTCAGAGACTCACTAAACAATTCTGCTAATGGCTCTGCTAGTTCCTCCTTTAGCTCCTTAAGTACTCTGGGATGTATGCCATCAGGTCCCATTGCCTTATCCACCTCTGAGCTTAGCAAGCTCTTGTAGGACCCTTTTTTGTGAAGGGAGTAGTGCTCACCTCCTCCCCTGTGTCCATGATGCTGAGCTGTGGGCCCTGCCCTGCCTTCTCTTCAGTAAATACTGAGCAAAAGTATCTATTTAGGATAGATGCCTTTACAGGGTCCTCCTCCTCACATGCTCCCTTTTCTCCATTAAGCTTAGCAATACCCCTCTGGACTTTCTCCTTTCACTAATGTATCTATAGAAAGTCTTTCACCTTCTTTACTGTTCGTGCTAGTGTTTCCTCAGTTTGGGACTTTGCCTGCCTTACTGCCTTACCTGCTTTCCTTAGGCAGTTTGGTATGCCTCCTATCTTCATCCCGCTGTGTTCCCTTATATTTCCTGAAGGCCAGCCTTTGGCTCTGACCTTTCTGCTACTGTATTTGAGAACCAAAGTGGTTTCTTCTTTTTGCACTTCCTTTTCTGTCTAACACAATGGGATGTTGCTTCAAGTATTGCATCCTTAATGCTTGCCCACTTTGCCTGTACCTCTCACCTGTGTTTCTTTTGCCAGGGCTAGCTTAACTCTGTTGGCCATCTTATCAAAGTCAGCCCTCTGAAGTCCCATATTTTGCCTTGAATGGGATGATTTAGATGTAGTAGCCAAATTGAACCATACCATGTGATGGTCACTGGCCCCCAGGTGACCTTTCACCTGGAGATCTGTGATCCTTCTTGTTAGTCAGTACTAGATCTAGGATAGCCCTGTCTCTTGTGGGTTGCTGTACCAGTTGTTTGAGGCCCCTGCAGGAATCCACTATGAGTCTAGTTCTGGCAGATGTTCCTGCTGGTATTGACCAATCTGTATCCGCATGTTGAAGTCTCCCATTATCAGAACCTCCCCTTTAGCTGTCATGTTTTGTATATCTTCTAACAGTAATGTGTCTATGTCCTCCCACTGGTCTGGGGGCCTGTAGACAACCCCAGTTCTTATGGCTGTCCCATTTCCTGTTTCCAGGGTGACCCACAGTTCTTCTGGCTCCTTATGTGTATTCTGAATTTCTGTAGCTTTGATATTTTCATTAACATACAGGGCCACTCCTCCCCCCCTTTTTGCACCTCGGTCTCTTCTGAACAATACATAGCCGGGTACTGAAGTCTCCCAAGTGTGGTTACTGGTAAACCAAGTCTCACTAATTGCTACTATGTCCAGTTTAGCGTCTGACATTATTGCCTGCAGGTCTGGGATCTTATTACCCAGGCTGTGAGCATTTGTGTACATGATTTTCCATTGGCCAGATTTTGGTGTGTTAGTTGTTGGGTGAAGTTTGGCATTACCCCTGTGCGTCGTATGGGGAGACAAACCTTTTTTCTTACCTGGTGATGCAAATGAACGGCAAACATGCTGAATTCCTGTTTGACCACTAGCTGAGGGGAGGTGTTCTTCCCATTCGACGATGGGGGTGCTGCACCTCTCCCCATTTGCTAGTTTAAATATTCTGCAAAGACGCCAAACTTCTGCCCCAATGCACTGACCCCTCTTTAGTCAGATGCAGTCCATCAAATTTAAAGAACTGGCTCCCAGAACTGTTGCCAGTTCCCTACAAATCTGTGTCCTTTTTCCTGGCACCAGTCCTTGAGCCATGTGTTTAGCTCCCCTATCTCCCCTTCTCTGACCTTCCGTCCATCTGCTCCCCTCTCCCAGACTGGCAGGATCTCAGAGAAGGAGATGCCGGACGAAATAGATGATAGTTTGTCACCCAGCCTAGTCAGGTGTTCCTTGGTCTCCACAACTGACCGGCTGGCGAGATCATTAGTCCCTATGTGTACTAGGACATCAATGTTTTCTCCTGCTTTGTGAACAATTTTAGCAATGCGGTCAGTGTCTCTCCATGCAGGTGACTTCTGTAGGCGTTCTGGGACACACTGTAGTTAGATTTGCTGATGCCTACAGACGTTTCTAGGAGGCAATGAGTTAACTGGGACTGCTGTGCTGTACTGTGGGTAGAACTCGGCCTGACTTTTAGAGTCCATTTTCCCATTAGCAAGTTATACTGCACTGTCTCTAGAGGGACACAGTTTTAATCTAAAGTGATCCCTGCCTGTCGTTCACATAGATATCTTCCTAAACTACAGCTACCTCTTGTGGCTTTGATAAACGGTGTCCACTTTCACTGCCGTTCTCCACCTTTTTGTTCCTCACTCATCCACTCCCTCCTCCTCAAAACTCCCAACCTCCTCGCCAGCCCCTTCAAAATCCCCTAAGCTCCACTTTCTCATACTTGCTCTCCTCTTGCTCTCCACCAGGGATATCAACCCCAACCCAGGCCCTAGTGCCCCTAGCTCCTCTGGTGCTTCCTCCTCTACTACCTCCCTCCACTCTCTTCTCTCAGCCCTCCCAAAGGGCTTAAAGATCCTACATCTAAACACCCGTAGCTTGTTGCCAAAAATAGACCAGATTCAGACCATGGTGTGCACTCTAAAATCAGGCATTTTAATCATCTCAGAAACTTGGCTAAAGAGCACTATCCCTGACCACTCGATCTCTGTTCCTGGCTACTCAAGACCGTGCTGGCAGGGGGTGGTGGTGTGGCCATTTATGTCCTAAACTCCATTCAATATTCCATCATCTACTCATCCTCCAATCCTGAGTCCCATGACGCCCCAGCTATCTATGTGACCCTCCCCTTTACTCTCCCAGTCTTCATAGCCAGCATATACTGCCGCTCAAATGTCCATCCTTCAGTCGCGCTAGACCTCCTAACCGCCATCACCTCCCTTGCTCGCTCTGGGGAATTATTCATCCTAGGCAACTTCAATATAAATTGGTTGTCACCTGAAACTACCAAAACTAAAAATGAAATCAGAGCCCTAAGCCTCTCCCAACTGATCTCCGAACCCACCCACCCAAACCACAAGACACAACAACACTCCCTACTCGACTGGGCCTTTACCTCCTACCCCCATCGCGTCATCACCTCTGGCATTCTCCCCGATGCTCTAAGTGACCATAACCCAATATTCATAGTTAGGAGAGTCCACAGAACTAAATCACCACAAAACCATACAACTACGCTCTTTCAAGTCTCTTGACATTGAACTGCTCCTGAGTAACCTTGCCACTTCTGACTGGTCCCCCCTAACCTCCCTCCCCTTGGTTGATAAGGCCCTTGCCTACTTCAAAGAAATGTTTCTTGTAAACTGGAATGCCTTTGCCCCACGCAGACAAACCAGAGTCAGAGGTAACCACTTACCTTGGATAACCCTTGAACTTCTGGACTGCCTCAGGGCTAGAGATCGAGCCTGGAAGTGTCATAAACCTACACAGCATCCAAGTGGCCTCGTGAACTACCGCATGGTCCGAAACACTTGCACCAAGGCTACAAGGTTAGGCAAGTCTGAATATTTCAAATCTGCCTTCATCACCAACATAAATTCCCATCAAAGTTCTGGAAGGTGATCCATGCCCTATTAACCCTTCATCTTGCCCCCCCCGGTACTTAAAGTAAATGGCTCACTAGTGTCCGACCCACCAGCCGTAGCTGTGGAATTTAACTCCAACTATACCTCTTGCGCCACTGAGCTACTGAAATCCCTCCCCTCCTACCCATCCCCCTCCACACCCTCTACCGGTGTGCCCCCCACCACCCTCCCACCTCCGCTCCTCTTCTCTTTCACTACTGTAGCTCCAAATGATGCCCTTATTGCCCTCATCACCATCAACCCCACTAAAGGTGCCTCCCCTGACGGCTTTGACCCAAAACTCCTCTCCCTCTCCGCTTTGACCATTGTCTACCCCCTCTCAATAATCCTAAATCTCTCATTCACTACTGCCTCGGTCCCCTCTTCATGGAAACATGCTGTGGTCCTCCCTTTACCCACAGGGCGTGACCCCTTATCCCCTGGCAACTATCACCCCATTTCTCTCCTCCCTCCCTACCCTTGCTAATCTTCAAGAACACATTGTCCTCTCCCAACTCACCTCTTTTCTATCTGACACCTCCTTTTTCATCCATTTCCAGTCTGGTTTCAGGAAAATACACTCAACCACCACCTCTCTCCTATGGCTCACAGACTCCATCCTAACCGGAATGGACAATGGCCAAATTACCTCTGCCATTTTTGTCGACCTGGCCAAGGCCTTCAACACCATCTCTCACTCCCTTCTTCTTGACTCACTCCTGGCAGCTGGCCTATCTCCCTCCATCCCAAACTGGTTCAAGGCCTACCTTATTGGCAGAACCCAATCAGTTAAGATCTTGGACGCCACTTCCCTTCCCCTTCTGATGGCACTGGTGTCCCCCAAGGCTCTGTATTAGGGTCCCTCCTATTCTCCATCCTCTTAAATGATCTTCCCTCTGTTTGCTCCCCCTCCTCTGCTATACATATGTATGCCAATGATACAGTCCTGTATGCATCTGGCTCCTGTCCTGCTGAGGTTACAACCAGCTTACAGCAAGACTTTGACATGGTTCAGCTCTGATTTGCTAATCATCAACTTTTCCTCAATGCCAAAAAGACTTTCTCCATGACCTTTGGCACAAGGCTGAGACTCTCTAGGCTTCCTTCCCTACCTACTTTCCACACCCTTGATGGGACTTTACTTGAGGACACATCCCCCTTCAGGTACTGAGGTGTTTGGTTGGATCAACACGTAAACTTCTCTGGACATATTGCCGCCATCCAGAAAAAACTGCACTCCAAGCTTGGTGCCCTGTTCAGGAACCATAGTTGCATCCCTCCTATGTCTAGGCGTGAACTTGTTCAGAAGATGATACTGCCCATTTTCAACTACTGTGATATAGTCTATGGTGCTGCTCCTAAGTTCTCCCTGGCCAGACTTGACACTCTCTTTAATTCCTTCTGCTGCTTTGCCCTGGATGCCCCCCCCCAAACCCACCACTGCAATCTTTCTCATGCCCTATCCTTTCCCTCTCTTACAAATAGGTGACTCTCCCACTGTGCTAAATTCACCTCCAAGCACTGGTTGGGTGAGCTCCCTTCCTACCTCACTTCCTCCTTTATAACACCCCCTAACCTCCCATTCCCCTAGGTTAACCGACTCCCGCACCGTGGTAGTCCCGCGCAAGGCCACCCAAATCGGCCAATCTGGTTATTCACACCACCTCCCAAAAATTTGGAATTCCTTCCCCCCTCAAATCCAGCACTCATCCTCCACCTACTCCATCAGCTCTGCCCTCAATAATTACCTCGCACCTAGCTGCTCCTGCCATGTCCCTCCCTAATTCCCTCCTCTAAGCCCTGGACAAATCCTACCCCTCTACCATCACCTTCATTTCACCTTGTGCGTCCCAACCCCCCCAAAATTGTAGCTTTCCTCACCTTCCCCCAAATTGCTCTCCCTTACTGGCCTCCCTGATCTTTCACAGAATGTAAGGAACCCTGAATGCTCTCCATGGGTCCCTATCCTACCCTCAAGGGGCCTGTATCTCTCATCTACTCCCTTCCCCCATCATCCCTCCTATCTTTCTAGACTTGCACTCCTCTTGCAGGGTTCTTAGCATCCTGAATGTGTCCTACTACATCTAGGCTTGTCTCCTCTCTTTCCCCTCCCCCATCTACCTGTCCCCCTAGCCTTCGCAGTCCCCTTGCAGGGTTCTTAGCACCCTGATGGGGAAGGGGTCTTACTGCGCCTAGTCTTGTCTCCACTCCTTCCCCTCCCCAATCTACTTTTCTCCCATGCCATTGCAGTTCCCTTGCAGGGTTCTCAGCATCCAGAAGGGGTCCAACTGAGCCTTAACATATCTCCCCAATTCTATCTAGCCTCTATCTTGACTTTCCATGACTATTAGCAGGGTCCAAAACATCCTGATGGACTATTGATTAGGCCCCATCCCCACCAAAGGCACGAATTCTCTTGCACTCAAGGGTTCACTTCTCACTTCCTCCCTCTCCTATCACTCTCTTAATCCCCACTACTGACCTTCCCCTACCCCCTTGCAGTGTACCCCACATCCTGAAGGGTCCTCTCTTGGTTTAGGTCCTATTCCCCCTCCTAGCATTTAAGTCACACCTCCTCCTTCTCTGTCCTTCCTCTTTAAATCCCTACAGCCTTATCCCCTTTTCTATTTAGCCCCACAGCCCCCTTGCAGGGTTCCCCACATCCTGAAGGGGTCTGTCTGGGACACTGCCTTATCCTCTTCTCTCTGCTCCCCCCAGTTCCTTTGCAGGGTTCCTCACATCCTGTAGGGGTCTAACCCCCTCCCTCTCCTGTCCCCCTTTTGTTTCACGTGAGCACTTGTTTATTAACCCGGCACTTATTATTGTCCACTCTTTCTATCTATTATGCGCAACACTGTTGAAACACTGTTTTGTAACAGCTGCCTTACAACTGTATGTTAATGTTGATCTTATAACTTGAATGTTTAATGTCTCATTCCTATTGTACCCCTTCCCCTCGGGTTGCACCGGGAGACGAGCGACTTGTTGCTCAATGTGCCTTCCTGGTGAAACATTTCAATAAATAAAATTAAAGTTATTTGCTGTAGCTGGCGCATGTAATACTTTGTTTTATATTGGCATACAGTATGCATGTTGCATTGTGCTTCCAAATGAACACGGCAAGGGGCAGGGTGAGCAGGAGTATATTTAAAAGTTTCTAATGCTGTTCTCTGTCTCAACAGGTTTAGTGGCATTTTATTAGGTTCCATTGTGCTCTCATGCAATGTAGAAGTGGTAAAGTGTATGGGGAAAAAGTTTTAAAAAGTTTGTAAATTCCTGCCCTTTGTCAGTTTGTACCAGACTTTTTTTCTGTGCTGTTCACCACATTTATATTAAATAGCTTATTTTATTTATTTATTAATTCGGAAAACAACCTTTGAGTAAGGACTCATTTACAAAGGTTCCACATCATACAATGGACAGGCTTACAGAGTAATGCTTTAGATGAAATTAAAATAACATTGTGTGGCCAAAGGGCCCTTGTCGTTATTGCAGCCCAAATGGAGCCTTGTCTAGATATCAGTATTTGGTGTGCAATAAGGTGGAGGTCGGAGGGTAGTTTGAGAGCAATTAGCAGGTGGAGGTGGGGAGCAGAACTAGGCAAGGGGGGAATACAGACAGTGGACAGGTCAAGCTGTGAGGAGTGGGGGAAAGTTGGGAGAAAGGCAGGAGAGAAGGATGATGGAGGGGAGAAGGTGAGTGGGGGAGTGAGGGAGAATAAGGGAGAGAAAGAGAGAGAGTGAGAGTGAGTGGGTAGCAAGAGCGATGATTGGTATTGCTACATAAAGGGAGTCTCTCACGGTGGGGGGGAGGGGGAGCCGACGATGTGTGAATAACAGAGGGAGCTGTGGAAATAGGACTATTTGGAACTATCCCAGTTTAGCCACGGGAGCTGGGGTGGCAGTCACATACCATCTTGGCTAGAAGGCCTGATTCAATTCCTTTTTTGAAGGTCCTATGATTTGCTGCCTTTAGTGTAGTTACAGGTAGTTCATTGAGCTAGAGAGGGGCCCGGTATGAGAAGGATCGTTGACCCAGAACCGCCCTATGGAAAGGGACACTTAGCATGTTAAGCTCTTTGCCTCGTGTGTTGTACATGGTATTGTTTACCGACAGCATGTTGGCAATGCAGGGTGGTGAGTCACCAGTCAGTGCTTTCCTCCCTAGGACACAACTTTGGAATCTTTTCCTATTCTTGAGGGATAGCAGGATGCTCTGTTCATAGAGTGCACATGAGTGCGTGTAGAAGTCAGCATTTAACATAAGCCTGCAGGCCTTGTTTAGTGCTGTAACTACCCTCTTGAGGGCAGTATCTGTGGCTGCACCATAGATCACAAGACCGTAGTCAATAGTGGAGAGTATGGAACTGAATATGGTGATACGAAGGGCATTGGGAATAAAATTTTTCCTGTGTCCAAAGAGGATGCCCAGCTTGGTGTTAATGGCCTTCACAACCAGCTCGATGTGTTGCCCAAAGGTGAAGGTGTCATCAGTCGTGACTCCAAGGTACTTGAATGAGTGTACTTGCTCAAGTGGGTCAGATTTGTGATTAGTGATAGAGCTAGGTAAAGTATTAAAAAATAGTGTCTTATACAGCTGATTTAATCTGAATATTTAGAATAATATATTTTACTTTATTTATTTATGACTTTGGTAACCAGGTAGGTCCGCTGATCCCAGGGACCGTTTTAAGGCACGACCTGGACCACATACGGTGGCACAGAGTTAATGTAACAAACAGCAAGGCATGGAACAGTAGACAGTGTAACTAATAATATGAAGGTTACAGTAGTACACTGGAATACAAGTGGCAAAAAATAGATAAATCTCAGGATACAGGGTTGTAGAAATACATCTGATAGCCATAAACAAAATTAAGAGAATACGTACACATGAAGTCAATCAGCAGCAGGTTTCATAGGCAAATCAATGTTCATCAGTAGATACAGAATGAAAGGCTGAGGTGGGGCAAGTATGAGGGGAAGGGGTGGGGGAGGAAGAGGGGATAGGAGGATTTGACCAAGGGAGTTATATAAACACTAAGTCATGTGGTATGGGCAATTGGGAAAACAGGGACTACCAGGAAAGCAGAGGCAGCAGGAAGTCATCAAGAGCCAGCCTTTCAGGTGGGTTTTTGAACTGGCAGTTGCTCAATATAAGGTTTATTTAGGCCTTTTATCTTAAGCAGCAAATACAGATGCAATCTGCAAGATAAAGAACACAATGTCACCCCCCCCCCCCCAGGTAAACCAAACAGTACTTTCTGGAGACTTTGGACCCAAAGATTCAAAATAAGTTTGTGGTACGTGTGCAATAAATGGGTGCTTACTTTGTGGACCTGAGGGAGCAAATGTACTGTTTTGGGGAAATAAGTGTGCTGCAAGTGAAATTGGGACAGATGGAGACTGCAAGCAAGAAAAATAAACTTTGAGGTGCTGAGAGATCAATCAATCATTTATTTTATTTATTTGAATTTTTGGTAACCGGGTAAGTCCACTGAGACCACGCAGTCCCTTTTTTAGTGATGACCCAGGAGACAATTGTGAACACAGTACAATTAACAAATACAGGAATAATACAAGGTACAGTAAAAATTAACAGTGAATCAGGTAATTACAGAGGTGGGCCAGTCTGCTGGTGCAGCAGTTGGATTTCTACTTGTGATACTGGTGACCTGGGTTTGGAAACGGACTAGGGGAACCGGAGGGTCGGCCAGGGGGAGAAGGATTGAGCATCCCATGAACTGTTCTCCTCCTCTGAGGGGAGGGAGGAGTTGTGTGCCCGATGCTTGAGGGACTCCTGGCAGAGGCTGGGGGATCCACAGGCGACTGGTGCCTTGAAATAAGAGAGGCAGGGTGGACACTGGATGTTTTTGCACGTCTCCACCATTGAGTAACTTGGAAAAATCTTGTCAGCTGACATGATGAAGCTCGCCCGGCACCTGGCCTTCATGGCTTCCCACCTCTCCGCTGACCTATCTTGGCTCTGCCGCACTGACCAGTCCTGAACCCCACCCTGGGGAGGAATCCAGGGAGGTAATGTTGGTTGCTGCCGACACCTTCTCCCGTAGTAGACGGGCTGGATCAGAGCAGTGGCCTCACCCTGAGGGGTAAGTCAGGGGGTATCGGCAGGGGCATGGCAATGGGGAGCAAGGCAGGTGGTTGGGTAAGAGCTGATGGAGAGGTGGGAGGTGGCAAAAAGTGCAATAAATTAAAAATAAAGGTAATTACAGATGCAAACAAGATATGCAACATAATAAACAATCAGGCATTTACGTAAGACAGTTAAGCAGGACACTAAGATTGTGCAATATGTACATTGCAGGAATAAGAGGTAAATAATTACAAGACGTGTCGGAGTAACATAGGCTGGGCATCAGAGGCATAGTAGAGTTTAGTTAAAGCAGTTGCAGAGGGGGGTTTGAGTAGATAAGAGGTAAGCTCTTTTTTGAAGGGTGATACGGTGCGGCAGGACAGTAAGGTGGGGGAAGGGAATTCCAAGTAGTGGTAGCTGAGAAGGCAAATGAGTGCTTTCCCGATAAACAGTGTGTTTTCTGGATTGCTAATAAGGGTAAGGAAATAGATCTAAGTGGGCACGTGGGTGCTTTGTGGTAAATGATTCCCCTTCGGCAAGGGGGATTAAAGAGTTTGACTAGTTTGAATACAAAGTATAGGATGTGAAACTGTAACCTTGAGTCATAAATAGGGCATTGAAGAGAATAAAGGGCGTCACAGTGGTGTTTTCTGGAGTCCGCACCTATGACAAATCGTCCAATCATATGATAGAGTTGACTCAGCCGGGCAAGGGAAGAGGTCTGTGTGGACACTAATAGTGGGGCACCGAAGAACAAAATAGGGAGAAGGAATGTAGAAGCAATCTTTTTACAGGCGACATTGGATAATAGGGGGCGAAGTGGGTATAAGAGACCAAGCTTTTGGTTTACCGTTTTAGTAAGTTGGGTTACATGATGTTCCCACGAGAAGGAGGCATCTAAGTGGATCCCAAGGTATTTAAAATATTGACCACCTCTATGGGGTTACTTGACTGTGAGCAGATTTGGTGCAGTTTGGTAGGTTTAGGGGACGGGTTGTGGAATATCAGAGCTTTTGTTTTTTTCATGTTTAGAATTAGGTGATCATCCGAGAACTAAGTCTCAAGCGTATTGTTAGACGAACGGTATACAATTGTGTCATCAGTGTATTTATAGACGTTAACTACAAGAGGAAGCTAAGCTAGCAGATGAGACAAAATCACCAATAAGCATTCTATCTGCATTCAGATGCAAACTAAAAAGGGCAGAAGAACTTAAGAATTGGTACATGTATTCACTGTATACGAACAGCTGTGTTGTCCACCAAAAGCCTGCTCTAATCATACCTAAAATAAAGTCTATTTTATTTCTGAGTGATCATAATGGCAAAATTGTCAGAAAGAGGGACTGTCACTTTAAGACATATTGTATCATCAATGCTGAGTGGGAAGAAAGTGCAGAGAAAGAATAAGAGAAAAGTTGTGAAGAAGCACTGGATGTCATGTCAGGCTGCAGACTACCATCTAGTCATGCTGCCGGTACTGAGCAGGATAAGTACTGTAGATGAGAAAAGTAAGGTACTATAGTACATTTATTTAAATATCTGCTTGCAGTCCTAGCTAACTCATCACTCTGTTTCAAATGAGCCACAGAAGTTCAAGGTATCATAATATTTAGGAAATCTTTAACTGAAGCCCTACTGAAAAGGTAACACTATTGAATCTTGTTTTAGTGCAGCTGCCTTGTTCTTGTTCATGGCCCTTCTTCTGAAAAATCAAGTGACCTCAATGTCTACCAATGGACTTCCATGCCTAAGACTGCAGCTCGATATTCTTCTGTCCAGTCCTTGCTTTTTTTCTGGAGTGGAAGCTGTTGATCCTGTTTGTGGCGAGGCTCATTGATCCTGCTGCTGCCCAGTCTGAACATTGTGATAGGGAAGCTGACTGCAGCTGCTATATCTCCTCCTCCTCCTCCTCCTGCTGAGAGGCCCAAGACTTTTCTTGCAATGGAGTCTATTGACAGTTCTGATCAGAGAAAGAAGAATGATGATTCTGCTGCCCAGCTTCAAGATTGTGTCAAAGTGGCTGACCTGCACCTGTCTGCTGTGACTTGTAAGGGAAAATATGCTAATGACTGTTCTATTGGATATGTAGACTGAATACACCACAGATCCCTCTCTGATTTGGAACAAGACCATGAGGACAGCCTTCATCTGCACTTTGCTTGAAGCTAGTCCATATTAGCCAGATTTGAAAGATGACTATAGCAGGATTTCTTTATAACAGTCATAGGAAATATAGTCCAGATTGGTAAATGAAAAACATTGCTCTTGGTGGTTGTAAGGGAAAAAGGCAGAGGCTGTTTTTTTTTTCTTCATGGTGTGAGTCATATGAACATACAAAAACTCCAGCAGAAGCAGGCCTTGTGGTCTATCAAGTGTGCTCGATTGTGCAGCTAGCCCCTCAACTTGCAACTGCCCCACCCTCCCCAATTCTCTTCATCATAACCCCTCCTCACCCTGTCCCAACCCCTCTTAAAGCAACCCACCATTCTACAGGACACCACCCCCTCGGGCAGAGCATTGCACCTGTCCACTACCCTTTCCGTGAAATGATGCCTCCTGATTTCCCTCCTGAATCTTCCCCCCTCCAACCTCAACTGATGCCCTCTCGGATCCCTCCCTCTTCTAGGCTGGAAAATCTCTTCCGCATTAACCTTACTTATCCTCTTGAGGTATTTAAATGTTTCAATCATAGCCCCATATCCCTCCTCTCCGCCAGGGAGTATATGTTCAGCTCTGCTAATCTCTCCTCATAGGACTTCCCCTCAAATCCCTGGATCATCTTTGTTGCCCTATATTGCACCCCCTCCAACAACTTGATGTCCTTCTTCAGGAACGGGCACCAGTACTGCACGCAGTACTCCAGGTGAGGCCTGACCAGAGACCTGTCCAGAGGAAGGATCACCTCCCTATTCCTGGAGGAGATTCCCCTTGCTATACACCTGAGTTGTTCATGCTGCCCATTATAGTCACCCCAGATCCTTTTCTTCCTCATTACTTTCCAGCTGTACCCCTCCCAGCTGTTAGCTCCTCCCCTGGTTTCTAGCTCCGAAGTGCAGTACCTTGCACCTCTTGGCATTGAACCCCAGCTGCCATGTTACTGACCACTCCTGTAGTTTGTTCTGGTCCTCCTGCAACCCCTTCCAGCCTTCGATGTCATCTACCACAGCTCCCATCTTCATATCATCCATGAACAGTCTGATCCTACTCCGGACCCTGTGTGAGTCCTTTCTGTTTTGCATGTTGACTGTTTCCAGACAGAAACTGAACATTATTTTAATATTTGGTCAGATCCTGACTGTGGTTTTTCAAACTTCAAAAAAGGGACTAAAAAAATTGAGAAACATGAGAATTATATGGTCCACCATAGAGGAACTAGAGAAGAGTATGCAGCTAAGGATCACAGAGGCCCAGTCCAACAATGGACGCAGAAAACAAAAGAGGGGCACACTCTGAAACACACAGCTATGGGCAAACATGTGAATGTTCCAATAACTTTTATTAAAAAGCCCAGAGAGTTGGAAGTGCAAACAATGCGAAGCCTCATGGGTAAGAGGCAAAACTCTGGGGTGTAGTTTCTTATCCTGATTGTTTGCGCTTCCGACTCTCTGGGCTTTTTAATAAAAGTTATTGGAGCATTGACATGTTTGCCCATAGCCGTGTGTTTCAGAATGTGCCACTCTTTTGTTTTCTGTTGGATTGTCCATTTATCGCTAACAGCACGCTGGAATCTGTTGGAGACTGGCAGTCTTTTGTTTGTCAACAATGGAGGGAGCTGGCACCAAGATATAGAGGACAAAAGAGGCACAAATAATGTACATTAAAAATACAAGAGTACAAAAACTGGAAACTGTAGCAAAAAAACAACCAGAACTACCACCTTTGTGTTTTGCATTGTGCTGAAGCTTCAGTTGGGAGTGTTGGTGGTTGGCAGGCATAACATTTGAATGCAATTCAATTGAATGCAGACTGCCAATAAATTAACATTGCAGTGGAAATGTCTAGGCAGCCTGACACAATCCAGTAACATTAATCACATTTAATTATAGTCAAGGAACATCTTAAATGGCCAGATAGCAGTTCATAGCAGGAGAAGCATATTAAACAAACTCTGGTCAGAGCCGATATGGCTGTGGAGAGCTTTTGGGATACTTTTACCCATTATTTCTAATTAATTTGCACAATGCAGATCTGCTAAGAGGCATTTTCAATGTGGTCTTCTCTTTACACATTTTTACAATGTGTTTTCCTAGAATATGCCTGCTGATTGCTATATATTTAGCCTGGATAGCTCACAGAAGAAATGGCATCTTATTTTCGGGTGGTGAAGCACTAGCAGCAGGACACTGGAATGTGTCATACATAGGTATAAGATGTTTGCGGGTGATAACACCCAGTGGCCATACACCTCAGGCACTCGCATGTGGATCATTCATCCCGGTGCCATTGCACTACTCAGTGTAGGTGAAAGTCGATGCTGTACTCACTCACACAGGTCCCGGAACAGGCATGTTACAGCCGATCTCCCATTTATTTGTACAATTGGGGAACCACAAATGCACTATCCATAACTTGGAGCGTACACTACAAATGCCATTGCAGGCTACTGTGCCCCATGACACCCAGAATACCTCAGCAGTTCGGAGAGTGGCATGTTACATGGGGGAATGGTGAAAAGTGTATGACAGCAGGAACATACAGCATCAACCAGACATGCATTGAAGGTATGTCAGTTCCCTCTTACGGTTTGCAAGGGACATATACACAGCTGCACACACTGGTGGGTCCCCAGCTTGTGTAGTGCCCCAATGTATGGTATAGCCACTTCGGTCATTCTGGAGTGAAGTTCCCCAGCCTGTGTCCAGTGCAGTTGGTGGCTGGCTGTGGCAGGGTGTGGAGGGCAGTGCCAGTCTCCACAACAGCTCGGGTATGGGGGAGCAGGGTTGTCTATGTACCAAGTCAGTGGGTGGGAGTCCTCTATGCTATGGATATGGACCGTGGTTTCCTGTGGTGTGATTGGGCCCATGGGAGACCCTACACTATGTAGCCCTTCGGGATGGAATTGGATTAATTTAGGGTTGGAGGGGGTATCTTTAGTCCATCAGGGCTGCCAGGCTGCTGTATACCTGGGTGCACTTCCACAGCCCACCTGTGGGTGGCTGGCTGGCTTAGGCCACCTATTCATGGCCTAGCTGTGGGCCACACTGCTCTGGGCTGTGAGGGGTGAATTTCCCACTGAGTATGCCGCAGCACGGTATATGCATGGGAATGCACCCTCGACTTGCACAGCATACTATTTGTGTGCACGCAGGCCCATTCCCTTGTGGAAGGTGCATCCTGCACATTTGAATAGCATGCTGTGGTGCACTGTTGGAGTTGTGCAGCACATCTCACATTTCCACCAAGATGCGCTGCACATCTCCTTTGAATATGGGGGCCCTGGACTAGGCTACCCTGAAGGAAAAACATTATCAAAATGGAAAAATTATGACCCCACTAAAAACAAGATATTGCATCTAATCTGGGAGAGCCTGAATAAATACAGTGCAGAAATGTGTAAAGGAAGCTCCCTATGACAATGAGATATAGCATCTCCCCTGTGCTATCCAGGATATAAAATATAGGCTAAGAAATATTTAAAGGAAATCTACTCTAAACTGAACTTCCCTGTGGTCACTGACTTAAACAAACAGTTTCTTTATTGTGACAGTCACACAGGAGTCTGGGGTGCATATTTTATGGAACACATACAAACAGAAGTGAGAAGAACTACGTGCCTCAGCTGGGACTTGAACCCAGGCTGCCTGAAATACCATTCTGATTGCGCTAACCAGCTGCACCACTGAGACAACTGGAACCTGGGCCATCCCCGAGCACATTACTCCTTTCTCAAATGCACAACCCAATGGCAACACAAATATTTCTTTGAAACAATCACACAGGAGTGTAGTGTGCATATTTTATGGAACACATACAAGCAGAGGTGAGAAAGAATAAGTGCCTCAGCTGGGACTTGAACCCAAGCCGCCTGGCAATATTGTGGCCATGAGGATGGTGTGTAGTGTGTGTGTGTGTGTATGTACAAAATATAAGATAAATATTTAAAGGAAATCTACTCTAAACTGAACTTCACTGTGTTCACTGACATAAACAGTTTTTTTAATAACATATTAGAATGCAATATTTATTTTTAATGTGGCCATGAGGATGGTGTGTTTAGTGTGTGTGTGTGTGTTGCTGTAGCTCAATATATTTTTTCCCAAAAATATAGTAAAAAATGTGCTTCTTATTGATACATATTTAGTCACAAATGGAACTGGTTTACAATGTCCCACTCACCCTGAAAATATTCCACAAATGTATCTATTTTCATAAAAAATGTTTTATTTTAACATCATCACTCCCAGTCAATAATATACATCAACGTTTTGGGTAAACCCTTCTTCAGGACAAGACTGTATCTTCTAAAGTAATAAATATAAAAATATATAAACAAAAAGGTTTTTTTATCAGCACAATTCCTAAACTCTAAAAATATAATGACAAAAAATATTTCAAATGAAGGTATTATAAACCCTTACTATTCATTTTATGTAACTTTTCCATAGGTTTACTGCTTTACTATTACATTCATTGTTCGACTCCCACCACAGGCCACTGTTAAAATTAAAGTAAAAATACTTACTAAACAATTACGATCATATACAAACTAAATTTTTCATACTATGCACGTGAAATATTATCTTTACTAACCACATCTTAAGAAATGTTTTTACCAACCTTATACTATTAAATCACGTTACATAACATTTGTAAAGCCACTTCATAGGGACATCTGCAAATATAAAAGCTATGTGTTAGTTTTTCTTTTTACTTTTTACTGTTTCTTCCACTTCCCTCTATATATGTTCTCTAAATAACACCTGACTTTAAACAGGCTTCCCTATTTTGAGGACTTTTAAGGTGAATTGATCTCTCATATCGTAACATATTGAAATATTTCCACCAAACAACTCCTTATTTCACCTTCTCAGAAGTTTTATGGCTTATGTATCAAAGTTTCTAACCTTATACTCCTACAGTGTTTCTATCCCACTGTCAGAAGTGTTCACATTTTATAGCTCTAAAACAAATCAAAAAGATCACATTTTAAATTGCCTGCTCAAATATTTCAAATTGCTGAAAGGATGAAATGCAGTCATTAGTTACTGAAGTAGTTATCCGGTGTCCTGCTTGGGTGGAAGTGAGCGCGGGGCAAACTGACACCTCTTTTACACCATGGTCAGACCCCAATTCTAAATCTGTCAGCCAACACAAAAGTGTAACATAAGCTAATTAAGCTTGCTTGAGTACCAGACCCACCTACTGACGGTACCAAGTACCAAGTTCCTTGGTGTTAGAGGTACTACCTGAATTTCTTCTGATAAGAAACTTACTGTAAATCTTCTATTACTCTGTTCAAACATCCTAATTACACTTAAATTTGGACATTAGGGGAAATAATAACCTGGACCAATATTCTACCGCTGCCCCTCTATCTCTGTATAAACAATATTCCTAATGATTTCTGATCCAAACAGTATAACTAAAACTTACAAAACTGATTGCCAATCAATAACCTCATTTAAACCGTAAAGCGGATTATTTGTCTGAAAATAATCAATATACCATGCCTCTCTCAAACGTAATTTATTGTTAAAATCGCCCCCCCTAATATTTTTGTGAACCTTCTCTATTCCAAAAAAACATAATGAGGGTAATTGGTGACCCCTGCCCCAATAATGACGTGCTATAGGGTAAGTTAAATCTTTGTTCCTGATGTAACCTTTATGTTCACCTGTTCTTTGTTTAAGTTGTCGCTTTGGTTTCCCTATATACATTAAGTCAGAAGTTAGAGGAGGCAGTATGGTACAGTGGGTTAAGGCTCTGAGCTGCAAATCTGGAGACTTGGGTTTGAATCCCACAGCCCCCTAGGTGCATACTGTGTGACCCTGAGCAAGTCACTTAACTTCCTCATGCTCTCAGGCTGCACCTGCAAACAAGCTTTCAGCTTAGTGTGTCTCACCTGGTAAAATAATAATTGGTAAAAACAAAAGTCACAAGGGCATTTAATACTATAAATCACTCCTTCAGTTTGACAATTTATGAATTCCTTTTTAGTGAAATTCTCATTTCTACAAGTGTTCCAGACCATTTTCATTCTCATGTATTGTGGCAATATGCACACCTCCCACAACTGTAATTACCTTTCAATTCATCTGATGTGAATAATACATTTCTCCTAGCCTCTGGTAATTTATGCTCCGAATGTACCAATCTGTTTGTCAAAGATCTTACTTTTTTTGCCACTTCTTGGACCCCTTTATTAAAAGCTTTCTTCCCTTCTTTTGTGGATTCCAAAATCCTCCAATGTTTTTTAACCACCTTTCCTATGTCATAATGTACATCACTGTATTTTAATGAACCTACAATCTTTTTATTTAGCTGGTCTTGATTTTCTACAGTTCTTTTGGATAGTAAATATTTCCTTTCTTTTTCTGATACCTTTTGTTTTGCTCTTTCAAGTGTTCCCTTTTTATTTATTTTTTTTGTTAATCCTTTTTTACCTGGCACCTCGGTCTGCTTTCACGTCCCAGCATCCATTCCATCCAGCCGCCGTCTGGTCTGCCATGGCCCCAGAAAGTCCCACCTCTAATTACCCCCACAGCTTGCCCCCCCATGGCTGGGCAGCAGAAAGCCCTCCCCATACTCCCCACTGAACCAGGATCCAGTAGCCACAGTGGAGTCCCCTGGCCATGCGTCCCTTGTGACGGCCATCAATCCGCCGCAACCGTGCACCATATTTTCCTGCTTTTCTCCCCTTGTGAGAGGGACACATAATGACACCAAGGGGGGAGTGTGCACACGTTCACATGTGCTCCTTCCTGGCACCATGCCCCAAATCACCAGCCCTTAGGAAGGCATCAATGTGCCATCCCCCCAGCCTCCGCTAGAGGTCACCAGAACGCCGCTGCCTAGAGACCCCCCCCCGGAGAGGGAGAGCATTCCTATGGATGCTCTATCCCTCCCTACCCCGCCAACCACCAGTGACCTGAGTCCATTCCTGAACCCAGGTCGCCGGTGTGAAGTGAGGTGTGGCGTCCAGCGCCGCAACCCTCAGCACCACCGGGCCAGCAAGTGTTCCCTTTTTATAACCTCTTGCTATGAATCTTTCTGTCATTTGTTCCGTAAATGTTTTCACATCTTGATTTTCAGAGCAGTTATGTTTTACTCACAAATATTGACTCATAGGAGTCGATTCTATCAAGGTTTTTGGATGGAAGCTATCAGCTCTGAGTATGGTATTTCTATCTGTTTGCTTTCTATACATTTAAGTAAATAGACCCTCAGATTTCTTAACGATAACCAAGTCCAAAAAATGAGATTTCTCCTGCATCAGATAGTGTCTGTAGATGTAAAAAAATCAGTATAAATCATAGCTTTTCTGGAAAAGGGTGACATTTATGAGGTATGAATCTTTATTGAAAGACAATACATTCCCAAGTTAAACTATTATCAATAAGCTATTTACTGTAAATGCTTAGTATTTAAATGTGCAAAACTCCAGTTTCATAGGCAACCACTATTTAAGGAGGGAGTCTGGCCAAAATTTCTAGCATCAGTAAATTAAGAATTTGGATCAGCACATCCCCAGTCAGCTGCATGCCAAAAATTAGATCTCTAAGTTACTTTGCTTGAAAGTTACAAGTCATTTTGTTACCCTACATTTACCACCTGTTCAAAAAAGCCAGTTTTAGTAAAGAGCTACTGATGATGTCACAACCAGAACTCACAGCCTAGTCCATCTTGCAAACTACCTTATGTGACTCATTTCACCCACTTTACATAAAACCACCGTGGTATTAAACATCTGGAAAAGGAAAGCTGACAATGGGTGAGTAAGAGCATGCATTTCCATAGTGTGCAGATGCAAGGTACAGTACTTAAAAATGTGATGGGGGGGGGGACGATACAGCAGCAAACAGGGCTTTAGAATGACAAAAATATGTGTAATTTTTATAATACTGCAGGGATGAGATTTCGAAATGTAACCAGACTGCAACTGTGGAATGCAGCAATGACACAATCTCAGAAAGTAGGTGGGACACACAATTTTGGAAAAGTGGCAGGGATGATAAAATTCTTAATGTGGCGGTGTCATATAGTTTTAGAATGTGGCAGAGATACACAGTTGTGGAAGATGGTAGGGATATGTCATTTTGTAATGTGCTTGGATGGATTAATCTGGCATGTGGTGTATGCAAAATTTGAAAATATGGTTGGTATGCTTGATTTCAGATTGTGATGGCAACATTCAAGTTCAGAATGCGGCGTGGACATGAAATCTTAGAAAGTGTCAGTAATGCAGTTTCAGAATTAGGCAGGGATGCATAATTTTAGCAAGTAACTTCAGCATGCAATTTTTGAATATGGCAGTGACGCACATCTTCAGAATGTGGTGGGGATGTGCAGTTTCAGAATATGGTGGGAATGCACATTTTTAGAATGTGACAATGACAGGCAATACTGGAGCATGGAATTTTACACACAATTTCAGAATGTGGCAGGCAGATACAATTTAAGAATGTAGAAGGGCCATGCAGTTTTCAAATGTGGCAGTTATGCACAATTTCAGAATTGGGCAGTGACGCTCAGTTTTGGAATGTGGCATTGACGCAGAGTTTTTGAATGTGGTGATGACACAAATTCAGGATGTGGCAATGACACACAATTTCAGAATGTGGCTGACGCGCAATTTCGGAGGGTGGCTGATGCACAGTTTCAGAATTTGGCTGATGCACAATTTCAAAATGTGATGATGGCACACAATTTCGTAATGTGGTGGTGATGCTGATGTACAGTTTTAGTATTTGGCTGTGATGCGCAGTTTTGGAATGTGGCGGTGGCGCGCAGTTTCAGAATGTGGCAGTGATGTGCAGTTTTGGAATGTGGCAGTGACGCACAGTTTTGGAATGTGGTAGTGGCACATGACTTCGGAATGTGGCAGTAGTGCGCGACTTTGGAATGTGGTGGTAATGCATGGCTTCAGAATGTGGCGATGATGCATGACTTCAGAATGTGGTGATGCCACACAATGCCGCATGACTTTGGAATGTGGCGCTCATGCATGACTTTGGAATGTGGCGGTGATGCACAATTTTGGATTGTGGTGGTGACGTACCACTTTGGAATGTGGCGGTGATGTATAACTTCAGAATTTGGCAGTGACACACAACTTTGGAATGTGGCGGTGATGCACAGTTTTAGAATGTGGCAGTGATGCACAGTTTTGGAATGCAGCAGTGATGCACAGTTTTGGAATGTAGTGATGATGCACAATTTCAAAGTGTGGCAATGACACAATTTTGGAATGTGATGGTGACAGTTTCAGAATGTGGCATTAAAACACAACTTTGAAACGTGGTATGAATGTGGAATTTTGGAATGTGGTGAGGATGCTCTATTTTGGAATATGGCTGGGATGCACAATGTTGGACTGTGGTGAGGATGTGATGCACAATTTTAAAATGTGGTGGAAGCATACAGTTCTGGAATGTGGCAAGGATAAGCAGTTTGAAAATAAAATGGTGCATCCTGCCATACTCCAACAGCGTACATTTTTACTTATATTCCAGCATTGCCAGTCCCCACTAAATTCTTTGATGTGTGTCCCTGTCGCATTCTGAGATTGTGTCCCACCACAATGCAAGATGACACATCCCTGCCACATGCCGAGATTATATGCCCCCCCAACATTCCAAACTTGTGTGCCACTTTGACAGTCTATACCTTGGTTCAGCACTGCATTCCAAAACCACCTCCTGATGCATTCTAAAGTACAGTACCATACATCTGAACATTCTAGAAATGCAAGCACTGCAGGCAACCCTGTGTCAGTTTTTGTTTTTTGAATAAATACTACAGCTACAGTTTTGATAACTTTGAAGAAATAGGTCCCATAAGGTTGCTGATAGGGATGACTAGTCTGTGTGTTCTGGTTGTGATATCATCAGTGGCTTTTCACTGAAACAGACTTTTTTGAACAGGGAGTGAAATCAGGGTTACAAAATAGCTCATAACTTTAAAACGAAGTAACTTAGAAACCTAATTTTTGGTATGAGATTAATTGGGGGTAGGCTGATTCTAATTCTGCAACATAATACTTTTGAGTGGACTCCCTCTTTAGTAAATATTTAACAAGCTGTTTCAGTTTCCTAATGGCATCTGATAAGCAACTTAGAGTTATGTCTCCAACATGCTTAACAGAAAGAAGGGAATATTTTATTTCAGTTGGCATGGAAGGATAGAGTACATAGAAATGTCCAAAACAAGTGTTCCACAGAACTCCATTTTCAAGCTACAGATAGCAAAATGGCTATATGGCCCACAGCCATAAAAATGAAATGAAGACATCATCACCCAGTGAGTGCAAAGTGAAAGGATCATACAGGTGCAAGTGTAAAGGATCATTTGCAAAACAACAACATTAAAGGGGACAGTAGCAGAGTAAATATTTACATGTTCCATCCACATGCTTCTCCACAGGCCTTTTTAAGAGATCTGAGGAATCCAGTTTCAGAAATTGTTGTTAAGGATGTCACAAAAAACTTATGTTGGATTTTTTCCTATATGACAAAAATGAAGTGAAGTGGGTTATAAAGCATTTACAAAATGGTTAGGAAAAATCCTGTATTTTGATTGGTTAGTAGCCATGCATTAGAAGTGTCTAATACAGGGCTAGCAACAAGTTTGGGTAACCACAGCCACATTTAAAGAATTGTATATTAAGAAGCCAAATGGAATGTTCATTTTTAAATCGCTGCCATTTTTTTACACTGCTAACCAAGAATACAGGATTTTCCCTACCAAAGACTAGCATCTTTGTCTGGCAGAAGATAATGGGTTAACCATGACTCTCTGTATTTCTTTATGATGTTTTTTAACATGTGTTCTCCGCCTTCTCTTATTCTTGCTCGCTCCTTCTCGTCGATCCAACACTTGTGCGGTCCCGTGCCACACTTCCGTATTGTACTCCCTAACTGCACACTGGCTCCCTTGCTCAGTTTACTTTTTTTTAAATTAACCACACTTCTGTCATAGTTCAAGATGTTTTTCCTTTTATCTGAACTTCCCAGTCCACTCATAGTTTACATCTCCCCTATAGTGAGACAGCTCACAGCTGAGGTTACCATACAAATCTCATCTCCACCGCAGCGCAACAGCTTTCCCACTCATTCCCTGGATCACCTACCCACACTTCTCAATGGATGTTTGCTACAAACAAAAAAAAAAAGAACTGAAACATAAAGGTTTTTTTAACTTTTACTAATGTGCGTTGTTTCCTTTTTTTCTGTCCTGGCCCCACATGGCCGTCAGGCACTTGCTCCTGCTCCCTTACCTCACTGCTATCTGATCCCCACCTGGCACTCGCAGCCACTCACTGGTGGACTAACCCAAATAAATTGGAAAATCCAAATATAAATTGGAATATATTAATTTGGAATATACAAACTGAGCTCTAATGAACTGCAGCAATCTGAGAGTGTGTGTGTACGTGTGTGTGTGTGTGTGTGTGTGTGTGTGTGTGTGTGTGTGACAATGAGCAGCCATGACAACAGCCATAAAAAACAGTTACAGCCACAACTACGGTGGTCACAGTAGGACAAGAAACTAAAGGCAAAACAAATAACAAATGCAGGTGGAGGAATTATTGCTTATGTGTAGCAAGCCTCTGTAGAATGGAGAGCTGAAAATGTTAACCCCAATATACAAATAATGTCTGTACAGGAATATTCAGACCAATATATTTCTAACACTGAGTTAATTAGCTATCAAAACATCCATTGGAAAACTAGCATTTGTAGGCAAATATTTGTATGGCTGTCTTTATCCTGTTAAGGATATATAGGGATTACAAGCTTATGATAGTCCTGACATAAAGAGTGTCCTGTTTACATTCTGACAAAAATTTCATATTTAAAGGAATGTCTAAATTAGTGAAAGCTTGTAATACATTTGAAATATTTTGTGATTAATAAAATATTATTTTTTGCTGGTATAACAACATAATGGTTTAAGATATCAAACATTTCCTTTGGATAAAATGTATAAAGCAAAATGATTACTATTATTATACATCGAGGGAGCGCTCCTGACCAATGGGAGTGCTCCTTTCCTCTGCACATGAGACACTTTTATTCTGTGAAGGGTGTGTCATGCGCAGATGCCCTGAAAACAGGCACCTTCCAGGACAGTTTTTTTTTTTAATTAAAATATTATTGATCGAGTTTGATTAATACTATAGTAATACCACCATGGAGACCACTCTTTCAGTTGTAAGAGTGGTTTCACTTACATTCTTAGGGTATCAGAACTGCATACCTTTAATTTGTGGTTCTCACACCCTAAGAATGCATCTGAGACCACTCTTAGAGTGGTCTCCATGGTAGTATTAACATACAATGACTCTTCTGGCAACTGGTTGTGTAAGAGTGTCACTAGACAAAAATATTTACTGTGTGGGTGATTCTTGCCTACTTACTTCTTACCTTTTGTATAGAATTCTTATATGTAACATTTGTGTATGTCTTTGTACTTGTAATGACTTTATTGAATTAGACAATAAATGCTTTTGATGATAGTATTTACACTGATTTAAGATTGATTACCAAAAATCAGTTAGACAATTTGAACCTTTACATGAAATATTTGTTTAGCTCTTACCAATGAGATTGCCAAGACTGCAGCTGGTAAGCTCTTTTTTGGTTCTTCCCCAATTTTTTAATTATTTTTATTGATTGCAGTATATCGCCCTGAAGCCCTCAGGACTTGACAGTGCTGATATGGTGCCTGCATATACTGAGAAATCAGAGCCTCTTTATTTTTAATGGCTGGTGCCAGTGCTCAAGAAAATCAGGGCACAGCAGAATTGTTTGGGTTCAGTGCTTCAGCAGATGTAATAGTGGAAGAGGGAATGAAACCTCCATTTGTAAATTTTGAAAAACAATACTCCCAGTTAAAGCCATGGTGCAAGGTAAAATGTTGGGGTAGTATGTCCAGCAATTTTTCATTGCAGTCAATTTGCAATTTTTGCACTCTTCTATTTGCATTGAATACTTTGTATGTACTTTATTTGCGCTCTGTGTACATCTTATCTTTTTGTCCTCTAGGGTTCACCATATAGCTACCAATTATTACTAACCAAGTACAGGCTATCACAGGTAAGCCAGTTGCTGTACAGACAATATAAGCAGAGAAAGACTTGATTCAACAATATAATAAAGTGCTGAAGAGAGTCCTTGATGCTGTTTTATTTCTATTAAATAATGAAAAACTTTCAAGATCACTTGGATCCTTTTTAAATCTTCTGAAAAGATGGTCCTCAGTGCTGTTTTTATGCAGAAGACAAACAAAAAAGCAGGGCCAAACTTATTTCCGTATTGTGTCACAACTTTATTTCCATGCCAGATTAAATGAGCCAACGTATCGTGATTTCAATCAATCTCTTCCTCAGGGTACTAGCTGCCAATAATATCAAATATAATAATTTTTACATGACTATACTTAATGTTATATACAAAATATCATATTGAATAACAGTTTTCAAAAAAAACTGGAGTGGATTCAGTCCCCAATTTACCTAATTAATGTTACACTTAATGGCTTTTTCCAGACTTCATCTGTATATTTCCAACATTCCAAAACCTAAAAATTAAAAATTTCTTTAATGGAATTAATTCATAACATTCTGTAAAATCGGGGATTATTTTATAATAAATGTTTTTCCCACACTTACATTCAATAATTCTCTACTGGGGAAATCCAATCATTTAGTCCTTCTTTTATCACAATTTCAGAGAATATATCTTACACTTCCTAAAACACAACTTTTTATTTTATTACAATAATACCTGCAACGTACATATATTATAATGTTGTCTTAATGATAAATTCATCTTCAATACCTTTTAACCAGGAAAAAAAGCAATCTGTGATGCCTAGTTTTAAATAGTTTTTCTAAATTTCTAAACTTCCTGCAGTTCAGTTTGCTTACTTTATTTTATTTGTTTTTGTTCCCCCTGTAAATGCGAACAAAGACAGCTACCAATTATTACTAACCAAGTACAGGCTTTCACAGGTAAGCCAGTTGCTGTACAGACAATATAAGCAGAGAAAGACTTGGTTTATCAAGTATTTCCAATATATTTCTCATCTAACATTACTTCTGTTCCAAAAGTTATATTTACAAATCTCTGCATAAGTTTACCTAGTGCATCCAGAACGCTTTCTTCTGGCATTTGCCAAATGCTCACAACTGCCCTTACTCTCTGGTCATCCACCTATCTCTCTCTCCTAACTGAAGAACAGTGCTCCGGGTAGTGCATGATGTGAATGATGTGCTGATGTCACTCGCTACCCATGTCACTGATTGTTACATGCTGCCCTGCCTGGTCCAAAAGTAAAGCTCATTTCAACTGCAACTGCAGTTCTGCTGCACAGGATATGCAGCACAAAGAGCTCAGCACTATGTGCCTTATTAATTTTTTTATTTTTTTTTTATTTTAGTCTTTGGTAACTGGGTAAAGCCCACTAGGCACAAGTGCCTGTTTTCAGGGATGACCTGGGAGCACTGGACGGTTAAGTGACTTGTTCAGAGTCACACAGTATGCAAGTGGAGGTTGTGAGAATCAAACTCAGGTCTGGTCAGCTGGATGTATCAAGCTTGTTCACACCTCGTTCCTCTAACCGCTAGACTATACTGCCAGCTTTACAATAGCAAATAATGATTTCTTGGACTCAGTGCCATTTATTTGAAGCAACACTGTTCAAACCACTATTATATAGATATTTAATAACCTCAAAAGCATAGCCTGCATATCAAATTAATTTCTGCTAGCTCTCACCTATTATCAGTCTATCAATTTGATCAAAGCTTACTAAATCCAGATACCAAGAATGATCCCACTACATACTGATGACCCTAAATTTCTTTACTATTATCATAAATCCCACATATAAAGATCACACTCACTGCTGAACACCAGAGGATCCCAAAAATACGAAGGTCCTTGGGGGGGGTGGAAAAAACCCATTCTATAAAAATATACTGATTCTGCCACCACTATCCTGCCTGTTCTAACCTGTCAAAATAATGGAAGAAGGAAACTCACATAAATTTGACGTTATTCAAACTCTTCATTAATCCCATGTCTTGGACTTAAACTATTTAATCGATCAATCCACCATCCCTCTCATTTCAGTAAGGCCCTGTCCCAGTCATCACCCCTCACTGTTTTTTTACCCTTTCACAAGCCATAAACCTCAGAGTACTAATGTGGTGATTTTCAGATAAAATGTCTTGCCACAGCAGATGTCATATCTCTTGATCTAATTGCACTTTTGTGTTCACCAATGCAAGTTTTTAAAGATCTCCTGGTCTTACCTACATGAGACCACAAGGACATTTAATAATATATACAACATGATCTGAATCACATGTTAAAAATTCAGATATCGTGAATTTTTTCATGCCTACCAGACTTAGAAAATTCTTTGACCTTAATGGTACTGGAACAGTGCACACATGTACCACAGCTGTAAAGGCCTTTTGGTTCAGAACTCTGCCATGTAAAGATGGTGGCAGTGTTCAATGTTGTGTCTTTATTAATCTGAATCTGAAATAAATAAATAATTTCTGTTTCAAACTCTGTGTTCTTCTTGCTGTCACCCAGGGTCTTTGCATGAAACATTTATGACCTGCCACATTGCTTTGTAAGATATTCCAATGCTTGAAGATAATATTCTTAATTTTCTGAAACTGATCACAATAAGTGATGACATTGGCTAAACGATTCTGTTTCTCTGGATCGTTACCTCTTTTAGTCAAAGTGTATTCCATATGAACACGTTCTGCTTTTTTCACTGCCTGCTATAACACAGATTTATTATAACACCCATTTTCTAACTTATGTACGAAATGCATTTTTTCTCATATTTGTTGTTATCCCCACTATTCCTTTTGCACCTCAGCAATTGGCTATATGGAGTACTTTTGATTAAACTCTGAGGGTGATAGCTTTGAATATGTAATATTGTATTTCTATCACTTTGTTTACAATAAAGATCAGTAATGAGATTGCCTTCCTCCTTAATGACAAGTAAATGACTTAATGACATATACAACCTTAGACAACCTGTAGAGCATTAGGGTTGACAACCACAAGGCACACCCCATGCCTGATTTGCAAAGACACAGGACATGTCAAATAGTAATGTTTTTTCCTGTTGCTGCCTGCAGGGTGGTGGGTTAGGGTTGGGAACCCTAATGCCTCATTTCCCCACTTTTGTTGGTTTAACCCTAACTAGTGCATTAAAAAAACATTTTTTGCAATGAATTTCCTTACTTTTTAAGATGGTATGATTATATCCTCATTTGCCTGTGGGAGTAAAGGGCCCTCTGGGTCCTGTGCTGCATTTTTGCCAAAACAGCAGTTTCTTTCCTTCATTGTATGGCTTGTTAAAGTTCCAATGTTATCCAATGGGAATTTGCATTTTGTTTATTTGTTATGCTTTTTTATATTGCCCCTAAATGTTAATGGGGGGGTAATGTATTACTCTTATAGTACTCATGAAGACCTTTGTTTTGATATATGGATTGTCCCTTAAGTATAAGTATTGAGGGAGTTATGGGCTATTGAAATTCCAATGTTATCCTATGGGAATTTTCATTTTTTTTATATTGCCCGTAAACATTTCTTTTGGGTGTGTATGTGTTATTCTTATCGTACTCATTAAGACCTTTGTTTTGATATATAGCATGTCCCTTAAGTCCAAATGTTGAGGGAGTTATTGCTTGTTAAAGTTCCAGTCTTATCCTCTGAGAATTTTCAGTTTTTAATATTGAGGGAGTTATGGGTTGTTGAAGTTCCAATGTTATCCTATGGGAATTACGGGTTGTTGAAGTTCCAGTGTTATCCTACAGTAATTTTCCTTTTTTTATTATTATATTGCATGTTAATGGTTTTTTTGGGGGGGGTTATCTATTATTCTTGTAGTACTCATTAAGATCTTTGTTTTGATATATAGCCATATCTCCCTCAATATTAAGTCCAAATATTGAGGGAGTTATCCTCCAGATGATGACATCTCTGGGCCTGTCGCAAGTGGTTACTACCATGACTCACCAGGGTGGTCACATGTTGGACTTAGTATTTTCACTGGGGCTTGAGATTGATAACCTCATGACTGATTGGGTCATTTGGTCCAATCATTGCATGGTGGAGTTCTTGCTTAGGGCCCTCCCGAGATCCCTCCCCACTGAAGGGATGGTAAGCTACCACCCTTTGAGGGGTTTGACCCTGGAGGGTTTTTTGGTGGTAGTGGACCTATCTAGTGTGGGCAGTGCATGCAGGGGGGTGTGGGTGAAGCAGTCACCTCCTATAATACGATGGTGGCTGGGGCACTCGACTCCCTTGAACTGGTCTGTATGTGACCCAGATCCTCTCACCTGAGGTCTCCATGGTTTGATGGGGAGCTCAAGGAGATGAAGATCAAGGGTTGGAGGTTGGAGCACTGCTGGCAGAGGACTGGACTGGAGGCAGACAGACTGGCCCTGCGTACACACTATGATGTGTACAAGAGGGCAATCAGCCATAAGAAGGCAGTGTTCCTGTCCAGGGAGACTGCTGCCAGGAAGAACTGACCAGCTTTGCTGTTTGGGACTGTGAACAGGCTGTTGCATCCTACTTGACTACAGCTGAAAAAAAGAGTTTTCTGAGGCTTTGTGCAATGAGTTTGTTCGGTTCTTCTTGGGCAGAGTGTCCGCCATCAGGCAGAAAATTCCACCAGTGAGCCATACCATGGCTGACAGTGGTTGCCTGGAAGGTCTATGATGCATTCTGCCTGGTTGGGGGGAGTTTAAACCAGTGGAGGTGGCTGATGTCATTGAGGTGGCCTCGAGGCTGAAGCACACATATTGCAAACTGGACCCAGTGCTGACTCATTTCTTAATGGGATGTGTTGACACTGTTGGCCCTGTGTTCACCTTGATTGTCCGGTATTGTTTGTAGGAGGGGGTCTTCCCAGATGCCTTGAAGGAGGCACTGGTGAGACCTCTTTTGAAGAAACCATCTTTAGACCCTGACATTAAGGTGAATTACCGACCTGTCTCTAACTTTCCATTTTTGGGAAAGTTTGTCAAGAAGATTGTGATGCAGCAGCTGGGAGAACACCTTGTGGCATTTGATATCTATCAGCTGCTCCAGTCTGGATTTTGTGCTGGACATTGTACAGAAACCACATTAGTTCAGGTGCACAATGATCTCCTCAGGGTGAGAGACCAAGGAGAGGGGACAGTTCTTATTCTCCTTGATCTCTCCTCAGCTTTTGACACGGTGGACCACTGTGTGTTGCTCAACTGCCTGAGAGAATTCTGTGGACTCACCGACACTGTCATCTGCTGGTTTGAGTCCTATTTCACAACCAGAAGGTAACAGGTGGTGATGGGGAATGTCTAGTCCTCCCCTAGCATTCTGTCTTCTGGGGTACCTCAGGGTTCGGCCTTGTCACCAATGTTGTTTGCTGTGTATATGCTACCCCTGGGTGGGATCATTAGGAAGTACAGTTTGGAGTTTCATTGTTATGCCGATGATACCCAGCTGTATTTATCCTTTGCCCCTGGGACATCCAGTGCAGCAGAAGTATTAAACAACTGCCTGGCTGAGATGAATGACTGGATGGCCTCAAGCTGGTTGCGACTGAACCCCGATAAGACAGAGGTACTGGTGGTGGAGTTGAACAGGAGGCATGATAGGATGGCCCCTGGGGCAGATACTGGATTAGTTAAGGGGTCTGTGACATTGATGGCCTCCTCCAGGGTGTGCAATCTTGGTATTTATCCTGGACAGCAGATCGACATTATAATGTCAGGTGTCATCCGTTGTCTGGTCCAGCTTCTTCCATCTCAGGAACATTGCTAGGATCAAACATCTGGTTTTGCCCTTGGACCTCCCCACCATGGTACACGCATTTGTGACATCTAGGCTTGACTACTGTAATGCACTCTACCTCGGGGTCTCTGGGGGTACCCTCTATCAACTGCAGCTAGTTCAGAATCCAGCCACCAGGTTGTTGACAGGACAGTCAAAATACTGTCACGTCACCCCGGTGTTGCGTGAACTGCACTGGCTGCCTGTTCGATGGAGGGTACTCTTTAAGGCAGGCTTGCTCACCTTTAAGGACCCACATGGACTGGGCCCTGGCTACCTGTTGGACTTTCTAACACCTGCTGCCCCTTCAGTTGAGGCATTCAAAGCTCACCTTAAAACCTACTTATTTAGCTGGGCATTCCCAGACATGGTCTGGTAGATGAAAATTTCAGCTATTTTAAATATCTATATGGGGTTATATTTTAATCTTAATCTTGCTGACATTAGACCCTCATGTTACTGTGTTATTTTAAGTATTTATTGAATGTTTATTTTTCTTGTGTTTAATTGTTTATATCTGATTGTAAGGTGCCCACAGCATCTGGGATTGGGCATCCAAAAAATAAAATTTGCCTTGCCTTGCCTTGTTGAAGTTCAAATGTGGGAAGAAAAACTAAGCCCAAAATCTTTTTTCATATGAGGGCATTCTTTTTTTGTATGAATGAAAAAGCCTTATGAAAACGGATGCCTTGGGAATCTATCATATATGAAATTTATAAGATGGAGTATCTTACAGCCAGGTAACAAAACAAAATCCCAATTCTAATGAACAGATGGACCCCTTGGTTTCTTGTAATGTTGGAAAAACAGCTGGACATTGTACCCTAGGGAGTTGGGATGAAGGACTGGGGGTGGAGGAAGGGGACTATTGTAGGCTACTTGTCTTTTTAACATGATCCTGGTTGAGTGGGCACAGGCCAGCCAGCCTGTAGTAACAGTTTCCCCCTCCTAGAAGAAAGAATTGGTAGACAATATAATTCTTCGTTAAAAGGACTAGACTGGGGGGGGGGTCAAAACATAAGTACAGATGTTCGATTGTCCTCCCAGAATAGAGATTAATGCCCTTGTTTCTTCCTTATTTATAACGCAGACTAAAAAAATACTTTTTGTATGGAGTTATTGAGAATGAGTACCTAGAGTGGATTTTCATACTTAATAATATGGCTGTAACCATTGCTATACTATGCATGTGTTCTCTATATGCCTAAGAAAAATATAAATAAAAAGTTAAAAAAAAAGGAAAAAAGGATGCCTTCATACAAAAATAGAATGGGAAAAACCTAAGTCCAAATACTTTTCTTCGCATGAGGGCATCCTTTTTTTCATATGAATGAAAAAATCATACGAAAAAGGATGCCTTCATATGAAGAAAGAATTTGGACTGAGATTTATTTCCCATTCTTTTTTCATATGAAGACATCCTTTTTCATATGCTTTAAAAAAAGCGGAATAAAAACTAAATACAAATTATTTTTTCATATGAAGCCATCCTTTTTCTTATGGACCAATTCTTTTTTCTTATGCCCATATGAAAAATAAAATTGGCTCACGAAAAATAATTTGTAAATATTAAAAAAAAATATATGTCTGTGTCATTTTTCCAGAAACTAAGTGCAGAATCCACCTAACGGGGTCCCGATTTGCAAGATACATATGTTGGTGTGTGTGCAGAATGTCATTTTTTTGGGTTTTGAAATAAAATAAAATGGAAAAAAAGACGGCAGCCATATGAGAAAAGATTTTTTCCTCATGAAAAAGGATTACCCCCATACGAAAAAGGATCCTTTTTTTTGTATGGACCAAATTCTTATTTTGTTCCAATCAGCTATCCAAAAGATTGCATTAAACATGCTCAGAACTGAAATTTTTAAATTCAACAACTTTGGAACAGATTAATATTTTTTCACCAAACCAGTGAAAGGCACATCTGTGGGCCATGCCCTTTCTACTCTGACAATTTCAGACCAAAATTCCAAACCATCTGGGTGCTAGGCGATGAAAAAAAAAACACAGCAAAAAACTGCAATTTTTTTTAACTTTTTACGCTATCCGGCTCTCAGAATCAGCACTTCTGACTGGAATAAATCTTAGCATGTCGAAACATCTACCCCTGAGACCATGCATGCAAAATTAATGCAAATCCATTAAATGGTTGTGAAGATATTAAAGTGCAAAAGCTGAGGTTTAACATAGAAACCCCTGCTCAACCCTAACTATAGTGACACTACCGCATAACTATAATGTACAGTTATGGTTATAAGAGTGCATTCTCAAGTTCATTGGATGAGAGAACTGAGACGCGAAGCTGAGCAGTGCTGGCACACAAAGGACTTGAGAAAACATCTTATAACCATAAGAGACACAGTAACTGTATATGTAAACATATTATAAATAATACATATATTTTTTTTTTATTTAGCTTTTGTTGACCGGGTAAATGCACTAGACAAATCCTGCCTATTTTCAGGCACGACCTGGGGAAGGGGGATACAGATGAATGCCAACTGACCTTGAACCAAATTAAGCTGTTGGTGGTATTTCTAGTGAATGAGGGAAATTTGGCCAGGACAACAGGAAAATTCCCCTACTGTTTTTCGATAAGTGCCATGGGATCTTTAACATCCACCTAAACTACCACCAATCCAGGCAGATGGGACCTCGGTTTAACATCTCATCCGAAAGACGGCCCCTCAGAAGTGCAGCACCCCTCTCATGCTGCACTACAGTATCAGTACTGGGATATTAACCCAAGTGTCAGATGTGGGAACTGAACCCACAGCCCTCTGATCTCCCAGCCTCAGAGGCAAGTGTGCTACCTACTGAGCCACTGACACTTAAAGACCTTTGTTAAAAGAAATGGGATTTGAATTTAAAATAAAAATGTTTTACTTTGTAAAATATTAGAGAATCCACTTTGTGAGAAATGGACTGTGCCAACTGAACTTAGAACTTCAGAATTTTAGAACTGTTTGCATGAGATACCCTCTTATAGTTATACGAGAGCCTGGAATGTTTAGAAATAAGCAATCCCGACTGGCTAAGAATGAGGTCATGATTTATAATTTTATGTATAACTGGTTGCTTGAGAAAAAGGACTATGCAGCTTATCTTGTTCTCCAGTATTAAAAATACAAACGAAATCTGAAATTAAATGAGTATTCATCATTTTGTTCGCTTTAAAGTCACCCCTTCTCTGGTAATGAGCTAATATGAATTTTTAATATGCTAAGCTTCCTGGTTGCAAATTATATGCACGTAGTGTTTCCCAACCTTGCTAATCTTTACCAGATTTCCCTCTCATTGTCTCCAAGAAGTGCAGCTGCAGAACATAGCTTTAGCAGGGTTAAGCTGATTAGGAACTGTAATTCCAGAGTTATTTAGTCCATTTTTACTAAGCATATTCAATGTTTATTAGTAACTCCAGTCCAGGTTGGATTTGCAGCAAGAATATGTAGGAAAGTGAAGAGCAGCTCTGCCTTAACCCAGTCTGAGTTTGTTAATACAATTGTTCACTTGATAACTGCCGGTGTATGTGTCTTCTGTGAACATCTCCTGTAGGTTTGGTACAGTATGTATGCTCCATTTAGTGATGGGGGGGGGGGGCACAGTGTGTACAAGGCCTGTAAGTACTGGCATTTTGTTAAGTTTCCAAGAGGAAATGAAGCACAAGCAAGGCACCACAGGGACGTCCTCCTTTCCCTCAACTTGGTATCCATACAAGCCCAGCTATGTAGGCACTCTCTTGAATAAATGGGTTTAGAGATTTTAGAATGTCATTGCTGCATTAAATATAAAAGGCAATGCACATATGTGTGCCTTTCTGCTTCATTATGCTGGGGCTTAAATCTATGATGTCATTTATGCTGTACCTAAAACAGGTGGGGCAAATGACAATGACACAACAGTAACAAAGCTAGGAGACTATCTCCAAAACAAAATACGGAACAATGTATGAAACCTATGTTTTTTGTCAAGCCAGACAGAAGTCAGGAGAAACTTTAGATGCAGACCATACAAGGCTCAGCCAGCTGGCAGCCACGTGTGACCTTGCTAATGTAGATAAAGAAGTGAAATCATAGATATTCACAGTTGCACAACAACAGCACTCAATTGTGTCAATGAGCACTGTGGGATGCCGTCACCTTGCAAGAGCTCTGGAAATCTTTGAGTTTCAGGGAGCAGGAATTGAACAGTCACAACAACCCAAGGCAGGGGCATACCAGTAAATGTTGTTAATCATAGCAAGACAAGCAATAACAAAGAAGCACGAAGTGGCAAAACATGTGGCAGGAAATTCATCCACTGTGGGGACAGTTATCCACATGGGGAGAATGTGTGTCCTGCCCAGCTAAAGGCAAGGCAGGTAGGATTTAGAAACATAGAAACATAGAATTTGGCGGCAGATAAGGACCGCTCGGCCCACCAAGTCTGCCCATTTTCCTACCTAATGGATGAGAAACAGATCCTAGTTAACCAACTGCCTACTTCCTCCTACCCCCCCCTCTAGAATTGCCTTATGTCTGTCCCATGCATTCTTGAATTCCCCCACTGTTTTTGACTCCACAACCTCCTCAGGAAGGCTGTTCCAGGCATCCACAACCCTCTCTGTGAAAAAATACTTCCTCACATTATCTCTGAGCCGTCCCCTTCTACCTTCAAATTGTGCCTCCTTGTTCTTGCACATCTCTTTTTCTGAAAGATGCTACCCTCTTGGACTTTGTTGATTCCCTTGAGGTACTTGAAAGTTTCTATCATGTCCCCCCTCTCCCTCCTTTCCTCGAGGGTATACATATTAAGTTCCTTTAGTCTCTCTTCATATGGCTTCTGGTTACAGACCCTGCACCATTTTAGTTGCCCTCCTCTGGACAGCCTCCATCCTGTCTATGTCCTTGCAGAGATGGGGGGCTGGATTCATGAAGACAGCCAAAAATCCCGGAGCTGCTGGAAAAAGGCCTGCAGCACTGCAGAAATGTTGGTGTGGGATATTCTGAAAGAAAGATTGTGGATGTGCCAAAATCCATAAAAAAAAACCAGCAGTTGCAGAAATTCAGCACCTGCGGAAATTCCGCAAGTGCTGAAAATCAGCAACTGCGGATCTGCAGCTGCAGAAAAGGCTTAGGAGGCACAACAACAGGTGATCCATATTAGCTGGAGCAGCAGACTTTGACAGTCTTGCCATAGATGTAGCTGAAAGTACCCACAGAGAGACCAGCAACCATTCCCTCAACTGGGACCACTGCAGCACCACTGGTACCAACAAAACCATGCACCACAGTGGCTGTCTGTAACCGATGGTTGTGTCTCTCCCTGGAGTGTTTCTGTTGCCTGCTGCAGTAGCATTCACTGCAGGCTGTTCAGTCTCTACTGCCTGTGGGGCTCCTTCATGGGCTGCACTGGGTCTGGTGGTTTTTGTTTGCTGTCTTTCAATGACAATGTGTGCTAGTGTTGCTGTAACAAATGCCACTGATATACACCCACTGGTTTACTATTACTTGTGCCTGACCTCCACTATAATTGTATTTCAATTGTTGGGGCACTGCATTTTGCTCAGGGAGTGTTACACCTCAGTCTCATCTGTGCAACATTTTTTCCACAACTGCGGAAAAACACTGGCTGAGACTAGCCTTTAAGGGAATGTGCCATACTTATCAATTACTTTTTTTCCTCAGGAACTTTCACAGCTGCACTTTTTTCCACAGTCTGTAGTGTATTTTTTCTGCAGCTGAAGAAGTTTTGGGTATAGCACTCAGAGCAATGTCCCCCTTTTTTTCCTGCAGCTATGGAACTTTTGGGGACTTAGGGAAGGTTTTGCACCTTCAGATTGTTTTGTGAACCCCCCGGGGTCTCCAGAACTGCAAACAATACTCCAGATGGGGCCTCACCAGCTGTCTGTACAGAGGGATAACAACTTACTGTTTTCTACTGGTGATGCCTCTCCCTATGCATCCCAATATCCCCCCAGCCCTCCTTGCTGCCTTCTCACATTGCTTGCCCACCTTTAGGTTGTCTGATATGACTACCCCCAGGTGCCTTTCCATTTTTGTCATTGTTAGTATCTCACCCCTCATTGTATACTCTTCCCCTGGGTTTTGTCTCCTAGGTGCATTACTTTGCACTTCATTGCATTGAATCTAAGCTGACATACATTTAACCATTCCTCCAACCTTGGCTGTGGCAAAATGAATCATTTTGAAATGTGTTGTTGTTCTAAATCACATGGAGACACTAAACATAGAAACATAGAATCTGTCTGCAGATAAGTACCTGAGGGCCCACCTAGTCTGCCCTGTTTTCCCCACCTATAGTGTCACCGCAGACCCTACTCTGTCTCCCCTCCCCCCAATGCTAAGATCCCGCTGTCTATCCCATGAGTTCTTGAATCCTGTCACAGTTTCCGCCCCACCACCTTTGCTGGTAAGCTGTTCCATGCATCCACCACTGTCTCTGTGAAGAAGCACTTCCTCACATTTCCTCTGAGCCTCCCCCCTTCTAACTTCATAGGATGACCCCTTGTCCTTAAGCATCTTTTTCTGTGGAAGACGCTTCACTCCTGTATCTTGTTTTTGCCTGTGAGGTATTTGAATATCTCTGTCATATCCCTCCTTTCCCTCCTTTCCTCCAGGGAGTACACGTTAAGTTTCTAGAGCCTTACCCCATAGGGCTTTTGATGCAAGCCATGCACCAGTTTAGATGCCCTCCTTTGTACTGCCTCCACCCTCTCTTTGTCTTTACAGAGGTGTGGCCTCCAGAACTGTACACACTACAGTACTTGAGGTGTGGCCTGATCAGTGATCTGTATAGGGGTATTTCTTTGCATTAAAACCAAGCTGCCAAGCCCTTGACCATTTTTCCAACTTTTCAAGATCACTTCTCATTTTTATGTTTGCTTGCACGCATATGCAAGAAACATAGTGCCACCATATGAGTTTTCGTAGGTGTGGCACCCCTGCATTCAATGCCCTGATCTTTTTTGCAGGCACAGTTGCACCGCACCAGTGAATGTCCGAGCTGTCTGTGACAGCATTTCAGATGCAGTGGCATACAGTTGAAAGAGAAAGACTGCTGCAATCAGCAGTGGTAGCGATGTAGAACAATTTGCGTGCTGCGTGTATCAGCGGTATACAGGTGCCTACAATCTACCACTGATTGTAGCTGTCAAACTGTACCAGCACTGCATCTCCTACTGGGCATGATCGCACCCCCATTTGTTGTGTGCAGAGGTGCCCCAATCCCCCTCGGCTCATGCACACTCCCCTCAAAGCACACTGTAAGTCAGACGGGGTGCCCAATCCCTGTCAGCTCCAATGCCCCCTCAGAAACAAACTTAAAGGTGCCATGCTAGGAGCCCACCCCAGTGTTGTGAAAGTCCCGCATCATCATGTGCTCCCCCCCCACACACTGAATGGCCAATGGGGGTACCTGATCCCCCGTTGGCTCCACTGCCATCCAAACAATCTCCAGGTGCCACGCTGGGAGCCCACCTCAGCATGGCAAAGTCCTCATTGTCTTTGTAAAAAAACCTGTAACAAAAGCGGTCCCTCGTTGACTCTCTTGCCCCCACGAACCTGCACCCAACCTTTGCATGCCCACTTCCCACGTCCCCACACTCCATACTTACCTCCGGAGGCCGGCGTGACGATCTTCGGTGGACTGGGAACACGTCTGTACTCTTCAAAGCTGACCATGAACTGAAGAAATGCCACTAAGCTGTATAATGACATAAACAGGGTTTCTTCAACTTTGGTGCATATCTTGGTCATTTTTTTGAATTTTTGCACCAAATTTTCAACATGAGGTTCTTGGGGCCCCATCTCTTAAATTAAGTGACTGTCATCTGGTTATTTGGTCCCGAAAGGTGATTTCGCAGTCACTGCGGGAATCACCTTTGGACGGTAATGAAACAACAGTGTCACAGTTCGTGAGGTAGGCCCCCAAAAACCGTATGTTGCAAATTTGGTAAAAAAAAATCCTCAAAATGACTGTTTTACGAGCGTGCGTTTCGCAGTTCCTACACACACTTGTAACTTTGAGAATTTTTTATATTTTCACTCCAGATTTTCAGTATTGGCATTTTTTCATACCTCCTTATGGACAGTACAGCTGTCATTTTTCACATCCTGGTCAAAATGCGTTTTAGCACTTCCGGCACAGAATAGCAGGGTCGCTGTGGGAAATCAATGTTCGGGACAGATTAAGAAAATCACAGTGGCACTGTTCATGAGCAGAGGTTCTAAAATGCCTATGTTGAAAATTTGGTGACAAAAATCCATAAAATAACTGTATTATGAGCGTGCATTGCGTAGTTTCTACGCACCCTCGTAACTTCACAAATTTGTAATATTTTCACTCCAGATTTTCAACATTGGCATTTTCATACCTCCTTATGAACAGTACAGTACAGCTGTTATTTGTCACATCCTGTCTGACATGTGTTTTCACACTTCTAGTGCAGAATAGCATGGTTGCTGTGGGAAATCAGTGTTCAGGACAGATTAAGAAAATCACAGTAACACTGTTCATAAGCGGAGGTCCCAAAATGCCTATATTGAAAATCTGGCACAAAAATTCCCCCAAATAATTGTGTTACGGGTGTGTGTTGTGCAGTTTCTATGCGTGCTCGTGACTTCACCATTTGTTTTATATTTTCACTCCAGATTTTCAACATTACCATTTTTTACACCTCCTCACGAACAGTACAACTGTCATTTTTCACATTGTGTTTGAAATGTGTTTTCGCACCTGTTGTGCCAAATGGCGCAGTCACTGTGCAAAATCACCTTTCGGCTAACAAACTGATAGTGTTACTGTTTATGCATTGGGATCACAACAAACCCATGTTGAAAACTTGGAGTAAAAATACCAAGAAACGCCCAGGGCATTAGGGTTTCTGACCATAACGCCCTACTCTGTAGGGACTAACAGGCATCAAGGGTATGACTTGGGATTATCAACAATGCATTCCACCCCCACCCCCACCCCTACCCTGCAGCCAGTGACAGTCATCGAGGTGTGCCTTGGACTCTTTGGCCCCAGAGTTCACCTCATTCTCCTATACTGCACCCATTTCAGCGTATTTCCTTATGGAATGAGGTGATTGTAAAGCCCGAACACCCCAAGGCACACCTTGACACCTGTCAGTGTCTGCAGGGTAGGGTGAGGTGAAATGTCGTGACCGTTATGGGTGACGATCCAAAGGCACACCCCAATGCTTAGCCATTTCTGCAGGGTGGGGGTGGAGTTGGTGTCAGTTCAGTACATCACTGCCATTTCTATACTGCATCTGTCTAACTGATGCACTTCCACTGCTAATGCCAGCAAGCAAACATTTGGCATTGACAAATGCTTGTTTCCACTACTCCTGATGTGTTTACTTTGTTGCAGAGTTTTGTGTATCTGTGAACAGGCATACTTTTCCTTCCAGCTCTTCTGCGATGTCACTGATGAAGACACTTAAGAGGACTGGCCCTAGTACTGATCCCTGTGGTACTTAACTGGTCACTCTGCCTACTCCGGAGTGACTGCTGTTTGCCACCACCTTCTGATTCCTTTTGCCCAGTCAATTTTCCACGCATTTTACTACCTTAGGACCTACTCCTAGGCTTCTCAGCTTGTTTAACAGCCTTCTATGTGGAATGGTGTTGAAGGCCTTGATGAAATCCAGGTAGGCCATGGCCAGTGCTCCCCCTTGATCCATTTCCCTTGTCACCCCATCAAAGAACTCAATTAGGTTTGTCTGGCATGACCTCCCCCCTGTGAACCCATGCTGCCTCTGATCCTGCAGGTCACTGGTAACTAGATATTCCCCAATTCTTTCCTTTAAAAGTGTTTCCATTACCTTGCCTACCACCGATGTTAAGCTTGCTGGCCTGTAATTTCCTGCCTCCTCCTTATTTCCACTTTTGTGGAGTGGGAATATATCGGCCCTCCTCCAGTCCCCCGGTACTGGCCCTGTTTTTAATGACATGTTGAAAAGGGCTGTCAGAGGTGCGACTAGCTCCTCTTTCAGGTCCCTCAGTGTCCTGGGGTGCACCCCGCCTGGCTCCATTGCTTTGTTTACTTTTATCTTTGATAGTTCCTTGAGCACGCTTTCTTCTGTAAATGGTTTTGTGTCTACTTTCCGTCCCTTTATACCCTTGCCCTTTACCCTTGGCCGGTTTCCTTCCCCTCCTTCATAAATACCGAACATAAATAGTTGTTTAATAAATCTGCTTTTTGGTGGTCCTCTTCCACACTGCACCCTTCTTCCTCTTTCAGTCTTTCTTTCCCCACTGTCCTTCTTTTTTCACTTATGTATCTAAAATTGTTTCATCTTCCTTTGTCATGGACTTGGCAATCCTTTCCTCTGTCTGTGCCTTTGTGCTTCTAACTGCCTTCCCTGCCTCTCTTTGTTTCTCTTGGTAAGCCTCCCTATCCCCCTTCTTCTGTGTTTTCTTGTGCATTCTAAATGCCTTTTTTTGCTCTTATCTTTTCTGCTACTTCCTTAGAGAACTATAGTGGTCTCCTTTTCTCTTGCCCTTGCTCACCTGCCTTACACAGATGGTTGTAGTTTGCCTAATTCCCTCTTTTATTTTTGCCCTCCTTTCCTTGACTCCACCCAGTTTTCCTATCCTCACCATGGCTTCCCTTAGGCATTCTCCCATTTTCCTAAAATCCGCTCTCTGAAAGTCCAGGACCCTTACCCTTGAGTGGCTGAATAGTGGTCACTGTTTCCCAGATGGTCTTCCACTCTGACGTCAGTCACACTGTCCCTGTTTGGCAGTACTAAGTCCAGAAGTGCTCCCTCACTAGTGGGTTCCAACACTAACTGCCTGAGGAACTCCCCTTGCACGGAGTCCAGGATGTACCTACTCCTGGTTGTAGCTACAGTGGGGAGACTCCAGTCCACATCTGATAGACTGAAATCTTCCACTATCAGTACCTCCCCCTTACAAGCCATCTTCTGGATTGCTTCCACCATTTCCTTATCAACTTCTCCCCCTTGTGTTGGAGGTCTGCAGATCTCTCCTGTTCCAATAGCGGACCCTTTCCATCTTTCCAGAGTGACCCACAGTATCTTCTCTCCTTCTTGCTCCCCCTGTATTTTTGTGGCTTTTATATTATCCCTTACATATAGAGTCATTCCTCTACCTACTCTATTTCTTCTGAACAGTATATATCCTGGAATGGCTACTTCCCAGTCCTTGTTTGCATTGCACCAGGTCTCCATTATGGTGACCAGGTCCAGGTCTGCTTCTGCCATGGTAGTCTCCAGGTCTGCAATCTTGTTGTTCAGGCTTCTTGTATTTGCACACGTGGCTTTCCAGGCTATGCTGCCTCCCTCTGTCCCTTTTCCATTTTGCCCTCCTTTTTCCTGTCCACTATGTTTTTTAGTTTTATTCTTGCCTTGTATCCCTTGATCTTCATTGTTGTTTGCCCCTTGTCAGGTATTCTCTTCCTCCTTGCATTCTTTGTTTATCTCTCGAGCTTGTGGGGGAGGGCAGTGTTTATTTTTCTGCCTCCTTCTGCCTCCCTCCCCCCCTTGGCTAGTTGAAATGCTTGCCAATGAAGCATTTAAACCACTCACTGAGGACTACAGCTCCCCCTCTGGCTGGATGCAGGCCATTGCTTTTGTATTGGCCCTCATCCCTCCAGGTGGGGCCCCAGTCCCCAATAAAGCTGAACTCCTGCTCACTGCACCATTCCTTCAGCCATGTATTAAAGTCCCTGATGTGGCATTCTGTAACCTCCCCCTTGCCAAGGAGAGGCAGCACCTCAGAGAAGGCCACAGAGTGTGCTACCTGCCCAAGACCACTCCCTAATCTCCTCCTGCACTACCTTTAACCCTGCTTCACCCCTTGCCAGGTCATTTGTCCCCAGATGGACAATAACATCTAGTTCTCCCCTCCTTGCTACTGCCCTGGCGATCCTCAGGATCCGCTCTCCATCCCTCTGAGCCCTGCCTCCGGGTAGGCACTTTACCTCCCTCTCTCCCTCACTTCCTGACCCCAAATCTGTCCCCAGTGATGGAGTCCCCCACCAGGATTTTCTTCCTTCTTCTCTGGGGTCTCCTGCCACCCATTCTTGGGGCTCCCTTGTGGAGGACCCACTCATCCTCCCCAGTCACTACATCGGGTGCCACTGTGGGATCCTCACACACCTCCAAGACTGCGTAGGAGTTCTATAGTTGCACTAACTGGGGCATGTGCCTCTACCCCACCTCCCTCACCCTTCCTGAGCCCACTGTAGTCCATCTGCTTCTCCTGGCTGGCAATGTCTGAGGAAGTGGCAGCAGTCTTGGTGGTCCATGGGTGGGGAAGGGGACTCCCTGAATCTGAGTCAGTTCGGCCCGGAGACTAGCAACCTCCTCCCTCAGACCAGTGAAGTGCCTGCAGATGGGTCAACACCGTAGCATCCAGATGGTCCTCCTGAAGACAGCTACCCCACAGCCATTGCATTGCACCACTCCCATCATCCTCTTTTTCTCTCTCTCTCTCTTCTCTCTCCCCCTCTTTCTTTCTTTCTTCCTCCATTGCTCCTCTCTTCCCTTTCCTCTCTCCTCCTTTCCCCCTACTATCTGTGCTACTGGGCTTTGGTTAGCCCTACTTCTCTACTTCCTAATAGAGTGGAAGGAGATTACAAACAAATCAAATCAATGTTACTTGTTGTTTCCACCCTTCCTGTTCCTGACAGGAAGTTCAGGTGTCAGTCAAATTGTATTGCCTATATATTTATGTCTAGACAAGGGTGAGAAGGAAGGACAAATCTTCTCTGTGTTTGTGCGCTGTAATCCTTTGCTGCCTCTCCTTGGACTCTGGCCCCATTGTTCCTCCTCCAAATCTGCTGCTTCTGAAAGCTCAAAATGGAGGTGGGGCACAGCTGACTCTGCTTTCACAGATGAGAGGCCCCTCCCAGTTAGCTGTCTCAGTTATCAGTTAAGCAATGGGGGAGGGGGAGCTGTAGCTGTAGCTGCTTTCCTCTGTTCCTCGCCCAAATCTGCTGCTTCTAAAAGCTCAAAAAGGAGCTGGGACACAGCTGACTCTGCTTTCACAAGTCAGAGGCCCCTCCCAGTTAGCTGTCTCAGTTAGCAGTTAAGTGATGGGGGCAGGGGAAGCTGTAGCTGCTTTCCGCTGTTCCTCTCCCAAATCTGCTGCTTCTAAAAGCTTGAAATCTGAATAATGGTGTATACATGAACATCCATAGATATGAATGTACCAAAAAAAAGACAAAACCATTTATACAACATACAGAATCATTAACTTGGGAACCAAAGCACCCAGCTGGTTTAGACTAGAAGTAGCCCAGGCAGGCATGGGAGAGAGGACCACATATAGGAAGTTCCAGAGGGCCCAGAAGGGTGAGGGCATGGTGGAGTACCACAGTAAAGTCAAAGAGGCAGGGAAAGCAATCAGGTTGACCAAAGCCAAGAATGAACTGCAGCTAGAGAAAGGACTAAAAAAGGGGCAAAAGTCTTTTTTGAAGTATATTAGTGAAAAAAGGATAAGAAAGATGGCACAGAATGGCAAAAGAGAGAGGAGGGGTGGGTAAAAGATAGTGGGGACAAGGCAGAGGTATTGAATGAGTACTTCTGTTCAGTCTTTGTGATTATAGGGATGGCCTGGTACCTCATGGTGGGATGAGGGGGTGGAGGGGGGAGTCTCAGATGAAAAGATCAGTAAGAACAAGGTGAAGAAAGCTCTGTTGTCCTTCAAGACAGATAAATCCCCAGGCCCAGATAGCATCCATCCCAGAGTAACACAGAAACATAGGCAATGATGACAGAAAAAGACCAGTGGTCCATTCAGTCTGCCTGAGTTCCCTATCTAACCTTGGGACCTACTATCCAACCAAGGTCCTAGCCCACCCCCTCCTCCACCCATTCTTCCTAATTTTGTCATGCCGAGGGTCCACTATACCCTTCACTCTATCCCAACTATGTCAGAGTGCTGAGGGCACTAGCAGAGGAACTAACAGGCCCCCTGGTGGCCCTGTTCAATAGTTTGCTTGAATCAGTGGATGTACCAGTTGACTGGAGAATGGTGCATGTGGTTCACGCAATAAAAGTGAGCCCAAGGATGACCTGGGCAGCTGCAGACAAGTCAGCCTGACCTCAATCATGTGTAAGCTCATGGAGGCCATCCTTAAGGAAATGCTGGTAGGTTACCTGGATGAAAATGATCTCCAGGATGAGTGACAGGGTTCATGGCTGAGAGATTCTGTCAAACAAACCTGATTGAGTTCATTGACTGGGTCACAAAAACAGTAGCAGTTGATATCTTGGACTTTGCCAAGACATTTGACTCTGCCTCATAGGAGATTGATCAGAAAACTGGAGGATCTAGGGGTAGGAAAGAGGCACTTTGGATGGGTAGCCAACTGGCTGAAAGACAGAACCTAGAGGGTGGTGAGGGGAGAGAGCTCTCAGGCTCTCCAGAGGTCAACAGCAGCATCCCACAGGGCTCAGTGCTTGGGCTGGTGTTGTTTAATGTCTTCATTAATGACTTTAGAGAAGGCATAAAGGACAGGATTTGCCTGTTCATGGAAGACACAATGTTCTGTGGCAGGGTGGATACAGCTGAAGGGACACAGGATCTAAAAGAAGATCTGGCCAAGCTTGATAGGTGGTCTAGAATATGACAACTCAGGTTCATTGTGAAGAAGTGCAAGGTTATGCACATAGGAGAAAAGAACCTGAAGATGGAGCACAGCCTGGGAGGAGCTTAATATGTATACCCTCGAAGAAAGAAGGGGGGGCATGATAAAAACTTTCAAGTACCTCAAGGGAATCAACAGAGTCCAAAAGGGTAACATCTTTCAGAAAAAGAGATGTGCAAGAACAAGGGGGCACAATTTGAAGATGGGGGGATGGCTCAGGGGCAATGTGAGGAAGTACTTTTTTGCAGAGAGGGTGGTGGATGCATGGAATGTCCTTCCTGAGGAGGCAGTGAGGTCAAAAACAGTGGGGGAATTTAAGAATGCATGGGACAGACATAAGACAATTCTGGTGGGGGTAGGAGGAAGCAGGCTGTTGGTTGACTAGAATCTGCAGCTTATCCATTAGGTAGGGGAAGTGGACAGACTAGGTGGGCAAAGCGGTCTTTATCTGACACCAAAGTTTATGTTTCTATGGGTCCTGGTAACCAAATCCAAGGAAGAGGAAGACCGGGGGGGGGGGGGTTAATGATCTCTAGTGACCTAAAGTAGTCCTCAAACTGCAGGAAGGTGCTGGCAAAAGTCAACAGAATGTTGGTCTGCATTGCAAGGGGAATCAGAGGCAGGTCATATTGCCATTATACAGATCACTGGTGTGGCTGCACCAGGAGTATAGTGTGCTGTACCGGCATCCCTACCTGAGGAAGGACATTAACATGCTAGAGGTGGTCCAGAGATGGGTGCCTAAGATGGCTGAAAGTCAGCAGAGATGACATAACGAGGAGAGGCTGGTGGACCTGAACATGTGCTCTCTGGAGGTGAGGAGGGAGAGGGGTGATATGATTGAGACCTTTAAGTAAATGAAAGGCATTAATATGGTAAACAAAGAGAGTCTCTTCAGTCCCAGAGGCAATAAAAATACAGGGGGAAGTTGCCTTGAGCTAGAAGGGAGGAGGTTGAGGAAGGCTCGAGAGAGAGTTCAGGAGACATTTTTTTTCAAGGAGAGAGTGTTTTATTTATTTATTTATTTTTTATTTATTTATTTGTGTCTAGGATTACAAAGAACCTTTGAGCCAAGGCTCTTTTACAAAGGTTCCATGTCATGCTAGTTACAGGGTAACAGACACTAAAACATAATACAGTTACAGGTACATGGTTTTAGACAGTGACTTTGCTTGACAAAATCAGGCTGAGCAATGAGTAACTCAAGAACAATAGGAGGAAGAGGGCAAGAAGGGGAGAGGGCTGAGGGTAGGGGAAGGCATAGGTGTAGAGGGTCAGGGTGAGGCAGCTGAGGGGCCTTGTCAGGACAGACACAGGGCAAGTGCATTAGAAGTTGCATTGGACAGGTAAGTGCAAGAGGAGAGGGCAGAAACTGACACCTACAAGGTCAGAAGCACCGTAGGGAATGAAAATGTTATGGGGTGCAGGCACAGGTGGAGGTGCCAGTTATGGAGTGGTGGAGCTTTTTTTGAACGCTCCAAGCGTTGTTGTGGATGAGGTGTTGCTAGAGAGCTCATTCAGCCAACTCAGAGCCCTGTATGCAAACGACCTTTGGCCTTGGGACGTGCGGCAGCGGGGGATTTGAAGGATTTGGGGCTTAGAGCTCCTGGTGTTGTGGTTGGTGATTTTGGGTTTGAGGAGGGTGCTGACTCCTGCTGGTGCCTTTCCCATCATGATTTTCTTAGCAGTGATGCAGGTTTGGTATTTGATTTGGTTGTTCAGTTGCAGCCAGCCTGTTTTGGAGTAGAGGTTGCAGGTGTGGGTGAGACAGTGGGAACCAGTAATGAGTCAGCACGGATGATTGAGGGAAGTCGAAACATGCCTGAGAGATGAGGTTGTGGCAGATCCATAGATAATGAGACCATAGTCAGTGATGCTGATGAAGGAGCTCTGGACAGCTATGGACAGAGCTTCTGGGGTTAGATGTTTCCTGTGTTGGAATAGTAGGCCCATCCTGGTGTTGGCTACTTTTGCCACATTATTGATGTGTGGGACATAGGAGAGATTACAGTCAAGGGTGAGGCCGAGGTATTTGAAGGTATGAACTTGTTCGAGGGTGATTCCTTGCTTTTTTTTAATGGAGAGCTGATATTATTTGTGTTTGTTTTGGGAGCTGCAGAAGATCATGGTCTTTGTTTTTTTTTTTGGTTAAGTATAAGTCTGTGTTTTGTGAACCAGTTCTCGACTGCAGAGAAGGCCTGTTGGAGGTTACCTTGTAGATGGACTGGATCATGGTGGGATGCCAGGATGACAGCATCATCTGTATAGAGAAGGATCTGTTCAGGGCAGGATTCCAGCAATGAATTCAGAAAAAGGCTGAAAAGGAGGGGGCCCAAGACTGAGCCCTGTGGGACACCAGACCAGACTGGTCTTTGGTCTGAGAGTGTGCCAGCAATTCTCACTCTTTGGGAGCGGTTGTCTAAGTAGCTTTTGAATCAGTTCACCGAGTTAGGTGAGAGCCCTGCTAGTCAAAGCTGGGCAAGTAGGAGATTGTGGTTGACAGTATAAAAGGCTTTAGTGAAGTCAATGAAGGTGGACCCAGTAAGATGACTGTTAACGAGTGAGTGATGGATTGCACCAGTGAATTCAAGTAGCACCGTGGAGGTGCTATGACCTTTTCTAAAGCCATGTTGCTCCTTGCACAGGATGTTGTGATTGTCTAGGAAGTCAGTGAGCTGGTCTGACACAATCCATTCTAGTGCCTTGGAGAGTGAAGATAGGATGAAAATTGGACGGTAATTCTCAGTAGCTGTTTTGTCACCACTTTTATGAATTGGGGTTACCATGGCAGATTTCCATAAGTCAAGGAACTGACTGAGGCTGAGGGAGAGGTTGAAAATCCTGGTCAGCGGTCGGAATACTTCTTCAAGTGTGAGTGATAGCAGTCTGAGGTCGAGGGAGTCACTGCTGGCTCTGGAGTTGCAAATGGCTTTGGTTGCAAATGGCTTTGGTAACGTAGCTGTGGACTTGATTCATTTTTACTGCTTGAAAGTAGAAGGGAGGGTAGCTAGAGGTGGCTGGGGGGGCAAGGGGGACCACCTCGTCGAAAAAACCCTGTGGGAGTACAGCATTGAGGTCCGTGAAGGTGTAATTGAATGTATCAGCAATGAGTTTCTGGTCAAGTGTAGTTTCACCATTTATGCTGAGTACTGACAGGGGTTATTTAGATTGCTTCCCAGTGACTTCTTTAATGTTATACCAGAAGTCCCTACCATTGCCTCATGAGTTAGTGAGAGCAATATGGAAATAGGTGGTCTTCGTATCCCGGATATATTTGGTGCAGTCATTTCATGCACATTTATAGTTAGCAATATCAACTTGTCTCCTGGTGTTTCTGGCAATCTCCCCAAGGTGGTCTCAAGCTTTTAGTCATCTAAGTAGGTCTCCGGCGAGCCAGAGGTTACATAGGGCTTTGGCCTTGTGCTTCTTGAAAGGTGCAAATATGTTGCATGCTTGGTTGAAGATCCTAATGAAGTGTTCCAGTGCAGTGCTCACATTGGTTGCAGTGAGAATTGGGAACCAATCCTGTTGTCGAAGGAAGATTTTGAGATGAGGTAGCTTGCCTCTAGGTAGAACCCAGCTAGTAATGGTTTTGGGGGGGCTTGATGAATTTATTGGACCAGTAGCAGATGACGGGGGAGTGGTCACTAAGTGTGTTAGGGAGGACAGTGGTGTTTGTGATCCTGGCAGGATGGCTTGTTATGATCCAATCCAGAAGGGTGCTGGTACCTGTTTTATAGTTTGTCCTGGTTGGGTAGCTAACCATCTGAGAAAAGTTTGCTGCTGTTATCAAGTCCCTGTATGCCCCTGCCTCTGCAGCAGGCCAGTTAATATTAAAGTCACCGAGGAGGATGGTTTCTGAGTCAAGTGAGAGAGATTTGGTAAACTCCAGGACTGCGTTAAGCCCATTACCTTGCTCTCTCGGTGGAATGTTGACTGTGACAACTGTGATGGCTTTATTGTGTGCACTGAGAAGGATCTTGACAGGAAGAGTCTGTGCAGTGGTGGTTTGGGGGGGTTAAGTTGAAGAGGTGTCCCTGGATCGTGTCCTTAAGGTACAGGGTGCAGCCACCACCTCTTTTTGATGTTCGAGCAAGCCAGTAGACATTATACCCAGTGAAGGTGATAGCATGGTTGGGAACCAAAGGTGACAGCCAGGTTTCTATGACTGCTAGTATGTCTGGGTTATGCTGGCAGGCAAAAGTCTGAAGGGTGTCAATTTTGTGAAGAAGACTGCATATGTTAAGTGAGATTATTGAGGGGGATCCTGGTTGATTGGTCTGAGTTGTTCTTATTGTAGGGGCTGGTCCAGGATTGGGATGAATGTTTCCCAACAATAGCAGGAGAAAAAGTATACGTTTTAGAGTACTAGTGTGAGATACCCATGACTGGCACCTATTTTTTGGGGGGGGGGCCAGAGAACTCCGAGATTCACCAGGGCAAATAAAAGGGTGGATTGAGTTTCCTGAGGAGGATGTCTCACTGGAGATAGTGGAAGGCTTTAAAAGGGGTGGGACAAGGCAAAGGATAAGGTCAGGGCCAAAATGGGAGTGGGCAGAAAGGGGGGGGTAGTTTTGGCTGGAGTCCTTAGTTGAAGCTTGGGACTCCACAATGCACGTAGACTTGACAGACTGCTAGGCCTTCTTCTACTGGCACTTTTTGTACATTAATATGTTCTTATAACAAAAGCTTGCATTGCTCTTTCATTCAAAATATGTCGCCATGTTATATAAGAAACAATAAATACGAATGTACAAAAAAAAGTATGTCGAAAGCATTTTCACATCATATGGAATCATAAAATCATTTTGGATGAGCATGGACTTCTTTCTTATAATCAGTTAAAAACTAAAATTTCAGCTGATCAATACAAGTTGGATTTGGCAACATGCAATGTTCGTAGATCTCCTTTCAATAAGATGAGGAAAAAATTTTGTTCATAATTTTCAGACTTAGAAATTAATAAATTGCATCAAATAAAATGTTGGATAGTTTTGCATATTAATATAAGTTAATACTCCCACAGGATAATTATCTTTCCAAACAACACGTCAACATTTTAAACACATGGGAAATAGAAGCCATGATTGATCGTAATGTTTTGACATGGACAAGATGATTTGCCTATGCAAATAAAATAATCAAATGCTAAAAATAAAACCATACAAAGAAATGCACTTTCAAAAGCTTGAATGGTTCCTGTAAAATTAAACTCAATGGGAGTTGTGCTATATCAAATTTGTTGGCACGGATGTGACATGAAAGCAGTTTTAACTCACAGTTCATGGGACTGTAGTTACATTTATGAATGGCTGTGAGAAACTGCAAACTCGTTATTTTCAGCTACAAGTTTGGAACTATCATTATCCATTAATGCTATGATTTTTAATGATTATTTTGGACCAAGTATTAATAAATGTGCAATCTAAGAAAAAGGCAATTGTAACTTAGGCTACAAAAAGGCTGAGTCTAAAAAATTGGAATAATACAGATTACCACCCTTTAATAAGCAGGAGTGGTTTCACACTTTTAAAGACACTATGAGCTCTGAATGACTTAAGGATCATATACAGAATTATGAAGACACTATGAATTGTTCTTGGAGAGACGTAACTGAAAATTTGCCTCATATGATGTATAGTACCAAGACAAACAAAGATTATCGCTTGCTCCCTCACTAAATCTCAGTTTATTTTCACCCCACTATGTTACATTTTATTTTATGTCACTCACCTTACATAAATATATAGAGAATACACAATAACTTGCAGTGGAATAACACATTCATCTCCACTAGGGAGTGGTAAGACTCATAACTTGAATGGCAAAGCCATGAGTTAGTCATGAAGGTCTTAACACTCATGTCTGGAGACAGATGTATTATTTCACTGCAGCCCATTGAGTATTTGATATATACCACAGTATAGTTAATGTTGTTATTATTATTTTACCATGTTTAACTTAAAACTGTCTGTTTTTCCATTGCAAACTCTCCATCTTATCCATTGTTCTCTGTGTTCTGTTTCCAGATTTTAAGTGGAACTAACATGTTCTTAATGTAATGACATGGGTTCTAAGTGAAAATAAATATAGAATAAAGGCTGGGGAAGTGTGTAATATGATAATTTAATGCACACCCGAGGTGTGGGATGCTACATCAACCCCAAGGATGAAGCCTGAGGGGTTTATTAATGCATCCCACACTAAGGGTGTGCATTAAATTCTCATATGCACACTTCCCCATCTTTTATTTTATGTAATTGCTGGTCAGCAATTTTTTTCCAGCTGGAGTTCTGTGAGAGCATGTGTGACAGGCACACACACACACACACAGTCTTTCTGTCCCTCCATCTTTTTAGAACAACTGATTTTTTCCCCTCCAGTTGTGACTGAAGTCACGATCATGATCGTGCTTACCTTAGTCAGCCACGGAACCATTCCTGCTGACAGTAGGTTTGTCTTCAGGCTGGCGAACAGCAGGATCAACCAGATATGAGTTTTTTGTTTTATATTTAAGGCTAGGATCAACCAGATGGGGGAAAAAAACAATTATGCTGTGGCAAAGACTGTCATTGTGACGGCTCTTTGCAGCTCCGTGGTAATGGAAATAAGGAGCTGCCATGTTTGCAGAACTCTTCAGTCCACCCACTCCTACAAAGACAGCCAATGAGGGAGCATTCAGTGTCGACAGGCACAGCACATGAAAGCTGTAATAACCCTTGGGTTATTATGACAAATAACAACTCAGTCAGACCACTGAAACAAATTGCTGACCAGTAATTACATATTTAGAGAAAAGAATATGATGAATTTACCAAATGTATTCACCATTGGTATGATGTATAAATATATATCTCCATAGTGATGAAAAATATGGTATAAAATAGATTCTCTGAATATTTCTATTTTGTTAAGAGAAAATAAATAATCTAATGGACTAACATCCTAACTTTAACAAATTTAGATATGTATTAAAGACTGTATAGAATAAGCATTTAGAAATGTATTTCCTTCTGTTCCATAATAGTCCTAATTAAGTGTGGATTACTGATGCTTTTAAATAATGATATTGAGATAGTTACTTAAGATGTACTATTTTTTAACTCCTTATATGACTTATTGCCTCACTGGTATATTTTTTCTTTTTGTGGTTAGACTGTTATGTCTTATGATTTATGATGTGTTTATTATGTGTATGCACACATGTTGTTTATCTTTAAATAAGAAAATATAATAAAGATATATTCTAAAAAACACATTAATATCTAACAAATGCACTATGAACCACCATAACATCCTTAATAACACATGTAATAATCCATTAACAATTACATTTATAGCACATGTAACAGCCACTGTATTAACACATTTAATGACCACCTAATAACACACCTAAAACCACATTACAAACCTAACACCCTCTCCAACTACAGCTCCCACAGAACCTAAAAAAAATTTCTAACGTACACAGCCAAACACAAATTCCCTCAAACATCACTCACCACACAACTATTTATTATTTATTTACAATTTTTGACCAAGAAAGGTATGCTACACTATTATAGCTTGTTTCTAGGTGCGTCCTGGGAGTTGGTATGGACCTGACATATTGCTGGTGAAAAATGTTGGCCATGACACCAGGGAAACTCCACTGCACCTCGTCAATAAGTGCCATGGGATATTTTACTTCCACCTGGACAGTTACCAGAGATGGGCAGGAGGGTCCGTGGTTTAATGTTTCATCCAAAGGACAGCACCTCACCAGTGCAGCACCCCCCTCATGCTGCCCTACTGTGTCAGTTATGGGTATTACCCCAAGTGCCTGGTGTGGGGCTAGAACCCACAATTATCTGATCTTCTAGCCCCAGTGGCGAGCATGCTACCTACTGAGCCACTGACACTGCAATGCTCAGCTGTGCCTGTCAATGTTCCAGTACTTACTTCATCCACCAGTCCCTCCACGCTGCATCTTATTAAGCAAGAAAAAGACCTAGAGGGTCATCATATATATGTCCTCAAGGTAGCTAGGCAGTGTGACAAAGCAATGGGAAAGACTAGCAGCATGCTGGGGTCACTGGGAGAGAGTTTTCTAGCAGGAGAAAGGAAGTGGTGCTGCAATTGTAGCATTCACTGGTGAGGCCCCATCTGGAGTACTGTGTCCAGTTCTGGAGGCCACATCTCTGCAAGGGCAGTGAAAAGGTGGAGATGGTACAGAGGAGGACACCAGAATGGTGAGGGTTTTGCATAAGAAGCCATACAAGGAGAGGCTGCAGGAACTTAACAGGCACTCCATGGAAGACAGGAGAGTGAGGGGGGCATGATTGAAACCCAGTAGTACCTCTCAGTAGTGAACAAGGTGTAAGTGGAGGGTCCATTTCAGATAACAGAAGGCACCAGAATAGGGGGCATGCAATGAAGGTAAGAGGGAGAAAGTTTAGGAAAGATGTATGGAAATACTTCTTCATGCAAAGGGTGATGGAAGACTGGAACAGCCTGACAGAGGAGGTAGTTAGGGACAAAGACTGTGGGGAGCTTTAAGCATGCATGGGATAGGCACAGGGGCATGTTAGGTAGAGGAACATGGGAGTGAGTGTCACATATGACCAACTAAGGTCAATGGTGACAAAACAGGCAGGGACAAGGGGAAGACTGGACAGGTCTAAAAGTCCTTTTCTGCTGACAAAATCTATGTTTCTGTGTTAGAAAGAAAACACTAAACTAAGGAGAAACAGAAACTGCACATACCACTATACTACAGAAGAACAATAGACTACAAAAATACATTAAATCCTAATACAAAACACACAAAACCTAAAGAGTAAAATGCAAACAGCAGACAAAATAATCAGATTTATACATGTAAAATAAATGATGACAAAATCCAGTATACTTGTGAAATAATACCATTTCTGGGTCGAAAAAGCTCATAAAGGCCACTCACTCTTCAAACTCATGGCTTTGTGGCTTGTTCCACTCTTCAAAATGGACTTGCTCACTATGTCTGTCTGTCTGTCTGTCTATCTATCTATCTATTGTCATTTCAGAAACAATATTAATGTGTATGTATACATTAGGGTTGCAAAGTCACAAAGGGAGGTAAATGTGGTGTTAGGGTTTTGTAAATCTAATGCCCATCCCCAAGCCCTTACCTTCATGAACCAAGGCAAAATAACAGGTCTGGGGCTGTGGCCTATGGGTCTACTACTTCAAGCTATAGGTCTGCTCCCATGCATCACAAATCTACTGCTTCACTTAAAGCCCACAGGATCAGTCATACCTTTCTTCACACAGGGCATTAGACCTGCAGCTTGAAGCAGTCGATCCATGGGACATGGCCCTGGGTCTGTAGCTTGGCCTTGGGTCATGAGGGTAGGGGCTGGGGAAGGGGGTGGGTGTTAGGGTTGAAAAACCCTAATGTATGCATTAATGTAATGTTTTACAGTGAATTTCCTCACTTTTTGAAGAAGTAGTACCATAGTCATAACTTGCTTCATGCAAGGCTTTTTGGGCCCTGGGCAAAGCAGAAGAGGAGTCCTAACTGACTTACACAGTGCCCTTCATGCTTGAACCTTAATGATGCATTAATTTACCTAATGGGGGTGACTAGCACCTGTTTCAGGGATGGCTACTAGGGTGCATCAGACAGGTAGGATGAGCAAATTGCATGGACTACTGGGCTTTGTTCTGCCATCTGTGACAGGGTTAGATAAGACTCAGCCCCATTTGTTATGCTGAGAGAGTTAAAAGCAAGGATATGTTTTGTCCTCTCCTATTTCTGCCACTTGTCTGTCTCTTGCCCATCTGATTGTGCAATCAGATTTTCTTTGTGGTGCCTAGGAATTGGCCGTGCCAGAGGCCCCCACAGTTTCTCCCTTCACTTGCTGGTTCTATTATTTCTTTCTTCCCTTGCTTCTCTGCAGTTAAAAAAAAAAAATATAGGTGTCTCTTTATGTGAAACTGAGATCCCTTGGTTTACAAATGTATAGAATTATATTGTTAAAATGAATGCAGAATGCTATTGGGCAATCTGTAATACAAGGGGTTAACCTTGAGCTGTATTTTGACCTCCACAAGCTTTTTTTGCAGAATTATTAACAGGAAACTAGCTTTGGGACAGGATGTCTTAATTGGTTGCTCTTGTTAAGAAGACTAAAGTACTCTTCAAGGCTGGTCACAGGAAGGTCAGTGAAAAAATGTCTTGTTGCATTTTGTGAAAAACAGGAGATGAAACCTATAAGAACAGGATGCAAAGTTTAAACTGCCAGGAAAAGACAACTTCTAAAAAGAGAGCAATGTTTAGTTTTGAGAGAGAGAGACTGAAATTTAAATTGAAAAGAGACTCTTGGATGAAGGATCATGTTTTTTGTTTGTACTGCCTTTGTGAAGAGCTGTCCTGTACATCTTTTTCTATGTTATTGTTACTGATAAGAAAACGCTACTTGTGAATTTTATAACTTCCCCTGGTTTGCCTGTGCTTCCTGACCTACACATGTACAACAGTTGGTGTCAGACAAAGTGGGATTTACACTGAGCACACTTTAGGTCATGAGTTTTATATGTGGGTATTAGACCTGGTATCAGGGAAGCACAGAAGAAAAGTATGGATCCTTCAACAGTAAGCCCAGGAGTGATTACCATAAGAATGACAGCCAAACTAGAAGCAGAAACAAAACTCCAAACTGAGACTGTATAGTTGGCACCAGTGATGGAAGAAGAACAGGCAGGGACAGAACTTGAAAGCATGTTTGACTTCTAAAAGTGATGAGCTATATAACATAGACTGAGAAGAGAGAAGAGGAGAGGAGAGGAGAGAAGAGAAGAGAAGAGGAGAGGTGCAGCGACAGGAAAAAAAAGAGAGGAGATGCAGTGACAGGAGCAGTAATGGCTGGATGCCTCACAAAGCTGGAGGATGTGGTACAGGTCCAGCAGATCAACAAAACACAAGCAGCTTAAAGACATTAAACTCACAAAGCTGTGTCCCTTGAATGATATCAAAGCATAACTGGCAACTTTTGAAAGGGTCATCTGAGCCTGTCAATGGTCAAAACAGCAATAGGCAGTTAGGCTGGTACCTTATCTGACAGGTAAATCCCAACTTGCCTACAGCAATATGGACACTGTACAGTCAGAAAACTATGACACTCAGGGAGGCATGAGCAGTGGATGCAGTGTTCTTGGACTTGTCTAAAGCATTCGACTTAGTGGACTACAAAATACTGTTGCACAAGTTAAGTGATATAGGAATTGCAGAAGAACCCCTTAGATGGTTTCACTCTTACTTATCTGATCAGTCTCAGATGATCACTATGGGTGGATGTAACTCAAATATAGCTCCAGTGACACGAAGCATATCACAGGGGTCTATTTTAGGCCCTTTATTGTTCTTTATTTATCTGAACGAGTTGCCCAATTATATAAATTGAACAAATATAAGCTTATATGTGAAGGATATAGTGCTGGTGTCTGAAGGGTAAGACATTAAGGAAGTAGAACATAGACTTCAGGTAGATTTCAATATATTGCAAAAGTGATTTATTTCTTTGAAATTATTACTAAATGCTAAAAAAATGCAAACAATGTTCTTCAATCCATCCCAAACTAGAAAATCAGGAAAAACAAATAAATTAGAAATAAAAACAGTAAATGGGTTAACTCTTACACAAGTATCCACCTATAAATATTTGGGAGTCATAATAGACCAATACCTCTCTTTTGAACGACACATTAAGGAATTAACAAGAAAAGTAAACATAAGGATAGGATCCTTAAGGCGAGTGTCAAATTGTTTGACCAAGAACGTTTGTCTAACAGTGGCTAATCAATTAATAATCCCAATAATGGACTATGGATATCATACCTTCACCTACACCTAAAAATGTACTACCCAGATTAGATACCACTTATCACAGATTGACCAGGTTTGTATTAAAATGTGAATACAATACACATCATTGTCAGCTTTACCAAAGATTTGACTGGACTTCAGTAGAACAAAAAAGAAAGAGAATCTGGGCAACCTTATTGTACAGAATCTTTAAGAATGGCAGACTAACAGGATTATGGGACAAACTGGGTTGGCTTAGTCATAATTTCCAGTTAAGAACCACAACATCAAGAGAATTGGTAGTGTCAAAAGTAAGAAACAACTTTGGTAAAATGACATTTAAATATGGAGAAGCTAACACCTGGAATGAGCTGCCACTACAAATGTGTATGCTTGTTATGTCTGTGAATGCACTTAAAACTGCTCTGAAATGGGAATTGTGCCATAGATGTACTTGCAATAGATGAAGTTTTGAATTTATAGAAAGATAAAACTTTGTGTCTTATTTAAAAGTTGTTTAGACTATATTGTCAGGTCTTATATTATGTGTTGAAATGTCTCAGTGTGCAACTTGTAACTTTTTGAAACATCCAACTAGAACAAGGCAAGGCATGGCAAGACACATTTTATTTATATAGCACCCTATCCAGGGTCGTAGAGGGCTTAGCAAAATGACAATAAAATGCAGTAGTACAACTCCAAAATCAATAAATTCAGAGAAGATTAAAAACCTTATAAAATAAATAAGTTTTAAAAGAGTTTTTTTTAAACGGTATTTATAGCCCTAATGGTGTAAGTGTTATTTAACAATGCTTGTATGAATAAAATGTTTTTACTACTGATGACATAGTGAAAAGAGAAATCCTTAAAGCTGGACTATTTTAGCTCAACAGACACACTTAGTACCTAGGCACTTGATGTTTTTGTTTTTTGTTTTGTTTTGATAGCTGCTTCTTGTGAGTATATGTCTGCAACTGCAAAATCAGAGTAACCTCTACTAAAGTCTTTTTCTTATATGTATAGAGAGACGCCATCTTAGCCACAGCAGTTAGGCATGCTGACTGAATGTTTGCTGAATGTCTGTCGGGTATGCTTACACAACACGGCATTTGAGCTTTTTGCTTTAAAATAATGTACTAGTCTTAAGCGTACCTAATATACTAGAAGAGCCTTGATATTGTTCAGTTGGCTTGTGCTATGGCAGAGCAGAGCTGCAGTCTATGAAGCTGATATTTGAGAGGCAGATCAGCACACCGAACTCCAGCAGCTATAAATTGGGCTAAACAGCGAATGCAGCATCTAACAAACGCTTCTAAATTTGGTTTCATGGTTAGTGTACTGGATTAAAATTTCACTGACAAAACCGAAAGCAGAGAACACCAAGAGGAAGGGACTACTGCTTCCGTCTGTGTGTGGAGGAGGAGGAATCAAGATGACCACATGCTAAATGACTGTGGAGGAGTCACAAAAGCAGGAGCAGTGAGAAGCTTTAAAAAATTTTAGTAAAGTTGTACCGGAGTGGAGTCCTAGTGGTGGGCAGGGAGCCCCGGTGACTGCGGTGGTCAAGCTGCCCAATGGAGGGTTGTGAAGGTGTGGAACACCCCTGAGTTACTGCCTGGACCAGACTGGATAGAGTGTGGAAGATCTGCTCCCGTGAACGAGCCTTTACATTTTTAAGTCTTGTGCTTCTACGAGTCAAGATAATTTAAGATCCAACATCCTGAGATGTCTGATCTAGATGCAGATCTTGTGAACTTAACTCTGTGGCTGTTTAAAAAGAGACTTGGTTTATTTTATTTTTTTCAATTTTTTAATTTTAACCTATTTTACCAGTTTTTTGGATTGAACAAACTAAGTATTACTGTCCTACTATAAGAGAAATAACAATGATTAGCAAGCTTGCGGTAGGAGAATTTGGGGTAATTTGGTGAGAGTTATAAATTACAAGTTACATAACCTTTATAAACTTATAAGATTATTTTGTCTCTTTAGTTATATTTTCATGCCATAGACCTCACGTGATTTGCCAGTATTTAGTATGCATGTGCGCTTTGGTATTGGGATTCACCGAGGGTGTTTGGCCTGGCATCAGGCATCTGGTGTTGCTCAGAGGGTCTCTTGATGTTAAGAGAACTGCAAAATAGATCTAAACTTTTTATTCTCTGCAGTATTTCTGGGCAGTCATCTGTTAGCATTAGCTAATTGCTTCATTCTTTGCCGTTGCTGTCGAATTCCCGGTTAACTGCTTGATCATGCTTTTACATCACGTATGTTGTGTTTTTGTGTGCCCAGGAGTCTGTTTGCTGAAGACCATGCTGAAGCTCTGCTGTTACTATTTGTATCAGGCAGTTGGGTGTGAAGGAGCTCCGTTACTTACTGGAAGCTATCTCCTAAGGTTGTGCTTGGTTTGAGCTGAAAGATAAAATATACAGCAGATATTCAGCACCGCCAGCTATGCCTGTAATGATCTGACCTGAGTAAGAATTGTTTGTTAGTTGAGCCTGCTTGAATGTGAATCCTTTTTTTGGTGACTGGCACCCTGTACCTTAATATTTTAATGTGTGCTTATTTATTTTAAAATGGCTGCCTTAATAATATAATAAGTATCTTAAACATATACGCTAAGGTAAAAGGTAAAACAAAAGGCTAGGATCCTTTAAGTGGGAGAGCAGCAGCTACCTTTTTATATAGTGGGTGGATTAATGACCATTGTCATTGGGCCCCTTGGGTTTAGTTAATGGGTTATTGCGCAAGTTCTTTTTTTCCTTCTTTTTAGTGGAGACCTGAACATTTCCCTAATTTTCTGCATTGTTATATGGCAAAATCCATTTTTATGAAACACCTAAGGATCAAGCTCATCAAATTAATCGAGGTGATATAAGAGGTGGTAAAAGAGGAAAAAAATTCAAACTGACTGGTCGAGTCAGGTGGAACTGTAACTACTGTTTGGGCTTCAAATATCTCACTGGAGGAGTTTGTCTTTCCTGAAATACTGTAGCAAATTAACTTGTTTAAAAAGAGGAAATGTTTGTTAATACTCCTAAAAGCCTAACAACCTGATCTAATGATTTTAGACTGCTGCGAACTATTGGACTATTAGATTAATTGTTTTAATTGCTCTAACTGTTGCTAGCTCATTGTCATTTTGCTGAAGCCTGTTGACATTTTCTTTTGTTAATAAGTATTTTGTAATGTGATATTGACATGTGAATGCGGTGTTAGCATCTGTATGAATATGCCAGCTACTATTCAAAGCAAGAATAGAGGCATTTTACCACATCTGGTAGAATGGACCAGCGTAATTTAGATATTAGTGGGGGGTGAAGTTTAGTCTAAAGGCCCTTTATTATTAAAATTACTCACAATGAAAGAACTGGGTAAAAATCAGAAATGAATAAACAAAAAGGGCAGAAGTATGAAAAAGAATAATAGATATAAGATTGATGAATTGGTTATCTGAAACAAAGAAATACAGTTGGTCTCTACGCCTAATGGGGCCATTAAGAACAAAGGTGACATTAAAAATTTCTTTAGCCCTTTAGTTCCCAGGTCAGTTCTTAGTCCCTTTAAGGGGAATAATGTTAATGTTAATGAAAATTTTAAAGATAAGGGTGAAAATGCAGTAAATAAGAGGGGGTCTGACAGACAAGTGGTAAATTAAGCAGGTACTAATCACTATGACTCTAATAAAGGGCAACATATGGATGCAAAGATTGATTTCTCACAAATGTTTCACAATCTATCAGTGTTGGATTCAGAAGTACAGAGCTTGAGAGAAACACTGCAAGTAGATGAAGAAACTAGAAAAAATAATGGAATCAGTCCAACCATAACTCATAAAGCTTCTAATATTATAGAAAGACCTCTGTACCATACTGATAATAGTAGCTATGAAAGAGCCACTGAGATAAATCAAAATCAATTACTTGGTGACAACAGCAACTGTGGGGGCCTAGGAAAAGTGAGGTTTCAGGATGATCCTCAAGAGTTACCTTTTAGAAATAACAGTACAAGCTCATGGACTAATGAGCCCAGAGAGACAGGATATTTTGGTCTGTATGGATATTGAGGGAATTTCTAGGGATCTACTAACAGCATTAAGGGATCCAATTGATTCCAATGTTCTGCTATTTATGCAGTTATTGGAAATCAAACAGGATGTCTAATTTATTAAAGGGGTTTGCTTAGAGAATAGGATAAAATTGGATTTAATTGAAAGGGAATTTGTAACCAGAGATCATTGAACAGGTATTTTGAATAAAGAATTAGATTTACAGCAAAGTTACTCTGGCAATATACACCAGGATTATGAGACAAGGAATTTGTCTTTTAATAAGGATGAGAGTAAACTGAATTGCACATTAAAGCCTATAGAAAATGAAGAGGTAACTTTTATGGAATCACTAAGGGTAGATCACAGTAACTTAAGTTCTGAATTTGAATATATTATGCTCCCAGCAAAGGAACAAAGGGATAGAAGTATTTGCAGAGAACTAGCTCAAAATCACTCACATCTTTGGCAGAAGGGAGTGTTACAGGAAGCTGTAAATAAGATACATATGGAGAGTATTGAGACCAGTAATGCCAGGAGTTATAGGGAGGTTAATAATTTAAAAATAAAGAAGGAAAGTACTAAGATGGACATTGCTGACATTATGGTCACCCCATATCTGCTCCAGAAAAAAAAAAAGATAGCAATAAGAAGAACAAAAGGAAACTGATAAATGAAGTTTCAGTGGTTGAGAGAGTGGACACTATTTCCACTCACTCCAAACTTAAACCGAGACATATCTCTAAACAACAGAGAACAAAGGGGAAAAATATTGAGAAGAGTAGGAAATCCATGAAAAAGGAGCTTAAAGATATAAAAATAGCAGGAAAACAGAAAGTTGAAATGGAACAGAAATTAAAAAATACAGGAAACCAGAAACAAAAATGTGAAGAGATTGCCTTGGTGAACTTTGAGAAGTGTAATACTTGTATTGATCGAACTGAGGAAGAACTGGAGTTAGATCTGGTAAATAGTAAGTACCCTAAGAATAATGATAATCTGTCTAGTCAGAATGTTCATTTTGATTTATTTCTAACAAAAACATTGGGTTCCGATTTTATGTTACCTCTTTTTGGGGTAGCCTGCTTGCCAAATGAAATGCATGAAAATCTGATGGAAACCCTAACAGCATTATTGTCTTCCTTACTGAATGGTTGTAGAATAATAAAAGATTTAATTAGCATTATTAGGCCTATGAAGGGAACTGAGTTGGTCCTGGTGGTGACTGACCAATTTTATATCTTAAAAGCTAAAAGCACTTAAGGCTAAACATTTAGAGGGTACGAGTATTATGGTGGGGGAAGTCACTACATTGAGGGATCTTTTCCCGGAATTTTATATAAATCAAAATTTATCCGATGTAAGGAAAATGGATTCTGCAATTTCAATCTTTGGGCTGAAGCAATTACCAAATTAATCTAAATTTAATCTAAGGGGTAAATTGATTGATTTTCTTAATGTTTGTCTCAATATACATATAAGCAGCCATGGGTTAGGGAAGATAGTAAGGCAAGAGTTTGATGGGCACATTTTGTTTTATATAAATCATGTCTCTATAATCAAGGAGATAATGAAGAAGCAGAGTATCTTGGATAAACTTGGAATTCATTTTTGTATTGAAAATGAGGATGGATATGGCCTGGATGAAACAGGCAGAGCATATATGAATTCCAAAAAATTGGGAGACTCTGGTTGAGACATCTAACAAGTTTGAGATTCTAGCTTCTTTGGAGCAATCACAATATAAGTTCAGTTGCTTGGGGGGAGGGGGACCACGGAGACAAAACAAAGGGATGGTGGATGTGGGTAGATATACCAGTGAAGGAACTGAAGAAGGATTATCTCAGGATAGAGACTTGTCTAAAATGTTATCTTGGAATTCTTCAGGGTTGGGAGAAAAAACTGGAGATCCTGAAATGAGTAATTATTTGAACCAATTCCATATCATTGGCATTCAGGAAACTTGGGGCTGGGCAATCAGTATGTAAGAGGTTATACTGCATATTACAAAAAAGCAATGAAAAATAAACATTTTGGGAGAGGAATTGGAGGATTAGCGATGTTTATTAGATTGAATAATAATATTATTACAGAAGAAGTTAGTACGTCTAGCTGCAGCATTCTTTCTGTGAAGATAACAGGGAAGATATCAAAAGAAAATATGGTTTATAATTAATGTTTATTCTCATCCTGCTGGAAGTCACTACGGTGACCCTAACTATTTAATTACACTGAAGAACTAATTGGTAACATCCAAACAGATTGCCAAACTGGAAATATAGTGATATTAAGTGATTTTAATGCAAGACTTGGCACCTTGCAAGGTTGCTCAGATGATATGGTAGAAGCCCTTTCAGCTCAGCTGCATATAAGTTTAAAATCAAAAAGGAATACCAAAAATGAAATTATTAACAAAAAAGGTATAGCTCTGCTTAGGACAATGTGTAAAAATAATATGCTGCTTTTGAATGGAAGGTTACCCTCTGATTCTGAGGGTGAATATTCATTCATGGGTGGCAACGGGTCATCTCTAATTGATTATATTTGGATTAATCTTCACTTGTTTAATAAATGCTCAACTTTATAATTAGTTTCCAGAGCAGAAAGCCAACATAAGGCTCTGGAACTAGAAATTAGGTTTGGAGATTTTACTTTGGATAAAGGTGGTAGGGCTCTTCCGATTGTACTAAGAAGAAGGGGTATTGAATGGAGGGCAATTGGAGGAGAACATTTTGAGGCCCTACTTGAGAGCAGAGGGATATTATCAAATTTATCCTTATTGGCTGAACAGCCATTTGGTCCTTCTATGATTTTTGAATTCAATTATATTATAAATATGATTGCTTATATAATAACCAAGGATGTAGTTATAAAAGAGAGAGACAGACAAAATTGGTATAATAAGAAATGTCAAAATGCAAGAAAATTGTTAAATAAAAGGTTTAGAATATTGAAATAGCATCCAGATAGAATAATAAACAACTAATGAATAAGGCAAGGAAGGAGTATAGGGGATTATAATTAGGAACAAGCAGGAATTTTCAAAACAATTATGGATGGAACTCCATAAAGCAGTTATCACAAAGGATAATAAAACCTTTTGGAGAATTGTTAGTTCTGGAATGAGATATCATACTCAAATTGATACATACATTGAACCAGAAATATGGGTTAAACATTATAAGCAATTGTTTTATAGGGAAGATCCTGATTACCTTTCTGGATTGGAAGAACATAGATATGTAGGAAGAAGGCATTGTCCTGATTCTGAGATTACTCAGGACGAATTGGAGGGAGCTTTAAATTCCTTTAGTAAAAGAAAGGCACCAGGGCCAGATGGGGTGCTACATGATGTAATAATAAGAACAAAATCATTTTGGATCCCTTTTTTATATAATCTTTATAATTACATCTGGAGAACAGGGGATATACCTAAAATCTGGAAATTAAATACTATCATACCAGCATTTAAGAAAGGTGATAAGAAGGACCCTGGTTGCTATAGGCCCATTAGTCTCTTGGATACTCTGGGAAAGGTGTTCACTAGAATTCTGAATAACAGACTGTTGATATGGGTAGAGACAAATAGTATAGTGGATGAAGCACAGGCTGGATTTCATAAAAATCATTCAACAATTGATCAATCCTTTCTTTTGGTACATCTTATTTATAAATATAAGATAGTTAAAAGCAAAGACTGTTCTGTATTTTCATAAATCTTAAAGCAGCCTTCGATCGGGTCAATAGACCTTTATTATGGGATAGACTTTGTGAATTGAGAGTTGACCAATCTTTGTTGGAAATGATTAGATTTATGTACCAAGATAATTATACCGGTATTAGTATGAAGATTCTGGGGAATTGAGTACCTGGTTTAAAAATAATATAGGGGTGAAACAGGGTTGTACATTGGCTCCATTATTATTTAATCTTTATTTTTCTACTGTACAGATAAAAATGTATAACACTGATTTTCATTTACCAAGGAGCGGGACAAGGGTTGTATCGTATTTAGCTTATGTGGACGATGTTGCATTAATTTCACTTAGTCATTTGGGAATGTGTAGGAGCATTGAAAAATTCTATTTGGAATGTAAGAAAGCTGACTTGTTGGTCAATTATGACAAAACCAAGGTCCTTGTCTTTGGGGGAAATAAGAAAGAATATGACTATTACATGAATGCCTATAAGCTTGAGGTGGTAAAAGAATTTTGTTACCTTGGCCTTATGATTAGTTATACTGGAACATGGAGAGCTCACTTGAAAAGTGCCAAAAACAAGACTGATAGTTTCCTCCCAATTATGTTGGCATTCTCCCATAAATATGGGGGAAGGTCAATTGAGGGAAATTTAAGAGTTGTAAGAGCAAAACTCAATAGTCAGATCCTTTATGGTGCTGAACTTTGGGGAGGGGAATTTAAGGGGACTTTGGAGCACAGTTTAAATAAATTTTATAAAAAATATTGGGACTTCCTAATAGTGCCCCCTCAGCTGTGGTTAGGGCAGAGATTGGGGAGTTATATATTGAATGTGCCTGTGTACAGAGGCAAATTAATTACTGGCTCAGGACATTTCAGATGTCTTTGGATAGATTTTTCTGTTTGTGTCTAGAGGAAGCAATCCTACATACCCATTCTAATATAATTTTCCCCATGTATGAAAGTTTAAGAGGAACTTATAAAACCATATGGGTTGTTATATACTGTTGCAGATTGTTTAAGGTACCCTGTTGATTATATTAAAACAACAGTAAACAACAAAGTTAAGGATATCTTTGCTCAAAAAGATTAAGAGGCCTGTCGGCTAGCTAAAGCTTGTATATGGCTATCAAAAATAAAAGACAGCATAAGTTTGAACAATATCTTCATATTCTGCCAAACCCGAGGCAAAGACTACTTTTGTCAGGGTTTCGCTTTGAGGTTTTCAAAAGTAATAGAAAAAGAGGACAATATGCAGGGGAAAACAATAAGGATTATGTGTGCAAATGTGGTCTTGGTGAAGACAACCTGTTGCATTTAGTGCTTTTGTGCCCTTTATATGAGAAATATAGGATCTCTTTGCTAGGAAACATATTAAGCCAACAACAGTATCAGCCTATGCAATTATTGATTTATTTACTTACAACACGTGACCCTAAAATATTGATCTCCGTGGTCTCACTCCTTAAGATAATTGAGCAAAGAAGGTTACATTTAATAAATTAAAACCTGGGGTGATAAAATGAAAGTCTATATTTGATTACATAAACTCATCTATTATGTTTAGAGTACCTGAGCAGGTTTTATGACAGTGCCATTTTTATGGAATCCGTGTTAAATTAATGATGTGATTTTGATGTTTTAAGATTTGTGGAATGTTTATATTTGTGTAATGAATACATTTTAATGTTTGTAATGGTCTTTTGACCGATCAATAAATATTACTACTACTACTATATGCATACTAAGTGTTTTATGTGCCTATCAATGGTTTTTCATTTAACTCACCTGTAACCATCACAAAGTGTAAATAATATGTATTCTGTTGTTTAATGTTACTCAATTGATAACCTGCATGTTATCCACCCCCAATTACCCTTCCCCCCCCGGTCACACCAGGAGACGAGCAGCTTGTTGCTCAGTGTGCCTTTCCTGGTGAAACAATTTAAATAAATAAATAAATTTTAAAAAAATGACATCTCAGGAGAAATCTACAGGCAGAGATTCCAGTCCCTGAAGTATCACTCAGTCGACAATCCTCGAGAAGCCTTCACCCAACTCAAAGAACATCTCATTAAATGACTTCATCCTGACGGCACAACAGTCCCACAGATCATTGCTATATCTGTAATTGAGCAGTATATCAGCATCCTTCCTACAGACGTGCAGCTTTGGGTAAAAGAACACCGACCAGAAAGTGGAGAAAAGGCCATTTCTTTGGCCAAGGACTATCAGATGGCCAGACAGACACTACAGCAGTGAAGTAACAGCCAAGAGCTGGCAAGACCATCTTTTTCCTGATTTAACTCCAGGTCAGGTAAGAACTCTGATGGGGTTAACAAATTTGCACCCAAATACTTTATTGTTATAAATGTAAATAAGCCAAGCTGGATTGAAAGAAACTACCATAAAAATAATGAGGGTAACACTGGAGCAAATTTGGCCTCAGCAGATTGGGGCAAATATTTAACAGATGTCAAGGTGGGAGATAAGACTGTGAAGGGACTTATAGATATGGGAAGCCAACAGACCCTGGTGCATGTTAAAGTTCTAAGAAAAAACTGTGCAAAAGGTCCATGTACTGGCATCATCTGCACCTATGGGGACACTCAATAATATCCCACCACCCAAATGACTTTGAGCATTAATGGGGTGTTGCACCAAATGAAAGTGTGGGTAGTATCAAAGTTACCTGTATCTGTGATTACTGGAATGACTTTCCAGGATTTGGTAAGTTAATCAAAGAGGGAGTAAATCTTGTTTCAGCAGCAGTGACGACAAGAACACAGGCAAAGAAAATCTCAGATATTGGGGACTCTTTTCCTTTTTGTGACTTTGATTCAGACTTGATAGAACCAAGTTAGAAGATCTGGAAGTCCAGGAAAGAAAGAAGACACCTAAAAAAACAGTGGCAACAAAAGACAGATGGGTGTAAGAGGTTGATATGTAAGCAATAATACCTGACAGGGTGGGTGGTATTGGGGAATACTGGAGCACCCAGGGGCATAATGAGGCCAGATGCTGCAGGCATAGTAGGAATGTCAAATACAGTAGCATTTTAATGTTCTATTGTCTCTTGCAATCTGTCTATAAAGGTATTTGGGCCTCAATCTGCTGCCTGTTAACATGCTGTATCTAGGCATATAGTAGGTAAAGAAATAAACGTAAATAAACAAAGGTGATCACAACATAGTTAATTCCCCCTTTCTTAAGTTTCTTATTTTGTTCCTTTTCACTGCACTACAGTGCCTACCATAATAAAAGAAGAAATAAGAGAGTGTAGCACTTTATGTGGCTCTTGGTGAGTATAGCTATTGAAGGCCTCACTTACCCGGCCTAGAAGCAGTTGCAGCCCTCTGTGACTGTAAATTCTTAGTTCAGTATAGAGTGGCTAGCATCAGTCTGGCCAGATTTGTATGACTGACAGGAGGGTTGTCCCTAGGAACAGGGGCAGGTCCAAATAAGGGGCCACAGGACATTGTATTACTTAGTCACTTATTTTTCAGTAACAACATTTTAAAACTGTGAGACCCTACCTGCTGTATTTAATTTTTTGTTACTCTTTATATGTTATGTATAACCTTTGTTTTTTCCTTTCTGTTGACTGACTAGGGATACTAATTGGTTTAAGGGGTGGATTCATGGACCATGGGGAGGGTATAAAAAGTCCAAAGGGAGTAAGGGGAACTCAGATTCTCTCAGTTGCTATCTGTCCTGACAGAGAAAAGATCTCACCCCTCTCTTGTTACAAGAAGAGTGGCATAAGAGAGATCTAGGTGGGGTGACCTGACTGAGGATTACACCCTAAGAAGGGATTGCATCAGAAACCCAGCTTGAAACCATGTGAAATGGTCAATGGAACTGCTTTCTTCACAAGTGCAGTAAGGTGCTTTGAACTTCATTTTGCTTCTAACCCTTTATTTTCTGTTTTTTGTTATGATTATCCTGACTTATATGAAAATAAAACACACTGAGGTGTGTTGCACCTGGATCCCTGTGTCTGTGTTTTCTTTCTACACTCTCACCCCATGATACGGGGTAAAAAAAGTTTCTGAACCATGTGAAAAGCTCCTGTTACTATTACCCACTACAGAAAACAAACTGTTAATGAAGTAGCAAGGGTCTTATAAAGTGGTTATATGTATTAGAACAGTTAACTATGAGACTGAGACCCCTGATAGGAAAACTCCTGCCAAGATTATACCATGCTAACCTATTGAAGAAACGGGTTGAAAAAACACCAAAGGTTTCTTTGTTAGTATTACCAGAAACTGTTAAAGAAGATATTGGTATAGATTATGACAGACTTGAAAAAAAACTGTAACTTCTGATGTTGTAAAGGTGAATGTCTCCTTATTCACCAAACAACCTGCAGAAACTCTTAACTTGATAAAAACATTTAAAAGTGCTTTTACCACAGTGCCAGGCCGAGCAAAAGGGGTCAAGCACATAATAATGACAAAGAATACTCGCCCTAACAAACAAAAGAAATACAAATGGCTGGACCTTTACATGTTATCTGCTAGGAGCTGACTTTGTACGTAAAACAGATCACAGTCCTTTCTGTTGGCTTGATCAAATGAAGGATAAAAATTCCAGAATCACAAGATGGCACCTGTCACTACAGCCATTTAAATTCAAAGTGATGCACAAATCCAAAAAGGAGAATGTCAGTCCTGATTTTCTGTCAAGATATGGTTCAGGAATTGAGAATTCAGAAGGTTAAAAAACATGTGTGTGCTTAACTGAAATGTTTGCTCTGACAAGTGTCATGAAAATGGGATACCGCATATGCAAAGAGCATTAAATTTTACAAGGTAATGTTAAAACAGAAATAAAAGAAGGGTTGGAAACCCGTTTTAAAAAACAGAAACAAAAACAGGTTCCCTCTTAAAGAGGGGGGTATGTGACAGATTGGATAAAACCCTGCCCCATTTGTTATGCAGAGACAGTTAAAAGCAATGCTCTATTTTGTCCACTCCTATGTTTGGCACTTCTCTGTCTCTTGTCTGTCCGTTTGCACAATCAAGTTTTCCTTGCAGTGCCTAGGATCTGGCCTCTCTGATAGTCCCACAATTTTCCCTATTTTCTCCCTTCCTACACTTGCTGTTTCTATTCTTTCTTTCTCCCCTTGCTTCTCTGTGGTTAAGAAATATACTTGATTATGTGAAACTGAGATCCCTTGGTTTTCAAGTGTATATAACTGTATGGTTGAAATGAATGCAGAAATCTATTGGCCAATCAATAATACAAGTGGCTAACCTTGCGCTTTATTTAAACCTCCTCAAGCTTATTTACAGAATTATTAACAGGAAACTAGCTTTGAGACAGGATGACGTAATTGGTTGAACCTGTTAAGAAGACTAATGTACTCTTCTGGCTGATCACAGGAAGGTCAATGAAAAAAAGGCTTATTACAATTTGTGAAAAACAGGAGATGAAATGTAGAAGAACAAAATGCAGTGGTTAAACTGACAGGAAAGGACATCATATAAAAAGAGAGCAATGTTTTGTTTAGAGAGAGAGATAGACAGAGACAGAGAGAGAGAGAGAGAGATTGAGATTTAAATGGAAAAGAGACCCTCAGCTGAAGGACTTTTTTTTGTACTGCTTTTGTGGTGAGCTATCCTATACATCTTTTTTATGTTATTGTTTATTAGTAATAACAAAATGCTACTTGTGAATTTTATAAATTCTGGTTTGCCTATGCTTCCTGACCTATGCTTCTACAACACCATCATATGTTTTTATGTTTGCAGTTTTTGTCCTTTCTTTTTTAATTCTTTCTTACATGTGCTAGTCCTATATACAGTGAACAGGGATCCGGGAGCTACTGTACCTGTGAATCTACTTCTGCATTGTTTCAACAAATTTTATTCTTCACTTGGGGAATGTGTTCTAGACTGCCATGATTTTCTTTTTCAGCCTGCTGCCATTGCTATTATCTATGTCTCTGTGAGCACATCAATCCCAATTGCTAAGGTGTGGCACGTACATGGGTTAATGTTTTATTCATGCTGTGTACTGGCTAGATATGACAGGTGTGACTGACACCTGTTCCAATGAAAATACATCACACTTCCTACTGAGCTTCAGTGAGTTGCAACTCTAAGATCAAAGAAATGTGTAATTCAGAAACCTGAAAACTGAATTTAAGCCCAACCAATCCTGTGGCTTATCTGGATGGGCTCTTGGGACCTTGTCACAGATTCCATCAGACCAAGATCCTCTGTCTTTATTCTCTAGTGGGTGAGCCGAGTCCATGGTGGGAGTCCAGCTGTTGGTCAGCAGGACTTCACAGCTGCAGCTGAGCCCCAGGACTGTGCTATGGGGTCAAAGTCATTTTGGAAAGGAGTTCCACTGGGTGTGCTCCTGCTTCTAACCTTGGGGAAGGCAGTGGGGTCAGGGACAAAGAGCAGGGCTGTGACCAGGTGGGTGCAAGAGCTGTGGCTGCAATAGGGCCCACACTGTCAGAGGGCCCACTGCCTCAGAGGTTAGCATTAAGAAAATCTTTTATCACAGACAAACTTGCAACTTTCTATTTGTAAATTGCTTATCCATATGAAATTGGGTCTGTCTGCAGTGGTGTAAGAAGATTCCAACTCCAGTTTCACATGGTTGGGGGGTGAGTACAGAACAAAGAAGCAATAGGGCCCATTACTCAAAACATCTAATCTTGGTGCCGGTGTCCCCAGGAGGAGCAGGAACAAATTACATAGTTCAGTTTCTTGATAATGGTGCCAGAAAGGGAGACGAGGGTGGCATGGACAAACTATGGGTGCTCAGCAGGACTGATACAAAACAAATTTACACTACAAAAATTTCATACAGTATATGCTAACAGTTATTTTATGTTTATTGGTGGGGAGGTAGGCCCCACAACATATTTTGCAGGGGGACCCTCACAATTGTTCACACAGCAGTGACAAAGAGCCAAGGTGCCAGAGTATCAACTCCAAACATGCATGGAACAGGAAGCAGAGAGTGGGGAGAGAGAGAGAATGGTTCAACTGCTGGCTCTTATCTTTGGCTCCTTTCAACTCTGCAACAGGCAGAGCATCTGCAATACTAAACACCCACCTTCCTCTGACAGACAGGGGAGCCAGGATATGAATATAGCAGCCCCACCTGGCACATGATAAATCAGCAAGAGGCTGTGAAAGGAATCATGCTATTAGTAAACAAACAATGCCATGGCCGTGCATCTCCATATCATCTGACCCCGCAGGGACTACTTAGAAGGGGTCAGAGGCACACAGAGTGCTTTGAACATGGATCTGAGCCACTCCTGAGCTCAGGTTTACATAACAGCATGCATGCAAATTGCAAACCTAGGTCAAATGACTCAGGATTCTGAACTATGTTTCAATCGGGAACTGTCTGACCAATCAGGCATTGAGTCCAGAATTCAATAAAATGGAGCAAAACAAAGGATCTGGTCTCAGTTTTGTAGTCTGCATGACTAGGGAAGATATGAATGAGGAAGTTGTGGAAGACCACAGAAGTTTATACACATCTTGAGACTGCTGGAAGAAGCAGTTTTAATCCAAGACTGAGAGGGAGAACGTGCAATTAAGAGTGGAGCTGGGTGAGTTTACCTAATAGACTTTTTCCTCACTGGAGTTTGACTCCAGAGATTGGTGGTTCATTGGACAACTTCCAGCTAGAGAAACTAAAGGGTCCCTTATTTGTAATCCAAAAAGTTGAGGCCTGAAGGTGACCTTAGGTCTTCATCCTGGGTCTATCAAACAAGCTCAGTCCCACCAAGGAGTTTGTCCTATGTCCTGTAGCACTAGACACAACCTCCAGTTACTGGGCCAAACCCCCACTGGTTACTCAAAGGTTTTGCAATCTTATTGCTTGGCTGTTTTTTGCTTCTGCACCAGTTTGAGTAAGCTCTTCAGTGAATGGGGTGGGGGGGTGTTAATGCTAGGTACACCCACATTGGAATAGTGGGACAACTGTAAAGTGGACATTGCTGGGGAAACACTCAAAGTTTTTAAATTTATTGACAGCTACCCAATTGCAACATTTTCCCACCTTTTAAATAATTGTACACTTTTTCCATTATATTTTCTTGTTGGGGGTATTACTCTGTTCCAGTGTAACTGCTACACGGAGGGACTGTGTGGGCAGGGGCAACCATGCAGTTCCTGGGGTAAGAGCTCAGAGTGTCACATTGAGGTATCCTTCATTGCTACCCCAGGTGGAAGCATTACATCAGCTACAGACCGGAGACCCATTGTTGCACAACACCAATAACAAAGGCTGGCCCCTTTGGAGAGTTGGGAGAGGAGGACCCTGAGGGCACTGGGCAGATGCTATAGAACCTCGTGTGTATCTTATAGTATGAGTTTCAGAATAAGTGAGGTACTGTAGCTCAGATAAGATTCTTCTTAGCCAGTTGAGTTGTGTATATAGTTCTAAATTATAAAGTGCATCACTCTTCCACTTATTACCAAAGGTTTCTTTTTCTGAAATATTCTGAATGTCTGTGAGGAAACTATGCAAGGAAAAGTATGCTAGTTATTTTTCCTTAGGCCCACAAATAACCGTAGTGTGTGGGTGTGTGCACAACTTTTGGAATCCTCCCCTGGACAAGATAAAAAAGATGTTTTTTTTCCTGTGGAATCATTTTGCAATCTGGATGGATTTGCTGGCCTGAGGTTTTCCACTGGAGTGCTACACAGCCTTTTGGATTAAAAAAGCTGCCCTAAAGCAAACTGCTTCAGTCTGTCACATTCTGAGGAGCACAATGGAGCTGAAGGGAGCCTACCTCATCCTCTTTCTCCTTTGCTTTATACACATTACCATCCAACAAGGTCCCCCAAAAAAGAAGCCACAACCTACCAAGAAAGGTAAGGATTTTTTTTTATTTTGAAGGTACCACACACTGTTGTCAAATGGTTAGTTAAAGAACAGCTGGCTGCAAAGCTCCCAGAAGCAGTTTTTTTATCTACTGTTTACTGTGGTTCAATTCTGTGTCCTTTCATTCATTTTTTATTTTATTTAAAATTTTACCTGGTAAGATTCACTGGAGGATTAACCTCCTTTTACAGGAATGACCTGGATTTAAAACATAAAGCAACAACAAAATGTACAGCATATTACAGTCATCAAATTATATATACAAGAAAAAATGATAAATACAAAATTAAGATTATATCAAAGAACACAGAAAGATAAAAAGCAAAGAAAGTGAGAAAAACAGCAAGACACCAAGGAAAATAATAATATTCAGCTAAAATAGTGAAATAAAAATAATGTAACATTATGCTGACTCTGGAAGGCATTATAGCGCAGTGATTAAGAGCTGTAAACCTGGAGAACTGGGTTTAAATCCCACAGCCCTCACTTGCATATTGTGTGACCATAAGCAAGTCACTTAATGTCCCTGTTTACCCAGGAGGTATACTGATTGAACATTGACAACCCTACTGCGAATGAAAGTACAGCGACACAGCGACAGTTCGCTGTACTGTCACCATGGGACCCTGGTACTGCTTTCTCAGGGTCTTGCACCCCCTCTCTGAATCAACTCTGACTCAAAGTTGATCATCTTTAGTACAGGGGGTGTGGGGGCAGAGCCCCCCCCAAAGAAAGCAAAGTGTTCTCAGATGGATTTATGTCGACTGCAGTTGCGGTCGACATAAATCCATCACTGTAATGTCAGTCAACAAAATATTTGCCGAACAAGCATCGTAGAGCCCTCCCAGGACACAGCCTAGACTTAGTATGTCTTTCCTGGCCCAAAACTGTAAATTAAAAGAAAAACCTATGTAAACAAGTAATGCTGTTGTGTTCATTTAGATCAATTTTCAGTCTAGTCCTAAAAATTCATAGAATTTTGAGGACTGTAGCAGAAACACTGCTGTTTAGATGGTATTTCCATTTCTTTCCTGCTGTGGAGCATTCCTATTCTGCTCTCTTCTTATTTTTGTTTACCTGGATCAATAAAAAGATTCTTAAAGAGCTAGCTCCATCATCGCCAAAGGCTTGCGGGTTCGAATCACTCACTGTGGATCTGAACTCATCCCTAGTGCCAACACTGCAGTGTGCTATTAAGGAGGTGCTGCTCTGTTGGTAATGATGTTCTTCAGTGGAGACTTTTTTAATGTTTTTCCCCCATTTTCCCCATAATGGCTCTCCTTGTCTTTTACCCTGATGATTAGTGCTGAGCCCAATTATTTTATACGTGTGAAATTGCGCAAAATTGTTGATTTTGTATTTGTGTACTTTTTGCAAAATTGCACCACAAATCTGCCAGAACGTTGCCTGCAATTGCAGTGTCAGTGGCTCAGTGGGCTACTACTGGGAGTGATGGCTGCCCTTGGCTCAATCACAGTGTACTACCCCTAAAATTTGTGATCCAAGTTTAGGAGTGAGCTTGTGATGCCTAAGCAGCACTTTGTGGAGGTAGGGTGCTCAGCTCCCGAGAAAGGAGGGTGGAGGCTGCATGGTAGTCATGTCCCTACACATCACACAATTATAGAGTAGTGGTGGCGCTGACTGTGAAGAGAGATGCTTACCTGCCCTACCAGCTGAAGGAAGGCTGCTACCATGATAACCCTGATCATCATTAGTGCCAGGCAGAAATCAAAAAATCCATTACGCACATTTTTTGTGAAAATGAACCAATTTTCTGTAATTTTGTGCAGTTTCATAAACTAGAACAGTATGTTTAAAATGGGTGATTCTGGTTCATCCTGAATCTTTTTTTAATCCCATTTATAAAAATGGACAGTTTGGAGGAAAACAAATGACGCTATTTGTTGCAATTGTAAGTTTTTATGAGATCACATTTTTAAAAATATGCAATTTGGGGAAATTTATTTAGTTTTTGTTGACCGGGTAAGTACACTAGACAAATCCTGCCTATTTTCAGGCATGACCCGGGGGAGGGGGATACAGATGAATGCCAACTGATCTTAAACCAGATTTAAGCTGTTGGAGGTATTTTTAGTGAATGAGGGAAATTTAGCCAGGAGACTGGGTAAATTCCCTTACTCTTTTTTCGATAAGTGCCATGAGATCTTTAACATCCACCTGAACTACCACCAATCCAGGCAGATGGGACTTCAGTTTAACATCTCATCCAAAAGATGGCACCTCAGAAGTGCAGCACCCCTCTCATGCTGCACTACAGTGTCAGTACCGGGATTTTACCCAAGTGCTAGATGTGGGAACTGAACCCACAGCCTTCTGATCTCCCAGCCTCAGAGGCAAGTGTGCTACCTACTGAGCCACTGACACTGTGTGAATGATGGGATTACTGAAGGAACCATGAGGAGAAAGCAGACAAGTAACAGTTGTTTCAGACTTTCCTGCCCAGATGTTCCCTCTGAGAAAAAAGACTTATGGTAAACACTGGAGTCAAGCCCTTCAAGGCTGAAGCTTGAGGGACAATGTTGGAGTCAAGCCATTGAAGAGCAAAATACAAGCCAAGCCCTTGAGGGGAAAGGCCACAGTAGATGGCCTTTGAGGAGAGAAGTTTATAAAGTATACTGCTGATGACAGAGGAAATTCAAAGGATGCCAGCAAAGAAACAAGCTTCCAAAGGTCACTTGTGGGGGGGGGGGGCATGATGTGTGTCTCCTGCTGCCCCCACAGCACCACAGGCTTAAACCGATAAACTATAGGAAAGCAATGTATCTTAGTGTTTAGAGGGCCATGTTGTGCTCCTTGAAGTGCTGGTTTGAATCCTGTCACTATGGCTATTACCTTGAGTAAGTCTCCTTGTCTTCTTGTGATTAACTTCCTCTGTCTCTCTCCCTCTGTGCTTAAACCATCTGAGCTTTCCTTCACCGCTTTGTGCACACCTAGCAGCTGCTGCCACCTATTCATGGATTGTAAAGTGCATTGGGATACAGAGTGTATGAAGATCACTATGTAAACTAAATCCCTCCCCTATCCCACCCTCATCTTTTTCAGCTAAGTCCATATATGGGAAAATCTGTACTTGATAATCTTCAGGGTGGAGTGATGTTTTATGAACCACCAGGTGCAACACCTAATCCTGGACCCTGATGCCCCATCGCTGCCAGTAAAGTGTGAACCCGCAAGGTAACACTGGCTATCACGCGCATGACCTTGTTGCCTGCTGCCAACGCAGAAGCCTCTCGTTACATTTCTTTTGCCACTTCCACCCCAGTTTCCACATTGGCAAAACTCTATCTACTCAGGATGTACACAGTCCATTACCACAAACTGCATTGCTGCATGGTCTTTAAAAAAGGTTCAGCAGAAAAAAAAAACATTCTTTTGCAATCTGGTGCACCAGTAGTTTTCAAGCTGTTATAGGATGGGCAAGTATATGTTTTTGAAAGTTCCAGTATCAGTGGCAGACAATGTAGACTAATGGTTAGAGTGCAGGTCTGGGAACCAGGGACTTAGAATCATTTCCTTATTGTGTGACACTGATCACTTCATTTAGTTCCTTAGTGCTTCAGTCCACCCAGCTGTGAAATGGAGCAGAATGGAAACAAAACAAGATATTGCATCTCAAATAGGCTATCCTAGGTTAACTAACTTATCAAGTAGCATTCCACTGATCTGTATTACATATAGAATAATAGTGTCAGATCTGGAGGATGGAAGGTCAGTGGTTAGAATACATCCTCTCATTTACCATCTCCATTTGTGCTCGGTACTCTCATATTACACGGAATTAGAGGAGTTTTACCCAAACTTTTTCCAGGGAAACATGCCCTGGAACTTCTAAAATGCATACACGCCTCCCCCAAAGACACATAATTTCTAGGTCCACTCCATAAAGATGTCTGAGTTATGGTGAATTGGAAGGAAATCATTTCATCATGGGGTTCTACATACATGATAAACTGATAAAATAGTTTATTTTGTCTCCAGAACCTAGAAATGAAATTATGGTTAGGTAGTTTACTGCAACATATTTATCATGTTTTCTAATAGGTGGGGAGGGGTTCCTGGTAAGTTTGTGTTACAGCATTTAGATTTTGCCCTCTCTTCAGACCCTTCTCCTAGCTGCAGAAGGCCTGACCCCCTCTTTACCTGATGTATTCCTTGTACTTGTTCACAGATAGATGCTTGACAGAGTAGGGAGTAAAAGGATGTTGTGGGACTTGGGCTCAGTTTGATGGAAAACAATGGGCAGGCAATAGTCTACTGGGATGGAGAGGGAGAGTCTTCTGTAGCTGGAAAAAGACAGAATGTTTATACTGTGTAATTTTTGGGGCAGGACAACAACAAAAAAAAGTAGCTGGGAAGTGGATTGAATGGACTGAGTCTCAATTTGATTAACAAACAGGAGATAGTTTACTTTTGCAGTGGCACAGCAGTGAATTATCACCAGTTGGTCTAGCAAGTGTTAATTCATGGATCAGTAAATTATAACTTTTTCTGTGGGCCAAGATGTATGTAGTATGCAATAAGGCATGACAGGGTGTTGGCAGTTGTGCCACAACTACTCACACAGGGGCATCTTCCTCCCCTGGAAGTGCAGTTTTGGCACATCCACCAACACCTTAGAGTGTCTTATTTCATTTATAAAATGGATAACTAAGCAAATAAAAAGTAAAAAAGTAAACTGCTTAGATTAACTATAAAAGAACAATAAAAATGTTTTGATATAATGTAAAATAGTGCCTCTGCCACTGGGGGGCACTAGGGGGCAGGCAGGTTTACTGTCAGTGTGCTAGCTGGTTTCAGGAAATAAGGACTTTATAAAACCTGAACATTCTAAAGGGCTGTAAGCACTTAGAAAATATGTTATGAAAGTCCAGTTACCTGACTGACGGCCAGAATCCAACACCCATGCAGGTATCAGGCAACAGAGACCACCAAGTATTTAATCTCACTGTCAGCCTGTCTTTTAACAAAGGGCATCACTGTGCCCCTATAGAATTTTTCAAACTAACTGCTAGCCCTTTTTTTCCCATGTTTACCTGTTCTCCCATCCCTTCCCTTGCTTGGTCCTGGCTTCCTTAGTTCACAAACAGCAAAGCATACTCTCACCAAATTTATCATTATCAAAAAATAAATGAAAATACCTTAGCACTAGCACCTTCTCTCACCAGAGTGCTATTCCTCCTGATCTCCTGGTTTCCTTGGCTCACAAACAGCAAAGCGTATTCTTACCAAATTCATCAGTATCAAAAAATAAATGACAGAGACCTTAACACTAGCGTCATCTCCTCACTGAAGCACCATCCCTCCTGATCTCAGTCCCGACTACGCTCACTGCTGTCCTGATCAGATTCACTCCATGCACTGATCTTCTAACAGCTTCAGTATACAAATGACTGTGGTCCAAAAAATGACTACTGTTAAACTATTCTTCTCCACGCTGCACTGCTACTCAAAGAGAGGAGGAGTGGGGTTGGGGGTGGGATGAGGGGAACGACCAGAATATGAAAGCTGTAGCATGGCTCTACCAAAAATAATGTCCTGAAAACACCAGTGCCCTATACTAGCAATTCTACTGGTGGAGGGACTAACATACTAACACACTAAAATGCTAGCAGAATAGACCTAATGGTCTTTATCGAGTCTGCTTGATTTTCAGCACCCACACTTGGAGCCGATTTTGGTGTCCCCCCCCTCCCCCTTGGGTTATACTATCCCCAGCCCCAGATGTTCCACCTGTATTGTGCCTGGTCAGATTTATCCTGCCCCTGTACCTGTCCCATCCCCTCTTAAACACATCCACAGTCTCCACCTCTACCAGCTCCCTGGGCAGTGCATTCCATGGCTCCATCACCCTTTCAGTGAAATAACAACTCCTCTCCCCTCTGAGCCTACCCCCTTCCAGCTTAAACCCGTGGCCTCTTGTTGCCCCACCCTCCTTCCTTCCTTTGGAGCACCCTGACTGGGCCTCCTTTATTGATCCCTTTCATGTACTTAAAGATCTCTATTATGTCCCCCCTGCCCCTCCTCTCCTCCAGGGTGTACATGTCGAGCTCCTTGAGCCTCTCCTCATAGGTCCTCTCCCCAGGCCCCAGATCATTTTGGTTGCCCTCCTGTGGACCATCTCTAGGAGTGTAATGTCCCTCTGTAAATGTGGTCTCCAAAATTGTACACAATACTCGAGGTGTGGCCTAACCAAGCAGTTTTACAGTGGAAGGATCACTTCTGCCTTTCTGGAGGTATTCCCCTGGTGATGCATTCCAGCATCCTACTTTACAGTTATTTTTAAAAATTAATTTCTATTTATTTTCTACTATTTGTTTTTAATTTTTGAAACATTATATTTTAAATTGAGACAAATACTCAATTTCTAAGCCCAGTGCTACACTCTGAGATGGGTGAGGCTTTCTATACCTGCCATTCCAGGAGGGAGCTGTAGTGTCCGTTCCCTGTGGCATTGGGTATCACTACACCCCGGGCAGGCAGGAATAGCCCAACTCTGCCCATCCTATCATGTATTATTGCTTACATTGATTTCACCTACACTGTGCCTTGGTGAGCAACACTTGTTTTTTGCTGTTGGAAGTGGTCTCACCATGCACGGCTGTGGACCAACCCAGCTGCAGCATTTTTCCCTTCCCATTTTATAAGCAAATATAGAGGCCAGCTATATGTCCTATCAAATGAACCTTGGTGTACAACCAAGATGATTTAATCAAACCAGGACAAAGAACTCACAAAAAAAATGCACCTGTGAGACAATTCTGTAGTAAAAGTAATGCCACTGATGGTTCACATTGAACTATCAATATGCCATTAGCTATCACAGTCCACCTGCATGATAACTGTAAAATCTATCTGCAACTGAGCCTTAATGAAAGAGATACTGCTATATCAGGGGCTAACTAATATCATACTGTACTTCTTGTCTTGCCTTTATTCTCTAGTATGTACTGAGGCAGCAAATTTGTAATCCAGTTTATGCAATTACAATGTGCTTTGTATGTAGTTGTGTATAAGTGTGTGTTTGTGTCTGTCTGTAGGTGAGCATGAGTCTGGGCATGTGTGTCTAGTGTAAAAGTCTTACTAGTGATAACTTTATTGAGGTCCTCCTCTTTGATTTAACTCTTAATACTTTTGACTTTAAAAATGTAGTTAAAAAAATGTTTAGACCTTAAGACAACAGTATTTTTCAGTTGGCAAAAGGTTCCATTACGTATTTCTAACAACAGGAAATAAACATGTAAAATCCTCACAAATGGCAGCATTTCACACAGCGTGGTTACTTCGGAGAAGGTATAAAAGTAAACTCTATTCAGAACACTCTGCGTGGTAATCACACTCCCCCTGCTGCCCAACCACCAGATCTGCTTCTGTGCTGAAGAGACCGGTCACCTCAGAGCAGTCCTTCAGTGTTGTTTGAAGAACACTACATCCATTTGAAAATGTTTGCCATTTTATTGTATTTTAAGGTCCTTTGAATACAGTTTTTATTTTTAAACTCAGTTTTGGCACCTATCTCAGTCATGATAGGCACCGAGACCGAGATAGTGCTAAATGAGCATGTGCAATGTTCCTCAACATTAGAACTGTGGTAACAAAAGCATCAATTTCAAAACTGAACATTTTTTTTTCTTTCAGAATGGACTGTAAGTGTCTTTAAAGCAGAAACTACTGACACTTTTCCGTAGACCTTCCATACACCCCATGAATTAAAGCAGAGGACATAGCCATGTTTTAAAAAGTGTGATGCCAGTAGTAAGTGGCTTACTAAAGTAGACAGGCACTCATTTTGTATTAAATGTCTGTTAGCAGGTCACAACAATTTGGAAGACTGTGAAATGTATTTTTTTGTTAAAACTATTGAAAACAGGAAAACATTGTTTGTCCCAGTATCAGCCTCAATCAACTCTCCTGTGAATTTGCCATTCCTCTAAAGGGACAAGCACTGGCCAATGCCAGTAATGTTTGCTTTTGTGTTTTTAGGTTTAGTAGGTTGTGTGTGTGTGTGTGTGTGTGTGTCTGTCTGTCTAGGAAAGGAGCTGGCATACCTGGGGGTGGGAGTTGGTGTTAGCTGGTGGGTCAGGGTAAGGAGTGACATATATGGGTTTGGTGTGGATGGAAGCTGAAAGGTTGGATAGGGACTGGCATAGAGGCATTACATGAGGGTATATATATATATATATATATATGTATATATTTTTCAGTTTAAAACCACAAAAGTAGGGAAATGTGGGTTTAGGGTTTCCAACCCTAACTCCCGACCCTTCCCAAGCAGCAAAAGGACAAGATCACATGAGCAACCACACACAGCCATCATCAGGTAAGACAAACAACATTCAAACTGTTTCCAGATGACACAAAAGACATCCACGTTATGCAGATGATACCAAAATCTGTAACACAGAGACAATCAGGTGGGGGTGGAAAATATGCGTAGAGTCTTGGGAAACTCAAGGAGTGGTCAAGAACTTGGCAGCTGGGGTTCAATACCAAGCAAAATGCAAAATTATGCACCTAGGGCATAGGAATCAAGCAACTGAGTATAGGATGGGAGATGAACTGTCAGTCACTAAGCAGGAAAGGGACCTTAGGGTTATCATATCTGACAAAGTGGCAGGGCAATGTGACAAAGCATGCATAGGCACAGTGTGATGCTGGGATGCACTGAGAGAGGTATCTCCAACAGGAGGAGGGAGGTGGTTTAGTTGCTACTGGTGAGACTACACCTGGAATATTGTGTCCATTCTGGAGGCTGCCCTCAGAAAGAACATAGACAGGGCAGTGGCAGTCCAGATGAGAGCAACTAAAATGGTGCTGAGGTTGCAGCAAAGCCCTATGAGGAGAGACTGAGGAATCTCAACATGTACACCCTGGAGGAGAGACGAGTGAGAGGGGACATGCTAGAGACCTACAAGTATCTCACGGGGATGAACAGGGTGCAAGAGGGGAGTGCCTTTGCAATGTGGAAGAACACCAGGACCAGAGAACATGCAATGAAGCTGAGGGATGTTTAAAAGGGGGGAGGAAGTACTACTTCACTGAAAAAGTGTAGATGCCTGCAACAGATTGCCAATGGAAGTGGTGGATGTGAAAACAAAAGGGAGCTTCAAGCATGCATGGCATAGATGCAGGGAATATTAGTAAATAGGCAGGAGGAGGCAGGGTTGCCAGAGACCTGTTGGGGTCTGAAGAGACAGAATAGGCAGGGACCATCTTGGCAGATTGGGTGGGCCAAGCAGTCCTTTTCTGCCCACAGATTCTATGTTTCTGTATTTCATCATCAGGGTTCAGCACTTCTGAAGCCATGAATTCACATGCACATTGCAAGACATACCCACTTCTGGTTGCAGCTAGAAATCCACAATACTCAAATCACAACCCTACTTCTGTCTGCAGAAGTGCAGACCCCTGTGGGGCTAGTGCTTCTGCAGATAAAGATACCCATGCATAGTGCATGACATACATACCAACTCCTGGCTGCCGCTATAAATCCATGATACTCAGATTACAACACTACTTTCTGTAGAAGTGCAGGTCCCTACAGGACCATCACTTTTAAGTCACAGATACATGTGCACAATGCAAGACACACACTACTTTCTGGCTGTGGTAGCTCAGGCCCCAGTGAGGTTTGCCCTTCTGCAGCCACAGCTACAAATCAACAATACCCAAATTACAACACTACTTTTATCTGCAGAAGTAGAGGCCCCTGTAGTCACCGATGTAACACATGAACACTGCAAGACATACAGTACACAGCCACTTCTGACTGCAGACAGAAATCTACAATACTCAAAATCACAACACTACTTATGTTTGCAGAAGCACAGGCCTCTGTGGGGCCACCTCTTCTGCAGCCACATATACTCATGCATGGTGAAAGACACACACACCCACCTCCAAGCCACTTCTACTATAAGAACATTTAAAAACTACATTTAAATCCATTTTTGGTCTAATTACAAGCAAAACAAAATGGCCAACGTGCATTTGTTAGTGTTTTACACTCCTGGATCTTGAACTCCAGACAAGCAGCCATCACCGAAACTTGCCAGTTCACAAGGACTTAGCACCCTGACTAAACGCAAGCGTTCGTAATTTGGTTAGATTGCACCAAGTTATTAAGGTGCAAACCTCGGGGTTTAACATGAAAGTACCTACTCAACCCATGCTCAGAAGCCACATTTTAAAAAGCCTATAACTCAAGAACCAATTAATACTTTTCAAGAAATCTTCAAAAGGCACCTCACTGGCCACTTCTACCCTGGAAATCTCAATCACAAATCCATATAATTTATACTCTAGATGTGAGCATAAAAGGCCAAAAAAGAGCAGGTTTTCTTTTTTTTTTACAGTTTCTGAATCTCAAAATCTGGATAAGCATCATTACAAAACTTGTCAAATCATAAGAACTCCGCACCCTGACTGTGCATGCACATTTTCATGCACTTTTATCTGGTGGCATCAAAGTTATTAAGTCTGAAATCTCACAACATAAAACATTTTCTTGTGAACATAAAAAAAATATATTGTGCAAGTAAATATTTTTATTTTTTAATAGAAAAAAGGAAAAATACATTTCATTTAAAGGTGCAAAGTCAGTATTGGTAGTACAGAGCAGGTTAGCATTATCACAGTTATGGTTGGAATTATCAAAATCAAGTTGAGAATATTCTATAAATACATATATAATATAGATATATAGAAACTACATTTTAAATAGGTTTACTGAGCATCTTTAAATTGCCTGTTCCCTGTTGTATTATAGTAGTTATTTTATAAAATCTTCTTTGTCCAGTCCTCTGTTTTCTTATTAAAGATCTTCCATATTGGATCATATTCTACAAAATGATTATTATTGTAAAGTGCACTCAGAAAGAGTTGTTTCCACTCCAGTTTGGAAACCCTGGGGCCATATTTTTCAAAACAGAGACATAAGCTGCGACAATGGTAGCTTGCGCCTAATGCTGGTGTGTCCAGGACTCTGCACCTGATTTTACATGGGGCATGGTCCTGGCACCTAAGTCCACTGCTTGCAGCAACTGAATAGGTGCGCCAAATGGATGGTGCACACAGAAAGAATGCTGCAAGTACTGCAGGATAGTGTGTGAAGCCACACCCTTGCATGGACCATGCTGGTGACCCTCCCAATGCCATGGCCGATGTGCCCATCAGTGGCACTACAGTGACTCAACACCCCCCTCTGCCCCAACTGTGACTGTAAATAGCCACCCTGGTGATCTAGTGGTCCCCCTTCCCTGCCCTGACTGTGACTGTAAATAGCCTTCCTGGTGCTCTAGTGGCCTCCCCACCTGGCACGTAGTGCCCACAACCCCACACCCCCCCAATCCATACCCGAGATTTGGTGACCGGCAAAGTCCTCCACACGACACCACTGCTAGCTGCCGAATGAACTGTCAATGCATATACTGTATATAGTACACGCACTGATAGTTTATTTGGCAGCTGGCTGTGGTGGTGTGCAGAGGGCTGTGCTGGTCGCTGAATCTCAGGTATGGATTGGGGTGCAGGGTTGTGGACACTACGTCCAGTTTGGGGGCCACTAGAGCACCAGGGAGGCTATTTACAGTCATAGTCGGGGAGGGGACCACTAGATCACCAGGGTGGCTATTTACAGTCACAGTCGGGGGGAGGGGGACCACTAGATCACCAGGGTGGCTATTTACAGTCACAGTTGGGGTGGGGAGGGGGGACCACTAGATTACCAGGGAGCACCCATTGGGGATGGATCAGGGCAGGCCACACAGTGCCACATACTGGACGACCCTCCCAGGAGATGTGTAAGTACCATTAGATCAGTCCTTTGCTGGTCTAATGGAACTTGCACTTAGTTCTTGGGGAGGTCTTTGAAAATTGGGAATTGAGGGCTGTGGCAGTCTGGGTCTGCCGCATGCCCCCAGCGCCATTCCGCAGAAACTTTTGTGGCACAAGGCAGCCTGCTGGGTGACACAGGCTGCCTTTGAAAATAGCTCTTGGTGCTGCCCTTGGCGCAAGGTGCCTCTTGCATCAGACTTGTTTGATGCCAGCACCTTGCATCATACTATGGCCTTTGAAAATCCGGCCCCATATGTTTAAGGGCCAGTTCCAGTTTTTCAAAATCAGTCTTTTACTGCCATGACATTGGCCCTTAAAATTAACTTATAATTAATATCAATAACTGAGACACTGTACATTTCTAAAATTAGAAATTTATAGTCCTTCCAGTATCGGCAGATGAAACCTATCTTTTCTAGGAAAACAATGGAGAGTTCCCACAAGCCATATTTTGTTTGCAGTGCCAAAGGTATGGAGGAAATAAGAGTAATAACATATTTCTAAATCAGGACAAGCAAGGCCTCCTTGTTCTTTGTCATGCATAATTTGGCTCAAAAAATCCTGGGTGCTTTGTTGTTCCAAATAGCATTTCAAAAAAGACAATTTTTTTCAAACCATTGGGGTGGGATTGGTGTTAAAATTGTTTGCATTCTGTATGCCAAAATGGGGACTGCTACCATTTTGATAATTTGGATCTTCCCCCAGGCAGACAATAGGAACTTTCCCCAACCTAAAAAATTGTCTTTCAAGGAAATAAATAGTCAGTCATGGTACATAGTATAGAAACCATCTAGCTTATTAGTTATGGTAATGCCCAGGTATCTCATTCCTTTATCCTATAAGATCACATTTATTTATTTATTTGCTTTTGGTAACCGGGTAAGCAGCTAGACAACAAGTGCCTATTTTCAGGTGCAACCCGGAGAATTACAAGGTAATTATACAGGAGAAATACATAGTCAACTTTACAATCTGGAGCAGCATACTCCAACAGTGGTATTTACATGGGAGAATACATAATCAACATTACAATCTGGAGCAGCATACTCCAACAGTGGTATTTACATGGGAGAAATACATAGTCAACATTACAATTTGGAGCAGCATACTCCAACAGTGGGATAAGACATCAGGGATTATAAGGCGATAGAACACAGTAACGGAATTACAAATCAACAATCACAGATTTCTAACATACAGGCCTGGGGCAACATGGAGGTATAAGACCTCCCTAGGTTGAATAAGAAACAATAAATCACATATCTACTGGTAGAGTGCAAACACCGAGGCGGCGAGGGGGCAAGAGCCTAGTAGGGGTACCAAAGCAGATGAGTTGGTGAGCTGTTAGGGCTGGTCATTAGGTGGCACACAGGCAGGTCGCAGCAGATTTCAGGAAACTCCAAAGGGAGGTTTTGAAGGTGCAATGAGAGGGGGAAGCACGCACTTGTGGGGGAAGGGAGTTCCACAGCTTGGGTGTGTGGGAGGTAAATGCTCTATCCCCAGTGAGGGTGCGGGTCTTGGGGACCAGGCGGGTCTGGAATGCACAAGACCTAAGCTGGTAGACGGGGGAGGCATGTTTCAGGGGAAGGGCAAGCGAGGCAGGAGTGGCCATTCGAATTATGTTGTTAATAAAGTTTCCCATGTTGTAGATCAGGTGTTTTTCTGGGGGGAGCCATTCCAGACGAGAGTAGAGCATGCATTGGTGGGTGAGGCAGGGGGGCTGCAAGTGCAAAGCGGCATATGTTGTTGTACGTGGTGTCCCACTTGGCTAGGCTAGAGGAAGGACTGAGGCAAAGGCAACAAGACCATAGGAGAGGGTGGGCAGTAGTATCCCCTGGCAAGTGCCAGCCAGGCGGGCCGGGCAAGTGTAGTCTTTAGCCCTATATGCTAGGTCAAGTTTGCCATTTGTGGCATTGCATATGGTTCTGATGTGCCCGGAGAGGCCGAGTTGAGGTCAAGGGTGACTCAAGGTACTTAGCAGAGTCAATTATCGGCAGGAGGGAGTTTCAGGTACCATGAATTTTGAGGGGCGTTATGCAGGAGGAGACTTTTGTCATGGTGCCAAAGAGCATGGCCTGTGTTTTCTTGAGGTTAACTACGAGTTTGTGCCCATCCAGCCATGCTCTGATGCGAGAGAAGTCCGAATTTAGTTGGGCATTGATGCTGGAAACATCAGGGGTGCTGGCTAATAGGACAAGGTCATCCACATACATAGTAAGGTGCCCTTCTGTGGCAACGGAGGGTAAACCATTGACAAACAGGGAGAACAGGATTGGTCCGAGGACAGATCCTTGTGGTACTCCACTGTAAATGGGTAGGAGGGGCGAGAGGGTACAATTGAAGCAGGTGAGTTACTTCCTGTCCCCAAGGTAGCTGGTGAACCAGTCAAGGGAATGATGGGAGAAGCCAAGGGTCTGGAGTGTGGAGAGGAGGAGGAGATGATCTACATGGTCAAAGGCTTTGGATAGATCCACAAATATAGCCCCCGTCAACTTGACCTGGTTGGTTGCCGTCCTGATCCTGGTTGTGACATTGAGGTGCTGTGGCTTTTGCGAAAGCCATGCTGACAAGGGGAAAGGACATTGTATTCATGGAGGTAGTGGACAAGTTGCGAAACTATAGCTTTTTCCAGAAGTTTACAGGCAGCTGACAGTATGGCGATAGGACGATAATTGTTGATGTCCTTAGGGTCGCCGTTTTTCAGGATGGGGACAACCCTGGCAACTTTCTATATGTCGGGGATGACCCCTGTGATAAGCGAGGCATTGAATATGTGGGCAAGTGGTCTGGCAAGGTATGGGGCCCCCAGGCTGAGAAGCCTGGGTTCGAGGCCATCTTGACCCTCCCACGCGTGGTGAGAAAGACCGGCAAGGAGAGCCTGGGTCTCACTCACAGTGATCTTCTTGAGGAAGAAGGGCGGACGGGAAGGTGGGGAGCCGCAAGCGTGTGCTGGGGCGGCAGACTGTGAAGGGGTGGCGGACGGCAGGTCCGTGAAGAGGCGGTTAAAGGAGGAGGCAATTGTTAGGGAGTTATTGCAGTTGGCCTCACCAATTGTCATGTCAGTAACTTGAGCTTTGGTCGAGCCACCAACTAGATTTTTTATGTTCATCCAGAAACGTCTTGGGTCACGTGCGGTGGCAATCAACGCAGAACTACAGTATTGGCTTTTTGCAGTACGTATCGCCCACTTGCAGGAGTTTCTAAGCTGACGGTACTCCTGGAGGTCATTTTGGTTGTGTGATGCCCTGTACTTTGTCCAGGACTTGTCACACCACTTCATAAGAGATAGGAGCTCGCTGTGAAGCCATTTCATGGCAGAGCCTCTGACTCTCCTCTTGGATAGGGGAGCATGCCTATTCTGAAGCGGGGCATATGCCGCAAGGAAGAGGTCAAGTGCTGCAACGGGGTCATGCATAGCCATGACATGGTCCAAAGTAACACCCTGCAGATCCTTAAGGGAGTTCGGGGTTATGAGTTTCGAGTAGTCCCTCATAATAACCAGTCTGCTGGGGACCTTGGGTGGGTTTGAACCCCATATGCAGTAAACCGGTGAGTGGTTTGAGATGGAGTCAGGAAGGAGTCCCAATTTAACAATTTTGTCGAGCCGGTTGTTAAGGACCCAGTCAATGAGCATCCCCTTGTCCCCACGATAGGAGAGCCTGGTGGGTTCTGCGATGACCTGACTGAGGGAGAGGCCGGAGAGTATTGGTTCGCACAACTTGGCATTAGGTCCCAGCCAGTTAATGTTAAGGTCGCCAAGTATGAGGAGCTCGTTGGGCCCACCTTCTCCCGGAGTAGCTCCAGGCGTGATGAAGTCCCTGCACTCCCCTTGGGAGGTTGTATGTGCACACTATGTGCACCTTCTTGAGTGTTGCCAAGTGGGAGAAGTAAGTGGAGGAAACTCACAGGGCGAGGGTCCCTGGGTTTGGTGCGACACTATGGAAATGTTTAGTTGTGTCTTGTGGTATAGAGTATCCCCACCTCTTTGTTGCCAACCCTGTCAAGTCTAGCCATGCAGTAGCCGGGAGGAGCAAGCCGAGTCAGGGTGCGAGGTTTTAAGCCCGTTTCAGTAATGCACAGGACGTCAGGCTTGTAGTAGGCAGCCAAGCAGATAGCTCCATGTGATTCTGCAGGAGGCTACGGATGTTCAGGTGGGCTATCTTTAACCTTTAGCTGCCCCAGGAAGGGGGCAGTAGGAGACTGGGCACACAGGGGACCCTGGCTGTGGTGGATGGGCCAGGCTGAGCAGAGGGGCATGTTTCAGAGGGTGTGCAGCCCTGAATGCAGCACCCTTCGCAGGGTCAGCGGACCCAATATAGAGTGTCAGGTAGGGTGTGGAAGGAGGGATTGGTGTGGGGGTGAGCAGGAGTGGTACTGGTAGAGCGGGTAGCTAGAGACCGTGGGTAAAGGGCAGAGGGAGTGAGTGTTTGGAGGGTGGAGAGATCCCTACAGGAACAGCAGGAGTGTGCAGCTGTGAGATCTAGCAGGTATAGGGGAGTGACTAATGCAAGTAATAAGGAAAAGCCCCTAGTGGCAGAATGGTATAGCCTGCTTATGGAGAAGTGGGCTGATAGGTTTTTCAGCACCACGTGACAGCGCTATAAAAGTGAGTGACGACCTGGGGCAGCCGTGGGGCTAATGCTCCACTCTGTAGAGCCAGTGGCAATGCGGCGAGAGAGGACTACCGCGTGGCACTGTGGTACCACAGTCCGAAGTCCAGGGCAGAACACCACATGAGTTCACAAGAGTCAAGGTAAGGCACTGTGTACCAGCGAGTTTCGAGTTTAGCATCAGGACAGTCAATATAAAGACAACTCCTACTCCAGTTTGGGGAATTGCGTTGTTACCTTCTGTGGGAGCCTCCTTCTGCAAGCGAGTTCTTGGGGGTGGGGTGGGGTGGTGGAGGCCTAGTCGGCAGCCCTCACGCACCACGGGATGATCCTGTACTCGCGGCACCCTTCTGTGGGGAGCCTCCTTCCATAAACGAGTTCTCGGGGGTGGGTGGTGGAGGGCCTAGTTGGCAGCCTCACGCACCACGGGACAATCCTGTACCTCCGCACCCTCAGAGCCTCTGGATGGGGTATTTTGAAAGTCAACATTTCAGATTTCATTTCATTGACCTTATATCTAGCTACCTTAGAAAAACATCTAATCGGTATTTGAGGTTCTGTTAAACTTTGTTTTGGGTTTTGCATTAAAAGTAACAAATCATCCGCATATGCATTTAATTTTAATTCCTGTGATGCTAACTTGATACCAGATATTAAATGGTTTGCACTTATTTCTCCCAATAACATTTCCAAACCATTAACAAATAAAGACAGGGACAAGGGACACCCTTGTCTGACTCCTTGATGTAGCGTTAGAGGCTCTGAGAAAGAACCATTAACTTTTATTTGTACACTGTGTCTCTAATATATAGTCTTAATAAACTCTATATATTGATCAGGAAAATTGAAAATCATCATAGCACCAAAGAGAAATCTCCATTCTAACATATCAAAGGCCTTGGTGGCGTCAAGTGAAAGAAAAGCTGCTGGACTGCCTGAATTGATGAGATATTCTATTATGAATTGTATTCTGTGCAAACCCAATTATATATTTCTGTTTGGAATAAACCCAGTTTGATTAACATTTATGATTTTGTCCAACCGTGGAAGTAATCTATTATCCAATATTTTGATATATATCTTATAGTCAACGTTAAGAATGGCAATAGGCAGCCCGGTGGCATTGAGGGTTGAGGCGCTGGATGCCACACCTCGTGTCACACCGGCGACCTGTGTTTGGGAACAAGCCCGGGCAGCTAGGGGTCAGCCGGGGAGGAAGAGATTGAGCATCCTGAGGACTGCTCTCTCTTCCTCGGGGAGGGTTGGGGTAGTGATCGCTCAACCTCTGGCTGAGGCTGGGGGGTAGCCGAATGAGCATCGCAGGTGTATGCCAGGGGGGTGGAGCCACAGTGGGTGTTGCCTTGGTTGCTGGGCTCCACAGGGAACATAACCACATAGAAAATCCTCTCCACCGTTGATGGCATAGCGCTCCTTGCATTCCACAGTCCTGGAGTCGGGCCCAGTACCCTCCGCTTCTCCAGCCCGTGGCTCAACACTATGAGATAGAGTGCCCTGGGCAGGGGCGACCCTTCCCGGAGGGCACCTGGGGATGCCCAGCACTGGAGAGGAGTGGTGTCAGGTGCGGGAGGCAACGCAAGGAGGTAGAGAATGCACCAGAGAAGTTGCGGAGAGAGTTCAGTGATGGTGGGTGAAAATAGAGTTCGAAAAAAAAAACAATGGCAATAGGCCTGTAGTTTTCTACTCTGGAGCTGTCTTTATCTTGTTTGGGAATTAAAGATATATAAGATTAAGGAAGCTGGAAGTTTATGGGTTATTTGGATCTGATTGAAAGGTGTTTCTAAAGGGAACCCATGGTTGGTTTAACATTATTAAAGCATTCTAAAGTAAAGCCATCCAGGCGGGCTTTACCTTTTTCATATTTTGCATAGTATCTGAAATTTCTAAAATTGTAATCAGTTTTAAAAGGGCTTCCCAGTCCTGTTCTAAAGTTTAGTTGCAGAAGTTTTCATAATTGGCAATCTCATTATTTGTAGGGTTGCAATCAGAGGTCTGACCAACACAGAACTGAACTTTTTGGACTACAGGTTAGCTACAGGTTAGCTACCAATGATTCTTTTTTCTAAGTTATAAAAATAAATTTAACAGCAGATAGCTACCTGTTGGTGTGGCCTGACTTTTATTCATATAATATATGCAAAAATGCAGAGACGCTGAAACTTCCTTTACCGGGACCAGTTCTTTAGGTTCTAAAACCTTTTGGTGGTTTCGCTTTATTTTGTAGCGATCATCTTGGTAACAAAGCATTTTCTCCTCTGATAAATAAAGCAGGAGAACGGGAAAATGTTGATTTGGTACAGGAGACTTTTGAACTAATACTTTACTAAACTTAACTTTATGTCTAAAGAGGAGCTAGAACAAGAAAAAGACTTAGTAAACTCTTTCAAAGCTCCAACACAAAACAAACTAAGTTTCCAGAAATAAATAATAAGGACATCAAGCAAACAAGCTAAAGAAGAGTTTAAAGAGCCAGACAAATAAAGGTTTAAACAATTACAGGTACCGTTCAAAAATTGCTGCAGTTTAGCAGGCCCTTCAGTTTGAAAAATGGCTCCAAAAGTTGATATGGAAGGAAAAAAAGGGAAGGCAAACAGCTAAAAGTAAGCCATCTCAAACTGTCTCAGATACTAATTAGATAATTGAAGACATTAACTTACAACCAGATGAAGAAGTGGCAGGGACCTCAAAAGAACAAACGAGCCAGAGGTTATCAATAAACCTAACACCAATTTTAATGTTATTCTTTGGTAACCAGGTAAGGCCACTAGGCACAAGTGACTGTTTTCAGGGGCAATCTGGGAGCACTGGGCAGGTAAGTGACTTGCTCAGAGTCACATAGTATGCAAGTGGAGGCTAAGAGAATCAAACCCAGGTCTGGTCTGTTTGATGTACTAAGCTTGTTACTCTAACCTCTAGGCTATACTGCCAGCCAATTGCCCTGAACAAGAGATGTCTCATGACCCCCCACCTGGGCAAAACAACTAATCTGCAATTTTCAAACTTTTAAGTCTTCTTTTAGACAAATTGCAGCAGTTACCGAAGCAATGTGTAATTTAAAAGAATCACTTTCTAGTATTGACACTAAATTAGAACAAGGTATTAAAAGAATCAATGAACTCTAACTTCATCAATCCCAACTTGAAGACTCAATGATTCCATTGACAAAAGAATTAAAGTTAATGCAGAAACAACAAGGCTTAATTCAAACAAAACTAGATAACCAGGAAAACCACACTCAGTGGAAAAATATTCATATCTTTGGTTTGCAACCAGATTGGGAAAAAGGAACCTCACTTATGAAGATCATGTTTGAAATGTTTTCTTTGCTTCTAGGAACAGAAGATGGCATTCCCGCTATAGACAGAATTCACTGGCTGGATTAGATAAACAAAAATGGAAACCAAGGAGCTAGACCGGCAATATTAAAGATGTTTACATCATGAGGAAAAGACAGGATTATGAATGCCTTTCACAAAACTTCTGACTTTAAATTCAAAGATCAGCAGATTTATTTATGGCATGGTTTTTCTAGGTTATTGTGGGAACGAAGGAACCAATTTAGTGGGGTACAACAGCTACTATGAAACAAGCATTTGTCAATGCCGAATGTTTGCTTGCTGGCATTGGCATTGGTAGTGTAGGAGTTAGAGAGATGCATAATAGGAATGGCAGTGAAGTATTGAACTGAAGCCAACTCCACCACCACTCTGCAGAGACTGACAGGTATTGGGATGTGCCTTTGGGTTGTCAGGCATAATGGCCCGCATCATTTCACCACCCTACCGTGCAGACACCAACAAGTTATCACGGTGTGCCTTGGGTCTTTGGGCTTATGCTCACCCCATTCCATAAGGAAATATGGTGAGATGGGTGCAGTATAGGAGAATGGGGTGAACTTTGGGCCAAGAGTCCAAGGCACACCTAGATGCCTGTCACTGGCTGCAGGGTGTGGGTGGGGGTGGAATGGCATGAGCATTACAGGCAACAATCCCAAGTCACACCCCTGATGCCTGTCAGTCTCTACAGGGTGGGGCGTTATGGTTGGAAACCCTAATGCCCCAGGCGTTCGTTGGTATTTTCACTCCAAATTTTCAACATGGGTTTTGTGACCCCCACCTCATGAACAGTGGCAATATCAGTTTGTTAGCCAAAAGCTGATTTTGCACAGAGACTACGCCATTTGGCACCCCAGGTGCAAAAACACATTTCGAACAGGATGTGAAAAATGAGAGCTGTGCTGTTCATGGGGAGGTGTAAAAATGGCAATGTTGAAAATCTGGAGTGAAAATGTAAAAAACTGGTGAAGTCATGAGCGTGCATAGAAACAGCGCAATGCACACCCATAATGTAATTAGTTTGGGGATTTTTTACAGCAGATTGTCAACACAGGTATTTTGGAACCTCCACTCATGAACAGTGTCACTGTGATTTTCTTAATCTGTCCCAAACATTGATTTCGCACACCGACTATGCCATAGTGTGCTACATGCACGAAAACACATTTTGGGCAAGATGTGAAAAATGACAGCTGTACTGCTCATAAGGAGGTGTGGTAAAAATGGCAATGTTGAAAATCTGGAGTGAAAATATTAAAAATTCACGAAGTTATGAGCATGCGTAGGCACTGCGCAATGCATGCTTGTAAAACAGTCATTTTTGGGAATTTGTTCACCAAATTTTCAACATAGGGTTTTGGGGGGCCTACCTCATGAACTGTGACACTGTCGTTTTTGTTACTCAGTCCTGAAAGGTGGTTCCACGCAGTGACCGTGAAATCGCCTTTCGGGACTGAATAACAAAATGATAGTGACTGAGTTCATGAGGTGGGGCCCAAGAACCCATGTTGAAAATTTGGTGAAAAATTTCCCCCAAATGGCCGAGATATGCACCAAAGTTGAAAAAAAAAATGTATGCTATTATACAGCTTACCAGCATTTCTTCAGTTCGCGGTCGGCTTTGAAGAGTGCAGATGTGTTCGGTCCACGAAGATCATCACGCTGGGCTCGGGAGGTAAGTATGGGGTCGGGGGTGTGGGGAAGTGGTTGTGCAGAGGGTAGACATGGGTTGGGGAGGGGCAAGACAGTCAATGAGGACTTTTTGTTAACAGGGTTTTTTTCTTTTAGGAAGACGCACAGGACTTTTGTCATGCTGGGGTGGGCTTCATGGGTACCTAGAAGTCTGTGTTTTTGTTTGGGGGGGTACAGTGGAGCCGATGGGGGATTAGGCACCCCTGTCGGCCATAAGGACTTTTGTCATGCTGGGGTGGGCTCCCAGTGTGGCACCTAGAAGTCTGTTTGGGGGGGCAGTGGAGCCGGCGGCGGATTGGGCACCCCTGTCGGTCATACAGTGTGCGGGGGCAGAGGGGAGTGCATGACCATGCTGGGGTGGGCTCCCAGCATGCTACGTAGTGTTTTGGTGGGGATGATGAACTGTCTATGACAGTTCAGATGCAATCTTCAGCGTACATGTGGGCAACATGCATACTGCCGATGGCAGAATGCAAATTGCCTACACGTTACCACTGCTGATTGTGGCAGTGTTTTTCTCAGAACTGTATGCCACTACATCTGAATGGCTGTCATAGACAGCTCGGATATTCATTGGCGCAGTGCAGCCGCGCCTGCAAAAGGGAGCAGGTCATTGAAAGTGGGGGAGGCACACCTACGAAAACTCTTATGATGGCACTATGTTTCTTGCACATGCATGCAAGCAAACTTAAAAAGGAATCAGAGCTTATGTAACCTACCCTGCAAGATTGAAAGTGCTTCTGAACAATCAGATTTTATTTTATGACATTGTTAAAGAAGCCATAACAGACATGAAAGTTCGATTACCAGAGCATTTCATCACTTTTGAACTGGATTAAAAGGTATTGCTCTGATTAATCTTTCTGCCATTGCATTTCCAGAATGAGGTGTGCGGGGGGGGGGTGCACACCTTTTCCTCAAGTGTTTGTATGGGGTTACCAGATGAAGGTCTATGGCAAATTGGAGGGGAGGTGGACTAAAGAAACAGTCAAGGCACCAGAATTTATTGTTAACTTTTGAGTTCCTTGAGGGGTGGGTGGGGGTCACAGGGTGAAAAGAGGCATTTCTTTTTTTCTTTAAAGGTATTGGTTGTTATTTAAATTAGGCAGCACGTAGAGGTATGTTTCTTTTTTTCAAATGTTATTTACTATAAAGGGAGCATCCTGGAATGTGAATGGGGTCAATTTCCCTATTAAAAGATATATGATTCTAGCACAAATCAAGAAACTAAAACTAGATGTGGTGATGCTGCAGGAGGTCTCTCAAAGTACAAATAAATTGAAAAATTAAAAAAAAAATGGTCAGGGTCACTTTACTACTTGTTAGTGGTATCTAATAAAAATGCAGGTTGATTTTGTTAATTAATAAAAAAATTTAAAGAAAAATTAACAGATCATATAACAGACTCTCATGGTAGAATTGTAGTAGTTAAGGCAGAGGTGGAAGGACAGAGGATAATCTTTGGTTCCATTTGTGCACTTTTCAGGGGCTACGGCAATTATTTTGACTGAAATGAATAAACTTACATACAAGTGGGACTGTACAAATATAATTATGGCGGGGGAGGTTAACTGTTCAATGATCCTGTAGATAAAACCTCCAGTTTCTCTAAATGGGATAAATATAAATCCAGGCTCCTACAGTCATTTCTTGAAACAAATAATCTTATTGATTCTTGGAGAGAATTACTTGAAAATGTTAAAGATTATACTTTCTTTTCTGCTTGTCATAAAATGTATTCCCATCTGGATTATATTTTCATATCTAAAGAACTATTAAGTAATAGTCCATCAATTCAAACTAATACTGAACCACTTTTGACTTCAGACCACCATATGGTCAGTTATGATTTAGTTTTGGATTCTCCAAAGAAAAAGATGGCATGTGGAGACAATAATAATTTATTAAACAAACCAAATATTTTTAAAAGATTGATTTGGTTATAATAAATTGTATGACTGATAATAATATTGCAAAAGACAACATTATAGACTGTTGGGATGCTCTAAAGGCCACTATCAGAGACCACATGATCTCAGAAGCCTCCTGGAAAATTAAAAAAAGACAACAAGGACTTAAACAAGTAGAAGAACAACTTAAAGTACTAGAATTAGAAGTTAAAAATGGAGAGTCATCCAAAATACAGTCGCTTGTGGAATGAAGGAAACTTATCACATCAACCGAAATTTACCAGATAAAACAGTATTGGACCAGACCAGAGGGAACAGAAACTGGAAAGAACAATTTTGCCAAATGGCACCAGAGTTATTAAGGTGCAAAACCCTGCTCAGGGTGGTGGTGGTGGTGGTGTGGAGGCGCTGGCTGGGTCATGGACGTACTTATTAAACTAATAAATTGGTGATAATGAACTTATTATACTAATAAATCTGTGGTCACTGATTTATTAGTATAGTTTTCTGATAAACAGACAGCCTTCTGTGTCTACACCTATTTAGTAAATAAATAAACATATAGGCCCAGATATTCAAACTGCGCCAGACCGTGGTGCAAGCCTGGGCACAGCTCAACATGGCTGCGCAGGGGTGTGGCCTGGGCGATATTCAACAGAGCTGTGCTATGGCTCAGCAGCTTTGAATATCGCACCTTGGCCACCCGCAGTGTGCATAGTACAGTGGCACTGCGCCAGTGCAAGTAGCCAGAATGGAGCATGGAGATGCGCTAGCACAAATGCCATTGCGCCATTCACAGCACCTGCGATATTCAAATGGGGACATGCAAATGGGGCCATAATTTATGCAAGGCACACATGGGTCCATTTGCATGTCATTATGGCTTCATTGCATCAGTGCTTACGCAGGTGTGCCGATCCCCGATGACTTGTGCCTGGCCCTGCCAGGCAGCGGCAGATGAGGGACGATGTCCCCTGCAGCCCGATCATGGGCATTTGTCTAAAAGAAATCCTCATCTAATATCCTGGTGGTCCAGTGGACGCTATGTGCCCGATCGCGGGCATCAGTATAATAAACACCCGTCCAATATCCCTGGTGGTCTAGTGGACGATCACTGCCCGATCGCGGGCATCTGTTTAAATCATCCCGACCAATATCCTGGTGGTCCAGTGGACCACACTCTGCCCAATCACGGGCCTTCTGTAAAACATAAAAACATCCTATTACCCTGGTGGTCTGGGGTACCCCCTCCCCACCCGCCCACTGGGCCCCACTGCCCGCTCCCCGGTCAGCGGCGGGTGGAGCACCACCCGCCTGCCACCTCGCTGCCCACCGACTGACAGCTTGGTAGGGCTGCACGCCCGATGGTTCACAGCATGAGCCAATGGGCGTGCAGCCTCTCCCCACACATTCAGATATGTGAAGATCACGCTGTGAACCAATGGGCGTGCAGCCCACTGCAGCTGTCAGTCGGTCGGCGGGTGGGGCAGCAGGTGGGTGGAGTGCTGCCACCCACTGGCTGACCGGGGATTGGGGCAGTGGGGCCCAGTGGGCGGGTGGGGATGGGGGGGTACCCTAGACCACCAGGGTAATAGAACTTTTTATGTTTTACAGATGCCCGCGATCGGGCAGAGTGCAGTCCACTGGAGCACCAGGGATATTGGCTGGGGGGGTGATTTAAACAGATGCCCGCGATTGGGCAGCGATCAGTCCACTGGACCACCAGGGATATTGGATGGGGGGGTTTATTATACTGATGCCCATGATTGGGCACATAGAGGTCCACTGGACCACCAGGGATATTAGATGAGGATTTCTTTGTTCTAGACAAATGCCCGCTGACAGCACATAGAGGTCCACTGACCACCAGGATATAGGACAGGGGGTTTATTTAACCAGATGCCCATGATCGGGCAGCACTCGTCCACTGGACCACCAGGGATATTGGAGGGGGTTTTATTTAAACAGATGCCTGTGATGGGGCATGGGGGTGCACCGTCAGCTGCAGCAGGAACTCTGGTGGCCACCCACAGGTGGCAGCTGCCGTGTTGCGCCCTGCAATGCGGCAGCTCACCTGTGGGTGGCCATCATTTGTTCCTTTTTTTGGGCTTAACTTTGTGCAGGCACAAGTAGAGGTTGTGCATGCATGGCTCTGCACATCCTGGGCTGAATATCGGGCTGTGCAGGTTATGCATGGGCACGCCCCCCCCTGTGCCTGCATACATTACTGATGCGCTCCGGCGCATCAGGATTTGTGCGGCACACTTTTCCCTTTTGAATATCGTGCCGGGGAGCATCAGTGGGTTGCGCATGGTGCAACACTGTTGTGCCATATGCAACCCTTTTGAATATCTGGGTGATACAGTATATGCATATTTATTGCAAAAAACTACGTTAATGCAGACATTAGGGTTGTGGAATGTAAAGCGCACAAAGAAGGAAAATGAAAAATATTATGGATTTGGGTCTCCTGAGTATTGGTAAATCAGTAGTGGGGTCTTACTTGGGGTTTTCAACCCTAATGCCCATCCCTCCCCCAGCCTATAGCCTCCTGTTTGAAGCACGAGATACAGCTCCAACCTAGTGCCTCACAGTGATATAATATGGCCAACATTATTTGTCAGATCCTGAAGACATCACATTTGACCTCATCTGATCAGGGAAGGGGGTGGGCATTTGGGTAAGACCCCACCACTGAGTTGCCAATACTCTGGAGACCCAAATCCCTAAAGATTTTTATTTCCATTCTTTGAGTGCTTTGCATTCTACAACCCTAATGTCTGCATTACCATAGTTTTTTGCAATGTATTTCTCTTCTTTTTCGGATAGTGGAATTGTATTCTCATTTACGCAGGTCCCTTGACCTGTGCCAAATGAGATAAATACAGTATTGGAGACAGTCCTGACCCAGTGCATGGGGCCAGAAGGCTTGGCATGCATGTCAGTACCTTGTGGGTGAGGTTCCCTGACTCACCACAGGGTCTGGAGTCTGTGCCAAAACACTGTTCCATCCCTACCCAGGCCAGGGTTGGTGCTGCATGCTGCAGCACCTTCCCCATCAGCCTTGTCCCATTAAATCACCTCACTGAGTTCACACCTGAACTCAGCTCACTGGCACAGTAAGGCAGCATGTTCCCCAGTGGTGCTATGGACATCCCTGCAAACAATGTTACTTAATAAAGTCTTTGTTTTTTAATATTTTGACCCCAAACTTTCAACATAGTCATCTTATGACCACACCTCATGAACCTGGTAGGTGAAAATATTCAAATCCCTGCCAAAATGCCATTGCATACTACAGGTATGAAAACAAGTTTTGGACAGGATGTGAAAAATTAAAGCTGTAATGTTCATAAGGTGGTGTGAAAAAAATGGCTATATTTAAAATTTTGGGTAAAAATATTAAAATTACCAAAGTTATGTGCCTGCACAGAAAAATTTTAATGTATGCTCGTAACCTGGGCATTTTTAGCAATTTTTTCACCAAATTTTCAACATAACCTTTTTGGGACCCCACCTCATTAATAGTGTCAATGAAATTTCATTAACTGGGCCCAAAAGGTGATTTCATGCAGCAACCCCGAAATCATCTTCCAGGCCCGTGTTCATGAGGTGGGTTCCAAAAAATGTTATGTTGAAAATGTGGTGAAAAAATTCCTAAAAATGGTGAAATTATGAACGTAAGTTCAAAACGCCATTGAAATACATTACAGCACTTACCTTTATTCCTCAGTTCATGGTTCGGCTTTGAAGAGTGCAGACGTGTCTTGGTCCACAAAGGATGACAGTTTTCAACCTCCAGTGGTAAGTATAGGGTAAGGGGAGGTGGGTGGGGTGGTGGGTGCTCAGTGGAGGGTGGGGGGATGGCAAGGATGACGAGGGAAGGTTTTCTTTCTTTCAGGTTTAAAAAAAAGGTGTTGCAGGAGAGTTTTCGTTTTGCAGGAACCAAGGGAATTAATAAACTATTTTGGGACACTGGGGATGAAGTCCCCAGTGTCCCACACTGCTGGAGGGGGGCTTGTAATGCTGACATGGGTATTAGGCTCCTGATGTTTGCAACTAGTAATAAAACAACAGGCTGGGGGGGGGCATCCGACACCGGGGATGGGCATCCCGGTGTCGGATTATACAAAAAATAACTACAGAAATAAATAAATAAATACACTGCTGCTGGGGATTGGGGTCCCCAGTGTACAGATGCAGTTTTTAAAGACGCAGCATAGTCAGGATGGTGGGGCTATAATGACAGTAGCACTGTCCCTGACATATGAGTCATGACATAGCTTGGTTGCTATATGATGCAGCTGTCATTTCTTAGTAAATGATAGCTGTTTCCTACAGTGCAACTGGCTATTGTTGCAAAAATTCAGCTATCCATAGAACCTTGATTTTTTAAACAGAGTATGCTCAGAAACATGACTTTTTTCTCAGATAATTTAAAAACTACTTAACTGTGAGAGGTAAATACAACAAAAGCACATACCTTGGACCAAACTCTATCAACCCTGAAAGCTTCAGGTTTCAAATCTCCTTCTCCCCCAAAAGATTTTATTGTCACCTCCCTGAAAGAACCACTGGAAGTCGTATATAAATTTAAATATCTTGGCATCTGGCTAGATAACAAGCTCTCATTTCATGAGCATATCGAGGAGTTATCCAAGAGGCTCAAAGCACGGCTGGCATTCTTTTTCAGGAACAGGTCTCTCTTCCCTCTTGCAACCAGGACCAGGCTTGTCCAGGCTACGTTCCTACCATTGCTTGACTATGGAGACTTAATCTATACCTCCTCTGCTGTCACTAACCTAAGCAAGCTGGACGTTTTTTACCATCATGTCCTTAGATTCACCACTAGTTCCCCTTACCGTACCCATCACTGTGATCTCTACGCAGCTGTTGGTTGGACCTCACTCGCCACCAGATGCTTGATCCATGCTGGAATCTGGACCCTTAAGATACTCCACAATAAACTACCGAGTTATTTAATGTCTCTTATCCATATCACCCACAGTGCATATTCCCTTAGGAAAACAGACTACATCCTACTAGCTGTGCCTAGGACCCATACTACCTTTGGTCATCGAGCTATCTCGTATGCACTTCCTACTATCTGGAATCTTCTCCAATCCGTACTGAAACTAACTAGCCTCATCTCTATTAACTTCTACAAATCTCGAGCAGCTTCTAAAATGAAAGATATTTGCAACTGCCATTAAGCTTACCCCCTATCCCTTGACAATCAATTGTATGCTGAATGGCCTGTCCTTTCCTTGGCTGGAACACAAAAACTGCCATAACTGCATATGGACTATATTTGTTAAATGCCAAGACCCCTTTCTACCTACTCTCATTCCCCTCAGTCCCAGTTCTCCTAACTATCTCTTACTCCTGCCCACTCTTTCTACCCCTCCTTCCCTCCTGCCAATCCTCTACCTTCCCCCTCCTTCTTTCTTATCCTCACTTGCCCTTGCTTATTTCCATCTTAAATTCCCTACCTGTGCTATGTGTGTATTTAGTCCCTAGTGATAACTTGTTCCAAGAAACAACTTTTAACTAAACCAAGTGCTGCTAGGTGGCACCCTATCATGAAATGTATTTTTGTAATCAATGTATGCACTTTAATCAGCTACTTTAGCTAATGAATACTCTATGTAAATTTTCTTAGGACGTTGTATATGTCCCAGGACCTCCTTGTGAATGAGCTTGCTCAATGGAGTTTTATCCTGCAATAAACTTGAACTTGAAATCCTCATATTGTTTCAGTTATTGGGGGGAGGCAAAAGAAGTCTTAAAACTTTTTAAAAACGGTGATTTTTACATTTTGTGCACTTCTATAACTTTGCCCCCACTGAACCGATCTACATGAAAATTTCAGGATCAAGAGATCATGGTGTGACAAATGCACTCCGGAGGTCAGACCCTCTGTTCCCACAGTGTCCAACATCGAAGTGCAATATGTGAACAGGAGAAAAACAGGGTAACCCTCCTGTCTGTTTTGTGTCCGAACCACTACCATTCTCGAGTCCTGGGGTCAAATATGAACCCCTTTTCACTAGCACACAGGTAACAGGTATGAATATCACACTCTCTTTGGGGAAAGCAATGCAATATTTAACCCAGTGGGCACACAACCTAGTTCACAATCCCCCTTCTGACTCAGTTGAGACCTAGGTATTTCCTTACCTTGGTGCATATGGTGGCACACTATATGCAATTTAACAGTTCTGTCAGAATTATCAACACTGTTCCAGCATTCACACTCAAAATGAGAAAAAGGCTCAGGCAGGGTTTCAAGGAAAACAGAGTTTACTAGAGTTAAAAATAGTAAATAAAATACAAAACACAGAACATATAACATTAATGGTACAGTCATAAAAATCAATGGACAAGTATAACCAAACCACCTTATACTGAGTAACTGATCCTACCCCAGTTTCAGTTGGTAAATAGTGGTGCTGAAATTACCTAATTTTAGTAGAAGTGCTTCTTAGAGTTCAGAATACAAGTGCCTCTTGAAAGTCCAAACACAAGTATACATTGTTCCCTCTGCAGCTTGACAATATCGGGGGGGGGAAGGGTCCCACCCAACTTGTGAAGTCACAGCTCTGTGGTGATGCTGGCTGTGAGGTCACTCTCATTCCTGCATACTGAATTAGTCACATGCATCTGCACGCTACTACACATTACACTTAAAAAAATATATATTCTTCCTAATTAGTGAGCCACAGAGCATGAATTATGACAGGTCAGAATTACCCCTTTGATCTTCAGAAGAACATCCCGAAAGACACTTCTCTTAGCTATGTGAAGATTTTCACAGGTAACTGTCAGAGTTGGCTTACCTCCTGATGTCATAAAATGCAATATTTTTTAACAGGTTTCCTAGGTTCAAAGTAGTAGCTGGTTTTACAGCCTGTTACAACCTGGTGTCTAAAGGAAGCTCTTAATTAGTTTTTCCACTGGGTCAGGGATATGGCAGATTCTTCTTCTCTCTCTCTGTTCAAATCCTATGTTCCATGATGCTTTGCTGCTTGGCCTGTTTTCCTAAGTAGAAGTCTAAAACATATATTTTATAGCAAAAATATAATACAAATAATAACAAGCAGACAGCTATTGTCACACATGGCACAAAGGATGTGCTTTCAAATTTCATGTAAATCGGTTGGACAGGGCAAAGTTACTAAAGGGGCACTGTCAGCTTTGCCCCCATGTTTTTTATCACTTTCAAGTAGTGTGCCTGCTGGCACATACCTATGACATTTGTACCCTGGAATGCATCCACAGATCCAGAAAATAGGCAGTTGTACCTGGTTTTGTAATTTTTTGTGAAATTTCTTGTTCGCTCGGTTGACCCACCACCGGAAGCATATCATGGCTGGGAACGCACACCAGGCATGAGCGCATTCCTGAGTAGGATTTTATACCATCGTCGCTGTAAAAGGATGTTGCCTCTGTGAATTCAGCAAAACAGAACTGCTCCTAGTGCTTATGAATCAAAACCGAGCACTACAAGTATAAAAATTTACATTTCCAGACTGGCGCTGAAATCCCGTGCATGCACAAAAGAGACATGGGTAAAGATCCCGTGCATGCGCAAGAGCATGCTGCCCTTGCGCATGCACGGGATTTCAGCTCCGGTCTGGAAATGTACATTTTTATACTTGTAGCGCTCGGTTTTGATTCATAAGCACTAGGAACAGTTCCATTTTGCTTAATTCACAGAGGCAACATCTTTTTACAGTGATGATGGTATAAAATCCTACTTCGGGAATGCGCTCGTGCCTGGCACACATTCCCAACCATGATATGCTTCCGGTGGTGGGTCATTTAACCGCAGACCGAACGAACAAGGAATTTCACCAAATATTTCAAAACCAGGTACAACTGCCTATTTTCTGGATCTATGGATGCATTCTAGGATATAAATGTCATGGGTGAGTGCCAGCAGGCACACTTCTTGGAAGTGATAAAAAATGTGGGGGCAAAGCTGACAGTGTCCCTTTGAGGTGCAAAAATTGGGGTTTAACACTAAAGTGATCCTCAACCCTAATATAAGGGTTGGAAGTGTCCTGCTTCCTGACAGGCTAAACAAGTTCTGAGACTCATATCTTAATTCTCCACAACTGCACAGGCTTGGGCAAGTTCAGGCTAGGGATTTGAAATTTGGGTAACCTGCATATAGAATTCATGAGACACTTCACTCATTCTTGATTTCCATGACAAACATGGTTGCCTCCTTTACTCATGTATAAAAACCTTCAATTGTGCCCTAAAAATAAATGCCCATTAAATTAAACTAAATAAGTAAATAATTAAAGTTTCTTTACATTCATGAGTCCCTCCTTACACACATACACAAATCCAAAAAATCAAGTACTGTTCAGAGTTTCCACTGCTGGTGTTTCTTTGAACACCAGGAAAAATTGCCCTCCTATCCTTACCAGTTTGCCAGAGAACTCCCAGCACCATACCCTGCAACCAATGAAACTGAGGTTCTGGCTCACGTGAGGCATGTGTGTGTATGTATTATGCCAGACAGTGAAATTCTTTAGAATTTTGAATTCATGTATTCTATGTTAACATTCAATATGTGTGTGGGCGGGGAGAGGAGGAGCATTCTACTATTGGGATTCTGCAGAGTTTAAAATTCTTGTATTCCATGGTAAACAATCACACAATGTATTGACTGTGTAGAAAGGCAGATGCCTGACAGGTGAAAACCATCTCTGGAGGAACTATTTTACATTTTTTAGCAGTAGTTTATTATATTTTATGTGGCTTTTAAAACTTTTAGAGTGTTTGGCTTGAAAAGCTGCATGTGAACCCATTTTTATGTTCAGTAAGACACTTCGGGGTGTTGGTTCTGCTGGCTTTACCAACTTCCAGGGGGTGAAGACACTGGCCTGTGGCCTCATGCCTTACTATATCCCTGGGCATATGGTAAAACCAGGCGACCAACACACAGTTGTATCTTATTGCTTACATATATTATAGGGGCATGATAGTGCCCCTATGAAGACCTATGCAAGAATGGGTGGGAAATATGCACCGGAAGTGCATATCCAACCTGCAGAGCTCCACACCTGTGGACAGGTGCGCACAGGCCAGGATTTACCACTGGCCACCACCTGTCCATGGCCCCACCTCCCCAGCGCACAGGTCCGTGCAGGGCAGCTAGGGACAGAGTAGTGGACCTAGCTGGGCATCCAATTGGATGCCTGTCTTAGGTCCCAAGTGTATCCCTTGCATGGCAGGGTGTGGGTCCGGGTGTGTGAACAGCACCAGCAGACACCCAGACCCGTGTGATTATGCCCCATCTGGCGGTGGACCCTGTGGCCAAGCCCCTGGAGCATGGGTGCCAGCTGCTGCACTGCTACACCTCCCCACCAACACATGGCAGCCCCAGCACCCATGCAGCAAGGCCCCCCACACATGCCACCACATCCCTCTGGCAGACGAAGTGCCCCCTACCCCCACACATGACCGCCCCTGTCCCCAGTGTGTGACATAGCTCCTCCACCCACCGCTACCTCATCCAGTGTTTATCAAGTGCTCCCCCATGCACACAAGTGCCCTGGTCCCACACACTCAAACCCTGAACCCATCCCTCCAGACACTCATTGGCAGTCAGTGGCTCCCACACCCCATGGCATTGACATCCCCCTTGTACCTGCATAGTCAGTGCCATGGCCAGATGGCCAGTGGCACAGCCCTCACACACCTCCTTGGCTGCCGGCCATCCAAGTGATGCTGGGAATGCATCCCATAAATAGGCTGTGTGCCCCAAGGATCACTTGGATGGCTGGCGGCCAAGGAGATGATTGGAGGGCTGTGCCGCTGGTCATCGAGCCGTGGCACTGACTATGCAGGTATGGGGGGGATGTTGGTGCCATGGGGGGTGTGGGGAGCCACTGACTACCAAAGAGTGTCAGGGAGGTTTGGGGAGACAGGACTGGGGGTGGGGAGGCTGCCGAGTTGGCCAGCAGTGCCCATCGCAAGAGGCTTGCCTGCATTTGGACAGTGGAAGGGGTGTCCATCCTATCACAGCCCATGGTGCATGTGGCCAATGTCTGTTATGTCAGAGGCACCACTATCCGACCAGTACAGGTCAGGGAGAGTGTGTGTGGACATGTACAAGGATGGAACAGTGGAGCCTGGGGGTGTACTGCAATCCAGGGGCAGAGACCCCTTTGTGGGAGGGCTGCAGTGGCCAGGAAGCACCATGGTTGTGTGCTGGGGTGGGTTGATGGGCATGGGGAATGGGTGCAGGGGTACCATACATGTTGGACCATGGCAGGAGTCTGTGTGTGCCACAGTGCATACAGCACTTATGGCAGGGTTCCCCCTAACATAACCTGCAGACAGTTATGCACCCTCTGTGGAAGGCACTATGTGCCTTTGTGCATGGCTCATAGTGCTGGAATGCCCCCCACCAGCCCCTGGTGCATTGCGGTCCCGCAGCTGAGGGATCAGGTGTGGAGGAGCTGCATGCCCCTGTTAGTGCATCCCATGCAGGGGGCACAATGGGTGCAGAGTGGCTATGCACCATGGATACGTGGTGCATAGCCCCTCTGCACATTCGTGCATATGGCCCATAGTTAGGGTTGAGTAGGCTGTTCAATGTTAAACCCCAATTTTTGCACCTTAATAACTTTGGCATTGTTTGACAAGACAGCAAGAAATTTGTCATATGCTGTCAGACTGTCAAAGTCTCAAGACATGAAAAGTTTTGTGACTGCATCTTGTAATGATTTTGAGATAAAGAGCGCCAAAAAATGATGAACAACCCTATACTTAACATTGCATATTTTTTGCTCTCACCTACAGCCTAGACAGTGTGGAATTTTTTCATGAAATTTTCAGGTTTGAAGGGGCCTGTGCCAAGGGTGTGTCTTTCGAAGATTTGGTGAAAAAATATTATACCGCTTTAGAGTTATAACGATTTTTGCATTAACATTCAAGTTCGACTGGTTTAAAAAAAAACTTTTGTGAGTGCTTATTTTCATGATTTTCTTGTCGTGTGGAAAGTAAAAAACAATTGTGATGGCTGCCATCTTGTTTTTTTTTACAATTTACAAACTGGTATAAGAAGGAAATACTGCGGTAAAATCAAACCCCAGTACCTGTATTTTGCTGAACAGCAGTTGTTTAGCTCAATTCTGTTACTGAATTTCAAAAAATATCTCCTCAAACCTATCCTTCTGTATTGGGATTGCTTTGGGCCATTTCTTCACTTTTACCATTCTCAACTTGTAATTTTTACCTGTTGTGCAGTAATTTGTGACGTTATTTGCAACATGTAATTTGCAACATGTAATTTGTGACATGTTTTTATGTAAACTAAGGTAAATGTGGATCAATGTATTTCAATGGGGTTTTGAACTTTGACAGTTTTAGGTCTCTAGGGTCTTGGTGAATCAGTGGTGGGGTCTTCCTTGGGGTTGTCAACCCTCATGCCCATCCCATTGATGGAGGATGCTGGGCGGTGGCCCAAGGAACACATGAGTGGTACATCTCCACCTGAATCAGAGTGACAAAATTAGAGTTAAAAAAAAAGTATTGCACTGAAGATACTGCTCTGCATGCAGCACCTGGCCATGTAAATGTACAGAGTGCTGTAGTTAAGGTAGAAGTAGAACTGTTCTACTCCTGCGCTTAACTAAGAAAAGGAGCTCCCAAAGGTCAGTCCTGGCCCCCCTGCTATTTATGATTTATATAAATTACCTTGGGTCCAATTTAGAAGAATCAAAACTGCATTTGTATGCTGATGACACTGCACTGTATGTCTCCAGGCCCACCACTGCTTCAGTAGTGACTGACTGTCCGTCTGCATTAAACTCACTGCAACATGTAGAGGACTGTGTATGGGCTACCATACAAAACAAGCCTATGTTTGAATTGAAAGGTGTCTATAGCAACCAGGAACCTGAGAGCGAAGCTCTAGAGGTCTCCAGGTTGCCTTGGAAACTTCAAGATTTATACTCAGGCTTATCTGCCCATACACTATTTTTTTTTGTATAAGGGAGCTGCACACAAACAAGCCTGACAACAGTCACATTTATTTTAAAGAAAAAGGCAAAACTGGTATCTTGGCTCATTACGCTTGTCTTTTCCTTTTGTTTTCACTCTACCTTGACAGCATCACTGTGGTTCATGGCTTTGTCACAAGGACACTTCCGGCACACTGCAGTAATGCTTCTGATGGTTTGGCCTAGACTGGGGGAAGGTGATAGGCTTTTACTGCACTCTCAGTATTGAATATTTAAAAAACATCAACTCTGACAATTGCCTACACTATTTAATTTGTATCACCATTGGTGATCGGAGTCACAGCTTCATACTATTCAGGGACAAGCTAGAATTGGTGGACTCCTACAAGTATCTGGGACTTTGGCTGCATAGCAAAATCTCTTTCACCATACACGTTGACACCCAGTGCAAGAAGCTACATGCCAGATTGGGATTCTGCTATAGGAATAAATGCTATTTCATAGCTGATGCATGAACAAGACTAGTGCTTGCTGCATTCCTACCAGGACTAGACTATGCTGACCTGATCTACAGAGGTAGCACTGCCCACACACGTAGCATTTTTAGATATCTTATTTTTGAATGTAGCAAGATGGTGGCCCGCTGGACTGACCTCTACACAGCAGAGCTGGAGCAGAGCATATTAGGATTTTTACAGTATTTTTATTTGAATTTGTGGTCATTATTATTTTGTTGTTATTTTCCTTGAATTTTGTAGCTGTCTTAGTATTTTGCTTGTTCATTAGCTTTAGTGACAGTTTTAGCTTAGCATTAGTGAGTTATGGTATCTTCAGTGAGGTAGCTACTGGTAGGTCATGTATCGGGGATTTAGGTGGCAGACAATTGAGTTTGGAGCTCCGGAGTCACTTTGTTGAGGAGTTGTGACTCTGTGATTTCTTTTGGAGCAATTTCTGTTGATTCGGAAGTACTGATATGGAATAACTGTGGCCTTACCTTTATGGCCTGGCTCGAGTTGGTGCGACCGCATTGTCTGGAGGATTGAGGGAGTCATATGTGTCGAGGAGAGTGGCAAAGGAGTGGATTCTGACTGGAATCTTGCTGCAGAACTGCTGATGGGGGGAGCAGGGTTGGGTGTGTCATGTTGGACAGAGTTCAACACCTGACTGCTTCATCTTTAGTTGAATTGCTTCCTGGATGGATTTGTGCCTGCTTTTTGATCTCGGAGTCTGCGGACTTGTGCCGGTGGTCTGAACATTTTGATCTGGTGCCTCACCGTTGTTGGATTGGTTGCAGCTGCTAGTACCTCCTGAGCTTTGGGGGGACAGCTTGGTTGTGCCTGGTTTGCGACCCGCACGGGGGTTGGAAGCGGGGCTTGCTGGAGGGTTAGCCCTTGATTCTGTTACTCCCAGGCTGCTTGTGGAGTCAGCCGGTGGGCTAATTCGAATGGGAGTTGAGGTGTTGGGTCTCTTGTAGAGTTGAGGGGCAGTCATCTCTGGAGCACTGGGGGGGATTTTGCGGCTATTGGAATGGTTATCCCTAATGTGTGAGTTGGAGATCTGGAAGTCTAAAAAAGATCCGGGACTGAAGAATCTGGACTGTGCACTGCTTGATTTGATCTTTTATTCCTTTTATTTTTTTATTCTTTACTTTTGGGCTGGATTTTGTTTTATGGGCAGTGAGAGAGCCCCATGACTGTTTAAACTTTAAAGTAAATCTGTGACGTTCTAGAGGGATCGTGAAGTATCACCTAGAAGGCTATTTAGCAGTGAGAGTGCCTAGTAACTGATTAAACTCTATGTAACTCTGTTACTTTCAGGGATGTGAGAGATATCATCTGGAATATTGTGTTATATATAATTCTGAGGAGGTGGGAGCTCCTCAGGTTCATATTGCTAAATTATTTGAAAGTTTAAATTATTGCTTTATCTGCTCTTCATTTTTTCTGCTGCTATATATAAGTTGATTGTTTATTAAGTTATTTGGGTGGTGTGTTATTAATTTGTAATTGTTTTTGTGTGATTGAGTTTGTAGTGTGTGATTTGTGGTGTATTGTTTGGGTGTGAATGATAGTTACTGCTGTCTAAAATGTGTTGGGAAGGTATAAGGACAGTCAGACGATATTCCCCCACTAGGCTTATGGATCTCTGCCCCTTTGACTGTCCCCTATTATCTTTGGAGACCTATAGGAATTGTTAGGCCTCGGGGATAGTCAGGAAAAGGAGGAGGCATGGGAGAACTGGGCCTGGTGGGGGAATGAAAAGGGGCAGTCGGATTGAGGTAGTAGTGACACGGAGATGCCCTGGGGTGAAATGGGACCAGAGAAGGGGGTTCTCCCTGTCTGGTTTCCATACCCAAGGGCTCTGCTGTGTTCAGACAGGTTGCGCAGTCTTCCTCAATGGCCTATCCTACTTGGGTAGTGTTGTGCAATTGTGCAATGCCAGGTCTATTAAGAACAAGACTGCTATAATAGCAGATCTTGTTGGGACAACTGACCTAGCATACATCACGAGACCTGGCTGGATGATAGTGCTGGCCCTATATTGGCTGCTGCTGTTCCGGCAGGGTACTTAGTAATACATTTCCCGAGAGTGGATCATAGGGGCGGGAGTGTAGCCATTTGTTTTAACACTAAACTGGGTCTTGTGGATGTCCCAGCAGGGGTTCACTAAATCCTTTGAATATATTGTGGGTGCGGGTGTGGGGTGTAGGATTCTGCTCATCTACTGTCCACCAGGAGATGGGAAAGAATTCCTAAAGGAGACTGCGGATTTCATTGTTGATACGGTGTTGAGATCCCCCAGATGGTTAATTCTGGGGGATTTCAACGCTTTGCTTGACAATGAACTCTCACATTTTGGTCAAGATCTCCTCCAGCTTATGACTATGCTGGGCCTCACACAGGTTGTTTCCTCCGCAACACATGTTGGTGGTCATTCATTGGATTTAGTGTTCCTCTTGGGGATGGAGATCTCTGACTTGGTGGTGGAATCAGTCAGTTGGTCTGAACATCACACCATAAGGTTCAGTTTTGGGGCTCCCCAAAGGGCCTGCCCCGTGGAGATGGTCCAGTACTACCCTTGGAGGGGTTTGACCCCAGACGGCCTAATGGTGGTGCTGGAGCTATCAGGCCTGTTGAGTGAATGCTTGGATCCAGGGGATCTTGTGCTTGCCTATAAAAGGGCAGGTATGGGGTGCCCTGGATTCCATTACTCCAGTTCATGTTCATCCACTCACTCTTCGCCCAAGGTCCCATGGTTTGATGGGCCTTGAAGGAGTTGAGGAGAGTGGAGCGAAGGCTAGAGAGGACTTGGCAGAAGTTGGGCCTGGAGGCTGAAAAGCTTAGATTGATGGATCATTATGTTGTCTATCAATCGACAATCACCCATAAGAAGGCAGAATTCTTGTCCAGGGAGATTGCTGCTGTGTAGAATCGACCAGCTTAGCTCTTCCAGATTGTGGACAGTTTGTGCAATCCAACCTGTCTCCGGTCTGGTGGAGCATTGTCACAAGAGAGATGTGATGAGTTTGCTTGGTTCTTCACAGATAAGATTGTCACCATCAGGTCTGGCATCCGTTTTGGCCCCTCTAATGGGTGTGGTGGAGGTTGGAGGGAGGGTGCGAGCACCCAGTCTGTCTGATCTGACTTTGGCTGACCGGATATCATGGATGTTGTGAGGGTCATTCAGACTTTGCGGCCAACCAGCTGTAGTTTGGATCCGGGCCCAACATGTCTTCTTGTGGGGTGTGTGGAAAAGATCAGCCTGGTCCTGGCTGAGATGGTCTGGCAATCATTGGAGAGGGGGATCTTTCCTGATCCCCTTAAGAAAGTGGTCATTCAACTGCTCCTGAAAAAGCCCTCCCTTTACCCAGACAGTCTTGCTAACTACAGACCAGTCTCTAATCTGCCCTTTCTGGATAAGTTTATTGAGAAGGCGGTTGTACGGCAGCTGGATGATCATTTGTCTATCCATAATATCTATGATTCTCTCCAGCTGGAATTTAGGAGGAGGCACAGCACCAAGACTGCCCTTGTTTGGGTGCTTAATGATCTCCTAATAGCGAGAGATCAAAGGACCTGTTCCATCTTGGTCCTTCTTAATCTCTCTGCGGCATTTGACACTGTGGACCATGGTGTGCTATTGGAGCACCTGTGGCTTATCTGTGGGTTGTCTGGTGCTGTCCTCAGATGGTTTCAGTCTTACCTTGAGGGTAGGACACAGAAAGTGGTCTCTGGAATTTATTCCTCTGATCCTCTCCCCCTATCCTGTGGGGTGCCGCAGGGCTCCATTTTGGTGCCCATGCTGTTCACGGTGTATATGCTGCCATTGGGAGACATTATTAGGTGGTATGGGCTGAGTTTTCACTGCTATGCAGATGACACTCAGCTGTACATGTCCTTTGCGCCCAAGCAGGGAGATGTTCTTACGGTGTTTAACAACTGCCTATCCGAGATCCAAGACTGGATGAGTTCTAGTTGGCTGAGGTTGAACCCTGATAAGACTGAGGTGTTGGTGGTGGACCCTGATCATTGGAGGGTGGGTGTGTTGGCAGGACAATCCTCTTGTTTTGGCTTGGGATGTCCAGCTAACTACTTCAGACCGAGTACGGAACCTGGGTATTATTTTTGATGATGGTCTGACCTTGAAATCACAGGTGTCAGCCATGGTCAAGGCCTCTTTTTACCAACTGAGGAATATTGCCCGAGTGAAACACTTGGTTCCTTCTGATGATCTTTCTATGTTGGTCCACGCCTTCGTGACCACTCGCCTTGACTACTGTAATGCCCTATACCTAGGACTCCCGGGGGTTGATGTGCATCGCATGCCGCTAGTGCAGAATGCAACTGCCAGGCTGCTGACTGGTATGTTTAGGACCAGTCATATAATGCCTGTGCTTTGCGGACTGCATTGGCTGCCAGTGTGATGGCGTATCACCTTCAAGGTCGGTTTGCTGACCTATAAAGCCCTACACGACCAGGGACACTGCTACCTGCAAGATCTATTTTCTCCCTACTGTCCCTCCCGACCACTTCGATCCACCGATGAGGGATTGCTAGAGATTTCCAGGGTGCGATTACAGACATCATGGGCCCATTCTTTTCGCTTATATGGCCCTGACCCCGAGGAATTCTCTACCCCGTCAGATTAAGGACTGCCTGACCATCCAAAGCTTTAAAAAGGAATTGAAAATGTACTTGTTCAGCCTAGCATTTATGAATGAAGATTAAATAAAGTGTCGCCAAGTTATGATTTAGATTAATCAGAATATTGTTTTATATTTATGGTTTTAATGTTTTATTGGAGACTGATAATTTATGTACAGGCACCTTGGTTTAAGAAAGGTGCCTTTTAAAGAAATAAAACTTGATTTGATTTGATTGATGAAGTTGTATGTACTCTATCACAGGGCCCTCCGCTTTATAAACTAGTCTATCCAAGGGACCCAACTGTGTACCCTTTATTCTACTGTTGGTGGCCATCCCTGTTCACAAAATGGCTATAAAACTCTAACTGTGGACCTGCAAGGCCCTCCAGAATGACCTACCACCTTACATTATGGCACTGCTCCGCAGAGCCACAAGTTCATATGACTTGAAGAGAAACAGTGTTATTCTCCTTGAGATTCCAAGGTACCTCACTCTGTTTGGAAAAGCTGCACTCAGCTCGCTCATCCCCACACTCTTGAACAAGAGTCAAAACACTCTAAAGCTTGGTTCCCTAACCAGTCTCATTGCTCTTGAAGCAGTTTGACAATAATTGCATCAATGTTTGTAAATGTTGACATCCCCCCGCACCTCATATGATACTATGAAATTATACCATGTATATATGTATATATCAATCATATTATATTTACTGGTTAGTGATGTTTATCAGCTGGTGGCAGTGGCTGGCAAACTCTGTGTAATCCCCCGGGTGGCGCTATCCCAAGGGCTACTACCCCTGCCTGACTGACTACTGGCAGGTTGAGGGGCCTAGGTCCAATGGCGAGTGCCTCCACCCAGAGGTCAGGGTTTGCAGTAGTTAAACTAACTTGGTCACAGCCCTCTGGGACACTGTAACCCCCCTTTCTTCCCACTAGTGGCCCACACAATGCATCAGGAATATCTTCACAATGTACACTTACCCCCAGGACTGGCTCCGTCGACTGGACGCTGGGGACCCTCTGTAAAACAAGATGATACGAAGCAAAAGCCACAGTACAATACTTTAACATAAATGAATACCTCAGACTGTGTAACTTTGCTGAAACAAACAGATTTGATTTATTTAAGGAGCTGTAACAAGGAAGGGGGGAATCAGGTTAATTAGGTTAAACACATTAATAATCACAGTACTGTGCGCATATTCAGAGTCCCAAATTGTCACTTTCACTGGGTACCCAGGATGGGGGGCTAGCCAGGATCGGTGCAGCTGGTTGGGGCCCTGTGATGGAAAAAACACTGGCATAATACCCAAATTGTAATCCGGGGCCGGTTGGCTCAGTTCGTGAAGAAATGAAAAAAACAACAATTAGATGATACACTTGCAATTCGATAAACAGATGGCAGGGAGCTACCCTGCTTTGTACTCACAAACTCAATGTTGGGAACTGGATGGACGGCAGATTGTCCTGGATTGCCAGGAGGAACAGACCATGTGGACAAGGTCCTTGTGACTGGACCCCACTGCAGTTTAGAGCAAATGGATGTAGTCTGGATTAAGCTGGGGTTTACTTCCAGCTTCATGCACTCAATTCACTGTACAGGGGATTTGAAACGTGATTCCCCACAAGCACTACACCATTTATATGTAAAAGGAAAGTACTATACCAGGCAGGCTGCTTCTCTATACCAATCGTAATTACTGCACAATACCTGGAGAACACACACAGCAGATTCAGTTCCTGACAGACCGAGCGCGATTCAGCAATTTCTCCAGTCTTCTACAGGGTGAGCCTGGTTTCTACTCTTCAGATCTCCTTGATTCTCTTCACAGGTCGGATTCAGTCCGAACAGGTGCTTGCACAAGCTGCAGACCGAAACTTAGGACCTTACATGCAATTCCCACGCTAAAACTACACACCAAAGAAGCACACAGCTCCTTGTCTCTTCACTGCCCCAACTCATCTGATCTTTCCAGTAGACAGAGCTGGGCATTTTCTTTGAGTTCCTTCCAGTTCAGTTGGCTGGTTTGGCTGTCACTCACAGTAAACTCCCCCTGTTGGTGGAAAAAAGGCGCTGAAGTCCAAACTACAATTCCAGAAGCATTCCATACAAGTACATAGGTGGCTGGCTCCACAATGAGAGTCCAAGTTCTGATTTGCCAGCAGCAGGCTCCATTTCAAAGGTCCCCACACTGATTGGTCCAGTTCAGCAGTTCAAAACTAGAATGGGGACTAGGCAAACACAGTTCTGACTGCAAAGAAAAGCAGGTTAGACAAACAGTATTTTCGTTATTACTCTAAATGATGTCTGGCAAACAGTTATATCTTTGAAAGTGCTCACTCCTGCCCACTTGGTAATGACAGAAATGGAGCTGATTGCGAGAAGCCGAGTGGGACTCAAGCGGAAACACACAGACACCCATCCAAATTAATTATGTCTGCAGGCAGACAGCTCTTAAAGAGACAGTACCAGAGGCTCTAAAAGCACTCACAGATAAACGGCTTAGACGCTGAACACCATCCAGGCTTGGAGCATTCAAGCAAGCTCCTGGAAGACTTTTGGGAACCCCCATTTGCAGGGGGGTTACATCTGTTGTTCACACATGTGAATAATGAACCATGAATAACGGAGTTTGCCCAAGCACCTTTCTCAAAGGTTCTGCCAACACTTCCCATGGCAGGTGAGCAGCTGCATAGCTGCCTTCGCTTGCGCTCTCAAGTCGCTCGCTCCGCACCTGGAAATCACCAACACGACGAACTGTTTCCTCATCAAGCACCACAAATGAAAACCATATTGCAGTAGTTTAAATAAATCTTAGCTAAAAACAATAAAACATGGCAACCTCTTCTCAATTTACACCAGGGACTGAATTGGAATGTCAGAAGTTCATTGAAGAGCAACAAAACAGAAATACATTAAAAAAGACAAAAAGTGACATCCAGCTGTTTACCAAGTATCTCACAGAGACAGGTGCATTGGCAGAATTCCTAAGTATGCCAATGCCGGAACTGGACAATACAATAGCACATTTTATCTTCTCCTTAAAAAAGGGAGAAATTGTTTAGCGAGAGAGGCACACTAATCTGGAGCTTGATTTCCAGTGCGATCTAGGCCTGGGAAATTAATGACTTACTCAAGGTCACACAGTATGTAAGTGGGGGGCTGTGGGATTCAAACCCAGGTCTCCAGGTTTGCAGCTTAGAGCCTTAAACCACTGTGCTAGACTGTCTCCCCCCAAAAGAGGGCAGATGGCTCCAATTATGAGTCAAAGAACCAGTAAATATAAAAAATAAAACATGGTGAAGTGTGTAAATTTGGATTTAATGCACACTCTTGGTGTGCAATGCCCTCATAAACCCCTCGGGCTCCGTCCTCAGGGTTATGGGCATATACCCACCAGTGTCCTAAAATCTCATTATACACACCTTCTCCATGCATATTCTATATATAATTTGCAGGGAGAATATTCTCCAATAGAGAAACCTAGTTATACTCTCCGCCATTATAACCAGTTGGTTATAATGGCACAACATGCACCGACATTTTCCCTTGTTGTGAGCCTCCAGCGCACTACCACCGAAGGGAGTCGCCACTGCTCATGGCTGCCTGAGCCACTGACACAGACATCCACTGAGAATGTTCTTATTACCTGCCAATTCCTAACAACACATAACGCACTTCAGTCTGCTTAGTGGCTCCAATTCAGGGTTCTCCTGTTCATGCAACAAAAAAACTCAAAAACCTGAAGGTAAAATGGCACTTCAGTCCAACTGCAGCTGAGCTAGTGCTAGTGCTGCTGTTTCCATACATACCAAGACAGAGACATAGCGTGAAACTAAGAGAGAGAGAGAGAGAGAGAGAGAGAGAGATGGGAGGAGGAAGTGATCACAAAGAAAACAGTAAAACTTGTGGCTGTAAACCACAGCACCATCTATTGGCCACACTGTTCCTTTTTTTAACTAAAATGAACTAGGAGAAAACGCCCCCAGCAGTTATATAAATAAAACACAAAGTGGCATGTAAAACTCAGATTTTACAGACATCTCAGTGCTAGATGCTTAAGTAAACCCCTTGACCTTCGCTGTGGTTTATGTAGCATCCAACACCACAGGTGTGTAAAATTTCATTATACACATCACCCTATATATTATTCAATATATATCTTTCCTGTGTCTTAATGTACTTACCTTGCTATGATCCTTATAATTTCTGTACATATTTCTGCTTTTATCCATATATGTATCATGAGTTTTCCCTTGACTGTATTGATTCTACTGTCCTCTATTAACACTGTACCATACCCATACCTATTGTGTACTTTGCATATGCTACACTGTGAACATTTTGTGTGTTTTGGCTGTCCTAACTAGATGTAGAAACTTAAACACAGAAAGATAGAATTTGTCTGCAGATGAGGACTACTTGGCCCACCTAGTCTACCCATTTTTCCTTATCTATAGTATCTCCTTAGATCCTACCTGAGCTCCGGTTCTTTCTCCCTCTCGCCATTCCTTTCCCTAAGATTTCCTTATGCCTATTCCATGCATTCTTGAACCCCAGCACTGTTTTCACCCCCACCACACTGGCTGGTAGGTTGTTCTAGAAACCTACCACACTTTCTGTGAAGTACTTAACATAGAAACATAGCAACTGTCGGCAGATAAGGACTACCAGGCATATACAGTCTGCCTGTAAGCCCTATTCATTGTATGTGGCCACTGACCCTATGTGATCAATGGCTTTTCATCACACCCTTCCCTCTCGAGGTTCCCTTGTGTCTGTCCCAGGCATGCTTAAAACCCTCCACTGTGCTTGCCCCCACTACCTTCTGTGGCAGACTAGTCCAAGCGTCATCTACCCTTTTTGTGTAGAAAAACTTCATCACATTTACCTCTTAATCTTCCTCAGATCTCTCCTGAATCTACCCCCCCATCCAACTTCATAGCATGACCCCTTGTTCTCATGTACCATTATGTCTGAAAAATACTTTCCTCCTGTACTTCATTTACCTCCTTGAGGTATTTAAAGGTTTCTATCATATCACACCCCCCCTTCCAGGGTGTACATATTGAGTTCCTTTAGTCTCTTCTCATAGGGCTTTTAATGCAAACCCTGCACCACTTAAGTCGCCCTCCTCTGGACCGCCTCCACTCTGTCTATGTCCTTCCATGGATGTGGTCTCCAGAACTGCACACAATATTCTAGGTGAGGTCTTACCAGCAACCTATACAGAGGCAACACCACCTCCCTCCTTCTGCTGATGATACTGCTTTCTATACGCCCCACCATCCAGCTAGCCTTCCCAGCTGCTTTGTTGCACTGCCTGGCCAACTTTAGGTCATCAGAGATTATTGCCCCCAGGGACTCTGTCCTGCTGGGTGGTCATCAGTAACATTCCCCCATTTTGTACTCTGCTCCTGGGTTTCTGTGCTCAAGTGCATGATTTTGCACTTTTTCACATTGAAACCTAGCTGCCATACCCTTGACCACTCCTTGAGTTTTCTTGTGTCTCTGCTCATTCTCCCCCCCCCGGAGTATCCATCCTATTGCAGATTTTGGTGCCTTCATGAAAGAGGCAGATTTTCCCCTTCAACTCTACTGCAGTCTCACCTATGATGACATTAAAGAGGACCAGTTCCAGCACCAATCCCTGAGGCACCCTGCTGGTTACTCTCCCCTCCTTAGAGTGAACTCCATTTACCACCACCCTCTGTTGCCTATTCCCTAATCAATTTCTTACCCAATTTATTACCTTATGACCTACTCCTAAGCTACCCAATTTGCTAAGTAGTCTCCTACGTAGACCGGTGTTGAATGCCTTACTGAAATCTAGGTAGGCCACATCAATGACTCAACCCTGATCTAGTTCCTTGGTCACCCTATAAAATAAATCTATCACATTAATTTGACATGATCTCCCACCCATGAATCCATGCTGTCTTGGATTTAGTAACCCATTAGATTCAAGATATTCTAGTATCCTGTCCTTCAGCAGTGATTCTATTAACTTTCCTTCCATCGAAGTCAGGCTGACTGGTCTATAATTGCAAGCCTTCTTCTTGCTACCAATTTTGTGAAATGGGACTACATCTGCCCTCTTCTATTCCTTTGGAACCACTCCTGTTTCCAGTGAGCTGTTAAACAGGACTGTCAGAGGTGTGGCCAGTACTTCCCTGAGCTCCCTCAATACCCTAGAATGTGCCCCATCTGGTCCTGTTGTTTTTCCACTTTCAGATTAGCGAACCCCTTTAGGATGCTTCTCTGAAAAAGAACTGGTGTCCACCCCCATCTTTTCAGAGTTCCTATTACTCTTGTGTGGCTCATCCCCTTCTCCTTCAACCCTGAACACAAAACAAAACTATTTGTTCAGGATGTCTGCCTTTTTCTGGTCCCCCTCTGCACTGCCTCACCCCAATTGCTTTTTAATCGTACAGTCCCTCCCCTGGTCTTCATTTCTTTTACATATCTAAAAAATGTCTTGTCCCCTTTTGTTACCTCTTGGGCTATTCTCTCTTCAGTTTGTGCCTTTGCACTCCTTACTACTTTCCCAGCTTCTCTGTTTTTCCTGGTACATCTCCATATTCTCCTCCCTCTGTGTCACCTTGTATCTTCTGAATGCCTCCATTTTGGTCTTTACCTTCTCAGCCACCATTTTCAAGAACCATAGTAGTCTCCTTTTTCCTCTTACTTTTACTCACTTGTTTGACGCAAAGGTTTGTTGCCTTCACTATTCCCCCTTTTAGCTTTGCTCACTGTTTCTTCACCTCGCCCAGGTCATTCCCTCCCCCCAACCAGGTCATCTCTCAGGCATTTATCCATCTTCATAAAATCTGCTGTCATAAAGTCCAGGACCTTCACCCTTGTCTGGTTCCATTCCACAGCCGTCCTTATATTGAATCACACTGTACGGTGATCATTGATCCTCATGTGGCCTCCCATCTTGACGTCTGCAACACTCTCCCTATTTGTGAGTACCAGGTCCAGTATTGGTCATTATGAGTGGGTTCACTGACTAGTTGCCTGAGGAACACCCCCTGCTGGGAGTCCAGGATGTTCCTGCTTGTAGCTGAAACTGCAGCTGGGAGGCTCCAATCTACATACGGCAGACTGAAGTCCCCCGTTAGCAGCACCTCTCAGTTTTCTGCAATCTGGCCAATGGCTTCCACCATTGGACCTCCTTGTAAATCAGCTTCACTCAATGGAACCTTCCCAGGTAAAACAAATAAATATAAATACAATACAACACAGTGTGAGGAAATCTGCACTGTACTGGCCCACACTATACCTAGTCTGTGAATAGCGGTAATGGTTTTTCTGTCTGCGTACTGTTATATATATATATATATATATATATATATATGAGGACAAAAACTCCATTAATGCATCAGTTAGGGTTGTTCCACAGCAACAAAGTGAGGAAATTTGGTGTTAGGGTTGAGAAACGCATGAACCCCACTCAGCCCACCCAACTGGCATTGGGGTGCGCATTTTAAGGTCGTCGGCCCTAACTCTCACCCCATCACATGTGTAAAGAAGCAGAGGTATAGGAGAATGGGGTGAGAGTTAGACCAACAACCCCAATGTGCACCCAATGCCAGTTGGGGAGGGTGGGCTGAGTGGAGTCCAAGGGTGTTTTCAACCCTAACACCGAATTTCCTCGCTTTTGTCGCTGTGGAACAACCCTAACTGATGCATTAAATGGAGTTTTTTGCCTCTAATTTCCCTTCTTTTTGAGAATGATAATGAGAAATAGTGAATGTAATGTGGTGGTGGGAGTGCGGGGCCCAAAGGGCCCCGTGCTCCCGCCACATGATATGTTGTCACATAGAAACATGGTGCCCGCAAACAGAAATGGTAATGTGCATGGTGATGCAAAGCAAAACAGAAAGGGAAACAGTACTGTAGACATAAATGGTAAAAATAACGCAAATGCAATGCAAATGAAAATGCAAAGGGTAACACACGTGGTGGCGTAGACGGGAACAGTAAATGAAACGGGTACGGAACCGCAAGCAGAAACGGTAATGGTAACAATAATGTAAGCGCACAGGCTGGTTTTCCCCAAAAGCTGCATAGAGAAAGACAGTGTGTACAAAGAATGTATGCAAAATAATGACTCTCGGAACAGAAAATGAGGACTTGGAACAGTAAATTGCTTGTATCTCAGGAACCGTACAACATAGAAAAAAAAATGTAAAAGCCATATGAATTACCACTTTCCTGGCTAGTTTTGTACCATTAGGGGGCTAAGTATTTTTCCGATGAAAAGTCTGTATCTCGCACCGTTTCCGAGATATGGGCCCTGAAAGGCGCGGCGGACGCCGTAATGTTATCCTATGGGAAAAAAGAGAAGTTTGGAGTGCCATAACTTTGCCTCCCTGTAATATTTTTTCACCAAACCACTGAAAGGTACATCTGTGGGATGTTGGTTGTCTTTCCTGCAAGTTTCAGCCCACAAGACTAAACAATTATTTTACAGCAGGGCTCCAAAGGATTGCTGCAATGCGTCAGATGCCATAATGTTATCTTATGGGAAAAAGCATCAACTTTGGAGTACCGTAACTTTGCCACCGTGTAATATTTTTTCAACAAACCACTGAAAGGCACATCTGTGAGATGTCAGCTAAGTTCCCTCCAAATTTCAGCCCAAAATTCCAAACTATTCTTTTGCAGTGGGGTGCCAAAGTATTGCTATCATTTTCCCACAGCCTAGAAAAGAATGCTATGCTTAATTCTTGAAAAGCTTTGCAAATTATTTTGACAGTGTCACTTAGTCTTGAAAGTACTTTGCGAAAGTACTTTTTCCAGAAATGTGAAAAACATATTTCTGTGGTGTTTTACCCCAAAATAAAGACATGGCTAGCATCCTCGGGGTCTGACTAGGTGAATACAATAAGATTAGGTTGCTAGAGGGTCCCAAATTTAAATGACAAGCATTTTTCTGATCATCAACTAAAAACAAAATGGTGGATTTGCAACAGTAAAAGGGCCGTTTGCGAAAGTAAAAACTGCATTTGCGACACTGTCAAACTTTTTGTTAACTTTTCCCATTGACTTATAATGGGAACTTGTTTTTTGAACCATTTAATAGTTTTTCATGAAATCTTTGAAAGGCACATTTGGGACCCTGGCATACGTTCCCTGAAGATTTCGGACCTGTCATGCAAACCGTGTGACCTGTGGCGCCAACCATAAATTCAAAAAGCGTGATAGCGTAAGCGAATCGCGGCAATAACTCTGCAGCTGTATATCCGACTGGTATGGAACTTGACAGATCCCAAGGTGTATGGGTCTTGATCATTGTATTCAAATTTCAGGCAAATCCGTCAAATGGTTGCAAAGTTATTAAGGTGCAAAATTTCTGTTAATATGTAAATGGCTCCTCAACCCTAACTATGGTAGCACTACTGTGCTACCATTATATATATATATATATAGATATATATAGATATATATAGATATATATATATATCTATATATATATATATATACACACACACACATATATACTGTATACCATCCTCTCCTCCACATCCCTTGAGGGCTGCTGCCTCTCTCACTATGCTTTCCTAAATGCTAAATTCAAATTTGGCTCACTCCCCTGCTGCCTCTCCTCCCTCTTTTGCTGCGCCCTCCCACCTCCTATTTCCTCAGCGCCACTAACTCCCACTCCCACTCCTTCTCCACTGCTTGTGCCAAGTCCTCTGTTGGTCAGTGTACTTTCTCTTGCTGGCTCCCTCTACTCTGGTCCTCCCTCCCAGCCAATATTCATGCCCCCGAGGATACATAGATACATAGATACATAGACAGTGTTGCAGATATGGGGGCCTATGGCCCACCGGTCTGCCATTTGAGCTGTAAGTTCAGTTTGTTTTCCTAGAGTCTGTTTCCCCTACCCCTGACCTCTAGAATTCCTTTATGTCTATCCCATGCATTCTTAAATCCGTGATTGTTTCAGCCCCCACCACTTCCTCTGGCAGGGTGTTCCACTTGTCCACCACCCGTTCTGTGAAGAAATTCTTTCTCATGTTTCCTCTGAATCGTCCTCCTCCAACTTCATCCCATGCGCCTAGTCCTGGAACATCTTTTAGCTTAAAATAGTGTTTTCCTGCACCCTGTTCCTCCCTGTAAGATACTTGTATGTCTCTATCATATCCCTCTCTCCTCCTCTCCTCCAGGGAGTACATGTTCAGTTCCTTCAACCTGTCTTCATAGGACTTGTGATGCAATCCATGCACCATCTTTGTTGCCCTCCTCTGAACCTTCTCTACCCTGTCTATGTCCTTACGTAGGTATGGTCTCCAGAACTGTACACTGTACTCAGGGTGGGGCTCACTAGTGTCTTGTATAGCGGAATTATGACCTCCCTTTTCCTGCTGGTGATGCCCTGCCTATACATCCCAGCATCCTATTTGCTTTACCTGCTGCCTTGTCACACTGTTTCCCTACCTTGAGGTCATCAGAGATGACAACCCCAAGATCCCTTTCCTGCTTGGTGCATGCTATATCCTCACCCCAACTAATATATTGTGCCAGGGTTTTGTGCCCCATATGCATTATCTTGCACTTTTGCATTGAATTTCAACTGCCAAACCCTGACCATTCTTCAGGTTTCTGCAGGTCGCTTCTCATTCTGTCTACACCCTCTGGTGTGTGTCTACACTGTTACAGAGCTTTGTGTCATCAGCGAACAGTGAAATTCTGCCTTCTAGATCCTGTGCAATGTCACTGATGAAGATGTTGAATAGGACGGTCCCAGCACTGATCTCTGTGGTACCCCACTGGTCACTCTTCCCTCTGTGGGTGACAGCCATTTACCACCACCCTCTGTGTCCTGCCACCCAGCCAGTTACCTACCCACCACACTACTGTCCTGCCCACACCCATATTCCCCAGTTTGTGTAATAGTCTTCTATGTGGCACAGTGTCAAAGGCCTTGCTGAAGTCCAGATAGGCCATGTCCACTGCCCTCCCTGATCCACCTCCTAGTCACCCAGTCAAAAATTCCATCGAGGTTGGTCTGACATGACCTCCCCTGGTGAAACCATGCTGCCTTGGGTCCTGTAGTCCATTGACAACCAGATGTTCCACCAATCTCTCCTTCAGTAGTGCTTCCATGATCTTCCCCACTACCGAGGTGAGGCTGACTGGTCTGTAGTTCCTGTTTCCTCTTTGTTCCACTTTTGTATAAGGGACTACATCTGCTGTCCTCCAGTCTTTGGGTAGCTCCCTGTTTCCAGTGATCGGCTAAACAGGATAGCCAGAGGTACAGCCACCACCTCTCTTAGTTCTTTAAGGACCCTGGGGTGCACCCGTCTGGCCCCATTGCTTTATCAACTCTTATTACTTCCAGTTCCTTCAGGATCCTTTCTCGTGAAAGGACTGTGTCCATTTCTGCACCATTCTCACCCCTTGTACTCCCTTCAGACCCATTACCCCCTCTTCCTCAGTAAAGACTGAGCAGAAATACCTGTTCAATATGTCAGCTTTACTGTTGTCATCCTCCACGCTCCCATCCTCCCCTTCAGTCCCACTATCCCTCCCTTGTCTTTCTTTTTTCACTTATACCTGTAAAAGGTTTTGTCCTCTACCCACTGATTTTGCAATGTGTTCTTCTGTCTGAGCTTTGGCTTCCTTACTGACCTCCCTGCCTCCCTTGCTTCTCCTGGTACTTCTCCCTATCCCCTTCTGCCTGTCTTTTTGTATTGCCTGAATGCAATCTTTTTTGGCTTTCACTTTCTTTGCTACCTCTTTGGAAAACCATAATGGTCTCCTCTTCCTTTTCCTCTTTTTTTTTTTTTTGAAATTTAAGTTTATTAGTTTCAAGGTAATACAACAAAAACCATAATGATCAAAGAACAGACCAGTAAATCCAAATCAGACCAAAAAAAACCCCAACCCCACTGCCCCTAACCAATATAATAAAAACAAGGCACATTCAAGAATAAAACAACATAAAATATCTATCTGTCAATCCATGTGCCGAAAGTATGTACCTTCACCCCTCCTCCCCAAGGTGCACCTGCTAAATCATAAATTAACAGTTTCTGAAATCTGGATATCACTCCTATTAAACAACCTGTCTAATATTCAGACCAACCGTCCAGGTTATAATAAGGGAACATATCTTAACACCACAATAAGATGGTATACTAAGGTAACTACTGCTATGCTATATAGTATGAGGGTCCAGGGATCAGTCGTCAAACTTATCCTTAAGGTAAGCAAAGAGACTGGAGCTTACCCATCTTTTATAAAATAAGTCCATACGGTTCTTATAACTGGCAATCAAATTTTCGGACTGGAGATATGACATCAATTCCTTTAACCAGTCCACGAAGGATAGGACCAACTGGTCCTTCCAATGCCTTAAAACCAACTTTTTAACTGCCATAGATATCAGGGCCATATGGTACCTATGCTCCACACTATCAGAGAGAAGTCACCCAGTATGCAAATTTCTGGAGAGAAAAATCTGCTCAGACCCAGAAGGGGATCCAGGGTCTCCCGAATCAAAGACCACAATGGGGCAACCTTAATACACTCCCAAAAAACATGAATCAGGGTGCCTCGTCTTTTGACACCTGAAGCACATTAGAGCAGGAGTCAAACTTATGCTGAAAAAGCTTGACCGAGTGAAGTATAGGTTATTAACAATGTTATATTGAACTAAACGAAACCTGGTCTCATGCGTGTGATATCTGTGTAGATTAGGCCAATAGGTTCTCCACAATGGTACATCCTCAGGAAGAAGATATGTCCAAACCGAGGGACCACCAACCTCCTCCCCCGAGTTAAAAGTCAAGAGGTAGGAGTATATCTGCGAAATGGAGTGGGGCCGGGACGCCAACATAATAACGTTGGAGAGGAAGGGATGAACCGCCTCTTCCTTTTCCTCTTGCTAACCTGCTTAATGCATAATTCTGTTGTTCTTGTAATCCCCATTTTAAATACTGCCCACTGTTCCTCAACCCTGATTCCTGTCCCATTCCCCTTAATGCCTCTTTCAAGTATCTCCCCATTTTCCCAAAGTCTGCCCCCTAAAATCCAGGATACGTGTTTTTGTGTGGTTTGGTTCTGCTCTTTCTGTGATTTCAAACCACAATGACTGGTGTCACTGTTACCCAGGTGCTCCCCACTGTTACCCCCATCACACTGTCCCTGTTTGTGAGCACAAGGTCCAGTATTGCCTTCTGCCGAGTTGGTTCGTGACCAGTTGCTTGAGGAAGGCACCCTGAAGGAGTCCAGGATAAATCTGCTCCTAGTTGATGCTGCTGCTGGGATGCTCCAGTCCACGTCTGGAATATTGAAGTCTCAACCAGTACTACCTCACCCTTGTCTGCCATCCTTTGGATGGCTAGCATCAACTCCCTATCTGTTTCTTCCTCCTGGGCTGGTGGTCTATAGACCACACCTGTCGTGATAGCTGTCCCCATTTTCCTTTCCAGCTTAACCCACAGTGTCTCTCCCCATTTTGTTCCTCCTGGATCTCTGTGGCCCTTATGTCATTTTTCACATACAGTGCCACTCCTCCTCCCTTCCTGCCTGCTCTGTCTCTTCTGAATATGTTGTAGCCAGGTATGGCCATCTCCCAGTCATGGTTATCATTACACCAGGTTTCAGTGATGGCCTACAATGTCCAGATCTGACTGTACCATGACAGCCTCCAGATCTTCCATCTTGTTGCTAAGGCTCTGGCATTTGCACACATGGCTTTCCATGATTTGACCTCCCTAGACTGCTTCACTGTTCTACTCCAGCCCCTTCCTTGGTTGTCATTTATCCTGGTTCTCCTTGCTTGTCTGCCCTTCTGCTGAATTTTGCCCTTTTCTGCTTATCCACCTCTTGGGCACTAATCTCCATCTTTTTCACACTGCTTTGCAGAGATAGCCACTCCTCTGGTTCACTGGTTCCACTGCTAGCTGTGGGGGGTGAGCAAGTAGGTACCCTCCTTGCTGGCCTGCCACCCCCCCTTTGCTAGTTTAAATGCTTGTCAATGTAGCATTTAAACTTATCATTGAGTGCTTGGATTCCCCTCCAGGATGGATGCAGGCCGTCAGGCTTGAACAAACCTCCATCCCTCCAGGTGGGTCCCCAGTCACCAATGATCAAACCCTTCCTCCACAGCACCAGTTCTTCAACCATGAGTTAAAGTTCCTGATGCATGCACTCTATGCTCTCCTTGCCTCTCACAGGTAGTACTTCTGAGAAAGTGACAGAAGTAGCTACTTGCTTGAGACCCCTCCCCAGTTTCCTAAACTCTTCCTGAACTTCCTTTGGCTCCCCATTTGCCAGGTCATTAGTACCTAGGTGGATAATGACATCCAGCTCACCCTCCGTCTTGCCTTCCCAGTGATCCCCAGGATCTTCCTTCCATCCCTCCATGCCGTGGCACCTGGTGAGCAACTCACCTCCCTGTCCTCCCCTCCTGTGTTCCTAGCTGGATCCCTCTTCGATGGAGTCCCCACCAGGATTTGTTTCCTCCTCCTCTGGGGTCCACTGCTTTCCCCTGAGGGTCACCTCCTTGGCTAACCTCCACATCCTTTCCTTCCACTTCTCTGGGTACCTCTATTTGGTTGTCCTCGTTTGCCAGTGTGGCATATGAGTTCTTGAGTGGAATAGGATCTGGGATGTGCCTCTGCCTGACTGCTCTAACCCTCCCTGAGCCCACTGTCATCCAAGTGCTCCTCGTTCTCGGCATCCTTTGAGGCAGCTGCATTGGACTGGGTGGTCCCTGGATAGGGTGATGGTACTCCTGACCCAGTTTACTTCTGCTCTGGTCTGGCTACCTCATCCCGCAGTCCAGAGAGATGCATGCAGATAGGGCAGCATCTCAGTGTCCAGAAGGTCTGCCTGAATATGGCTGCCCCACAGCCACTGCATTGCACCACTCCCCACATTATACTGCAATTCTACTACTTGTCTTTTCCATACATACACCACTCACACCTATACCTGCTCTTAACCCTCACGGTGGCATCCCCTTTCCTCCATAAATTGCCCTGTATATTGTGTATTGTAAACTGCTATTTGCACAAGCATAAGCTTGTTTTTTTTTACCACTGCATGCCCACATCTACTCCTATCATTTTGAATGACGTTGTTTTGTACAGTGCTGCTGTGCTGTCTGAGCTCTACCCCCTCATTGCAGGACACCTCTGGAAATGAACTGCTGTGGTTCATTAAGCCTTTCCTGGTAAAACGTAATCAGTAAATAAATGATCTCCAGTGGGTACCCACTTCACTAAAAATAATCCTGTAATTTTCCTGCTTCCAGTGGTTTATCATCTACGCTAATAGGTCTGCTCGAATGGTACCCCTAATCAGCATACACCTCCATAGCTGTTTTTCTTGTAGGTGGTAGCTGCTGAAACACAATGAATCCAGCCCCAGTAAAAAGGTCTTTCAGTTTGTTGACTCCCTATTATGCTCACATTTTCCAAAACATTAATTTTTTTCACCAACTTAATTTGGGGATTACCCCGGCTAGTGGGCTAAACTGAATATTAGTTTCAAATAACCTTACCAGCTTCTGCCAGCTTTGCTGACTGTTTTTGACTACTGGAGGTAAGCTTTGTCTAGGACCACAAGCATTGAAGCTGGCTACATCAATTTGGGACACTGTTTAAAAAAATTATGTAGAATGATACTCAAATGACAGTTCTCAAGTTGAAGCAGGCCATTACTTTTGCATAAATTTGGCATAGCAGTAAGTTGATATCTTTAGTCATTAAAATATATTCTATTTAGCATTCAGATAATGGAAGTTCAGAGATGAGAAAATAGAATGATAATGTTGCACATTTCAAGTAGTGCAGTTTAAAATTACAATCACACTGTAAAAGGGGAGGGGGAAAGGATTCAAAGAATTTTCTGTGGCTCCATTACCCTCCCCATAAAGCCAGGTACACAGGATAGTAAAAGGTGATTTTGTATTCAAATAACTGTCAATATTACTTATTCTTCAAATATTTATATACCAGTTTTAGTCCATTAGTGGTGCCATTATCCCTCATTTTCTTACTATAGCAATGAGATATGTAGCAAACCTAGACAGGATGTATATATCTGGTGTCATCAATGACTTCCTCAGTTGATTTATATGCATTATTAAGTTACCTATCCAGTCCTTTCTCAGTTTAGCATACTGTGGATATGCATTACTATATGTTTTTTGCCCTCAGTATTTCCTGTGTAAGAGTTACACTTGATATTAATCAAGCCTGAAGAAAGGCCAGCATATGTATGCATTAATCCCTGACAGAGGAGGGCTCTACTAGTGGATTAATGCCCGGGTTGGGGGGGGGAGTTGGTGCACCAGGCCGCAGGTCAAGTGCTTCCAACCATCCACCGGGCATTAATCCACTAGTAGAGCCTGACTCTGGAGGGGATTAATGCTCTTGTAACATGGCAAGTGGTGGGGAACTATTGTAACACTCATATTAGATGTACATCGACATACAGATTCTGCTGATTGGCGATTTCTGTGGAGAAAATATGATGCAGTTTCCTGATGCTGTAACAGTGCAGATGTAAGAACATGTGCGTGCATGTTACAGGGCTCACATACATTTATGTTGTGTCTACAGAATTTTAGGACATGCTCACATAACATTCCCATGTGAAACATGCACACCTTTACTTTTTCTGTTACATTCTACGCGATGGTTTTAATGTAGTGCCCCTCATTGTTAGATCACCGACATACATCGCAGTACTGCATTATCGGACTACGTATTTTTTCATCTTTACTATGGATATGATGTGACAACAGTGTTTTTTTCTGACATGTGTTAAATATTTCATGCTACCCATTGTCTTTCACTAACTGTGGTGGGTGCATACTTTGGAAAAAAGGCTACGGCTTCTTTTGTTGTACTGAGTTACTTTGGCTGTGGTTCCAAGGCACTTCTTCATGCTACTGACTTCTTTCTGTGTTTCCCGAGCATCGCTAACGTTCCTTGCTCTCTCCCAGCCGTGGCGCTGCATGTTTCCCTGTGCTCGCCCCTGACATTATCTCTCTTCTACTTGGTGTCTATTGCTGCTACATGCACTAGCGAGCGGGCTCTACTGGTGCATTAATACCCGCTTGCTTTTGGTCACCTGATACCCTTCAACAAATCTGGTTTCTGCATTTCACAATGCTGTTTAGTGCCATGTTACAGTTAGCTTTAAGTACTCTCTATTTAACAGTAAAAATCTGAAAAATATTATGGCAAAAATCTAAAAAATGGATACATTGATGTTTTTCAGAGGTCCATTGTAGCTAAAATTTCATATGATGACATTTCACAAATAAATTTATAAATATTTTTTTCATTGAGATCATGCAAACAATACACTTTGTAACATGGCACTAAACAGCATCGTGAAATGCAGAAACCAGATTTGTTGAAAGGCATCAGGTGACCAAAAGCAAGCAGGTATTAATGCACCAGTTGAGCCCACTTGCTAGTGCATGTAGCAGCAATAGATACCAAGTAGAAGAGAGATAATGTCAGGGGCGAACACAGGGGAACATGCAGCGCCATGACTGGGAGCGAGCAAGGAACGTTAGCAATGCTCTGGAACCACAGAAAGAAGTCGGTAGCACAAAAAAGTGCCTCAGAACTATGACTGAAGTAACTCAATACAACAAAAGAAGCTGTAGTCTTTTTTCCAAAGTATGCACCCACCACAGTTAGTGAAAGACAATGGGCAGCATGAAATATTTAACACATGTTGGAAAAAAACACTGTTGTCACATCATATCGGTAGTAAAGATGGAAAAATACAGTAGTCCCATAATGCAGTACTGCGATATATGTTGGCGATCTAACAACGAGGGGTACTGCATTAAAACCATCGCGTAGAATGTAACAGAAAAAGTAAAGGTGTGCATGTTTCACACGGGAATGTTATGTGAGCATGTCCTAAAATTCTGTTGACACAATATAAATGTATGTGAGCCCTGTAACATGCACACTCACGTTTTTACATCTGCACTGTTACAGAATCAGGAAATCGCACCATATTTTCTCCAAAGCAATCGCCGATTGGCAGAATCTGTATGTCGTTGTACATCTGATATGAGTGTTACAATACTTCCTTACCACTCTTGTACAAGAGCATAAACCCTCCGAGTCGGTTACTAGTGATTATCGTCTCGTGGTGGCTGGAAGCACCGACCTGTGGCCCTGCACCAACCCCCCAACCCGGGCATTAATCCACTAGTAGAGTCCTCCTCTGTCGGGGATTAATGCTTACTTATGCACCAAAGTCTTTGAAAAATGGTTCAGTTTCTTCATGCATTCATTTTTCTTGTAGTTCACCCATGAGCCATACAATCTACTCAAAGAATGCCCAGGATTTCTTGTAAACATTCATAAAAGGATGGCCCCTAACTGTCCATCTAGTGGGCCCAGCAACCTTCAGAGGCCATCAACTTGGAAAATAATGCCCAAATAACTGGGCATTTACTAGGGATTAATACCCAGCTAGGGGTGTTGATGCACTGAGGGCCATTAACCCCAGCAAGGACATTAATCCTATGGAAAAGCTTGGATGTAAGAGCATTAGTGAATTATAACTCAAGTTATGTTGTTAAAACAAATGACAATTCAAAAGAGACACTTAACATATGTATGTGCTGCTCTGAGCTATTACATACATTTTTAAGTGATTAATGCTCATCACTGCAGCCAGTGAGAGTGTTTGTTGGACTCATGAATAATTAATTGGACTTACAGTGCTCCTTTTAGATACTGGCAATGTTAGATGGTGCAGGTCTAGCTCAGTGTGTCTTATTATCAAACACCATAGTCCTAGTCGGTAACCTTGTCTGACATCTTAACATACAGAATAAACTCCCGTGCTCTTTCATGCCAGAGATTTTCTACCTAAAGATCTGTGCTGTATGCTGCTGTCTGTGTTTGGTTTTCTGTATATGATGCATGCTGTACTGACACTGTGGTCATTTGTTCTTCATTTGTTGTGCTGACAAATCAGCAGACACAGTAAACCCCAAAATGATTGAAGATCTGAAGGAGCAAATTGATAACATCTGGCAAGAGGTGAGCTTACTGAAGGAAAAGCAAGCACTGCAGACAGGTAAGCAGCTCCTTCAGTTACTCCCATTACAAAAGTATAAGGTTTGCTTTATTATGAACTGTGCGTGTGCTCACACTAGCTGAAAATTCCACACTAAAGTGGAAGGAATGGCCAGAAAGTGTGTGCTTCAATAGCTACTGAGGCTGTTAGGGGGAAAAAAGTAATATCTATAATAATATAATATCATGGAGCTTACGTAGCTTAGTGGTTAGAGTGCTGGTTTAGGAAGTATGAGACTACAGGTTCAAACCCTATTAGAGCCAAATACTCAGTGTGTAGCTTTGAGTAAATCACTTAACTTTCTTACATTCCTGTCTGCAGAGCAGTTGAAATGGGTAGATGAAGGAGCCCACTAAAAATCAACTCTTACATATCAGGTGGGAATCCTGTGGAAACAAACAACTAAACAATATTTAGACAAAATTCAGTTCATCTTCCATAATTTTTAAATGCATTCCATGCTTGTTCTTCATTACTAAATTTGTATGAACACCCGAGTTTACCAGTTCATGCTGTTTATTCCCCTCCTGAAATCACAGTAATTTGACTGTGATATAACAATTGACTGCCATGTAAATTATTGTGATGTTATAAGTAGAGGATTGGGATTTCAGGTGGGTGATAAACAACTAGAACAGGTGAACTCCAAAAGCTAGACATCATGTTTCCATGGAAACTTAATAACAAAGAACACGCAGAGAAGAAATACTGAAACAGTGAATAATTACATATGTCTAAATATTAAGGGCTCAATCCACAAAGCGCTCCTAGTCTTTCTGTGCTTGCAGAGGGCTGGGAAAAGCTGGGAAGTGCCCAACCAGCACATGTTGTGCATGTGTGGTGCACTTCAGGGCATCCACAGCAGTGAATGCATGCCCCCTCAACACTTGATATTCCTGCATGTCTACACCACTTGGCTGGGTCAAGGGCAGGCATGTGTATCTGCAAGATACTTGAACGAATTTCCATGCCAAGGAGGGAGTGCAGGGGCAAGGAGCATTACATGACCCAGTGGTCTGCAATAATGTCAGCCTGCTTGTTGCACAAGTCCCCCAAGGTACTGGTGTGGACATTCTATGGCTTGTAGAGCCCCACGGCCAGTTGCCCCCAAGTCTCATACTTGACATGGTGAGTTGGGGGCCTTTTCTGTATTTTAGTAAATCTATTCTTTTTATAAATGACAAAGAACCTCAGCACAAAAGCACTGGAAGCAAGGTTCATCCTGGAAGGGCACTGGCAATAAACCCAAGTTTCAAAGAAATACAAAACTGCACATGCCCCAATGATGCCAAGCATCATGGGAAATACAGCGTATGCAAATCACCATCAAATAATTTAGGTTCGTTCTGCTTTAAGCTTGGGTGTATGGTACCAAATGGCCTCTCTTACAATCTGCAAAGGTTGAACACAGAAGACACAGACACGTGTTTTAGTCTTCTTAGGACTCATCAGTGTGTCTCATCTGTATCTCTGCCCAAGGGAATGGGGAACTAGCCTGGGTAAAGATACACATGAGGCACAATGATGAGTCCTGAGAAGGATGAATCTCATGTCTGTGTCTTCTGTTCTCAGCCTTTGCAGACTATATAAGAAGCGGGTTGGTACCATACTCTCCTGCTTAAAGCAAAACCAGTCTAAATGTGTTCATGGTAATTTACATATATTTCCCATGAGGCTTTGCATTGCTTCGGTATGTGTAATTTTGTATGTTATTTTTCAGAAACTGTCACTTTGGGATATGGCTGTTATCGGAGGACTGCCATATCCCACACTCCCCTGTTCTGTGTTGAGCAGGAGATCTACTCTCATATCCTGACTGAACACCCACCGTTGATCTCTGATCACCTCCAGCATGACCCAGCTCCTCTGCGCTGGTGTCTGTGCATGGGGAGGGACCTGTGTGTTGATCTAATGTGCTCCAGCAGGACACAGGGACACATCCTGAAGCTTAAAAGTGGTAAATTTAGGGGTAATGTTAAGAGCCTCATCTCCTGGAGGGTGGTGAACCGATAGAAATCTGAAAAGATACAGTATTCCTGCTCAGTCTGAGCTAGAATGATCAGGTCCCAATACTTGGGACAAGTGGCTAGGAACTATGGATCATGCCACGTGCATGCAGATCCACAACTGTGGCCCTGATCCCAGGTCATGCTGGTTGCATCTTGGAGTACAGGCACTGTGCCTGGTGGCCAATCCCAAAACAGGGATTCTTACCCAGAACTATGAAAATGCAAAAAATGCTGTCACATGAAAGACCAAGTACATAGAAAAAATACTAGCCAAAAATAAACTTGAAAAGTTAAAAATTGCTGGGCTGGCAAAACCAACAACCTGGACTCCTTCAGTATTTGAATCAAGCAGAAATGAAGTCAGCCAAAAGCAGAAGAAGCAGCACATCTGAATGCTGCAAGACGTATTTCCATCCCCTTTAAGCCAGATAGCCAGCTGCCAAGGCTCTCTACTCAGGCTGCAGCTCTGAAGTTGTAGTGCAGGCTGAAAGCACTTAAGCACTTAAAGTAATAAGACACAGAGGCAATGTTACTTATGGAAAAAATAAGATTTTTTTGTCAAATGCAAAAGTAGCAAATACTAGGGTATTGCAGGCATTTTTCTTCTTTACCAGGTTTCATAGAATTTTATACTGAAACAAAGTAAAGTGAGCAGTACCACAAAAGTGAACAGAGAGCTAAGGATAGCAGAAGTGGTTAAGGAAAATGACACAACTTTCTTCAGGTACATTAGAGAAAAAGACAAGAAATAGCATAGAAAGGATGAAGAAAGATGGGGTGAATGTGGAGGGTGATATGGGTAAAGGGAGCACACTGAATGAGAAGTTTTGTGTTTATTGAGGAAGGTACAGGAACAATACTGGACAGTGAGTTACAATTCTAGGGTATGAATAGCAACAGATTAGCAATGGGAGGCATAACTAAGGAGCGAGTACTGAAGGGTCTGGAGGATCTAAAGAAAAAAAGTCCTCAGGACCACACAGAATGCACCCAAGGGTATTGAGGGAGACAAGACAATCTCTGGCAGCCTCCTTGGCAGACCTGTTTAATCAATCTCTAGCAACAGGTGAAATGGTGATGGACTGGAGGTTGGCAACCATGATCCCCTTGCACAAGAGTGGAGATACGGGATACCAGGGTAATTATAGGCAGTGAGCCTCACATGTACATTAGACAAGCTACTGGAGACAATTATGGAAGAACAGATAGTCAAATTCCAGGAGGAGCTCAAGAATAGGAATCACATGGGTCCACTACAGGGAGGTTGTGTCAAAGGTAACACTTTAAATTTTCATAAGTACACTGTAACTGTATAGTAGTTGCAATGCCGTTACATGGAACAACTATGTAACTACAATATAATTACCCCTGTTACATGTACTTAATGATGGCCTGCCCTGCAGTTACATTGAAACTGACACTTAAAATAAAGTGTGACTGTGCCAAACAAACTTGATTGATACTTTCAATTTGGTGATATACAGTGAAGCCCACCAGGATGAAGTGCAGTGCTGCAGAATTCGGCAGTAGAGTTACTGCAGCAAACAATACAGTTTAAATGGGAGTTAATCCCTTTGTCATGCAGTAAATCTGTGACACCACGCTTCATCCTGGTGTGCTTCACTGTATATATGGCTGTTTTGCAATCTCCATGGGAAGGTCCTATGAGAAAAAAACAATTTTTCTTGTCTGGAGGACTGGAAGGAGAGGGAGATATGATGGAAACATACAAATACATATGGGGCTACAACAGGGTGAATATCACAGAGCTGTTCAAGCTGAAGAACAGTCAAAAGCACCAGAGGCAGAATCTTAAATTGGCAAGGGGGAAGTTCAGAAAAGACATCAGGAAATATGTGTTCACAGAGCCGGTGGGGTGGAATAGACTGGCCAGCAATGTGGTCAATGCTGGTACTACAGTATGTCAGGGTTCACAACACAACTGAACATCTCCTAGGGGGTAGCAGAGGAGGGGGTGGGGGTAACTCTGAGGGTAAGTCAGAGTAATGCACTGTAGGGCAATAGGGCAGACAAGCTAGACTTTCAGTCTTTTTCTATCCCTATAGTCTGTGTTTCCCATGTGTTTTATTCTACATAGGTACATAGGATTAGTGAGGCAAATTAAGACAGTGCAGCCTCTCTTGTTCACCTTCCGGTTATCCTAACAGCAATAGCCTTAAATACTGTTTCCCTTCAGGTAGCTACCAAGTCTAGTATTGAAACTCTGAACACAATCTACAGTTATAACATGTTTTACCTTTTGTGAATGTTATAAGTGGGATAATCCACTCCAGGTATGCAGCAAAGCTGCAGTTACTACACTTCCTGGATGTGAACTTTTGGTTTTTAGTTGTTTTAACCAGAAGTAGCACACTAAGCTGAAAACTTTTTTACAGGAGTGACTTGGGAGCACAGGAAAGTTAAATGACTTGCTCAGGGTCACACAGTATGCAAGTGGAAGCTGTGGGATTCAAACCCAGGTCTGGTCTGCTGGATGTCACCAGATTTGCAGCTCAGAGCCTAAAACCACTGCACTATGGGATTCAAACCTAGGTCTGGTCTGCTGGATGTCACCAGATTTGCAGCTCAGAGCCTAAAACCACTGCACTATACTGCCTCCTTACCATACTATTGTCACACAACTGATCATGGATTATTCCTTACTTATCACTTCCTCTGGTAATCTGTTCTACTACTCATTAGGTAAAAAAAGTGTTTCCTTATGTCCCTCCTGATTGTCTACCCCAATAGCTTGCACTTATGCCCCTTGGCTCTCTTTTTCAGGATTCTGATAAACAGTCTGTCCTGGCCTGTTTTTGTATTACCTTTCATGATTTTGAATACCTTAATAATAACCTCCCTCAATCTCCTTTTTTTCTAGGAAGAACAATCTCAGGAGCTCCAAACTTTTCTTATATGTCATGCTTTCCAGACCCTTAATCTTTATTGTAACTCAGGGGAGGCACTACAGCCTAGAGGTTTGGAGATCTTGCAGACCTGGGTTTGAATCCCACAACCACCACTGGCATGCTGTGTGACCCCAAGTAAATCACATAAACTCCCTATGCTCCCTGGTTGTACCTGAAAATGAGCTTCTGCCAAGTGTGCTTTTCCTGGCCCCCTTTTTAATTCCTTTATGTCCTGTTTTGTAATTGTGCACTGAAGAGCATACAATACTCCAAATGAGGTCTTACCAGTGCCATGTTTAACAGAATTGTCACCTCCTTTTCTTCTTGATCTCCCTTGTAATGAAATCTAGCATTCTGTTTTTGTGCTCTCCTCTGCTGAGCACTATTTGGACAGATTCAATGATAAATCAATAATAACCATTAAGCACCTCTCCTTCTCAGTCATCTAGTGTTTAAGCTGTGACTAATAAATGAAACACACACAGGTGTTCTACACTGTGAGGTGTGCAGTGGTGCCAGCCAGGAAGCAATGCAATACTGCAGCATACTGCAGAAGAGCTACCTCAGTAAGCATGGTTACTTCAGAGGCAGTTTATCCCTTTTGTCAGGAGGTAACTTGAGTCACTGCATTGCATCCTGGCCAGCACCACTGTATCTGTGTATCAATGTTCAATGTCCAAGCATGTTGCCTGCTGCCAATGCGGGCTTTTGCAGTTTTACAGCTTGTTCATTAATTACTTCTGACCTTTCTGTTCCCCTTGAAATCATGCATGGAACAACAGAAGCCCATATTTATGCAAAGGGGCCTAAATCGAAAACTAAAACCTATATATTGTAAACACACACACACACTGCCCATGTCAAAGACCTTCCCTTTGAACTCTAGGCTGTCTCCCTACTGTTCCAATAGGATTTTTTTTGGGGGGAAAGATCAGACAGAAAGCTACAAATAGCTTTTAAAGGCATATATTTTTACCAAAAAGAACCTAGAGGTACAGGAGTATGAACTAGGTTCTCTGGAACAATATCAAATCAACTAGCACTTTTTATCAGGATGAGCAGAATTGCAACCAAAATTAGACCTTTAAGTAGCCAAAAAACACACCTGGCCAGTGATCAAATACTTGAAAAGATACAAAAACTTAAGTTGTCCCAACCTACCTTATGGGACATGACATTTCAAGTTATTGCTGCTAGAGTAACTAGAGAGATTAAGGGGATATGTGATAGCTAGGCGTGTGATACAGAATATATCTGAATTGGCAAGTGAGCCAGGGACTATCATGAGTGGTGGAGCATAGCAGAGCCACGAATGATGGTTCCCCGAGCTCACTTGCCAAGAGTTCAGATATATTCTGTATCACACACCTAGCCATCACATATTCCTTTTATACAATAGGACTGTGTTTTGTGCTGGGTTTTTTTGTTTGATGATGTCACCACAGTGTGATATGTTTTTATCTAATAGGTTGGATGTGGAGCCAATGAAATGCTCAGGCTAAAGCAAAGAGGCAAAACCAGGGGGTATAAATGGAAACTGGAGGGAGGAACCTATAGGGGAGAATGTAGAAGGCATTACTTCACAGACAGGGTTGTGGGACCATGGAATGCATTGCCCGGGAGCCTGGTTGAGCAAGACACTGTGGAGTGCTTCAAGAGGGGATGGGACAGATGCATGGGGGTACTGAAGCCAAGATTGACCCTCACGGGGACAGGGGGGGAGCACCCACTAAGGGCTGGAGACCAAGCAGACATGAAAGACCGACAGGCCTATTCTGCTGGCTTTTAGTATGTTAGTATGTTATCTGCTCACTTCTATTGTATAATAACTTGGACTGCATCCCCTTATCACGATGCAGAGTCTTATCAAGTCTGACTGCCGTGATTCATTCATATGGAATTATATCACGGGGGCCCAAGTAAATCAGTGTTGTTTTATATATATATGTATATATATATATATATATATATATTTTTTTTTTTAATAATAAAGATGTATATTTTAATAACTGAATCTATTAGGCTGCCAAGAAAAACTGGAACTGTTTAAAACCATGAGCTTTAATACAGCATTTGTAACATAACTCCACCAAACTTGTTTGAATTCTGTTTCCAGTTTGCTTGAAAGGAATCAAAATCTACAAGAAGTGCTTGCTTGCCTTTCCTGAGCAGAAGACTTACCACGAGGCCAGCGAGCACTGCATCTCTTTAGGGGGCACTCTCAGCACCCCACGCAGCACTGATGAAAATGATTCCATCTACGATTATGTTCAGAAGGCTGTGGGCACTGTGGATGAAGTCTGGATCGGGGTAAATGACATGAATAAAGAGGGAACTTGGATGGACATGGCAGGGGCTGCCATTGGCTTCAGAAATTGGGAGACTGAAATTACAACTCAGCCAGATGGAAAGACCCTAGAAAACTGCGCAGCCTTGTCTGGGGCTGCCAATGGAAAGTGGTTTGATGCCAACTGCCGTGTACAAAAGCCTTTTGTCTGTGAGTTTAATATTGTGTAATGCTTCTGACAGCATATGGCCATGGAGCTAGGCTAACTGTATTTGTCTTTATGGATTTTAATACCAACTATCCAAACCATTACAGCCTTGGACAGTGCAAATCTTTGTCACTATTAAAACTGATACCTTGCTGTTTATTTAGGAGTAGGCTTATGCAAATCTACCCATTTACATATTAGACACTTAAGACTGCAGAGGAGCTGCTTAAAATGTAAAGAATAAGACATGGGTGCCTGGGAATAACAAGGTGGTAATTGAATTGTTCTGTTTTTTCCTTGCAAGCATCTTAGATTCTTGCTGTTATTCATGGATGAATTGTCATTATTCCTAGATACGACATTATGTCCATAAACAATAGCAGTTTATCAATAAATAACCCAGCTTGTCATGTCACTGAAATTTGTAAATAATATTTAGTGGCCATATAATTACGCTAGATTCCCTCTGCCCTAAAAATAAACATGGTAGATTCATAAAAATCTAACTATCTTTTCCCCACAGTTTGTTTTCTCATTTCCACCAGTTTAATTCATTAGGTGACTTGATTGGGCTATCACATGGATATATTTATTTTATTTATTTATTTTGAAAAGTTTCACCAGGAAAGACAACATGAGCTGAAAATAGTTTATTTTCAGAAGTGTCTGGGGGGGAGGGTGCATGAAGGGGAAGAGCAAAAGAACAACTAAGATGATAGAAGAGTGCAAAATAACAAAATACAGTAAACATAACAAAATGCAGTGCATTTCAGGCCATATCAAGTTATCGTATTGGGATGGCTAGTGACAATAGATGTATAAAAATACTGACAATAACATTACTATAGGACACTGCATAAGATAAATAGGGAAAAAACCCATAAAAATACAGAAGTGCAGTAATTCATAAAGCGTGAAAGCTATGAACATGGGAATGCAAACAGGTATCCAGGTAGATGGCAAATGTGGCACCAGTGCTTTATGAGAGTATGGATGAGTAGGATTCTAAGTGCTAGACTGTAACATATTAGGACAGTTAAACCAGCAGGGCGGTGGAAGGGAGGAAGGTGGTGGGGGAGAGAGAAGGCAGCCAAGACCTACTCCCCTTCAGGATGCTGAGAACCCTGTAAGGGGACAGGGAGCTGGCAAGATAGTGGAGAGAGCTAAAGTAAGGGGTAGGAGTAGTAGGGGGTGAGATAGAAGGAGCGGGAGAAGAGCAGAGTAGGGAGGATGATAGCCAAGGTATGATGAGGGATGGCGGGGGAGGAAATTTGCGGGAAAGGGACGAGAGGATGGGGAGAGGACTAAGTTGGTGGGAGAGGGCCATTAGCTATGAGGCAGGGAGCTGGGGAAAAGAGAGGCCACAGGCGAATTGCTTTTAATTACCCAAGAAGGTACATTATCCCAGCATGACAAATGCCCTGACGTGCCTTATTATGATTATAAAATAGATCTATTTATGTGTCTAAAGTTGTGCGTTGGCTATTTTGTGGGCATAAGCTTCAGCTGTTAGGTTATGCTGGGATAATATTACAGGTAAAACTGTTTCTTTGCCAGTCAGCTTTCAACAATTTTTCTATCCATGTTATAATGATGGTTTCCTAGCTGTTATTTTTTTGTAATATGTGGAATGCTTCAAATGTTTTATCTCATAATACCATTGATCTGATGCCAGAGCATTGGTAATATGAGTTTTACATGTCAAAATGATGGTGTTATGACTTTTTATAAAATGGGGAGAGAAAATCCTGAGTTTTGATTGCTTTTTACCTGTGCACCAAATCCATTTTAAGCACAGGTAAAAACAAGTACTGAAAAGCAGACCACATTTGAAAAAAAAAAGAAAGAAAATTAATGGAACAGTCGTATTTCAAATGCTATTTGTTTTTTCTCTCGGTAACACGGCTCATGCCACACTTGCCAGCCGATCAGGGGAACTGAGGTGGTGCTGCATCTTCAGTTCTTTCCTCTTTCAGCATCAAAACAACCTAAATGTGATTTAAAAATAAAGCTACTAACTTGGCCTGTAGTCTGCACTTATGATCCCACTGTCAGTCCCATAGTATGCCTGTGGCCACTCTCTCAGTCTCCAGTAAAAGTCCGGTAGCTCCTGCCCTTGTACTTCTCAAACAAAAATCAATTTCTTAAATATATATATATATTTCTACCGTTGCCTACTCAGTTATGTTACAGAAGGCACCTGTGAGAAGCAAGTGCTTCTGCTCGATCAGCAAGGGCACTGACTCCATTATGGGAAGAAGAGGGGCTGCTTGCTCTTGTGTGTGTCCTCAGAGCAAATGTGCATCCTTTCAAAAAAGATTTTAACAAAACAAAAATGCTTTTACACTTACAACACCTTCCTTTCCTTTCTTTACAGTGTGTGTGAGTGTGTTGTGGGGGAAGGCTCCTTGTTACCAATGATGTCATCAACTGAACTGCCAATGATGTCATACTATACCTGGCAGAAGGACTATTTTATTAGAAATTCTGATAATAATAGTCTTGTTTGCTTATATATATATATACTAGTTTCTTGTAAAACTAAATAGCAAAAAAAGGTAGCCATTTTATAAGCGCAATAAGACCCTTTACGGGTGTGTATTGAACAGATATTACCGCACTTCCAGGGACTGAAGGCATGCGGCCGCATGCCCCTGAGTGTGCAGTAATAACTGTTCATTGCACACCCCGTTGTGTCTTACCTGATGTCAGAACAATGGTATTACGACTTTCTGATGTAAAAATGATGGTATTATGACTTTCTGATGTCAGAATGATTGTTATTACTTTCTGATGTCAGATCAATGGTATTGTGACTTTTTGATGTCAGACTGATGGTAGTATGACTTTTTGAAGTCAGAATGATGATATTACGATTTTCTGATATCAAACCGATGGTAGTATGACTATCTGATGTCAGACCAATGGTAGTATGACTTTTTGATGTCAGTATGATGATTTTCTGATTTTCTGATATCAAACTGATGGTAGAATGACTTTTTGATGTCAGAATGATAATATGATTTTCTGATGTCAGACTGATGGTATTATGGTTTTTTGATGTCAGAATGAGGGTAGTATGACTTTCTGATGTCAGGATGATGGTGTTATGACTATCTGATATCAGAAGAACCATGATGTTATGCCTTTCTGATGCCAGAATGATGGTATTATGACTGTCTGATGCCAGTACAATGATAGTATGAGTTTATCATGTCTCTGATTTCCTATGGGAAAAATGACCACCTATATATTTAAGCATTAAGGCGTGACCAGGGTGTGGTTTACCACTAGTTAAACTAGGGAATCATGAGGTAGGAGGTGAAGCTGAGTATGTTATACCCTAATTTTAAATTAGCAGAGGTAACCCAACCACTGACATGCCGTAACGCTATTATCAAACCAACCTGTTTATATATTTTTAAAATTAATGGTGTTTTAGCTAAACTTTAAATGTTTGCACATGCGGATTTCCAGACCGTTTAGTGTGCTGCCAGTCAATTGGACTGTGGCATTTCCAGCCATTGTTTATAATTAGAATTCTAACTATAAAACATGAATTAAAAAAAAATCAGAAAAAAACTTTAGTTTAATAATAGCATCAAAGCACTGCAGGTTACCTTAGTTAATCTAACCTTAGAGGCATATGCCCCTCCACTGCACTTTGGGTCTCATGATCCCCTAGGGTTAGATTAATGGATGGTTACCCAATCCCTGCTAGTGCATTTCTGTTTAGTTTAACCTAATGTCACCATAGTTATGGTATGGCTGTAGCTTTTACACCACCCCACTCCCACCCACCAGCACCACTATAATTATATGCCCCATACCCAGTCTACAGAATAGAATCTCTTAAAAACTTATTAACTGCTTGTTTGAAAAAAACCTTGTTCTGAGGACACAGACTCAGCTTTTTATGACATTATTTCTTTGTATTATTTCTTGGTGTTTATCTTTTCAAAGAAAACAGAGATGGGGTGACTGGGACTGAGGGGAAAAGCTCGTAAACACCTGGGCTCCTTTTGCAGAAATCTTTCTTTTATTGAGTCCTATTAGAAAATCCATGTTGTTTCTGCTAATGGGTATATTCTTTGTTTACCATTTATCATGTCATTTTCAATGATCATTTAATAATTGAGTTCACCCATGGTAGTGCAGCTGAGATGCAGCATATTTTCCATGTTGCCCTATGTCACCGGTTTTACAGCTGCAAGAAGAGGTGAAGTGACTTGCTCAGGGTTATACAGCGTATGTGTCTTTGGTGGGATTGGAACCTGTGTCGCCTGCTTTCCAAGACTGATTTGAAACTACTAGACCCCACTGTCTCCCCAGCTGAACCAGAAAGATCTCATATACCACATGACAGTATGTAAAACAGTGCACCATATTGCTAAAAGTGGATTTCTTCTTGAGCGAGAGGCAAAAAACTATGGACATGTGGATATTTTTATTATTCCTAAATAGGAAAAAAAGCAGTCTTTCTTAGATGTCACTTACTGCAACAAATAATGGCCTTTTCAGCTTTAAAACCACGTGATGATTGAATGGTCACCTTGTCACTTCTTTGACCCTTGAAAAGATGAAGGACCTCATTTTGTTTCATGCAGATCAGTTTTCTTACAATGCAGTGAGAGATCTCCAGCCTTAGAAATGGACACCCAGTCTCCTGTTGCTTACATGAAATAATTTACATTTAAGTCAGGTTGGAGATTATTTTATTAACTGCAAATGATACAAAGATGCATTTTCAGTACCGAGCTCTGTCCTTAGACTGCTTCTTACCCTCTATAGTTAGCAGATGCAGTGAGCTTCCAGGATACCACTGCTGTACCTGCTTTCAAGCACTACCTACAGTATGTGATGTGGTAATGTCAGCTCTGTTGGATGTCTTAGCCAAAGATACTTGTTGAATTGAAGGAGAACCACACCATTTTCTCTAGTTTTTAATGGGACTGTGCATAACCTAACAAACTATTTATGAAATTCGACTCTGCTTAATAAAACCAACCCAGCAGATCTGGAAGCTAGATGCCAGCTGGTTAAATACTCTCCTGATAGGGTATTTATTCTAGTAAGGTACACAACAGATATAAATGTGCTTTACTCTGCTACAGCTCTGTATTAGATACAAGCCTCAGAAGTTGAGAGCTACAGAATTAAGTTTGTAGTTGGAATGGTTACATTCTTCTAACCACACTACACACTTAAATGCTTCTTTCTCCCCAGACTCCTGGCCAGAATTAGCATCAGCACATTAGGTGAGAATACCTTTTGCTTTTAGTGTGAAAACAGCCTGGAAAAAAAGATTTTGGTCAGGCCTTGAAGGTCAGATGTGAGTAACAGGATAGGTCATCACAGTGGTGCACCGATAATGACTGCTGTGTGTATGGCAGGTGGGCGCCTACTAAAACATTATGCGTAGTCCAGAAGTGGATCAGAGTCCACAGTTTTTGCACCTGTAGGTCTGATTATTAGAAGATGCAGTCATTGGTTGGATAATCCTGATTGCCACTGGTAGGAAGGCAGTGTGTTTCAATGGCTAGATCCTGGGTAAATAAATGACAAAATCACTCACTCACTCACTCACTCACTCACTCACTCACTCACTCACTCACATAATCCTGAAGGGTTTGATCATGTAGTTTTTAACATATTTGATGACTCAAATGCTCCAGTCTTATAGTATTCACTAATGTAGCTGATAATGTAAACAATTAGTCTAATTATTCCTTGGGATCTTTTCCCTAAGGAGCATCACATTTAAATCCATACATGTTACTGTATAAAATATCCCATATACAGCAGAATAAAATTAATATCAGGAATCAGGTAATGGGGGTGGGGGTGGATTGATTGATGCACAGGGTCTACCACTGTTGTGAGTCCTGTGTGAGAGCCAGCTAATTTTATGAGAATTCTGAGAAGAGAGGGGGTGATATGATAGAGACCTTCAAGTTCCTGAAAGGGAATAAAAAAGGAAAACTGCAAAGAACTATACAGTAGGAATAATGGATCTAGAACCTGGGCATATAAGTGGAAGCTGTTTGGGGGGTGGATTCAGGAAGGATGTGAGGAAGTTGTATTTTACAGAGAGAGTGGCTGAGCTGTGTGTGGAACAGTCTGCCAGCTGAGGTGCAGGGCACCAAATCATAAAGGGTTTCAAGCACGGATGGGACATAGTTAAGGGCATAGTTGTTACTGAGGGGGATAGAACTGCAGCAAGGAAGGGAACATAGAGGCGGGTAGTGTGAACAAAATCCTCATGCAGACAACAGATCTCAGGGTACAGTAGGATATTATGGGTAGACTGGATTGGCCAGTAGTTTTTTTCTGCCATCATGGTCTATGTTTCTATGAGCACGGTGGTGATCCCAGTACAATGGCCATGTTTCAACAGCACTTCCCATTCCAAGAAACAGCTACATTACTCTTGACAGAGTCGACTAAGAATAAATCAATGATGGCCTTCTCATCTACTCAGAGTATCCTCTCCAGCTTTGGAAATTAGGTCAAGGACCCACAAGGAAGTAACAAACAAATTCTGGCAGGCTGCTGAAGATCATATCATGTTCAGTGTAATGAGCACATGTGGTCAGCAGATGTCACTACTAGACAGTCTTGGCAATTGCTGACACAGACGTGCCAAACGGTACAATGATATGATCAGAGTTATAGTGAAAAAAGATATGCTTCCTGCAGTCAAGGAAGGAGAAATGGGAGCAGGAGTTGCCTTTCATTGCTAGAGATTTTAATCCATCTCCTATACAATCCATCTGTAATCTAGTGCACTAGTTCAAATAACATTTTCCTTCCTTCTTAACAGGATGACTAGAGGTTAGAGCACTAAACTGTCAACCTGGAGACCCAGCCGATGGTGGTGTGAAACCTACGACTACCACTTGCATGCTGTATGATTCTAAGCAAGTCACTTACCCTCCCTGTGCTCCTGGGTTACATAGGGAAACAACGGCGTGCTGGGGTTTTTCTGTGTTATATGTTTCTTTTTCTTTTGAGGGGCTGAATCCACATACCATATTTCCATGTTTACATTTGCACAGCACCTTTCTTTCTACTGTTCTTAACTTTTCATAAGCACAATAAATAAAACCAAGCTAGCCGATGTACCCTGCTTTGTGACAATGAGGGAGTTTACATGTAGCTGACACTACACCATGCTACACTTCACAGTTTATACAGTTTATAATGTATATGTGTCACAAAGCTACAATCATTTTTTTGTTGTTATCAGAAAAGCTTTAAAAACTAACTTAATTCCCCACTTTGCTAATCATATTGATGCAGCTTTGCAAGCAGAATCACATTTAATGTTTTCTAAAATATTCTAACTTTTTCTTTTGAAAAAAATGAATCCCTTTTATCACGTGCTATTAACAAGATGTAAGCCACAAATAAACACTAGTTTATATGTTGCCGACATTCACTCAACTATTAATGGCTTTATTTTTAAAATGTACAGAAAACGAACAAAATGCATTTGATGTGGTCCCTTTTGTAAACCAGTCTCATCATGCACAACAGAAAGTGAGATGTTAAGCTAGCTTGTAATTGCATAGATTTTCTACAAACTGTACATTTTTAAGACTCATCAGCTTCCTGCGAACTCTGCATTGTAGAATGATGTAGCATAGTGCAGTGTAGCACACTACCACATCCATGGGGCTTCCTCACTGTGCTTTCCTGCCTCCGCGGCACATCTTCTTTAACCTGCTCTTTTAAAGTCATTAGAGTGTTCCCTTGGAATCAGATGTTCTGTTCATCAGTCCATAGCCAGCAGAAGGTGGGAGGGCAGTACATTAGATACTGACCAGTCATATTGCTACTGGTTCTTATTGTATATGACTATCTCCTGTATGTATACTTTTGAATCGTTTCATTCAGTGGCAGTGTTAGATGTCTAGTGCTTGCATGCTGACACCTTGTTATAATATCCCAGAATGCTCCGTCCTAACAACATTTTGTTTCATCTCTTACCTTTGAGTGCTGCCATTCCTTGTTGCTTTTCAATATCTACTTTTTGGTACATATTGAGAGTTTGTTTAATGGAAAAAAATATACATTTATTTATTTTCCTCTTGAAGTCCATCAGAAATAGTATGAATTAATGAAGGAATTCTTTGTCTACTTTGCTGTTTCCTTTTCATATGTTTTTATTTCCCTCAGGAACATTGCATGTTGCTGGTAGGATTTGCTTCCATCAATAAACTTAGCTGGAGTGCACATTTTGTCTGATATGCTCATTGAAGACAATTTTAGATATTGGAAGCAAGGCCTTGTTTTGTGTGTGTGTGTGTGTGCGCGTGCGTGCGTGTGTTTACCAATCATACCTCCCAATTATCTCACATTAGGAAGGATGTCCCTCATTTTATAACCCAGATGCCCTCTGTCCAACATGAAAAACATGCAATCATATCATACACTGAGTGTGACATCTTTGATGGATGACATTGGGTTGCTGTTTATAAGGTTTCATTAATGACACCAGAAGAGGACGGCAAACATTCTGCTGCCACTGTGGAGCAGTGAGGGAGCCAGCTCACAGCAACTAGAAAATTATACTCCTTCTAGTAGCCAAAGGGTTAACTAAAGATTTAGATACAGTTTGGTAATGAGGAGTCTGACCAGCAAACATTTACACTGTGCAAAAACTGCCAAGTTACAAACAAATGTCAGCTGTGCAAAGATCAGGGCCCAATTCTCAGTTCCAAAACCATGGTTAAGAGTTCTTGTTGCTATAGCAACAGGAGTTCAAATGCACTGCATCTCAGAATGCCATACAGAATTGCAGTTTGCACAACAACAAAGGGACGGCACCAGATCTCAAGAAGTGCAATTCAGCTGCAAATGTAGCCATTCAAATAGGGGCAAATTGTCCTCCAACTGGTGCATGTTCTAAAGCCACATTGCCCTCAAGAACTCAAATTGCATTCCAGCAGTTTAAAACTAATAAAATTAGTTCTAAATCACCTTCATGTTCAAGAAATGCAGACACATAAAGGACCGTGACTCCAGGAAGCAGACAGATATAATAGCACAGCTAACACAAAGCACAGGCTCGGGAAGAGTGTGTGTGTGTGTGTGTGTGTGTGTGTGTGCTTGTGTGTGCGTTCATGTTACTTACAGCCTATGCCTTCAGTTACGTAGGAACATATGCTGGATGAAAAATGACAAAAGTGTTTTTCTCCTGCCATCCAGACAGCTGTAACATGATGTCAAAACAATAAACAGTACAGAAAACTAATCTGGCCTTGTGCTTTATGAATAGATACAGAAGCCTTTATAGCCAGAATAAATATTTCATCATGATCTTAATTAGCAATAATATAGTCCTGACAATTAATCTTCAAGAAATGTGTTATTCCTCTTGAAATATTTGGTATCTAGTTTAATACTAGTCTTGTAATTAACAGATGCAGTCAGCAAATAGTGCAGCCACTAGCAATGATTGAATCTCTTCCTTTGAGTTGTCTTTATTTCTTTGTACACCAAAATATTATGCTTTGTATACTATGCTGTTTTACATGTCATCTGTGTGTTCTTCCAAAACAAGTCTTTGGTAAGTAAATGTATGGACAGAGGGTCAATATCTTGTATGCTTAATAGCGTAAGTTAAAACCGTACAACAGGAACAGCGTGGTAGGGTACAGTGAGAGGGTGCAAAACCACAAAAGGGTGTATACACAGTAGTTCACCCTCTTACTCTTCCCAGCTAGGGGATGAGACCTGTGCTGGGAGGTGGGGCTGGTGAGCAGTTGCCGTGGCTTGATGGGATGAGCCATAGGCAGCAAGGGATGGAGGTGGTATGTTTGGGACCAGGTTTCGATTCAAGGTCCCAGATGGAAGGAATTTTTTTATTTGTCACACTTTGTGTGAAGTTAAGTGTTAACCCCCCCCGGAGTTGGTTATTTTAGTTGAGGGAGTTTGAGAGCACAGCCCCCTGATGGGGGTGTGTGGGGGCAGAACCCTCCACAAAAGAAAGACATATGCCGCTTGCAATATATTGCGCTGTATCGGCAGTGCAATATATTGCTGTGGCATAATGTCTTGTGACATTATGACCCCATGCCGGATAGAGGTGCCCTTACTTTTCAAACACATATGTCTTTCGGAACTCCTTACTTCTCATTATGCCATCATTCCTGCTATAGAAACATCAATTTTTACTGGCAGAAAAAGAATAGTGGTCGACCAAGTCTGCCCGGAACCTGGGCGGTTTCGGCTGAGTTTTCTGTTTGTAGCTCTGCCTTGGTCTGACTGTACCATGCCCTTCTCCCTTAAAAATGTTTTCCCCAACTGCTCATGCTTGGCTCACCCTCTCTTAAATGTAATCTTTTCAGCATTAACCACTTCTCTGGGTAAACTGTTCCACTTGTCCACCACCTAATCTGTGAAGTAATACTTCTTCATGCTGCTCCTAAACTCCTCCCAACTTATAATCATGCCCCCTCATCATTGTCCCTTTTCTTCAGCTGAATACATGTTAGTAAGCTACCTTGTTGTTTCTTCTCAGAACTGTGAATGTCTCAGTCATATCTCCCCCCTCTCTTTAGGCCTTCAGGGTGTATGTGTTCAGGCCATTCCTCCTCTCCTTGTAAGAGTTCCCCTGTTGTCCATGTATCATTCTGGTTACCCTCCTCTGAACTAACTCATTGGAATCCTTATTCTTTTTTACTGTAGGTGAGGATTCCAGAAATGCATGCAGTATTCCAGATGCAGCCTCACCAGGGATCTACAGAAGGGAAAGGTCACCTCTTTATTCCCACTGGAGAAAGCCTTACCTATGTACCCCAGCATCCTGTTGGCCTTCCTGAAAGCCATGTTGCATTTGGATCAAAGTCTTGAGGTTGCTACTCCTGATAACTCCAAGTTCCCTTTCTTCTGGGGTCTGGTCAACCTGAATACCAACCATCCAGTAATCCAGTTTAGGATTTCTTTTGACCATATGTATAAGTTTGCACTTCTTGGCATTGAATTTGAGATGCCAGATCCATCATCATTCATTTTTCTATTATGTTTTTATCTGAAACTTTTCCCCATTTTCGTCTGCCCCCTTCCCCTGGTGCCCATGTACGTGCTGTGTTCTGAGGTGCCCCCCAGACTTGCTGCCCCCTCTCGCCTATGCTACCATTGGACCTCCACCCGGTGGCACCGGAACTATGGGGGGGTGACAACCACCTCAGGAAAGGAAAGCTGCCATTAGGCTGCTTGATCCTGCTCTGTCCCTCCCACCCCATGCCCACCCCTGATTCTCAAAGACCCTCTTCATGTCTCTAGCCACTTCTTTGCTCGCCACAGTGCTGTATATTTTAGTGTCATCCAAGAAAAGACACATTTTGCCTTGATTCTATTCATTAAATGTCACAGATAAACATACTGAAGAGTACCCACCCAGGACTGACCCCTGTGGTACCCCACAAATTGCCCCCTGACCCCTGAATATTTGCCATTTAATGCCATCCTCTGGGTCCTCCCACTTAACCAGTTGTTTACCTTCCTGGTAAAGCCTTCCCCATCCTTCTGTCTCCTAAGTTAACTAGCTATCTATAAGGCATCGAACTGAAGGCCTTGCTGAAGTCCAAGTACAGGACATCCATGTCCTGTCCATTATCCACTGCCTGAAACATTGTCTAAAAAAAGTCTATGAGGCTTGTCAGACAAGACCTCCCCCTCATGACAAAATTATGCCTGCTATCTTGAAGTCCATTTACTTCTAGAAACTTCACGACTTGCTGCTTGATAATAGTTTCTAGCAGTTTACCGACAATTAAAGGAAATCTAACAAGTCTGTCCCTCCCCTTCTCCCTTCTTCCCTCCCTATCCACTCTGATCTTCTACTGTTCCCTTCCCTCTACCTGGAGTTTCTCTGCCATGCCCTCATCTCCTCCCTGTTCTCCAACCCACTCCAAGGGTAGGACGCCCCACTCCATCTTTCTTCTCATTCTCTTGCTTCTCCTCCTGTATGGCGATGTGGAGACCAGTCCTTGTCTCTCCCCTTCTTCCCTCCACTACTGCCAAAGGTCTTAGTGTCTTCCATCTGAATGCCAGGAGCCTTCTATCTATACTCGACCTTCTCTCCATCTGGCTTCAATTACACTCTCCTGATGTCCTCTGTATCTGAGTCCTGGCTGTCCTCCAGGACTCCTGACTCTTGTCTGTGCCTTCCTGATTACCATCTTTTCAGGTAGAACAGTGGAAAACATGGAGGAGGGGTTGCCATCTTCGTCCACCAGAGTCTCTCATGTACTGTGGCCATCAGGGAGGCCATACTCTCCTCTAAGAAATTTCTCCTAGTCAGGCCGTCATTCCCCTCCTCTGTACCTTGGAGTTGTCTATGCCTCTCCCAAGATATCATATTCATCCATAGAGAACTATCTGTTTCCTCCATCGCCTTTCATTCCTCCGAAGGTGAACTCATCTTATTTGGGGTTTTCAATGTAAACTGACTTTCCCTGTCCTCCAAATCTACCATTCACAGGATTGAGTTTTTCAGCTTGTCACAGGTTATTTCAGAGCCCACACAGCTCAGTCCCCGCTCTGGAAATCATACCATTTTGGACTGGGTTCAAACCTCCCACCCTCACCACATTGTTGCAGCAGGTATTTTGCTGGACTCATTTAGTGACCACTACATGATGGTCTGCATCAGAAAAATCTGGCGTCCCCCCAGCTCACCAAAATACATCTGGTCAAGGTCTCTCCAGTCATTAAACATCAACCCTGTTCTGAGCGACCTTGCTGCAGCAGACTGGCAAGCCATTCTCTCTGCCTTGGATATCAATGTCCAGACAACCTTCATGCCGCTCCTTGATTATGCAGACATCCTTTATGGTCATTGTTCAGACTTCCTCCTACACCAATTAGATACACTATATCACAAGGCAATATGGTTAATTTCAAATGCTCATCGACGCACTCACCACTGTGCTCTGTATGCCTCCCTGGGTTGGACATCACTAGCTACTAGACGGCCCTCTCACTCCATCACCTGGTTGTATAAAGCCCTCTTATTAAAGTCCCCCCCCCCATATCTAAACAATCTCTTCTGGCATGCTATTTCCTCATACACACTGTGTAGCACCTTCTTCATTATGTTGGAGGTCCCTAGTATCCGCACCCGCTCTGGGGGCTTTGACATAAGCCATGCTCTACAAACTGCCTGGAATAAAGTCCAGTCTACTCTCAAGCTACATCAGCTACTCCTCCCCGAGCAGCTTCAAAAAACTATTTGCTAGCAAGTTACGTGACTCCTGTCATTGCTGCTGACCGCTGTGCTCTCCAGTGACAGTGTGTCAGCTCCTGCTCTTGTCTTGACACGAGTTACCTTACTCTCCTTAAGGCTCATTCACCCTATACTAACCTGTTCAGCCAATCTCTGCCTTCTCCCTCATCCCTCCATCTTACCTGGAGCATCACCTCCACACCTCACTCTCAACGTACCTGACCGTGACCCTCCTTCTTACCATATCATTCTTCTCTGTTCACTCTTACCTCCTCTCTCCTCTCCTAGAATCTCATACACCTCAACTCCAGGTTCTCATAGCTACTTTTGTCACCAGAAGTCTTAAATCTGCCATTATTGTTATGAGCCATCTGTTTGACTGTGTGCTCCAAGTTATCATGTAATACCCATTATGGTTGCACCACAGTGTAATATCCTTGTAAATTATCTTGCTCCACATTAATATTTTCCCTCTAGGGAAGCTGTATGATAATGTATATATGCCATGTGTATTCCTTGTATATGTTGTCCTTGCTTATTGTACGTGCCTTGCACATTACTTGTTTCAGGACCTCCTTGTAAATGAGCTTGCTCAATGGAGTTACTTTCCTGCCAATAAACTTTGACTAGACTTGACAATGTGGCCCTCACACTACTCCATTCCAAATTCTCCTGCAACTGGGACAAACACACCCCTGTCTGAAAATCCAAAGTAAAACCTTCCCACCACCCCTAGATTACCACCAAAATCCTTAATCTTTGCAAGTTCCGAGACCTCACGTGGGCCCACTACAAATCATGTTACTCCTCTCCTGACCTCATCTCATACAGGGACACAGCTGCTGCCTCAGAGGTTGCCAAGAAAGAGGAGTGGTTGGATCATGGTGGGTTCAGGGAGGGTGGAGGTGGTGGATCAGAGGCTCATCCCTCCAGTTGTACTGCTCAACAATTCATGTGCCATTCTGGTGGAGCATGGTTCTTCTATGGAGACACCCACAGTGGAGAACAAGGAGGATACTAGGAACCTCCACAAAGAAGACCCAGAGGAGGGTGGCACGAGACCCCACAGGGAAGGAAACAACTCCTGGTGGGGAACTTAATTGTTAGAAGGGTAGAATTGGGGGAGAGAGGGGAGAAGGAGGTAAGGTGCCTGTCCAGTGCCATGGCTAGGAGGGACATGAAGTGAATCCTCAGGATTGTGGGAGCAGCTGCACGGGAGAGGGAGCTGGATGTAATTGTCCACTTTGGGACAAATGACCTGGCTGGGAATGGGATGAGAGCCATGCAGGAGAGATTCATGGAGTTGGGGAGTGGCCTTAGACAAGTAGCATACATGGTAACCTTTTCGGAGGTGCTGCCTGTCTATAACATGGGTGAGGCTAGGATACTCTGCACCATGGGATTCAATGGATGGTTGAAAAACCGGTGCAGTGCTCAGGGTTTTGGCTTCATTGGGGACTGGAGGTCCACCTAGAGGGATGCAGGCCTATACTGGTGTGATGGTCTGCATCTGTCTGGGCGGGGAACCAGGATCCTAGGTGATATGTTTAAATACTTCATTGGCAAGTATTTAAACTAGCCAAGGGGGGAGACACTGAAAAGGAGCAGGGAAATCCTAGCCCCCTCCCACAAAACACTGTAGTTAGTGAGGTAATCACCAAGGTAGAGAAGTCGATAGGATGCAGGACAGGGATAAATGGAGAAAAAGGCAGTAAAGACAGGAAGGAGGCTAAAAGGGGTAAGGCCATCAAAAAATGGAGGGCGATGAGTACCAATGCCCATAGTCTGGGTAACAAGCTCCTTGAACTAGTGGTCTTGATGGAAGAGGGATGCCTGGATATCGTGGCAGTCACAGAAACATGGTACACAGAGAATCGTGACTAGGGTGTCAACATACCAGGGTACACAATCTACAGGAGGGACAGGGAGGGTAAAAGAGGAGGAGAAGTAGTTCTCTACATAAGGGAAGAGATCAAAGCAATGGAACTAAAGGGTAAGCAGGGAGGAGGGGAGGCACTGTGGGTCACCCTGGAGACAGGAAATGGCACCACATTCTGCACAGGGGTTGTATACAGACCCCTGTCTCAGGGAGAAGAAATGGACAAGGAAATGATAGAAAACATCCTTAGAATGGCAGAAAAAGGGGAGATATTGTTGATGGGGGACCTGAATATGCCAGATGTTAACCGGAGCACCTTTGAATGCAGTCACATCAGAAAGTGGGGTCATTCTCGACAGCTAGTGTTGGGACCCACTCAGGAGGGACCTATCTTAGACCTGGTACTCTCAAATGGGAAGGGAGAGAGGATCTCAGATTTAGAAGTGGGTAGCTATCTGGGAACAAGCAACCACCAAACAGTATGGTTCCTGATAAACACAACCGTAGAGTCAAGCCATACAAAAGCAAGGGTACTTGACTTTAGGTGGGCTGACTTTGGCAAAATGGGAGAGTGCCTCATAAAAGCACTAGCAAACAGGCAAGAAGGAGAGGTGGAGGAACAATGGAGAAAAATCAAAACTGCCACCACAGAGGCAACAAGACTTTGTGTGCAGCAAATAAACAAATCAAAATGAAGGAAAAAAACACCTTTTCAAAAGAGGTGACGGGAGGGTTAGGGAAAAAAAGCTAGCATTCAGGAAGTATAGAGAAACACTGAAAGAACAGGACAGAGAACTGTACCAGTTAAAGCAGAAGGAAGTGGGGAAGGCAGTCAGAATAGCAAAGGCCCAAACTGAGGAAAGAGGGGTTACTAGTTGGGTACTACAGGGTTCAGTACTGGGACCGGTTCAAGGAAGTGGGGAAGGCAGTCAGAATAGCAAAGGCCCAAACCGAGGAAAAGATAGCCAACTCAGTTAAGAAGGGAGAAAGACCAAGAGGGATAATGAGGTTTAATAAAGGGGTGGGGGTGGGGGGTGGGCAGGCGGTGATAGTGAAAAGCAGGGATACTGAATGAATACTTCTGCTCAGGATTCACAAAAGAAGAGGAGGGGGAGGTACCTAAACCAATCAATAGAAGCACTCTGGATAGGGGGGTCGATACCAGCCCATTCACAGAAGAAAGGGTCCTGAAAGACCTCCTAAAACTAAAAGTGGACAAGGCAATGGGGCCTGATGGGATTCACCACAGAATTCTAAAAGAACTAAGGGGAGAACTACTGACACCACTGACTACCCTTTTTAACAAATCATGAGATGATGGTGTGGTACCTGAGGACTGGAGGAGGGTGGATGTGATTCCCCTTCACAAAAGTGGGAGCATGGCAGAGGCAGGAAACTACAGACCTGTTAGTTTGACCGCATTGGTAGGGAAAATGATGGAATCACTTCTGAAGGAAAGAATTGTTGAGTACCTAGAGGCCAGCTGGGCACAAGGCAGCATGGATTCACAGCAGAAAGGTCATGTCAGATGAATCTCATAGATTTCTTTGACTGGGTGACTAAAGTAGTAGACCAGAGAGGGGCTGTGGACATGGCCTACCTAGACTTTAGCAAGGCATTTGACACAGTCCCACACAGAAGATTAACAAACAAATTAGCCATCCTGGGAGTGGGTCCCAGGGTAGCTCGGTAAAAAATTGGCTGGACAACAGCACACAGAGGGTAATAGTAAATGGAGTCCACTCTGAAGAAAGGGGGGTTACTAGTTGGGTACCACAGGGTTCAGTACTGGGACCAGTCCTTTTTAATGTCTTTATAAGTGGCATTGCGACGGGACTGGAAGGAAAAGTATGCCTCTTCGCAGATGACACAAAGATCTGCAACAGGGTTGATACACTGGGGGATGGGGTAGAAAGGATGAGAAGGGACTTGGCAAGATTGGAGGAATGGTCAAAAGTATGGCAGCTTAGATTCAATGCAAAGAAGTGCAAACTGCACCTGGGAAACAAAAATCCGGGGAAGAGTACACAATGGGGGGAGGGGAGGTACTAACAACAACAAAAATGGAAAGGGACCTGGGGGAAGTCATATCAGATGATCTAAAGGTAGGCAAGCAATGTGAGAAAGCAGCAAGGAGGGCTCGCGGGATGCTGGGATGCATAGGGAGAGGCATCACCAGTAGAAAACAGGAGGTTGTTATCCCTCTGTACAGACAGTTGGTGAGACCCCATCTGGAGTACTGCATGCAGTTCTGGAGACCCCATGTCTGCAAGGACATAGATAAGATAGAGGCAGTCCAGAGCAGGACAACTAAAAATGGTGCAGAGTCTGCATCAGAAGACATACAAAGAGAGAGACTAAAGGGGCTTATTATGTATACCCTTGAGGGAAGGAGGGGGGGCCATAATAGAAACGTTCAAGTGCCTCAAGGGAATCAACAAAGTCCAAGAGAGTAGCAGCATTCAGAAAAAGGGATGTGCAAGAACAAGGGGGCACAATGTGAAGATAGAAGGGGGGACGGCTCAGGGGCAGTGTAAGGAAGTATTTTTTCACAGGGAGAGTGGTGTATGCATTTAACGGCTTTCCTGAGGAGGTCGTTGGGTCAAAATCAGTGGGGGAATTCAAGAATGCATGGGACAGACATAAGGCAATTCTAGTGGGGGGTAGACGGAAGTAGGCTGTTGGTTAACTTGGATCTGCAGCTTATCCAATAGATAAGGAAATGGGCAGACTGGGTGGGCCAAGTGGTCCTTATCTGCCATCAAATTCTATGTTTCTATGTTTCTATAACTGAACAAAGGCTGTTTGGGATGCGAAATCACACTATTTCAAGGCCAACCTCCAGAAAAAAACAATGCACCAGCTAAGTTAAGGAAGGTTATCCACTCACTTTTCAAACCCGCCAGTCTGCTCCCCCAATCCTCAGGGTAAATGAGTCACCTGTGTCTGACCCCACCCCACCTCTGTTGCTGCTCACTTTAATAACTTCTTCACAACCTGTGCCCTCCCATCTTCTACCCTTCCTGACTCCCCTCCTTCAGCTCCTCCACATCTTCATCTCTCTCCATGTTTCCACTTCACCCCTGTCACCATCCAGGAAACTCTGCTTGCCCTTTGCTCCCTCAACCCATCAAAGCCCAGCCCTAACAGTCTGGATCCCAAGCTCCTCCACCTCTCAGCTCCTATCACTGCAGCTCACCCTATTCACCTACTCAATCTTTCCTTCTCCCTCAGTGCTGTTCCTCAGTCCTGGAAGCTGGCCAAAATTATTTCACTTCACAAAGGGGTGACCCCTCCTCACTAGCAACTTCCATTCCTTCTCCCTTCTCCCCTCCTTTTCTAAGCTGAAAGAGAATCTGGTTCACTCTAGAATCCTCAACTTAATTTGATCCTCCAGCTTCCTCTCTCCCTTTCAGTCTAGTTTCTGGAAGCACCATTCCACCATCTCATCCCTGCTGTGTGTCACTGATTCTATTTTCTCTGGGATGGATCTGGGGTACATTACAGCCACTATATTCATCGATCTGGCTAAAGCCTTCAATTCCGAGTCCTGTCCACTCCCCTGGACAAGCCGAGTTTTGCTGGCCTCACAGTCTCCATAATTTATTACTTGATTCCATTCCTACCTAATAGGCTGATGACAATTGGTACAGGTTGGAGGTGACCTGTCACTTCCCCTTCCTATCAAAGCTGGGGTCCCACAGGGCTCCATCCTGGGTCCCATCCTTTTCTCCATCTCCCTGAACAATCTCTCCTCTCCCTGTGCCAACTTGCATATCCACATGTATGTAGATGACACAGTCATCTTCACCACCGGTCCCTCCACCACAGCTGTAAATGGCTGGGAGAATGCTGGGATGCATAGGCAGAGGAATCACCAGTAGAAAACAGGAGGTTCTTATCCCTCTGTACAGACAGTTGGTGAGACCCCATCTGGAGTACTGCATGCAGTTCTGGAGACTTCATCTCTGCAAAAACATAGATAGGATAGAGGCAGTCCAGAGCAGGGCAACTAAAATGGTACAGAGTCTGCATCAGAAGACATATGAAGAGAGACTAAAGGGGCTTAATATGTATACCTTCAAGGAAAGGAGGGGGGCATGATATAAACTTTCAAGTACCTCAAGGGAATCAACAAAGTCCAAGAGGGTGGCATAATTCAGAAAAAGAGATGTGCAAGAACAAGGGAGTACAATTTGAAGATGAGGGGGGGACGGCTCAGGGGCAGTGTGAGGAAGTATTTTTTCACAGAGAGAGTGGTGGATGCATGGAATGGCTTTCCTGAGAAGGTCGTGGGGTCAAAACCAGTAGGGGAATTCAAAAATGCATGGGACAGACATAATGCAATTCTAGTGGGGGTAGGCGGAAGTAGGCTGTTGGCTAACTAGGATCTGCAGCTTATCCAATAGGTAAGGAAATGGGCAGACTGGGTGGGCCAAGCGGACCTTATCTGCCATCAAAGTCTATGTTTCTATGTTTCTATAGCTGTACAAAGGCTGTTTGGGCTGCGAAATCACACTATTTCAAGGCCAATCTCCAGAAAAAACGTAATGCTCCAGCTAAATTATGGAAGGTTTCCACTCATTTTTCAACCCCCCAGTCTGCTCCCCCAATCCTCATGGTAAATGATTCACCTGCGTCTGACCCCACCCCACCTCTGTTACTGCTCACTTTAATAGGTTCTTCACAACCTGTGCCCTCCCTTCTTCTACCCTTCCTGACTCCCCTCCTTCACCTCCTTCTCCCCGTCATCATCCCTCTCCATGTTTCCACCTCACTCCTGTCATCATCCAGGAAACTCTGCTTGCCCTGTCCTCCCTCAACCCATCAAAGCCCAGTCCTAACAGTCTGGATCCCAAGCTCCTCCACCTCTCAGCTCCTATCACTGCAGCTCACCCTATTCACCTACTCAATCTTTCCTTCTTCCTCTGTGCTGTTCCTCAGTTCTGGAACTGGCCAAAACTATTCCACTTTACAAAGGGGTGACCCCTCCTCACTAGCAACTTCCATTCCTTCTTCCTTCACCCCTCCTTCTCTAAGCTGAAAGAAAATCTGGTCCACTCTAGAATCCTCAACTTAATTTGATCCTCCAGCTTCCTGTCTCCTTTCAGTCTAGTTTCTGGAAGCACCATTCCACCATCTCATCCCTGCTGTGTGTCACTGATTCTATTCTCTCTGGTATGGATCTGGGGTACATTACAGCCACTATATTCATCGATCTGGCTAAAGCCTTCAATTCCGAGTCCTGTCCACTCCCCTGGACAAGCCGAGTTTTGCTGGCCTCACAGTCTCCATAATTTATTACTTGATTCTATTCCTACCTAATAGGCTGACATCAATTGGTACAGGTTGGCGGCGACCTGTCACCTCCCCTTACTATCAAAGCTGGGGGTCCCACAGGGCTCCATCCTGGGTCCCATCCTTTTCTCCATCTTCCTGAACAATCTCTCCTCTGCCTGTGCTAACTTGCATATCCACGTGTATGTAGATGACACAGTCATTTTCACCACCGGCCCCTCCACCGCAGCTGTAAATGGTCTATTTCAGCAGGACTTCAGCAATGTTCTGCTCTGGTTCCAATCCAACCAGCTCAGAGTCAACAGTAAAAAAGTGGTGTCCAATTGTCCACTCTGAGTCCATGATGGTCTATGAAATATGTATTCAGTGATTCTAATGTCTATCTATGTCCTGTAACAATTTGTACTATGTGTGGCAGTATCTCTGCCCTTATACAAGCGTTGTTATAGCTGTTTTTTACTGTATCATGCTGTTTCTCCAATGTTGCCATGTATGTATACTGTATGTTTTGTGCTCTCCCGGGTCGTTCCTGAAAATAGGCATCTACTTGTCTAGTGTACTTACCCGATAAACAAAAGCTAAATAAATAAATAAAATAAATAACTTTTGGGACCAATCAGAAACTGACCAGACTCACTGTGCCTCCCACCCCCGTTTTCAGTTCTCTGGATGGCATGCTTCTTGAAGCAGTTACTGTAAGTCTTTTACGTACCTTGGAGTGTGGCTAGATAGTAAGCTTGACTTCTCATCCCACATCAATATCATCCATATAAAATTCCATCTCAAGCTCTGTGCCCTGTACTGCAACAAAGTCTACTTATCTATGCATGTCTTCAAGGAACTTGATATCAAAAATGGTGCTCCCTGTCTTCGACTACGTGGGTGTGGTCTATGGCACTGCCCCTTCCACTTCCCTTGCCAGACTTGATAGTGCAGCGCCTTCTGCCATTTTGCTGCAAAGTTCCCCTCTCACACCCACCATTGCTCACTGTATTCATCCCTATCCATCCTGCCTCTGCCCTCTCATCTCCAGGCTCACTGTACCACCTTCATATCCAAATACTGGTTTGGTTCCCTTCCCTCTTGCCTCTCCTCTCCCAGCTCCCCCTGCCTCCGCTTCCCTGCATTCAAGGGACCATTACACTTTAGCCACTCCTCACCCCCCCCGGCTCCTTTGTTGGGCTGTCTGCCTTCTTCTTTCAACTTCCCTCACTCCTCCTTCCACCTCACCCCATTCCCTGGCTGCCTTAGGCACCAGTTGAAATTCCAACCCTTCCCCACCTGTTCCCGTTACCCTTTCTACTGATACCTCCATGACTATGCCTTAACCATGCTGGTAAGCAAGCAGCTGGGTCCCAGATCTTGCCTTGGGTTAACATCCACACCACTACAGGTTTTCTCACTTTATGTGATTGGGCAACAACTCACTGCTCAGGTTAATCATCAGTTGTCAGTATTATTCTTATTCACCAAGAATTGTTGCCACTTCTGAATGTCCACTCGCGAGACATTCTTATTGAGCTGTACTGCACTTTATTCTCTGTACATACCACTTTTTGCATTTTATTCTAATTTTGTACAAATTTTTTGGTTTTTTTACCCAATGTTGGTCAGTGTTTTGTTACTATGTATTGTACTGCTGTCCTCCCACTGTTCCCCTCCCCTGGGTTGCACCTGGAAATGAGCCTTGGCTCAATGAGCCTCTCCCGGTTACTAATTTCCAAATAAAATAAATAAATAAATAAATAAATAAATAAATAAATTAATTAATTAATAGCTGACTAACTTCCTTGTCTGATCCCTGTCCCCACTGCTTTGAAGGAACCACTCTTGGCTCCAGTAAGCAATAATTGTAAATATGTCTGGAAGCGGTGCAGCCGGTGCCTGCACAATCTCCTTAAGCACCCTGGGGTGCAACCCATCTGGGCCCTTAGGACTTATTTACCTTGTACTCCCAACAGGTCTTCTAAGATGGCTCTCAGCTGCAGCTTCTGCTCCAACCAATGTTTAATTCCACATTCTGGGAAAGGCCATCTTTCTCTATCATGAACAGTGAGCTGAAGAATTCATTTAGGATGTCTGCCTTCCCCAAATCCTTAACTGCTCATCCGCCCTTTTTTTTCTTTCTTTCTTTCTAGCCCCCTTTTGGTTTTCATTCTTTACTGAAGTACATGAAGAAGGCCTTGTCATTTCGCTTTGCCCCTTCTGCTAATCTGAGCTCTACCTCTGCCCTGGTCACTACAGCACTGGCCTTTCAGTTTGCTGAGGTACACATCCCTGTTTCCAACCTTCTAGTCTCACTTACACTTCCTGAGTTTTGCCTTTTTGGCCCTGGCTGCCTCACACAACTCTCAAGAAAACCATATTGGTTTCCTGTGTTTTTAATTCTTCCCAACCTACCTAAAATAAGATTTAGCTACCTCTTGGACTTCACTCTTCTTGGCAGCCCGTCTTTCTGCCTTGTCAAGATGACCTATTTCCATTAGTTTTTCCCTAAGAGCTACTTCAATCTTTTCAAAGTCTGCTTCCTAAAGTCCAGAACCAGCATCTGTATTTTATGGTGCTGAGTTTCCAGGGCAGTGCTGAACCACACTGATTTGTGGTCGCTTGTCCCTAGGGGATCCTCCACCCTGACTTTCTCAACATGATTCACGAGAACCAGATTCAGTATTGCCTCTTCTCTGGTTCACTCTGTTACACACATCAACAGTCCTTAAAGACATCCACTTCCCACTGCAGCTGCCTTCCAAAACTCCATATCCGTTGCCCTGTTCCCCTCTTCTGACTGCTTTGGTGGCCTGTAGACTGCCCCTACACTGCAGTTCTTACCCCTTCCACTGCCAGCTGGACCCCTGGTGACCCTTTCCCACCTCCAAATTCTAATGTCTTTTCTTCTGTAGCTCTTATGCCCTCCTAAATGTGCCACACTACCCCCTTCCTAAATAGGAAATAGCCAGGAACTGTGAGATCTCAGTCATGGTTTGGAATCTATTCTGTTTGCCCCAGTTGGAATTACAGAAATTCCAATTCTAAGTCCATTCTGACTTTGATTAAGGCATCAGAATGGCATCAGAGATGGAACTGGAAGTTCTGATTTCTCATTTGACTCCTCTTTGGTGAGCCACCCAAACACCCCCCACCCAGTACAGTTGCACTTCGGGCCAGGAAAAAGCTGTCCCCCTCCACCCTGACCTTCCTCTCCCCTTACCTTAAGCCAGTGCCTACTGGTGGTCCCCTGGCTGTCATCTTCACTGGTGGTTCAACTGATCAGTGTGGTCTCACAGCAGGGCAGTGGGCACAGGGTAGCTGTAGTTATATCAAACAGAAAAATTACACTGTGCACTTGCCAGACAGCTCCAAGTGATTTTTATTAACTGAATTTACACATGAGAAAGCAGGCCTAACACCCCTGCATAGGGCACTGGGTTTGAATAGTGCTGTCAATAACAGGGCCCTCCACAAGAGCACTGTATTAACAGCACTGTTCAATACAGCGGCAGGAATCAATGCCTCTAGGAAACATAGCTCTAATGGTAGTGGTCGGACTCTACAGGGCTGATCACTACCATACTAAATTAAATATATACAGATTGCTTGTTTTATGTGGGGGGCTCCACCCCTCTGCACCCCTGTAACTAAATTATTCAGGGGGAGGGGATCATGGGGAAAAGGTGAAATCCGTGGGGCCATGAAATTACTGTTTCCATGGCCCTTTGACAAAAAAACTAAATTATCCAGTAGAAAATTAAAATTGTCAAGGGGAGACCAGGATTAGAACCCTGGTCTATTCCAGTCTGTACTGGGTGAGCTGCTGTCTTAACCCACTCCACCACAGGGACAGCTCAGCCAGCAACTGCACTTTTTTCCTTCTTCCCCACCTACTGTAAGCCAGCTGAGTAGCGACGAGGTAGTGGTAGTTGTCGGACACTATTCTACCCCTGTCACTATTTCTTCTTTGCACAGTTTAGACTGCATGGTTCGGGCCATGCTCTTCTAACTGGGTACCCTGCATAGCACCTCTCAAACTGGAGGCTTCTTTGGGGTGGAGTTAGCCTAGACGGACACTTTATTTATACCCCACTGTGTCAAAACGTCAATACCTGATTGGTCAATTCAAAGATACAACAAACTGTGACAGAATTGGATAGTGCATAAACCCATTCTTACTGTTAGCACCATATGGTGTCACTACCATCCATTGCTTAAACCGACTCAAAATTGCCACACAAGATAGAATGAGTTAAGTCAAAACATAGTGAAACACTGATGTACCAATGTACACAAATGTACAGTAGTTAATACAAAAAGTTGATATATCATCAAAAGGTTCATATGTACATAACACAAATTGCATTACTGTGGCTGACTGCTGAGAATTAATGTACAGTAACTGATTTTAGCTGAGGTTTGCCTCACATCGGAGCTGGGCCACTAAGAAGGTGCTTGTGGCCAAATGAAAAACACATAAAGTAAAAATACATAGTTCCATGTCATAAGGGTGATTTTTCTATGGCGATACGCACAATAGCGAGTACATTTTGACAAACAAAAAATTGGCCCCTAACCCACATAATCGACCACCAATACGGTGACCTGACGGACATTCAAATTAATATTTAATGCTGGTGGCTATGGCCTCCGCACCCCCCAATTTACTATAATCAACTCCAGGGGGGAACAGACACTGGGGAAAAGGGGAATACACAGGAGGGAGTACTGTGGCTGGGGAGCACAGTGAGGAAAAAAATCCTAACAGCCAACACCATTCAAAACAAAAATGTTATCTTCTGGCAGTCCTGAACCCAGGACCATTGCTACAGCACTCTATGACCCTACCCGCCAAGCCAGGCAGACAGCTCAGCAGTAGTAGTAGGTCTCATTGCTGTACTTCACCAGCAGTAGTACAGCTCCCCTGGCATGTGCTCTCGCCATTACATCCCTCTCACAGTTGCTATCCCTACCATCGCTTTCTACACCCACTTGTGATCCCGTCAGGTGCGCAAATAGAGTTGCTCATATTTGAGTTGCTCCTTTGCAGTCGCTCATATGACAGGTTACCAAAATGTAGTAATTGCATTAGAGGCCAGAAGAGCACAAAAGACAAGGAAAAAACAAAAAGAGAGAGTAATATGGCAAAAGCTAAAGGTCATTGGGGGAAACAGAAGAGAGAGAGAGAGAGAGAGAGAGAGTGTTGAGGACCCTGTAAGGAGATTCCTTAAGCAAGACAACATTTTAATCAGGATCGGCAGAATCATAGTTCCAAACACATCTAGTCCCAAAAATAGCGGAAGGGGTCCAGGACCCAGTTTTCGGCATATGCTGCTGGCATGGGCCTAGACAGATGCCAAAAGTAGTCACTAATTATTGTTGGAATCCAGACAGCAGCAAAACCTGCTGAATTAGTAACCAGAGATAGTGAATTAATAGGTAGGGGCTATGCAAGGATGAAAAAGCAGGGTAGGTAAAGGGAGGGGGGAGGGGAGGGGAGTTTGGGATTTGACAGAGGGAAGAGGGAGAATGTAATGTGAAGAGAAAGGAGGTAAAGCAGACAATTGCACAGGTATCCAGTTAATTTCAAAATAGTGTTGCAGTCAAGTGACCACTCACATACTTATTGTGCCTGGAGCAACTGTTCTGCTAGGCTCCCCCGTGGTCTATTATGGTTAGAGACTACTCTCATCTTGATGGCGATGTCTTCCTTAGAGATCTTGCCTCAGTACAATGTGGTGACCTGCATAGGTGTGCAAATGTAAAGGTGGCATTGGAATTTCTTGTAAACAGCTTCCTGAGTGTGGTAAATATCCAGGTATCTTTGGTCCAGAGGCACGTCAAGTGCCTATGTTCGAAGTGGCTTACCCCTACCCTCTGTCAGTTAATGAAACAATGAGACTTAGCATGGGCCAAGTGTAGATCTACTGATCTGACACAGGGCTGGCAAAAGTACTGTGCCCTGAGAAAGAGTTTCAAAATTGCCTCGCAGTGGCTAACTGCATGGAGAGTAAGAAATCGGAAGTAATTTGAGTCTTTGAGACTGCCAAAATTGCTCATTGGATTCAGAGAAGGGCAACAACGATGGTGCAGGATATGCAGAGGAAGACATATGAGCAAAGGTGTAAGTAGCTGAATCTGTACACGCTAGAAATAAGAAGGGAAAGGGGAGGACATGATTGAAACCTTTAAATATGTAAAGGGGCTCAATAAAGTAGGAGAAGGGGGTCTGCTAAGGAGAAAGGAGGGAGCCAGAACTAGAGGGCACAGCCTCAGATTGCAAGGAAATAGAAACAGGGGCAATGTGAAGGGGCGCTTCTTCACAGAGAGGGTGGTGGAGCCCTGGAACAGTCTGCCAGACAGAGTGGTGGGGGCTAGAACAGTGGAGAAATTTAAGAGGGCATGGGACAGGCATATGAGGCTGAGTATTGGGGGAGTTCAGGGGCAGGAGGGGAGGAGGGTATGTGAAAGGGAAGGGATGGGCAGACTAGATGGGCTGGAATGGTCCTTTTCTGTCATCAAACTTCAATGATTCTATGAAACTCCTGCAAATGCAGTCTCAAATGAGCTAAGGTACACTATATTAAAAATTTGCAATCTAAAAACCTTAATGGTCCAAAGATGTTATGGTTGCATGTCTATTGCCTTCTAAAGAGTAGAACCAGTGCACTCTCAGGTGATATTTGCTCTAATGGTAAAATGGTAAGCAATCCCCAGTACTGATGCAGAAACCTTTAACTGGTTCTTCATGGACCTGGTCAGCTTTATCTCCACTCTGGGCAGTCTCTCCCAGTGGTCCACCTGTCTTGCCTCCTCAGTCCCACCTGCTAAGCTGCCCAGAATTCCATCTTAAATTGTTAAACAAGAAGGAGGTCCTAGACTCTTACTAGGCTTAAGACAGGATAACTTACCTGGCCATGATAATCTGGAACACATGCTTCTTAGGCTTGGTGCCCCAATACTTGCTGGTCCTATTACATCTCTATTCAGTATGTCCCTCCTGCAAGGGGACTTACTCAATATCTGGAAAACTGTACATGTGGTCCCAATACACAAAGGGAGAGGGGGGCAAAGAAGCCCACTGTAAACTATAGGCCCATATCTTCCCTGTGTGCCCTTGCCAAGATCCTGGAAAGACTGATATATAATCAGCTACAGAAGTACCTAGAGGGGCACAGTATCCTAATTTAGATCCAGTACAGCTTCAGGATATAGCATGGCACCAGCACTGCCCTTGTTCGTTTTATATGTGATCTCTTTACTGCTTTGGAGGCTGGGCATGCCATGGTTGCTGTCTTTGTGGATCTCACTAAGACGTTTGACCTTGTGGACCACAACCTTCTATTAAATAAATTAAAGGGTTTGGGCTTTGTGTGCAACTCTTGCATGTGGTTCAAAAATTACTTTATGGAGTGAAAGCAATTTATGAAAGTGAGGGGGGGGTAGCAGGTCCTCTCTGCTGCCTAGCCCTGCTGGTGTACCACAGGGCTCACTCTTGGGTCCCGCATTGTTTTCATTGTATTACTAATAATCTCCCTGGTAATTGTGGTGATGCAAAAATCTTATTGCATGCTGATGATGTGGTGATATACAGGTCTGATCCCAACCCCCGTCTGATTCAGTTTGGTCTTCAGGGGGACTTTCAAACATTGGACTCCTAGTTTAAGCCCAATTTACTTTTATTGACCACTAAGAAAAAAAAAAAAACTAAGGCTTTGTTCTTTGGGTCTCATAGACTGGGTCTTGGTAGGCAAAACCTGCTCAACATCTACACTGTACTGGGTGCATGTGTTGAAATGATGTCCATAGTAAAATACTTGGGAATCCAACTGGGTCAGGAGCTTTCCTTCAAGTTACATATTGAAGGGACAGTCAAATCCCTTAATCAAAACTGGGCCTGCTGTATAAGCTGCACCCCTACACCACCAAGGAAGCCAGGTTATCCACTGCTAACAGTATCCTCATACCTGCCATTAGCTATGGAGCACTGCTACCCTCGTTGATCAAGGAGTCTGAACTATCCAAGCTAAGGTTTGCATATCACCGCATCTCTCCCTTTGCTGCTGGCACCAGTAACAAGGAACATGATTGCAGGGCTCTTGCTATGTTGAACTATCCACCTCTGGAGAGGAGGCTACATTACCCTGCACTGTGCACTGTGCATGGCCTATAAACATCTGCACCCCCATCCAAAAAAAATATGTGTGGGTTAATGGGTTTCAAATTGAAGAGAAGATCTCTTTGATCCACTGCACTAACACTGGCAATGGTGCCATGGTCACTCACAGCTGCTGGTCAGTGATCCTTTGCTGCAAGGGTGTCAGGACTATGGGATGATCTCTTCTGTAAAGTCCAGGAATGCCAAACCTTATTATTATTATTTAAATCCTCCTTCAAGGAGCTTATATGCAGGAGTAGTCAGTGTGGCTCTTACACTTGGCAGTCTATTGTTCACCTTGTTTTCTCCTACTGGTTCTGTCCATTGTCCAACTAGCCAATATGACAATTGTGTACTGTGATTGTAACTTATATCTGACCTGTGCACATGTTCTTGTTTACTCTACATCCTGTGTATTCACTGTATGAAGTTTGCTTGTTATAATGTTTGTAATTAATTCCATGTTGCACCTGGAAAAAAGGGAAAATTTGTCTCAGTGAGCCTACCCGGTTACTAAAATCCAATAAATAAAAAAATAAAGATTAATGTGCCGTAATTTTTCTTTTTGTAGCCTTATATCAGAGTTTTGAGTGTTTAAAAAAACTGTCATTTCTAAAGTGACCAGCTGATTGACCCATCTTTATTAGAAATTCTGCACTGTTTAGTGTTGGTAAAATTCAATAAACGACTCAAAAGCTGTTCATTAAAATTATTAATTGCCTGAACAGTGAAGTAACCAGCAGCACACAACTCCAGTGGCCACTAATTCAGCCAGCAATAAAAATCTGTTTATTAAACATACAAACATAGAATTTGATGGCAGGTAAGGACCATTCAGCTCACCCAGTCTGCCCATTTTTTCTTGCCTATTGTATGCTATCACTGCATACCCTACTTAATCTCTGGCTCCTTCCCCACCTTTGCTTCCCAACTAGGATTCCATTATGCCTATCCCATGTATACTTGAAGCCCACCACTGTTTTCGTCCCCATCCCCACCACCTCTTCTGGAAGACTGTTCTAGGCATCCACCACACTTTCAGTGAAGAAGTACTTCCTCACATCTCTCTTAAATGTTTCCTCTTCCAGCTTAATTGCATGTCACCTTGATTTCGTGCATCTTTGTCTTTGGAAAAATACTACCCTCCTGTACCATATTTTACTCCATGAGATATTTACTGGTCTGTATCATGCCTCCACCCCCCTTCTTTCTCTCTTCCAGGATGTACATACTCAGATCGTTTAGTTTCTCCTTGTAGGGCTTCTGTGCCCCAGGTGCATGATTATGTACTTTTTCACATTGAAACCCAGCTGCTATACCCTTGACCACTCCTCGAGGTGTCTCCAGTCTCTGTACATTCTTTCCACCGCCTCTGAAGTGCCTACCATATTGAAGATTTTAGTCTCATCTGCAAAGAGGCATACCTTACCTTCCAGTTCATCTGCAATGTCACTTATAAAGACATTAGTCCAGTCTTAACTATCTCCTTCTCATTATTGTTTCCTGCCAATCACCAACAAATCATGCCACTTCTAAGTTTTGGATGTACTTAAGCAAAGTCAAGTAGCCTGAGCCATATTCAGTCCCAACATCCTCATCTTCTAGTTCTGCCCTGCCTCAAGCCAGCTACAAAAACTAGGCCTTGGCAGCCGAAAAAGCAGGATCTTTCTTGTTACATAGCCACAGTGAGATCATGGCAATGTCAGCGGCAAAGCCAGTTATGTGGTTTCAATTTGTATTAGAAGACAGGACTGTGACTAAAATTTGGTACAAGTTCTTTTTGCTAGTAGGCTACTAAAGCAGGGAAAATGACCAATGTGAATTCTTACATCTCTGGCACAAACAATGTTAAGAAAGCTGATTGTTAGAGACATGCAATATAAGAAGGGCATAAACAAGCAAAAGCAGCTGCATTAGCTGCAGTTGGACCATCTGGTGGTGATTGATATACAGTAGCCTACTACCTTGCTAAAGAAGAGGACCCCTTCCAGAAATTTGAGAGATTGGTAGCACTTGAGAAAAGACATTGTGTTGAACTGGAGGTGCCTATGACAATGAGAATGCTTGTGCTACATTTATTTCATTTATTGCGGGCCACTTAAGTAAACCAATTGTGAGTCACTTTGACAGGAGAAACACCACCTTACAGACATCATTCTCTCTTTATGGATTGGGCAACTGACAGGACCACTACTGAGAAGGAGATAGTTTATTTAAAAATTCTAGAAAATGGGCAGCCAACCATGAAATTCTTATCATTAGTTGAATTGGAATCTGCTTATTTCAATGGTCTCATGTCTGCAATGATCTCTGTGTACACACAAGTTCTGGGTCTGGATATAACTAACCTTAAACAATGGTACTGTATTGGTTCAGGAGCAGATGGTGTGTCTGTCAACTTTGGACATAATAAAGGAATGATGGCATTAATAAAAGAAGCTTGCCCATGGCTTATTGCCATTCATTGTGTTTTTCACAAGCTGAAACTAGCTGCAAAAGGTGCTTTCAGAAATATTTATTTTGTGCAGACTATTGACAGCAGCTTAATTTCCATATTTTATTTTTCTGAGAACTCCCCAAAGCATTACTGTGAGTTAAAAAAAGTGGCTGAAGACCAGCAAACGACTATCATCAAGTTTCCAAAATCTCAAGGAACGAGATGGCTGATGCATAAAAGAGACTGTCTGCCTGCTCCACTACATAATTACTGCACCAGTTGGGGCCACCGGGATGAGCTTGTGTGTGATACTAGTCAGGATATCCCTCAACCAGACAAAACCAAAATTAAGGGATGGAGAAAGCAAAAGTTCAGTTTCAAATTGTTGATATTCTTCCACTTTTATCTTGACCTACTAATGGGCATGTAAACAGTTTCTCATGCCTTTCAGGATGCCCATCTCTTTTCCAGTGGTAATGGACACCGTCAGCACTGAACTCTCGGAAGTAGAAAATCTTGTAGAGACAGATGGAACCAGACTAGCTCAGTGCAGGAGAGAGGTGGTTATTAGTGACAAAGCTGGAACAGCATTGTTTATAGGCAGTGAGCTTCCTGAAGGAGTAAGGGATGCTGTTTTAGCACTTGTGAAGGAACAGGAAAACACTGAAGACCCCTTCTTAGTAAACAGCAATGTTACTGACTCAGCAAATTGGCCTGAAAATGATCACACGCTTTCAGAACTGGGAAATGAGGATGTGCAGTTTCTTCTCAACCATTGTTCCCCTGTCTTGTTACTGAATGGGTGTGATATACACAATGCAATGACAACATGGAACATGTTAAAACAAAATATTAACAAGTATCACAACTGGCTCTTATTTCTTGAAGTATGTTGCGTAGTCTTCCAGAGAAAAATCTCAATATTTCTAAAATATACTTTATGTAATTGCTGTTGTACATATGTATCCAATATGAAATGCTACACTAGAGAGAGCTTTATCATCATTGAAAATATTTTTTTTTCAGATTGGAGAGCTGTCTTGAAGATAAGCACCATTGAGTACTTTCTTTTAATCTCCATGGAGGGTCCTGAACCACATTATTTTTGTAGCAAACCAGCAGTAAAGGAATAGTTCCTAAAATCACAACATACAGTGAAGCCCTCCAGGATGAAGTGCAGCACTGCAGAATTCTGCAGTAGAGTTACTGCAGTAAACAAAGCAGTTTCAATGGTAGTTAATCCCTTTTGTCATGAAGTAAACCTGTGACACTGTGCTTCATCCTGGAGGGTGTATCTGTATGTTGAGAGCAAAACCACTCAGGTCACCAGCAGTAGTCCAAAGCAAAGTGACAGAGTGTACTCACAATCGATGTTTCACCGGACCTATATCTGCAAGGGAGTATAGACCCTGAAGACTTCACTTACTCAAACATGCTAATCCAGCCAGATAGGTACATTGAGGCTACCCCAGCACTCCTCCCAGGATTCCTTATCTACTCCACCGCAGCATCAGTAGCAAAATGGTGGCATCTCCATGGTTGTCTAATCCCTTCTTTTGTGCCTCGTGAAGTATGGTACCTGGTATTATTAGCCCTTATGCTGTCTGGAGACGTTGAGCTAAACCCGGGTGCTATACCCAGCCAAGCATCCATAAGCAATGCTGGTTATGGCACTAAGGGTCTGTGCATAGTTCACCTAAATGTTAGAAGTCTGCTCCACAACCATGCAGAACTTTGATGCTTGGGTCAACAGCTACCAGCCTGATGTCCTATGTATATCAGAGACATGGCTAAAGCCCTTGATACCTGATACCTGCTGCCTGCTGCCTACTCCCTAATTACAACTTTCTAAGGTGGGATAGGCCACCCCCTAAATGTCCGGGGGGGGTGGCGGTCTGTTTCAAAAACTACCTTATCCTATCCCTAGTGACTGATAACTATACTTCTACATGTGAGTCACTACATATCATCCTGACCCTAGGGGTAAAGAAGCTTCACATTATATGTGCTTACAATCCTCCCAAAGGTGGACAATTTGGCCTGGAGGATTTATTGAATCACAGTGCCTCAACAGCTGGGCAGAATGAACTACTCATCCTCGGGGACATGAAAATAAATTGGTTGATTAAATCCCACAGTACCCTTCCATCTCTGGTGCAGAGTTACACTTTCCAACAGGTCATAACTAATCTGACAAGAGTGTCACAAAATAATGGTTCTAGCACCCTCATTGATTGGGTCATGACGAATCGCATAGATAGTGTTGCGGCTGCGGGCACTCTGCCAAACACAATAAGTAATCACTCCCCAGTCTTCTGTGTATGGAATCACTCAGTAATCCCTATATCTCCCTCATGCTATATATCATTCAAGAACTATGCAGATCTAAATTGGGCTCACTTTCTACATGATGTCGCTATGATTGACTGGTCCCCTATCTACTGGGCCCATAACACTGATGTCACCCTCAGCCTTTTTCTAAGTGAGTTTTTATCACTTCAGGATAAGCATATCCCTCTTCGCACTCACCGGGTATGCAGTAAGCAATCCAAATGATTGCACAAGAACTTACTTGCATCACTCAAGGCTAGGGACAAATGCTGGAGAAAATTCAAAACTTTGGGCCTCCAAGCAGACTTTCATTTCTATAGGGAACAGCACACGAAGTGTAAGAAACAAATCAGGCTTCCGTACTGCAAGGGATTATTGGTGGATGTGGCTGGTGACCCCAGGAAATGTTGGTCACACATAAAAACCTTCCTCAGATCCAAGCAATCCCACACTACAAATGACATGATACTGAACGGAGTCCACTGCTCAGATCTACACACAATAGCAAACGCTTTCAACAATCTCTTCTCAGACCTCTCCAAATATATTACTGCCTTCCCCGCTGCACCCTCCACTCCTTATATCCCCTCCCCAAAAGGAATGCCAGTGGGACCGCCATTCTACTTTAAAGCTGTCTCCAAAACAGATGTACTCAAGTTACTCAATGCCATATTGGACAGCACTGCGGTTGGATCTGACTGCCTGGAACCTAAGCTCCTCAAGCTGGCTGCTCCCTTTGTTGCAGGGCCACTATCTAAAATCTTCACTATGTCCCCTAGTAAAGGAGTAGTGCCAAATATCTGAAAAATTGCCAGAGTAATGCCGGTCTTTAAAAAAGGTGACAAGAAGAATTTATCGAACTATAGACCAATAGCAATATTATCTGTCTTAAACAAAATCCTGGAGAAGCTCGTCACAAGACAGGTAACAGAGCACCTCACCAAGTATAACCTCCTGTCCTCAAATCAACATGGCTTTAGAAGGGGTCACAGCACCCAAACTGCCCTGCTACAGCTAACCAATGATACACTACATGCTATGGATCAGGGTCTTCTGGCAGGAGCAGTTTTTATAGATCTTACGAAGGCATTTGATCTCATTGATCACCCCCTCCTGCTAGCTAACTTCCTATCCCTGGGTTTCTTGGCACAGTCTGTAAACTGGTTTAATGGCTACCTGTCCAACAGGATGCAAGTTGTAAAATTCAACTCTGCAACCTCTGACAAAACAGTCATTGATGTTGGGGTACCACAAGGATCCATCCTAGGACCTCTTCTCTTCTCAGTCTTCATTAATAATATAATGAGAAATGCCTCCTCCTGCTCATTGCTGCTGTATGCTGATGACCTCATTCTCTATACCAACTCTGGTAATGTGCTTACTCTTAACCACAGTCTATCGGGGGACTTCCTAAATGTACAATCCTGGATCACTAGCCATAGGCTGGTTCGCAACATTAGCAAGACTCAGGCTATGCTTTTTGGCTCACCTGCCAAACTAAAAAATAATTGAGATTTCTTCAAAATAGTACATGTGAATGGTACTCCTTTGGAAGTGGTAAACTTGTTTAAATACCTGGGAATTCTACTCCATGGATCCCTTAACTATGAGATCCATATTACTACTGTGTGTAAGGTGGTCAATACTAAGCTAGGGTTAGCCTACAGAACTAGCCACATTCTCACCCCTTCCAGAAGTTGGCCATTGCCAGAGGAATTCTTCTCCCATCCCTTGCAAATGGAACTTCAATCTACGGCAATGCATCTAAAACCTCCCTACACAAATGGGACATAACCTATAATAATATATGTCGTTATGCCTCTACGTCCCCTAAGTTAAAGCATCACTGCCTGCTCTATGCAGACCTTAATTGGCCCTCTCCTATGGTCCACTAGCTCCTTGCTTTTGGGGCCCTTCTGGATGGAATCCTGAAGTCCAGTATACCTAGCTCTCTCACCGCTGCATTCACCCCACAGTCTGCCTCCTGTGGTTTCCATTCTGCTGATCTTTCCTTACTCCACATTCCCAAATGTAGCACTGCCAAAGGGAAAATAGGTTTTTCCTATGTGGCCCCCCAGTTACTGGAACTCACAGCCCCTTGAAATACACCAGTCACCTAGCCATGCCTCATTTAAAAAGAGGCATCATTGCCTGCTTTTTAAGAGTACACAGTGCAGTTGTTTTAAACCACCCTAGATTCCTGACTCTGTATGCTATTACTGTCTCAGTGTCCTCCTACAGTATTTAAACCTCTTAGTTTCTACTTGTCTTACCACCCCTTTCATATCCCACCTCTTACACTTCTCCCACCCCCCTACTTTCTCCCTGCGAGGTCTTACTACCTCAATCCTTCCTACCTACTTGCTCCCTCTTTGGTGTCATATTCTTTATGTTATAGCTAGTTTTATAGAATAGAGATGATGCCTAGATTGATAATCAACTGTTATATGTGCACTTACCCTTTGTTGTGCTTTGATATGTGAAATGTCTGTATTGTCTCCTGGTTACACCAATTGCTCAAACCGTTATCCATTTTTACTATATTCTTAAATGCTATAGTATAATATGCACTTACTTTCACTTCTGATATGAAGTACAACGGAATGTTTCTCCTGTCACCTCAAATTGCTCAAATTGTTATCCATTTTAATTGTATCCCTAATATGTTGTACTCCTATATTGCACTGTATCATCACTATTTTTTCCTGTTAATGTTGTAACTTCCTGGGTCGTGCCTGAAAATAGTCACTTTTGTGTCTGGTGCACTTAACCGGTTATCAAAAACTAAATAAATAAAATAAATAAATTCTGATCATATCTGAAAGAGAGATTGAGGAGGAACTCCATCTTCATCTGGAACTGGAAAATTTAGATGAAGACTAATCCATCTACTTTTGCCATCACTTCATGTTGCTTGCCATTCTTGTTTATATTTTGCATTTGTCTTTTCACAAATATCGTTTTGCCTTAAAGGGACACCAAACATTGCAGGCGTCACTCAAATTGTGAAAGCCCATGAAAAGATCTTTCAAATGAGGTATTGGGTTTACCTGTAGGGGACAGGAGTCTTGAGATATGAATAGCTAAGTAATGTGTAAATCAACTCATAGCGACAGCCATTTCATGCAGTCATAAAAACAGGAAGTGATGTCACTGAGGGGCTTGCTGTATGTTGTTAATTACCTGAGCAGTGTACTTCCAACTAATTTCTTTGATGAATCCAACCCAACCCCAAGCCAAAGCCAAGGACCTACCCATACATCCCCTCCTCCCTTCTATTTCAAATCTGTCAGCTACAATCAAGCAAGAAAGTACATTCGTAAGGTGTTAGGAAAATCCAGAAAAATCCAGGAATAGTGGCGACACACTTGACCTCAAGTTTATCTCCCTTACACTTGAAGAAATCCTAGCTCCCATTACTAAGCTGCTGAACTTATCCCTGCAACTAGCTCAATTCCCCAAGCTTGGAAGTCAGCCTTGGTAACCCCAGTACATAAGAGTGGTGACCGGGCACTGCATGCCAACTACAGGCCTATTTCTATCCTTCCACCACTGTCAAAAGCACTTGAGGACATAGTATCAGACCAGCTGGTAAAATACCTTGACAAATACAGTATCCAGTCCCCGGAACAGCATGGATTTTGGAAAGGACACAGCATCACCACTGCTCTTATGGAATTCATCAGCTGTACACATAGCTCACTGGATCAGGGTAACCTTGTAGGCACAGTCTTTATTGACCTTACAAAGGCCTTTGACACGGTCAGTCACTCTCTACTACTTCAACAACTCTCCTCTATAGGCCTCTCTAATCATGCAACTAATTGGTTCAAATGCTACTTAGCTGACCGCTCCCAGCAGGTAAAGATTGGAAACCCCACATCTGGGTGCCTTCCGGTTCACTGCGGGGTCCCCCAGGGGTCGATTCTAGGACCCCTCCTCTTCGTCATCTTCATAAATAGCCCTAAGAACTGCAATCCAAAGCTCAATCATCTCTGTTATCGACTATGGATTGGTCATGTACAGCTCAGCCACTATCACCTCACCTCGTAGGATAGCAATAGCCCTCAACAAAGCCTGCAGACTGCTCACCAATTCCCCCTGCCTAACGCACACTTGTGATCTCTGTGAGCAAGCTGGGTGGCTACAACTTGAAAATATGATACACTACCAAACCTGCCTCTTAGCTAAGAAAACACTACTTGGTCTGGAACCTCATGGAGTCACAAATCTGCTAAGCCTATCCACAGGCCCACACAACACCAGGAACTCTGTCCACCAGCTTCTCACCGTCCCACACTGCAGAACCTCCCAAGGGCAGAGGTTCTATGCCTACCGGGCTCCACTCTGGCTCAATAACCTCAGTACTGATCTTGCTTCCACACCGAGTTTGGGACCTTTCAGGACCAAGCTCAGTCAACACCTACTAAAGAAAAGCTCCTGTGACTGCACATTTTAATTGCTTTTCTTCCTAATCCTCTAACCCTGGACTGATTTGACACCAGGTTAAACCCCCTCCTCACTCCTACTACCTCTGTTCCCCCTACCTCCAGTTTCCCCCTTTGCACTGCAACAACTGCGCTTTCCACCCCATCTCCCTCTACTAGTCACCTCCCCACCCTTCTCCCCTCCCCACCCCTACTCTTCTATGGGATGACTGTTTTCTATATCCCTACCTGACAATGCCAGCTTAGGTGCATCTACTACTTGTGTAAATAATTGTGTTAAAATCTTCTCTGTTACAAATTCACAATGTATTTTTGTCTATGTTTAATCCACCTAGCTAGATACTCCTAACCCACAATGTATGTATTCATACCCTCTCGACACGGAACCTTTGTAAAAGAGCGGTCTCCTGCTCAAAGGTATTGTAATCTATGACTGAATAAATAAATAAATAATTACAGCTTGCCCCTCAATAACATCACTTTCTGTTGTAAGATTGCATGACATGGCTGCTGCTTTGTTTTGTGTAACCCCTAGGTGGCGCTATCCCATGGGCTACTACCCCTGCCTGTTTGACTATGGACAGGTTGAGGGGCCTAGGTCCTATGGTGGGTGCCTCCACCCAGAGGTCAGGGTTTGTAGTGGTTAGACTAGCTTGGTCACAACCCTCTGGGACACTGAGACCCCCTTTTATTCCCTCTAGTGGCTCACACAGTACACCAGAGTTACAGCCCCAATACCCCACGTATACACACTGTTCACTCATATACATACCACTTACCCTCGAGACTGATTCTGCAGCACGTCTCTGAGAACCCCCTGTAAAATAAGGTTAAACAACATACACAGCAAAACACAATACTGTTTCCATAAGTACCAACACCACAGACAGTATATAGTATAACAACAACAAATCTGATTCATTTAGGGGGCAGTAACACGGGAGGGGGAAATCAGGTTAATTGGTGGCATTAAATCACAGTACTGTGCACACATACAGTGGCTGAAAAGTCACACTCTGGGTACCCAGGTTGGGGGGGCTAGCCTGGTCTGTTGCCCAGGGTTGGCCCGGCAGATGCAGATGGATAGGGCCCTGTAGAAGAAAATATATGCACAGCACCCAATTGTAATCCGGAGCCAGATGGCTCAGTCCATGAAGCAGGGAAACAACAAGAATTAGATGACACACTTGTGATTGAAAACAGGCTGCAGGGGAATACCCTGACTTGTACTCACAATACCCAAGCTGAAAACTGGATGGTGGATGTTCTTCTGGATTGCCAGAAGAACAAGGCATGGAGACAAAAACCTTGTGACTGGACCCCACTGCAGTTGATAGCAAACGGATTTAGTCCAAGACAAGCTGGGGTTTGCTTCCAGCTTCAACACACAGCACACAGCACCGGGGATTGGAAATAGCGATTCTCCACAACCCTTACGCACATTCATATGTAAAAAGAAAGTACTATACCAGGCAGACTGCTCCTCGATCCCGATCACAATTACTGCAAAATACCCGGGAGCACACACAGCAGCTTCAGTTCCTGACAGACCAAGCGTGATTCAGCAATTTCTCCAGTCTTCTACAGGGTGAGCCTGGTTTCCACACTTCTATTGCCTATTTCTCCTCACAACTCAGATTCAGTCCAAACTGGCACTCACAAAGGCTGCAGGCCGAAACTCAGGGCCTCACACGCGCTTCTCGTGCGAAACTATACACCGCAGAAGCACCAAGCTCCTTCTCTCTTAACAGTCACAACCGATCTAATCTTTCCAGTCACAGAGTAGGGCATTTCCTTTAGCTCCACACCATTCTGTTGGCTGGTTCGGCTGTCACTCACAATAAGACTCCCTCCGTTGGTGGAAAAAGGCACCAAGGTTAAAACTACATTTCCCTGAGTCACTGCCCATGCAATCCCCTTGTGGCTGGCTCAAAATTGAGAGTCCAAGTTCCGATTCATCCACAGGCTCCATTTTAGGGTCTCCCTATCATCCTGATTGGTCCAAGTCAGCTATTCAGGACCAAAATGAAAGAGTTACACTGAAACAGTTCATGCTGAAGTGAAGACAGGTTAGACAAACTACATTTTCTCAGTCACTCTAAATGATTTCTGGCAAATAGTTATATCTTTCAACAAGGTTCCCTCTGCACATGTAGTAACGGCAGAAATGGAGCGAATTGACAGCAGCCCGGCCGGGATTCATACATTAAACACACAGTCCCCCCATACAAACTAATTAAGTCTGCAAGCAGACAGCTCTTAAAGAGACAGTACATGGAGGCTCAAATAGCACTCACTTGGAACCACATTTAAACAGCTCAGATGCCGAACACCGCCCAGACTTGGAACATTCAGGCAAGCTCCTGGAAGACTTTTGGGAGCCCCCATTTGCAGGGGAATTATGCCCTTCGTGGCCTGGAAAATTTGGCTTCCACGTCAAGTAAGTATCCACATAAGTTTCAATACAACCATATACATTTACATCAGTATCACATTAGGCTTATACATGTAATCATCAGTCAACATATCACCTTACCAGAAACACATTTCTGAAACTTTTCAGTACATCACTTTTTACACAGTATTATACACACATTGTACCATAACTCAGGTTATTACCTCCTGTACGTGAAACCTGAACAGAGGGGGCCCTTCCTTATCAGCTACCTTGGGGCTAGATGGGGCAGGGGCACCATAACTAGAGGGCAACACAGGTAACTTGGAATTAGCACTGATGTTCAGTTTGGGCAATGAGCTCGGGGACACATAAACTCCTTTATAGACAACATTGAGAGGCAAGTCCACAGGCCTCCCAGGGGAATCATAACTGAGGTGCACCACAGGCTTTACAGCTTGACCAGTCTTTCTAGGGGGAACTGTTACAGTCTCTGCACCCTGAGCCTCATTTTCAGCATTATCCTCACTTGTCAGGGGGGTCTCCATTGGGGTAGAGAGGCTATAACTTGGGGCACTTTCAGCTCCAGGAGTTACAATCTCTGAGTCCACAACACTTGGCTCACATGGGGAGTTTTCTGACACTGACAGTGAATTATCGGGGCACTCAACACACTCTTCTTGTTCTGGTATATCACCAGTTTGTCCCAGTCCATCATTTTCCTCCTCTGAAAACTCAAACAGTTCAACCATACACAATGATTCCATATCATCTGACTTCATGCTTTGCACTTCACTTTCTGGGAGCATTGGCTCCAGGGACAAAGCTGGGGGCTTAGACAGTCCAGAAGGCCTAGCTTCATCGCCAGGATTGACTAGGGGATTGCCCCGAAACAATTGACTCAGTTCATAAGAAGGGTAGTGTTCAAAGCCACACTCACTTTCCCCTGACATGGACTGACAGTCATGTTCAACTGGGACTTGTAGAAGGAAACACTTTAACTCAGCTTCTGTAGGTGCAGGCTTGCTTGATTTTTGCATAGCAGCATCTCTAATCACTGGTCCAGAGGGAGCATTTTCTGGGGGCTCAGACTCAATCAAGATTTGTCCAATGGGCAGTAAATGATTTCTATCCATTGTTTTCACATCTTTTGAATTATTCTCAGGCCTTACTTTGTACACAGGCAGATCGTCTAGTTTGCCCACTACAATGTGAGAGAGATGGTGCCATCTGTCAGCAATCTTATGTTTGCCATGCAGTCCCAGATTTCTTAGCAATACCCGATCTCCCTCTTGGAGTTCCTGTGCTTTCACCTTTTTATCATACCTTTCTTTGTTGGCCAGATTTCTTTTGGCAGCCATGGTTTGAGCCAGTTGGTATGCATGATTTAGCTGGGCTTTTAACTTTTGCACATACTGTAAATAGCTGTCAGCTCGAACCCCATCAGGAGAAACTCCAAAACATACCTCTACTGGCAGTCGAACTTCTCTTCCAAACATCAGGCGGTAGGGGGGAGAACCCAGCGGCATCACTTTTGGTGCAGTTGTAGCCATGTACCAGAGTGCTAATTTGTTGGCTCCATCTAGGCTTGTCCTTTGGGTGGAGGGTGCCTAACATATCTAGCAAAGTGCGGTTGAAACGTTCAGGCTGCAGGTCCCCCTGTGGGTGGTAAGGGGTGGTTCTGGACTTTCGCACTTCCCACAGAGAAAGCATCTCTTTGATCAGACGACTCTCAAAGTCTCTCTCTTGATCAGAATGGATTCTTTGTGGAGCCCCATAGTGAACAAAAAAAGTTTTCTACAAGTACTTTTGCCACAGTGGATGCCTTCTGGTCCTTGGTGGGGAAAGCTTGGGCATATCTCGTAAAATGGTCAGTGACCACCAGCACATTACTAATATTTCTTTGATCTGACTCCAAACTCAGGAAATCAATACAGACCAGCTCCATGGGGGCACTGGTGGTGATGTTAACAAGAGGGTTAGCCCTCTGGGGCAGGGCTTTCCTCTGTAAACAGCGACTACGAGTTCGAATGTGTTGCTCAACATCAGCCCCCATCTTAGGCCAATAGAATCTGAATCTCACTAAGTCAAGTGTTCTGTCTATACCAAGGTGCCCCATGTGGTTGTATAAGGACCTCCTTATTGAGTCTCGAAAGGCAGTGGGCAGCACTAGTTGTTGTTTGTCTATTTATTCCCCTCTGTCTACTGTTTCTCTGTATAACAGTCTATTGATCAGTTTCAACTTAGGACCTTCCTTGTATAACAATGTAGTTCTCAAATCAGTGGAGCGTAATTTCGACACATCTTTCCCTGTGTAGAGGGCTTCTAAAGCTGATTTGATCATGGGATCTCGGGTTTGAGCCCACTGAATACTGTCATTGTCCAGCTGAGGCAGTGCACCAATGTCTATTGCAGAAAAGTGGCAATAAGCAGCAGGTATGCAATTCTCAGAGGGTCCCAAACAATCCACCATACAGTCCACTGCGTCCATGGACATTTGTTCCTCCCTGTCAAACTTCTGGCAGAGTGCTCGAATATCAGGTTCTGACAGTCTGACCCAGTCATTCCAGGGAACAGGCCTCCGGAAGAGAGCATCAGAATCTATGTGGTTCAGGCCTGCTCTGTATTCAACAGCATAGTTTACTTGGTTTACTTGGTTTCAAAGGACAAAAGAAGGCTGCTGCCCATCGAGATTGTCCCCCACCACATTGGTGGGATAATTATACCTTGAAGTTGTTAGACTCAATCCAACAATCCAGCCCCTTTTTGAAAACTGTATTAGAGCTACTGTTCACTAAGTATTGTGGAAGGAGATTCCACAGTTTGGGGGTTCTTACTGTAAAGTAGTTTAACCTTTTTGTTGTTTTAGCTTTAGATACAAATATCTGGTTGTTATGATACCGTGGGGAAGTCCAGCTGGAAGAGAAATGCAAGCCACAGTGGTGCACTAACTCCTGGGAATTCTTGATTTTGTACAATAGGAGAAGGTCACCTCTAGTACGTCTTGTGCATAGTGAGTGTAAACCTGTAACTCTTAATCTTTCCTCGTAGTCAAGTTCGGATAAATAAGGGACCATTCTTGTGGCTCTTCTCTGCACCCTCTCAACCCTGTCAACATCCTGCCCCAGGTAGGGACTCCAGCAGGGGGATCCATAGTCCAGATGGGGCCTGACATAAGCTCTGTACAAGGGGATTATGCATTCCTGTGTCCTAGACACAAACGAACGTTGGATTTGAGTGAGTAAGGCGTTAGATTTCCTAGCTATCATCCTGCAATGATCACTAGAGGATAGTTTATTATTAATGATTACCCCGAGATCACGTTCTAATGGTGACACATGAAGGGCCACACTGTTCAGAAAATAAGTCTGCCTAGGGTTGTTCTTACCAAAGTGTACAACATGACACTTGTCTGAGTTGAGTGTCATTTTGTTTAAAACTGCCCATTCTTCGATGGATTTTAAGTTATTCCTCATGGTTTCTCTGTTTGTCGATGTAAGAACAGAGCCACACAGCTTGGTGTCATCAGCAAATTTTGAGAGAACATTTTCAGGGCTAGCCTGCAGATCACTAATAAAGATGTTAAACAGGGTGGGTCCCAACACAGACCCGTGGGACCCGCTGGTCACACTCAGTGGGTGGGAAAGTGAGCCATTAATTCTGACTTGCTGATATTTTCCATTCAACCAACCTGACACCCAGTTGATTATGTAGTAAGAGAATCCCATATCATTCATTTTGTCAAGTAGGATGTCATGAGGGACTTTGTCGGATGCTCTACTGTAGTCGAGAAGTATCACATCCATAGAGATGCCATTATCCAATGCCGTACTGACATGATTATAAAAGGAAACCAAGTTAGTAGTACAGGAGTATCCTTATCTAAAGCCATGTTGTGTAGTGTCAGTCAAGTTACCCCCAATAGATTTGTGCTCTAGTAGATTCTTAATAACTTTCTCCATGATCTTGCTTATAACAGAAGTCAGACTTATTGGACTGTAATTTTCTGGTCTAGAATGGTTACCCTTCTTAAAGATTGGGACTACAGTAGCTATTGTCCAGTCCTGAGGATAATTCCTCATATAAGGATTTGTTGAATATAATTGAGAGTGGTTTAGTAATAGCAGCAGCTGTCTCTATTAGAAATCGAGGGCTGATGTTATCAGGATCTGGACTGGAATTAGGTTTTAGGGATAAAATTGCTTTTAGTGTATCATCCTCGGTGATGATGTAAGAGGGGGTAACATTGTTCGCAGGTTTGAATAGTTTAGGAACCTCTTTATTGGTAAATACTGAGCAGAATTGCTTGTTAAATGTGTCTGCCATATCTCTGTCTGTAGATATAATTGTGTCATGTATGCATAGGGGCCCCATGTGTCTATTATTTATTTTTTTATTATTAAGGTAGGAAAATAGTGATTTATAGTTGTTTTTGGTATGGGCCAGACGAAACTCAAGTTTCTTTTTAGATTGTAGAATAGCTTGTTTTAGTGATTTTAGAGTTTCCCTGTATTGAGTGAACAATAATTTTCTGGTGTCACCCTTACTGTTTTTAACTCGTGCAAATAGCCTCTGCTTCTCCTTAATTAGAGCTTTGATAGTTTTTTAAACCACAGGGTATTTTCCTTTTATTACATTTTTTGTTGTAGGAACATATAATTTTCTGAGTTATAAATGGAAGTTTTAAAAAGTCCCAGGATTCTTCCATGGTAAGAGAGGATAGTGCTGTATCCCAAGGAATTGAGTTTAATTGGTTATTAATAGCACTGAAATAAGCTTTTTTATAGTTTTTCAATTCAGTACAGTTGGTGATATGATGACAAAATGACACTGTAAGGGAAATGGTGTAGTGATCACTTGATCCTAGTGGGGCACCAATTATAACTTTGGATATTAAGTTCCCTAGTTCCCTATATTAGTAATAACCAAGTCCAGTATATTGTCACCTCGTGTTGGTTCTGTAACGATTTGTTCAAGGCCCATACCAACCATGAGTGTGATTAAGTCTTTCTCGGCCTGCGTACTTCCAGTTAAAGAATACCAATTTATAGTAGGCAGGTTGAAATCACCCAGTATAAGGATTTTTCCTTTAGAGGCCATATCTAAGATTTCATTATTTAAGCAAATAGAATATTCTTTATTTGATGTCGGGGGCCTGTAGCATGTCCCTACCATCAGCTGTGGTAACCCTTGAACTGGATGTTAACCCAGATTGATTCAGTATCGCTTGTTGAGGGATTTGAAATGAGGATATGTCATCTCTAACATATAGACATACCTCCATTTGTCCCTGGCGGTCCTTATGATACAGTTTATACCCTGGGATGTGCTGGATCCAAGAAGTATCAGGATCCCACCAAGTTTCTGTAATGGAGATGAGTCCATATTTATTCAGTTGACACATAGCTTCTAATTCAGCCATTTTAACCTGATTTAAAGATCTAGCATTTAAACTGAGTACCTCACACTCAGAAATGTCCGTAGTAGGTTTCTTTAGAGAACAGGATCTTCTGTCACTGATCTCTCCCCCGGGTTTTAGTTTAAAAGTTTGTTAATGGCTGTTGTAAAGCTTTTGCCCAGGAGTGAACTACCCCTGCGACTGAGGTGGAGTCCATCCCAGCAGTACAGTGAGTCTCTTAGATAGAAGGTTTCCCAATGTGTTAGACAGAGAATGTTTTATCGGAGACACCATCGTCTGAGCCATTCATTAAAGGCCTTAATCTTTGTATTAATAATATCAGACGTTCTCGGTACAGGTAGAATCTCTGAGAAGCATGCTATGCTACTTTTTTCCGCTAGTACATTATTGAGAGCTATAATGTCCTGTTTAAGTTTGTCAATACTACCTCTATTTATATCATTTGTACCTCGTGCGTACTATGAACACTTGATTTTCACCAGCCCTTTCAGTATATTTTTTTGCAGTAGCAGTGATGTCGGAACACGAGCACCTCGCAAGCTAGTGCAGGTACGGTTGAATTTGTCCATGTTACATAGGGGCGATCCAAGTGTTTAATAATTGAGTCACCAAGAACAAAGATTTGTTTAGTTAGTGGGTGAGATTCTATGTTGCTAGAATTTGGTGGTAAAATAACTGAATCGTGATTTTGGTCTTTTGTTGGGATTTATTTTGTTTGGGTGTGGGAACACCAGACAGTTATTCTCTCTCCCACGGGAGGACTACTGACTAGGGGATCATTGCAGGGTATTGATAGTGACATCATGGGATGGAGCATTTATGTCCTGCTTGAGTGGATCATATTTATTGAATAGGGTAGGTAACATATTGCATCCAATCTGTCCCCCATATTGTGATTTACCCTTGGGTACCATTGCCTAACCATCAGACTCCTCTTGAAATACAGCAGGAGTAGAGGAGGTAATGATATTAGTACTTATAACAGTTGCTGTCTCGTCCGCAGATGGGGAACTAAAGATAAAGACTGCCTCAACATAGAGTCAATATAGTCCTCCAATGCTTCAATCTGGACCAACTGTTGGAAGCCAGTAAACGGTCAATTTCTTCCTGGAGGGCTTCCACCATTAAACATTTATTACATACAAAGTTGGTAGTCTGGGGACCAATGGCATACATAAGCGCATGACAGGCAATAGTTATTTGGAGCCCATGTTAGTATGTCAGGCAGAACACCAGTGAAGTAACTTAGTATTATAGCAAGGATGAGTTTATTTACAGTTTCGGGGCCCTGGTCCCTGCAGTCCCGGCAGACACGCTGACACATGTGTCTCTACGCCGCGTCTCAGCTAGCGCCCGCGCACCCTGCGATGCTCGCCCTGCTCGCTGCAGGGGCAAGCTTTTAACGTGAGTGGTGACCCAGAAGTAGAACTAGGGGTCACAGGGTCCTCGCGATGTGCAGCACAGTAAAACCCTAATACTGCGTGGTTTAACAAGTGGCCTATGAATGACAAGTGTAACAACACTAATTACAGTGCAGAGCAAACATTAAATCAGTACAGAAGGCCCACCGTAGCTGGTTTAAGGACTGTTTATAGTTGTCCTGGTTACCAGCTCTCTTCCTGTTTCCTGCCTCGTCGGCAGTGTAGCAGGGCTCACACAATTAACAAAATACACACTTTAAAAGTAGTAGGTCCTACCAGGCACAGTCTGGGACCTGTGCAACCTTGCAGGCAGTAGTTTTTGTTAAATTAATAAGAAAATGTAGCTTCTTTTAGTTAGCTGCTTTCTGCTCTACAAGCAAGGCTAGCAACAGCTATTTGTATGTGGATAATGCAGAAAGCCACCTATGGCCAGTGGCATCCAACTTAGCTGAAGTCTGCACATAGGTCAAAGGATTATTGTCAGTTTTTACTAGTATCTTAGCCCCATACAAGTACTCATGGAACTGGTCAACAATAGCCCACTTCAAAGCTAGGAACTCTAACTTATGTACAGGATAGTTCTTTTCAGATGGGATCAGGCTTCTACTGGCAAAGGCCACTGGTCTCAGGCCATTCTCATGCTCTTGGTACAATATAGCCCCCAAGCTGTGCAGGCTAGCATCAGTGTGAAAGACATAGGGCTTTGCTGGATCTGCATAGGCAAGGACAGGAGCGTGGGTAAGTTGATATATAATCTCATGAAAAGCAGCTTCACACTCAGGTGTCCATCTGGCTCCAAATACTTCATTGGGATGGAAATACACTCTCTCAGGCTCAGAAGAAACCAACCTCTTGTATTTTTTGTGGGTAGGAGGGTAACCTTGAGTAAGATTAAGTAAAGGATGGATCACTTTTGAATAGTCCTTGATGAAACAGCGATAGTAGCCACAGAATCCCAGGAATCTTTGCAGTTCTTTTAGATTGTAGGGCTGTGGCCAGGTTGTCAGGGCCTCAGCTTTACTTGGGTCGGTCTCTATTCCCTCGATGGAGACTATGTGTCCCACATACTTTACAGATGTTTGGAAGAATTGACATTTATTGATGGACAGTTTTAGGCCAAAGTCTTCCAGTCGGTCCAACACCTTGAATAATCTGCTCTCATGTTCCTCCAGAGAGCTGCTAAACACAATAACATCATCTAGGTATACCAGGCACTCTAATAAGTTCATGTCCCCCACCGCATGCTCCATCAGTCATTGAAAAGTGGCTGGAGCACCTGAAATCCCTTGAGACATCCTCATGAATTCATAGAAACCAAGTGGGCAGATAAAGGCTGTCTTCTCATGGTCTTCTGAGGCCATCGAGATCTGGTAGTACCCACTGCGAAGATCCAGCATGGAGAACCACTTACTACCATTCAGGCAGTCTAAAGCATCCTAGATGCGGGGCATTGTATACTGATCAGGGATAGTCCGCCGGTTCAAGGTACGATAATCCACGCACATCCTTACTGTCCCATTCTTTTTTCTCACTACCACAATAGGTGAAGCATATGGGCTTCTGGATTCTTGTATTACACCAACAGCAAGCATCTCTTGCAGATGCCGTCTCACATCATCTATGTCAGCAGGGGCCAGGCGTCGAGACCTCTCAAGAAATGGCCTTTCATCATGCAGCCGGATGTGGTGCTCAGCTCCTTGCACACATCCTATGTCCCATTCCTTTAAAGAAAACACCTGGTCTCTCTGGGCAAGTTTTCTACTAATTCTCATCTTCCATTCGGCTGGCAATGGGGAGTCCCAAAAATCAAACAAGTCAGGCATCACTCTGTCATTCTCCCCCGAACACTTGTTACTGGGCAGCACTGCAGTATCTGCACAATGTACATTAGCCAGGGTGCAACCTCTATTTACTCGAATCTCTCTATCAGACACATTATGAACTTGAACCATTACCCTTCTGGCATAAGTATAGGCTCTGGCAGGCAAAATACTTGGCTTGACCAGCAGTTCTTCCAGCAATTTCCCATCACCTGGTGCATCCAGCATGAGGATTTTATTCTTGACATCCTTTCTGTTACGGACTTCCCCCTGTAAGGTACACTGGGCATTTGGTGCCAGAATCAGAGACTCCAGATCCTTCTTCCAGACAATTCCAACCGGTTCCTCTGGCTCCACTTTTTCAGCATCTCTCTGTGCCTCATAGGCCTTCTTGATCAAGGCCGGAATTCTTAAAGCTCTACCAGTCCTTGACCCTTGTTTCTCATAACACAACTGCGCCAACCATCCAAACATATGCGCATTCATACCAATTAGTAGAGGAATCCCATCATACAGTCTGGTAGGGGGACACACTAATGCCAGGGTCTCTACTTGCTTGGCCACTCCAGCCACAAAGGTGGGAAAAGACAACCAAATTCGGATATACCCAGAATAGGGGTAGGTCTTCTCACTTAACCCCCAGACATGCAGTCCTTCCAACGGTTGTAAGGGTACATCAGACAGATGTGTCTGATACCAGTCCTGAAACATATTGTCACTTGGGAGCCACTGTCCAATACAGCTCTTGTAGACACTCCATTCACCTTCACAGTGGTCTCCATGGAGGGACCCACTATTCTCAACCAGTCTGGAGAGGCAGTAGCAAGGGCCTGGGCAGATGATCTAGCCACAAAGGGACGTGAGTTAGCATTTCTGGGACCTTCACTGCGGTCATTTTGTGCATCTCTTAACCACTGTTTTGTGCTCCAAAGCTTTCCTTGTAGCAAGCTCACCACTCTCTCTAAGTCTTTCTGAGACCGGCATTCCCTCTTCCTGTGCCCATCCTTCCCACAATTATGGCAAAATATGTCTGCTGAAGTTTGGGGGACCGAGGCATCACACTGGGGGCTGTGGCATTGGTACTATCAATAGAAAATCTTGGTGCCACCTCAGCAGGCGGTGGGTTGGACATTTGGAGATATCTCTTCAGTTCCCTCACCTCCATAGCCAAGACATCAAGTTTTGAGTTGTTGTCAGCAGGAGGTGCCTGGGTGGGCACCCCCACCCCCATAGCAGAAGCAGTCGGGCAAGTGTCAGGGCCCATACTCATAGGACCGGCCTGCATAATGAGACTGTCTGTTGCTTTCCTAATCTCCCTCAGCAGTTCATCCCATGGCAGAACATCGTTAGCCATCTGTCTCTGGCTGGGCCCCCCTTGGCTGACAATTGGGTCTCGGGTTCTGTCATGTGATTTCAGTGATTCCAGACCATCAGCGTCTGACCCCGTACCTGGGGCAGGGGATGTAGCAGCTACGACTGCACAGGGCTCTGGAAAACCTTCCTCCTCCTCAACTTCCCGTACCTCCTTCACCAACACATGGAGAGGCAAGGGACCAGATTTCCTTTGATGCAGTTGCAATTTGAGCAACACCCAGCTAGAGTGCCGGGCAGAGCAGAGTATATGATCCAGTCTTACCTGGTCTACTTGACTACGGGGTCCAACCCCCACCTTTTGAAAAATGGTTTGCAAGATTCCCTCTAATCGATCCATACAGGCAGATAACAATTCCCCCGGCGGTTGTCTAACATCTTTAAGCTTCCATTTCAAGGCCTCAACACTAGTGGTGCCCTAAACACATTTTCAAGGGCAATTATGTACTCTTGGGCTTTGGCATCTGGGTCAGAGACCCTCAGGGAGTGAAAAGTACATTGGGCGGGTCCCTGGAAGCTCTCCCCCAGGTGGGCCCTTTTTTCTGCCTCGGTGTATTGCCAGTCTTGTACCGCAAGAGTAGCAGAGACTATCCAGGTTTCCAGATCGACCTCCCCATTTGGAGTGGGGCGGATGCCAGAGAATACTTTGAGCTTGCGGTAAGAGTCATGACTAATGGCAGGTACAAACATAGGGGCTAGCACTGGCACAGAAGGAGGGGCAATAACGGGTGTGGGAGGGGGGAGAGGGTGTTAGGGGAGGAACGCACCCAGGTGGCAATAATAGTTTCTTTAAATCCTCCACAGTTTTCCCTTCCTCCAGCAACAATTTAGAAAATTTCTCCTCAAAAGTTTCAGATAGTGTGGTAGGGGTCATTCCCCCCCGGGTCTTTACTATCCTTAGTTATCACTCTCCAGGCAGTGAGGGCTCCCTCTGGGGTAATAGTCTGTGGCACTTTGGAGCTATCTATGGGATCCTTATACTCTACTAGGGCCATGAAAGTGTGGGTGAGCAGATTAGCATGTCGACCTGCCACCACAGGGTTTTGCAAACCTTCCACCTTGGAAAGTACTCCCTCTACAGTGTCCGTACTGGTACCCAGTGGGATATCCAAGATAAGTATAGCATTTTGGGGGTCGATCTCCTGCCCAGTACATCACCCCACCAACTGGTGTACAGCCACTTCTGTTGGGGTATCCATTTATTTTTAACAGTAATTTGTAAATGTGGCCACTAGAGGACGCTAATCCCAGTGGTGCCTCCAAGATGTAACTCCTAGGTGGCACTATCCCAAGGGCTACTACCCCTGCCTGTTTGATAATGGACAGGTTGAGGGGCCTAGGTCCCATGGCGGGTGCCTCCACCCAGAGGTCAGGGTTTGTAGTGGTTAGGCTAACTTGGTCACAGCCCTCTGGGACACTGAGACCCCCTTTTATTCCCTCTAGTGGCTCACACAGTACACCAGAGTTACAGCCCCAATACCCCACGTATACACACTGTTCACTCATATAGATACCACTTACCCTAGAGACTGATTCTATAGCATGTCTCTGAGGACCCCCTGTAAAATAAGGTTAAACAACATACACAGCAAAACACAATATTGTTTCCAAAAGTACCAACACCACAGACAGTATATAGTATAACAACAACAAATCTGATTCATTTAGGGGGCAGTAACACGGAAGGGGAAAATCAGGTTAATTGGTGGCATTAAATCACAGTACTGTGCACACATACAGTGGCTGAAAAGTCACACTCTGGGTACCCAGGTTGGGGGGGGGCTAGCCATGTCCGTTGCCCAGGGTTGGCCGGCAGGTGCAGATGGATAGAGCCCTGTAGAAGAAAATATATGCACAACACCCGATTGTAATCTGGAGCCAGATGGCTCAGTCCATGAAGCAGTGAGACAACAAGAATTAGATGACACACTTGTGATTGAAAACAGGCTGCAGGGGAATACCCTGACTTGTACTCACAATACCCAAGCTGAAAACCGGATGGTGGATGTTCTTCTGGATTGCCAGAACAACAAGGCATGGAGACAAAGTCCTTGTGACTGGACCCCACTACAGTTGATAACAAACGGATATAGTCCGAGACAAGCTGGGGTTTGCTTCCAGCTTCAACACACAGCACACAGCACTGGGGATTGGAAATAGCGATTCCCCACAAGCACTACGCACATTCATATGTAAAAGGAAAGTACTATACCAGGCAGACTGCTCCTCGATCCCGATCACAATTACTGCAAAATACCCGGGAGCACACACAGCAGCTTCAGTTCCTGACAGACCGAGCGTGATTCAGCAATTTCTCCAGTCTTCTACAGGGTGAGCCTGGTTTCCACACTTCTAGTGCTTCTTTCTCCTCACAACTCGGATTCAGTCCAAACTGGCACTCACAAAGGCTGCAGACTGAAACTCAGGGCCTCACACACGCTTCCCGTGCAAAACTATACACCGCAGAAGCACCGAACTCCTTCTCTCTTCACAGTCACAACTGATCTAATCTTTCCAGCCACAGAGCAGGGCATTTCCTTTAGCTCCACACAATTCTGTTGGCTGGTTCGGTTGTCACTCACAATAAGACTCCCTCTGTTGGTGGAAAAAGGCACCAAGGTTAAAACTACATTTCCCTGAGTTACTGCCCATACAATCCCTTTGTGACTGGCTCAAAATTGAGAGTTCAAGTTCCGATTCATCCACAGGCTCCATTTTAGGGTCTCCCTATCATCCTGATTGGTCCAAGTCAGCTATTCAGGACCAAAATGAAAGAGTTACACTGAAACAGTTCGTGCTGAAATGAAGACAGGTTAGACAAACTACATTTTCTCAGTCACTCTAAATGATTTCTGGCAAACAGTTATATCTTTCAACAAGGTTCCCTCTGCACATGTAGCAACGGCAGAAATGGAGCGAATTGACAGCAGCCTGGGCGGGATTCGAGCATTAAATACACAGTCCCCCCATACAAACTAATTAAGTCTGCAAGCAGACAGCTCTTAAAGAGACAGTACGTGGAGGCTCAAATAGCACTCACTTGGTACCACATTTAAACAGCTCAGACGCCGAACACCGCCCAGACTTGGAGCATTCCGGCAAGCTCCTGGAAGACTTTTGGGAACCCCCATTTGCAGGGGGGTTACATTTTGAATTTCAGATGCTTTAAATATTCACATCTCAGGACATTTGACACCTACAATGAAGCCAAACACCTCGTTCAGCATAACATTTCAGGGGCTTTCACAGTTTGAGCAATCCTGCAATGTTTACTGTCCCTTTAAAATTCACTTCTATTGTTAATGAACACACAACACCAGTCTGTTCGCTAATAAATCTGAGTAAGAGTCTTAAACTGAAGTGTTCTTCTTAAATTAACTGAACTGTAGTCCATGAATTATATTCTTGTTCCTGTGCTTGCTGGCTTTCTTCATCATGACATCTGCAGCAGTCTGCTCTGTCCTTCTGGCCTTATTCTCTCTGTGCTTGCTGGCCTTCTTTATTATCATCTGCATCTCTGTCTTCCTGGCCTCAGTCTTAATGTGCTCATCCTATGCTCTATGGTGAACTGATTTTCCCTGAGCAAATAAAAAAGGAAAATTATGAGGATTTTACTGTTTTATCACATTTTCAGCAATTTTTAGGCAATAGCTCCTGTTGGTTTGAGTAGCTCCTGGTCGGCCAAAAATTTCAGATGACCAGGAGTTATTCATGGCTCTTGAATGGCAAAACCTTATTTTGGCCCCTGCATGGGTATATCAGGCATTAATGCATTCCCTGGATGGTTGTAAAGGCACTCAACCTTCGGTCACCTGCCTAAAAACAGTCAGGGCATGCATTAATGCCTGATACACCCGTGCCGTGTCATGGATTAAAGCATACTTTTATGACTGTCCATTTCACAAAACTTATTATTTTATTTGAATTTTGGTAACTGGGTGGGCCCACTGAGGGAATACAGTCCCTTTTTCGGGGTGACCCGGGATCGAAACAGACAGTTACAAGGTTTGTACATCTAATAATGGTTACATGCAAGTAAAGAGATAGAACACAGTGCTTACAGAATGGAGAAGAGCAGGGTTAACAAGGACATCTTCAATATATGCGGAGAACACCAATAAGCAAACATTGCGACAGTAGCTCAAAATATTACAAAACAGTTAGATAAGGTGTTGAACATAAAGACCACAAGGCAGTGATGGATGCAGCAACGCAGTATCACACGAGGCCAACCACACCCAAAGAGGTGAGGCACAAGTGGTATGGGTGCTGTCATCTGAAGCAAGTACAGTGAGAGGAGGTCGAGAGGTGGAGCAAGAGGGAGTGTTGGAATAGGGAGTGGGAAATGCTGGATGAAGTTGCATGCAGTAAGGAGTTCTGTAAAGACAAAGTGGAGAAGGCAAAAGGTCTCCTGCCTACGGATAACTGTGGTGTAGGAGTTATAAGGGGAAGGGAGGAGGACCTAAGCATATGAGAGGACTGTCTGAGCTGGACGATGTCTGTAAGATGGGTGTGTGTGTGTGTGGAGGTGAACTAATTTGTATATAAAGCCAAGGGTTATTAGTTGGAGTTTGGACTCATAAGGAGGTCATCCCAAGGATGAAAGGACATCACAGTGGTGGTGACATGCATTAACCTCTAAAACAAACCTTCCAGCTCAGTGATAAAGTTGTCTAAGGCATGTGAAGATGGTTGCATTGGTTGAGAGAAGCAGCGGAACACTATAGGTGAGCAGGGGGAGAAGGGTGGAGGTTGCAATTTTGTGGCAAGAGACTGAGGAGAGGAATGGGCAAAGGTGGTAAAGCAGTCACAGTTTCTGTTTAAATGTCTTTGTAAGGAGAGCTACATGAGTATCAACGGAGATGAAGGTATCAAGGATGACACCCAGATATTTAAAGGATTGCACAGATTTGAGGGTATCACCAAAGCGGGAGGAGATAGTGAAAATTGGGTGAGGTTGAGGAGCGGAATGCTGTGATACACTTGGGGAGTAGGAACAGAAGAGCAGGGTACACCCTAGGTGGGGAGGAAATTAAAGTAACAGAACAGGAGAGGGATCTGGGGATCATAGTCTCCTCGAACCTTAAGGTAGGAATCCAATGTAGCAGGGCAGCGGGAAAGGCCAATGGAATGTTGGCATGCATAGGCAGGGGCATTACTAGCAGAAAGAGGGAGGTAATAATGCCCCTTTACAAAGCCATAGTGAGGCCGCACCTGGAGTATGGGGTTAAGTTCTGGAGGCCACATCTCTGCAAGGATATGGATGTGTTGGAGAGAGTTCTAAGAAGGGCAACTACGTTGGTGCAGGGTATGCAGGGGAAAGTCATATGAGCAGAGGTGTAAGGAGCTGGATCTGTACACAATGGAGACAAGGAGGGAAAGGGGAGACAAGACTGAAACTTTTAAATATGTAAAGGGTCTCAATAAAGTGGGGGAAGAGGGTTTACTTAAGAGGAAGGAAGGAAGGGGTCAAAACTAAAGGGCACAGCCTCAGACTGCAAGGAAAAAGATATAGGGGCAATGTGAGGGGGCATTTCTTCATGGAGAGGGTAGTGGAGCCCTGGAACAGGCTACCAGACAGATTGTTGGGGCTAAATCGGTAGAAGAATTCAAGAGGGCATGGGACAAGCATACGGGGCTGAGTATCGGGGGGAGGGCTTGGACTGGCAGGGGGGAGGTGTAGGTGGAAAAAAAAAAGGGCAGACTAGATAAGCTGGTATGGTCCTTTTCTGCTGTCAAGCTTCTAAGATTCTATGATTCTATTATATGATTCTGTGAAAGCAGGGTTGAAGAATATCATACTTTTGTTTTTTCTGATGTTGAGAACTAGTTGGCTGTTCAAAAACCAGTCCTCAGGTGTTTGGAAATCAGAAGCTAGTGTCCTATTTAGCCAGCAAATGTCCAGAAAGGAGTGGTAGATGATGGCATCGTTCATGTAAAGTTGGACAGAGGCCCCACCACAGTTGTTTGGATCGTTAATGAAAAGAGAAAATAACAATGGTCCCAAAATGGACCCTTGGGGTACTCCATGGGCAATGGATCTGAAGTCCAAGAGTGCACCTGACCACTTAACCGTTTGAGAGCAGCTTGTTAGGTAACTGTGAAACCAGTTCAGTGCGCTCTGGTCAAGGCCCAGGGAGTGCAAATTCCAAATCAGGAGGTTGTGGTTAACCAGGATGAACGCCTTTGTTAAGTCAATGAAGACCGCTCCCGTGACTAGGCCCCAGTCCATTGCACAAAACAGATTGACAGACACTTTTACAAGGGCTGTGAGGGTGCTATGACTCTTTTGGAACCCATGCTGGAAAACAGAGAGGAGGAGGTGGTGTGAATCCAGGTATTCCTGGAGATGGTTGCAGAGGATTTGCTCTTGGATTTTAGCAAGAGGGCAGAGGATAGATATTGGCCTGTAGTTGTCAGCTACCAAGGTGGTCCCACCTTTATGGACAGGGACAACCACGGTGACCTTCCACCTATCTGGGACTGTACCAGATAGGAAGGACCTGTTGATTAGATTGCATACTGGAGAGGCCAGAGCTGAGGTTCCAAGCTTCATAAACCTGGGCTCGAGCATGTCATGACCTGGAGAGCTTCCGGGTTTAAGGTTAGCGAGGAGCGTGTGTACTTCCTAGAGGGTGGCCAGCTTAAGATGAAAGGCCAGGCAACTACCTATGTCTATCAGTGGCAGAAGAGAGGAAAAGGGGGGCAGTGTGGGTGAAGAGCGAGGTGTACTTTTGCAGTTCCATGAAGAACTCATTGAAGCCCTTAGCAGTGGAAGGGGGTCAGATAAGCCACATCCTTTGGCAGTGAGGGAGCCTGGAACTTCACTGGATCTGCCTTTGATAAGTGAGTTCACCTGCTTCCAGAACTCCTTAGGATTGCTAAGGTTCTCGGCTTGTAAGGTCTGAACGTGGGTGTGCTTGGCTTTAGTAAGTGAGTTTTTGCACATGTTCCTTAGCTGCCTATAGGCTGACTGCTACTCTTAAGGGTTTTCCATGCCCTATCACAAGCTATCATAAGCTTTAGAAGCTCATTGGACAGCCAGGGTGCTTTGAGGCCTTTTGATCTGCGCCTTCTCAAGGGTGCTTGGTGGTTGACTATATTGGTCAGGGTGCACACAAAAAAGTCAAGGGCCTGGTTAATATCTGGGAAGGTGTGGATAGGACCCCAATTAGCATTAGAAAGAGAGGAAGGTAGGCTTGGACATTGAACCGGGACATATCCATGACTAGAGAGACCTTTGGGGGGGTTAGGGAAGTTGTAACGCCATAAGCAGAAGGTTGGGGAGTGGTCACTGATACTATGAGGGAGGACACCTATGGCTCTTACTCTGTGAGCACAATTTTTTATTTTTTATTTATTTATTTAGTTTTCGTTGACCGGGTAAGTGCACTAGACAAATCCTGCCTATTTTCAGGCACGACCCGGGGAAGAGGGATACAGATGAATGCCAACTGACCTTGAACCAGATTAAGCTGTTGGTGGTATTTTTAGTGAATGAGGAAATTTGGCCAGGACACCGGGGAAATTCCCTACTTCCTGCTTCCTGTGAGCAGGGGGACCCATTTTCTGGTGGGACCAAGATGGCGGAGGAGGAGGACGCCTGCTTGGTGGGAGAGCTGGCCTCTGCTCCCACAGTGTGCAATGTGGAGGCTGACCCTTGAATACTCAAGATATGGATTCTGATATGGAGTTTCACGATGCAGTGGTTCTTTGGGAGGATACAGCAGTTGATTTAAGAAAAAAAATTCTCAAAGGACTGGGAGAAAGGAAATGCTTGAAAGGAATCTTTGGATGCAAGGTTCACATCCAGCTTGGAACCTGATGACATGGATGCACTTAATACCTGCAATATTGCTCTCCCTGAAACCGAGGTGTTTAAAACTGAGAAAAATACAGGACTGCACTTAAAAGAAAGCTCCGTGGAGCATGGTGAGTCTTTGCAACAATTTTTTATTATTTCGAAGCCATGAAACAGACAACCGGCTTTACAATCTGCTTTACCCGCTTTAAAAAATGTACAGCAAAGTGATTCCCTCGCTACACAATCAGTGTGTTACGGGAGTAAGAGAAGCAAGCAGTTGAGCACTCTATGGACTTTGCAATTACCGGCGCTCAGCCACTCAGCCTGAGTTGTTAACTCTGCAGCAGGTAGAATCGGGGCTTGACAGCTGCAGCGTTGCTCCTAATAATAATATGGCTGACTCAGTTCAGTCGGGAGTCCTGGCAGGGCGAGACCACTCTCTTCATAGCCCAGCAGCTACGCGGGAAGTTCCTGAAGTAAAATTGACTGTTAGTAAAGCTGCTAACAGTACTATAGAGGTTAGTGAGTGCATTCAGCCCGCTATAGCTCTGACTGCCCTAACAATTGAAAAGCCGAAAACAGAGTCCCCAAAGGAAGTACAACAGACTTTGTCTGCATCAGAGCTAAAGCAGTCTGAGTCTGCATGGTTAGACAAATCAGCTGGATTCGTTTTTAAAAGCATGGGGCTCAGCATAATGTAGTTTATCAGTTCTCAGCTGTTTCCCAAACTGGAGTTACTGAATTCTTCTTTCCAAAAAAAAAGAAATACCTCTTATAAAATCTGGTCTACAAACACATAATGTTTCAGAGCTCTGGTCCCTGATAAAGCACTCAAAGGAGCAGGTTGAAGCAAAATGCAGCAGGCATATGGAAGCCTGATCCTACTTGGGACTCTGATTATACCTCTCACAGCATTCACCAGAGTGGAAACTGGACTTACAACAGCAAAAGCTGGAGCAAGATTTGCAGGACAATAAAACTGTTTAGAGGTAGAAAACTTCCACTGAGAGCTACATCCTGGAGTCACAGATATCTTTACCTTCCTCGTTGAATACAGATTTGGTAACACCCTGCAGGAGCCTATTGCTTCTTCTCACACGCCTCTCCAACGGAATCGCTCTCAGAAACCACTTATGTCTGAATTATTTTCTAACACTAAAAAGAAGCAGCACTCGCCGGAATGCGGTTCGTATTCGCTATAAGGGGGTTTGGAGGATCGATCAGATAGACACTACGTGGGAAAACCTTATTAAAAGAGTCCTTGCATTTTACCCCAAAAGATGTGTATGCATTTATTAATATCTCTGAGAGGATAATTTTGACATCAGTTTTAGGACACCACATGCATTGGACTTATTCTGGGATAGGTACAACCAGGTTAAATTCTTCCTCTATGGACCCCCTTCTTAGTGATTCCTTTAACTAAACCCCTGATAAAACATGTTACGGTCATGTTTAGAAATGAGGGGTTCATGTGGAAGATATATCATTTTGTGTTGTCCCTTATGTGAAATTTTAATTGGGCCGAACTCTATCCTAGATTCTGAACAGTTTTGGACGGGAGGATGGAAATACAAACTAAACTGAGGCAATCTGAGACAGGGGTAGTCCATATTCCCAATTCCTTTCTATTAGGAAAAGACAGAGGGTTTGTTTTATAGTGGACAACCCGGCTTGCTGATGTGGGGCTAAAACACACCTCTCAAGTGTTTAGTGACCAACCACGTTGTGACAACTGTGGGAGGTTGGACACACAACTATGTATTGTCACAATCAGCTCAAATGTGAGCTTTGTGAAGAATCTGGCCACTCTTTTCGGGTTTGCCCTTGGGCTGCAAAAAATAAAACATCCTGTATAAATTCAGAGCTTTTAATTCAGCAAGCTCAGGATGCTGCACATTTCTCCTAGCTCCACAACCCCTCTACCTGTTTCTTCTTCTCAAACCAAAGTTCAGACCCTTGGTGTAGTACCCCCATTGACAAATCCTTAGGAATAGCAGACAAGGTGGAACAAACTGTTTTGGTTATGGAAGTCATTAAAAATCAAGTATGGGCCCACCTGAGCTTTTGGATTTCCTGTGTGTTACTCTGAGGTTTCGTGGAGACTCTGAGGAAGCATCTAAGGCTTTAAATAGGCCTTCACTACCCCAACGCAGATCATCTAGGCATTTGCATCCCAAACCCCCTTACTCCTCCCATAGAGACTAGCAACTCTTATGCTGCATTGTTTACTCCTTGGGAGATACAGAGATGGAATTAGAGATTCAGACTCCCAAAATCTTCCACTGATCTCAGCCAGTGGATAACTATAAAGAAAAGAAAAAAATAGAAAAATGATAAAGTAGTTCTTTTTTTATAAAGCTTAATGCAGTGGTCATGGGGCTCTTTGAACACTCATAGTTTGCTTAATATAGTTAAGAGGCAAGCCCTTTTCACTATATAAAAACAAAATTTATCAGTATGTTTTTACAGGAAATCTGGATGTACTCAGCAGAACAACTCATTACTTTCAAACGGGATTGGGTGTGGGGCCCTTCCTATTGGTCCTTTGGAACTGATACAGCAGATGGTATTGGGATTTTATTCAATACTTATTCCTTTAAACTTCATAATTTAGTAGATCTTATTCCAGGAGAGTCTTGATATTAGACGGAAATGGCATGATATATGCTATCGATTTATTAACATCTACAATCCACAGACAAAGCTGAGAGTTTTTGTTTAAAAGCTGTTCAACCCTACTTGGTGACATCAGTTAAGGTGCTTTGGGAGGTGACTTTAATTGCACAATTTCTGACTCACCTAATCAGAAGAAAAAGAAAATTTATTGTGATTCTCACATGCTAGCTAATATAGTTAAAATAGCAGGTTTATTTAACTGTATCTCCTTTCCTCTCAAGGGCCAAGGTATTCATTTACAAAGGGAAATTGTTTTCCTAATAGACTACATGTTTGTCTCTCATAATGTACAACTGGATTCCTTTAAGATGATCCACTGTGAATTTTCTGATCATTTATTACTTTTGTAGTTCATTATCTACAGGTTCCCTGAACGTAGGCAGCTCAGGTGGAAACTGAATAACACTATGTTAGATATACCATATATACAGTCCAGGGTGAAACATATTCTAGCAGCCAGGTTGTCAGTGGCTTTTTTTTATGAGGATTTAGGAGATTGGTGGTTACAACTAAGTTCAATTATGTAATTGGTTTAAAGGCAAGGGCCAAAAACAAAAATTTTAAGTTTTTGAGATATTTGTCCCTTAGGCAACAACTGCAGAAACTTATGACAATTGCATATGTCTCTCACTTAGACTATTCAGACCAAATTAGTAAAATAAAGGAGGAAATGAGGAATTTCCAATATGATAGAGCAAAAACCCTACAGGCTATTTTTTCCAATAGCATAAAAAATTCCCCCATTGGGGACCCTTTTGAAACCTGTAAAAATCTGAAGGCTTCTTCTAATATTGATTCTTTGCAAAAACCTGATGGCTCTTTGGCCACTACGGTTGCTCAGCTCAGAGAAACAATTATTGGGCATTTTCGAACTCTAGACCCCCCCTCTCTTATTACAGAGGCAGAAATGCTTTCATATCTTAAAACATCTAAGCCCCCAGGTTAGCAGAAATCTCAACATTATTGGATCCAATTACACAAGAAGAAATAATAAAAGTAATTAGGAATTTGAAATTAAACATTTCACCGGTAAGGATGGCCTTTCAATAATCTGTATAAAGTTTTTCAAAGGAATTGAGTCAATGCTTGTATATTTTATTCCAGTATTTTATGGAAACTGCTGTTTTTCTCCTCTTTTCTGAGGGATTGCTGATTTACTTATTCAAATCTGAGACAGACAAAATATTAAAATTGGCACTAATTACCTCTTAAATTCAGATTATAAAATCTTCACCAGTATTTTGAATAATCGGTTAAAAAATTACGCCAGATGGGTAATTTCTCCTTACCAGTTTAGTGGGATACCACATAGGCAAATTCAGACAGCCTTAATGATCATACTGAAGTTATTGAACATCTTTCTGAAGTGGAGTCACGAATTGTATGATGGTCGCTGATTTGGAAAAGGCTTTTGATAGGGTATATTTGCCTTTTTATTTCTAACGTTAATACATTATGGAGTTCCATTGCACATTGTTAATATAATTAAAAATTATATGAACATAATATTGTGTTCCCTTCGCAAGGTCAGACGGCAAAATGTTTTCATTTACATACTGGAGTTAGCTAAGGTTGCCCTCTTAGCCCCCACTCTATATCTTTTCTTTGGATCCCCTACTACAAAAATTAACTACTGTTCCATTGTGGCCAGGTATTTCTGTAAATGGAGTTAAGGACAAACATCTTCTGGCACAGGCCTATGCAGATGATTTGATTGTATATTTCAGAGATCATTTATATGTGCACATTTTTTGACCTGATTTGAGACTTTTCGAAAGTTTCAATGCAAAAATAAATGTGCACAAAACAAAAGGTTTATTTATCGGAGCAACAGGTCATAAGGAAGTGGTGCAGGGTGGTATCCATTTTCCAGAACTCCCTTAAAGTTTTGGGCATACATTTTGGCCCCCAGAACATACCAGTTGAAAATTGGGATATAGCCCTACAAACAGTGGAGAATAAAGTCAATAGATGGAAAAGTGGAAATTGTCCAAACTGAAACGCATACATGTTATCAAACAGTTTCTTTTACCATGTGTTCAGTATGTAGCTATGATTTTTCGCTCCCAGTGCATCTAGAAACTAAACTGTATGGTTTATTCTTTCAAATGGTTTATGGTAATAGATTAAACCCCATTAAAAGAAGCTATACATATTTAAGTAAAAACAAGGAGGTCTTGGGATGGTGGATCCAGTGATTTTGCTCACTCTTTATTCATTATGTGTTCAGTGAAAAGTGGCTTAGATTAGAAGCAGGAGTGGGATAAATGGATTTCCAGATCATTGGACAAATACTTTAGGAATTGGCTTTCTTTGGCTCCAAAATAAATCCTCACATTTATATTCCACAGTATTTTAGACCAGCTGCACAAAAATTATATAAATGGAAAATAGAGAAAGAGACAATTCTGAGTAATAGCATGAAAAAATTTTATCAGGTGGTAATGGCAAATTTACTTCCTTTAGAGCCATGTTTTAAGAATTGCCTTCTTCTTTGAATCCTAAAGTATTGGCCAACTTAACTGTCGAGAGATTGCCTTAAATGCAATGGGAAACACAGTGGCTAATATTCTATGGCTGCTTAAATGTTAGGGTAATGCCAAGTACAAAGCCATTGAAGAAAGGAAGTGTCCTTACTTGGATTGTATAAATACTGAGGAATAGATGGAGCATTTTCTTTTACACTGTTCCTATGCAAAGGGTTTGTGGGTTTATTTGACGGCACTTTGGGGTTTTAAGTGGCTGAATTTTCTTACATATCAAATCTTGGTTTTAGGGTTTATCCAGCGACTCTTTCTGATTTTCATGAAGAAACACTGTCATTATTTTTGGATGTTTACGTTATATTTATGGCAGGCAAGGTGTCAGTGGGTAATATATCAAAGAAAATGCCTTATTTTTGTTTTAGTATTTTGGTTTCACAGGAACTCTCGAGGATTTACGCCAGGATGCTCAAGGACAGTACAGACTCAGTTACTAAAATGTGGAAAGGGTTTTTCATTTTATTAAGTTCAAATAATGTATAAAAATAATCTGATAATTACTTTGATTATTGTATAAGTTTGTTAGATTAAGTTTTTGGTCTTACTTGTATAATTGATTACACTGAGTTGTTCTAATTATGTTTAATAATACAATAAAAACTCCCCTACTCTTTTCGATAAGTGCCATGAGATCTTTAACATCCACCTGAACTACCACCAATCCAGGCAGATGGGACCTCGGTTTAACATCTCATCCGAAAGACGGGTAACAATTGGTAACTACCCAGTCTAGTAAGGTATGATTGCCTGATTTTGCATTTAGTCGTGTGGGCTCAGAAATGAGCTGTATGAGGTTAGAGGCAGAGAGGAGGGAACGTGACTTGTCAGTGTTGAGATTCAGCCAGTCAAGGTTAAAGTCCCCGCAAAGGATGAGGTCATATGGGGGAGATTAGCAAGGGATAATATGAAAGAGGGTAGGTTGGCAGCGGCTTCTTTGGGCGTGTAGACACACCCCACAATGAGTGTCTTCATAAAGCTAAGGGTTAGGATGAGGAATAAAGAATCCACCAAAGAGAGTCCAAGGGCTGGGGAAGGAATTCCAGTGGTAGCTAAGCACATCTTGATGTACATTAGGACCCCTCTACCCTGCTTGCCCAGCCGGTCCTTCCAGAAACAGTTGTAGCCATGCAGAGCAACCTCATGCTGCTTGATACTTGGCTTAAGCCAGGACTCAGATATTCCTAGAATGTCTGGGTTATGTTGGGTGACCCATGCCTTAAGCTCAGCAAGCTTGGGGCGCAGGCTCTGGACACTGAGGTGGGCAATCTTCAGCCCTTTTGGTAAGTGGCACTGGGCGGCAGTGAAGTGGTGAGAAAGTGAAGGGCCAGTGGGGCCAGGGTTGGACTCGATGTTGCCTGCTTGAGCAAGAAGGATTAAGAGGGGTAGTGCAGTCCAAATTCAGGTGAGGAGATTCTTTGAGATGTTACTGCTTGTAGAGGCATGTATACAAAGGCCTCTGTGGAACCATTGCCCAAGGCAAATGACATCAAGTTTGGGGAGACAGGGGATTAAGAGATGCCTACGTATGGGTTCCGGGTGGTCAAGCACAGGAAGTGGGCATTCACTGCACAGGGGTGGGTGAGTCAGGGAAATAGCAATGAAATGATCAGAAATATAAGGGCTAGCAGGCAGAAAAAAGCAGCCTTACAGCCTGAGTTGCCCATTGTACCACTAATGAGGAACACAGCAAGGGGGGCACTGCAGAAACACAGAATTAGGAGTGTCCCCACAGGGTAGAGGGGAGAGGGAAGACAGCAGAAGAAGCAGGAAGGGCCAGCAGGGGAGCTGGATTGATCCCTAGTGGTCATGCAGCATAAAGGGAAGGCAGCAGAAGTAGCAAGAGGGTCCAGCAGTGGAGCAGGAACATCCCCTAGTTTAGCATAAGGAGAAAGGTAGGGGCACAAAGCATTGATACAAAGTACTAGGGAGAGTCATATATATCAGCCAGTACTACTGGAAATGCTGCAGAGATATGGAGTTAGTCAAAGCCAGATGTATATGACATCCTAGATACAGCAACAGCTAAAGCCTCCATAAAGTAGTCAGAAATTAGGGTTAAATTAATATCTACCTCTGTATAGTAGCCAGAAATTAGGATAAAGTTATCAATATCTGCTGCAGAGTGACATCTAGTGATGGGCACCTATAAACTGCAAATGGAAAACTGAGCAGATAGGATCATGTGATCAAACACCCCCATAAAAGTAAAGCTGGCCAAGGGTGGGGGTAGTGGGGGCAGGTGAGGTAGCCGCTGCTCTAGCGGCACCGGGTACAACACACACTTGCTCTCAGGGTTATGGTTGTACTTTCGGCTGTACTCGTACTTTGTGGTGGGAGGCTCCTAGCAGTGGCGGCAGTGGGGAGGGCAGGGGTGCTTGCAGTGCCCTCCTCGACCCAAAATGGCTGTGGAAAATCAGAAACAGCAGGAGTTAAATATCGAAGCAGGTACGGAGCTAATCGGTGGGGGTGGGGAGGGATTAGGGCTGAGAACGAAGCTTGAATTGGCCACCAAAATCTATAATTTAGAGTAAGTCTGAGAACAGTGCTTGCTAAATTGGCCAACAAAAATCTGTTAATAAAAATCTACTATTGCATTTGATTAGAGGTGAAGGGAGATCAGCACTGATTAACTGCACAGAACGCAGCACTATATCGACTTTTAAATTCCATTAAAGTTGGAAGAGGGAGCAGCACTGACAACCTAACTGCACAGAACACTCCACTAATTCAACTTTTACATTTCATTAGAGACGGAAGGGGGAGCAGCACTTCCACAAAATTAACAGTTAAACATGATCAAGAAATAGAATTAACAATTAAACATGATCAAGAAATAGAATTAACAATTAAACATGATCAAGAAATAGCAAGTAGACTGAGCTAAATATACTAAATTTAGTTCAGTAGAGAAACTATCCATTGCAGTCCTCCAACTCAGATTGCTGGGGCTGACTACTGGAAGGTGCCAAAATTCAAAATCCAGCTGTCCCTCTAACACACACACTTGCCCTCAGGGTTATGGCTATACTTTCAGCTGTACTCATACCTTGCAGTGGGCAGCTCCTAGCAGTGGTGGCAGTGGGGAGGGCAGGGGTGCTGGCAGTGCCCTACTCAACCTAAAATGGCTCATGGTGGGCAGTTCCTAGCCGCAGTGGGAGGGCAGGGGTACTTGCGATGTCCTACTTGACCCAAAACAGCTTGTGGTGGGTGGCTCCTAGCAGCAGCGGCAGTTGAGAAGGCAGGGGTGCTTGCAGTGCCCTATTCAACCCAAACCCCACTGGGCTCTTTTCCTCTTTTTTGATGTTACTGGCAAGCTTTTCAAAAGGATCTGTTCAAGATTTGCCTGTCTCTTTGTATGAAACAGAAATGTGTCCAAAATCTTTTTGTTGTTAATGGATGCATTTTTGAAAAAAGCAGTAGGACTGCTTGGATACTTTTGTGTGGACACAGAGGTAGGAACAGCATTCATTTGCGCCCATATCCACCCTTTTGAAGATTCTGCTCCCGGCCTCCCCCATTTTTGCACAGCTGAACTTTTTTCTAACTTTGCTGATTTTACAAATGTTTTTTATCAGATATTTCATTTTTAGCTTTGAAAATGTTGCAGGACTTTAGTTGGAAAACCAGTTACTAAAATGCAGTTATAGAAATAAATCTCAAAATAATATTTAATCCTGTATTACAAAGACAAGAGGCACATGTCTCTAACCAGCATTGTCTCAGCTACAGATAGTTACCTCTGAGGCAGTAGTTTACTGCTGCACTTATTTATTTCTCATAGCTGAGTCCATTTTCCTGTATATTTACTATTCTAAAGTCACATAACTAAGGATCATCCCTCCAGTGAACTTTTGCTTTAAAATGAAATAAACACTGGTTTTTGCTGGAAATGCAAAAATGTAAAGCTCCTCCTAAGATTTAAGCCCCCTGTTTCTTGCTTAATACACCAAAAGATAGACAAGACACACTGGAGATGAGAAGCAGCACTTCAACAAACCTGATGGCCAAACTAAGAAAATAATGGAGTGCAGAAGCTAGTAAAAAAGACTAAAAAAGGAGGCAACAGCAGCAGGAACCAGAGCAGCCAGCAAGGCCCTGGCAGACAGGGGAAACAAGTGACATTTTCTTTTTTTCATATACATTTTCTCACCTTGTTCTCCCCAGCTGCCCCCTTCTGTCTGACCCCCCTATCCCCATCAATCAGTTTCCCCTGGACTCACCTTACACTGACGTGCTCTGCCACAGGACTGTGGTGGTGCCCAATCACTGGTACAGGGCCTGCAAAGGGTTGGGCTTCATCCTGCCAACTGGGGTATTTTTCCATCTGTTTTCGCCCTGGGCACACGACATCCAATGGGTGTTATGTGTGTGATCTTCCAATGCAGTGCTGCCCCCAGCATCCAGAACGTGGTTTCACCTTCCCTGCTTGGTGGCATCACATATGCTGCCATCCAACCACTGGGTTTCAGTCATGCAGCATGCCACATTGACCCCCCTCCCTCCTCCCTGAGAAAGGAGAGCTGTCCTAGGGATGCTCAGTCCTTCCTCTCCCCTCCAGCACCACTGGACCAGCCTAGCAAGTGAGATTTTAAATGCCATTTACATCTCCAAGTGCCAATTGTCTGCTGATGAAACATCAGTTCTCCAGAAAGGCCTCATCTTTGCCCCAACAGCTTACACAGATGAATTTCAAACTATGGTGAACATACATAAATTTGCAGACAATCTGAGTTTAAAAGTTCATTATACAATAAAGAGAAATACTAATGATCAGGCTGCTGACAGCAGTGCTACTGACCTTCAGAACAATGAGACTGTTGAAACCAGAGTTCTGAAAATTTGACAACTAAATTGGAGGGAGCTGTTAATGCAAATAAAAATGCTATGTTGGAAACTGAGGGAGACAGTTATTTATGGTACACAAACTGGTATGGGAAATATAGACCAGTGAAGTAAACACTGGAAAACAAAGAGGCTTTACGCCCAGGTCCCTGTTTTGCCCTCCTCGGAAGGCACCAACTGAAACTGTTGTACAGGTCTGTGAGAGGGATCTATAAGAGGAATTTTCAGAGAAATTTGAAATAAGGTACTGTAACCTTACCAAAAAGGAGAAAATGCCCCAAACGAATTCAAAAATAATCCTACCATAAGAATTAAACAGGTGGATAAAGGAGGCAGTATTGTTGTCCTAGGATGCTGAAAACTATATTGCAGAGATCCAGCGTCAACTAGCTGATTGCAGTTTCTATAGAAAATTACATTACAATCCAATTCAGATCTTTAAAAGCAGAACTGATATTTCTTTGATGGATGCTCTCAATAACAATGTGATTTCTTTACAGGAGTACCAAATCTTGTACAAAACAAAATGAAGTGCACTGGTACCTGGTGAGGGAGTTAGAAATAACACAATGCACACCGATTACTTGGTGACTTCTCCTTTTATTCAAGTCATCCAGAAGTGTGCTTTTTACAGTAGCATGGTGATGTCACCACGCTGACGTATTGCTATGAGTAGGGGACTGAGAACTATTTAACAAGACAGTGAGAGTGTATCTTTCATTTAGTAATTTGGATGGCTGCATGACTCATATTATTCCGCTGTTCTCTCCATTTATCACAGTGGTGTGTGTGTGTGTGTGTGTGTGTGTGTGTCTGCAACCCTGCTTGCAGTATATAGCACTGTTTCTAGAGCCCCTTAAATAATTGTGCCTGTTAAAAAGAGCTTAAGGCAGTAATGACTGTACTTTCTATTGAAGCACATTCATCATTTTATGGGCATGTAAGATAAATAGCTATTGAACAGCTAACTTCCATAAACAATGACAAGATTATTTATTTTCAATGGCACTTTTTCCTGCACTCTAGTACTGCATTCCATTGTGTTTTATTGGTTTCAACTCCCCCTGCTCTCAGATTACCTTGCAACACATTTGAGTCTTAACCTTTGATTTTCCTGGTTGTTAATCTTCAGCCTTCCTGTGTGCTTTTAAATGCATAGAAGTTGACATTTTATTTTCTTGTTCAGTCCCATAAAGGCATTGTGTTTTTGCAGAGCTTTTTTTTTTGCAAATTCCTCACCTCTTTCGTTTAATTTTGCTCTCCAATGTCCACCTCCACATTTACATTTTTTATTTCTATTTGATCAAATTTCATAGCATATAAATCTAGCAGCAGTGGCAGCTCCAGCTTCTGTTGGTTACCAGGGCACTGGCTGGGCACCACAGTTGGAAGCAAGGGCACCTATTGAAACCGGAATGGAAAGCATATGTGCATATTCATGTGTGCCTGCTTCTTGGAGAATTTGAACTAATGATGAATGTTATGTTTCTAAAAATAAAAATGCTAATTACATTTTATTTTTTACAGGGGGTGGCCCTGCTTCTCTTGTCTTGGGGTGGGGTATGGATGGCCTGGCTTCTGTTGACTTGGGATGGATATCTCTGCTTCTCCAGGCTCAGGGAGGGGGATGGTCCTGCCCCCTGCTTTCTCTAGCAGGACAAGCAGGACCACATGACCCAGAAGATAGGGCTATCTCCCAAGCCAGAAAAAGCAGGGCCACCACCCAGGCAAGGAGAAACAGGGAGGTACCCTTCTCCAAGCCAGAAGAAGCAAAGCCATCCTCACCCTCCAAGCCAGGAGAAGCAGTGCCTCCTCCCCCTCCTCCCCACCAGGAAAAGAAAATCTATTCCCCCGGGGGGCCATCATCATTGCCCAAACAAAAAGAAATGGCCATCCCAACCCTTTCCAGCAGTTATCCACCTACCAAAATGATCCTCAATGGATTGGCCACCCGCAGTGGCAGGCCAGTAGATAGAGGGCCATGCATTCTCTCTTTTGAGTTTCTCCCCTCCCCACAGTACTGAGACATTTTCAAATAAACCCAGCCACTTACCTTAATGAAAAGGCACAAGCAGTCAGAATCCTGTCTCTCTGGTTCTGCAGGCAGTTTATTTCTTGGCTGTTTTTGCTGCTGGCAGGATGTTTACTTGAGGTTCTGACTCTGTGCTGCAGCTACTGGCTGAGCAGGGTGGCTAGCTGGTGCAGCTCTCTCCCATTACCGACCAGACTGTGCTCTAATATTTTATGAAAAAAGCACAACATAGTATAGCTCTTTAAAGGTAAGTTATAGTGCTGGGTTGGGGGGCTTCTGTGCTGCAGTTTGCAAGCAATGGCAGTGCAGTTCTCGTTTGGTGGGCATGGTTAGCTGTGTGACTCCTGATTCAGGCAGCTAGGCAGTCACCAAAAGCCAAACCGCAGTGCCACTCCCTACCCCAACACTGGGGGTTCAATTATGGGGTTGGATGGTAAAGTAAAATGAAAGCAAGTAGTCACTTGCTGCTCAACCCTGTTGCCACCAAACTTCCACAATTCTGATACCAAGTGCCCAAACCTGGAGTCAGATAGTAAATGAAATAAAGTAAGCAAACAATGACAGCCAAACCCCAGTGCTGCCAACCCTCCATTCTAACACTAGGTGACCAGCCCCCGGTTCAACAGTCAGTGAAAAAAATTAAGCAGACAATGGGAGTCCACCTCCAATGATGTTTTAGAAAGAAACGGTAGTTGTTTTCTGCATTAATCTATTGTAGCATTGCTCTCTGATATTCATTGTACTACTGCACATTTGTGTACTTGTCATTTGTACATCAAATAAAAAGCAGTGTTATTCCATAGTCAGCAGTAAAACTTTAATAGAAAAACATATGGGAATTCATAGGATGAATAATAAAAAAACAACGAAAGTGCAGTAGTGCAATGAATATCAGGGAGCAATGCTATGCCAGATTGGGGCAAAAACAACTAACTTTTCACTCCAGAAGCAGAGTTTTAGCAGAGTTAGTAACTTAATGTAGAAATGCCCTTATACTGTCTGGCACTAGGTCTGAATAGCACATGTATGAACAGCGCTGTCAATAACAGCACCCTCCATACAACACTATGCAGAACAGTGGCAGAAACAAATGCCGCAAGTTAAGGCAATGCCACTGGCAGCGGTCACAAAGCACACTGACGACTGCTACCAATCCAAACACTTATTTTAGTGGGGGATCTGCCCCCCTACAGCCCCCTTAACTAAAATAATCAACTCCGAGTTGGAGTTGGATTATGGGAGAAAAACAAAATTTTGAATACCAGGATTAGAACCCTGATCTCTACCTCCATTGTAGCCAAGTAGCTCCATGTAGTCCTCTCTGTCATGGGAGCATCTCATCCACCATTTTTGATTTCCCAGCCCTTGTCTTCTTCCTAGTACTATGGTCAGTGACCTGGGTAGCACTTACTGCACATCGCTGTTTAATCTACAATATCAGGATATATAAGCCGTATAGCAATCCATTTTGTGAATGTTGGAGTGAAGCAATGAGGATATAAAATTGACACGTATTCTTGTATATATCCCTTCTCTTGAGAGACATTTTCTTGAGGATTGTGGAACCAATGAATTCTGCAGTACAATGATTCCAAATATCAGAAATCTATTCTAAAACGTTAAATAAAAAGTAGGGCATTATTATATCAGATGCTTAGCCATAATGGATCTATACCTTGGGGGCTCGCTATAGCCCAGGTGTGAATGATTTCTATAGACAAACTTTATTTCCTGTATATAAAGATGGCAGGCATACTTTGCAATAGAAGTGTTTTTTTATTGTATTACAGTGGTAGTTATCTAAATGTTGCCTACCTCAAGGTACCTGAAGGTACCACTGAGGTACCACTGAGGCACTCAAGTTACAATTTGCATTGACTGTAATGTGATTCTGCCTCATTCTGTTTCAGTATACCTAGGTATACCTCAATACTGAGAAACCTTTCTACGGCTACCACTGTATGATTAAGACTAAATGAGCATCTGATATAATAATGTCCTGCTTTTTATTGTTTTTTTAGAATACATGCCTGACATTTGTATTTTGTATCGCAGAGTTCATTGGATCTACAGTGCAAGAGAAAATGTATCTCAAGAGAAGGAATATATATGGATGAACACCTAAATATTTTATATACTTAGTGCTTCACCCCAACATGTGCAAAATGGACTTCGATATACATTTATATTTACTGATATTGTGGTTTATATGTAAAGTTTTTTTCAATACTTTCATCTACTAACCAACTGTTGAAAATATGCCTTGTGGGTAGTTAATACCAGGTCTGATGTTCTACTTGTCATTACCTTTATTGCCAGTTGTAACTTTATGAGCCTCCTCGTCTCCTGAGGATGTGTCACATTAGTATCAGATTGCTAATGTCTCTTTCATATATGATACTGTATGCCATTTTACATGCAATATGACATATTTTAAATAGAATCTTTAACAACAAAACAATATGCTAATTCCTGATATCATGAACATTTACTCAAATCAATTTGCTGCTGTATTGACTCTGACTAGAGTTTGTTTAAAGTGCTATACTGTGAATAGGCATCTGCTTTTGACCTACTCTCACTGCTCGCTCCAATGTTTCAGTCTATACCTTCATCAGAGAGCGTGGCTAAAGTAGAGGATGGACAGCATTTTATCTGGTTGCTATTCCTACACCATACATACATATTCCAGCTGCTAATTAAAGTGCTAGTGTGAGTTACACACTATGAAAACTCATACAAAAAGCTGGTTTATTTACAGGATTTCAAGCTTGGTATACTTATAAGACCAACTGGAAAAATGTCTTGTTATACAGTCTATAATATTTCATGGTTTTAAATGACCAGCAATTAATATCAAGAAACTGTTCAGGTTAGAATAACAAGGAACAACAAGGACAAGAGGGAGTTCATTTCTACTTAGTAACTTCTAAAAATTTCTGATACTGCCAATGTCCATTGCTTAAAGAGTCCGCATTATGCTGTTAAGTATCATTGACTCACCATTCTGACTTCATATCCATTCAGGTACTTGCAATGAACCAGTGGGCAGTGTAAAATCAGTGCTTTTAAATCACACTTGGTAAACAGATTGAATTCTAAGTTAGCATTAGGTAAATTACCAATAACCAAGACAGTACTTGTTTGGTGTCATAATACCCATTGAACATTTGTGGTATGCTGTGTTTCAGTTTCATTACATGTTTAGAGTAGCATGACCATTTCAAACCTGGCTGTGGAGTGATTTGTGACAAGAAATGACAGAAATCATGCCTGTAGGAAATCAGCATGTCCTCCATATATGAGAAAGAATGATGTGTGATAGAGTCAAAATCTGAAAGAAATAAACAAAATTCATTCAAACATCCTATGATTGGCAAGAATGGCTTTAGATCAAGTGAATCAGTCAGCCTTGTTGATGTAAGGGCTCTCAGTTTAAAAATCCATTGACTCTTCTTGTGGAGGAGAATTCTAAGGTGGTCTCCTCCCCTTCTAGGGGGATTTACCCATTCAATACCCATGAATGAGCAGCCTGAGAGCCTACCAACATGGTGCTCCTTAAAATGTGTACCAACATGGGTATCCAGTCTGCCATTAGAAATGGCGTATACATCCACTTGTATACTTTTTAAAGTAAATTTCAAAGATGTGGGGTTGGACTTTATAGTCCATTGCTTCACTGCAGTATAAGTCCTGTGAGACATAGAAGAACATTTTTGACTAGTCCTGTTAGGAAAAGAAGGGATCATAAATCAGGCCAAGCCTGATGGCCAGCTGATCCCTTCCACTTCCCAGTCCGCCGACCACACCCCTGTGCTCTGACGTTTTGTGACATCTAATCAGGGAGAGTGCGGGGGGCACACCTCTATCAAGTCTATGGGGCTCATTTTCAAAACTTTTTGTAAATGACAAAGCAATTTCTGGTGTATATGAAAGCCACTGCTAATAAAAATTGTATTTTATGACTCAAACGACTTAAGCTGCACTGAGGTAACAGGCTATAAAGCCCAAAAGCCCCCAAGAAAATGTTGGAAATTCACTTTAAGTGGCCTAATGGTCCTCTCAAAGTATGTGAGGCCACACCCACACCACAGGACTGATACCAGTAAAGTACTGGTACAGGTAATGAACCCCCAAATTTCCATTTGTACATCCTGGCCTGCGTGCTTGAATTTTTTCTCTGGTATAGCTGATTTACATGTGGCATAATTTCCAGGTTCTTGTGGCAAAAAACTGGACCATCCTGTTCCTAACATTATACCTCTGGAAAAATTAACTCTGGGTGTGTTCCCTGATGCTCCTGCTGGGATGGAGTCTGATAAAAATATGTTCCAATTATTTTTAATAACCTTTCTCACCCATTCTACAATGACATTGTATTTGGTAACAAACATAACACACTCATTCTCAATATTTCCTGTTCTATTTTATGGTACCAATAATAAATTCTGCCTCTCAATGGATCTGGCCCTCTTTTTGGCATTATTTAGATTGTTGTTTTCATACTCCTTGCCAGGAGTCTGTTCTCCAATATAGTTTCTTAACAGTTTCTTCAAAGTCGAATGAGCTGTCCATACGATATTGACCGTATCAGTGATTTTGAGTGGGCACTTTCTGCCCACAAGATGCTGTTGGTAGCAGTTTCTTTTCAGTATCCCTTGTTGCTGATACACCCATCTCTTGCCAAAAGGATCACATCCAGGAATCTGACCTCCATAAGATTAATACTGCATGTAAATCTGAGCCCCAAGTCATTTATGCTCAACCACTGAAAAAAATCCACAGCACTATCCTGAGTGCCATTCCACACGCAATGTCGTCAATAAAACAAAACCCCTAGATGACATTGTCTGTGTGTAGGTTGCCTGGACCAAAGACTATATTGCTTTCCTACTCACTGTGGAATAAGTTGGTGTAGGATGGGGCCATTGTGACACCCATTGCTGTGCCACATATCTGCTAACAGAAGTTGTCTTTAAATACAAAATAATAATGCCCCAGGACAAAAACAAGTGCCTCAAGAAGGGCACTCTTGGGTACACTGTTGTTATAGTTCAGTTTTCTCAACACCATATCAATCGCTTTCATCCCATCAGTATTAGTGTAGAGACTCTCTACATCAATGGTTATCCTACAGTACCTATCCCTCCATTTAATATTCTGCAGTTTATTAAGGATGCCCATGATATCCCATATATGCAAGTCCAGTTTTTGTACTTAATCTTTCAAAAAGAAGTCAATTAAGTTACCCACTTTTTTGGAAATAGAGGCCACCCCAAAACTATTGGTTGACCAGGGGGATTCATCAGATTTTTGTGAATCTTGGGCAGGGCATAGAGGGTGGGTACCATTGGGTAGCCATTCCATGTGTACTGAAATTCTTCCTGGGTGATGTTCCCTCCTAGCACCTCTACCTCTAGAATCATTAGAAACTCTTTTTTAAAAACATCAGTGGGGTCATCAGTGAATTTTCTGTACATGGTATCTGAAATCAGACCCTGAACCATGTTCTCATATTTCTCTCTATCTTTTAACACAGTGTTTCCACCCTTATCTGCTGGTTTTATTATTTGCTTTTTGTTACTCTCCAGCTCACTGAGGGCAGTTGCCTACTCTGCTGAGATACTGTGTTTACTTCTTGTTAGTATTCTCAACCAGTGCTTTGAACTCTTGTACTGCTCTCAAATACATTTATTGCTGCACATTTATTGGGAGGTCAGAAGGTTGGTTTGGATGTTCCCTGCTTGAACATATTGGAGACGTGGGGTTTGACTTTCTGAATACAACATAGCATGTTTCACAACCCACAGAACTCCTGGAACAATATTATCTGTTAGTTCCTCTCTTACATTTACTGAGTCATTTGTGTCATTGATATTGGGTAGGTCTCCTTATCAAGTTCCTTCATTATATCAGGATTCTGGATATCCTGGAATGTCCACCCTGTTACATCTGCTTCCATACCCTCAGTGATTTCAGAAATGCCCAGAATGTCACTCTCAGTGCTCTGATCTATCAGGAGAAAGTTCAAACCCCATTATTTCACCTTTACAAGAAAAGTGATATCTAAGGTTGAGTTTCCTTACCAGCTTTTACAGATCAGTTCTAAATTGAACTTTATCTGGTTTTGATGTTGGAATGAACAACAGGTCATTTCTCAAATGTTTTTCTTGTGTCTCTGTTAAGGTAAAGCTGGAAAGGTTAATCACTTCTTTTTCTTTTTCTCCCTCTGTGATCTCTTTGGTTGTGCATAGGTGTGTTGGCTACTTTCTCCTTCTGCCCTTTTGTCCCCTTCTTGTTCTGCTTCTCTTTTGTTATCCTTGGCCTTTTTTTTTTGCTGGTGGTATTTTTGCCTTTCTTTGAAAAAGCCACTGATCTAGTTCCTTTGGTTCTCCCCCTCATCTGATGTGGTGCCTGTGTTGCTGTCTGTTGCCTCGTTCACACAGTGAGAATGTACATCAGTGCCATGTCGATTGTTGTGGCCATTCTTGCTGAAACGTTGTGGAACAGTAGTCAGACAGCATGGCCCTGGAGCACTGTAGATGCTTCCAAAGAAGTTCTAGCATTTTGAGGAGAGTTCTGGCAGGGAGGGGGGACGGTTGAATTGGAGTGGCCCTGCCAGAAAGATCGAGGATGGGTCTTCCAACCTGAGTTCAGCTAAAGGTTATTCTTGGTAGTGTAAATACAGCTGAACTTGGGGAAATGGTTCTTTTTGTAAACTGAGGGCTAAAAATTGCAGAAAACCTGTTCTCAGAGTAGAGCCGTGACACTGGGCATGTGCCTATGCATACGTGCATGCACAGTGTCGCGGCTCGCCTCTGAGACCATGTTTTCTGAAATTTTTAGCCCTCAGTTTACAAAAAGAACCATTTCCCCGAGTTCAGCTGTGTTTACACTACCAAAAACAACCTTTTGCTGAACTTAGGTTGAAAAAATGAGTATGCCTGCAGCCGAAACATCCACAAATGCAGGCTAGGAAAAGCCTGTCACAATGTTGTGGGTGGTGCAGGCTGTTCAGATGGTGAAGTAAAAATGGCACAAAATGCCTACACTACTATGTGATCCCAAGAAAAGAGGGATTGTGGTCACAACTAAACAAAACCCATGAACGGCAAAACTGTGGCATTCAGATATGCACAGTGGCAATGATCTCACTGCTGTGCACCACCAACAATGCTGCAGAATTGACCATGTGAACGGGGCTTGTGATAATGACAGTCCTGTTCCTGCTTTTAGTATTGTGCCTTTAAGGCCTTGATCCAGATGTGTTATGCCACCTGCTCTTGCTCCTGTCCCTGCTGGGTACTCTATCACACCTTCCAATTAATTGTTGTTCCATGGGTGTGCTCCTCCTCATTCCTCTGCAGCTTACTTTTTTCTTTGCTATTAAATCTTTTGCATGTTTAACAGTCTTTTCCCTTATTTTTTTTATCATATCCATTAGGGATGGGCTACCTATTGGGTAACTGGAGCGGGTAGGTCAGGTGTCAATGTTTTTTTGCCGGGTAGGTAGTTCTGGTAATTTACTACCCTACCCAACGTAACAGTGTACTTCACAGGTTGGGTACTGTGGACACAGGTAACAGGTCGGGTAATGGGTTACTGAAATTTTAAACCAGCATTACAGGCAGCCTGTGGGGTCCTCACAGCAGAAAGGAGCAATGACACCAGCCTGACAATCTGATTGATCAGTGCTGGTGTTTGAGCTTCCTGTCTGCTGTGTTAGTGCACAGAATAGATACAGAGTTTGGTGGGAGAGGAAGCAATCAGTACTTGCTGCAGCTGTGGTGAAAAAAGAAAAAAAAAAGGTTTACACTTTAAAAAAAAAAGAAACAGAAGCACAAACTTTAGTCCACGAAGGAGGCTAAGGAGAAAGAGCTGGGGACTGAAGGGAGAATAATTGGGGGATTGAGTGTGGTGCTTGTGAGAGAAGGAGAAAGGGAGGCAAGCACTTGTTGCTGGCAGCAGCTGAGAAAGTCATTCAGGCTGTATTACACACTGTCTGTTTGGTGTCTGAAGCCCTGTGTGTGACATAGCTTCTCTGTGTGTCTCTGCAGTGCAGTGAAAGCCATTTAAGCTGTATATTATACACTGTCTGCTTGCTGCCCTGAGTTCTGTCTGTGACATAGCTACTCTGTGTGTCTCTGCAGTATAGTGAAAGCCACTTAGGCTGTATTACATACTGTCTGTTAGGTGCCCAGAGCCCTGTCTGTGACATAGCTACTTTGTGTCTCTGCAGTATAGTGAAAGCCATTTAGGCTGTATTACACTGTCTGTTAGTCTTTTAGGTGCCCTGAGCCCTGTCATAGCTACACTGTGTGTGATGTCTCTCTGCAGAATAACGAAAGCTACGTCTGTGTCTACTATATCTCATATTTCCCAGTCTAAGTCTACTAATAGGAAGTACATTACAGTGCTGCTGCGTGTGCAACAGAAAATGATGAGAACAATATGAATCCTTTCTTTAAAAAGTGCGCACAAGGATTGTGGTGCTCACTCAGTAGTGCAAACATATCAAGTCCAAGAAACTGTGGCACACACACCCATGAACTGTAAATCACCAATGAGGCTCTTCTCTTTAAAAGTAGCTGTTGTCCAATATGTAATACATGTACTTTTAAAAAGAAGAAAAGCCTCGGTGGTGATTTAAGTTCATGGGTGTATGTGCCCCAGTTTCTTGGATTTGACAATATGAATCCTAGCACTAATGAAGAACATAGCGACAATAATAACACCACCAGCACTGACACTAAATGTCCTCCTGAACCAAAAAAGTACGTTAGCAATGAAATTATAGTAGAGTTTTGGAAAGAACTGATTGGAGTTACTTGTAGAGGTACTGAACATTCTGCCACACGTGCCAGGATATTTGCAGCTGCTGAGGTGGCATGCAAGGACAAGGAGGCATCCTCCTCAAACATAAGTGCAGATGCTGAGGCAGCAAATGCTGATAAAGATGGTGGTGATAGCGGGGACTGGGAATGAGATAGCCCAGGCTTTGTCCCGCGTGGTGATGATGGCACTTCCAGTTCTTCTGACTCTTGTGGCGATGAGGTCTGTAGTTTTGATGAGGGGGTTGGAGAGGATGCTGCTGTAGGGCATGAGAGGCAAGTGCAGGAAAAAAAAACATATGCTAAACATAAGAATAAGAAGATGAGCATGAATGAGAACAATTCATGTAAGCAAGGAATTGGCAATGTGGAGTTTTCTCGAGGTCCCTTGACTGTACAAAAATAGTGCCAGGCACCATAGTACAAAGCACAAAGGGTAAATATTTAGTGTGGAATTTATTTTATGTTGACCCTGCAGACAACTGTCGAGCCGTATGCAGTCTGTGCAAAAATAGTGTCAGTCATGGTGGCAAAGAGGGGCATTTTGTAACATCAGTAATGATATGACACTCAAAGGCAAAACACCCAATTGAGAGGGGCAGGGCAAGGGACAGTGTGGTTGGTATGGGCAGTTGAGGAGGAGGTGGCGGCATTGACCATAGTGGCAATGAACTGAAAGCAGGAACTGACATTGAATCACTTGATGTGTCCTTGCAGTCTTCCTAGACAAACATAGATTGTTTTCTTTTGACACCATCAAGTACTGCAAAATCCCACAGTAGTACTCCATGTGAAAAAGGCGTGAAAAGGACATTCCCTCAAAAATTAAAAATATCTCAATATTCTCGTCAACTAACACTAAAAGAACATTTTTCAAGAACATCAACACTTACCCACAAGCATCCAACATGGCAGCTATTAAATAGAGCCATTGCAGAGCTGTTGGCCGATTGTCAACTCTCTTTTGCTTCGAGTCAAATTCTTTCTCAAATCAGATTTCTTTACATTTTCCCTGAAGACATAAAGAAAGATCAGGATAACTGCACCCTGTGATGCTTGGCCAGCTGGTTATGATTGCTCTATGATATCTGTAAATAGAATGTGTTATTGAGCATCTCTCATGAGACAGCCTATGGGATAACCCCCCCAGGTTTCAGTTAAAATGACAGAATATATGTTAAACAGCAGAGCTCTGTAATGTGATTAGCTTCCAAGAAGTTGATGAGCTGTGCTTCTTTGAAGCTGAGATCTTAAAATATACATTTTATGATGTCTTAGAGGAAGAACAGTTAATATCTAACTGGTGTTATGAAGCTATATGACATCTTGGTGAGAAAACTGCAGAGTCATAAAGGTCTTTGGATATGGACTGGGAACAGGAACTGCTCAGAGATCAAAGAGGGAATGTAGATCAAAGAGTCATATTGGGAAATGAGTTTTGCTGATGTCACCTTATTTAATATACCTCCTGATAGGACATCCTGGGTGTATTTTTTTTTGTATTTAAGAGGGAGGAGCTGGGTGACTTCATGGAAGAGGTGTGTTTGAGAGTCATTTTAAACTATTCTGTGTCTAATCATTTACACATTTTTCTTGGTGGGCTCTTATAAACAACATCTACTATAAGTACTGTACGAAGGATGTACATTAGACAGAAAAGTCTAATTGTATTGTGGTAGGAGTTTATGTTTGTACTTTTTCCTTGTTTTCTTTTAAGTGATTGTATGCTTTATGATATATTGTTCTGTGTTTACATTTTATATATTTTTTATCCATTTTTAAGTAAACCTCTTATTTTAAAGAGACTGCCTGCTGTGCCTTCAAAATTCTTTCTTTTGCATGTGAAGTATAGATGGTTAAAGTTGACAACTGTTCATAAGCTTAATGGTGTTACTGAACTGGAAAAAGGTAAGAATACCTAAGGTCTTTTCATAGAGTTTTAAGGGCTCATTTTGGATACTGGTTAGGTTCCCCCTAGGTGAAAGATAGCTGGCATTCCCCGAAGAGCAGAATTATCTGAACCTATACATTTGGGTACACTAGCATAAGGTTCACAGTTTGAATCCCCCCAGAACTTGAGACCAAAGGTGATTCGGACCCGCAAACAGACAGGAGGGTTACCCTGTTCTGTTACCTGTTCACAATACTGTGCTCGGAGGTTGGCACTGTGGGAGCAGAGGGCCTGAGCTGCTGAGTGGGGTTGTGACAGATTGGTTGGCAGCAGTGCTGATCATTTTCGTAACACAAGCTTAAAATTGTTCAGTGTGTCAGCTTGATACTATACAGCTCACTTGCAAAAAAAAAAAGGCAGTGATTTAATTTTTTTAAAAAAGGAAACAGAACTATATCATTTGGCTTGCAGTCAAGTTCCTACCTGTTTTATTTTTTTTTCTGAAGTGCAAGTTAGAGTAGCCATAGTTAGGGAAGAAGATGGCTTCCAACTACAGCGGACACACTGTAGACTACTTGAGGCAGTTGTGCAAGGACAGAGGAGTTCTGTACAAGGTGAGAGCCACCATGCAGAACCTTGTGGATGCCCTGATGTTAGCAGATACCCAGAGCATCGAGTCACTGACTGTGACTGTAAAAGACCAAACCTTGAGTGTGGAAGGGCTAGCAGCCAGTGCAGTGTCCAGATCCAATGAAGATGACAGTAGGACCAGTGCCAGTGAAGGGCCACAACAGCAGGGGAAGGTCACCAGCATTCTGGAGACAGAAGCACTTTGGCTACAGATTGAGTTGCACAGAATGGAGCTGGAGTTCCAGGAGAAGAGGGAGCGAGAACAGCGAGAGGCTGAGTGAGAACGTCGAGCGGCAGAGCGAGAACAGCGGGAGGCTGATCATGAAGAGCGTGAGTGTCAGTGAGCTGCAGAGGAAAAGAGGGAGCAAGAATGGTGAGAGGTGGACCATGAACAGTTAGAGGCAGACTGTGAGGAGCGTGAGCACCAGAGGCAACATGAACTGGAGAAGCTACAACTCCAACCACCAGCACCAGAGCAGGTAAGTGGATTGGGTTTAACTGGAACTACAGGACTGGGTTACAAATTGAATTCCAAATTGACAGCTGAATTTAAAGGGGGGAGGATATGGATGCCTTTTTAAATTTGTATTCAGGCTAAAATTCCTTGAGGGTCCTGGTGCTTCCAGCTATCCCCACTACTTACTGGGAAAGCTCAGGATGCATTGGGTCAAATGGACAATGAGGACAGTAATGATTACAGCAAACTTAAAGCTGCACTTTTAAAAAAGTTTGGTTTAACTGCTGAAACCTACAGAGCTAAATTCTGTAAGCTCAGGAGAAGCCCTGACATGAGCTACGAGGAGCTAGCCATGAAACAACGTCAGTTTTTAAAATGTTGGTGGGAAGGAATTGAAGCAAATTCTGTAGATAAAATTGAAAATGCTATTTTATTAGAACAGTTTTTTTGGGACTGCCCAGCACAGCTGAAAACCTGGCTGGAGGACCGAGATCCCAAAACAGTGCAAGAAGCTACTGAACTCTCAGACCACTATGCCAAGAACAGACCTGCTCTAAGAGCGAATGGGGCTGGTGTGACAGTGCAGAAAGGGAAAAATGCGCCTTCAGGGCAGCTAAAACCCTCACTGCCTCCACTGAAACCAGTTAGCCCCAGGTTTTAGAGAAAAGATTTCTCTGAGAAAAGAAATGAATGTTGGGTTTGTAAAGAAACTGGGCATATTGCAAGCAATACGCAACATGGGGCTAGGAAGCAAGTGGGTTGTTTGTGTGTCCCTGGAAGCATGCCTGTGAACATGAGGGAACACATGCACCCAGTCATGGTGAATGGTGTACAGACACAAAGGTTAAGGGACACAGGGGCGTCCCTGACATTGGTAAAAGGGGATCTGATAGAGTCTGATCACCTTATACCCAATGAATATGTCACTGTACAAGACTTTACTGGTAAGGAGAAAACATTGCTCTTCACTAGTGTTCTCCTAGACTGGGGTGAAAAAGGGGGAACTGTGCAACAGGTAGTTGTAGCCAAAACATTAGCAGTTGACGTCATCCTTTGCAACAATCTCAAACAGGGGATGGTGTGTGCAGTTACCCATTGCCAAGTGGCAAGGGAAAATTGTAGTTCCCTGAACCCCACAGAAGCCATTGTGGAAACCACTGGGAGACTGGTTCCCCAGTCTGTGTCTCCTGATATGGAGACTAATGAAAAGTGGGTAGAATTTCCCCAGTAGCAGTTAATCACATAGCTACGGAGGGGTACTCTGAAGAGGGAGGGGTGAGCCATTGTCAGAGGGTTAGGGATGACAGTGATCCTGAGTGCCCTGATGCTAGTGCTAGGGACCCTAATTTAGAGACTGAAGGGCACCTGTCCCATGCCTTGGGAATGTGTGAGGAGTTTGCAGCTGCTCAGAGAAGTGACCCTAGTCTAGAGAAGCTGAGGGCTTGGGCAGACTCTGATGGAGCACAGGGGAGGTGATGGCAGACATAAGGTTTATTGGGACAATGGACTGATGTATACTCAGGCTATGCAGACAGAGGGAGGGGTGATAGGCAGACAGCTTGTCATTCCCCAGGGGTATCATGAGTAGTTGCTCAAGATTGCACATGATATTCCCTTGTATGGTCATCTGGGAATTGCACGCACTATGCAGTGGTTGGCCTAGAATTTCTATTGGCCCAACTTCACTCAACAGGTGAAGGAGTATTGCAGGTCTTGTCAAGAAATAGGGAAGGCGGGCAAGAAAACCCAAGCCACCCTGATTCCATTGCCCATAGTGGAGGAGCCATTCCAGAGGGTGGGGAATGGATATTGTGGGGCCTTTAAATACCCCCAGCTCCTCAGGGAAGAGATTCATCCTGACTGTGGTGGATTATGTCACCCAGTACCCAGAGGCAGTCTCCCTATCCTCACTGAGGACAGATAAAGTGGCAGATGCCTTACTTGGGATTTTCTCCCATGTTGGGTTTTTGCAGGAGGTTATCCCCTGATCGAGGGGGTTCCTTCATGTCAGACCTGATGATATGTTTGTGGGAGAAATGTGGGGTGGTGCAGAGATGCACAACACTGTATCACCCACAAGCCAATGGGCTTGTGGAAAGATTTAATTGTACCCTGAAGTCAATGCTCCAAATGTTTGCTGAACAGCATGGGAGGGACTGGAAGTAATACCTTCCCCACCTGTCATTTGCATACAGAGAGGTGCCCCAAGAGTCAACAGGATTTTCCCTCTTCGAACTCTTATATTGACGCTGGGTATGTGGGCCCCTAGACTTGAACCAGGAGGACTGGGAAGGCAAGCATGCCACCCGGGGAAACTCCCATAGTGGATTACATTTCTTAGGTTTAGGGAAAGGCGGAATGAGCTTATGGGGACAGCCCAGAGCAACCTGGCAGCTGCCCAACAGAAACAAAAAGTGTGGTATGACTGCAGAGCCAGAGCTCACTCATACTTGGTGTGTCAGGAAGTCATGGTCCTTATTCCAGTCTGGAAAGACAAGCTGCAGGCTGAGTGGGCAGGACCGTACAAAGTAGTTAGGAAGGTAAATGATGTGAACTATATTATAGAGTTGCCTGACAGAAGACAGACAGAAAGAATGTACCATGTCAACATGATGAAGCCATATGCTAATAGGGCTGACATGGTGTTCGCAGTATGTAGTCCTGGGGAGGGGTGGACGAAGGAGACCCCTTTCTGGACTTGGTGGAAGAAAGCAAGTGGGAGTCCTCTGTGGAGACAGTTAAATTATCTCCTCAGCTGGCCCCAGACAAGATCCAGGAAGTAAGGGAGGTTTTAGCAGACTTTTCCCCACTGTTTAGCGCCAAGCCTGGACTAACCCCTTAGTGATGCACGATGTGGAGAAAGGGACACAGACACCCATATGGCGGACAGCATATCAGATGTCAGAGACTGTCCAGAAGGACATTAGGAAGGAAGTGGAGGAGATACTGGATTTAGGGGTAATCCAGAGATCCCACAGTGCCTGGGCCTCACTCATAGTCCTTGAGCCCAAGCCAGATGGCTCTACTCATTTCTGTGTGGACTATTGTGCACTGAATGCAGTCATGAAGTCAGACACCCACCCGATGCCCCGGATGGACGAACTCCTGGACAAGTTAGGAGGGGCGACCTACCTTATGACCACTGACCTGACAGAGGGGTATTGACAGGTAGAATTAATGGACAGAGTTAGGGAGAGGTTGGACTTCATCACTCCGATAGGCTTATCTGAATTTAAAGTAATGCCTTCCGGAATGAAGAACGCCCCAGCCACTTTCCAAAGGTTGGTGAACCAGATGTTAAATGGTGCTGAGGAGTACGCTGTGGCATACCTGGATAACATTGCCATCTTTAGTGCCAGCTGGGAGGAACACCTGTCCCACCTTAAGGAAGTGCTGGGCAGGATACAGAAGGCACTCTGAATATTATATACTAAGGTTCATACTAAGGTGATGGAAAAGAGCTAGTAGGCCGGGGCCCATAATGCTCTTATACGAAGCCAAAGGATAATATGATAATTTATACCCTGAAATAGTTAACTTATCTAGATGGTATTTAAAAATGTTCTTAGTGTCACTCATAACCACATCAGATGGACATTTATTCCAAGGTCCAATGGTGTGAAGAGTAAAGAAAAATTCCGGTTATTGTGCTTGAATGGTTTACCGACCTGCTGCAGTGGATGACCTCTAGTGTTAAGTATAGAGGACCTGAATTCAGGACCTAACTCAGTCATAACATAAGGATCCTGAACAACATCATTGAGGAATAAGAGATCACCTTGCAGGCGTCTGGGAGTAAGTGACATAAGCTTTAGTGTTTTTAACCTGTGTTCATAGGATACAGATTTGATGCCAGATTTTTTTTTGGTAAAATTTCTTTGAACTTTTTCAAGGGAGCTGCCATCAGATTTTTTAAATGGGCACCATAACTGCAAGGCATACTCAAGATGAGGTCTAACATATGACCTGAACAAAAGCATTAGCACCTCGCAATCTCTAGAGCTGATGTTACGAACGATCAACCAGACTACCTTATTAGATGTACAGATAACAGATTGCAAGTATTTAGAATAAGTGAGGGTGCTGGAGATGGTGATTTCCAGGTCCCTCTCATCTGTAGTGGCATAGAGAGTAGAGCCATCTAATGAGTATGAATAATTAAGGTTGTTAGATCCAAAATTCATCACTTTGCACTTGGTAGAGTTCAGTTTCATACCCCATCTATTAATCCAGTCAGATATAGTATCCAGAGCATGCTGGATAATAGCTATCTGATCAAAATTAGAACATGATCCCCAATTTTTACATCATCTGCATATTTCGATGTAGTAGAAAAACAATTATGGGTTAAATTGGCAATAAAAGCTTGGAAAATACAGGGGCCAAGAACAGAGCCCTGCGTTACTCCACTCAGGACCATACCAGTGTTAGAAAGGTTACCATTGATAATCACACTTTGTCTTCTGCCGTAGAGCCAATTGTTAATCCAATCAACTATATAACTATTAATATTAAGTTTCTTAAATTTGTGAATAAGGGCCCAATGTGGCATAATATCAAATGCTTTACTGAAATCTATAAAAATGATATCATGTGGTATCCTACTGTCCAAAAGCGTACTAAAGTGTTCATAGAAACAAAGCAGGTTAGTTAAACAGCTTCTGCCCTTTTTAAAACCGTGTTGTTCAGGATCATGTGCCTCAATAACTGGTGCGATGATATCCTTTAGGAGGCTCTCCATGATTTTACAGAGAGAAGACGTTAAGCTCGTAGCCCTGAAGTTTTTCCAGTTTTGCTTAGAACCTTTCTTATGGATAGGTACAACTGTTGCCTCCTTCCATTCAGTGGGGATGTAATTATTAACTAAAAAAAAAAGTTAAAACAGAAGTTTTAATGGAAGAGCAATTTGGTCAGTCAGTAAGTATAATAAATGGCTAGCGATATTATCTGGACCTGGACAAAATTTACCTTTCAGTGTACACAATTTATTTTGAATAAGCTCCACAGTGAAAGTGATGGGTGGATCAGAGTAACTGGTAGTAGGCTGAAGTATATTAGTATCTGATGAAGAGAAAATCTTGCAAAATTCTGTACTGAATAATTCAGTCATAGTTTTAGGGTCATAAATGAGTTTATTGTCTGTTATAAGAGGCCCCACCTTACACGATGTTTTCTTTAGGGAGTTGATATAAGAATAAAATTGTTTGGTGTTAGATTTATTAGCCGTTTGAGCCAGCTTCAGTTCCCATCTAGATTTTGCTTTTTTAATACTAGATTTGCATTTATTTGATTTAATATAGGACTCCCAATTAGATGTAGACTTATTTTTAAGAAAGTAGCAATGTTTTTTTATTTTTATGGGATATGAGTGTCCCTAAGGTCTGTAATAATGGACTTAAATCTAAACCAGCTTTGTTGGGGTGATAAATGAGAAAAGGTGGATGTCCAGTCAAATTCCTCCAGAGTCTGCTTAATAGCAGTGAGGTCAGCTTTGTCATACAAATAAATAATAGAGGAATTGAAGTTACAAATAAAGTGTTTTTGTTAGGTAAATAAAATAGAATTGTGGTCACTGTCACCAACTGGGGCAGATATTCTCACCTCCCTAATGTCTAAATCAGCACTTCCCAGTATGAGGTCCAAGACGTTGTTGCCTCTAGTGGCTGAAGTTACCCATTGTTTCATATTAAGTTCTGAACAGGTAGCCAAAAACGTATTACCTTTATTACTAGAAGCAGTAGAAGACTGTCGCTAATATTAAAGTCACCAGCGATTATGACATTTCCTATTTGATTGGCTAATTCAAATTCTGCTAAAATAGCATCCAAAGTTTGAGTAGGTGAGTTAGGGGGAAGGTAGCATGTCCCTAAGACAATGGAATCCTGATCTGAAAGGAAAAGTTTAATCCATAGAGTTTCAGTAGAACTGTCATGTGTTTTACTAAGACTAGAAATGTTGACAGCATTAATTTTAATATTAATAAATAGGGCAACCCCTTCCCATCCTGTTGCTTTAGTGTGTAAGTGGAAAAACCAGGTAGTTGCATATCCCAAGATGAATTAGCATCTCCCCAGGTTTCACAAACAGAAATTATATCTATTTCATTACTGTAAGCTTTAATTTGTAGTTCATCGTATTTCTGGTTCAAGCTCCTAGCATTAAAGCTAAGGAAGTGTAAATGTTGACTGGGAAGTTTACATGAATTAAAAGAAGAGGAACTGACCCTCAACTCTCCCCATGCCTAGTTTAAATGGTTATTAATAATTGACAAAAACTGTTTGCTCAATAAGGCATTTCCTCGTCTGCTAAGATGTAGACCATCAGAACTAAAAAGCTCGGGTCTATCTATGAACTCCTCCCAATGGGTGATACAAGTGATGTTTTGATGTAAACACCAGTTCCAGAACCAATTATTGATGATTTTGATTTTTTGATTAAGGAAAAACGAGTATCTAGGTACAGGTAAGCTCTCCGAAAAACAGATGTCACATCCAAGCTCAGACAATTTATTAGTCATGGCTACAAAAGCTGATTTAATGTTTTGAATGGAATCATAAATATTATTGGCTCCTACATGAATAATACAGAGTGGATTCGTATCCTGAGAGCTAAGAATATTATCAGCCATACATGTGAGATCAGCAATTTTAGCTCCACTAAAGCTAGAACAGGAACTGTTATGTTTATCAGGTTTGCAAATAGTCCTGTCCAAATGTTTAACAATAGAGTTGCCTACTACAAACGTTTGTCTAGGATAGGCTACATTGAGTTCCACATTAGAAACAGATGAAGGTAACTCAGTTTCAGTGTTAGTGGTTACAATATTAGTAGAAGAAAAGTCAATTAATGGAGTGTCAGGCAGAGGAATAGGGACGAGAGTCAAGGGGCTGTGATTTGAAATACCCATGTCAATATTTAATATGCCTGAGGGGTCACTATTGCTAGATGAAACCACTGCGGGGTTACTAGATGTGTCGATAGAGAGGGGGCACAGAGGGCAAAAACTATTATGCAGTGGAATATTAAAATACTCAGCCTTTCTTCTTTTTTAGCTGACTTTTGACCTTTGAACATTATACCACGTGACATCTTCTGAACTGTTCTCAGGGCAAAGCTCATCCTCTCTAGCTCTTTTTTTAGATGAGTCTAATGAAGGAATGCAAGGACTACTGTTAGGAACATGAGAACTATTGCTTACTGGTGTTAATACATCAGCAGCAATGATGGAGACAGGATTTAGTAAGGCTGGTATTAGACAAGAGTCAGTCACATTACTAGCCTCATGCAGCCTTTTGGACATAGTATCCTGACTAGCCTTAAGTGCCAGTAAGTCTTTGTGAAACATACCAATTTCACATTGCAATACTACATTTTCTGTGCATTTAGCACACTGGAAAGGGTGACCATCAGTAGTTATAGCCTGTAGACTATACATGTTACAGGACATACATTTATAACCAATTTTCCCAGTAGTAGTAATAATAGTTATAGTGCCGCAATGTCGACCTATGGGTGACGCCATAATACCAAGTATATTATTGGACTTATACATCAAACACACATGGAGAACACTGCAGTACCTACCGTACTACCGTCAGAGGTACACTATACACTATTTCTCCTAGACCCATCAAACTCCGCCAAACACGATGAACACGCGCTGGATGCATGCGTCTTTGTGCATGACACTGTGCATGCTCTGCTCGCACTGGCACTGGTAAAATAGGCAAGAGTGACCTGGAAGTACCCCAATAAGGTCATGCTGTCTTCCAAGTTAGAATGCTTCCAAATAGTTAAAGAACACTGCGAAATCCACTCATACGTGAAACTGGCAGTGTATGAAGTGTGTGGTACCTTCAGTAATTTAAAACTAATGCTCCTACTTGAGATGTAGTTCCCGGGTGTAAGGCTGGGAACTACTGCCCATTCTTCCTGCTTCCTGGATCAGTAGGCAGGGATCAAAGCATGCAACAGCATGGTGCGTAGATTAGATACAAAAATCACATAAAGCCGGAGAAATAATGTAAAAACACAGCGACATCTCTTCCCAGCACTCTAGTGAACTGTTATTATGACAGGGGTCACCATGTCCAAAAGACATGCAATGCCATGGCCCATGTGCCCCCAATGCACCATGAACCACATGCAGCAGGGGGTGCTGGGCTCTGTGGGGGGGGCAGGGCTGGGGACATAAACTGCATGCACATGCGTCCAGGCATGCGGTGGCACAGGGCCTGGGCCCAACACAAGTGCCATTGCGAGTGCAGAAAACCACAGCTGGACAGGACAGTGGCAGTGTGCCTGCAGGGGCAGGGCAGGTACACAGCAGGGCATGGCTGTGGGAGGCTGTGGCATGCCAGGCACGTGCCCTGCATGCAACACACATGCAGTGCACCCACTGATGTGATGTTGTGGGGATGGCTGGGTGGTGTGAGGTGGGGAAGCCAGTGTGGTGGCCACAAGGATCTGTAGCAGACATGCATGTGCATAGGGATGTAGCACACCTGGGAATGCATGATGTATACTAAACACTGTTTCTCTCCCACAGATGACTGTGCATACCCCCTATGACTGTGGTTGCTCACCCCCATACACCAGGCCTCATCTGAGGCGGAGAACAGGTACAACGAGGCACACCCCACGACACGCAGTATCATCGAGCATGCATTCGGCATATTGAAAATGTGATTTAGATGCCTGGACAGGTCTGGCGGTACCCTACAGTACAGCCCAGAGAAGACCTGTGGCATATTCCTGGCCTGTTGTATGCTACACAACATGGCCATGGACCATGGAATCCATGTCCAGGTTGCAGTGGGCGACAGCTCTGAGGATGAGAGACCACTGGATGGGAGTGGGCAGGACCAACATGACCATAGGGACCGACAGCTGGCTGCCAGGGCATGGTGGTACAGGGACACAATTGTGGAGGAGCACTTTGGAGACCACAGGTGGGTAACAGAGTGAGACAATGGGGGGATATGTAATGGCGGTTGGGAAGGGGGGCAACACATGTGCAGGTCGGCTAATGCAGCATGGCTGACAGGTCCACAGTGGTAGAGGAACACACCCATGCAGGTGTGGCCACTGCAGTACTGTCAAGTCCGGGGCTACATGGGGTTACTGTGGTGTATGGCATGGATCAGTGGACACCGCCTGCACATGTGCACAGCGGACACACAAGACTGCACTCATGATGCCCTTGCCAGACAACAGAGCAGCAGTGCCCTGCACAAGCCCTGATTACCACATAGACAGCATGGACATGCAAGCCACAGGCACATGTGTGTGCCTCTGCATGCGGACCTGGGTACAGCCAGCAGGGTGTGTGGGTGAACAATGCCTACATGGAGACTGTGCAATGACAACTGCACACAGGTGGCATCACTGTGCCACAGACACATGGGCAGCCATGCCCATAACAGGTGTCAACCACCTTGGCAGGGGACCCAACTGCACTAGCAGGGGTAGACCCATGAGACCATGACTGTGTGCTCATGGGTGTCTTGTTCCCAAAGTCCAGATGGGACTCGGGTTGTTGGGAATACCTGAGGCAGGGGATGGTGTCAGAAGCAATGGTGCCACACGATGACATGAGGTGGGGAGTGCTGGTGTCAGCACATGGGGTGCATTGGGCACTCCTGTGGCCGTGGGGTGCCAGGGCGGCACAGCCCACATCAATGACCTGTGCTATCCTCTCAATGCCTGCAGTCATGCCCGCCTATAGTTGGTGAACTTTGCCACCCACGTCCACCCGGAGCTAGCCAGACTCCAAGGCTCCAAGAAAGTCGCTCTTCTATTCACTTGCAAATTGTTTTCCTCTGGATAGCTGACCCTTTTGTCTTGCTCCAGTATTAATTGGACCCATCTCTCACTCTCTCTTCAGCCGAGAACCCTCCAGTGCTCACAACTTAGACGCCGCAGGAAACCATGGCCACCGGGCGGTCGGCACTTCCGAAGCTGCTGCCCAAGACCACTTGCTCAGACTATGCTCCCTGAGAGGTACGGCAAAGCCACAAACCAATCGGATTGCGAGTGCCTTTTCTAGGCATGTTCCGATTGGCTCCCCTCCCGTCTCCACTGATTTCTTTGTAACTTGGCAAAAAAAGAGTTGTTCTCAATTAAAAATGGCTAAATGTTGTTGAATTTACTCTGTTTTGAATGTTAAAGTGCTTTTAAAACTAGAATCTTCTGCCATTTGTCTACTGCCATTGTATTAGTGATACAGCCCTTTCCTGCCTCTGTAGCTGCTAGCCAGACTCTAAAGGCGCCAAGGAAGTCGCTCTCCTATTCACTTGCAAATTGTTTTCCATTGGATAGCTGACCCTTTGTCTTGCTCCAGTATTATTTGGACCCATCTCTTCCTCTCTCTTCAGCTGAGAACCCTCCAGGGCTCACAGCTCAGACGCCGCAGGAAACCACGGCCACCGGGCGGCTGGCATTTCCGAAGGTACAGCAAAGCCACAAACCAAACAGATCGTGAGCGCCTTTTCTAGGTACGCTCTGATTGACTCCCCTCCCACTTGCTCGGACTACGCTCTCTGAGAGGTAAGGCAAAGCTGCAAAGTTTCGCCCACCCGCCCATCCCCCTCCCTGTACATTTCTCAACTGATTTCTTTGTAACTTGGCAAAAAAAGAGTTGTTTTGAATTACAAATGGCTAAATGTTGTTGAATTTACTCTGTTTTGAATGTTAAAGTGCTTTTAAAACTGGAAACTTCTGCCATTTGTCTACTGCCATTGTATTAGTGATGCAGCCCTTTCCTGCCTCTGTAGTTGTTAGCCAGACTCCAAGGCACCAAGGAAGTCGTTCTTCTATTCACTTGCAAATTGTTTTCCTTTGGATAGCTGACCCTTTTGTCTTGCTCCATTATTAATCAGACCCATCTCTCCCTCTCTCTTCAGCCGAGAACCCTCCAGGGCTCACAGCTCAGGCGCTGCAGGAAATCGCGGTCACCGGGCGGTCGGCGCTTCCGAAGTCACCGCCCAAGACCACTTGCTCAGACTATGCTCCCTGAGAGGTACGGCAAGCTGCAAATTTCGCCCACCCGCCCATCCCTCCTGTATATTTCTATATAGACCGTCTTGCTCTGCCGCTTGTTGTCATTGGTCCACCACTGCCTACCCTTTCTCCTGTCTTAATTATTCATATTGGCCTAGTAGCATGATAGCCCTTATTGGGGTGCTGCCCAACATATTAGTCCTGCTCTCCTAAATTGCCTTAAGGAGTCGTGCCTCCTTTAAAGCTTCCTTACCTGAGTACATACACTGAAACCATGGCTGTGGCATTTTTGCTCCAACTTTTTATCGCCCTATGTATAGTACCCTTATTAGGGGAACCACTGGACAGGATCTACCTAAATGGGGAAATACGTCCTTCATCACTAGAGTGTGCACATATCAGGTCATTTCTTAATTCTTGCAACACCTCTGCACTCTTGCACCCCCACCAAGTCGGGTGGCATATTCGGGGCGCCTCTAGAAGCCAGATGCCTGTGGGAGGAAATCCGCCATTTCCTCCCAGTGATTTCACCCCTTGGTGCTTCACAGCAAGGGTTCTATGCTATGTAACGCTAGGACAACATAGCACTAATAATAGGTTCCTGCAAACTTACTCGGATGCTTCATCTAGCCGACAAAGGATAAAAATCTCCAAAATATCCCTTGTTGCCTTAAGGAAACTTGTACTCCTCCTATTACTCTATTCAGGCAATGTTGAACTCAATCCTAGTCCAACAAAAGACATTACTTTACCTTCAGAGCTCACTAAGTTAAAAGGAATTAGTTTCATGCATGTCAATGCATGTAGCCTTGTAAAAAAATTCTCCTCCATCCAGGCTTGGATTACACACACCGAACCTCACGTGCTGTTATTTCAGAGTCCTGGCTCCGGCCATTCACTCCTGACAAGGAGGTCAGCATACCCAACTATCTGCTATTCAGAACAGACGGACAAACTGGGGTGGTGGGGTCGCCATCTACATCAAGGACAAATTCACAGTCTCCACTCTTGACTCCTCTTTGCTTGCCAACGCATATGAATGCATGTCCTTAAAAATTGAAATTACCCCTGCAACAGCCAACCATATCATCGGCTGCTACAGACCACCATCTGCTGGACCGCAGCTCCTGACTCACCTTTCATCTATTATGGACACTAGTAATCTTGAAACTATTATACTGGGAGACCTTAACTATGACTCGCTGTCCAGTGCTTTGCTACCTCTCAAATCCTTCTGTGATTCCCATGGACTTTCACAACTCATTGATGAACCAACATGCATTAATAAGAAAAACCCATCAAGTAACACCATCTTGGATGTCTTATTAGTAAATAAACTGCACTTCTTCTCCCATGCTGGCATCTTCCACGCCGATGTTAGCGACCACTGTTTCATTGCTGGTGTAAGAACAAACCCTATGCCTAAATCCACTTCGAAATTCTCTACTAAATGATCAAAATGGAACTTTGACCCACTGGCCTGTATCAACGATCTAAAGGCCTCCCTGCTCTGGCAGAGTTTTTTCTTCACTAAATCAGTTAACAAAGCATACGCCATCGTCCAGGAAATTTTAACAAATGCCCTCAATATCCACGCTCCTCTGGTCAAAACCCGCATAAAGCCTAGAACGTATCGCTGGTGCACTGAAGACCTTAAATCCACATTAGTAAAAAGGAACAAGCTTTGGAAAAATGCTCGCAAATCACAACTTGCCAAAGACTAGTGTCTTTTCAGAACTGCCAGAAACTCCGGCACAAAGTTGATCAGAGAGGCCAAGTCTAATTTCTACCGCACAGAGCTAGACTCCGCCTCAAAATACCCAACCAAATTCTGGGCCACAATAAAAGACCCTTCTGGTCATACGACAGGAAACGTGCTCCCCTCAAAAATCTCCTCGAACAATGCCATTATCAGAGATAAAAAGGAAATACTACAAGCCTTCAACAATCATTTTGCCTCAGCTGGACTAGCACTCGACAACTCGCCTGCTTGCAACCTGCGCTCTCAGATGACTGTATTGCCTTCTGAGCCTAATTTAACAAACACCGCCTTTTTCTTCTCACCCGCTACCCTGAAAGAGATTGAAGACCTTCTCCTTCATTTGGATACTAAGAAAAGTGCTGGCACAGATTCCCTGGACCCCTATCATCTAAAGATTGCTTGGCATGTCTTGGCTGTGCCTATTACTCATCTATTTAATCTGTGACTATCACAGGGGTCTCTCCCTAACTTGTGGAAAACTGCTTACATCATCCCACTATTTAAATCTGCGGATCCCTGTGACCTAAATAATTACAGGCCAATTTCGCTACTCCCCATTCTGTCAAAACTTCTAGAAAAAATAGTGAATGCCCAGCTAAGAGCCTTCCTGGAAAACACAAACTTCCTAAATCCTATACAGTCAGGTTTCTAAACTAACCATAGTACGGTTACGGCGTTGGCCAAGGTAACAAATGATTGGCACTACGACCTAGAAAACAAAAAGTTCATCTGCGCTGTCTTCCAGGACCTCAGGAAGGCATTCGACACTGTCGACCATTGCCTACTTCTTTCTTCATTAAAAGCTTTAGGTCTAGACACCATTTCTATAGGCTGATTCCAGGACTACTTAACGAATAGGCATCAGCAGGTCAAGGCAGAAGGGGAGCTCTCCTTCCCAAAACCGCTATTAAGAGGTGTCCTGCAAGGTTCCATCCTGGGACCACTACTATTCACTATATATATTAACAGCATCGGTCTCGGCATTAAGGAGGCCAACATTCACCTGTTTGCGGATGACACAGTACCCTAAGCCGGACAACACCTGAAGCTGCCTGTAAAGATCTGCAACTTGACTTCAATATCCTACAATACCAGTTTCTCAGTAAAAAGCTGCTCCTCAATGCCAAGAAAACCAAGGCAATGATACTCTCACCTGGCAACCATCTGGCTCACCCTGCTACTATTGGCACTCTACCCCCCATTGCCACCTTATTGGGAGAAAACTTGGAGTTTGTCCCCAAGTTTAAATACCTGGGGGTCTGGCTAGACCACAAACTCTCCTTCGTGGAACACTTGGAGGATATGGTGAAAAAACTTAGGCAGAGACTGGGGCTTTTCTACCGGATAAACCGCCTTCTGACTACAGAGGCAAAAAGGCAGCTAGTCCAGTCCACATTCATCTCCTTAAATGATTACACTGATTTCATCTATAGTCATCACAATGCCTCATACCTGGGTAAACTTGACGTCCTTTATCACAGAGCACTGTGTTTCATTACCGTCCTCCCCTCCTCTACCCACCACTGCTCCTTATACGTTGCGGTGGGGTGGACCTCTCTACAATACAGATGCAACAGAAATGCCGCCATATGGATGTTTAAAGCAGTTACCAGTAAATTACCACAGTATATCTTTGATCTACTGCCTCTAAGCGGGCTCCAAAACTATGCCCTTAGGAGCTGCTCCCTAATTTCTCTGAGGATTCCCAGGGTCCTCGTGCATTTTGGGAGAGCGGCCATAGGCTTCTCACTGCCAACTCTCTGGAATAAGCTACAGAAATCCTTACATGTCCCAAGCCTCCCAACCCCTTGCTCTGACTATGCTCCCTGAAAGCCTATGACACCACAGGGCTCTCAGTTCAATCGCCGCAGGAAACCGTGGCCACCGGGTGGTCGGCGCCCCTGAAGCTGACACCTGAGATCACTTGATCGGACTACACTCCCTGAGAGCTGAGAACCCTCCAGGGCCCCCAGCTTGAACGCTGCAGGCAACCGCAGTCACCAGGTGGTCGGCGCTACCGAGGCAGCCGCCTATGTCCATTTGATCAGATTCCGCTCCCTGAGAGCTGAGAACTCTCCAGAGCTCCCAGTTCAGATGCCACAAGGAAACCAATGGCCACTGGGCGGTCGGTGACCCCGAAGCCTACAACCCCTAACCTTCAAGCCCTAAGCCATAAGTGAGTATTCCGTGCAGCACCACGACCCTGGCCTCTGCACCGCCTTACCCTTTGCTACCAACACCTTTGTGAGGTTCCACTTAATTTCTGACCTTGCGTCCCCATCTCCATATATAGCCCCCTTCCTTTAATGCCTTTTTCTAATTTCCTTAAATATGGCATGTACATAGTTAGATATATTACAATGTGTGCCTAAATGGACTGTTTGTTTGTTTTACTGTTATTTAGCTTGCTTTATTATATATTCCCATGTTTTGCCTTAATGCTTGTTCATATGTGTATTGTACCTGACCCTGTGTGATGCAGGTCCACCTTGTAAATGAGCTTACTCAATGGTGTCCGCCTGGATAAATAAAGATTTGATTGATTGATTGATTGGTTGATGTAGCTCACCAACCAACTGGGAGCACCTTGCAGATGCATGGTCATCCAGGATGCCCACCTGCACACGTAGGCCTTGACATGCCTCCCTGAGTGCACTCAGATGCTCCACAGAGGCCTGCAGGATCCGGGTGTGCTCCTCCAGCCTGTCAGCAGGGGGCCTGTCCTGTGGGGATTGCTGATGGGCGGGCGGTGTACCAGCCTGCAGTGCAACATCCACGACCTATGGACACTGTATGCCCGGCCACTGTTTAGGTGGGGACTGTGCATGGGCAGGCACAGTGGGACCTTATATAGGTGCATCATGTGCACGGGCAGCATGTTGCTGCTGCACAGTGCCCTGCTGCACCAGGAGGACAGCCCCAATCCCCATAGCCACACTCTGGACCTGGTCGGCCACAACTGCTGCAGGTGTGGGCGCCTAGAGGCAACCTAGCTGGGGATGTGCGTGGGGGCAGGGTGCTTCATGCTACCCATGTGACCACCTGCGCTGTGGCAGTTACGCTGCTGTGTGCCGTTACCACTTGCTGTGTGGCATCATCCTCATCATCATCCTCTGTGGTAGATGCCAGCACTGTGAGATCATCAGGCAATTCTAAGTTAGGCAGGGTGGTCAGACCCACAAAACTCAGGAGGTTCTGGAACATGTATGACCTGCCTGCACCTGCCACAGTCCTGGCTGATGTCGAAGGCCTGGGTTCCTCTTCCACCTCCTCCTCCTCCAGACCCTCCGTCTGTGGGCCATGCCCCGCAGCACTTCTGAGGCGTGATGGTGCTGTAAGGCAGACATGAGTGCATGGTCAAGGTAGCATGGCCATGGTTGTCCATTGACTGGTGTACATGGAGCCATGCACCATGAAGCACAGGTATGCTGGCACCGCCACACATGGCATGTACTGACACTGTGATCTGTGTCACCCACACCATCGTATGGTGCATGCAATGCATGCCACCAGGCTGGGCCCACATAGTTCCGCGTTGTGAACAGCCATTGGGCCAGGGCTGTGCACATCCCCCCCCCCCGGGGCAGGGGCACTGCAGCTGGAGTGGGGGCACACCAACAACAGTGACTGTCCACTGCAGTGCATTGCACCAGCATATGTGATGGATGTGCACAGACATGGAACATGTACACAGGTGGCCATTGACAACCACTGGTGGTCCCAGCCCAGCAGGCCTAAATTCCCAGTGACACAGCCTGACATGGCAGCACTCACGGGCTGCAACGGGGACACTGCATGCTCATGGGGGGGGCCATACAATGGTGGATGCACTGCACAGCAGCATGGTGACACAGTGTGCATCCATGTGTGGTATACTCTGCACACCCAGGAACACAACATGCGACCATACAGACAAAGTGACACATGCATACTCACAGTGCTGTGAAGGACCTCCGCCAGTCTGGAACCCACCTCCAGGGACACACTCCACAGATACATGGGGCAGGGTGGATGCAAGCAGCTCCTCATGGGCTGTCAGTGGTGGCACAGTGCATGGCCCACCTCCTGTGGCCTGCAGGGATGCCCGCACGGTGGCCAGGCACTCCCTGGCCCTGGTCCTCTCACTGTTCATCTGCTTCTTGCACTCCTGGGGAGTGTGATTGTACTCCCCATGGGCATTCACAGCCTATGCCACCACATCCCATCCCTGTGTCCTCTCCTGTCACGTGCTTGTCTTCCCTGACAGAAGGTCCTCCATCTGGACATAGGCCTTGACTAGAGCCTTCAGCTCATCCTACGTGAAGTTCAGATGTCTCCTCTGTCTCACCTCCTCCTCCTCTGCCATTCCAGTGCCTGTGGGGTGGAAGGGTGACAGGTGTCAGCACACTACACAGTTCTGCTGCACTGCTCTCAGGCATGGTGTCAGCCTGGCAAGACACCCTTCAACAGTGTAGCTGTAACAAACAAACCTTCAAGGTGCAGTACCTGCTGGTCACTAGTGGTGTGTGGTGAAACAAAGTAGCTCATTTATGGCTCAGCACATGTAAATGAGGGTATCTCCAGCCTGTAAAGAGATGCTAATGTGGGGACTTGCACTGTGATTGGGCAATGGGGGGATTTGCATATCCTGGCTGAATATGGCAGATTTGCACCTAGCCCATCTCAATTTGCTCGACGCATGTACTGTATTTGTGCCGCACACTTCTTCATGACACATCTTTGCGCATGTGAGGTTCGTTGGCACATACCTGCCATGTGCAGCAGCACATCCAACCATTCCCTGGCAATGCATTGTGCATCATGGTGCATTGCATCTCCGCGCATGCACAATATGATGCAGCGTGCATGCCATGCATGGTGCATGTCCATGCCATTGTGCAATGCTGTTGGCTGCATGTGTGTCATACTGTGACTTCCACAAGATGGCCACCAGTCCAGTCGCGCATGCGCAATACATGATGACATGACCCTGGCCTCCCACCCAGCATTGTGGCACCGTGCATGCGTGGTGTTGAGCCATAGTCTGTGTATAGTGCATCAGCATTATACATCTGCATGCTGCTTGGGTCATTGCATGGAGCCTATCACACAGCAGCTGCAGAAAGGCCATATGGCATGCAGTGCTGCATGCTGCAACACAGGCTGTCACACACCACACTGTGGACACCATGGCATTTGTGCAGGACAGGATGCTGGGCCACGGACACTCAACTGGAGTGAGACAGAGCTGGCCAACCTTGTGGCTTTGGTGCAGCCTGTTGAGGGCCAGCTGTTTGAGAATGAGGCCTTACAGGAGGCAAGGGCCCAAGTCTAGGCAAGGGTGGCTGACAGGCTGGTCAGGAGGACAGGGTGCCTCGCACTGGTGAACAGTGCAGGCACTGCTTTGGTGACCTCAGGAGGAGGGACCCTGAGAGGCTAAGGGGGCTGCAGGAGCGGGCCCGCACAGGAGACATGCCACACCCAGGCATGTACACATTTTTCGAAGTCTGCCATTGCCTGCATGTTGTTCCTGTAGTTGTGGAGTGGTCTTATTGTATTCTGTGGGTGCTGCGGGGTTCAGGGGAGTGGGTGTGGTGGGGTTATGTATAGTGTTACTGGGGGGGGGAGTTGTAGGGTGGTGACATCATGCTGCTCATGTTTCCCTTCCATTCTGTTCCCCTTGCAGGCTGGGAAGAGAGCCAGTGGGTGGTGGACAGGGGCCACGCCAGAGGTAGGACCAGGCGATTGCAGGCAGCAGGTGCTGGGATGCGTAGAGTGCCATCATGGCCTGTAGAAGGTAGGTGTGCCTTTCTGTTGTGGTTTTGTGCTGCTTGTGGTGGGAGTGGTGGTGTGGGTTTCCTGTGTTCACCATGGCCCCTTGGCCACTAGCTGTGTATGCCCCAGGTGTGTCAGTCTGCACACTGTGGACACTGTCCTGTCACTGTGTGGCATTCCCAGTGTGCACCATGCCCATGTGTGTTCACCATGTTGTTTGTGTCCTGTCAGGACTGTGGGTGCCCAGTATGGCACACACGTGATTCCACTAGGCTTCCAGATGTGGTGCACTTGGCTATCGTCCCTATACGGTGTGGGTGGGCATGGCATCATCTCTCCTGGCAACTTCCATTGTATGCACATGCCGACATCGCATTGCTCTGTGCCACATTCAGGTGACTGTGTGGCACTGTTGCACGGCATTGTGCTGGTCCGTCGTGTGTGTGGTGCATTGTTGGGACTGTGCATGTGTCCCATCAATGTTCAGCAAGCACATCACTCCCAAAGGGGGGCATGATCTGTGTATAATGTGGCACTGAGTGCATGTCCTCTATTTCCCCACACTGGTTGTTCTGCTGAGGGTGGTGCCCATGGTTCAGGTAGAAGTGGAGGCGTTAGGCAGGGCCAGGGACGCAATGCTCCAGGGACCCTTACGGCAATACATTGGAAGCAGGGGTGATCTTCAGGAGGCTGGGGGCCATTTTGAGGGCAATACAGGAGCAGATGGTGGTGGTGCTACATTGGTTGGGCCTGGTGAACCGCCCTCCTGATGGGGACCAACAGGAGAATTTAGGACTGTGTGGCCAATGGATACTCTTGAATTTGATGTTTTGATTGACACCACTTTATTCCTCCCCTCACCCTGTTTCCCACCCTGTATTTTGCTGCCCCACCTGCATTCCCTTTTCCCTGTCCATCCCTTCCACACCCCAGTTTTGAATGTTGATGTTTTTGTTCTTGCTGTTTTTTCTATTTGTGTTCACTTTTGAATTGTGTGCGCCAGTAAAGCCTTTTGTACTGCACTTTCCCTGTGTCTGAGGTCATTCCTGTGCTGTGGTTGGGGTCTGCTGTTCTGTTGCTTATGTTGCCCACTGTCCCCTTGGGCTGCACGGCTTGCCTGTTTGTGACTTGTCATGCATGCCCACCCTGTCCACCCACACAGGCCCACACTCTGCTTGCCATGAGCATCCCTGTGCTGCATCTGTGCTGTCACCCACTGTTGCCCACAGTGGCATGTTCAGTGTGACTCTCTCCCAGTGCTGTGCATGCCACAGAGGTTTGCACTGTGCACCATGCTGCACTGCTGTGCTGTTTGCCATACCATGTGCCCCTGGACGTGTGCACCCTGTGTGGCCTACACACATCTGGCACATTTGGCTCCTTGGCATTGTTGTCACGGTGCCTGTGTTGGCCGTACTGTCCATTGGCACCCCCAGTGTTGTGGCTTTTCATCCTTGCCCTCGTCTGTGCCATGCCATTGTCATCTGCTGGACACATTGCCTGCCTCTGTGTGTATGTTGCCCCGTCCTGTGCCCTTGGTGTGCTGCGCAGTGCAAATCCTGCAGCTGTGCAATGCCACTCTGTTCACCATGGCCACGGCTGCTGGAGCCACCTGTCTGTGCACTTGCACTCTGCTCATGGCCCACTATTGTAACCCCCCCTGCAAATGGGGGTTCCCAAAAGTCTTTCAGGAGCTTGCCTGAATGCTCCAAGTCTGGGTGGTGTTTGGCGTCTGAGCTGTTTAAATGTGGTTCCAAGTGAGTGCTATTTGAGCCTCCACGTACTGTCTCTTTAAGAGCTGTCTGCTTGCAGACTTAATTAGTTTGTATGTGTGTTCTAATGCCCGAATCCCACTCGGGCTGCTGTCAATTCGCTCCATTTCTGCCGTTGCTACATGTGCAGAGGGAGCCTTGTTGAAAGATATAACTGTTTGCCAGAAATCATTTAGAGTGACTGAGAAAATGTAGTTTGTCTAACCTGTCTTCATTTCAGCACGAACTGTTTCAGTGTAACTGTTTCATTTTGGTCCTGAATAGCTAACTTGGACAAATCAGGATGATAGGTAGACCCTAAAATGGTGCCTGTGGACGAATCGGGACTTGGACTCTCAATTTTGAGCCAGCCACAAGGGGATTGTATGGGCAGTGACTCTGGGAAATGTAGTATTAACCATGGCGCCTTTTTCCACCAACAGAGGGAGTCTTATTGTGAGTGACAGCTGAACCAGCCAACAGAATGGTGTGGAGCTAAAGCAAATGCCCTGCTCTGTGACTGGAAAGATTATATCAGTTGTGACTGTGAAGAGAGAGAAGGAGCTCTGTGTTTCTGCGGTGTATAGTTTCACGCGGGAAGCGCGTGTGAGGCCCTGAGTTTCGTTCTGCAGCCTTTGTGAGTGCCAGTTTGGACTGAATCTGAGTTGTGAGGAGAAAGAAGCAATAGAAGTGTGGAAACCAGGCTCACTCTGTAGAAGACTGGAGAAACTGCTGAATTTCGCTCGGTCTGTCAGGAACTGAAGCTGCTGTGTGTGCTTCTGGGTATTTTGCAGTAATTGCGATCAGGATCGAGGAGCAGCCTGCCTGGTATAGTACTTTCCTTTTACATATAAATGTGTGTAGTTCTTGTGGGGAATCACTATTTCAAATCCCCTGTACAGTGAATTGTGTGCTGAAGCTGGAAGTTAACCCCAGCTTAATTCGTACTACATCCGTTTGCTATCAACTGCAGTGGGGTCCACTCACAAGGACCTTGTCTCCATGCCCTGCTCTCCTGGCAATCCAGAAGGACATTCTCCATCCGATCCTCAGCTTGGGTGTTGTGAGTACAAATCAGGGTATTCCACTGCAGCTTGTTTTCCAATAACAAGTGTGTCATCTAATTCTTGTTGTTTCACTGCTTCATGGACTGAGCCCTCCGGCTCCAGATTACAACTGGGTGTTGTGCATATAATTTTTCTACAGGGCCCTATCCATCTGCATCTGCCAGCCAACCCTGAGCAATGGACCTGGCTAGCCCATCCCGCAACCTGGATACCCAGAGTGTGACTTTTCAGACCCTGTAAGTGTGCACAGTACTGTGATTTAATGCCACTAATTAACCTGATTTCCCATTCCCGTGTTACTGTCCCCTAAATAAATCAGATTTGTTGTTGTTATACTATATACTGTCTGTGGTGTTGGTACTTATGGAAACAGTATTGTATCTTGCTGTGTATGTTGTTTAACCTTATTTTACAGGGGGTTCTCAGAGACGTGCTGCAGAATCAGTCTCGAGGGTAAGTGGTATCTATATGAGTGAACAGTGTGTATACGTGGGGTATTGGGGCTGTAACTCTGGTGTACTGTGTGAGCCACTAGAGGGAATAAAGGGGGGGTCTCAGTGTCCCAGAGGGCTGTGACCAAACTAGCCTAACCAATACAAACTCTGACCTCTGGGTGGAGGGACCCGCCATAGGACCTAGGCCCCTCAACCTGTCTGTAGTCAAACAGGCAGGGTTAGTAGCCCTTGGGATAGCGCCACCTAGGGGTTACACTATTTTTTGTGTTTGTCTAGACATAAAGACTTTCAGTCAAATGACGACACCACTGCTGTTATACTGGCAGTTGACTTGAGTCTCAGACTGTCAAGTGATCAGAGACTAAATGCCATGTGTAAGAATTACACCTATGTATTGGCTACGTTACTAGATCCCCACTTTAAGTGGAACCATTGAAGCCATCCTACCTGCAGGGGAAGACATTGAGTTTTGGAGTTATCTTTTGCTAACCAAATGTGACATTACCCTACAAACACCATTCACTGATGTACAGCAGTCAAACCCTGCCAAACCCTCACAGTGCGCCTCTGGTACAGACAATAGCACATCTATCACTTCTTCACAGTCAGCAACGTCATCAGTGAGGGAAAGGACATCTACAGCTACTTCTTCAGTGTCCTATGTTCAGAGTCAGAAAGGCAAATCATTTTGAAGTTGCCTGCAACAACATGGACTAGTATCCTGTAAAAAATGTGCAGCAGGTTCATCTCCCAGACTGGTAACCATCTCACGCAGCACAATGATCCTGGAGCATTTTGCAGACCATACTGTGATTGGTCTCGAGGAAGATCCATTACTGTATTGGAAACAAAAGAGAACAATATGGCCAGATCTAGCAAATCTTGCAATAATGTACCTCAGTTGTCCACCTTCAAGTGTATATTCAGAACGCACATTTAGTGTAGCTGGAGGAATAGTCACTGACCACAGAACATTGATGAGTCCTGCAAATGTGGAACAGCTTGCATTTCTCAAAATGAATGCTGACAATATCGCAGTTGTCACAGGCACTGAATTATGTAAGTCTGACCCTGAACATGAACAACAGTCTGCAAACAGTGATACTGAATATGATGACTAGGCTGTGCACAAAACGAAAAGAACCATCACCACTGCCACCATGCCAGCCACATGTGCCACGCTAGCAGTACTCTTAGTTTTCTTTTGTCATCAGTTTATATCAGTTTTTTTATACTTTATTTTTAATATTTTCCATAGTCAGTCACAGTGGACACTGTATACAGTGAACAGTCCATTTCAACAGTTTGTAACCTATTGGGATCAAACATCCCTTAATTTCTGAAAAAAAAAAACATGCATCAACTGTATAGGTGTATACCACGTGGGAGGGAATCCTTAAACTACAAAGAGGTATATAAATCTCATACAAATTATGCTGTGTTATTTGAGTTCAAAAGCTACATGGCTGATTCAAAAGGAAATACATTATCCAGCAAAGTCATCAGAAATCCTCGTCCCCGTAGGGACTTATGGCGCCATGTAAGACTTCTAAAGTAAAAGGAAAATCAATACAATGTAGTCGAGCAACATATTTGTTTCCCAAATGAGAAACAAGAAAATGAATTCCTCCCGCTTATGGACCTCCGCTACCTCAGCTTTTAAACCATCTACTGCCGTTTCCAAGATAATCACTCCACTATTGAATCCATCAACTTTTTGGGATAGATCGGCCACCGAGGAGATTAGTCTCTGGAGCTTTAGACCTAAAGGAGAAAGTGTTTTGCCTGAACTCTGTTTAGCTGCAGCTCCACCAGTCCCTTTGCTCTTTTCTGTGTCTCTGGTTGCTTTATCCCACCTGGGATTACCCATTTTAGTCAATCTCAAAGTCCTCTGTTCACTAAGATGAGTAGATTTACAATTTGGGTGCCCAAAAATACAGATTTTAGATGATTTCTGGAGATATTTATGAGAGCTGTTACATGTTGCGTCTCATCAGCTCAGGCTTCACAGCACCCCCTCATTACTGTGGGTAATATTGATTGATAGGTGGTTAGATATAACGGACCGCCCAGGGGCGTACTGAGGCCCGACGCCGCAGGCGGAGGGCCTTATAGCCCCTGGAAGGTCCGTTATATCCCATAACGCCCACCCTGGAGGGTATTATTACACTTAGATAATGGAATTACATTATTTTTTTTTGTTAGATAATGCTTTGATTTAAAAACAGTGTTAAATATTATTATAAATGAACAGAAATGTGGGTTGTGTAAAATAGTCCCTTGCCACTAGAGGGTGCTGCTGTTTTTGATATGTGTTTTTTTTTTTAGTGGCGTGTTGACAGAGAGCGTCGAAAGGATAGGAAGTAAATGAGTGTGAGCATGGTCAGGAGACTGAAGGACATGGTATTGGCGAATTAGAAGAGGAGCTCAGATGAGAGGCAGGAAAGCGATTTTTAATATAAGAAACAATATACAGAGTTACGTTGATGTTTCAGCTGCTGTTTCTTTAGTGCGCGACTGTGGGTAGAATGAACCCGACTGGGATTGGAACTGACTGGGTGGTAAAAGGTAAATGAGCGAGTGCAGTCGTCGGACTGTCGGAAATGTTTTTAGCGGGTGAAACATGGAGTACAGGCTTGAAGAAATATATGAGGTACAAAAAAAAAAAAAAAAGAGAGAGAACTACTATTTTGCTTTTGCCGCGATTTCTGTTTTAGGTGAGGGTGGTCAGAATGCAATGTGGGTATGTTATGGAGTCGCTCGCTTAGCGAGCAAGAGAGAAATGGCGCTGGTAAGATTTAAAATTCGGTGTGGCGAAGGATACTGTTGGTAATAGGGCATCCTGAAGATGGACTTGTTTTTAAGTGGGCCGTTGTTACGTAATAACAGCCCGGGTGAGAGGCTGTTTCAGCCAATCAGAATGTGAGTTTTGGTTTACCCATTATCTAAGTAAGTTTTATCGATGCAGACCATGGGTATCATTTCTGGAAACAGCAGCAGCCTCATTCAGTGCAGCTGCACCTTTTGTACTTACCTCATCAATGCCCGCAATGGGTATAATTTTTTAAAGCAGCAGCAGGTTCAATGACAGCAGCTGCATCTCTTGTACCTACCTGTTGTACCTATCTCAGCAATGCCCGCCATGGGTATAATTTTTTAAAGCAACAGCATGCTCGATCACAGCAGCTGTGCCTCGTGTAACTACCTCTGCAATGCTCGCCATGGGTATAATTTTTCAAGGCAGCAGCATGCTCAATCACAGCTGCTTCACCTCGCCTAACAACCTCAGCAATGTCCGCCATGGGTATAATTTTTTAAAGCAGCAGCAGGCTCAATCACAGCAGCTGCATCTCTTGTACCTACCTGTTG